>CM064327.1:162525513-163814263 GCA_032595735.1 Pelochelys cantorii
TCAGAGCTTTCTTGCTCAAGAGAGCATCCACACTGCCATGGACGCTCTTGCGCAAAAGCACATCTCTTCCACAAAAGCACATGGCAGTGTGGACACACTCTTGTGGAAGACCTTTTGCACAAGAACTCTTGCATAAAACAGTTCTTGCACAAGAAGCCTGCAGTGTAGACGTAGCCTTACAGTATAGTCTGTCAGTTGCAAGAGCAAGAATGCCTAATGTATACAAGTAGAATTGCATATTCATTCAAATTCAATTATCCAATTAAAATATATGATGGGCAGGTCTCCATGTTCTCCTCAGATCATAAGCATAGACTGTAACCCAGATATCTGATTGAAACTCACTGTTTTATTTAACAGCCAATGCCAAACAGCTTTCATTGGGCTGTAGCTTATGTTATAAAAGTGCAACACACAGTATGCTATATATGAGAATACTTTTATTTCCTGGGTAACATCAAACAACAAGGGTCAACATTATATTTACTCCAGTGCTTACTGAGACCTTTCTTTTAAACAAAAATCATATCACTTAAAAACCAACACCCAGAAGTGAATACAGTCAGAAAGTCATAGGTAGGGATATCTGGAATGAGGGCAGGGTAATAAACAGAACGCAGCTAGCAGATGAAATTGGACATCTAATCAGCAATTACTGTTGCTGAAATTCAAGGACTTTGTAATCAGACAAACACTTGGGGTGAAACCCTGGGCCCACTGAAGTCAATGTCAAAACTCCCATTGACTTCAGAGAATCTAGAATTTCACCCTTAATTCTCAAAATAGTTCCTAATGCATTGGCCTATCCAAATGCTGGATTTGCCTTTTTGAGGCTGTGTTTGCTGTTCCTTGTGTTTTCCTATTATCCTTTAGAATCACTGAGTCAGATGGACATGTATTATTTCTGTTTATACAAATATCAGAGGGTTAGCCATGTTAGTCTGAATCTGCAGAAACAACGAGACAGCCTGTGGCACTTTATAGACTAACAGATTTATTGGAGCATAAGCTTTTGTGGGCAAAGACCCACTTCGTCAGATGCATGTCTGACGAAGTGGGTCTTTGCCCACGAAAGCTTATGCTCCAATAAATCTGTTAGTCTATAAAGTGCCACAGGACATCTAATTGTTTTTGCCTATACAAAAGCACTGTCAGTAGCATTTCAGACATATCAAGAAAAGGAGCCAATGTTCTCCTGGGTTTTAGCTATGTGTTTCATTGCCATGCTCTGTAGGAATATGATTCATGACTTTGATATGCATGGCATGATTTTTACTTTGACAGGTTACTAGCCATGTTTTGTCTGAAATGTTGGGATTTCTTCCCCCTGACTTACAAGGAGGGTAGCCATTTGGTATTTTGTCATTATATTTCTTCTGTTCTAATTTCCCAGCATAAAGATATGTTGTAACTAGTTTGAAGTTGTAGCCACTGAAATATAGGATATCTAAAAAGTTTGAGCTAGTCACCCAACGAAGGAGCAAAAACAAAGTAGTACACCTCAAGGAACCAATCAGCTTGTGAGAATAGCTCATAGTGTGAAAGTTAATCTTCCTATCTATTGGGCAAATACTTACAGATAATGAGTGTACTGAAATAAATTAGATTTGCTTCATGAATTTTCATGAACAGAAAATGGAGCTAAATGAATATTAATCATGATGAATATTTCTGTACATAACAAAATACTATTTACAGATGTCAGCCTTATTTTCCTCTGACAGTTGAGTAATGATTTATGGCTCCCTCCTCTATAGCTAGCTTTAATTTCTTCACAAACTCACAGATAGCTACAATTTTTTTTTAATTTTTTTTTTTTACACACATGGCCTACTGTTTGCCTGTCAAACAGACATAGTTGTACATTTACAACCTTTAGTTTTGCCCAATGGCTCATCATGGACTCTCCTTTAGAATTATTGCTATGTTTCCAATGAAGTCATTATCTCATTTCTGGGAATTAATATTCCTGTCACTTTTGACAGAGTGCTTCTCTTCAAGAAGAAAGACCTGGTTCTCTTGGGCATTGTTCCAGGATATTTAGACCACCCATTTTTCAGAATCTGTAATGTTGTCAGGATTTCCAAATTTTCAGCAATAACCCGATTTGTTGCAACAATGAAGCAGGCAATAGTTTTAAAGCCAGCTGTGCTTTTTCATAATCTTCAACTTTCCTCAAATATTTACAATGTTCCTGCATCATTAACATTTAAAGAATGTGTTGACAGGAGGCTGGCAACTACAGGGCATTACCAAGCATATACTGTGCCTACAGCTTGCAGCTCATCAAACCTAGATGGAATCTTCGACATCTTACTAATACTATATCTAAGTTGGTGGTGTTTCTCTGAGGATTTTAGTAATGTCTTTGCTAATGAAGGAAGTAGGTCATTCCTCCATTTTTCTCTCCATTCAAGCTTTGTTTTTATTTTATCTTTTATTTAGTGGCTCCTCTGTCATAATAATTGTGAGCAAACACCACAGAAGGATATTCAGGAATTCTGTTTTACTCTATCACAACCTTTACCGGAGCCACAAAATAAATTGTCCAAATGTGTGAAGGGCCTTTTCCAGGACCACCAATGGGGGGCAGGAAGACAAAGAGGGCAATTGACCTGGGGCCCAGCAATTCTAGAGGGCCAGGGACTCCCAGCTACCCATCATGGCAGCCAGAGCCTCATGCCCTTTCGGACTGCTGTGGGAGCAACACGCAGCACATAACAGAGCCCCATGCCACCATTGTCTGGCAGAGCCCCACACCAAGTGCTCTGGCCAGCTCTAAGAACTGGCTGGGGAGGGGATGCTGCACCTCTGGGCAGTACTGGGGGTTGGCTGTCCTGACTCCACCCCTTCTGCCCAGGGCTCCCCCCTCTCTGGGCACAGGGGGACTAGTCACCCCCACCCACATTACCCAGGGGTCCAGCAATCCAGTCAGCTTGCATGGCCTTTTGTATAGAGCATGTGAGCTCTACACAGTTACAAACCAAAGAAAAGCAAATCCACTGGTAACTTGCAGTGACCTAGACAAGATGGAGGCTCCTGCAGACTAGGCCCCATTATTTGATTGTTTCTTTCTTTCTTTGTGGGCACACTGTTCTTTTTCACAATGAATTGACCATTAGTGAAGCGGAACTGTGGGCGCTCCCATACTGCAGAGGCTCAGTTTCATAAACTGAGTTCCACTAAACTCAGTCCCTTTACATCTATAACCAGAGTTATATTCTAATCTGCTAGAGGTAGTCAAAACCTTATCTATGAAGTCTTCTGTTAGTGCCAGGAGAATATACATCCCATCCTCACTGATGGTGTGCCTCTGGCTTTAATCCACTTTAAACGCTGATCAGAAGGTTACTAACAAGGGACAGATAAAGCATCTGCATAATACAACAGTTTTGCACAGAATGAGTACAATAACGGTAGAAGTCTGATACACATCCAGTCATTCCAATAGAAAAATGGCAGAAACTTTTACAAGCCCTTTTTTTGCAGGATTTTGCATCTCTCGTAATGATAGTTATTAGAGAAACCTCAAGCCTATGGGACTTTTAAGGTGAGTGTCCTATATAATGAAAATGAATGTATACCATCAGGGTGACTGTAGTATTTAAACAAGCCATCTTTGGGTGGCATAAGTTACAGAACTGCTAAGCAATGCTAAGGGATTTCTGACAGCCATGGTAAACAACACATCCACCTGGTCCTTCTAATGGTGAATAACAGGACATTTTTAAATACAGCACAATGTCTGATGGTGAGCAAGAGTTTGTGCTGAGTAACTTTTAATAGTTGCATGGAGCTTCAATGTTTCACTCCAGGCATCTTTTTGCCCACATTTCTCCTTTTATAAAGGAGAGGAATATCCCTGGGAGAATAGACACCAGGCAAGCTGAGATGCCCAGCAGATTGAGAGCAACATAAGGTGCCTTTAGCAAACTAAGTGCTATCGACTAAAGTATCCTAGCTCTATTTCCTCTCTTACATTATTCCAGAATATTGACAGAGCACAGAAAGGTTTTCTATAGTTATTATCTGTACTGTTTCCTGTATAACTCCTTTGCTGAGAAACTGATATCTGATGAATTTTATTATTTCTAGATCTGTTCTTTGTGCATTGAAATCAATTTTTCTCAATTAAACATAGAATTTATCAACAATTGATTTTTTCCTTTGTCCAAAAACAGGTTTTGGTAATAACAGAAGTTAATCATATCAAAAGAGCAGTCTGTGTTTCAGGCATGCAAAAGCATCAGTCTGTAAAGGCAAGTTGAATGCATGTCTCCCAAGTGGCTTTTTGAATACTTTACAGTGCCATATTAAAACACGGGCTATTTATGTCCATACAAGAGCTGGGTCTAAGATACAAAATTCAGAACCAGATGTCCATCTTCCCCAAGGGCAGAAGTATGCAAACATTGGGTTTCATTTAGGGCTGTCAAGTGATTAAAAAATTTAATCATGATTAATCACACGATTAAAAAATTTAATTGCGTTTAATCGCGTGCACTGCCACTTTGAAATGCTGTGGCGGCTTTTCAAAGGGGCAGCGCTGCGGAAGCCCGGGATCAGATGGAGTCCTCTGCTGACCACAGACTCAGTGCAGCTGCCCCTTTGAAATGCAATGGTGGCATTTCAAAGAGGCAGTGTTGCACGATGCCTGGGATCAGCTGGAGTCCCCAGCTAACCCCGGCTCAGTGCAGCACTGCCCCTTTGAAAGGCTGCTCTGGTGTTTCCAAGGGGCAGAACCATGGGAACCCAGGATCAGCTGGAGTCCCCAGTGCACTCCAGCTGATCCCAGGCTCTGTGTTCCGCTGCCCCTTGGAAACACTGCCCCGGTGCCTCAGAGGGGCAGTGCATTAGGAGCCTGGCATCAGCTAGAGTGCTCAGCTGATCCCCGGCTTTGCGTTGTGCTGCCCCTTTGAAGGGCCACTCCGGTGCTTCAAAGGGGCAGTGCAGCATTAACATCTGCGATTAATGCATTCAAAAAGTTAATGCACTAATTCTGCCCAGGCATTAGCGCACATCAATTGACAGCCCTAGTTTCATTTGGATCAATCACTGAGATGGGGTGGGGGAAAGAGCCACACGGTTTAGAGCCAGACATCAGTTCAGATCACTTCATGCAATGTTTGGATCCAGGATTTTGGTTTGGGTCAGTAGTTCACATTGAAGCTATAGTTTTAGTCATGCAACTTCATGATTATTAAGGGAGCATGTCTGCAAACTTTATGCAATACAAATTAAGGGGGGAATCTTTATATTGCTAGTTGCCATTTCCTTTTTTGTGCTCCATTTTGAGCACATTTTTACAGTGCAAAAACCCTGAACATGATATCTGAGCAAAAACAAATTCACATTCTAACGTGATGCACTTGCCCTTTACTTACATCAGTACCTTACAGGAATAAGAACACTGTATTAAATGCAGAGTAGTTTAATCCAAAATGCATGTGTAATCAAATTTTAAGATGATCTCCCAGTTCAGCAGGAGCATTAGCCCAGCCAGCTATGCCTGCAGAATAAATTCTATGCTACAGATATCAATTACAGGCACTATTCATTTCATCCAAGTTATATCTTACCTTAATAAAAATGGGATAGGTTATGCAATATCAAAGAGCGAGGGGCATATAATCTTTGTTGTTTCATTCTCAAAGACGGATGCTGAATGCAGGTTGAAAAAGTGGAACTGTAATAAAGTACACTGCTCTGGCCACGTGCCTGAGTTGCTTTCAACCAATCTCTCTGCAGTCTCCATTTTTCTGGTGTATCAGTGCACTCAATAATAGTTCCACCAGGAAACACGGACCCTCTGACTCCAGTTCCACTGATCATGATGCATTTCTCATTTGTATGTTAGGCCTTCCCTTCTGTTTTTTCTCCATTACCCAATGGCATTTCAAATGTACCTGAAGAGCTCTGAGGAACTTAGAAGCTTGTCTCTCTCACCAAAGCAATTGATACAATAAAAGATATTACCCAACCCACTTTGCTAATATCCTGGACCAACATGGCTACAGCAACACTGCAAATGATGCTGGTAATTTTTTTTAAGATCGAGATTTATTTCTAGCCTATTTTATGCCATGGCAGCTCTGATTTTACCATAATGTCCTAAAGCACCAAGGACTAGATTCACAAAGGGATTTAGACTCCTAACTTCCCCTTTTGGAATCTAAGTCATAAATTTAGATCTCCCAAATACCTGCTCTGTTGTCACCTAACCTGCAGGTACGTGAAGTCTCTAGTACTCAAGTTTTCACAGTAAAGTTCCCTAGATGCCTAAACATCTGCCAGTGTGCATGTACAAAGCTAACTAAATCCTGTGGGTGCCAAATTGCTCAGCATGTAAGCCACAGCACAATCCTCACACTGGGTATTCCCCCAACTATCTTGCCTGTAGAACTCAATCTAATAGGCAGCTCAGAGGTTGCCTACTAGATTGTTCTTCCCTTGCCCCAGTTTATATATTATGTTCAGTTATGCACACTCATCTGGGATGTGGAAGATCTGGGTTCAGCTCCTTGCTCCGTCTACTTCAGAACAGGGACTTGAACCCTAATCTCCCAGGTGAAATCCCTGAGACTGGTTTACTTTGGGGTGGGTCTCTCTCAGTCCCTCCTATTGATGCTCTTCCATTTTGTATTGGATACTTACATTTTCTCCAGACGGCAAAGAGTGAAAATGACTCTATAACCACTCGGTGAGGTAACTTGAACAACTCTGGCTCTTATGAATCCCATTCTTAGGTGCCAAACTCTCCCCCTACACTGCCGAGGATTCCACTGGGCAGGCTGGTGCCTAAAGTTAGGCATTGCAACTCTGAGCCTAAGTACCTTTTGTGGATCTAGCCCCAAATCTGGATTTGGATGTTTTTTATACATTTTTCTAGACTAACTAGAAGTAAAATCTGCAAGTGGAAGAGTCAATACATATAGACACTCAGTGATATTTTGGTGATAAGAACCATAAAAGTGCATATATGTAGACAAATGTGCCCTAGATGGATTCTGATGACCATGCAGTATGAGCCAATTGCTTGGCCACCAAGAAGTAGAGTGATAGTAACTATTTTGTTCTGGTCTCTTATCATTAAAACTTCTTATTTGTGTTTTTGTTAATATGACATGCTCAGAGGCATCTGTTTCAATGAGGCTACATCTATACTGCACCCTTTTTCCTCAAAAGCTTATGCAAATGAAGCGCAGAGTAGAATATCGCCACGCTTCATTTGCATAATTAATTAGGCGCCATTTTTGCACACTCATTTTGCACAGAGTGTGGAATTTACAGTGGAATTAGGTGGATAACCTCTCTGACAGCCTATGTATTTATATAGACCCCATCATGAGATTAGCTCTGTTTTACTCAAGTTAGACTCCATAACTGGGGTTTTAAGGTCAATGGGCATCTTTTCAAAGACTTGAAGGGGTTAGGATTGGGTCTTTAGAGGCTGATGCAACTTCCAATGAAGGTGATAGGAAGTGGAGTAGGCCCTTAGTGGAATGAATCTTTTATGTACTGCTTATTGTTCACAGCACTTTAGAAACTGCCAAGACAGGCACTGTGGCATAGGGCTCTTCTAGATAACTTACTCAGAGATTTGTGTATTCAGTTCTCCTACTAATGTACAGTCAAACCAGCCTATTTCCATTCTCATTATTTTTCTGAAATACACTTTTCTGATTTTCTGAATCTGACGAGCTGCAGACATTACCCAAAAGCAGATCTGGGAAGATAATAATATGGGCACTGATTTACTGTTAAAAAAACATTCAACTCCCACAATTGCAAAAAAGCCAAGGTTAATGATGAGCTAACCATTACCCTGAAATACAGTCTAACTATATACATGTGACAGTTAACTGGTGTACAGCTGCTTGGGAATTTTCATCAGAACCTGGAATTTGAGAGACGCTGCTTCCAGATTCCGAGCAAAGGCTTGAACATAGGTCTCCACACTCATTTTTTCACACTCATTTTTTCACACTCATTTTTTCAAGAACGGCTCTTGCACAGAGGGGGGTTTTGCACAAAAAGGAGCCATCTAGGCTATGTCTACACTGCAGGCTTCTTGTGCAAGAAGCCTTTTGCTCAAGAGTTTTGCGCAAAAACTTCTTGTGCAAGAGCACGTCCACACCTCAAAGTGCATTGCAAAAGCCATGTGCTTTTGTGCAAGAGAGCATGCACACTACATGGATGCTCTTGTGCAGGAAAGCTCTAATTGCCATTCAGAGAATGGCCATCAGAGCACCTGTGCTTTTTCCCATAGGGGTTTCTTGCAAACCTGCAGAGCATCCACACTTGCCTTGTTGCACAAGAACTCTTGCGCAAAAAGGAGTTATGCCTTGTAAAAGAAGGTTTACCTACGCCAGAAAAAGCCCTCTGTTCTGCCGTTTTACTACTGATTTACTTGCACAAAAGTTCATTTGAGGTGTGGACGCTCCGCAGGTTTTTGCGCAAAAACGTCAGTTTTTTCACAAAAACCTTGCAATGTAGACATAGCCCTACACAGCTCCGTTTTGCACAAAAGCCTCTTGTGCAAAAATGGCCCCTAATTAATTATGCAAATGAAGCACTGAGATATTCTACTCTGTGCTTCATTTGTATAAGCTTTTGCAGAAGAAGGGTGCATTATAGATGTAGCATGGGAGTTAGGTTGAGGGTAATTAAGGGGGAGGGGAATTTAGGATGGAGGATTAGAGGATTCTTAGAATTGGCCTTGAAGACGGGGTTATGCAGGGAGAAACTATACTTAGATATGGTTTCTTAAAAGATTCTGTTTCAAATAAAAGATTAACTTTAACTGAGTATTAGAGTGTTCTCAAATGTGTTTCAGGGTGAGAAATTGAAAGTGTTGAGGTCCTATTTCCTGAACACTGGATTCAGGATATTAATCCTGTCACTGAGACAGATTCCTTTTATAGCTTTGGATAAATTCCTGGCTTCTTTGCTTTGGTGTCCTTTTCTGAAAATATAGTTACTTCTCACTTAACATACAAAGGGTGATGAGAACCAATGTTTGTGGAACACTTTAAGAAGAAGAAAACCACTATTACAATACATATGAAATATTATGGCCTTGTGCAAGGAAACAGGATGGCAGTAAAATGTGTTCTAAAGAAAGAACTGGGCCAATTCTATCTCTGAGTTATACCAGCCAAATCCACTGAAATAACTGAGGAAGAGGCAATGTAACTGACAGCACAACCATCACTACCATTTTGCTTATTGGTAGTGTGGTTCATTTTTTGCCAATGATGCCTCTACTCTAGATATAAGATATGAAATTCCATAACTTAGTTAATAGTTTAAAAGTTAGAAAAATCCCTGAATGGTATATTGTTTTTTATAGACAAAGCATACTATACAATATAGTATAGTACAGCCTTTCATCTCCATACCTGATAAGTAAATTCAGCTCATCAAACAGCCATCAGATATATAAGCTGATGCCTTCATTGGGCTTCATAATGTGTAATAACAAAATCACTACTAGTACCATTTAGAGTATTCACAGAGGGGATGGAGATAGAGAACAATCCTTTCTAATTAGAGATGTTTGAGGTTTACCAGAAGAGGATGGGGAGAAGTCTGCTCTGTTGCTGCTTGTTTCATATTCAGATTAATCACTTTACTCTCCAGAGCTGAGAAGCTGACATCTTTCCTCAGCACCAAATTCAATGACAGATTAAAAGAAACACTCTGGCCTCACTATTACCATTGTATATTTTCCCATGGATTCTATTATTTTATTTTAAAACTAAGCTTTCTTTCTAAACCATAAAACTGTTCTTTTTACAAGTTTCATTAGTCATTTTATTCCTTTCATAAGCAGGAAAGCTAGTAATCATTCTGCAGTCATTTCTGCAACTGAAAGGAATCTAAACAGGCTTAATTTCACTTCCAGATAATAAATTCTGATGGTTTCTTTCTGTAAGTTTGCTAATGTGTCTCTAAAATGTCAGCTTTGCCAAACAAGCACTGTCAACACATTTCTGAACTAACTCCATATTATACAGATGTATCTCAGATGCAACTTGAAGTATACCCTTTGAAGTGCATATTTTAGGTCAACTTCTGTCCTCCACTGCATCCATGACTACCATATGGTTGCCTGGGTTAAGCAAAGGGCTGATTTTGGGACCAAATGGGTAAGCACTGTGACTGTGTCATAGTTAATGTGTATCCCAAAATACAAGTTAGATAGTGAGCTGCTCTTGAAGGTGTGTAAAAAAATATATTTAGATAGAGGTTCACTTCCACTGAGATTTGAGATACAATTGGGATGTAGACTTCTGTCATACCTCAGAGCAGCTGGACAGGTGTGAGGCCAACTGAGGGCCAGTTTAAACTTAGCAAGTTTCCGAGTGTGAACCCTTTAGCACACAGTGTTGAAGTGTATATCTCAAAGAAAGAAGTGGCAGTATCCCAAAATTATGTTTTGCCTTGACCAAGTGCCTATAAGTTACTTGTTTGGAGTTCTGTTTATTTCAGGGAGAGTTGTTTGAGTACCTTTAAAGACTTTGGAATCATTCACTATATTTCTGCTATTAACAATTTCAATGTATATATATTTCAATAAAGGAAAATAACTATCAAATATTTTGAAAAACCACTATTTTTCTTTCTTGAAGAGAGTATTTTCTCAAAAGAAAAGCACTTTTGCTACTGCAACATAACTCATTTCAGGATTTCCCCAAGGTTACCAAGGATATTGGGACATACCAGGGAAGGTTCAGCTATGGGATGCAAAGTCAATTTTTGAAAGAGATGAGCTATAAGAAGAGGTGTGGAGCATTCCATAGCAGTTACTAAGCAAACTCAGTAAAGCTGGAGCAGGAAATATGTCTAAGAGAGTAGAGTGTAAAGTAAGATCATTAGTTATGGGCAGGGCTTGACAAGCAGCGGCGAGCCCCGCTCGCCAGCTGCGCGGTTTGGCACACTGAGCATGCGCAGACCACGCTGCGCATGCGCTGATCACGCTGCGGCGCCATGCCGGTTTAAAATCTACTCACCCCGGGCGAGTAGATTGACTAATTTGTCGAGCCCTGGTTATGGGAGATACTCACAGGCCTATATATTATAGTTTGTCAGTGATACCATTATCATTACTGTTTTACCTTTTTTACACCTTCGCTTGCTTGCCACTAAAAACCCATTGCTTACCCAAGTGCAAGAGTTCAAGAATTTTATTTACCCCTCAACCAAAATGACTTGGCTGTCACAGTAGGAAAAATAAAATGCTGAGGAACATTTAAGACTTCCCTAGGTTTGCATTCCCATATAGCAAGATACATGAAGATAAAGCCAATTATCAGTAACTTTAAGACTAACCCCCCCTCTTTGTTTTTTTGCTGGGATTACTGCCCACCAAAAGAGGAGCATCAATGCAAATCAGAATGCTCTAGTAGAAAACTAGCACATTTCAATTAGTGTGAACCAGTGGGTAATAAATCAAGGCCTGATAGCTCTCCAATAAAGGCCTTTACTTTGCATCTTTCAGGCCTGGTCTACATCACAGTGGAAGGCTGACTTAAGATACACAACTCCAGCTACATTAATTACGTAGTTCGAGTCAACGTATCTTATGTCTCATTTCTGCACCGTCCACACAGCAGGAGGTCAATGAGCTTCCCTTACTCCTTGTGAGTAGTAGTAGTACCCACACCCAGGGGTGCATCTTCTGAGTTCAATTTAGCATGTCCTCACTAGACCTGT
Organism: Pelochelys cantorii; assembly: GCA_032595735.1. Taxonomy (NCBI): domain Eukaryota; kingdom Metazoa; phylum Chordata; order Testudines; family Trionychidae; genus Pelochelys; species Pelochelys cantorii. The sequence goes on from CM064327.1 coordinate 162,537,232, forward strand.
TAAATTAAACCCTGGAAGATTGAATATGGCAGCATCAATCTTCTGCATAGCATAGACATGGCCTCAGAAAAAAATAGATAGATCTAAAGTCAAGAGGACTTTGGAGCAGCTAAACAGACAAGAATTATTGTAATGTATTTACTAATAGGAAATAGGATGTAGGCAGCTGCAATTAACTGAATAAATATAAGTGAGACTTCAGTCTGCAACAGCATAGGTGAATATTCGTGAAGCTAAATCAACAGCCAAAGAAGAAACCCTTTCAACTTGATCAAAATGAGTTCACAATCTTAGCAGTAGCTTATAACAATACATCTCACATGCTCCTACCGCACCCAGGCCCTGATGGGCCTGGGATTGGGGACAGCTTGCAAAGTCTCCTTCTGCTCTGCAAGGGGGTGGGTGCCTAGAGGGAACCGTCCATCAGCTGATTAGAATAGCTGGGAGTTCTCTCTTGGTGGGGGGGAGGGCAGATGCAAAGACTTCAGTGCTCTCCCAACCCCAGGCCAATCAGGGTCTGTGGGAGGGGGAGCTCAGAAGTGTCCTGATCCTACCTCTTCCACCACAGGCCCCGTCCCTTCTGGGGCAGCCCTGGGCCACTTAAAAAATTAGTGAAGTGGCCCCCTGTCTCAAATTATTGCCCACCCCTGCTATATAAGCTTACGACAGGAGATAAAGTTGAAACAACAATTTATTTAGCAACGTGAGCTGAGAATGCACTTCACCAGGGTACTGAACAGATCCGTTACATAAAGCCCTTTCTAATGACAGGGGGAGTTTTACATCTCCTCTAATATCTAGAACCTTCACAGCTCAGTGCTCCCTAATTCCAAAGGAAGGCTTCATTGCCAACCCAGAGAGGAAATTATGGGATTCCCTAGCTGCAGCACACCAGGCAGTGAATAACTTTAATCTAATATATAAAGGAGAATGTTTGTATGTTTGTGCGCTAATAACTTGGACACTATAAGAGCTACCGCAACCAAACTTCTTTTATCCAGAAGAAGGCTTTAAGGGACTGTGGGAGAGAAGAGATGAGACACCGACACCTCTCCCCGGGGCTGCACGGAGCTTGGCAGTGCAGGGAGAAGTGGCTTCCCGGGGGAAGCAGCAGGGACAGTCACTCACTAAGGCTGGCGGAGGGACAAGGAAGCGGAGGCGGGCTCGGGCACCGGTGGCAGGTGCGTGGCTCCCTTCCTCCTTCCTCCCCTCAGGCTCCTCACCTCAGTTATATCAACTGTCAACTTATATTTCAACAATGTATACTGACTCTATTTTTCGGTAACTCACTTTAATTATTGAATGGATTATATTATTTTTCCTTAAAAAATTTATCAATATACAACAAATTGCATTTTTTAGCCCATTTTACAAAAATATTATGCCATTAAAAAAAAGGCAGCTAGGAAGATAGACTGCAGGTGAAAAAAGAATGGCTTTATCAAGAGCACCTGAACATGTAGAAGAGAGGCAGATTCGTCTAGACAAGCAACGTGTAATACAAGCAGAATTAAGGGCATCCAAGAGTCAAGACTAGAGACAGACACGGCTCAAAAATCTGCGACCTACAACTGCAGCATCTAGAGCAGCCGAAAGTGTGGAACAGAGGCAGGTTTGGCTTGATAACCAACGTGTAATACAAGCAACTTCAAGAGCTACACGCTGGTCAATACTAGAAGGCAAGTCATTTTGTTATAATCTGACTGATAATTATGAAAATTGGCCTCAATTTGATATCGGGCGAATGAACAAAGTATGTTTACATTGTAGCGCTCTAAAGTGGATTGGAGGAACACCAGGCATGTGCTGTTTGAGTGGTAAAATTAGCGTACCAATACTCCAACCTCCTCCAGAACCGCTACAATCATTGATGTCAGGATTAACATCCAGATCAAAACATTTCTTGCAAAATATCAGAACATACAACTCATGCTTCCAAATGACATCTTTTGGTACAAGCAACGAAATACGTGAGCCAGGTTTCATGCCTACTTTTAAAGCTCAAGGCCAGGTTTATCATCATATAGGATCATTGTTGCCACTTCCAAATGAAGAGCATCGATTTCTTCAAATTTATTTCATGGGTGATGAAAATCAAGAGACAAACCAATGCTGCAGTAACATTCCCAGTACAAACCCAGACATCATTTGGACTTACAATGAATGCTTCACCAACATAATGACTATCTACATATTTTCAAAACTGCTATTCAGAGGATGACTTCTGATTAATACAAAGTGGTCATTTGAGTGGACAAAAGATCTGCTGGAGAACATGAGCGACGATTTAATCAACCTTTGACAAATGAGGTGGCGATTGTCATCGTGGGAAATGAATTTGAGAGATGCGATATCATCTTGGAGAAAAGAAACAATCAACTGCAGAAAGTGGCAGAAATGCACAGATCTTATGATGCATTAATACCCTCTCATTTTTTGGCAAGGAGAAGATGGCTATCACTTTCAAATTATGCAGACTGATCCAATAACAAAAATCCCTATCAATGAAAAAAAAGTATCGGCAATTAAATTTTATGCTAACAGAATAATGGTGCAAGCAGAAAATGTTAATCACATTTTGAGGTGCTGTCAACTCTTCCATCAGTTTGTCATTGATATGTATGCCAAGACTGAGAGTGACTGATTACTGTGTATTCATTTAAATAAAAAAAACTTAGAGTGGATGCATATATTCACCTGAGAGATGCAATGGCTAATGACGGGAATGCAAACAGCCTTGGTCAATTAGTAATTCTACCATCAACATTTACTGGAAGCCCACGGTATATGCACGAATATACTCAAGACGCTAAGACATATGTCAGAAAATACGGTAGACCTGACCTATTTGTGATGTTCACTTGCAAGCCTAAATGGCAAGAAATTCAAGCAGAGCTAATGACTGGCCAAACTTACTACGATCGGCATGATTTATAGGCAAGAGTCTTTAGGCTAAAACTTATAAAGCTCATGGCTACCATTACCAAGGGTCATGTATTTGGACAAACTCAGTGTTGGATGTACTCTATCGAATGGCAAAAAGAGATGACTATCGCATGCCCACATATTAGTATGGATGAAAGAAAAAATTAGGCCAGATCAAATAGATAGCTTTATTAGTGCAGAGCTACCTGATCCTGAACAAGATCCTATTCTGTTTGACCTAATTGTGAAAAACATGATACATAGTCTGTGATACTAATCAATCCTAATTCTCCCTGCATGGTACATGGAAAGTGTACCAAAAAATACCCACGAAATTTTCTTCAAGAAACTCAAACAGAAGAAGATGGATATCCTCTCTATAGAAGGACAAAAGTAGAATATGGTGGTTTTACAGCTAAAATCAAGATAAAAATTAATAACTCTTATTAAGAGATTGAAATCGACAACAAGTGGGTCATACCATACTGTCCATTACTTTCTCAGATTTTTGCGGCCTATATCAATGTTGAGTATTGCAACTCAGTGAAGTCAATTAAATACATATACAAATATGTAAACAAAGGCAGTGACCAAGCAGTATTTGGCTTAGAAAGAGATGGAGCAGCAATCGATGAAATTCAATGATACATAATAGGTAGATACATCAGCAGCAATGAGGCAATTTGGCGAATTCTTGTTTTTCCAATACGTGAATGACATCCAATGGTAATGCATTTGGCTGTACATCTGGAAAATGGTCAACGTGTTTATTTCACAGAACATAACTTACAGCAGAGAATCGTGACCCACGTAACATAACACTGACTGCATTTTTTTTACTCTGTCAACAAGATGACTTTGCCAAGAAGCTACTATATTGTGATGTTCCACAGTACTACACTTGGAACCCATCACGAAAAGTTTTTAAATGCAGAATTCAAGGAACCACTGTACCTGGGTGGAATGGTGTGAAACATACAGACGGTATTGGTCATGTCTATACTGTGCATCCAAATAATTTTGAATGTTTCTTTCTACGGATTTTGCTACATACTGTCGGCGGTCCTACTTCTTTTGAAGCTCTTAGAACTGTCAATGGACAAATATGTTCAACATTTTGTGAGGCTTGCTAAATTAGAGGCCTGTTTGAAGATGATTCACATTGAAATGACATGATGCTCGAAGCTGCCGTTTCTCAGTCACATGTGAAATTGAGAAATCTTTTCGCCATTCTGCTCACCACTTACAGATTGTGTAATCCTAATCAGTTGCGGGAAACTCATAAAGAAAGCATGGCCGAAGACATTTTAATGCAAGCTCACAGACAAAATCCTGGAATGGATTTGGTTTGCACATCTGATATTTTCAATCAAGAACTGATCCTCCTAGAAGACAAACTTCTGGAAATGATTGGTAAAGATTTGAAGCAAGTAGGTCTTCCAACACCTCAAAGAGATGTGGGTGATTGATTAAGCAGAGAAATGCTAAGAGAAACAAGTTATGACATGGAAAATTTGGATCAATATATATCAACAAATGAACCACCACTGGTCACTGATCAAAGACATGCTTATAATGCTATCTTACACTTGGTTTATAAGAAAACCGGAGGAATATTTTTCCTTGATGCACTAGGTGGAACAGGAAAGACATTTGTCATAAATTTACTTTTAGCCAAAATCAGGAAGCAATAAAAAATTGCAATTGCAATGGCTTCTTCTGGAATTGCTGCTACTTTACTTCATGTGGGTTGCACTGCTCACTCAACTCTCAAATTACCTCTTAATCTTTCACATACTGAAAATCCTCTATGCAATATCAGCAAAGGAACAGATCAAGCTAAGATACTACAAAATTGTGAACTTATTGTATGGGATGAGTGTACAATGGCTTACAAACACACATTGGAGGCTCTAAATCGAACTCTTAGGGTATGTCTAGACTACAGGCTTTTGTCGAGAGAAGTTTTGTCGACAGAATCTGTCGACAAAACTTCTGTCGACAAAGAGCGTCTAGACTACATCAAGCAGATAGACAAAACTATTCGCTTTGTCAACAGAGAGCGTCCAGACTGCTGGACGCTCTGTCGACAGAAGAAAGTACCCAGAACTGCTTCTGCCAGGTCACAAGGGCAGCATGTACTTCCTGGTGCTGCTGCCTGCCCTTTGCAGAGATGCATGCTAAAAGGGACACCCCCCGACTAGCCATTGTTCTGCTGCTGCAGCTGCCTTGCTTACCTCCTAGAGGGACAGCAAAGGTTCTGCAGTGCTTGCTTGGAGTGCCCTGCTTCCTGGCACAGCACAACAGTGTGATTTTTTTTTTTGAAGGTTTTTCCAAACCTTTGTTTGCCATGGAGCGAGAGCTGCCCCTGGGCAGGCGCTGGCCCCACTCCACGGTGCTTCAAATGCTGCTGCAACTGCATGAGACATTCATGCTGTTAATGCCTGGTCCGGATCCTGAACCTGGACTGGAGCCCCTCCTTCAGGATGCAGCAGCACTGTTCCTGCCTCCGAACTTTTTCCTGGAGAGGCGATTTTGGAGGATGAAAACAAGTACAGACTGGTGGGACTGGCTCGTAATGAAGCAGTGGGATGATCAGGCTTGGCTCCAAAACTTCAGGATGCGGAAGTCCACCTTCCTGGAGCTCTGCAACTGGCTTGCCCCCACCCTGCAATGACAGGACACCCACCTGCGCCCTGCCATCCCGCTGGAGAAGAGGGTAGCTATTGCCCTCTGGAAGCTGGCCACTCCTGATAGCTACCGGTCAGTGGGACACTAGTTTGGTGTGGGGAGATCTACTGTTGGTGCTGTGTTGATGGAGGTAAGTCCCTCACGGGTTGGGGGGGCAGTCCATGAGGGGTAAGAGGACTGTAACAGAAAAAGGGTGGGTGGGGGGAAATGGAGGGGAGGTGGTGGAGGGCTCCTGTGCCTTACACCACCATACTGCTGGGAGAAATCACTGGGGGGGGAATACTGGGATCTTGGGGGAGGGGAGGGTCTCCCAAGGACTTGGGCAACCCCTCTTACTTCATATTCTCTGTGTGTTTGTATGTGTCTATTTCTGCAGGTGGTGAGGGCCATCAACTCACAGCTGCTGAACCAGATTGTCCGCCTCGGAGACCTAGACACCATCATAGCCGGTTTTGCAGGACTGGGATTCCCAAACTGCGGAGGAGCACTCGATGGAACGCACATTCCCATCCGTGCACCACCCCATCGCGTCGCCTGGTATATCAACAGAAAAGGGTACTTTTCCATTGTGCTGCAGTCCCTGGTTGACCACCGTGGACTATTTACGGACCTTTGTGTGGGGTGGTCGGGCTGGGCACGTGATGCTCGGATCTTCCGCAGTTTGCACCTGTACGAAAGGCTGCAGACAGGAACCTTCTTCCCCCAGAGAACCTTTGCTATTGGGGACGTAGAGATGCCGGTCTGCAATTGTGGCTGATGCAGCATACCCCCTCATGCCCTGGCTTATGAAGCCATACACAGGGCATCTGACCCTGAGCAGGGAAGAGTTTAACGTGCACCTGACACGCGCATGTTTACAGGTGGAATGTGCATTTGGCCAGCTGAAGGGAAGGTTTAGGTGCCTGCTAACTCGTCTTGACATGGGGGAACACAATATCCCAGAGGTGGTGGCAGCATGTTGCATCCTCCACAACCTGGTGGAGAGCAAAGGGGAGGCCTTCCTCCCAGGTTGGGGGCCAATGGCTGAAGTGGAGGGGAGGCAGTTTGCGCAGCCTCGGACAGCTGCCATTTGCCAAGCGCATCAGGTGGGGGTTCGCATCCGGGAGGCTCTGCGTGAGCGCTTCTCAGCTGGAGCCCAATGACTCCCCAAGGTATCCCCAACGGCGCCTGTGGGCCTGGGCCCAATGTTTATTAACAAGTAACGTTAGAATTAGGAACTGTTATAAAACATAGAATTGTTCAACAACTGTTAAAAATAAACTTTTTTTGGAACTATTAACCTGTGTTTATAACTGTGGTAGGAGCAGGGATTTCAACCTGGAGGGAGGGAGGGAGGGGGGATTTCAACCTGGAGGGAGGGCAGACAACTTAAGGGTAATGGTGGTATCGCCTGGGCCGCAAGGCTTTGCCTCCTCTTGTCCGTGGACCCTGCCATCCTCGGGCTTGAGTCGGGGCTGCAGATGACTCTACTCTAGCGGGGGGGGGGGGCAGGGCTGGAGGGGTGGCAAGGGCTGAGGGAGAGGAAGGGGTGGCAGGGGCTGAGGGAGAGGAAGGGGGGTCAGAGGGGGCTGGAGCTGGATGGGCAGGAGGAGTCCCTGGGGGAGAGGACCTGGCATAGCCAGGGCCTCCCGGACGGCGGCACATATTGCGCTCCACTGCAGTAGGAAGTCCTCAAGCAGGCAATTATGCCAGCGAGCCTCCTCCCTGGTTCTTTCGGCCATGGTCTCCTGCATTTTGGCCATGGTCCCCTCAATGTTCTCCATCACCTCCACATACCTCCGCAAGAGGTCATTATAGGCCCTCCAATGCCTGCGGGTGCTGTGGGACTGGGTGGGTGGTGGCACAGGTGGCACTCGGCGGTCAGCAGCAGCAGGTCCGGCTGTGGAGGAGAAGAGGGAGAACCAATCAGTGTTAGGAATTCACACACGAGTCCTTACAACAAGGGATGGGAATGTTGTTACTGGTAGATCACGTCTGGCCCCGCCAGCCGCCTCGGCTGCACGGGGGCCCCGTTGTGGCTAGGACAATGTCCACTCCACCCCCTACTTCTCCCCCCCCTCCACCATGGCCGTCCAGGCCAGATCAGTGTGCAGCCACAGTAGGACAGGGGCCTGCAGCACCTTGGGTCTCCCATGGCCCCCACCCACATACCCACCACCTGCCTGCCTGCTTGCACATGCACAGAGAGATGCAAGCTGTCCAGGAGGACCAAGATGTGCACATTGCTCTGCATCCTCTCTGCTCCCACTTCCCCTGTTCTGTGTCTGTGACCCTGACTGCACTCACCTGATGTTCCTTCACCAGCGTTGGAGGATGCCTGCGAGGCTTCCTGGGTCTCTGAGATAGGCTGCAGAGTCAGGGTCAGGGTGTCCTCTGTCTGCTCCTCCTCCTCCTCCACATCTTCCCTGGGGACCTCCTGACAGCTCTGCTGCACTGGTGTGTGCAACCCTGTCTGCACAAGCATAGGTTCCTGGCCTCCCAGGATGCGATTCAGCTCATTATAATAGGCACAGTGCACCGGGGCTGCACCTGATGCTGAGCTCTGCTCTCAGGCCTTCATGTATCCCTGCCGAAGCTCTTTGACTTTCGCCCGGACCTGTTGCAGTGTCCTGGGGGTGCCCTTTATCAGACAGCCCCTGAGCCATGTGGCTGTAGATGCTGGCGTTCCTGTGCCGGGTGTGTAGGGCCTGGACTGCTTCCTCCTCCCCCCACAGTTCAAGTAGTGTCAGGACCTCTGGCCCTGACCAGGCTGGGGCTCTCTTTTTCTCGCCTGAGAGAACTTGGGCTGGCTCCCTCGAAGGTCCTTGGGGGCCTCGTGGCTCTGGAGCTGCACACATGGCCACATGCAAGTGAAGCTGGGAGAGCTGTATGCTGACAGGCTTCCTTTGTGGCCAGCTTCCTGTCACAATGCCTGCCAGGGATGTCTGTGCCTTTAAAACATGGCTACAGACAGGAACAAGAAGAGGTTTTTCCTGAAGAAGGACTGTCCAGCTGGGGGTTTCCTTGGAGGTCTTTTTCTGTCGACAAAAGAAACTCCCGCGTCCAGACTGCCCTTTTTGTCGACAGAACTCTGTCGACAAAGGTGTTATGCCTCATAAAATGAGGTTTACCCGCGTCGACAAAACTGCTGAGTTCTGTCTATGTTATGTCGACAGAACTCAGTGGTAGTGTAGACGCAGGTATAGTTTTGTCGACAAAAGTGGACTTTTGTCGACAAAACCCTGTAGTCTAGACACATCCCTTAGAGAAATAACCAGGCAGTTATGGGTGGTTGTATATTGTTGTACTCTTAGCAGGTGTTTCGACAAACACTGCCCATCATTCCAAAGGGAACAACGGCCGATGAACTGAAAGCTTGCTTAAAATTTTCGTACCTATGGAGATATGTGTGAAGACTAGAACTAAAAACCAACATGCAAGTTCAATTGCAGGGTGATGTGGCTGCTGGACAATTTGCTCAACAGCTGCTAACATTTGATGATGGAAAAATACCAGTTGATCCGACAACTAGACTCATCAAAATTCCAAAAACTTTTGCAATATAGTAGAATCTTCTGAAGCATTAGAAAACCGTGTGTTTACAAACATTCAACATCATTTCAACGATCATAAATGGCTTTGTGAATGTGCAATTCTTGCTCCTAAAAATATCAGCGTGAATGCCATTAACCTACGAATACAACAACAGCTTCCTGGAGAAGCCACAACATACAAGTCGGTTGACAGTTGTAAATAGAGACCAAGCAGTGTATTATCCCATCAAGTTTCTAAACTCTCTCGAACCTACTGGGATGCTGCCTCACAATTTAGTGCTTAAAATTGGTTCTCCGATTATTCTTCTCAGGAATCTGGATGCACCAAGATTATGCAATGGGATGAGATTGTGTGTAAAAAAATTAATGCCCCACATGATAGAAGCAACAATTTTAACAGGTTGCATGAAGGGTGAGGATATATTTCTATCTTGCATACCAATCATCCCTACAGATACGCCCTTCGAATTTAAACAGCTTCAATTCCCAATACAACTTGCCTTTGCAATGTCCATAAACAAAGCACAAGGACAGTCACTTAAAGTAGTTGGAATTGATTTGGAGACATCTTGCTTTTCACATGGACAATTCCATGTTGCATGTTCAAGAGCTGGAAGTGGAAACAATTTGTACATATTTGTTAAGAATAATGAAACAAAAAATATAGTTTACAATAAAGTTTTTGATGATAACATGTAAAATTGGTTGTTTTATCCTTTTTTTGTATATATTTTAATCCCTATAGAACTCAGTGCAACTTTTCAACTATTCAAAAAATGGTAATGAACTACTGTTTTCCTAAATGTTGTTCCTCCACTTTCCCGAGCAACGCCAGGTAACTCCAGCTAGTTCAGTATAAACCGCTGTTCGAAGGAGGTGCTGCCAGCTATTTGCTTCCCATTCTTTATATTTCCTGCCTCCCCTCCTTTTCCCCAACCCTAGGAACTGAATGCAACAGCTAACTAATATGATATGACCCGTCCTTTCATACATGAGGTATGTTCTCTCTGTGGCTGTTGACAAAATTATCTGCTTTGTACAATGAAATCACATGCTACCTACATTTCTGTCCTCTGTGCTACTGAAAAATGGTGTCCAGGGGCCATCTGCCAGTTGCCCTTCAGAGCTGAAGGGAGCTCCAACCCACCATTCATCACAGTATGCCAGTTCAACACTGAATTTAAGGCAACAGTGTAGGTTTGCTGCCCAATTTTCTGGTTACCTTCTGGTTCCTAATCCCTTTGCGAGGAGATCAAATCACCACATCTCACTTCCACTCACTCTAACCCAAACCCAAACCCAAACCCAAACCCTAACCCTAACCCTTCAAATACTTGAAAACTATCAACTATTTTAAACACTTGCAAGAAAAATGCAAAGTCTTTCAACAGTCCTGGACCCCTTTTCTTCTTTAGGAAAGAGGGGGAAATAAAGCCTGTACACAAGAAGTAAACAAGACAGTTTCACAACAAGCTATATTTCTGTTAGTAGCGTTGCCTCAGCATGGAACCACCTTTCTCCATGGTATTAACTTGCACCTTCTCTTATGTGTTTCATGCTGGCTGTCTGGGATGTTAATGTGCTCCAGCTGTTTTGAGGTCTGCTGTTTAACCTTTGCCTCCCCACAGAGAGCCCTTGAAAGACTTGAGCTTTCTAAGCCAATCACTCTTCAGCTCTTCCAGGAACACAAGGAGGGTTATATAACTTTGACCTATCTGGACAACCTAAGTTTGCCCTGTTATGATTCATCACAATGTATTTTAATAATCATGTGCCTAACTTAATTCTCCAATATAAAGCTGATGGTGTCTCTGGAAGATGGACTCTAAGATTCATGTCTTCCCCCAGGGCTATGCTCAGTTTTGTTTTTAACTTTAGCATAGCTTGGAGTCAGTTGAACCCCAAGATTACAAGTGCAATGCTTTATCTTTCTTTGCTGTTCTCCAGCATTGTTTCTTTAAGTCCCAGCTTGGATGATTTAATTGGGGTTGGTCCTGCTTTGGGGCAGGGGGTTGGGCTCAATTCCAACCCTATGATTCTATACCTGCTCCTTTATGGAATTGATCTATTTACTGCTCTTATAAAGAATGCTTGCATATAAATCTAAATCATGCACAAATATTTTCAGTTGTTTTGTCCTTCAGGCTGTTTACCAGTTCCATATTATTTTTCCTGAGCGGCCATTAATTGCTTCCATGTAATCCTCAGTTCGCATCTGAAGAATGTATATTTTTGACTTTTCACCACTTCTGCTACTGTGTGTATAAATCATTTGGGGATATAGTGTGCGTGACAGATGTTAAATAAAACTAGAGTTCTGTGGCATTGTATTGCTTAATTACTCTGTGGGAGTTTTTTATGTTTGCTCCCCTGTTACTTCTCTATCCATATAGTGTACAACTATAAACTTAAGTCTACAAAGGAAAGAAAAAGTAATTCCTGGAAAGTAGACAGAAAACTAAAAGACATTATTTTAAAATATTGTTTGCACACAGAGCAAACAGAATGTATTATGGTGCTTGTACATACTCAAAAGAATAGATCATTACCCAAGCAACTCTACATGGGAATGCAATGTAGAACAATAATATAGAAGCAATACCATCTTTTCTGTAGACTTTGCTTAATCTTTTGCTGTGATGGAGCATAATATGTCAATTTATAGAAGCTCGTTTGTTTTGACATAAGCGCTTCAACTCCAAATGTTTCCCTGGAATGACTTGTCAGCGCAATGAATTGAGTCTGGAATGACAAGCGGGGGAGAAACATGTTTGATAATGCTGGGAGAAGTGAGATGTAGGTGACATTGAACATCAGTAGCTGAAGTGACGTGTGCTATAGAAAAGGCAGGCACAGGAGCATAAGGCTTATTAAATCTGACAATTCAAAAGAGAAAGTGGGCTTTCAAACATTAACAAAGAACAATGATGGTATGAAAAAGTGAACGTGGCCCAGCAAGTAGAGTGCACCATCCTATCACAGCGCTGATTATCAGAATATTCTTTATCTTTGGGCCTGATATGTTCACAGGAAAGTGTGATGCCAAGTTTAACACATTGCCTGCCTGTCTGGTATTTCACGGATAAATGATGCCATGTGTCACTTGGTATTTTATTCTTCTTCCAACTAGAAGCTGACTGAGTTGAAAGGGATCAGTTGACTGGGACAAGGATAGTCTTGCCTGGCAGTCAAAGTGGACAGCAGACCTGCTGGTTGGAGCAGGTATCAAGAGCCAAGGACAAGGGGCAGAGCCAGAGAAAGTCAGAAGCTGGAGCCAAGTGTCAAGCTGGAGGTCAGGCATTAGACTTCCAAGCAGAGGATCAAACTGGAGTCAGTAGGAGCCAAAGCAATAGGTCAAGCCAGAGATCAGGAATTGGAGCATATCAGGTAACCGGGGGAAAAAAAGAGGGGTTCAAGGCAGGGACAGGACAGAGGCAAGGCTGGGTGTAAGCCAGGAGCAGTAGAAGCAAGATAACATAAGAACAGGCCCAGTGATAAGCACGAGTATTGAGAAACTGGCTAGCTGCTACTACTGGCTTAAGAACTGACCTGCCGCCCCAGCCAATCAAGTAGTGCAGCAGTCAGGCAGCCTGATTCAGGCCAGCTGTACTGATGACTGTGCCAAGAAATTAATTCTGCTACAGACCCTGATTCCTGACAAAAGACAGACAAAAAACATATGTGTTTACACAAATGCAGGCTTAGTGTGCTCAAAATGCAATTACATTTCAATAAACTTTGTCAATTAAGCCCAGGTAGAAAAGTAGTTATTGAAAGATTTCATTATCTTCATTCATACTCTGGAATAAACCAAAATGTTTTGGGCCAGCTCAAGGTTGCATTGCTAGAAGTCAGGAGTAACTAATGAAGTTACAAATTATCCACGGGTGTTGAGCTGTAATTAGCCCAAGAGTAGAGAGAGAGAGTGAAGCAAAAGTGACTGTAAGCCACCCTTATATTTCCTCAGTTCTGGTTAGTTCAATGCCATACATTGTAACAGCCTCAGGACAAACAGGAGAGAAGGTGTCGCTAATTCTCCTGCTAGACATACCCAGAGGAGTTGTTTGCAGCAGGAGATCAGCCACGGTAAGGAGGAGGTGGAGCTCACACCAAACATTGCATTCAAACTGTGCTCAGTTGGCAGACAGTCCCCTGGGGTTAGAGCTGTTTGAAAAAGAGGAAAACAATTTCAAGCTGTGAATTTTTGAAAGCATTCTTATCTTCCTCCCTTGAGCTGCATGTGTGGCTCCATATATCAATAAGTTACCGCTAAACAGTTAAATTCTGTGGGGAAGAAAATAATTTTCTAATCTTGGGGGGGGGGGGGAAATACCATCCGCATAAGGCAACACTTGACAATAGGATATCCTCCTGAATACCAAATATATGTTTTATAGCTTGTGCAGCTGTTTTGTAAATTATTGAATTTAACCTGTCTTCCTGACAAGTGCGGTATCTTTCAAACAGCTGGTATAGTCTCCTAAAGCCAGCTGCACAAACTCCTCCCCTTAGACATGGACCATAGGATACTGATTACTGCCTCTGCCACATCTATATATGAACAATCACTCTCAGTGGAATTAGAGGAGAAGAAGAAAGAACAATCAGTTGTGTGGGTAAAAATTCAGATCTAATGCATTCACTTCTCTATATCTTTTCAAAATAAAAGGGGGGTTTTGAAACAGATGGGGAAGTGGGCATATAGTCCTACACAATAATTAGGAAATTCTGAGTGAAATAAACAGGTGATGGATCAAGTAGTGGAAGATTCTTCTGATATAGAGGGAGGAAGCAAGGACACTTCCTGTTTTGCAGCCCCTGACCTTCCCTAAGCATGATTAAAACTCGTGGCTGCTATACACTCCAAAGGGCAAGGGACTAGAGCCATATTAAATGCCATTTATAATTTGCTGTCCCCCACTCCCATTTTCAGTTTCAAAGCTACTGCAGACTTTGGCAACTGCATTGGCGAGGTTGTTGGGGACAGAAGCTGGAAAGAATTCAGTTTGGAATTTTACCAGTTGGAAAAGAGTGGGGTGCAATTTGAGTTGTAGGATTAGCTGACTGTTTCAGCAGTGAAATACTTAGCTTTATTCTCTGTATATACTTAGCAATGTTCTCTGTAGATTTCCAGGTTGACCACCCACTGAGAGAATGGGGCAGCTCTCACGTCCCAGAATTCTTATTTCAGGCTGGCTGCAGATTCAGGAAGTCGGGAGTCCAGAGGTTTCTATTTTAAAAGTTATCTTTCCAATGTGAAGAGTTAGAACATTTCCTTTTTCATACAGACAACCTGGAACACAATCCTCCAACAAGAAGTGGGTTCAGCTGCTAACTCCTGTGACAAAATTGCAGAATACTTAGCGTCTGATCTTGATTGGTGGAAACTAGCGTAACTTTGTTGAAGACAATGGAAGATGGTTTACAGCTGAAGATCTGGCCCATGTGGTTTTGGCAAGCACCAAGGAGAGGTATTTTGGAAAAGACTGGGGAATGAACAGGTGATTATACAGACAGACTGACCCAAATCCCACCTCCTCACTGCTTGGTGGGGAGAATGTCAGGATTGAAAGTTTTATTCTTTTTATATTTCTTATTTTAGGTATAGTAATGTAGCAATAATATAGCAATATAAGGCGCACATATATATATATATATATATATATATATATATATATATATAAACATGCATTTAATATTTTACAAATTAAGTCCTTTCAGTTGAAGGCCTAGTTTCTTTGTTCTGAAGTAGAAAAACAGTTCTGGGTATTTTGGCTGTGTTCATAAGATTAGAGGAATCCTGCGAATGTTGAAGGCCAAGCCTTAATTGTTTAATTTACAACGCTTTTGCTTTGCCATGCAGATCTGTAACCCTGGAGACTTGTGTATGTAAGAAGTATGAATGTGTTGAGATAAGATGCAAAGTTATATGGCTTTAGAACCAGATGGTCAAAGGAGGGGATTGAGCGAGTGCGGGCGAAGGCCAGAGGACGAGACAACCTGACTGCAGAGAAGTCATCTATAGCCATCAATGCGTACCCCTACTCACAAGGAGATTGGATAATTGGCAGATTGACGAGCCTTGAAGCGGAGCAAGCACCCCGAAAGGACGTTTAATTACAGGATGAACCTTCGAGAGATGTTTTGGGAACACTCACATCAAAAGATAACATTCCGGTCACAAGCTGACAGAGTGGGATCCATGGATTTTAACAGAGAAGAAGGAATATATAAAGCAGGGTGCTTTGCTATGGAACTTTGGGTTCGTCTGCCACACTATCTGGAGAGGAGTATCGGATCGATCGACCGACAAGGCCCTGCTCCCCCCTGTGTTCAAACTACCTGGCCACTAGATTGACACAGACTCTGGACTGGTAACTATATCATCTGGCAGAACTGTGTATGCATGATGTTTTGTGTGTATGCGTGTGTTTGAAAAGCATATGCAACTGTTGTATTCTCAATAAATGTGGCGTACTGCCTTTTCCCCCATAAAAGATCTCGTGTGCTTCGTTTAAGCATAACAAGAACGCAGGGCAAACAGGTGCTCCTGCAATCTGGAGGTGGTTGTAGGAGCTAAGGATAGGCTCTGCTGGTGCTCCATGGATTTTAGGAGGCAGGAAGGTTTCCTTTCCTACCTGCAGAGAGACCTGCACAGAGTCTGCTTATTTACGAGTGAGGAATCTCCCCTCTCTCAGTTGTATTTTTGTCATTCTCCTCCCCATGCTTCTGCCACTTGTGGGTGCTACTGAGAATTGCCCAACAACACATAGATAAATGCAGCAAGGAGAGCCTGCCCCCACTGCTCCACAACATAAAACAGCTCATCTGAGTTTAAGTGCCAAGCTTGACAAGTGTTTTAGGTTAGAGCCCAAATTCCGATTTCACCCCGACTTCTGTGAGTCCCTATGTTAGCACAGATATCCACCCACTTGGAGTTCCTTGCTGAGCTGGGTTTTTTCCCCTGCTTGTCGGTTTCCTCTGCCTCTAACTGCACTATGGCTATGTCTACACTACAGGGTTTTTGTACAAAAGCAGCCATTTTTGCGCAAAAATCCATGGAGCGTCCACACCTCAAGCGTGTTTTTGCACAAGAAAATTTACAGTAAAATGGCAGAACAGAGGGCTTTTTGTGGTGTAGGAGTTCTTGCACAAAAAGGTGTGTGTGGACACTCAACAGGGGTTTCTTGCACAAAAAGAGCCTATCACAAAAAGCACAGGTGCTCTGATGGCCATTCTGTGAATGGCAATCAGAACTTTCTTGCACAAGAGTGTCCATGCAGTGTGGACGCTCGCTTGCACAAAAGCACATTGCTTTTGTGATGCGCTTTTGAGGTGTGGATGCGCTTTTGCGCAAGAAGTTTTTGCGGAAGATCTTCCGCAAAAAGCTTCTTGTGCAGAAACCCTGCAGCGTAGACAAAGCCTATTTGTCTAGAGGAGGATGGTCCAGTGCTTAGGATGTTCTGTAACAGCTTTAGGGTTTGTGAGCATGGGGATATTCAGGTCATGTATATACTACAAACTTATATACATGTAAGTCTAACTGAGCTCTCCCCTGACATCTAGTGATGAGCTGAGGAGGAGGACTTCAGGAGCCTGGGCACACCCACTTTGCCTGCGTGTTTAGCATGATGGAACTGCTTGCCCAAATGATCACTTTTGGCTGGCATTAGATCCCTAGTCTCCTTGTTATTGGAGAAGGAGTAATAAAGGGTTATTATCCTTGTGGTATGAATCAAGGGCAACAGAACTGTGCCTGGCATACCCTGATGAAGGTTCACACCTTCAACTGAATGGCACTTGCTGGGAAAGGGAGATTGGTTCCAAAACCCAGTGTTGAGAGAGGGTGGGGACAGGCACTTATACCTGGTGGTGTGGGCTCTGGTTAGGGGTTATAGACACCATTTGACCTTTCCTCTCTCCACTGTGTTAATTTAGACTCAATTTTGAGTCATGTTAAATACTTCAGAGCTGAGATCACTGAGACTTAGGTCTAAATATTAGACCTGCTTGGAGACAGTGTGTCTGATGCACCAGCAGTGAGGCTTCCCCACTAAGGCTACGTCTACACTGCAGGGTTTTTGCACAAGAAGATTTTTGTGGAGCGTCCACACTTCAAGCACGTTTTTGCGCAAGAAAAAGTATAGTAGATCATCAGAAGACAGGGTTTTTTGCACAAGAGTTATTCTTCTTTCTACAAGAAATAAGCCTTTTTGCGCAAGAGCTCTTGCGCAAAAAGGCGTGTGTGGATGGACCACAGGGGTTTCTTGCTCAAGAAACCCCTATCGGAAAAAGCACAGGTGCTCGGATGGCCATTCACAGAATGGCCATCAGAGCTTTCTTGCGCAAAAGCGCATGGCAGTGTGGATGCTCTCTTGCTCAAGAAATTTTTGCGGAAGATCTCTTCCTCAAAAAGTTCTTGAACAAGAAGTCTGCAGTGTAGACGTAGCCTAACAGTTAAGTCTGAGAGCTGTGTTCAGCAGTGGGTCCTGAAGACATCTCACTAATCAATCAGCAGGGTGGCTGGCAGAGAGGATAGGAGCAGAGGCTTGTGGAGAGGCATTGTGAGTAGCCAGTAGGGTGGCTGGTGGAAAGGTGCCATAGGTCATAGGTCACAGTCTGGTTCTATGTGGGTATGTCTACACTAGCCCCCTAGTTCGAACTAGGGAATCTAATGTAGGCATTTGAAGTTGCAAATCAAGCCCGGGATTTAAATATCCTGGGCTTTATTTGCATCTTCCCGTCTGGGCGCCATTTTAGTTTAAAAGTTAAAAGTTTAAAGTTTCCACAAGGTGTAACAGTTAACTCGAACTAAGGACTTAGTTCGAGTTAACTTTTGACTGCCGGGGGCAGTTAGTTCGGACTAGGGGGATTTAAAAATGGTGCCCGGATGGGAAAATGCAAATAAAGCCCGGGATATTTAAATCCCGGGCTTCATTTGCAACTTCGAATGCCTACATTAGCCTCCCTAGTTCGAACTAGGGGGCTAGTGTAGACATACCCTGTAATTGCTTAATGGTATGCTTCAGAATGAAGTTTTACCCGCACTTGTTGCTTACTCTTTCATTAATTAATTATTAAGAATGATTAATTACATTATACATTTGCCGAGTGTCTTTTACACCAGTTCCTTTTTTCTGGTTGGGAATGCCTATTATCTATCTAGAGAGTTTATGCATCAATCTGTCTGGGAGTCTGTTTCTGCAAGAATGCCTCCTAAATAGTAAGAGCTAGGACCACCAAATTTGACACGCACCTTCCTCTTATCCTAATTTAAAGCAAGGTAAGAGTTTAGTTGTGCCAGGAAAATGGGATGTGCCTGGAGCTGCTGGCTGGGGTCAGGCAGCCCTGCCCCCAGGAGCCACTGGCTGGGCCTGGGCCATACAGCCCCAGACACCCCAGGGAGTGCTGTCACCAGAACAGTGCCACCCTCACCAGTGAGCTCCTCCCCCCACCCCCAACTTCCCTGTGCCCTGCCATGAGTCCTCAGGTCTGAGTCCCCCACCCCCTACCCTGACTCCTGAATCCCCCCCCACCCTCTTCCTTAAGCCCCCACCAGGACCCAAGCAATACTGGGAAAACCTTCTAGTCTACTCTATAATTGAGAGAGTTTGTGTATCTCTCTGTCTGTCCATCTGTGAGTCTGTTTGTTCAAGAACTCCTCCCAAATGGTAAGAGCTAGGACCACCAAATTTGGTCTGCAGCTTCCTCTTATCATAGTTTAAAGCAATGTCAGGGCTTGGTTATGCCAGGGCAATGGGATGTGCCTAGAATGCAATTGTTTCTCATCAAATGGAAAGGAAGGGGTCAGTTTGCAGGGACAGTTATATTGCATAATGACCAAATGAGGTCTGCAAGGGGACAGATATGGGGACCAGGACAGCTATAACCCCAGTAGGATAATGGGAGGCAGGAGTAGAGAAAGAAGAGTTTGTTTGTGTTATTGGAGAGTTTGTTTGTGTGTCTGTCTGTCCTCCAGCTGTACCCGCTTTAGCAGCCATGGACAGGCCTTTCTCACCTGGCCCCAAGATTTTGTCCTCTCTCCCCAGAGTATACTGCATACTGGACCCCTCAACCCCGGGCCCACCCCAGACCCATGATTTAAATGAATCCAAGAAATGCCAGGCCAATCCTCTGGTTATTATATATTTTAGAACAGAAAGCAGACATTATTCAATCATGTGCTCTTGGATGAAATTTTAGGTTCCATTCCTGGCTCCTAAAATAAATAAGTCCCTGATCTTGCCTAATTAATTTCTTAATGGAGCAAATGTTGCTGTAGGACTGACTTGTACAACAGCATTGTTGTTGGTCTCAGTGTCATCCTCCATGTTTCATTTATTAGCTTTTATATCTCAACAACAGCTCACACGATCCCACTGAAATATCTTTGGTTCTCTAGCTGTGTTCTTTATCCATGTCAGTGTCTCAGTGGCAGCTGTCAAAGCCATTTATGGAAATGGCACATCTGTTTAGTTTAGAAGCCCAAAGGACCCAACTGCACTAATTCTACTTTGACCTATCACAGCTAATAGGATGGAATGGTCATTTAATTCTTTTTTTTGGCAGCATTCCAGAAAAGCATCAGGGAACAGACTGATGGGTTATAGTTCACTGAGGTAAACAGTGGTGTGCAGCTTGTAGTCTTTTCAAAGGTTAGCTCTACCATTAGAACAGCGAGGATGTAAACAGTCCAACTGAGTATTTTTGTGCCTTATGCAAATAAATAGGTTACATCTTCCTTTCAAATTTGCATTTATCTTAGAATTCCCCTTTGCTACATTAGAAAATTAGGTGACTAGGGCCCAGTGCAAAGCCCATTGAGTGAAAAGATGTCCACTGATTTCAAGGGGCTTTGGATCAAGCCCACAGGATGTAAATAGAAGGATGTTGTTATATCTTTTGACCCAACCAGACAGTTAAATTTCATAGCCTTGCAAACTGTTTTCACAGAAATTGATGCTGGAGCCCAGTGTTTCTTCAATGCAATCCTGGCTGTTTAAAAACATATAATGTACTATTTCCCTGAGCAGATGAGGAATTCAAACAATCAGACATAGTTTTCTTCGCTTGCAACTTTTAGGCTCATTTCATCCAACACTTTGATAAAAAATAACTCTCTGTAGAGTTTTCTCAGGACCATGCTTCGCGCTTGCACAAATTATATTTGGAGTTTCCTTGCTGTCTTCTCTCTGCATAGTGAATCATAGACAATTATTTTTGAAAAACAGAGAAAAAAAATCTGGTACCAATCCTTAAAAATGAGAAGAAATATCAACCTAAGCAAGCACTCAACTTGTTTCGAAACCTCATGTAGAACCAACTTCTGCACCCTTATTTGCACTGAGCAGTTCTGTTGAATTGAACATGAATCCTCTTGTCTTGAGTCTCACCTCTTGGCAACTCTGAACACTATTCTTTGGATAGTGTCACCACTGTTTACAAAAGCCTCATTTACCGCTCCACTTTTCCTCTTTCTCTTCTTTCATTCTTATGTCCCTGATGAGATCTGTTTTAGTAGTTGGGCACATACTATCTTAAGTCTAGGCCTTCTTATTTCTTCTCCCTTCTTCCGGCTCTCATCTATCACAATATTCAGGGCATCTCTTGGCCTCCTGAAAGAAAGGTTGCTCTTAAGAATGGGGGAGGGGTACATTTAAAGTGTTGCCATCTTTTGTTCTTCCCATTCCTCTCTAAAATCTTGAAATAAGTTTGTCTCACATTTTTCTCCTCAGTATCTCTAAACATTTTATCCTGATCTTTTCCCACATGGCTTTTGTTCTGGGCATAAAAGTAATCTTTACTAGATCTATTGATTACTTCTTCGGGGTCAACTCTGATTTGTTTTCTTAAAGCGTTTTTTGATTTATCAGCTGCTTTTGATACTGCAGATTAATGTCTTCTCCTTCACCGCCTCAGCATAAATGGCTGTCTCAAAATGTTTTTCCTCCTACTTATCTGATTTGTATTTCATAGTATCCTGGGCTGATAAGATTTCTTCTTTTCATCTGTCTGTGACTCTTTATTAGGACTCCTATTCTCCTACTCTTTTCTCTTTATGCCTGATAACTGGCATCATTACCACTCCTAGTATGCAATATCATTTGTCAGATGACAGTTCATTGTCTTCCTCTTTTCATTCCTTTTCCTTGTATATCTTCATTTTATTTTTACCGTTCTCTTTGAACAAAAGGCAGTTATCTTCAATTAAGTATGGCCAAGGCAGTAATTATTTTCTTTTTCCATGCTCCTGATTCTTTACTCTTTCTATGTCCCAAGTTTTTTGTAACTGGCAATAATCCCAGGTAGGATGCTGATCTAATGATGGTGAAGGTACTGGATTGAGTCTTTGGAGCAAGTGTGGGCAATAAGCATCCTGCGGGCTGGATGTAGTTCAACAGGGTTAGCATCTAGTGAGCTGCCAGATGCTTTATATACCACAGATCCCGTTGGCTGTGGTTCATGGTTCTTGGCCCACTCTTGCTCTGGAGATGTAGGTTCAGTTCCTGGCTTAATCACAAACATTTCCTTTGTCACCTTGGGCAAATCCTTTAATATACCCTTAGCCTATGATCCCCATTTCTAAAAAAGGGCAAGGCACATCCCCATTACAGGGATATGGATTTAATCAATAATGGTTGTGATATACTCAGATAGCTTAGCAATGGAGGATCATACAAGCAACTAGATAGACGATTCCAGGTGTCATCACTAGGAGCCTTAACCATAAGCTTTTTCTGGCAAGTTTAACTACACCAGGGCTTTGTCTACACTGCAGGGTTTTTGCACAAGAAGCCTTTTGCAGAAGAGTTCTGGTACAAAAGCGTGTCCACACCTCAAGAGAGTGTCCACACTTCACGGATGCTCTTGCGCAAGAAAGCTCTGATGGCTATTCACATGTATTCTTAAGCCTTACAGAGAAAACATATCAAAACAATAAAAGAATCTACACACATGCTGTTAACTTTACTAGACATCCCCTCAACTCCAGCAGGAGCTCCGATAGGTGATCTGTCCTCCAAACCCCATCAAGGGTTTTTTTCCTGTGGTTATAAGTTCATAGCAACTATTAGCTCAGAACAAGCACCCACAAATTTATTAATCAAAACTTTATGCAGTTTGGATCTTTGATCTGAGGACTCTGAGAACAGCTGATCATCAACCAAAGTTTTCTTCTTCAGGGCAAAGCTTAAAGAGGCTGAGTTCTTGTTTAACCCATAGGGGCACAATTTGCATATACACTCTTTTTGAGAATTCTTGGGAAACCTATTGAACTTTCTTTATCCTATAAATTCATTCTTGTTTGACACATTGTTCAATTTAGTCCTTTAATCATTCAGGCCCACAAAACCTTTGTATTTCATATAATGGCTCCAAAGACACTTAAACCTAATTTAATAAGATCTTCAAAATATATTAATGGAACTTGTCATATTTGCAGTGCTTTTTTTGTAAAAAAAAAATAAGGTGCCGGTACTCCAGGGAAAAAGTTGTTGAGCTCTGACTGGAGATGCTAGTACTGCATCTGGAGGTGCCGGTACTGAGTACCGGGCAGTACCATCACAAAAAAAACACTGCATATTTGTCATAACCATATAACCAGGAACATAAGAATTGCCATATCTGAAGAGACAAATGGCCACTCTAGTCTGGCGTCCCCTATGGAAGGGGCCTATATCTGATGTTTCAGAGCAAGGGGAAAGAACTAAATATATCCAGACTATTTTACTGTTGTACTATAACATGTTCTAACTTTTCTTCCTGAACCCATTTGCTTCACCCTAGAGGCATGAAGACTGATACAGTTTAAAGCATGCAAAGAGCAAAAAGGGATTTCACATTTTTTCTATTTGTTGCTTTCTGACAGGAGGTCTGTTTATATAGATTAACTTCTTCTATTTTTGCAATATACAGAAAAATTAAACTCCCACCCACACACATTTACATACCGTGTTGTGCTGTTTATTCTCTGCATCCTCATTTATTAACAAAAATATGATTTATCAGTGTGAGGCATCTGAAACATAGGGAAAGGCTTATTTAACAATTACCTTATATAATTATCAGTATATATTATGCAACTACAGTACTTGATTTATTTAATAAAGGTGTTTATTTTGTTCATTTGTTTTAAATCATTCAGTTTTCAGCTTTCCAATGCTGATGATAAAGTTATTTAATAAACCACAAAACAAATGTGTATTGGTCAGGGAAAAGCTCATTTTCATTATTTTCAAACTCTCACAGGGAGCAATCTTATTTAAAGCCAGGAGACATACAATACATGCACATATAATCCAATTCATGACATTACATGTTAATTGTGTTAATTAACACTCAGTTTTTACTAGTAATGGCTCCAAATCAAAGATGTCATGGTCTTGTGTGTGTATATTTAGCTGTATAATAATATTTATTGTATATGATAATACATTAAATACATATCATGTATATAAAAGAAGCCTCACAATGAAAAAGTAAGAGACAGGTTACCTAGTTTGTTTGGGAATGATGGAAACAGACAAATTCATAAGCACATGAAGTAAAAGGCTGAAGGGCAACATTCCTAAGATGAAATCCTATCTTTATTGTAGTCAGTTCCAGCTCTGGCATCAACCACATTTCAATGCTTCTGGGCAAGTTAGTAAATTCTCTGCCTTTGTTTCCCAGTCTCTCAAATAAGATAACACTTATTTGACCAACTCACATGGATATTGTGAAAAAGTCTCAGAGGGAGACGGACTGTTAGCCTGTAACTTTAAAAATGAGTAGTCCTGTGGCACCTTAGAGACGAACAAATATATATATAGTATCATGAGCTTTTATTGATGAATTTTGTGTGAATTTTAAGTGTTGGAAAAGCACTTTGATCGTAAGAGTTATGTTAAGTATTCTCAAGAGAGTTGCAGTTCCTCCAACAACAGTCTTTATATGCCCTTTTGGAAGACAAAAGGTCAAGTCTCATATACAATAATATTCTGGTGTACTTTAGACAGGACAGTTTTTTGTCTGAGAAAGCAGAGTGGAAAAATCACATAAAAGAGCATGCAATGAATTGATTTAATTCATTATACATTAGGTGCTTTTAGCAGATTACCCACCTCCTTAGGGAACAGAAGAATCTGTTATAAAAGCTGTTTGGTACTTTACTTTGGGCACTGGTCCTTGCTGCTGTTGTAAATGGGTTTGTCTGCTAAAAGAAAGTGTTAAGTTTCTAATCTATCCTTAGGCAACAAAAGCAATAATGATAAGTGCTCTTGATAGGTTATCTACTGAACTGCTCTGGGTCAAGATGTGTTGGATTAGCATCTAATGATCACAAAAACCATATTATTACCCTTCAGTATTAAGAGTTGGAGGAGATTCACACATCACTATGGAACAGCTAATTCATACAGAACAGATTTCAGTTCCAATTATGCAGCTGTGTGCTTGTCACATCTGACTAATTCCTGACTTGACAGAGAAACACCAGCTTTTTCACACTTTTTCTTTAGTTCAGTGCTAAGAAAGTGCCATCCACTCTACCAGGGTGTCAACAGCAGAAAACACTTTCCCCAGGTCCTGAAGTGTGTAGTCAAAGGTTCTCTGAAATCCATGAGAACAGGACAGGGGCAGTGATTCATAATTAGGATTCCCATGTGTTGCTCCATAGCCAGGAGGTATAAGCAAATTAGAGCTAGTCAAAATGTTCCAAATTTCATTTTAAAAACAGAAGAAGAGCCAGTGGATCAATTTCCATGCAAACAAATCTTCCTCTCTTCTGAACATAAAGGAGAAAATTCTGTTAGGCTGCAGTAGCTTCCATTGTGCAGAATCAGCCTGCCCAAGGTCTGGGCTAATGGCCTACCACCAGGATCAGGTTTTGGGACTCAAAGCAGAGATACCACAACACCATCTTAATTGGAACGGAGGTCACATAAAATCAAATGGAGGTTCTCATAGAAAAATAGCAAAAAATCTCTGAAGAATCTTCATCAACAAGGGAAGAAAACTTCAAAAAGGAAAGTAGTATACACAGTGAAAAGGAAATACTGAGAATCCTGGTTAGCATACACATTCCTGGCTCTCTAAAATTCCTTCTGTTCTCCAGGGGATTTGCTTCAGAGTGAAGAACAGTGAACAACGTTTCCTTTGGGAAAGATAGAAGGAATATTAATAAGCCAAGCACATTAGCGGGTTAAGACTCAGATGTCGATAGACAGACAAATAGGCAAAGATAAAGTAGGCAGGGAAAGGAGGGGAATAATTCCGAATAAGGAGAAAAAGAAATATAGTTAACTACCTTGCTTTCAACAAGAGTGTTTAGCTTCCCAACTCTATTCCACCTGTAACCCCCTTTTTCTTCCCCGGGTTACTCGGGAGCAGGTCACACTCATAGGTGTGCCTGGGCGCCTGATGGTCTTGACATAAAAGGAGATCCTGAGTACCCCAGTGGTGATGTTGTTTAGTTGGGGAAACCCTATTCACCCCCTTGCTGCTGTCCCTTGCTCATAAAGAACATATAATGGCAGTGCCCCACCTGGCTGGCCCTGTAACACACTTACTGGTGTACCTTGGGAACATCCAGGAATAAACTTATTCCAACAATAAACTGGATCTAACTCCAGAACAACAATTACAAATAATAAATAATATACATCTAATAGATTGTATTAGCATGAACAACCTTTACTTAACTTAAAGAAACAGGATTTAACAAATTAACAGTGAATAACATCAATTAACAAAGTACACAGAAATAAAAGGAACTTATCTAGCTGCCATTTGCACTGCCAACATTTATCCCACCCCAGAGTGTGCACACCCCTGGACTCAGAGTCCCAGACTCTTCCTTGCGTGGGCACACTTGAAGAACTGCAGCTGTAATGGAGATTCTCTGTAGGTAGGGTGTATGTGGGTCCAAGCTATGCAGCAGCTCTGGTTCACTGGGTTGGCCTCTCGGCCTCTCTTTGAACCCAGAGTTAGTCTGTATCTCTGAGGTCTGTCTCAAGCAGCATTTTCCCAAAGATGCCCAGTTACTCACAGTCTCCTTCTGTGTGCTGCATGCAGAGTAGCTGCTAGCCACAAGTACAACCAAAGGGCCTCCCCTCTAGGGCAATCAGAAGTAGCCTGCTAGATCCCAGTTCCAAAGGCTCGCTGTCCCAGTCTGTAACTGCAACATAACAGCTCCTGAACTGGATCAAACTGCTCCACAGCAGCCTGGCTCCCTTTCTGCTCCAAAAACAGAGGGAAGAGTCCACAGACTGCTGAGTCTTCCTCCACACAGGTGGAGAGACTCCAGATCTCCCAAAACAAAAGTCACTTCCTTCCTGTTTTTCCCCAGGGCTCATGGGAATTGTAGTCTGTGAGGCTAGATTGCAGCACACAGGGTCTTCCCAGAAAATAAGCAGAGGCACCTTTAGTAAGGGGACTACACACCACTCCTGTAAGAATCAGGGAGTTCAAAGCAGATGATCCTGAAATGGGAAGTGGAGCACAGAAGTGGGAAATGCCATCTGTAAGAAGGTCTATGCAGGATTCTTCTCTCGTATCCCAGAATCAGGGTTTCACACTCCAGTAACTCAACCAGGCATGAGGGGTCTATTACAGGAGTGAGTGGGTGAGGTTCCATGCCCAACATTATACAGGTGGTCAGACAAGATGATCACGGTGGTCCCTTCCGACCATGAAAGGTGCCTGATAGAACTCAGGTCCAATCAATAATTTCCTAAATTATAAAGGATAAGAAAGTATTTTATGCTTTAAAAAATGAAAGTGCAACCAGCATGTATGAATCTAAGTGTGCAATGTCTTCTAGATTTGAAGAAATTTCCATGCACCATCCTATTTGAAAGGCATTAAGCATGAAAAGTCTATAATCTACTGAATTTTGGTACCATTGACATAATATGCATGATCTGGCTGTGGTCCAGTTCAAATATTTGACTGCAATTCCTTATGCTTAAATGATGTGGCATGCTTCCCTACATTTAGTCTTCTGTTTGTTACTCTTGGAAAACCCTTTTGAGGGAAGACTATCCAAACCCTCCCCTCATACCCTCTTGCAATGCTTCTTATGAAGGGAACCACTCTCTGCATGGAGCTATTGATGATTAAATTGACAACAGCTACCATAAAAGCCAGCCATTCCAGCATTTTGTCTTGTTACAATCCATGTAAATCAAAGCAACATTTCATCTTTTATGTATCTAAAGGTGGGCTTTCCTTTGAAACATGGATGATAACTTTATTTAGAGCTCCAGCAAAATAGAACAAATTATGAAATCTCTACTTCAGTCCTTTCATTCTAAGTAAATATATGGCTTATGAAAGGTTCCTGATAGAAGACAAGTTCAATGAATAATATCCTAAATTAAAAGGGACAGAAAAGAATTACATACTTTAAAAATGAAAGTGAAACCAACATGTATACATGAAATATACTATTATTTTTAATAATGCTGGCATTAGAGATATTCTTTCTTTGTCTGTCTTTCCTATTAAAAGAATACAACATTTTAAAGCCTTTTAAAGTTAAAGTCAAAATATTAAGGCCCAGATTTGATTGCTGGCATACTTAAAATGAATAAGAGGTTCACGGTTTGAAATAGTCATAGTCTGCTTGAATTCACAATCTGATTTTTGTCAGCAAAAACAACATTTGGATTTCGGCATTTCTTACCCTTCATGACTTAGAATTTTATGTAGCTTGCCTGTAATTTTGTCCCCTGGAGCTTTAATCAACATTATTGCAATAGTTCAGTTTGACTTTCCCTTTATCACTTTTGCAAATAGTTGTCTCTGAAGTTAGCTCGTAAAACCAATTCAACAGACAATCCAAGAGATGGACCACAACTTCTGTATCAAAAATGCCCAGAGGATGCTCATGTGTGCTACTCAGAAATCCTATATGCAAGTTGACCTGCATGGCATATTAGAAAACTGGAAATTGTACAAGAATTTTATGTGCAGAGATTATATTATATAGATACATACACACACCAGAAAAATGAGGGCTACAGTTAGGGAGAGTACTGACTCCACAGTATAGAAGTAGATTGGAAGAAATATTTTGGTATCAGTGGACGGAAGCAGTTGTACAAACAGTCATTATACACTGGCACTTGAATGATACCGAGGTAAGATAACTGCTTACATAAAGTTCTGACAATATAGCTAGGGCTGTACAGGACATACATATCTGGGTGCAAAAGTCTGACTATAAAGGGTGTGCTGGCATCACCCTGTAGTATAGTTCAGGTTTATAAAAACTGGGATGTGATTGACATGTTGTAAATGCACAAACATAGCTGGGAGTGGCTTTCATGCTAGAGATTGATTGCGAGCTGCCCAGGATTGGAGGCAGCAATAACAAAATAGTACAAAGGGTGCTCTGGATTAGAGGGCAGAATTGACAGTTAATCTAGATTGCGCCCTTGGTATGCTACAGTCAGCTACTGCTTTGAGCCTGTGATCCATTAGTTATAAAATTACCTGATGAATTTACTCAATTATCTAGTATACACACGAAATCACTTTTAGAATAATAATTCATTAGCTTGTGATACACTCCTTCCCCTTTTTCTCCTCACAGGACACTGGTCTGAAGGATTCTCTGTGGCAGAGGTTGCATGCAGATAAGGGAACCAATCAGTCTCACTCTCTCCCCACTGCTTGTTTCCTTGCTATCCCTGTTGCCTTGGTTCCTACCATCCCACCACCCTTTCAGTTCCAAGTTCAATAATTGCCTGTTGAGGAGCATTTATTGCCATGAAGAGACAGGGCAAGGTTCCGGGCAACAGTCTCCAGATACTCTACTTCCCAACTTTCAGAGATCTTCCCCTGTCTTTATGCCACCACCACTGCAGTCCCACCTGCAAAATCCAGGAAACATCTAGATTTCTAAAGATTTATCATTTGTACTTATATTGGCCACGGATCTCTGCTCCAGTTCTAGCCATTTGTATCATTCAGTTTCCAACCACTGAGGATTCCGTTGCAGGGGCGGGGGGGGGCAGTTTTCAACTCACATAAAGTTGTAATAGCCAGCTCCTATGTCCATCTCCCCTACTCTGGGTTAGACACAGTACTATGGTAGAGCACAGTTATGGCCCCCAATTGTCATCTTGTAAATGGTTCTTTAGGGATTTGTCATGATCATGAGGGTTAGCCAGCAGCTTGGGGACTAAGGGGTTAACTATGTCCCTTACCTAGCCAGGTGGAGTGGCCAATAGGAATGTAGGTAGGAATTTCAAACTGGGACAAAGGAATTCTTGGTTTTTCCCTCCTTTGTTCTGGGCAGTTCTCTCCAGCTATTGAGGGGGACAGACACTATGTCTCCCTCCAAGAAAAGACTCTTTCTTCATTTTCTGTAAGTAGGGTAAAGTTCAGATAAATCCATTAAGTTTCATTGTTTTATGGCTTGGGTATGGGATCTGCTGTCTGTGCACTTTTTAAAAGATGTTTTGGCTTTTCTTTGTAATTAAGTTCTAGGCCCATGGAGTTTCTCCATGAGTATATTATTTGTTACTTTTCCATCTAGCCATTATGCTTGCAACAGAAAGATTGTGGTGCTAATAAAAGTTTTCTCTTTTCTTTTTATTAACCTGGTATTGGTTAATGGTGGTGTCCTGCTTTTTACTTTAGGGGTGAGATTTTCCCAAATGGTCTCTCCCCTGGTTTCTTTATTAATTTGCGTGGTGGCAGCAGAGATTCTATCCCCAAAATCTAGGGTTTTAAGATTTGGGGGGAAGTTTTATACCAAAGCCTGGTAGATAAGGTTTTGGGGTACACTTGCTGGCCCCCACTTCTGCATTTATCGTGCCAGAATGGGGAAGGAGCCATGACAGGATTTTACTCAGCTGACATAAAATAGACCCCAGGAGCCAGAGCCCAGATTCAAGAAGACAGCTTTTGAATCAGCTATGGTGAGCTAATCTCAGCCCAGGAGAGAGAGAGAGAGAATCTGGACCCACGCCACTTGCAACAGTTCAGTTTGGCTATGTCTAGACTGCAAGCCTATTTCAAAAGAGGCTTTTTTGAAAGTGTCTTTCGAAAAAGCCTCTTTCGAAAAAGAGTGTCTAGACAACAAGAAGATTTTTCGAAAAACAGGCTTACTTTTTCGAAAGAGAGTCTAGACGCTCTCTTTCAAAAAAGCCCTATTTTCATGCAATAGCTCCTTTTTTTGAAAGATAACTTTTGAAAAAAGGCATTATTCCTCGTTGAATGAGGTTTACCGCCGTCGACAAAACCGCCTCATTCTTTTGATTTACTGTCGACAGAACACGGAGGTAGTCTAGATGCAGGAACAGTTTTTTCAGAAAAAAAAAGGCCACTTTTTTCGAAAAAACCCTGTAGTCTAGACACACCCTTTGACTACAATCACATAAAAACTTGCAAATGAACTGAAATGCAAGGAGAACTGACAGCGAGGAAACACTTTCACTTACAAGTTACAGGTTCAAACCAAAATTAGAACCTCCATCCTGAGTTTGAACTGTCCTCAGAGTGTTCCTTCAAACTATTCCTCTCTCCCACAGTTGCCATCCTTGAACTAAAACACTACATTTAACTGTATTCATGTGTAAATCAAATTCCTTTAAATTAGGAATCTTATTAACAACCAAACTTTACTATCCTCATGTATTATAATACAAATGAAATGCCTAGCAATTTGAACCTATTTAATTTATTTAATAATGCCCTTACTATGCTATCCACTGAAAAATTCATTAATATTATTCAATGAACATTTTTTTCTGATTAAGTGTTGTGGCTTCTTTTTCACTGTGATGTCTGTATAGGGACTTTTAGTGGAAACAGTCACCACAGCATAAGATTATCAATAATGGAAATAATTCACAAACTAAAATTAGAGCCTCATTATTCAGAAGCCTTCAATATCTTTTTTGCCCCCTCCTACTAAATCTAATTCAGTTGTGGAATGATTAGATTATTCTGCAGAGAATTCAAAACCAATTACTGTTTTACTTCCCAAGCAGTATTGAATTATACATAGATACATCTACATAGCTGTTAGAGGTGTGCCAACACACAGAGTGGCATAAACTCCCCTCAGCATCAATGGAATGCTACTAGAATTGTAGTTTGAGGGCTGCCAAATTTTTAGGCTATTCCAGCAAGGATATATAAGTACCTTCCTTTCCTTTAAGAAAGGAAAGTGTGGGGGAGGGGGGGAGCTGGAGGTTCTGACTCTCTGTCTGAGACTCTCTGTGTTTGGGATTCAGATTCTTGGCTTTGCTATAGGAAAGCATGCCAGGGAGGAGGAATTCTGAACTTTGTTACAAGATGGGCTGAGGAAAACTTGTGTTTCTCAGAAGGAGGATTAGAAGAAACCCCTGCAAATGAAAATTTGTTCTCCTTTGAACTTCGCTACAGACCCTCTGAAGAAGTATCTATGACGTCAAAACCAAACTGAAGAAAAGGCCCGCCTCTGGGAAGAAAACATTCTTTATTTGTTTTGGACTTTGCCAGTAACCCTAGTCTGAAGAGTCAATGAACCCACAGAAAAGAAAACCTGTGGGAAGGGGATTTTTCAGTTGTTTCAACTTTGCAAGTGCTATAAGAATGACAATGAAAATGCATAATTGGATTTGACATTTATTGACAAAAATGAAGGAAAAAATCTAGGACTAGATGAATCATTCTGGTGAAAGTCCAGTACCATTGGAATTAAATACAGTTGTGTTTGCCACAGCAAATCAGGAAACTTTGAGCTCATTTTTGTAAACTACAAGTTACTACTATTTAAACATATATTCCCGTGCTGAAAAAAATTTAAGGCTAATTGGAATGATAACCATATAGCACTGGTGGGCAAGAATGCCACATGCGGCCCTTCAGGGTTCTGTGTGTGGCCCACAAAACACTTCATTTACCATTGCCTACACAACAGAGTTGCCAGATTCTGCTGGGTTTTGTCTGAGTAGGTTTTCTCCCTATTGGTGTTGTCAATGGGACATACATGTAAAGCCAGGGTACAAGAAGTGAGGTGTGTGCTGATTGCTCACAATGTTGACTGGAAGAGCTGGACTGTCCCTCTCCAGCAGTGGTTCTCAAACTGCGGTCCATGGACCACTAGTGGTCCGTGGCCCCTCCCAGGTGGTCTGCGGCTCAAGCTCAGTCTCCTCTCCCCCTGTTCTCCCACAGCAGGGAGCCCGCACTGGTGCTCCAGCCTGACCCTTCCTCCCCCTGTGAGAGTGGAGCACCAGCACCAGCTTCCTGCTGGAGTGGGGGAGAAAGCCTGGAGCCTTGCTGTGCAATCCATCTCATGGAGAACAAGTGCTCCTTCTCCCTCGGCCAGTGGGAGACCATGTTACACGGAGTCTGGGACCGGAGTGGGGCATGAAGGCAAGTAAGTGCCCTCCCATGCCAAGCCCCTCCTTGTACCTCTTCTCCCCTCACCGGCACCCTGCGCCCCTAGTCTGCTCCTGAACCCTCTTCCCTGGCCAGACACTCTACTACCAGCAAGCTCCTGCACCCTTCTCATGGCCAGACACCCTATGCTTCCCTGGCCCACTCCTGCCATCCTCCCTTGCTCCTGCACCCTCCCCCCTGGCCAGACATCCTACTCCCATCTTGCTCCTACACCCCACCTCCCATCCAGACCTTGCATCTTCACCCCCTTCTGTACCCCACCTTTTACCCAGATCCTGCACCCTCACCCCTCACTGGCAGTCCTGTCCTGCACACTGAACCCCTCATTTTTGTCCCAACCCCAGAGCCTAGGGGGTCCACCAAATCCCTAACCGTGGAACCCCAGAAGAGTTAATCTGCCTGTGGGAAGCCCTGAATCTCAGTCCTCCCTGCCCCTCCTGCTCCCCGGGTGAGGCTAGAATGCCAGAGGAATGAAGAGTCTCGGTTGGGAGTCACATCAGTGAGGGTTGGGAATTTTTAGAGGTTCCCAACTGATTTTTCTGTGGGTCAGTGACCCCGATCCAAGAAAGATTCCCCACCCCTGCCATAAATAAAGAAAATATGGGAACTTTTGGTTTTGGACATAAATTAATATTTTACTTTATTTAAAATTGAGTTTGATAAACTAACATGAGAAAGTTAAAGTGCTTAATCTGTTTAACAATTTAAATTAATATTTCCTTTTTAATGGTTAAATCAAACTGTTCTCCCTAGTTGCAGCACTAGCAAAATGGCTTGGGTGTAATTATGTAATTAACAGTGAGTTTCCATTAGCAACTAGTGGTCCACGGAAAGATTACATTGAGCCAGGTGGACCACAGGCCAATACGCTCGAGAACCACTGCTCTACATCCAATCAAAGTGCTTTTATGATTCAGTTGGCACATCTCACAAATTCTAGATAATCAATGAAGTTAGCAAAACTATCCTATCCTAGGAGATCATTTTGGTTACAACAATTTTGCGGCCCACTGAGATGACCGAGGGCCACTCATGCTGCCCACTTATTAGCTAGGTTGTGCATTGGTGCTATGTAGTCAGTCTGAATACCAGCACAACACAGGCAATTGAATTTCACCCAGTTATTGTTTCACAAAGCTCAGTAATTTCCATTTGAGTTAGATTATATCACTCCTCATCAAATCATCTTGATTTAAAGACTTGTAGAAATGGAAACCCCACCACATGCTTTGGTTGTCTGATCCAATGTGCCCTCAGAGTTAAAAATGGAACTGAGATGTGTCACAGAGTACAGTCACAAGAATCAAAAAGATCATGACATCTGAGCACTGATTATCCATTTGCCTGGGATAAAGAGGACTAGCTGCTTCTCTGCATTGGCCCAGAGGAATCCACATACTGGGATCCCATCTGTGAAATTCAAAGTGCTGTTTGAGCTCCCTCAAATTGACTTTGGGTAAAGAACTTGAATGTGAGTACAGTGCTTTATCTTTACTCTCTCATTCTCCTCTCAAAAACCTGGCCTGGCCATATTCTGTTGCTTCTTTTTTCAACATTTCCAAAATGTATCCCTTATCTCATCAAGTCTGGTGGCAAAATCCCTTATCCACACTCAACTAGTGCAACCACTTTTTTTGCAGTTTTTGGAATAATCACCTTCCCCAGTTCCAGCCAGATTGCTGCCAAAATCATTGTTCTTTCTCATAATTGTAATGCTATCATCTCCACTTACACATCAAAGCCTTCTTCTGGCTCCCTCACATCTCTTGATGCAAGTTCAAGTGCCTTTTCCTTGTTATCCGAGCCCTGGTTCCACCAACCTATAACACTGATCTGGTCCATTTTCATGTTCACTTTGCCCACTACTTTTGTGATGAAAATCACAGATATTTGTTTTCTCTGTTTCTTTAAAGAAATACTTTCTCTCAACTGCAGCTGGTGCAGTTGCACTATGGGTTCCCCTCCCTATGCCATAACGCAAAAGTCTCATCTTGCGGTTGAACTTAGAATTCAAGGGATCTAAGTTCAATATCTGGTTCTCCCACAAATTTCAAGTGTGATCTTGGGTAAGTCACTCTGTGTGGTTTATTTTAAAGGAAGTATTGTCACTTTTATTTTATGCTCCTTTTCTGTTTAAATTCAAAGCTTTTTAGGGCAGGGATTGTCCCTTATTATGTGTGGGTAGAGTGCTGAGCATAATAGGTACCTGATTTAAGGCTCTTGGTGTTACTATACTATAAACAAAACAAACAAACAAACAAAAATTCTGGCCAATGTCAAACCAGTCAGTTCACTGCAGTTCATCACTCTGGAGGAAAAAGGTAGGCTGCAGTCAACATTCCTACCTTTGAAAAGCAACAAAAAAGAAATGCTGCCTAGCTTTGTACATCAGCAGATGTGGCGGGGGGGGGGGGGGGAAGCTTGCTGAAGGTCTTGCAACTGCTCCGTAAGTTTACCAATTAGCTCTGACTAATCTGTGACTTTACCATTAAAAAAAGAAAAATCAGAGACAAGACAGTTGACTTAACTATAAATCTGCATATCCATAATACCTATGAAACTTTTGTCACTATAGTCAGTGAACCTCTGAATTGCAATCAGATAGCAGGACATCTCTTCATAACATCAGGAGAGCTTTAAAGATGAATGAAAGGTAAGCTCTTCTTACTACAATTGGGGAAAAAACACTTTTACAATTGACAGTTTCTTCCACCACTCTCCTCTCCTTCCACTATTAGGATTTCTATCACTTTTCATTGTCTGAGTAGTACCAACTCTGTCCTGGTTTGAGGTTCTCACTGCCCACAGAATATCATGGCCTTACCTCCAAAGTATTGTGTGACGTAACCTACTTTAGTAGGCAAGGCAGTGTGGCATAGCTTTAGTAGGTGCTGCCTTGCAGGAATAGGAAGCTGGTGTAGGGATGAGCTTGGGATACTTGTCCTTTGAGCAGGTGCCCAGCCCCAAACTATGTTCCCATGACCTTCCTGACATACATTTAAGCTACTTCCATAACCTGTGCCTCCTAACCAATCTGCTGTCTGCTTCCTGATGTCCTTTCCTTGCCAGGCTTCCAGTCTATCACAACGCACCCTATGGGCTCTTTAGTCTTCATTAAAATGACCTTAGTGGGGCAGGTGTCTCCTTGCTGGAATCCACCAAAGTGCATCCATTTTGATTTTTGTTGTGCAGTAGAATCATGGATGCTACTACTACCAGTCTCATGTGAAGTCACTCTTGCGGTCCTCCGCATGCGTAGATGAGAGGGCCTTAGTTCAATCCACATGAGTTGATAATTCCTGACCAAGTATTTATGTCTCTACCCCCTATGCATTTCTATAGGTGAATTTATATCCCTGAAAAACAAAGTTTATTAGAAATCGTGGTGAGCCTAAAATTAATATACTACTTGAATGGGGATGTTTTAAATGGGACTGGTAAAATTTTCATTGAGGTTCAGTAGTACACTAAACAGTGTCTGCATTGTGCTATGCGACTCCTTTCCTAACTCTTTCTGATGATAGCACTGCTAACTGCTACTGTTCATTTTCCTTGGTCCATAAAGCTGCAGCCAGGATCACTCATGGTACATTCATTCCAGGAATAATAGATGAATGTTTACCACATTAGCAAACATTGTCCCTTCATTACTTAATAAAGATAAGGGAGGTTTGTGGGTGATGGAAAAGGGTCTTTGCAAATGCAAAATATGTACCTCAAATAGAAGATTAAAATCGATGCAACTCAGGATGTTTGTTATTAATCCTAGCTTGAACCTGCTAATGAACTGCACTGAAGCACAAAGAATTAATATCTAAAGAAATTTTTAAAAAATGCAAAATTGGCAAAGTAAGTGGAAGAAAATTAACAGCTAAACAACAAGTCAACAGGGAAAATGTTTCATAACAGTAAATGTATTGCCACTCAGGCATTCAATTCCGAAGTAATTTTGGTCCATTGATTTTATGACAGTATATTTAAAAGGTATTTAAAGATACATTTGAGTTGCATTCTAAACTATGAGAAATATTTTGTTGAGTAGGCAGCCAACGTCAGCAGACTGAAAAGCCTGTTTTAATATATAAATTTCATCTACAAAAGCACCAAAATGGGTGAATTCTGTGTGTGCATAAAATCTCTGAAAACAAGATTTTTTCCAAAACTAAAACTAAATTTACTTAAAATAAACTTTAAAAACAAAAGTGAAATAACTGGCAGCTATGGGAGAGTTAAGGAAGTTTTATTGCTTAACACTAGGCAGCCTATCCCATCCCTCCATGAGAGTTGTTTCCATCTAATATATGTCTGAGTGTTTTGTTTTCCTATGTCATAACTCTTCCAGGTGTTTCCGTCTTCACTGGCCAAAGCATCCATTTCCTCTCCTTGTATCGGTGGCCTTTCCCCTTATGGGCACAACCTTGCAAGTTACAGGGCAGCCTCAATGCCATTTTGACTTCACAGGGGATTTTTTTTTAAAGTGTTAGTAAGTATAATGCTGGTATAAATCCTTGGCTGATGAGCCTGGAAGAGTTAACTCCTCTCTTTATCCATAGAACAGGCTTCCTCAGATTGATATATTATTGCACCTCACCTCAACTCTTCAGGGCATGGTTAGTATAAAGGGTGTTGGACAGTACTTCTGTGGGAGATGAGGATGTTTGGCACCTCCTAAGAGTTGCTCAATGCCTGGCAGTCTAGTTCTCTAATAGGGTACTAGATAGTCACTCAAGAAAAAAAAAATGTAAGAACTGATTTTAGGTGACATGACTTAAAATACTAGCTTGGAAAGTTGATGTATGCTAGATCAAGCAATGGCACTGTTTCCAAAATGAACATTAACTTCTCTGCCATCTTGCCTTTTTCATCATGAATTAATCTCTCTGACTTGAGCATCTAGGTCCAGTACCCATTTTGGTTCTCTTCATCAACATTTGCATAGTCTGTGTCTCTCTTTCCTATCTCAGAGTCAGTCAGTAGGTTTATTTAAAAAAGGCATGAGTCAGAATTACAGTTAGTGATGGATGAGGTTAATTTTCTTAGTGCCCAAATGAAATATTTGCTTTAGCATTTATTAGAGAAATCTAAGTATGAAATATAAATAAAGCTTTGCCACACACTGAAATAATTAGCAAATTAGCATAATTTAAAATTGAGAAAGAACCCCAAAGGAATTAAATCCCTAAATTATTATAGAGGACAAAGGAAAGCCACAAGTGTAAATTGTTCTTTTTCTTGCTGACTGCAGGAGTAGTACCCATAGGATATTATGATGACTAATGTAGGTTTACTAGTCCAGAATACATAAAGAAAGTATGTGTGCCATTCTGATCTCCTGATTGAAAGTAAAAACATTGCAAAGATTGAAAATAAAATTATTCAAGATTTTGTTTCCATAATTTAGGAACAATATCTCAATATTCAACACTCTGGAATTAAGACATACTGCCATGTAAACAAGCTGGTAGAGAATGTAACATCAAAC
Source organism: Pelochelys cantorii (assembly GCA_032595735.1). Classification (NCBI taxonomy): domain Eukaryota; kingdom Metazoa; phylum Chordata; order Testudines; family Trionychidae; genus Pelochelys; species Pelochelys cantorii. The sequence goes on from CM064327.1 coordinate 162,575,242, forward strand.
AGGATAGGATTAAAGGTGATGAAGGAACAAGTCTAAGCAATGCAGATGAAATCTATTAGAATGATTTTGAAGAGGATACATTTCACCCTTGGTCCAATATAGTCTGCATAATATCATCCATTCAGTTAAATTAAGTCTCAGATCAGTAGCAGAGATCAGGATAGCTTTTGTATCCAAAGCCCCTTTTTGGTATTTCCATTGAAATTTTGGTCTTAACTTCAGAGGTTTCTCATTTTATCAATTTTCAAATTGGACCGTATGATTTTTAAAGTGAACTTCACTCTCAAAGGTACTGGATTCACAACTGCCAAGATGAAAATCTTATTTTTACCAATAGAGCAAGTATGGCACAGGCAAGGTTGCTCATATCATCTTGCAAATGACCCTTAAGGCCCACAACATTGAAAATGAAATTAACCTTATCCAAGGGGTTGTAAATTTTTCAAGCTTATTTAAACCCTGGGTTTTCTGGTGAAATACCAAACAAATGTGATAATTCCATCTCTGAGGGCTTTTTTTTTTTTATTGTGGACCTCTGTGACCTAGGAATTGAGCTAAAAGAACCAGCTTATTTCCCTTAAGCCACCATCTAACCTTCACATGATATTGACTTTTTCCTGATTATTTACTGACTCGGTCAGATTTGCACATATTTCCTAGAAGTGTCAATCTAGGCCTTGTAATTTTCAACATTTGATCTTAATCAATAGGGACAATTCAGAGGCTGGCCTCTGAACCAAACCAAACTGCTTTTTAATTTGCAGAATCATAACAGGCAGAAATAGATTATACCTACAGTATGTAGTTATCTCTCTGCCTGGGAGGAATTCTTCCCCATTATCCACATAGAGTACTATTTTTCTCTGCAGTCAGATCAAATGAGAGTTGCAAAATCATTCATTCATCACCTTTGCCCAGACCATATAATTCCTGAAGCCTTTAAACAAAAAGGAAGGAAATTTCATCTTGGATAAATGAATTTATATAAAAAAAATTCATTTTCCCATGTAAGAGTGTCAACATTTTTTAACTGTCTACTTTAAGTCTTAGATATTCACAGATCAGAACAATCCTAGAGGAGAAGCGCCTCAGATGCAGCATTTGGGAATTCTAAGCCACATTTTTCTTGTAAACACAACAATAAAGAGATAGGGATGTCCATCTTTGCAACTCTCATGTTCCATGATTGCAGAAAGAGGAATAGACTTCAAAATTACTCCTCCACTTTTTAATCATTCCAGAAGTTCTTTCAACTATGTATATAAGGAGATAAAGTCATGACAGTATTAGAGTACAGCCTCAAATCTGGGAGGTGAAAATTTTCACACTGATATAGTAGCTTCTTAACTGAAAATTCTAAGTTCTCCCCTATCAATTCTGGAGCTATATTTTCCAAGAACATTTTGAAAATCAGTGCCCACCAAAAGCTCACACAACTTCAACCCAGCTAGCAAGTGCCTTTCCAGTTTCCAATAAGCTCAGGAAGAGAGATACTCGTTCCCTAGATACTTGTTAGGTCAGATACCCAGAGAGGTACTTTCCTCAGGATTTGACTTTTGCTTCAGAATCTATCTTCCTCTCACCATGAATTCAGGCTACCCCACAACCATTTATAGTTCAAAAGGTTCATCACCAAATCCCTTCATCATGTGACTTCTGAACTCTCAGTTGCTCCTGAAGAACAACATTTCCCAGAATTCCCACTCTTAAAAGCCCCCAAGAGCCATTGCCAGCGCACTGGGATACATGTATTCTCCTCAAGCACCAGAACTCTAAAACAAACTATATTCAGCACAGCACTCAACCCACCAAAGTTAATGGGACTGTGACACTCTTTATTTTACATGAGTCAAGTCAGTACATTGTGAATTAATTATTTAAGGTAATGACCCATCAACAAAAACAATGTCCTCATTTGATAAGCCTTCCTGTGGCTGCTTCAGCCAAAATATGGGTAATTGCTGTATGATTGATTCATTGAAGGATGCAAAAGCATATGACTAGATCATTTAATATTAGACTCCATCTTGTTCTGGTACTTTCCCACAAACTGTACTGGAGACTTTGGGAACATGAAGTTCCTGCCACATGGAAGAACTTATAAAAGAGGGAAGTGACACCTCCAAAACCCTCACTCCCCTTACAACAGCACAACACCTGAAAACACCTGGCAAACGTAACCCTTCTGCCAGGTAGCACCGGCAGCATCCAGGCCAGGTTCAATATCTCGGAGTTCCTTTTCAGTCACCCAACACAGAACTGGCTTGAGCCCCTACCTAGTAACCTGGGAAATTCACACAACACCCGTGGATGCGTCTGGGAGGCAATGTTTCCCCAGTCACAAGCAGAGTTTGAGGGTAGAGAAGAAACTTTTAATAACAGTAATCTAGCATCACTGTACAGGAACAATGAAAAACCATCACAAAAACAAAGAAAACCTGTAAGCAAGGTACCATCCCCAGAGTCTGCAGGGCAGAATCTTTTGCTTAAAGATCTTTAGTTCAACCCTCAACTCATACAGTGTGGTTCTCCACCCACTTCAAACACCCAACTCACGGCTCTGTCCAGTCAGTGCAGACCCAGAATCCATAGGTATATCAAGTTGTCACCCCTTGTTGATAATGTGGCAATGCCACCTATGTGCTGCTCCCACAGGCCACTCCAACTGGCCACCCTGCCAGCTGCTGCTGGCCTTGTGATGGATTTGGCTGTGGGCCAAACCTAATGATTGCAGCTCTCTGTGAATTCAGCTTCTCGGTGATTTCAGCTCTTGGCCCACAGCACAGTCCAGCCAAAAGATTCCAAAAGATTTTAAAGTGGAATAACACTTTAAAATAATAAAGAGACCCCATATGTAGTCTGTTTTAGTTCTATCATTAGAACAAGGAGAGAAGGGAACAGGCTGAACCAGCCTTACAGCTCACATCTGGAGGGCATGTAGCCTGCTGGTGCAGATCTCTGCCCTTCTCCCCAAGTTGACTTCACAAAGTTTGGAAGGGGAAGCCTTGTCCATCCGAGATTCTTTACACTGACCAAAGTGACAAGGAGTCCTGTGGCACCTTATAGACTAACAGATTTATTGGAGCATGAGCTTTCGTGGGCAAAGACCCACTTCATCTGATGCACGTAGTGGAAATTCCAGAGGCAGGTATAAATATACAGGCATAAGAAAAGAGTTCCAGTCAAGAGTAAGGCTGGAGGTAACAAGGTCAAGTCAGTCAGGGAGGAAGAGGCCCACTTCTAGCAGTGGATGTGGAGGTGTGAACACCAAGAGAGGAGAAACTGCTTTTGTAGTTGGCTAGCTATTCACAGTCTTTGTTTCATCCTAAAATGATGGTGTCAAATTTGCAGATGAACTGTAGCTCAGCAGTTTCTCTTTGAAGTCTGTTCTTGAAGTTTTTTGTTGCAGGATGGCTACCTTTAAATCTGCTACTGTGTGTCCAGGGAGATTGAAGTGTTCTCCTAAAGGTTTTTGTGTATTACCATTCCTGATATCTGATTTTATAGGACTCCTCATCACTTTTGAAGATTCAGACTAATATGGCTACCCCTCTGATACTTTACACTGACAGTTTCTCTCCATTGAACTGAATTAAATACAGTCTGCTTTTCTGCATTCCCAATAATTGCAAGCATTAGCGGTCACCTCTTACAATTCCTGCATTTAGGGTTAACATGGTTTGTGAGCTCTCAACAGCCAAATTGGTTATAATAGGCAAAATACCATTCTAACAAATGAATATCTAGCAGGCCTAAGTCACTGAGTGAACTGTATTTACATATCAACAGTTGAATACTTAACAGATCTAAGCAACTGAGTGAACATAACCACACTCAATATTCCTTTCCTATTCCAGCTGGCTACAGTGAAAGCATTGATTCAGACCCTCTTTATTGAACAAAGACTGAACTGGAGAAGGGTCCCAGGCCAGACAGAAGAATTCTGGTCACAGTGGTAACCTGCTTATGCTAGCTAACAGGTTGAGACACTGCTTGATTCAAATCCTATCTAGTTTATAAAGCTTAGATTGTGGTTTTGTTTTATTTGTTAGGTCATCTGCTTTGATTTGTACATTCACTATTTATAATTTTACCTGAAAGCGTGTTTGCTGGAAGTACTTGGAAAATCTGCTCAGGAATAAAAATTGGGGCATTGTCTTGTCCACACTGAGGGCGAGGCAGACTGGATAACAAACTAATAGTGGTCAGGCTTTTGACGAGGGTTAGATAGTTCTGCACTGGGATCCTAGGCTTAGAAGCTGGCTGGGGAGGAGAAAGAGTGCTGGAGCCTCTCTATCTTTACTTTGAGTGGCCGAGGAGAAGCATTCATGGAACTGCAGCTCGGTGTGTCCCTGTCTGTGTAAATGCTTGTGAGAGTGCAGGACTTGGAATAGTTTGTAACTTGTCCTAGCCTCACAGTGCGAGAGGGGGCCAAGACTGGTATTCCAAAGGACTCAGAGGTACCTCAGTTCCAGGCTGCATCTTGGGGAATTCCATCACAGGGACATAAGTATATTTTAAGTAGTGTCCTGAATAGAAGGACTTTAATGACATCCTCAAGTCCTTTGCTTAATTGGAGCCACAGAGATTTGGTTCAATGGGGAGTACTGTGGTGATAAAACTGGTGGAGGTGGGTTTGATGGCACTCTCAAACTTTTCCTCATTTTTTTTTTTAACTAAGCTCATGGCAGTAGGAAATGATGGATGTGTACAACCAGGCACGTCATCTCTCTCCCTACCTTCCTTCCAAATAGGGCAATGGCAGACTTGATAGGACTCATCACATGCTAAAAACTTCACTTTATGATATGAGATCAGGAGCAGCAGAAAGAAATATGACATCTGAATTTTCTCTGTTTTACAGATAGATGTCAGGGAAAGTCATTGATTTGATTAAGCAGTTTGGAAATGAAAACAATGGATAGTACGATGTCATCAGAATAAATAGCCTTCTTGAACTTTATCTCCCCAATTATATGGCTTGTCAAATGGCACTAGTGAAAGGTTTCAGGCTGTGCCAAACAACAAAATGGATAAATAGATACTGGAACTTTTTGGACTGTGAAAATAACATGACAAACTATTATTTTACAATCATTAGCTCTGTCTCTATAGAGCAGATTTGTTCACTTGCTCAGTTTAAATCACATTCCATCACATTAAGCAGCAAATACACATGTGACCTTCAAAGCAGTCAACTGAATCCTTTACTTTACATAGCTGATATTTAGCCATGCACTCTAGATCAGGCCTGGGCAAAATACAGCCCACGGGCTGCATCCAGCATGCCAAGCCACCGGATCCAGCCTGCGGAAGCAGTGGGGAGCCCCAGACAGACTCCTCTGCTTGCCCCACAGCTCGGTAAGCCACTCAGAGATGCGGCTGCAGAACATTTTTTCTTTGAGAAACTGGGCAATGGGAGCTGCCTGTTTGAATAACAGGCAGCCACCCTCCTGCTCACTTACTCAGGCACGTGGCTGAGCAGGCAGAAGCATTTTAAGCTCTGCAAACAGGCTGGTTTGGCTGCTAACTGGTAAGTCTCCTGGCCAGAACCTACCTCTGGCAACCCAGATCCTCCCTTCCTCTGGACAGAACCTACCTCTGGCACCCCAGCCCCTCCCTTCTCCAACCCTCTGCCCCCTACTCCTGCTCTGCTAGTCCACATGCACCCACACCCTCTCCCAGATCTGGCACCCCAATCTCTTGCCCAAGATCACAATCCCCTTCTACCCTAGGTCACATCCCAAACCCCTGCACTCCAGTCTCCTGCCCTAAGTCACCCCCGCTACTTCATCCAAACTCCCTCCCAGACTCCATTCTCCCTCCTGCATCCCAATCCCTTAACCCAAGCTCCCTTCTGCAGCCAACCTCCATCCCATACCCCGCACCTCCATTAATACCATGGAAGAGTGCAGCTCTCGCCCACTTTACACAATCTTAGCATGGCCCCCTATCAAAACTTATTGCACACCCCTTCTCTAGATGGATTAGATTTTTTTAAGTTACCCTCCATAGGAAGTGTGAGAAAACAAAAGGAAGGGTGATTCAGGCAATTTGTAATGTATATTCCAATCTAAAATAATGGTTCAAACCCATCTGTATCATCAATGGCCAGTTTTTGCTACTGTGCTGCTTGTTTGATATCATTAACTGCCACTCTGTTGGTAGTGTCATTAGAGAAATCATTATAACCCAAATGAACTTCATTGTTTCTGTTCCTTGCTTAGATTAGGCAGAAGCACATTGAGATTGTACTGTTGGGGAGTTTGATTCCCATTGCCCATGTGTTTTTCATTCTGTAGATTGAAAAGGCTATTCTCCAGAGTTGTCTGTCACTTTCCAAGAGCAATACAATTCACCCAAAAAGAAAGAATTGTTATATCCTATCATCACAACTAATTAGACTAAAACAGAAATAGTTATTACACTGCAATCCCTCACTGAAAGCAAACATTTATAAAACAAACAGGCTTAGCTGAGAAATTCATTAAAAAGATTCAAGCTCAACAAAAGGTTTCATTGCCTCAGTCATTTTGACTCAAATAAATTTGTTACATGAAATCCCTGTCTCCTCTGAAATGTTCTTGTAAAATTGCAGTTAATAACTATATTTTGAAAGCTCAGAGCTATGTATGTGGTTTATTTGGGAATTTAAAAAGTAAAGGAAAAAAGTTATGAGACATTTGCACCACTCCTTATAAACCCCCTATTGTCACAAGAAAACTATTACAGTTTTAGTTTTGACCTTTAGGGAACTGGCTTATCTCAACAAGGACTAAATTGTTCCTCCTCTGGCAATAACAAGTACACAAACAATGGTGCAGTTCAGCAAAGCACTGAAGCATATGCTGAACTGAAAGCACATGTGTACTACATACATTTAAAAACACTTCTAGTTAAGCGTATACTTAAGTGCTTTGTAGAACAGGAGCCAATATGAGGTGGACATTGCTGCATATTCATCAAATACTCTCCTTAAAGCAAGAGGAGTTAGAATTATAGGGCTGGAAAAGACCTCAGGAGGACATCAAGTTCAACCCCCTGCCCAAAGCAAGACTAACCCCAACTAAATCATCCCAGCCAGGGCTTTGTCAAGATGGGACTTAAAAACCTCTAGGGATGGAGATTCTACCACCTCCTTAGAAAACCCATTCCAGTGCTTCACCACCTTCCTAGTGAAATAGTTTTTCCTAATTTCCAACCTAGACCTCCCCACTGTAACTTGAGACCATTGCTCCTCATTCTGCCATCCGTCACAGCTGAGAACCACTACTGAGTTAGAGGAATTAGACAAGGAGAATGAAGCCTCCAAACCTATAGCTTCCTAGAATCTATGCTGGTGAATGTGTTTGGCAGAGTCAGTCCTGCAGTGTTGTCCTACCTGGGAGCATGACTCCTATATAATCCACCTTCAAATGCATAGCTGGGAACCCAGTGGGCGATAAGGTTACTTCAGTAATGGGTGTATTTGCAGAATTTGCTACTTCATGCACTGCGTGGCATTCATCCTATTCATGAGATCCTGAGAATGAGTCAGGGGGACTATAGGAATTATAGGATGTAAAAATATAAGTATAGATTCTCTAATAGAGAGAGATAAAGCCACAAACAGGGTTGGAGCAGTAACCTTATCATACTCCAACATCATGTTTTAAATTCCATATACAGTACAGTATTGCATTTAAAACAAGTTCAACAAGGAATTTCTCAGCTCCTGGCAAAGTAAATAAGTATTTGAAAAAGGGGCCAGTTTGAAAGACTAGGAAATGTAAAGCCTTAATTTACCCATACTACAGATGCCAGTCATCCCTATATTTTATGACCACAATGTCTCAATCCTCTCTTCCTGAATGGAAATTTCAGCTGAAGATTTTCACATGGTTGATAGCCAGGTTCTTGGACACTGAACTGGGTCTATTTTCTCCTGGTGCCAATGATTTGTATAGCTATTTGCCCTCCAGCAGAAACCTATGACTGACCAGATGAAGGATTCAAATGGGGAAGTAATCTAGTCTCTGTATGCATTAAGTGTTTGATTCCTCGTTTGATATCAGCAATGGTGACACCATGTACTGTAATTTTTTTAATCTCATTTTGTCATTTGGATCCCTCTGCACTGGTCCCTGGCCTGAGATCACCATCTTCTTCGCCATATTATATGCCACTGACAACCTGACATTCAGTAATTAACAGCCTCAATTAGTGTCAAACTGACCACCTGGAGAGGACTAGAGGACTAGTAATGTATTTCATTACAGAACCTATCTTCTTCGGCACCCAGCCCTCCAATAGCTCTATTTTAAATAGTTTTATTTTACTAATAACACACATGTGCACTTCTTCAAACAAAAACTTAAGAAAAATGCATTTATACATTTACTTACAATCACTGTTTATATGGCTTTCATACAGCACTGATTCCTATTGAAGATAAAGGATTATAACTCCAGCTGCCACTCACTGTACATTCAGCGCTTACAATAGAACAATATCCTGAAGTCAAAGCAGTGGGGGAAATAAGTGTTAACAGTTACATTTGTGCAGATGAATTATAATTCTGATTTTGTGCTTTGCCAATTTACACTGGATGCAGTGGTGCATTTGATTTTATGATAGATACATGGATTAACATCATAGATAAATAATGAGCCTGTTTAAACTTGTGCTGGACATTACAATATTAAAAGGATTACAGCAACAACATTACAAAACTATTTTAAAATCCTCATTAGCTTTCAGCGAGTGAATACAGTTATGCACAACTAAGAGCAACTAATTATTTTATGCTACCCTTCTAGCATCCAGATGGCATTAAAGCAACAGTCATTAGCTTGGTGTTCTGTTCTGTTCACTTCTAAAAGCTTCCCTGCAGAAAGATAATTAAAAAGACCTTTAGGTGTTGCAGCAACAATTATTTTCTCAATGGAAGTAAAAGTGTAATGCATTATTTTCAATTAGTGGAAATCTCGCTTGCACATTTGCACCATACTTGAAACACATGTGTGCTTGTGCACATATGGTAGCAGGGGGAAAAAAGGGTGGGGGTGACCAAGGTAGTCCCATGATCATGAAAGACATCAGTTGTTGCACCTGCTGCCATGTAAGAACTCAGGAATCTATTTAGTGAGGTATTCTCTTTCCAGTGGTGCCTTGTTATACCATGAGTTGATACACTGTACTTGGAATTTTGGAAAGCCCATACCAAAGGCTTTTAAGCAAACTAAGCCATCATAGGATAAGAGAAATGGCCCTCTCATAGATCAATAATGGATTTAAAAGATAGGAAACAAAGGGTAGGAATAAATGGTCACAGTTGAGAAAGGTAAAGTGAAGGTACCCCGAGGATTTGTACAAGAACCAGTACTCTTTAAAATATTCATAAATTATCTGGAAAAGGGGATGGACAGAGAGATGGCAAAATTTGCAGAGGATACAAAATTCCTCAAGGTAGTTAAGTCCAAAGCACATTGTGAGGAGTTACAAATACATCTTGCTAAACTGTGTGACTGGACATCAAAATGGCAGATGAAATTCAATCTTGATAAATGCCAAGTTATACACTTTGAAAAATTAATCCCAACTATTCATACAAAATGATGAAATATAGGTCAAGCTGCTACCACTCAAGAAAGACCTTGGAGTCATTAGGGATAGTTCTCTGAAAATATCTAACCAATGTACAGTTGGCAAAAAAACAACAAAATCCAAAAACCTAACAGAATGTTAGGGACTATTAGAAAAGGGAGAGAGATGAGAAAGTAAATATTATAATGCCATTATATAAGCCATGGTACATCCACCTCTTGAATAGTATGTGTGGTTTTGATAGCTTCATCTAAAAAGATGGCATATTAGAATTAGAAGAGAAACCAAAATGATTAGGGGTAAGGAACAGTTCCCATATGAGAAGAGATTAATCAAAACTGGGACTATTCAGATTGGGAAAGAAATGACTAAGTGGTGGGAATATAATAGAGGTTTCTAAAATCATGAATAGTGTGGAGAAAGTGCTTTTTACCCCTTCACATAACACAAGATCTTAAAGTCACATAGGTTTAAAAAAAACAAAAGAAAGTATTTCATCGCATGATGCTAGGTCAAAATATAACTAGTTTAGAAAAGGATTAGATAAATTAATGAGATGTAGGTCTATCAATGACTGTTAGCCCAGATGGTCTGATGCCACGAGTTTCCCTAAATCTGTGACTGCCAGAAGCTGGGACAGGACGACAGGCGATGGATCATTTAGTAATTGCCCTGTTCTGTTCATTCCCTCTGAAGCATTTGGCACTGGCCACTGTCAGAGCACAGAGTATTGAGCTAAATGAACCTAATCTGACTAGGTATAGCCATCCTTATGAGTGCAAATTTCTTCTCTTCCTCTACTGGTGATCAGTTTGTGTCCTGTTGCATGGAAATTGATCTATGTTTATCCTAAGTAATATAATTGCAAAAGATACATAGCTAAAATGCAAAAACTGCAAGACAGAATCCATCTGATCTACAGTGTATGAAGAAAGTCACAGGAAATATGTTCAGCAGGGAAAAGTTTGTTGTCATGTATTTAGTAGGAGCTACATGTCCCACACTAAATCTGTACTTAATCTGTACTTCATATTTTATTTGAAATTAAGCCTGCTTTCATTTTTATATAAATTGCCAAGATTACACATACAATTGTTCATAATTTCACTATTTACAATCTTCTATAGAAAATTGATGACTAAACTTATAAAGTAGAATTCAAATTTTACAAGCTGGTGGGGGATTGCACAGTTCATAAAAAAAGAGTTCATAAAATTGAACATCTCAAAATTACAGTCGATATTTTTCACACGTTGCAGTCTGGTGCACTGTTTTGCTTTCTTGTCTTTCTGCAAACCACTGCAAAGCTATTTCCAATGAATTCTAAGGTAGTAGAATGTGAAGGGATGTCAACTTGTTCTTCTTGACATCACATTCATTATGTAATTTCCCTCCAGACACACCACCACCCAAAAAAAGAGTCAGGAAAAATGTTTTGTATAACTGGTTACTTGTAAGATTGGCATTCATAAAATTGAGGTTCTACTGCAGGGGTCGGCAATGTATGTGGCATGCAAGATGATTCTGAGTGGCACGAGGCTGCCTCCCAATCCAGAAGCTGAGCATGGCCAAGCTCAGCCCTCTCCTCCTGTCCGCCAGAGGGTTGGGCCAGACCGGGCTGAAGATATGCTCAGCCAGGTTCGACCCTCTTCCCCCTCAGCCTCTTTGCCCCAGCACTGCTCCCAGGGGACTGAGAGTCCAAGCTCTGCTTCCCTGCTGGTGTGTGCACTGGGGGCACAGGGATGTGCGGATAAGAGGGGGCGAAGGAAGATGCAGCGCGCACATGAGGTGACCGAGAGAGATTAATGAAGCTGCTAAAATGTAAGTAGGATGATTATTGACTTTAAAAAGTATCAATGGGACGCAGATTGCAAATAGAAGTGAATAAGTTAAATCCTGGCACGCCACTTCTGAAAGGTTGCTGACCCCTGTTCTACTGTATTGGGATGATTCACTCATGTGTTTCTATAGTATTAGTACAACTCAATTAATTTTAATGAGACCACTCTTGGAGGAAGGTTTGAAAGAATAAGGAGTGGTCTGATTCAAAACAGCATCCAAAAATTGAATGACTTCAAAAGTCTCCAAGAGCTTTGTTACAATTTTTGCATGTCTCAATTTTATTCATGATTTCCTCTCCATGAACTAATCAACAGTACATTGCTTGAGGTGGATAGAAAAGTATTTGACCTGAAGACTGCAATATGTAGTCATGAAGCATTGATTTTGAAAACTAAGCTAAGATAAAAAATCTATACTTTTTAGGTGTTCTGAAGAAAAGTGGAATGTTTTGGATCTTGCTTTTACATCTTACCAGTTGTCTGCTCTTTGGCAATATCCATTAGGCAATTTATTTGTATTCCATAGGAAAACATATCCCACGTACTCCTGTGCTTTGAACTATTACAACACTTTGTGTGAAACTGTTGCCTCAAAATGCATATAAAGGCAGCCCTATAATGGACAAACTGAACTCACAAGTATGATATTATTGTGCTTGTTAAGAGAATGAAGGGCTTTATCTAAGATAAATCTAGACAAATTCAAAACAGAAATGAGGTGCATATTTTTAACAGTGAGGATAACTAACCAGTGAAACAATTTACCTATTAACATGGTAGAATCTATTTCACTTGAAATCTTTAAATGAAGACTTTCATATCTTTCTAAAAGGTGTATGCTAGTTGTGACCTTGTTCCATGGCCCATGTGTTTTTCAGGAGATCAGGCTAGACTTAGTCACTTATTGTTAGGCACCACTCTGATTCACAGAATGTCTCCTTTGCTGCTGAGTAAGCCTGTAACTGCCTAAACTCACTTGGCATCTAAATTATTGAACTAAAAGTTCCCTACATGCCTAAGTTTCTTCCTCTGGCCATGTGTAATGCTGCCTGACTCTAGATGTCCAGACACGTATCTCCCATCTAAGCCCCAGAGGGATTCATGAACCAAGGGGATATAGACACTCCTCTGCCTAACTTGTGTGTGAGGCCTGATCCTATAGGTATTCTCAGACGCTATCTAACACCATACAGTGGGTGACCTTCTGGTTCAAATCCCTTCTCTATCTGCCAGATCTCAGATAAGTGCCCTGACTACTGAGCTATAGGATAGTCTCACTCTTCTATTAAAGTTGTTCCATTTTAATTAACTGAATGAATACATATTAATTGGGCTAGATGCAGCATTAAAATGATTTTGTAGCCCACTGAGGAGGTAGCAGGCTCCTGTTCAAATTTCTTCTCCTCATTAGGCCCAGTGGGGGAAATGTGAACTGGTTGTCTCCCACATTCCTATCCATATCCCTATCCACTAGGCTAAGGGGAAGTAGGGAGATCCTTACCATTCCTGCTGCTTTGTATGTGACCTCTAAAGCACACCTACCAGATCTACTCCTAACTCATATTTGGTATGTGGATAGCTAGCCAGAAATCAGCATCTCTCCTCCTTTCTTGGCATTCCCCACTGAGTAGTTTAGGAAGCTCTCTCCATATCATGTGCTAGCTTTATGGATTACATTGTAAGGCACCTGTCTCTCCTTGCTCATTATACAGGAACCCAACAAACTCAGACTATTTTGATCATAGCGTCATTCCTGTGATTTTTCTAGGCACCTTAAAGGTGGCTAAGTCCCTTTGGATGTATCTACAATGCTCCCATAGCTCAATATAAGCTAAGCAATTTGCACTACACAAATTACATAGCTTATTTTTAGGTCATTTTGAAATAAAGTGCTATTTCAACAAGTCCCTTAGCCCTCGTGCAATGAGGTTTACAGGGACATCAGAATAGGGACCTCGTTACATTTTGATATAATGGGCTTCCTTTTAAGACACAGAATAGCTATTTTGGGATACCAGAGGTATCCAAAATAGCTCCACAGTGTAGATGTAGCCTTCGTGAATCCAGGGCTCTGCTAAGCTTAGAGGTATTTTGTAATCTGGTGACATGCTCTATTTTCTCAGGAAGCATCTCACAAGTGCTCCTTCAGGTATTGGGGATGGTTATGTTGGTAACAGGGGATGGAGGCAGACGGAGAATGTCTATTTGCCTGGCAGCTTTCAGACATTGCTACATTCCACTAATCCTGTGTTCTGTTAAGAAAAGTGTTGCACTGGAGTGTTGAGCATAATGATTCCTAAATATAAACCACAATGTGACTAAATTCACTAAATTTGACTAAATTCTGGTCAAATGTTTACAGGGGACTTTGGAAATTTTTGAGATGATGAAAGCACTTGAACAATACACAATCATTCTAGTTCATGACTATTCTTTCTTCATTAGAGATAATTAACTCTGAATTAGTTCATTTCTGTTTCTGGGTATCTAAGCTTTCCTTCTAGCAGAAATCTTGTTCTGAGTACAGCTCTACCAGATGGAAACCCTGGACTGTCAATGTCATTTGAATATGAATATTTAAACTTACTACACATAGCAAAAGGCTTCTGGTGCACAGTGATCTGAATGTCACAAGGACATTGGAGCTATACCCTTGCCTTGTATATCTATAGACTGGACCAAAAACATAATGAATTTGTGCCTTATTTGTTCTCTGATTTGTCATTAAATGTTAGAGTTTAAAAAAAACTGTCAAGGGTTGCACCAAGAATAATTCATTCAGTTAGTCTTTCAGTTTCCATGCTGACCTTTTTTAAAAGGGTGTGCTCACCAGAACAGCAAAGAGGGGTTGCTTTGTGGAGATCTGAAAGGTAAATTAAGAATTTCTTAAAAGAGACCATTGCAAGAAATGTTTCTCAGAACACTAATATTACTATAAAATATTGTTATTACTATTTGTATTACAGGATCACAGAACAGAGACCAGAATCTCATTGTGGAAATACTGTCCAAATTCACAGTGAGAGACATAACCTGCTCAGATGAGCTTATAGTCCAACTACACCAGACACAGGATGGAAGAGAAGAAATATCCCTAGTTCATAGGTTGGGAATTGAGGAACAGAAAGCAGCAGCAGGATTCCCAGGAGGTGTGTATCAACAGTTCTATTGACATCAATGGAGCTATCTGGATTTACACCATCTGGGTTTAAATGACTTAGCCAAGGTTACACAGATAGTCTATGTCTACGCTGCAGGTATTTGTCGGCAGAGAGTACGCTAATGAAGCACTCTTTGGCATTTGTCATGCTATCATTTGCATATTCTCTGCCAATGCTTTTTGCGCAAGAGGTTTTTGCGTAAAAACAAGCAATGTAAACAGGTCCATTTTGCACAAAAAACCCTCCTTTTTTGAGGCATAAGGGATCTTGCTCAAAAGGGGGTTTTTTGCACAAAATGGACCTGTCTACACTGCTTGTATTTTCGCAAAAACCTCTTGCGCAAAAAGCATTGGCAGAGAATATGCAAATGACAGTGCGACAAATGCTAATGAGTGATTCATTAGCATACTCTCTGCCAACAAATAACTGCAGTGTAGACATAGCCATAGGATTGAGCTAGGAGTTGACATAGTGATTGAGCTAGGAGTTGAATCCAGATCTTCAGCATTCCAGTGTAAAAATCTTACCATTTCCTTCCTTTCACACCACACATTTCAAAAGGGAGCTTTTTTATTTTTAATGCATGTATGTTTGAGATTGGTAGACTAAATTGGCACAATTGTAATATGCCATGAAGGAAAAGTCCCATATTGAATATATTACTAGGGATACTTAATTAGCCTGTTTCCAAGCATTAGAAGGCCAGCTTTGAGTACCCACACATTTTGATTATTAATTAAAATGACAAACAATTGAATTTACCTCTAGTGGCTTTGTCTCTATTAAATACAGTCATTATGAAAAAAGAAAAGGCCAGGTAAATGTATCAGATATGGGTTGTAACTGCCAAGTTTGGATGAGAAGCCAGAGTTATGCAGAGATTGAGGGAGAAGAGTGCTGTATCATCTCTGTATTTTATTCTAGGTTAAGGGGTTTTTTTTTAATGAATTTTTATTATTGCCTGTCTTTGCAAACATCCATTATGCAACCATGACAGCAGTTAATTTATGAGTTTTTCCACACTAGATCATGCTGTCTCCAGGTATTATTCCATAATACCATTGTGTGTTCAAACTGCTTTTTAAAGGCTTTTGAATTACAGAAAAACAATAATACCCATTATGTAAAATGGAGTTACTGTTAGACCCATGCTTAATTGCTCTAGGTTTGCACAGATTCTCAATTTTGGTTCATGTTCCTTATTTCTATGGGAATTTTGTTCCTTATTACCCTGACCATCTGACAAACTTAGATTAATTTAGTCTCAGAATACCTTGCTGAGGTAAGGAAGTGATCATTTTACATGGAAACACTGAAGCTCAGAGGCTGGGTTGCTAAGTGTCACAGACAAAGTCTGTGGCAGAGCTGGTAACAGAGGACAAGTAGACAACCTGACTTCCAGGCCAGCACCCTAACTATAAGACAAGCCTTCCTCTCTCAAGTTCCATTTCCAAAACTCACAAATGCAGCTCAGCCAATACTCCGTGTTCTCTCATTTGAAACCCCTGAGTTTCATGTGGCTTCCATCCAGAAGCTTAACCTGGCCCAACCTCACCTCATGGGAAGGCTGTACAAAGTGTGGAGCTGAGCCAAGTTTTGGATTTGCTCGTGAAGGTGTGTGCAGGTTCAGTCATTAATGGACAAGACAGATCTACAGTGATTCCACTTAAATTTTTTGGCTGCATCAACTTTTCCAGGTGTTTGCACTCACTCTCTCATATTCATGCATTGTTACAGAGTAATGGTCACAACCTGGGTAGAGAGTGTGGAGTTTTGTAAATACCTACCTAGGCAATACAAATATTAGCAGATATTTTCAGTCCCACTCCTACCTCTTGTACACTACTCAAGAACTGCAAATCAGCCAGAAAGCTACCATAATGGGACAGCTAGGGTATGTCTACACTAGCTCGTTAGTTCGAGCTAGGTAGGCAAATGAGGGCAACCTTGTGGAATGAGGAGTAACGGTAGTTCGAATTAGGATCTTTAATTCGAACTACCTAGTCCGTGCCGCGCGTAGCCGCAGGCACGGAGTTCGGACTAAGGGGGATTTAAAAATGGCGGCGCCCGGGAACATGCAAATGAAGCCCAGGATATTTAAATCCCGGGCTTCATTTGCAATCCGGTTGCCCTCATTTGCCTACCTAGCTCGAACTAACGAGCTAGTGTAGACATACCCCTACAAACTGACCTGGCATAGAACAAGCCTGGAGTGGCTGAGCTGGTTTTACCCACTTCACACAACATCTGTTCCCAGCTTGTTTCTCCCACAGTATGTGGCCTGCTGGGACAGAAGAGGCACAACCTCACTTGGGTGAAAGGATTGCTTCTACTTAGTACTATCAGCAATACTTGCACCTCCTCAGGGCAAGGCAGATATACAGTCCCCTACCCCCTTGTATCCTCTAATAATGTATGCAGTGACTCTGCTTTCCCTCAACTGTTAAGCAGCCTAAACTAAAAGTCTATTTCTCCCCAACTTTTAAGCGTGCAGTATAGCCTCATCCTCTGGTTATTAGTGGGTTATATCAATTAAAACAGTATTAATTTGTGAGAAGCTTCAGGACTTGCTTCATGCATTCTAAAAGCAAAAGCCTGATACTGGATTGTGTTGCTGAAACCTCATCTAGCACACACCCAAAAAACCCATAATTGAACTGAAAAAGAATTATCACCAGATGCCACATAATGATTCAGTAGTTAGAATGGTTTATTTTTTTAATAACACCCGCATCCTCTATATGAATGAGGAGTACATTGAAATAGGTCATTGCAGTACTGGAGATTTAAAAAATTGGGTCTATATACACACTCCTGCCAAACAAAAAAAAAAGAGTGTGCTGAACTCCTCAGACTGAATTTATACGTTAGTTAATTGGAGTAATTATTATGAGTGTCCAGTGGTTATATTGAGTATACAGATATAATTCATTCCCCTGTAGAACATGGGCAATTAGATTAATGCTATTGTACCAGTGTACTACTCTGCCTCTTTCCCCAAGGACACTGACATCTGAACAAGGAGATGATTACATACTTTAGAATATGCAGTGGTATTATTGACATTTTGCCTTGATTTTACCAGTCAAAAGATATTAACCACATCGCAATCTATAAAGGGTGAGACTGTGTCCCTATTAAGCACTGAACCACATTGCAGGCAATATGAGGATTATGAAAGGCAACAGGAAAAACACATCAGGGTTCTTTGTGACTGTCACCTAGAGGAGAGGCTAGAAACGTGATTCTGGCCATTACAGATGAGAAGCACCAGTTTAGTTTTCCCTATGAGGTAGAGTAATTACCGCAATGTCTAGTGCCAGGCAGAGTGGCAGTCACATGTGCTCTCTCAATAGGAACTGCAGGTGCTAAGCACTCTTAAAAATTAATCAAGCCATAATTTGTTTCCTCCTCTCCCCTCTTCCTGCCCCCCACTGATTTCCTAGCTATAGCCAAACTGTGGCTTCCTTTTGCATACTGTAAACTCTTTGGAACAGGGACCATATTTTTCTTGTGTGTACAGCACCCCATTGTGCTAGGGACAGGTTCATCACTGGGGCTCCTAGGGTCCATGATGATAAACAATACCATGGAGCCGAAGGTAGCTGCTATGCCCCAGGACCACTAATATTCAACTCCATCCCTTCTTTCTCCTTGCTACTGGAGAGCTTCTTAATGACAAATTAAATACCCCACTGGCTCAGCTTCGCTGACAGGTGCAGTGCAAGTTAGGGGTGGAGCCTATTTTCTATTTTTACTTCCTCACCCTCTGCTTGGGGAAAGTGGGAGAGATAAGCACAAGGCTTTGGACAGCCCATAAAGGGACATGTGGTGGGTTCTTCCTCCCTCACACTCCAGAGCAGATGCATGCTCCAAGCAGCAGTTTAGACCTGAAGTTTTCTAGCTTTTGTAGGCCATGGGGAAAAAAATCTCACTTCCTCTGTGGAGTCTAGAAAATCCTTTATATAAAAACATATTCAAGAGTAAAGGTTCAAAACACTAAGGTTTACAGTAACGTTTGTAAGCACGGCCAGAACTACTGCTTCCAATGCAGCCAGCTGGAAGGGGAAAGGAGTCCTGGGTGTGGTTATGCTCACTCAGTTGTTTAGCCCTGCAAGATAATCAACTGTTGATATGCAAATATAGCTCATGCTGGAATGGGAAAGAGATCCTAGGTGTGGTTATGTAAATCCAATTCCACCAATGCTATAGGCCTGATGGAAGGTCAATTGTTAGAATGGAATGTTGTGTATTATAGCTAATTTGGCTGTTGTGGGGTCAGAAACCATGTTAACCCTAAATGTAGGAATTGTACAATATAACCACCAGTGCTTACAAGAGAGACATTATCATTGTAAAGAGTCTCGGATGGACAAGCCTCCCCCTTCCAGACTCAAGTGGACTGAACTGGGGGGGGGGGGAGAGCTTGAACCAGCCAGCTCCATGCCCTCCAGGCATGAGCTGTAAGACTGGTTCAATCTGTCTCTTTCCCCTTGTTCTAAAGATAGACTTAGACTCCATAAGGAGTCTCTTTATTATTTTGAAATAGTGTTCCAGTGGAAGCTGGAATCTTACGGCTAGCCTAGGTGGTGGGTCAAGAGCTGAAATCACTAGGTTAGAGCCAGACCCATCGCGGAAGCAGCAGCAGGATGGCTGGTGGGAGCAGCAGCAGGCAGCCAATGTGTGGCTGACAGGAGCAAGTGGCCAACTGGCAGGAGCGGCTGACAGGCAGCTGGTAGGAGCAGTGGCAGGCGCCAGCAGGGCAGCTGGCAGGAGCAGGCGGCCAGCAAGGTGGTGGGCGGGAGCAGCCAGCGAGCGACTAGTAGGAGCAGTGGCAAGTGGCCAAAGGAGTGGGTGAGACGCCTCCTATCCCCACCCCTCAAGGGTGGGAGATGAGCTCTGAAAATCAACTCTGAGCTCTGGTCTGCCCTGACCAAGGGCAGCAACTGAAAGGGAGGTATGGAGAAAGGTTGGGCATGTGAACGGGACACTGAGGCTATGTCTACACTGGCGGGTTCTTCCGCAAGAAAATCTTGCGCAAGAGTTCCTGAGCAAGACATCTTGCACAAGAACACATCCACAAGGCCATGTGCTTTTGCGCAAGAGCATCCATGGCAGTGTGGACGCTCTCTTTCACAAGAAACCTCTGATGACCATTTTAGCCATAGGGCTTTCTTGCACAAGAAACCCCTGTGGCGTGTCCACACAGCCTTCTTGCGCAAGAACTCCTGCGCCAAAGGGCTTACACCTGTTAGAAAAGAGGGTAGCTCTTGTGCAAGAAGCCCTCTCTTCTGACGCCGTACTGTAAATCTTCTTGCGCAAGAGCGGGCAGGCAGTGTGGACGCTCTGCAGAAGAATGGCCGTTCTTGAACAAGAACTTGCCAGTGTAGACATAGCCTTACATTGCTGGACTTGTGAGCCTGAAAGGCAAAGGACATTGCTCAGTCCGCTTGAGCTGGGATGTGCACTCGTGGGTTGGTTATGAACTCTGTTTGTGGTGTTTTCCCAAGTTAATGCCATGTTACTTCTCTCCCTCTTTCATTAAAAGTTTCTTTTCTACTCTCGGACTCTGTGCTTGCAAGTGGGGAAGCATTGCCCAGGGGTGTATGTGGATTTCCCAGGCTCCTGGGTGGGGACTTGAGTCAGTTCTGTGTGGGATGGATGAAAAGGAACCCCCTAGATCAGGGGTGGCCAATGCATGGCTTTTCAAAGAAAAAATTGTGGCTCCTGCACCTGCAGCTCGGGGCTCTAAAAGGGACAGCGTGTTTCTGTCTGCACAGAATGCTGCTGCAGACTTCAAAATGGCTGCCTTCAAAATGGCCACCCTTAAAAGGGCAACACCTGCTCTATTGTTAACAGGGCTGCGGCCAGCCCCCGCCCCCCCCCCCTTTTTTTTTTTTTTTTGACTCAACAACTTTTTTCCCTTGGCTCTTTGCGCTGTATCCACCACTATTTTGGCTCTTCATCTGTAACTGGTTGGCCACCCCTGCCCTAGGTATTGAACTCAGCCCTGGCTGCTGCCAGCGCTACCTGGCAGAAGAGTTACACGTTATTGAAACACTGTGGACCATCACTGGAGAACACTGCATAGTGCACTAAGATCTTGGTTTAGTAAATTCCACAGACGGTGCCTACAAAAAATGTGGCTGTATTTTGAATGACAAAACCCATTCAGCTCTTGTCTCTATGGGATGTCAAATTTTAATCGATGTTTGAGCACTGACTAGTTTTTCTTGCCACTTGCAGAGTCCTTTGAAAGACAGAATCAAGCAGAAAAGGGGCTTACTGTGGCATTTTATTTTGAAAGCCAACAGATGTATTGAGTCAATGAAGCTGAAAATGTTACAGCTATTGCATACTAAGTGCAAATGCAGACATACACATTTTTTAACATAATGAATCATTTCAAATACCAGCTATTACATGCCTCAAAAAATAAAGTTGAGTTTGACGATCACGGGGAAAAAACTTGCCACAATCTGTTCTTTCCCTCCCCATTTAGTGCAAGAGGAAAGCATTGGAACAACTATGCCTCAGAGAGTGGGTTTCTGAGACACAGTTTCTCATGAGGATACAGCTTGTGATCTCTCTTTACTCAGGGCTGCTAAGGATACAGTCCAGCTTAATGCTGACATGTGGGTCAGCCCAGTGCAGTAGCTGAGAATACAAACAGCAGCTCCAGTTAATCTTATTATTGCCAAGGGCTATTAAAGATGGCCAGGAGCACAAAAAGGAAACAGCATGTTTGAGTTGGCCAAAGGCTTACTACAGAGGATCTCAGTTTGGGTCCTGAGCCAGAAGTTGCTGGAAGAAATAAGCAGGCAGTATGTTTGTCCCTAGGCAGAAGGAACAATTCATGTTTCTACTGTTTCCCAGTCAGTCTTTAGAGAGCAATGACAGCCATATGAAGCCTTCCTTTAGTGGAAAGAGAACTGAGGAGAGAGAATAAACAAAGGCTCCTCCTACTAGAAGAGGATCTTGAATCCCTGGGGAAGAGGTGGGTGGACAATGAGAAGGATTCAGGTAAGTTTTATTGTTGCTGCTACCATAATCTGCCTCAAGTCAGCAACCACAGGCAGTAAAATCTGTCTTCAGAACCCACTCAGACTATGCCTAGACTGCAGGCTTCTTTTGGAAGAAGCTTTTCCGTAAGAGATTTTCCGAAAAAACTTCTTCAGAAAGAGAGCGTCTACACACAAAAAAAGCACTTCGAAAAAACGATCTGCTTTTTCGAAAGATAGTGTCCATTCGGTGTGGATGCTATCTTGCATTTAAGCTGTGATTACTGTGGATGGAGTGGCCATCAGGGCAGCTATACTTTTTCCTCTCCTTTTAAAAGAACTCCCTCTTTCCTGTCCACACACGCCTTTTTCCAAAAGAGCTCTTTGGAAAAAGGCTTCTTCCTCATAGGACGAGGTTTACCAATGTCAGAAAAACCCCTGTGTTCTTTCAATTTTTTTTTTTTGAAAGAATGCGATTCCAGTATGGACGTAAGTGACGTTTTTTGGAAAAACAGCTGTTTTCCCGAAAAAACTCTGCAGTGTAGACATACCCTCAGTGTGGAGCATTGTCCCATTCTCGTGGAGACTGGCCTGAATACAGAAGTTGAGCATCTGTAATCTCAGATGACCAACCTGGGCCTTCTCCCTACCAGAGAAGACAAACTTTTATAACCAGAGATCCCAGGTAGAGCTGGGTGAAATTTGTTCAAAAGTTTTTGTTTTGTTTTGTTTTTTGGTGGAGAAAAAGAAGATTGAATAATACTGAAGTGTTTTGCAACTTTAAAAGACTCATTTAATTTTAAGTTGTTAAAAAAAATTTTAAAAAGTGTTTTGATTTTTAATTTCAAAACAATTTTCTGCTTCAAAATTGCCTTTAGTTTTATTAAGAAAATACAAATGTTTTTAAAATGGCAAAAAAAACCCCACAAAAACCACTTTGTTCTACTTGAAACATTTTTTCATTTGTTTTGAATCACCAGAGAACTGAAAAATTCATTATGTGCACAGCTCCAGTCCCAGGTTCCATCCATATTTCCAGTAAACTACTGAGCAGTGCAGTGTTCTCTAATACAGCGTTTCTCAGATTCTTTCAAGGCAGATCTGAAGTGACCTTGCACTCTATACACCCAATACATGATTTCACCTCACAGATGTGCACAAACAAGAGACTATTTTAAGACTTCGTTTTAATGTACAAGTCTCCATTTATGTAAGAGATTTATTAACTGTGCAAGTGTCTGAGTATTGATCACTCTTCCTCTTTTAACAGCAACACTTGGGTGTGTTATCCACATTACTATATAATAGTGAGTAGTAACCTTAACATACTTTTATCAAAGATTTTGTCCTGATGCTCTCTTTGATTTGAGGGGGATAATGAACATCTTGGGAATACCCCCTTAATGTCCTCAGCACCCTCTACTTCTCTCATGCCACCTCCCTTCCTTGGGTTCTCCATAGGTTGATAGTTTGACTAAACATCCACATTGCATTCTGAAACTATTTAGTGAAGGGGGAAACATATAGAATTTTTTCTGAGATATGCTTCAGGCTTTCATATGTTTGCTACAGTGAAACTGTTTTAGGCATGCTCTTATGTAGCTCATATTAATGCTATTGTATGTTTCTATTGTCTTCATCTGCTAGGGCCAGAGCCAGTCAAGGAGAGTTTTCAATTTACTGGATTTTTCAATTAAGCTCATCATGCAAGAGGCAGAACAAGGGCTGTTTAGTAGGGAAATGGATACTTTGAGGGTAGGATTCACAAAGCAGCGGAGGAAAATTATGGACAGCTCTTCTGCGAGTTAGTGTGGTACACATGATTTGCATAGTGAAGAGCATGTGCTCAGAACAGGTATCCATTGCAGCATATGAGTTTGATGGTTGCTCTACACTAAAGCTGCGAGTCGAACCAAATAACGTAAGTGGAGAAGTGCACACTTCATAACTGACATCAACGTAACTGAGTTTGACCTATCAAAGTGTTTATGTCTTGTTATATCGACAGGAGATGCTCTTCTACCGACTTCACCTCCCTGAAAGATGGAAGGTGAGTACAGACATGAATAGGAGAGCACTCTACCATTGACATACCTTATCTTCACCAGACCCACTAAATCAACACTACTTCATCGATTGCAGCAGTGACCATTTAGCTGGAAGCATATACAAAGAGTGTACAGGTCAGATTTCTGTGGCTACACATTTTCAACAACAAAAGATCCTGGACGAAGGTCAGGTTATAAGGTCTGTATAACTGCTACTCCTTTATCACACATTGTATGGGATTATTTACTGTATGTCCAATTCTATTCAGGTCATAATGTTTTAAGCGTCATGGAATATGCATATATTTTAATGCCAAAACCCTTCTGTATTTGTTGTAGTTTGCCTATCACAAGGTGACATTATTCTTCCTTATATGCAGTGTTATTGTAGCCACATTGTGTCACTAATACCTTGGGACCAAAGTGAGTGAGGCAATACCTTTTATTGGACTAGCCTGTTGATGACACAGACAAGCTTCTGAGCTTACATAGAGCTCTTCAGATCTGGGAAATTAATGAAGTATCACAATTAAACACAAGATGGAACAGATGGTTTAAAATAAGTAGTTAGCTTATTTCAATGGGCTATTCAAGAAGTGGCTCATTAACACCCCTCCAGTCATAGCGAGGAAAGTAGCTGGAGGGGCTGTTAGTGAGTTACAGATTGCTACAATAAGCCATACCTCCAGGGTCTTTGTAAAGGCCATGATTTTTATTGTCTAGCACAGGTAAGAATTTAGCACCCCAGCTCATCTTTTGAAAGTGTATCATTTTCCTTTGAGGATGAGAGCTGAGAGATCAGATACAGAGCAATTTTAAACAGCATTCATCCACAGGTAATACGTTATGTTTGGCTTTTATCACTTTCCTGTGTGAGTTCATTCAAGAGCATAGTGATTGTCTGGACACAGGGATACACGTGTTGGCGGCCATAGGGAACTAGCATCCAGAAGCTGCTCTAACCCTGCTTTGCTGCTCATGGTGATGGCAGGGGCCCTCTTTGTGTTTTAAACTTGCCCGGGGTGGGCAGGCAGCCTCCTCAGGAGCCACTGCCAGAAAGGGTGCCCCTAGATAAATGTGGCACCTCTCCACCCACCTCTCTCATGCACCCCACTCACTCCAGAGCCTGAACTCCCTCCCCCTACCCACCTGTCCTGCCCCCAAACTTCCTCCCAGAGCCTGCACCCAGGACCCCACCCCCAGCCAGAGCTTGTACCCAGACTCCATCCCAGAGCCTTCATTCCAACACCCTCACCTGCACCCACATTCCCTCCCAGACACTGACCCCTCATCGCCTCCCAGAGCCCCACTACTCACCCCTCCTGCACTGAGCCTGTACCCCTCCCACTCCTGCTTCATCCCAGAGCCTGCACACAAACTCCTTCCCAGAGCTCACACCTCCCCCACCCAAATTTCCTCTCACAGCCTTAGGCAGCAATGGGGGGGGGGGCGGCGGGAGTTGGAGTGGGGAAGGGATGCAGGCCCTGGTCTCCCCCAACATTTCTACAAACGTGCTGCCCCTGACCATTTGCTTAAGTTGGTGTGCTCTAATTAGTTCCATCTGACTTCAGTGGGACATCTCCTGAAGGTTACATTTAAATACATGCACAAATCTTTGCAATATCAGAGCCTTTACATAATGCAATTTGACTCACTGGTCACTTTGAGGTTTAATGGACATTGAATCACCAAAAGGTGCCCTATTCGGTGCCCTGAAAGGACAGCTTTGAAGAAGGTTCATACAAGCAAGGAGTTGATAAGAAAATGGAAAGCCTAATTTAACAGTGAATAAGAACCAATGCAGCAGTATAATAAACTAGAGTGGGTTTTGCCCGCAAAAGCTCATGATACTAACAAAATACATCACTTCTAAGGTGCCAAAGGATTACTTGTTTTTAAAAGTCTGACTGTATTAAAAGTCCAACTGTACAGTAACAGGTGGCAAAAGATGTGTCTTGGCCATTTCTCAGATTTCTCTTCCCTTGTGATTTTTTAAATTTGTCACCTGGAAAGCAGGGGAAAACTATCATATTGTTGCAGTGCATGTCAAGGTCAAAGTGACAGCATTTTGGATAGAGCTGCAAATTAGCTCTTGTATTTCCACATACAACATTTATTACTAGATCAGATTATTTTTGTCTAAGTGTATTCGTAAATCAAGCAGATGGCACTTAGCATTGCATCTCATTTAAGGCAGCTAATATTTGCCAAGCTACTTATTTTAGAGGTTTTTAAAAAGAATATGGCCATTTCATTTAGCATTTAGAAACACCAACTCTGATGTTTTAGATCAGTGGATTTTTTTCCTTCCAATTTGTGGACACTCTAAATTGTTTTAAATGAAGGTGTGAATCTCTTTGGAAATCTTAGACAGACTGCAGACCCTCAAACTGCAGGCTGATAACCATCATTTAGATGACACACAAGCAGAACTGGATAGGGCCAGATCCTGATACTGTGATTCTTACTGAGAAGTACTTTACACCACCACCCACCTCACAACCTATCCTCATTTCCTCTGAGCACCAACTCTGAAGCAGCCCAGGAAAACACATTTACAAGCTTCACAGAATCAGGCTATCTGAAACAGTCACAGGGTCTCTTACCACAAGCAGCACCTGCTTCAAGCTGTCCTGGGAATTAGCTCTACCAACTGTTATCTTCTCCCATCTTGCTTTGATGCCAACCTCATTCCTGGATCTACAACATCTTCTCTGTGACTTGGCCTTCTAGCCAGCTCACTGAAGTCTTCCTTTCCCAGTTCTTACTGTCACCAATGCCCAGCACCACTCTCCTGTGACTGGTAGGTGAACCCAGGACCGGAGACATCTGGGAGGGGTGGGGTGGAAGGTGGGAAGCCAGCCAGGCCAGGAGTGGAGCCGGACTGGAGAGCCAGTGGAAAGGGAGCCAGAAATGACCTCCCCTGTCCAGCAAAATCCCTCCCTCAGGACCCAACGGTGCCAGACCAGGGAGGTCCAACCTATATTACGCTTTCAGTTCCTCAGTGAGCAACTGTAATTGATAGGAGTACTGACCAGCACCTGGTGACTAAGGGGTTAAACTCAGGTAGCTAACAAAGAGGTTGGCAGGGAGCCATAGAACCAATGGGCATACAGTGTTGAAAGTTGAATTATATGAGATTCCTTGCCTGCTTTCTTTGTGTGGGAAAGAAAAACCAGGAGTTGAGACTCACAATGATTTAAACCCAGGCAGGACTACCATGTCTCCAAGGAATTTGGGGCATGGGAGTTGACTGAACAAAGAGAAAATTGGAAGTAAAGGGAAAAGTGAATCTAGTCATGTTCAGGGCAATTTTTCTCTATTTTGTGGTTTGCTTTGAACGGCTCTGTATGAATCCATGCCTCCCCTCCCCATTTACCATTTAGCCCTGTGCCCAGAGACTTTTCTCTGTGTTTTAATTTGTTTTCGTTAGTTACTCTGAAAGCAAACTTGGTCGCTAGATGTTAATCAAGTTTCTTTTGTTTTGTAATTTTAAAAAATCACTTTAAGGTGATGATTTGATTTTTGTGTTCTGGAAGGTCTGTCTGTATCTGCATCTCTCAGACTGAGAGGTCAGCTACTAGAGACTGCAACTTGTTTTCCTCTTTTCTTTTTCCAAGCTCTTTTAAGGCAAAAGAGCTTGGGGTACCCCGGAGGTGGGTTCAAGTATTCACCCCTGGTTTTTTAGGGATTAAAAAAAATCACTTGATGGTGGCAGCAATTCTCCAAAATCTGTGTATTGTGATTCTGGGGGAGACATTTTTGGTAACCAGTGCCTTTTAAGCTCTCTTGTGGGCCCTCACATTCTGCACTCGGGGTATGTCTATGCTACATGGCTCCGTCGACGAAGCCATGTAGATGAGAGTTGTAGACATAGCAAAAATGAAGCGGCAATTTAAATAATCGCCGCTTCACTTACATCAAAATGGCTGCCACACTGCCGATCAGCTGTTTGTTGGCACAGCATGGTAGTCTGGACGCTCGGCGGTCGACATCAAAAGCCTTTGTCGACCGCCCCGTTATGCCTCGTGGGATGCCAGGGTGGTCAACAAAGGCTTTTGATGTCGACCGCTGAGCGTGCAGACTACCGCGCTGTGCCGACAAACAGCTGATCGGCACAGCGCGGCAGCCATTTTGATGTATTTAAATAGCCGCTTCATTTTGCTATGTCTACAACCTTCATCTACATGGTTCCATCGACAGAGCCATGTAGTGTAGACATACCCTCAGAGTGCCAGAGTGGGGAACAGCCCTACAGCAACATAGGCTGAAACTTAGCAGAGAAAGCCAGGCACTTGTCCACTCAAGATATTGGTGCAGTATCAAGAAGCAGATAACTCAGCCTAAGTTTTATTAATTTTCTCCACAGATCACTTAGAATTGTCTTCCTAACAAGAAGGACTTTAATCTGCAGATAAGATGGCAACTCAGGGGGTTTAAACTATTCACTTAGATAATTGTTTCTCTTTTACGAGAACATTGAATAAATGTACTATAATGTTGAAATTACTATTTTACTCTCCAGATTTGATTGGAAAAAAACAACTAAAAGACAAGACATCTTGATACAATCTTATATTTTCTATATACTTAGGTTTGATTCTGTTTTCATATCTAAATTCCATTAACATACTATCATCAAGATACTCAGAATTGATTAGGTATTTTAGGTGCCTCGGTGCTTTGATGTACAACTTCAGTCAGATAGAGCTGCTTACAAAAGCAGCTTCTAAGTATCTACCCTCTGAAAACCAGGCCCCTATAAGTGGTCTCAACTGAGGCTCCTAAAAATCACTATTCCCTTTGGAAAGCCTGACCCTTACTGTAGGTTAGTCTTAATTTATACTGACACAACTGGCATTGGAACCAGACTCTTAATTTAAAATACATTTCATAGTATCAAACAGAGGTGAAATTTAAGCATTGCCTGCCTAGTCCACATGGGATGGCTAAACTTCACATCTCTGGTGGGAATTGCACAAGTCAAAAGCATAGTCCCCTGTGATCCAGTCAACTACAATATAAATGGCTTCCCGCAGGCAAAGTTTAGACAAAACAAAGGAATAAGGTTTCCTGGATAGTAGCACTATTTTGTTTGTCTCTGCCATGCAGTTTGGCCACTGGGAAGTGTCATGACTGACACTTCCCAGAAGTCTATCATGGGCTCATTGCCAGTTCAGATACTATTAAACCAGCAAACATTCAAAACAGAGACATAGAAATTACATTAGTTAACTTTGCTGTTTCTAGTCAGTAAACCTTGATTCTACTAAGAATTAGTAGATCCAACTGTTTCTTAAATTTCTGTGAGCTGAAAAAGCAGAATCATGCTGTATCTTAATTCATCACATCACCTACTTATCCAATGACCTTTCCAAATAAAACAATTAAAAATTGATGTTATGAATCTTAGTAATCAACACAAATTACACAAACCATGAGGGGTTTGATTCTAACAATGAGGTTATATCATAACCAGTGTTCCCTCTAAAAGTACATCTACACTGCACACTTATTCTGGAATAAGCTATCCCAGAATAGTTATTCCGAAATAACACATCTACTGCAGGGGAGCCTCAAAATTAGTCTGAGGCAGGCTTTCCTAATGTAGACAAGCTGTCTCAATTTAGAGCCCCAGGAGGCACTGGGGAATAACTTAGAATTGCCCTGGTGAGGGGCTATTTTGAAATAGCAGGAGTAGAGTGTCTACACACGCCTTATTTCGAAATAGCCATTTCAGAATAGGCGTTATTCCTCATGGAATGAGGTTTACAGATTTCGGAATAAGCCATCTGTTATTTTGAAATTATTTCAAAATAACAGAATAACTGTGTAGACGCTCACATTGATATTTCAAAATAACGCTAGTTCTCTCAAAATAATGGTGCAGTGAAGAGGCACCCTAAGCTGTGTGGCAGCAGAGCTTCATAGGTGATTAATCAGCCCTGCCCTCTCACTCAGCTCCCTGCATGGAGCCCTGAGCCTCTGACTAGGTGGGGCTGATTAATCACCTATGAAGCTGTGCTGCTGCGCAGCTTTGAGGGATCACAATTATCATAACCCTAGTGATTTCAGTGATGTTACTTCTGATTTACATTAGCTTGCGTGCAGGAAACAGGTCCATTTACAAGATTTCTTAATTAACCAATATTTCTCAAGAAAATAAATTTGAATAACCTGTCTTGTGCCCACTTCCTGCTTCCACTGAAATCAATAGCACACCTTCTACTGACTTCAGTGGAAGCAAGATCAATCCCATGAGAGGTATATTATCAGAGCAGATTGAGGTATATTTTTTTCAAATGAACATACAGTTTGGATCACTAAGATTTCTAAAGTCTCATTATTTGCAGTTATTCAGATAACAGCTGAATATCTGTGAATCCCAAAGGGTTATTTGTCCTAACAAGCCAGATGTCCATTATTTACTGTGAATGTCTCCAGTTTCAAAGTGTTCCATGCACTGTTACCAAGGGGCAGAAACAATACTACAATACTTGACAAATAATGGAAGTGAACAGTTTGCAAACAACCCATGATCTGAAAATTCATTGAACGAGCTACTCAAACACATAATGAATATACCAACTGGTTTAGAAGCAAGCTAACCAAATAGGAGCTACGTTTCTAATCAGGCCCAAACCTCAGCTAAAGATGAGCTGCACAGTAAAGGGCTCAAAGGAAAAGCAAAGGCAACTGTATACACATATACTCTTCAATTTTAGGGCTGGTTCAGCCTTCAGAATAATTTGAAGTGGCCACAGGGCCACTCCAAATTCCACCCCACTGCAATAATACCCAGAGGGCCAGACTAGCTGCTGGGGATTATTGCAGTGTAGTAGTGCCCTAGCCAAGTTTTCTTCCCCTCCAACAGCCCCCTTTGGGGGTATCAGGACCAGGGTGCTGCAGTGCCCATTGTGCCAAGTCTTCACCACGAGGGGGAATCCTCAGCAGCTGGTTCAGTTGGCATTCTGCCAGAGATTCAAAGCAAGTAGAATAGGGCCACCATCTGGAATAGGGCTTATTAATAAGAATAGGGTTTATTAGCCCACCATGACTCCTTGTAGAGCACACTTGGATGTCATATGTGTCTTCCTAGATTAATGCCAAGAGAGGACTCACCAGAGGTATAGCTATAGTATGTAAGTGTTACTGGACATCTATTACACTGGTCTACAATTTTTTAGAAGTCGTCTGCTTCAGAGATAAAATGTGCTATTTATTATGTATTTTGATGTGCTGAATTCAAATATGACAATTAAAACAACTGATTGGCTACTGTTTCCAAGATATTTAAGTTTTTACATTTTACGTCTATGTATATTGTGTAGATAGTAGAGTTTTAATCATAAATTGTAAACCTAGGTCTTTTCATGTGTTTATGGTTGCTTTACATGATAATATTTCACCTGTCCTGTTTATGTAACACTTTAAAAATTAGCAAAAGGGTTATATAAATAAAATTTATTATGAAACAAAAGGCAAAAAACTATTATGTACATAGTTTAGTCCTATTCAGTGTCTACTCGGCGCTTCTTGGCTTGTCTCTTGTATTCATTAAATGGAGCATCTCTTGTCACTGTCCAGCAATAGTCTGCAAGCATTGATGGGCTCCATTTGCCCTGATAACGTTTCTCCATTGTTGCAATGTTCTGGTGAAATCGCTCGCCGTGCTCGTCGCTCACTGCTCCGCAGTTCTGTGGAAAAAAATCTAGAGGAGAGTGCAAAAAATGTATCTTTAGTGACATGTTGCAACCAAGGCTTTTGTATGCCTTGAGGAGGTTTTCCACCAACAACCTGTAGTTGTCTGCCTTGTTGTTTCCGAGAAAATTTATTGCCACTAACTGGAAGGCTTTCCATGCCATCTTTTCCTTGCCATGTACTGCATGGTCAAATGCATCATCTCGAAGAAGTTCACGAATCTGAGGACCAACAAAGACACCTTCCTTTATCTTAGCTTCACTTAACCTTGGAAATTTTCCACGGAGGTACTTAAAAGCTGCTTGTGTTTTGTCCATGGCCTTGACAAAGTTCTTCATCAGACCCAGCTTGATGTGTAAGGGTGGTAACAAAATCTTCCTTGATTCAACAAGTGGTGGATGCTGAACACTTTTCCTCCCAGGCTCCAATGACTGTCGGAGTGGCCAATCTATCTTGATGTAGTGGGAATCTCTTGCACGACTATCCCATTCACAGAAAAAACAGCAGTACTTTGTGTATCCAGTCTGCAGACCAAGCAAGAGAGCAACAACCTTCAAATCACCACAAAGCTGCCACTGATGTTGGTCATAGTTTATGCACCTCAAAAGTTGTTTCATGTTGTCATAGGTTTCCTTCATATGGACTGCATGACAACTGGAATTGATGGCAAAACATTGCCATTATGCAGCAAAACAGCTTTAAGACTCGTCTTTGATGAATCAATGAACAGTCTCCACTCATCTGGATCATGAATGATGTTGAGGGCTGCCATCACACTATCGATGTTGTTGCAGGCTACAAGATCACCTTCCATGAAGAAGAATGGGACAAGATCCTTTTGATGGTCACGGAACATGGAAACCCTAAAATCACCTGCCAGGAGATTCCACTGCTGTAGTCTGGAGCCCAACATCTCTGCCTTACTCTTGGGTAGTTCCAAATCCCTAACAAGGTCATTCAGTTCACCTTGTGTTATGAGGTGTGGTTCAGAGGAGGAGGATGGGAGACAATGTGGGTCCTGCGACATTGATGGTTCAGGACCAGAAGTTTCATCCTCTTCCTCTTCCTCGTCTGACTCAAGTGAGAATGATTCTGGTGCATCAGGAACTGGCAGTCCTTCTCCGTGGGGTACTGGGCGTATAGCTGATGGAATGTTTGGATAATGCACAGTCCACTTTTTCTTCTTTGACACACCTTTCCCAACTGGAGGCACCATGCAGAAGTAACAATTGCTGGTATGATCTGTTGGCTCTCTTCAAATCATTAGCACTACAAAAGGCATAGATTTCCTTTTCCTGTTCAACCACTGGCGAAGATTTGTTGCACAAGTGTTGCAGCATATGTGTGGGGCCCACCTCTTGTCCTGATCTCCAATTTTGCAGCCAAAATAAAGGTGATAGGCTTTCTTAACCATAGTGCTTATACTGCGCTTTTGTGATGCAAAAGTCACTTCACCACAAACATAGCAGAAGTTATCTGCACTGTTCACACAAGTACGAGGCATCTCTGCTCACTTTGGCTAAATAGAAATGTGTCCCTTTGCAAAATCAAACACTACCAAATAAGAGAGCATGACACTGTATGATTTCAAGAGCTGATATAGGGCAATTTGTTCAGCAGAGTGATGTAAGCTTCGTTATGATTGCATCATCCATGACTTCTAGGAATAACATGATGCAATTCATATCATGTATGACACAATACCAGCTTCAGATTGCATCCTTCATTGTTTTGCCTAAAAAGCAAGTACTGTCCAAACCCAGTCATAGATTTATTCATAGATCCAGTCAAAGATGTATTTTAGTCATTTCTGGTTTAAATTGAGATCCCTTCCCTTTATAACTCACTTATCCTCCGCCATTCCCAAGTCAAGGGTCGTATATACTGACCCAATAGCATATCTTGAAAACTAGAGCCAATCAACAATTTTAAGCATTATTTTCGTTCTCAGTGACCCAGAATTAGTAAAGTTTGACTACATTTATTTCAGAAGCATTTTGTAGAGCAGTGTTATCAGAAGCATTTTGTAGAGCAGTGTTATCAGAAGAGGAGGAATCGCTGGAAAGAAAATCCAGTCTTGCTCTTTATCTACCTCACTGAGAAAATTCCCCTCTTTTCATCCATTAAAGTAAACTACATAGAAAGATGCCCTTTTGATTAATGTTGTAATGCCCCTTTCTCCATAGTAAATGGGCATATTTCACTTTATGAGATCAAAATGCAATTGACCAAAATTATTCAGGGTTGCACTTTTTTCAAATGATGCTCTAGGCACTATCCTAGTGTCTTGAAAGGCCTTAAAAAGCTCTTCAAGAGCTCAGATCATCAAAGTACTATGTGAAATTCTGTAGTTAATCTTAACATTCCCTGCTATTTAGCTCCGAACTTACCTAACACAATAGCTATTTAGCTCCGAACTTACCTTCAGCAGCTTCAGCTCTAGTATCTGAGGACTGACTTCCTTGCAGTAATGTGTTCTTGTTATTTTCTTCCTTTTTTGCATCAACAAAGCCTGAACCAACGCCTTCCAGCTTCCTGGTAGTTTGTTCTTCCAAATATTTTCCCAAAGAGTCAGACCTTTTGTTTAAACTGTAGTTTACTTCTGAGCTTTGAACGTCTTGGATTTTTCAAACTTTCTCCAGCCTCTTTCCTCACAGTCTACCAACAATATATGCAGAGTCCTTTTCTGGTAAATGTAGTCTGTATCGTGTCTAGTGTTCCTGAAAAAAACATCCAGCCAATGTGTAAAGACTTTTTTAATGACAAGAACAGATCATGCTGTCCCATAGTTAAACCCAAACCAGATGCCCCAGTGGGATAAAAACTCTAAGGTTTTCCTAGTGGAGACTGATTCCTAGGATTCCTGAACTGCCTGCAACTTTTCCCTGCTCCATGGGAATCTGGCTCCATTGGAGTTATGCTACCATCATTTCTCTTATCGCACCTGTAATGGAACATTGAAATGTATCATAATGCTCAGCCACTAGTTGGTCTCATGTGTGACATAATTCATCTGAGAGTTGTGCATTAAGGTGAATATATCTCCAGTTTAGGGATGGAAGCTCTGTAGCCAATCTTTTTCTGTACAGAAGCCTGATCTAATTGTAGAAGCCCTACAATGTAGGGTACATCTACACTGCATTCTAAAATTGAAATAAGATTACATATCTTATTTTGATTTTATTTCAAAATAAAGTGCTATTTCAAGCCATCCCTTATCCTTCTTGCAACAAGGATTACAGGGATGGTGAAATAGTGCGCCCATTATTTTTACATTTATTTCGAAATAGACATGTTCCTTGGATGCTTGGTAGCTATTTCGGGATACCTGCGATATCCCGAAGTAGCATTGCAATGTAGATGTACCCTTACTGTGTACTAGGTATGTATGACCACAACTGCACACATGTATTTTCAAGACAAGAGGCAGTCACAGAACAAGGAAATCAGGATTTACCTCTGCCCTTATCTGTCCTTAGTTCCAAATCACTCTATACACAAAGCAGGGCCTACACCATGGGAGTGGATGGCAGGGACACAGCTAACCAGAAGGATCTCTAGTGAAGAATCCTTATACCAGTAAGGGGCAACATAGGCTAGTGAGTGAGCCACATGAGTGGCCCTCCATCTCAGTGGGCCACAAGATGTTGTAACCAAGGTCTCCTATGCTAACTGCACTTGCATACCAAAAATTTGTGGGGTGCAGCATTTTGATTGGATCCAGAGGGAACACATGGCTATCACACGTCTCACTTAACATGCTCTTGTTTTAAGCAGGTATCACTTTTGTAGTACAGGTAGGGAAAAAAGATATGCAGATGAAAGCCAGCAGAATCTGGCAATCCTGTGCACGGGCAATGGTCAAATGTCTTCTGGGCCACACATAGAACCCCAATGGGCTGCATGTGTCCCTTGGGCCACAGGTTGCCACCACAACCCTATATAGAGAGTTTCTACAGGGAAGTTGTTATGGATGGATTGCAACTTGTGATACAGCATATTTGTTTTCCTTTGTACATTTGCACCAAGATGCACCCTTTGGAACTCGCTGGCAGGAGCATTTTTCTAGGCACACCCCTCCAAAAACTTATTGTTGGGTTTTCAAATGTCACTGAAATCAATTCTCTTTAGGTACATAAATGCCTTTAAAAATCTGGCCCAATCCCAAAACCCACTGAAGTCAGTGATGTAAATGAATGTCCTTCCATTGACTTCACTGGGCTTTGGATCAGAGACTACTTTTGTTGGTCTCAGATCACATGCTCTGTGGTTGCATTTTTTTTTTTTTTTTAAGGATCGACATATGTCATTACTATATTCAGTTGTTTTTAGGGATGCAGAGAGATTGAGACTGAAGGCAAACTTTTTGAAAATGGCTATACGTTTTATGCGTGCTAGACAATATTGCATGCATATATTGGAAATGGTAAATATACAACCAGGGGTGTTGTTCATTGCTTAGTGAACAGCTTAAAAGGCAGAATATAGCAAATATCAGATAAGGGAGAGAAAAAGAGCAGGTTACAAAAATGTAGTCTAACTAAGTTCACTAAAATTGTTTGCAACAATGCATTTATTATTTTTGTCTATGAAAACAAATGTAGTTGATTGAATCAGAACGTAGCTATAGAGGTTGATCCTTGTCCCATTGATTTCAATGGCAATAAAACCTTTTATTGACATCCTCTGTGGGAAGAAGAGCAAGCCTACGGGAAAACTCAGTTTGTAAAAATTGAATGCATGTCCCAGATTACTGCTGTGTATTTCCAATGCATTTAGTTCCAGTTATAATTAAGATTTGCTCATAGGTCAAAGCTTTTGTTGCTTTTTGCAAAATGCTGATAAATCATATCAAGTACCTAACATATATTGTTCTGTATCAGGTCCCTGAAATTTCCAGCTGTAAATACCCATTAGCATCCAAGTTGTTATTCACCCTTGAACCAATCTGATACTTGAAAGTGCCAGAAAATCATATTGCATTTTGAAATAAGTGAGGACAAAAGAGAAGTCTGACTTAAAGAACTCAGTTTCAATAGTGCAAATTGAACCTTCCATTATAAAGAATTGTTTGTGTGTGCATGGCAAAAAACACTTTTCTTTGGGTGGAGAAGGACACAAGTTGCTTTTAGAGTGTTTCTTGAATTTTTTTTTAAATTTGTTCTTTTCATATGGTAAGAGGGAAAACATTATTGCAGTTGTGCTTTGGAGTCACAGTAACTTAAAAATCAGAGTGAAATGCTGGAGGCAACAAGTCCCCAGTTTTGTTATTCTACTAACAACATCTTTTAATTGGAAAAGAAAAAAAAGTGAGTGTGAGTGTTTAAGGGCCCACTGAACTCCATGATACTTTCAGACACATTTCTGCAAGAATCAGTGCAAAACTAGCAGAAAACTACTGATTCTATAGTAGTCATACAGGAAATGGGCTTCCAGGAGCTGCTGCTGCTGCCAGAAACAGGATAAATTGGAAATCAAGTTATGATTCACCTCCATATTTGTGAAGCTATTGCTTTTGCTAGACAGAGGAAAACAGACCGTTATCATATCTCCTCCTACAGAACCACTGCCACAGAGACTGAAGAAGGGTAGAAGCTGCCTATGGAAAATCTTGCCGCCAGCTCAAAATGCAAGCATTCTCTCCTTCAATCCACTGGTGTTTTCTTTAGCAGTGGAATTGTAGAGCACTACAGCCCTATCTATTATGGATTTCTAAAAATGATAAGTATGCAGACTCCATGTGTGTATACAGATGCATCACTGTTAAGGGTCAAGTTCCCATTGGCCATGAAAGACAATGGGAACTGAAGTAATCTTTGAAAGACAAGTGAAGACAGTTCATAGTTTTATTATTTGCATGTTAAAATGTTCCCAGACAAATGGAGATCTTAGCAAAATAGACTCTTAAGTTCTGGTTTAAGCTGAAGCTAAGGAAAGGCGGATTTAATCATAGAAAGATTAGCAGTTATGTCTATTTAAATACATATTTATATGATACACGTTTATATGGGGTAAGAAGGTATGTAATCTAGACTATTTCAGAGCTTTTATCATCTCAGTGGAAAGCACCATGCATACTGGAACATAGATGTGATTAAAACAAAAACTTAAATGAAATGTAAAATACTATGGAAAATGAGAAGGGGAAGCTCTCTAGTACAGCAGTCTGTGGTCTGGCAAGATTTTAGTTAGCCAAATGTCTACTTCAAGGGTGTGGCCAATGGTAAAGAATGGTCATGATCCTATAAATTTTTTTTACGTGCACCAGTCCTGAGACACAGTGTTCTGTGCTGTTCTTTTAGCTCTGATTTCCTTCTAAATGTCTTCTAAGAGCAGTAGAAGTGTTGGTAATGCTACTAGACAATATTGACCTCCCATGGTCTGGAAAATTCTCTGGTTCAGCAGCGGTTAGGCCCTGAGGGTGTCAGACTAGAGAGTAGTAATTTTCACCTGTCCAAAGCAGGTGTAAGAGGCTATCAATCAGAATTCTCCATTCACTCACTCTTCTCACGTTTGGTGCAGTGCCTTCATAACAGATATTCAAAATCTGAGCTGCATTGCTTAGCATCAGTTATTCAGATATTACACTTAGAGTTAATTCCTGATAGGTGTTTTTAATCACTCAGGGTATGTCTAGACTACATGGCTCCGTCGATGGAGCCATGTAGATTAGTTTACTAGACATAGGAAAATGAAGCGGCGATTTAAATAATCGCCACTTCATTTACATCAAAATGGCTGCTGTGCTGTGCCGATCAGCTGTTTGGCGGCACAGCACGGTAGTCTGGATGCTCCGCAGTCGACAAGGGAAGCCTTTGTCGACTGCCCCGGTAAACCTCATTCCATGGGGCATAACGGGGTGGTCGACAAGGGAAGCCTAGCACACTGTGCCGCCAAACAGCTGATCGGCACAGCGCGGCAGCCATTTTGATGTAAATGAAGCGGCGATTATTTAAATCGCTGCTTCATTTTCCTATGTCTAGAAACCTAATCTACATGGCTCCATCGACGGAGCCATGTAGTCTAGACATACCCTCAG
Source organism: Pelochelys cantorii (assembly GCA_032595735.1). Lineage (NCBI taxonomy): Eukaryota > Metazoa > Chordata > Testudines > Trionychidae > Pelochelys > Pelochelys cantorii. The sequence goes on from CM064327.1 coordinate 162,613,618, forward strand.
GGTATGCTACACTGCAGCTTTTTTCGATTCTTTTATATGAAGAGGCTATTCCAACATTTGGCCCATCTAGACTGGGCCAAATGTCGGAAAAAAACCACTTGAGCCCTCTGGTATCCCAAAAAAACCTGTGTAGTGTAGCCATACCCTCACACTCAAGAACATTTAAAATTTGGTGGTGTTTTGAATTTCACTTTCTGAGAACATAGATAGGTCAGCAAAATGTAATCACTCACATATATACATGGAACACAAATAGGACACATGAAAAACTGAAGCGTGTATATTTGAATGAACATTCCTGGAGCATTTTTTGCAGCTTTAGCCCATTTCTGCTTTTTACTTTTGGTAGCACTGCTAAAGCAATACAGCTGAAAGAGTGAAGTGATAAGATTATAAGTTAACTTCTTAATGAAGATTCTTCATTTCTGGCTGGTTATACAGTGTGACAAAGGAATATGTTTTTATTTTCAGATTCCAGAGTAAGTTTCTAGCCACCTGGCAGATGGCATATCACCTTTTGACCTTTATACTTAATTTGTCATGAAGATAATTGAGCAACAATAAAGTATAGAAAAGCCACCATTTTTTGCTTTATAGTTAACTGCACACCATCATGACTATGAAACAGATTGAATATACAATGCTGAAAATATAAGCATAACAATAATTAAGCCTGATGTGCTGTAGGTGACATGCCATTTTATTAAGTTCCATCTTATTTAGAAACACTTATTTTATGCTAGTTAGAGTCTTTACAGGGACCCAATCTTGCAAACAGTTATGCATGTGTTTAACTTTACTCCTACTAGGAGGATTCACCATAGTAAAGTTAAGCACGTGTTAGCATTTGCAGGATGGGAGCCTAATTCATCAACAAGCACATGGTATGCCAGATGCATATAGCACATACACCAACAGCTTCTCTCATCTGCACTCTCTGTAAAACTTTTATCATGTGCCAAGTACAAAGTAAATAATGTGTGAATGATGGGACCAACTGCTGATGTATGTGGTCACATCACAAACTATGAGAGGAAAGCTTAAGTGGTTTTGATTCTCTTCAGGTGCTTTGACTGAATTCCCGAAAAGGAATGCCACAGTGTACCAGCACATTAAAAACAATTTACACAGCATTTGGCATCAAGATATCTTTAAAACTGCAACCCCACAGAAGATGTTTGTGAGGAGGAATAATCACTGGCAGTGGTGAAGGTGGTGAAGCACTGGAATGGGTTACCTAGGGAGGTGGTGGAATCTCCATCCCTAGAGGTGTTTAAGTCTCAGCTTGACAAAGTCCTGTTTGGGTTGACTTAGTTGGGATTGGTCCTGCCTTGGGCAGGGGGCTGGACTTGATGACCTCCTGAGGTCTCTTCTAGCTCTATGATTCTATGTCTAAGTGGTCAGGCCAGGGTGTGGAAAGTTGTCTTCCATCTGGCCCTTCATCTTTCGTGCTACAATTCTGTCATATGGGAGTTTGTCTTTTTAGTGACTCAGCCCTGCAGCACGATCACACACTCAAGTCCACTCCTTCCAGGGTACACAGAGGGAAGACAATAATGTGGAAATCTTCAGAAGTGAGCAAGGGCTTCCTGCGAGGGTCTTAGACTGAAGGTTCAAGGGTCCAGACCCTCCTTCCCAACTCTCTCATCCTAAGATAGACTTCTGTTATTGTTATATTTTCAGAGATTGGTAAGAGCCTTGACCCACCCTCTTGACTGGGTTCTGATCCAGGGCTCAATGGTAGACAAAGACCTGCACTTTACAATGCCTTGTAGCTGCCTTCCTGGATTGCTTCCTACTAGTGTCCTCTTCCCACAGAGAGGAGAATCTAAAACACAGATTGGCTCTTGTCTACTTCCCTCTGAGATGCTCCGATTTCTTTCTAAGCTCTGCATCCAGCTTGGTCAGGTTCTGGAGATGCAACAAGGCAGAGCCACTTGAGCCCAGAGCTGCTCCCTTCTTCTCCACTGTGGGGTGTGCATACCACAGCACATACTTTTTAAGAACTCTGAACAGGGTTTGGCAAGCCTCCTAAAACTGGAGTGACTGAAGTACATGGAAGTGTTGGGTGTCTATACTAGTGAGGCTGCTGAAATCCTTCTTACTCAGTGTTATCAGACTACTTGGGCACCACCTCATAGCTTTCACAGATGTTAAATAATATTAAAGATACAGCCATTGCTCAAACCCCTCAGAGCTGTGAGGAGAATTTTCATTTATGATTTATTTTATTGCATGTCATTCCATGTCAATACCAATCAATACTTTAAAAGCAGAGTCAATAAAAATATTTCTATAAAGGTCAAAGAATGCTTGTATGTTGCATATCCTGATATGAGGTAAATGCTCCATTCAGCTGAGAGTTTTTCAAGAGAGCAATTTACATTTTTCTTACCCCCAACCCCCACACTTTGACCAAAGTAGCTTTACATTGTCAGCTCTCAACTACAGAAGTACTATGCCGCTGAACAAGTGCCTAAGAGGTTAACCATAATTTCCACCTGGCATTCAGCTATCATGAGTGTGCCCCCCACTCAATTCAGATTCACAAAGAAATTGTGTCCCCAAAGTAAGCTAACCACTTCAAAAATAGCACAGTGGAACCACTTCAAAAATTAGTTTGACTCTGACTTTAGGCCTAGAATTATGGCCTCGTTCATATTAACTGTTTGAGGAGAAAGTCTTCTAATGTAACAAACATTATCAGCTGTATTTATTTCTTGCAAACCTAGGGACATGGACATACATGTCTTCCATACCTGCATCAGCTCTTTTTTGGGGAATACCCTCAACCTGCCTCTGCTCAGGGGGGCACCCCCCACTTTAATTCAATACACTCACCCCTCCTCCAGAGGCAACGCACCTGTGATTCAATCAACAGCATCAGAGGATTGCTTATTTTTGAACTGGGCCTTCAACTCCATCCTATTATGAAAGTGTTGCCCTCAAGCCACAAGTTCACAGGGATTTGCCAACTCTGCCTTCCCCTGAGAAGCCAATATGATAGAGCATGATGAGATGTATATTCTAATATTAATGTTCAGGACCATGTTGTGGTACATCTTGTAGAAAGGTTAGTGCAAGATTTAGAATAAAGGTGAGAATGACCCCATTAAAAGACCTGCATTGTTTCCATGATAATGTTTTGTGACAATGAATGGAAAATTCAGACGTCTGTTGGAAGGCTAAACACTATCCCAGCAGTGCCTCTGCTACTTTTCTCCCCAAAGTGATTTTGACTCAAAATAGATTCCAGTTAGTCATTCCATCACTTCTAATGTCTTTAGAAACTACCTCATCATCAATGTCACTGCCACCTTTAACTTTATTTCTGTCTTTCCTGAAGAACACAAACCATGCAATACCTGTGCTCCAGTCATGACTACTGTTCCTGCATGTTTCTGTTATTCCTGTATCTGATTTTACTATCTACACCTGTAGTTCTAGTTTTCATTTTTTACCCAGGTTCTTTGCATGGGTGCACAGACATCTTCATTGTTTCTGTCCAGCTTCACCCACACTCTTTGCCCGATTAGGTATAGTCATTCTACTGCCAGTACCAATGACCTGTTAGTGCCTCTTGCATTCTTAACATCTGTATTTCCACATCAAAAGCTATGTATTGGACACACCCAGCCCACTTAATTACCCTCACAGGTCCTACAATTGACAGGTGCTTCTTCTGATACATATCTTGGTTTCTGTTCTTTCTACTGCAATTCATCTGAAGAAGTAGGTTTCACCCGTGAAAGCTCATGATTCTATATATTTTGATTAGTCTCTAAGGTGCCATAGGACTACTCATTGTTTTTAAAGTTAGCGACTAACACAACTACCACTCTGAGATTTTCCTCTTGCTGTTCATTCTCCTCCCTGACAGACTTATCTTCATATACAAGGCCTAATTTCGCACTTACATAGTGATAAGCTGTTTTTAGTCTCTCTAGAATTATGTTCTTCAAAGTCATTTAACCAGGGGAGATAGTAATACGTACTATACTAATTTGATACATAGTGGAATACAGAAATTAATGTCAAAATCTCTGAAGCATTTCCACGCATTTTTAAAATGGTCCCTTCTTGAAGAACTGGCCCATTTGATAACATCCTTATACTTCAGAATGGATTTCAAAACCTCAGCAACAGCTGTATAAAATACAGTACTCAACTGTTCTCCCATCCAACTTAGTGAAGATAAAGCAGGCCTTTAAAAAAAGATTACATTTTATCTCAAATCATTATTCCTACATAAAATAAAGTTGTCACTGTTTATTTTCTTAAGTTTCCAGTTATAGAAACATAACTAGTCCAAATGTGAAGGGATTTCCTCTCAGTTATTTGGTTTCCTGCCTCATTTCACATAAATTATATACTGAAATTCTGAAGTATTTAAATACCTCAGTCACAGACCACTTTAGAAATTTTCAATCTATCTCAGCTCCTGCATCACTAGAAGATTGGTGCATACATACATCTACTTGTCCCATGTGTGCGTGTGTGTATCTGACACCCACACACCACTTCAACTACCACTGAAGTGATGTTTTATCTAAGGTAAGTCCAGCAGTTGTTCAGCAGATGACAGCAGATTCTTAACAAGTAGTTAAGAATACCAAAAAGCTATTAAAACTTTAGGAAGTATCATGCAGGCAGAATTACATTCTCTGACCTCACTTTCTTGCTCAGAAGTCCCATGAATTCACTTCGCAACTTTAATGTTAACTTAGTAAAATCTAATTTTTTAAATTCTTAAACGTTTAAAAAACACGCTTCCTTATATAGAAGGACACTGATTCCAGACATGGGCCACCAGCATGTGCATGCACACACAGCCTCCTATCATTTGCACCAATCAAGTAACTGCTTGTAGTAGAAGGCTATTATTGTCTATGTGGACCTGTCACAAAGGGTACATCTACACACCACCCTAAACTCAAAATAAGATATGCAATTTGCACTACATAAATTGCATCTCTTATTTCCATTGTATTTTGAAATACCTTATTTTGAAATTTGGCGTGTCTACATAGTGCCAAGTTTTGAAATAACACACTAATTCAAGACATCACTTAGCCCTCGTGGAATGAGGGTTACAGTGATGCCAAAATAGTGCGCCCATATTTCGAAAAATTGAAATAACAGGCTCATTTCAAAAACGTGGGGTAGCTATTTAGGGATACTTCTGGCATCCCAAAATAGCCCTGCTGTTTAGATGTAACCTAAGGCAGAAGACACATGGTTTACCCATGGTTTACTTACTAGCTATTTCCTAGACAGCAAAGGAAAGTTGAGAGCTATTTCCTGGGATCAGTTACAAGTTCGGAAGGGGAGTGTTTAGAGACCCTTCTGTCTGTCTTGCCTCCCTCCCCGCTCCCCCACAGCCTCTCCCTATCCTGTTCCGCTCTTATGCCCCGTTCCTCAGCTCCTGTCCCTATCCCTTTTCTTGCTGGTCTCCACCCAGCTCCTTACTGTCCCTGACCCAACCCATCCACACTCCTATTCTTCCATAGTTCCTGTCCCTACCTCCCACCCCTACCCCCACTCCCGCTTTGATTCTTTGCCCTCCATACCCAATTTGTTCCTGCCCCTCTACCCTACTTTTCCCTATCCCCACCTGTCTGTCTGCCTATGCTCCTATCCCCCCGAAATCCTGCCCTTGTCTCTGTTCCCCACAGCCGACCATGCCTCACCTTTCTACATTTGAATCAGGGTGCCTTCTCCATTTAATCCATGCAGTTTAGATAACAGCAAGGGGAGCACTAAGAGTACAGTAGAGAACCTGTTCTCAGTTCTAGTGCCCAATGCTATAATTAGGCCCTGCTACTAGAAGACAATTTGCAGGGAGAGTCCTGCTCTGCCCCTGTATTCCTGGGCTGGAGCTTTCTCTGTATGGACAGGATAGTCAGAGAATTTAGCTGCTGAACTCTGACAAGTCTCTACTGAGCATGTGCAAAGTGAGCACTTTGGAGAATTATAATTTGGCGAAATCGAGGCAAATTTTCACAAGGATAGCAAAAGGCACACCCCTGATGCCAGAGCAGACCTCTGCCAGGTTAGACTATATAATGTTGAGGGGCAATATTGCTACATGTAAGTGATCCTTACTCATATGAGTTCATTGGGATTACTCATTAATTAAGGATTGTTCCTGAGGATGAGGTGTCCCAAGGTTTTCCAGTCTACAGTGCATACTTCTACCTCTCATGTACAGATACAGCCTGAAAATAAAGTTACCCCCTTCCTAATAAAACAGTCCCAAGTAGAAACCTCACTGTAAGTGTCTAAACCACCCAGTCCACATTTTTCTGCACTCAGCACACTCTTCCCTTCCCTCCTTCTCTTCCTCTTTAGTACATAAAGCATCTGGGTTTGATTAACTGATGAGGTTTAGCTGTCTCGACCCTATAGGCACTTAAAGCATTTCTGTCTGGATCCCGAATCTTACAGACAAATATCAGATAGGCATCTTTATTTTTCGACTGATTCTTCTTGTATGGACACAGAATTCCGTAGGATTCCCTGGAGACCCAGAATCACTGTCTGTAAAAAAAGAAAAAAGTCACAGCACCAAGGCTTATTTTCATCTACAACACACAAAATAATGCATTTCACCGCAAAATGTGCCCAAATTTACTCAATCTGTAAACTATAGTGATCTTGTCAACTAATGTCGTCTGGGTTTCATGCTTTTCAAGAAACTTAAGACCAAGCAAGTTTCACATAATTTTGGATTTCTGGCCAAACATGTGGGCCTGTTTCAGGGGCTCTTTTTAAAATCATGGTTCACATAGCTCCAATGGCAGGTAGGGGCATACTACAATATAACTAGGTGCAAAAGAGAATTAGGTAAGTTCATGGAGGATAAGTCCATCAATGTCAATTACTTAAGATAATCAGGTGTATAATCTCATGCTCCATATCTCCCTGAACCTTAAACTGCCAGAAGTTAGCTGACAGGGAACAGATCACATGATAACTTGTTCTTTTCATTCCCTCTGAAGCATCTGGCACTAGCCACTGTCGAAGACAAGAAATTTGGTTTAGTGGACCATTGATCTTACCAGTATTGCCATTTTTATGTCTTACTATTTCTCACTCTGCTGGGCTTATTGGTACTCCAACTTTCTAGACAAAATTGAAACCAGAAGAGTTTGAGATTTGAAAAAAATGTTGATTTCCACTACTCCCTATTATTTTTTTAATTACTGTTTTTCTATTTACTATTTGCCTACCCACACACTTCTCTTCTGGGCCCCTAGCCAGAAAGTATTCACTACTGGAAATATTCACAACAAAAACTGATCTCATGAGGTTTCTAAGCCAGTTTAAGAGGTTCAGGCAGTTCACAGATGCTTTGTTTAAACACCCACCATTCTGGTTGCTTATCAAAACTGAAATAGATCTCTAAGCCTTTAGGTGGTGACCCTTCATTAAGCAGCATTCCGAACAGCTGCTCCATATTGAGCCTGAGAAGATTCCTCAATCCTGTGGATATATGGAGCCAAATGTTTAAAGGTGGCCTCAAACTTTCTTTTGCAAAATGTGCATGTGCACCCATTGTGCTATAAAAATGATACATTTGCATGTGAGTAGCTGAGCAAAGCAGTGCAGATTAAGGACACATAAAATTAGCTAATACATGTAACAATTCTTTATTCATCAAATCTGACACTAAATGAGAAATCTGTATTCTGATCCTCACATGAGAAACCTAAGGAACTGTTCTATTGAATTCTATATTTGGATATTTGTCTCTAGAACACTTTCACTGAGTGGTTTTTAAAGAACGCCTATGAAAAGGTTATTTTGCTTTTAAATTCTACAGGAGTTTAGAAAGTTGATACCAGGAGTATAAAGGCTTGATCCTGCACCACTGAAAATAAAAGGAAGTTTTGCCTTTAACTTCAGTGGGAGCAGGTCTGCAATCCCAGAACAAAACTTTCAAACTTGTGTGCCTAGAACTAAGCCCTTAACTTAGATACTTAAATTTTAAAATGGCATGATTTTCAAAGCTGCAAAGGACCCACAGCCCCCAATGACTTTAAGAAATGCAATGTTGCAAGCAGAGTATCACACATTTTGCATATAAATGTTCTTTACTGCTGGTAAGACTACACATATTCCTGTCTTATGATGATCTACAATCGCTCTAATGACTAGCAATTAGTACTCATCTTCTGCCTCAACTGATCACAGTAACACCCAAAGAAGTTGTCAAACAGTGGGAAAAATAAATCTTTGATAAATGTATTTGTAGAAGGGGAAAAAAACAAGACAAAGAAAAAGGTGAGGATGAAGTGATCTAAACACAAGTGGCAGTAGTCTGAAATACATTTAGACAATTGAGGTTGCAAAATATTATCTCTAATGTATTCATTTGAGTCCCTGTTACTATAGTACCTAAGCATTCTTAACTACCCTGTATCGAAAGAGCGAACCACTGTTACCCCATTTTAAAAATGGGGAACTGAGGAAACAGGAGACCAAGTGACTTGCTTCAGGCCACACAGCACAAACATCACAGAGTAGTGCCCAAGTGCCAGACTAGCTTGTTAATCACAAGACCACTTTTCTTCTGCTTGAACAGTATATCAATATCATGGGGAAATCGCCTCCTGCAGTTTGAGGATAGGCTTAGCTCTAGGGCCAGCATGAAGAAGTTTGTTTTGATGGTCCTCCTTCCAAAGTTAATGGAACTAGTTAACTAAGGGAGAGTTCTGAAACACAATAGAATACTGCCCACAGATCAGCATGACATTAGACTTAGCTTTTATCCTCAACTATCATTATTGTGGCCCTTTGACACCCTGTACCTCAAAGTAGCACCATGGAAACCCCATAAACCCTACTGTGATATGATTATGATATGTTTGATACATAGTATGCCTTGTGATGTATCAGTTTGTAAGTCTTGATCTGTTGAACATGAAGATCCTACTGGATTATCTGTGCTATCATTGTATGCAGAGTTATGAAATTTTAGTATTTTTGTTACTGAAATTATGGTATGTGGTTGGGAGATGCCCACAGTCAACTTTTCAGTTACAACAAAGTACCAGATAGACACGTGTGCATGGCCCATTAAAGGCAATGGAGACTGGCTGACCAATGGGGACAAATATAAGATCACAGCAAAGATCTTTCCAGCAGGCTGGAAGAAACTATAAGAGAGACAGGGATATCATCACTTGACCTCTACCCCACATCCCCATTCTCAACACCAGAAGGAATGTCTAGAAGACAAAGACTTCATCAGATCCCAGCCCAGGGCCCTATTAGCAGTGGCACAGTCCCATCCCTCTGGCAGTTCACCTGCAGGAGTTCTGGCTGCACCTCCTTCCTCCATATCACCATCTGTAATGCAGGCATCTCACTGGCTGGTGTCCAGGTCCAGGTCCAGATCCAACGCCTCTGGTAGTTTACCTGCAGGAGTTCTGGTAGGTGCCTCCTTCTTCCTCAGTGGTCAGCCCAGACTGAGCTGCTCTCCAGGTAAATATGGCCACTGATTTTGAAACTACATGTGCTGCACTTACGACAGAGGGAACAAGGAAGGTCCTCATGAAAAACTCCCATTGCTGGGCTGAGAGCATATGCAACACTTACAGAGGTCAGGGAGTTAGATAGCCCTTGGAATGATTTTATGAGCCAAGAAGAAATGCTTGCTGTTTCCTTTTCTTTTTACTCTTTTATCCTGTCTGCTTTTCTCTCATAGCCCTCTCTTCTATTCCCCCTTACCCATCTGATATAGCCCACCTCCTCAAGCCAAAAAATCTGCCTTTGAAATCTTATTCTACTTCCACTGTGTCTAATCATTTTGAATGACAATGAAGGGATATAGGCTTTTGCTACAATTGGGAAGGGGACAGCTGCTCAAAAGTAGCATTTCTCAAAACTGAAAACCAAATTATGGTAATCACACACTCCATTTTGTATCTGCCTTCTCTCATTAGCTTTTCTGAGTGCAATTGACAGAACTCCGTAAAAAGTGATTAGCGTGGATTTTTTTTTACTATTTTTAGACAATAGATTGATGACAATATAGAAACCAATTACAGTTAGATGTTTTGAGACAATTTTTGCCTCGGGAAAAGTCCATATTAATTTACCAGCAAGAAGAAGCAATACAATGCATAAGGCAGTCACAAAAATAACTTCATTGTTTAGGCTGTCATTTGCTTTTCTATTGAAATCTTTCTCCTTCTCATAATAGAGAGACAAAGTAGATGAGATAATATCTTTTATTGGAGCAACTTAAAACATTACTTTACCTACCTTGTCTCTCTGTATCCTGGGACTTACATGGTTACCACTCTGCATTTCTTTAAAAAGCTGCTTTCCACCTGTTTTTGTGTGTGTCATATGTCTACCCTGAGAAGAATGTTTAGGGAAAAGATTGAGATAAACTGGATATGCATTTGTGAGACAACATGTCTTGGGAAGGGTGCTACCACTTTTTGAAAATTGTTGTAATACTTGTTGTAAAACCAGATCTCAGAAATAGCTTTCATATCCTCAAGCATTTTATTTGTCTTGAATAAGATCCAGGGCATAGGATGACCTTAGATATGTTTGGATGAAAATGTTGGGAACCAAGCACCACAATTATTTTATCTTGTCAGGGCTCCAGCACATCTTGATTGGCCTAGCTTGGTAAATTAAATAGCGGTACGTGAAGAAGCTCTGTAGACATCCATAGGAGCTTGTAATTACCCTAAGAAATATAGCTTAGCAATAAAATTTGATAATACAGTGATACTGAGCTTGTGGGAACCATCTGCAAAATATGCAGTGAAGCTTGTAAACATCCCTGAATCCTAGCAAAGCTAGTACTGTGCCAGTAGCCATGTTCCCTTATAAACCCACAATGAACATACTCACTAGAAAAGAAATATCTGGTCCTGTGGCACTTTAGGACATGTCTACACTGGGGAGTTATACTTTGAAATAACAAGGTGAGGGTCCTTGCAGCAAGCCTGTTATTTTGAAATTATTTCAAAATAATGGACTTGTTATTTCAAAATAATATCTCCTTCTTGTGCTGAGGAATAACACCTATTTCAAAATTGTTATTTCGAAATAGCATTAGTGTGGATGCTCAGCTGCTGTTATTTCAAAATAATTGGCCTCCAGAGGCGTCTCACAGCTGCCCTAGTGGACACTCTGGCCACAGCCCTGACAACTCTAATGCTCCCTTCTCCTGCAGACTTGAAAGCTGCAGGCAGAAGGGAAAGGGCTTGAGGCACAACACAAGCCCTGCTAGTCCAGTGCCACAAAGCAGCCTGCCTTGGAGCAATGGCAAACACCAGAGCTCCCTCTGAGCCCCCCACAGTTGCAAGTACACCTGCAGCCACCTCCAAAGATGGCACCAGCCTGGACTGGTGTGAAGATCCTGGATCTCATTGAAATCTGGGGCATAGAGACAACCCTCCAGGATCTCTGCATCAGAAGACAAAACGCTGATGTGTTTGGCCAGATGGCCACCAGCCTGGCCCAGAAGGGGCACAGCCGCCCCCCTGGAGATGAAAATAAAAGAACTCCGGCAGGCCTATCCAAGGGCCAGGGAGGAAAGTTCTTGCTCTGGGGTGGCACCCCATACTTGATGCTTTTATGAGCATCTGAATGCCATCTGGGAGGGGGGGTCAGTCACCTCACTTCCCCTCACTGTTGATTCCAGCCAGGACATGCCTGTAGTCAGCCTCCACAATGATGGGGAGAAGGTGAGAAGGCCATCATGCTCGCTAGACAGGAGGTCATCATAAACCTGGAGCCAGTCCCCCACACACATACACTAGGATGTCTCCCAGGGCTCGGACAAACTCAGAGAAGGTAGTTCAGGTGAGTTCCGTCAGTTTCCCTATACACACGTAGGGGCAGATGATGGGCGGCGAGGTGCACATAGACTGCTAGTCCGGAGCACATAGCTCCATGATGCTGTCATACAGGAACCCCTCGATCCTTCTCACAAGGCTCCTGCCCAGGTCTGCCTTACTCCTGACTTCAGGGTGGGACACCTTCCCAAGACAAGCCACCACAAAGGAGGCTGGGATCTTGGAAACACGCAGCAGTGCTGTACACGCCACAGGGTCATGCCTGCACTCTCAGGCAGCATCCACTCACAATCAAGCGTGGTGATGTGGTGGACACCAATCCCCTGCATGGAAACCTGCTGTGGGGAGGAAGCCAAGGGGACCCCAATAGCACTCTCCCCAGAAAGAGGAGACTTCTGCTTACACACATCTCCCCCAGCAACCTCCCCCCTCTCCTTCAGTGGGCAGGGATAGAAAATCTCCCTCTTTGGGATGCCGCCACTGCCAGACCTGGCATGCACAGGACACAGAAGGAAGCTGAGCACCCCCATCACCCTCTCGCACCAGCAGGTTCCTGGCCTGGCCATCACCTTCCCATGCCTGCTTGTCCTCGGGATGTAGGGGTAGCGAGGCTCCCCTGAGTTATCTGTGCCACTGCAGGAAAGTACCCACTGTCTAGACAATAGATGGCCTTGCTCAAAGTACATCTCTATCCCCTGAACCAACGTTCCATGTCTGTAGTTCCCGTTATTAGTGTCATCATCTAGCTACACTGCCACATGTGGAATTCTTTGAATCCATCCTTCCAAAATTCTTTGAAAAATTTCAGGGGCTGAGGGCAAGCCAAAAGAAAATCTATTATACTTAAACAGTCCATTGTGAGTATAGGCTGGACATCCCCTGTCCGGCACAGCTGGGACCTGACCTGTCCCGAACTAGAGAATTTGCCAGACCAGGGAAGTCTCCTACCACTGGCCCCAAAGCCCATCACCCACTGCTGGCAGGCTGCGCCAGCCTCCCTGCCTCCCCCTCCCCACAACATGGCTGGGCTGCTTGACCAGCTGTTGCTGGATCCAGCTCCTGCAGTGGGGCTCCAGTCCCGCACAACCAGGATCAGCTGCGGGGCTGCAGCTCTAGTCTCAGCCTCATGCAGCCCCAGCCCTGTGCATCTGTTGGAAGCTGCTGGGCTCCATCTCCAGCCCTTTGCAGCACCAGCCCCTGCTGGAGGAAACCGCGGGGTTCCAGCCTCAGTCCTGCATTCCTGGGGGTTGCTGTGGGGACTCCCACCCCACACTGATGCAGGGCTCCAACCTCAGCCCCGTGCTCCTGAGGGCTGTCGGAGGCTGCTGCGGAGCTCCATCCCCAGTCCCACGCTGCCCCCAGCTGGGCTGCGAACACTGATGCCCTGGCTAGCCCTCCTGCCCTTAGGCTCCTGCGCTCTCTGGTCCAGGAGCATCCATGGTCAGGCGGTGCCAGATTTTTAAGGTACAACCTATAGTCACAATGAAATACTGCTTAGAATTTTCTTCCAGAATGAATCTGATGGCAGGCATGGCTCATGTCTAACTTTGTGAACATTACCCTTCTGCTACAACTGCAAACTGAGCCTCAATTGTTTTAATTTGGATACTATTCCAAGTGTGAGACATTATTTAGTATCAAATTTTAGTCCATACTTATGAGAACAGAGCCATCTGGCTCCAAAGCTGGTACTGTTGGTACAGAAAACTGTTGTAACAGTAATAGTAACAAAAGTCTCAAAGGGGTAGCCGTGTTAGTCTGCAACTTAAAAAAAAATAAAAAAACAAGTGGTCCTGTAGCACTTTAGAGACTAAGAAAAAAATTATGTAGTCTCATGAGCTTTCATGGGCAAAACTCCCTTCTTCAGACGAGTGGAGTAAGAGGCCTAGTAACAGTAATAGTAAAATGGCCTGTAGCCCTTTTAACTTAATTTCAACTTTGTTTCATGGCAAAGAATATAGATCTGCATTTGAAATAATGAGGCACGACATTTGTGTGTATATAGAATTTGGCAGTAGTGCCGTATAAAGTGCCCAGATCATCTTTAAATACTTCCTTATGTGTATTTAAAACAGTTCACAGAACTAGATCATCTTCTGGTTTCAATTGAGGCACGTTTCTTTTCCAATCCAGTAAAAGATCAGCAAAACACACTCTATCAAGCAAGATAGGGGCAATGCCTGTGACCATTAGCCATGGTAGATGTCTTACTCTGGAAAACTTTCATATTAGTGATTCCCTGTATTTTTACTGGTTCTTTGGTGTATGTTTTAAAGTATATCTTATGTCTCTGCAATGGAGGTGGGTTGCTATACATCTTGTGTGCCTCTTGGCTCACAAATAGCTATGCTACATCCTTCGTTAATCTCAAATCATACTCTTTTTCATTTACAGACGGCTTTGTATGAATGGGACCTACTTTAGGAACATTTGCTTCAGTCACATGATAGACAGTATAAGCTACTTCCTCCTCGAGTCATGAAAACTACCATGGTTGTGAGCTTGCTTTGTATAATGGTTTTGTGCCTGCTTTCATGGTTTTATCTCAATACATTCCTCAAATGTGTCCCATCAATCTGAAAATGTGGTATTTTTTACTTTTAAATCTGTAGTCTAAACAGATATGTTTTCCTCCACAATGAGAACACTCTCTAGTATCTGATTGCTTCCATTTTCCAGGTTTCCTTGCCATTTTGTATACCGTATTTAGTATTTCCTGGATGCTATTTCCAGTTCTCTGGGCCTTTGTGACTTTCGTTTGTAAATTCTGTAAAATAGATATTGCAGATTGTATAGCCTGGGGTAATTTCAAATGTTAACTGGTGCTTCAGGTACTATTCATTCATGCCACAGACTAATTCACCTCTTAGAACTTGTGCCAGGGTTACACCCAGTTACTATCTTGAAAGAACTTCCTCATTGCTGCCACACGCTCTGCTGCTATCTTCCCCGACTTTATTGACTGAGAGTTAAATGTAAATTGTTCTACTATTTCACTGGCTGTTGTGTTACCCTGAAATGGCTTTTGTAATGTTTAAAAGGTTTGTGTTCAATATTAGGTTCAGTGTGTTAAGGAGTCTAAGGGCTTAAAGTTTGGACATTAGTTCGAGTTGGCTGATCAAACTAAGGGCTAGTCCCTTTGCTAGTTCGGATTAACTGTTAGTTCGAACTAAGGGAGTAACTGCCACTTGGAATTCCCGCCTTTATTCAAAATTCCTCTGCACACAACACCATTTTGGCTCTGCACACGGCTCAATACCTGTGCACTCAGCTCAAAATCATTGCACTAGGCACCAATCTTTGTGCACTAGGCATTAAAACTCATGCACATGACCCTAGGGGGATTTTCCCGCCTAAGTGTCAATATAAACCGCTTTTGAGGTTTGTTCGTGTTCTTCGTTCGTTCCATAGGTTCGTGCGTGGTTCCTTAGGTTTGAATGTTGTTCGTCTATCCTGTTTGTTTGTATGACTGAGGTGAATGAATGATTGGATAAGTGTGGGTTACTGTCTGGAAGGCGCTTGTCTGTGGGAAATCCCAGGCATATGACAGCCTATGTCAGGGAGACTCTGAAGAAGTCAAGGCTCAGACGGAGTGCGGAAGGCCTTCGTACCTGAATCCTGTTGACCTGACCGTGCAGACCAGTGACCAGAGCAGTGTCATCGAGGGATCGCCTCACTGTTCCTCCGTGGCGGCTCGCACTGAGCCAAAGCGTCGACGTCGTGAACACCCCTTCTTCTGTGGCTTATCCGTGATGAATGTACAGTATATTCCTGTATCGGGGTCTTTCTTTCATTCTTTACTTCTGGGTTAGGGTGGACTTGGTTAAAGCATTTACTTGTTGGCTATTGAAATTCTTATAATATATGGTTTGGCCCTAAACTATGTCTCTGACTTGTTTGTAAAACCAATCAGCCGGTGATAGATACGGCCTCGGGTCGTTCCCGTCTTCTGGGACTTGGGACCTTAACATCATAGATAGCCAGAGCGTGCCAATTAGACCTTTTTAAATTAATCGTTACCGCGTCCCAGGGTAACAGATTTGGCGACTGCGGCAGGACCCGAGGAGGTTTTTCCTTGTCGGGTTCTCTGTGTACTCTGCCCCAACTTATAGGGACAGAGTGAAGTGCCAACAAGTAAACGTTACAACTGTGTGCGGTCCAGAGACTCGGGGTGGGAGCCCCGGGACCCTTCCTGTTTGTGTTTTTCCCTTATTCCGGTGTGTGTAGGCCGTGACTGGAAGCGGGGGACGCTTCGCTCCAGCACCACCTGTCCGGGAGTCAGTGGTTCCCCATCCACTGGCTGGGCAGAAGGCCCTTCCTAATCCAGGCCGGTGGGCACGCAGGCTTCGGCCTACCTGTGGGTGGCGACAGAGAGGCCACTGCCGTGCTGATTTAAACCCGTTTGCCGTTTTTCGGTTTGTGATCTACCTTGCCCTGGACTGTCTTGTTTTAATTTTAAGAGAGAGTTTTAAAGAGGAACCGCAAGTGGGCTTTGGCTTGCAAGCCTAACTTGGATAACCCGGTGCTCTTTAAGGTTTGGTTTTTGAGGCTGGGTAAGCAACCTTACAGGAACTGAAGATTCAGATGGCGACGCCTCGGTTATTTGATGTGGATGGCTGGAGAGACCAGTATAATAAACATTCCTTAGAAGCAGCTGTCAATTCTTATGGGAAAGGATCTCACCCTTGGGTGCGGGATGCGTTAAGTGGGGAGGATTCTTTAACCAAATTTGCAGAAATGTGGGAGAAGTTTAGCAAATCTAAGCCTAGCCCTAAAGAAAAACTTAAAAAGCGGGCATTGATATACGGATTGGCTATGGTGACTAAAGAATTGGCATCCCACCTAAGCTCTACCAAAAAGAATGTAGAGGTCATGGTGGAGAATAAAGAGCAGATGAATAATAAAATTACACAATTGGAGGCAGAATTGGAGTCTAAAAATTTAGAACTGCAAGGATTAAAAAATCAAAACACCCAATTGGAAAGTATGGTGCAAACCTTGCAGATAAAAAGTGACCAGGCAGAAGAGAATTTATTAGAGAAAATTAACAAGCTTAATGACTCTCAAGGTGCAGTAAGACAACTGCTTAAGGAAGCCAGCAGTGGTAAATCTACTGCTGATCATGGAGTTTGTTATCAAACTATAGCTACCCTGCAGCAGCAGTTGGGGAGAGCAAAAGGGGTTGTGGCTGCAGTTCAGCCCCAGTACCACCAAATTGACTGGCTGGGAGAAGAAGGAGATGCCTTACCAGCTAGTGCTCCTGCAGAGTTACCACCTTCATATGAAGGAGGGGTGAAAGGGGAAACCCACGACCTTATGGCTCCTATAACTACTACAGTGGTGCAATATCCAGGTCAACCACACCCTGTAATTAAACAAGAACGGAGGGTGCTTACTCCTGAGCAGGCTCGTGCCATGGGTAAAAATTTGGGCCCATGTAATAAAGAAAAAGTGTTCAATTGGTTAGCAAAGCTTTGTGTAACACCAAACTTAGCACCAGAAGATGTTGTGATGTTGTTGAAAGAGTGTATGTCTATGGAAGATTTTCTTGCATTGCCATATAATGTCATCAATGATTGTAATATTGAAGTGATTTTATTGTATAAGAGCATTTATCATTTGTATTTTCCAAATGAGAATGTATTAGGAAAAGTATATTCTGATGTGCAGCAAGAGAATGAAAAAACTGACATGTATATTATGCGGAAAAAACTATTGTACTGGTTAGCGGGTCTTGGTGTTCAGAGGGGTAGAATTTTGAGTTATGACACTCCCGATTTTAAGCAGGTGTGCTACCAGGGACTTTGCCCTGGAATCAAATTGGCTTTGGGAACATTGGATTATATTAATATGCCTTTAATGGCATTGGAACAGAAATTACGGGAGATTAATGAATTACACCAATTAGCATACCAAGGGCCCAGGCAGGTGAAAAGAGTGGCTGCTATAGGATACAAGAATAATAATCAGAGATTTGACAAGCCTGTTTTTCAGTCAGCAAGACAGACTCAGCCTTTTAAAATGTTTAATGGGAAACGTGAGGATTTGTTTACAACTCGCAGGGTGCTGTCACAAAGATTAGCTAAATACCTTCCATGGGACAAGATCAGACCCATGAGCCTGGATGATATTTTTAAGGAACTGTCGTTGCAGGAGAATAACCAGACGCCATGTTGTACGGAAACAGTGTCCCCTGCTGTTCTGGATGGAAGTCATGCAAGCCGCCATTGTGGAAGTGTTGTACGGCGTGAGAACCAGGAAGGACGCCATCTTGAGAATATCCCAGAAGAACCGTGTGGGAATTTTGAGCGTGGGAATTTACCTCCTGACTACTGAAGATGCCGAGCTTCCTATCAGCCCCTTATGGCTATTGCACCTTTAACCTTTGATGTATATGGAAGACCAGTGATTACAATACAATACGAAGGGAAGTTCGGAACCATTGAACAACAGACATTAATGGATACAGGGGCTTCCACTAGCCTTATCTGCACCCAGAAATCTCCGAATATTAAGAGAACTAATATAGACTGTGTGAAAACCCTACAATCTTATAATGGGAAATCTTCTGTGGTACCTTTTATTAAGAACATCATATGCAAAATTGGAAACGAATCAGCGAAAACATCAATTGGATTACAGGATTTGGACGGAGTAGGAATCATGGGGATTGATTTGATTAAGGAGTTTGGTTTAATTGTTGATCTACCAAATAGAATGATCTATAAGGCACCCAATGTGGAGGAAAGTGGAGTTACTATATCTTCTCTTCATAGACTGGGAGCAGTGAAACCATGCGAAGAAATCAAGATGCCCGATTGGGAACTATGTATTCAAGAAATAATCAAGGATCATCCAGCAGTTTTTGCAGTACACAAGCTGAGTTGTGGCAAAATGAAAGAAATAGTTCGAGTAACAGGACCAGATCCAAAACCCATGAAACAGTGTCGTTTCCCCCTAGATGCCCAACAAGGGGTAGAAGATACAATTAAGGCATTGCTGCTCCAAGGGGTATTAGTAAAGTGTTCTAGTCCCTGTAATTCACCTATTTGGCTGGTGAGGAAAGCGGACGGAAAGACGTGGAGATTAACTGTAGACTACAGAGGAGTTAATAAAGTGACACCCAGAATGGCTCCCGTTGTGGCGAAATACCCCGAAATAATGGCCCAGATTGCCAATGGAGCTAGATGGTTCTCTGTACTCGATATTTCCAACGCCTTTTTCTCAATCTCATTGCATCCTGAATCATGGCATAAATTTGCCTTCACTTTTAAAGATCAACAATTTACTTTTACTAGATTACCCCAAGGGTTTCATAACTCTCCGACCATATGTCACCGAATCGTTTCTGCATTATGGAAGAATTTGAAGTATTCACAGAACATCGTTAGCTACGTGGATGATATCTTAATTGCGACACAGGATAAAGAATCCCATTTAGAAGCTCTTAATGAGATGCTCACTGCTTTGGGTCAAGCAGGTTTTGTGATTAATCCCGCTAAGGCCCAGCTGGTCAAACAAGAGGTGACATATTTGGGAGTGTGCCTAGGCAAAGAGGGAAGGAAACCGGATCAAGGAAGAATCGAGCTAATTGCAAACCTTCCAGCTCCTTCTGACGTTCATAGTCTGAGAATGTTTCTGGGTCTTATTGGGTTTTGTCGCGATTTTATTGAAGAATTTGGATTAAAAGCTAAACCCTTATATAAGCTGTTGCGTAAGACCCAAGAATGGGAATGGACCCAAGAACAGGAAGAGGCCTTCGTACAACTTAAGTTAGCGTTGATGAAAGCCCCCGCTCTGGCGTATCCGGATCCTAACCGAGAATTCCATCTTCGGTTAACTACAGGGAAAGAATCCATTGGAGCGATCCTGCTGCAATTTAAAGGAACTTCTCTTAAGCCCATCGCGTATGGATCTCGGACTCTTACAGGAACGGAACAACAATTCTCCATTTGTGAAAAGGAGGTGCTAGCATTAACTTGGTCCCTGCAACATTGGGAATACTTGATCGGACATTCCCCTATCATCTTGAAAACCTCACATACCCCGGTGAGATATGTTATTTCTGGGCAGGCCAACAACAGCCGAGTAAGTCATCCGCGCTTGGCCCAATGGACGCTTACATTGTTGAATCATGATATTACAATTGAACCATCTAAATCACAGACCATGACTCCTGCAATATTATGCCATCCTGTTCCTTTAATTAATGATCACGATTGTCCTATACCTGAATTGAAACCTCCAGGTATTGTTTCTCCGTTTCATTTATTAAAAACTTTTACAGAAATAAAAAAGGCTACTCCAGACGAAATCTGGGTGGTAGATGGAAGTTGTCACCGAAAAGATGGGAAGCTTGTGACTGGAGCTGCTGCTCTCCATGCTTATTGCGGACTAGAAATTTTGAAGCCTGTTAACATCCTTTCAGCTCAAGCTGCAGAGATCGTAGCTATCATCTTGGCCCTAGAACATGCGGAAAAGGATGATGACATTACAATTTGTACCGATTCTGATTGGGTCCTACGGGCTCTGGTTGATTGGATGTCAGTCTGGAAGGAAAGGAACATGTGTACGTCCGACAACCGACCAGTCGCTTATGCGGACTATCTCAATCATGCATGGAATTTAGCCCAATCAAGAAGTGGAAAAACGTTTTTATTCAAGGTGCGGGCGCACCGGAAAGACCAGGCTGAAATTTCGGTACTTAATAATCAGGTGGATAAATTAGCAAAAAAGGCGGCGACGTTAGATCCAAAATTAGCATGGGATAAGTTTCAAGAGCAAGTTAACAAAATGCAACCTCCAGAGTTAAAAGATACCCTCGACATTGTGAGATTACAAGAAATGGATCGAGAAATCGTGAAATTAGTGCATCAAGGAAAATATAAAAATCATGTAATTCAGAAATATTCTAACAGGCTGATTATGGCAGAGGAAATATCAGATAAAGAAAAGAATAGAACACCGGTCCTACTGATGCCTAGTATATTGAGGTCGGAATTAATTGCGCTGGCACATGCTCAAGGTCACTTCGGTGGAGAAAAGACCCTTGGCAGATTAAAGACTGTGGCTTGGTGGCCATCAATAGTACAAGATGTGGAACATTTCATTAACAGTTGCATTAGATGTGCACAGAACAACTCGAAATTTAAAAATGTAACCGGTCCATTAAAACATCAACCTGTTGAAGGACCATGGAAAAGGGTGCAGATCGATTACATTGGACCTTTGCCAAGAACAGCTAAAGGCAATCAATATTGCCTGGTGGTAGTGGATCCATTTTCAAAGTGGATCGAAGCCATTCCAACGCGCAATTGTACCACTAAAACCACCGCCCGGGTCCTACTTAATGAAGTGTTTTCCAGATTCGGTCTACCTCAAACTATAGACAGCAATCGAGGTCCCCACTTCACGGGAGAAGTCACTAAGCAAATGTGCATAGCATTAGGAATCAAACAAAGATTCCACATTGCGGGTCACCCTCAGTCTTCAGGCCTAGTAGAACGGTCTAATCGAACTTTAAAGACCGCATTACGGAAGGTGGTAGAATCATCAGGAAGAAAATGGGATGACCATCTCCCCCTGATTCTTATGGCCATCTGATCCACCGTGAGTTCCGTGGGATTCACACCTCATGAGATATTATTCGGAAGACCAATGAGGAGTCCGGAGCAGAGGTGGATTCAAGGAGGGGTGCCACCCAACGAATACCAACCAAGAATTCTTATAGATCAATATATTAAACAACTGTTAGAGACTATATCCGATGTTCAACAGACTGTAGCCATAAATCTGAAAAATAATATTAGGAAGGCAGATGAACATCTAGGAAAAGAACTGAGTTATCAGGAGTGGAACGTGGGAGATAAAGTGTTGTACAGACATTTTAGCGAAAAATCACATCCTTTAAGTCCACGATGGCTAGGACCGTGCCCCATTATTAACAAAGCAGGACCCACAGTATATCAAGTGGAAATATCTTCCTGTAAAAAGAAAATCCAGAAATGGTTTCACATATCTCAATTAAAATTGTGGAAGGGTGGAAGTCATTCCTACCTTCGGGATGATAAGAAGTCAGATAAGTCAGGGACCCCCGGCGACCACTAATCAAGTGTTTCTTTGTCTTCCAGATAATGGACCTCGTCACTCGAATGTATATAGTTATAATTGTTGGAGGGACTTATGGAAATGGAATAGAGTTTTTGCAAAATGATTACTGGAGGTGTACCATCGTTGATCGTCCCTTGAGATTTTGGAATATCCCAAAGACCTCCGATGTCATAATTACACCTACGCGACGGAATGTAGAGAAAGAAAAGTTTCAAGCTCAAGAAGTGGCCATGCTTAGTTATTCTTACTATGGGAAGTGCTATTTTGAAATTCGAGATTATGAAACGGACGAAGCGGAGCTAATATTCGCCGCTGCTATAAAACCAACATCGCAGGTCACAATTAAAACAGCCAACTGGATGAATTTGACTTTAGTAGGCCGAAAGAAGTGTGATTGGGATCTAAATTTGCATAAGGATTGTCAAAAAAGACACCCAATCCGTCGTATTGTCAACTGTAATAAGATAGTAGGGTCATGGACTGCCACAAAATGTGTGTTTTTAGATGTATTATATCACTCTATCGTAATGCCAGGTCCGGTAATCTGGACTATTAAGACTGTCCATCGAAATGAAGGGACCAAGCTGGTACATATTGATATCTATGGACCTAAAGGAGAAAAATTAGAGACCCAATTGATGTGTGGAGATCATGGTAAACGAGCCAGTGAAAAGTCTTTCAAAAGGGTCCCCGTTTTGTACCATGGAACGCATTCCTGAAATAGAAGGCTATGAATGTTCGGGTCAAGTAAACATCGATGCCAAAGAATCTGGAACGTGGATAGTAAAAGGACCATATGGAGTTCTGTATAAAGTGGAATTATTAGTGGCGTACCCTCCTACCTCTAAAAGAATGGGTCCTTTTGTGGTTAAGCGTAATGCCGCTCGTGTGGTGTTAGTAGATCCGAAATATCATCTTAAATGGATCCATCTACCTCTACACATCTCCGCTACTGGAATAAACCCAGCATGTCATCAGTATGTAATACCCATGTTAATAGGTTGGAACAAGTGGCTACAACTTATGACTTCTTCGTCGGTTTTCTCTAAACGACGTCGAGATAGTGCTGCTAAAATTATGGGAGGAATTGGAGCCAGTTTGGGTGCAGTAGCTACCATCAATCAGTTAAAGGTGGCTCAGAGACTGGCGAAGTTATCAAATAGTGTTTCCTCCATGACCCGACCTATTAATCATGCTATATTCTCTCTTAATACTGTTGTGCTGGACATTACCCAATTACTTCCAGTTTGGATGGAGATGCAAGAAGAGGATCATGTAACATTGGTAGGGGCCATTAAATCATTACAAGCCAACGTTTCTATGGCATTAGCCTGTATACAAGCACAATCTATTTTAATTGAATTGGCAAAAGATCTAATACGTGATAGTTTATCAGGAAAGATTCCCGTGGAAATATTGAAACAGTTGACAAATCATTCTATGCCCTTTGAAGAAAATCATCCTGAATGGTGGACAATTGTAGATGCTGGACATATGGTGATAGAGAGGATATTTTACAAATGACACTCCTGACTATCATAGATGCGATAGAAGAGGTGATTTATCCCATTGTTCCACTAGGATTATTTGTTAATCATTCTATTATGGTACCTGTACAAGATCGAGTGTGGGCCCATGTCCACAATAATATGTACTGAACTGTGAACATGCAAGCTTGTGTAGAACAACCTAATTTAGGATACACATGTACCACTGGATTATGGGAAGAATCGCACCTGTGCCTTAATTCAGACTTGGGAGAATGTCATTATGAATTGCACCCTCCTGACCCAGAAACTAATCATTCAGTTGTAATACAAGCTGATGAAGGTTGTTTATGTATTAGAAGTCTATGTCCGACAGTTATGGTAAATACCTTTTATGAGGTTGAAATTCCGAAAGATTCTAACCTTTGTGTATGCAATGCATCCCAAATTAAAGGTTGTGACATAGATGTAACTTTATTTGTACCCTCTACAGAAGAAGTTACTTTAGATGTAAGAGCCATTCGTACTATAGAGCCTATTCACATAGGACCAAATTTAGCCATCACTGAATCACTTATGCATCATGATAAGTTAATTGGAATGGTGAAAGAAATTGTAGAGAGCGGTAAGAAAACGAGCATTGTGGTTCAACATTCCGCCAGCGAAATTAGAAATGTGGACAAAATGGTCCAAGAGATTAGTCAAAAACAATGGTGGGAAATTGGTTTTTCCGGAGTAGATTTACACTCCTTTTTTTTTAATCCCCTTGTTATATGTTTTATTATACAAGGTTGTATTGTTCTATATCTTTGTATATTAACAATTGTTGTATGTAACAAAACTCATGTTAACGATGTTAAAAAGCCACTTTTGTTGAATATTAAAGATGTATTGTAATGATGGTTATGCTCACGATACTTCGTGACCGAACCATCAAGGAGGGGAAATGTTACCCTGAAATGGCTTTTGGAATGTTTAAAAGGTTTGTGTTCAATATTAGGTTCAGTGTGTTAAGGAGTCTAAGGGCTTAAAGTTTGGACATTAGTTCGAGTTGGCTGATCAAACTAAGGGCTAGTCCCTTTGCTAGTTCGGATTAACTGTTAGTTCGAACTAAGGGAGTAACTGCCACTTGGAATTCCCGCCTTTATTCAAAATTCCTCTGCACACAACACCATTTTGGCTCTGCACACGGCTCAATACCTGTGCACTCAGCTCAAAATCATTGCACTAGGCACCAATCTTTGTGCACTAGGCACTAAAACTCATGCGCACGACCCTAGGGGGATTTTCCCGCCTAAGTGTCAATATAAACCGCTTTTGAGGTTTGTTCGTGTTCTTCGTTCGTTCCATAGGTTCGTGCGTGGTTCCTTAGGTTTGAATGTTGTTCGTCTATCCTGTTTGTTTGTATGACTGAGGTGAATGAGTGATTGGATAAGTGTGGGTTACTGTCTGGAAGGCGCTTGTCTGTGAGAAATCCCAGGCATATGACAGCCTATGTCAGGGAGATTCTGAAGAAGTCAAGGCTCAGACGGAGTGCGGAAGGCCTTCGTACCTGAATCCTGTTGACCTGACCGTGCAGACCAGTGACCAGAGCAGTGTCATCGGGGGATCGCCTCACTGTTCCTCCGTGGCGGCTCGCACTGAGCCAAAGCGTCAAGGTCGTGAGCACCCCTTCTTCTGTGGCTTATCCGCGATGAATGTACAGTATATTCCTGTATCGGGGTCTTTCTTTCATTCTTTACTTCTGGGTTAGGGTGGACTTGGTTAAAGCATTTCCTTGTTGGCTATTGAAATTCTTATAATATATGGTTTGGCCCTAAACTATGTCTCTGACTCGTTTGTAAAACCAATCAGCCGGTGATAGATACGGCCTTGGGTCGTTCCCGTCTTCTGGGACTTGGGACCTTAACATCATAGATAGCCAGAGCGTGCCAATTAGACCTTTTTAAATTAATCGTTACCGCGTCCCAGGGTAACAGTTGAGTTGAAATGGTCTAATAGAGTTACTCATCAAAAATTTTATCTGTAGGCTTTTCAGGGGCTTAAAGTTCTCATTAAACTCTAAGTCTTGGCCCCTACGTGGCTGTGATAGATGAATGTAAGAAGAAAGCTATCTGTAATATAACTAGAAGTGAAAAAATTATACTAGTTTGCAATATTCTTCTTACGGTTGGTGTGGATTAAATGTGACAATAGTCCCAAAAGTTATAAACACAAGGGTAATGGCTGCAAGCCTTACATATTTGTTCCCAGACCTATTTCTTCCTCTTTTTTTTTCATTCTTGTTACTTCAGCTCTACCACATCGCTGTGTTATAGTATACCATATACACAGCAGCTTCTTTAGCTAGTAACTGATTTTATTCAGGCAACACACGTCTGCCTGCAAAGGTTCTACCAGCCTGCCACTTCCTGCAGTTCCCATTGTGTTTATCTACCCACTCCTTGTTTATTACCCACAGTAACATTCCACAGCTGGGTAAATGTGGCAGGTTTGTGTATTAGAATGCAGAATGGGAGAGAATTTGAAGGTATACATGGATGGCATTGTTCAAAGTACAATGCTACATCAAGGATATACTAAAGACATGGTCAGGGGAATTATGCAAGGTGGGGGGGGGTATTGAATTAAGATTCTTTGTAGAACCTTATCTTGATTTCAATCAGCCATGCAATATTTTTCCTCACTGAAACGTTCTTTTGGTGACCATAATTCCAACTTAAAATTTTCCATTGATCACTAGGGAATGTATAATAAAATGCTTCAATGTAATATTTTTGTATGTTTCTATAACTCAAGGGCCCAAGTCTTTTTGAAAGTTGATTTTTTTTTCTTGTCTGCAAAATGAAATAACCTTTGAAAGCTAAAGGCAACTTTTTATGTTGCATATCAACAGATCATTTACTTTGGATGAATGGCTCTGGTCTCCCTAGGACAGAAAAATTCTGGTGCTTTATTTCCTCTCCCTGGCACTTGGAACAATGAAAAGCTCTCTTGCTAAATGCTAAGGAATATGTCTTTGCCTTTAACCTTTTCTTAGCTCCATAAAGGTCAAGCAAAAAGCACATAACTGAGGGAAGCTCCAAAAATAAAACAAACTAAGGAATCACAAAAGAGGCTATTTATGAACATGAGCATTAATAAGATATCTTTAGTATCAGTCATCAAAGACTTTTGTGTTTTTTACACTTTTCAGAGAAATGCAGTCACACCCACAAAATAGCCGATATAGTCATACCGCTAACTGCACTGCTACAAAGCCTTTTCTATTTAATTAATTTCAAGGGTTACAGTTCCTCAGAAATAAAGGTGAATCCAGATGAAATGGTATCCAAGGCAGGCATGATGGAAGGCCATTAAAAAAAACCTAGTCATTTGATGCAGTTCTTGAGCAATAACATAGAAACACCTATAGATATTAACACTAAGCAATTTTTTTCATTGTTCATCTATGATGGTTGCTCAAAAAAAGTAGTGCCAATTTGACTAAAGGCCAGATCCTATTACCTTTACTCATGTTAATTAGTACTTTAGTAATTAGTACATCCCTAAGCTACCTCCACTGATTTTATGCAGTAACCTACTATTCAAAGTGAGTAAGTAAATTAGAATCTTCCCCTTAAGCAAGTAACTTCCAGCAAATAAACATGTGCCAAATTCTGCCACTTATATACTCAAAATAAGTAGTAAAATAATTCCATGAGTAGCTCCAAGCTAGCATCAGAGAAAGCTGCTATTCTATGTAAGAATTGCAGAGTTTGGACCTGCATTTTTTTTGAATCTGTAGATATTCATAACAATAGAGATTTGTGTGTGGATAGGGCCATATGTTGTACATATGTGATGTGCAAAGTCAGACCCCTTTACCAGACAATGTGATAATGTGATAATGACAGAGCCAGGCATCCTACCACTTCTTTTGGAGTAAATCAGTGGCTCAGACTCCATTAACATCAGATTAGATGGAGTGGTTCCTCCAGCCTCTGTAAAATCTATAACGTTATTTAATCAAAATTAGATTCTTTTTCTTACTTGTAAGGATGAAAAGCATTAAGGACCTACAGGGATTGTGCCTAGTGAGAGGGGATATGAAGCTGGACACAATGATGGGGAAAAAATAAAACTTCCAAGCAAACTTGATTTGTTTGAAAATGAAGTGCATGCCTTTAGCTATATTTTACAAATATTTCATATGGCCCTGCATCTAGCCTCCCAACCTCCCTAAGTGGTCTATCCCCACCCCACACTCCCAGTGTTCCCTGTAAACTGTACACTTGTGCCGCTGCTCAGAAGAAATTCAAATGCTGCCCAGCTGATTGGCAGAGCACCCACAGCCAGGTTTTTGTTTCTAACCATGATGTTCTTGTGCACATGCCTGAGTGCACGTAGAAAACTTTGCTCTGCACATGGATGGAAAAAATCTTCACATGACCGGAAAAGATTAAAGGGAACATTGCACACTTCCCCAGCCTGGCTCAACCCTCTCCCCTCTTTCTGTACTGTATCTTCTACCTCCTCCTACTCCCTTCCCTTCATTCAAAAGCATTATGCTCCCTTGTTTCCCCATTTACCTTCTCCCATTCCTGGAGACCCTCCTCCAACTGTAAGTTGTCAGCCGCTTCCAACTCCTAGTTCCTCATTCTTGAGTGGTCTCCCCTTTCACTCCCACCTACCTGACCTGATTTGTAGGTAAGCCACCCTATGTGATGTAACAGATGGTGATCTCTGCATCCAATCTGTAGAGGGTGAGATTTGCTGATGCAGAAGCAGCAGACTGAGCAGAAGCCAGGGACTGAAAGGATCTCTAAAGCACAAGGAAGTAGGAGACAAAATCAGCCATCAGGGTAACCCTGATGCGCTCTACCAGCCTGGATTCTGGTCATCCTGTCAGGCAGCAAAGTTACAAAGACTCGGACATCCCTGCCACAGACTGTGCCACAGTCAAGAACATGAAGAAACTAAGCAAAGATGTAGTTATTCCTATAGAACAGTTGATTACAAGTGTGTGCTACCCCCTCCAGCACATCGCAGTACTGACCCTGGGATGAAGCCCTACAGAGATTCAGTGGCTAGCCTGGATGCATCTGTAGACAAGTCTCTGAGGGTATGTCTACACTAGCCCCCTAGTTCGAACTAGGGAGGCTAATGTAGGCATTCAAACTTGCAAATGAAGCCCGGGATTTAAATATCCCGGGCTTTATTTGCATATTCCCGTCCAGTCGCCATTTTTAAATCCCACTAGTCCACACTAACTGCCCACGGCTACACGTGGCAGTCAAATGGCAATTCAAACTAAGTCCTTAGTTCGAATTAACTATTACTCCTTGTGGAATGAGGTGTAACGGTTAATTCGAAGTAAGGACTTAGTTCGAATTGCCGTTTGACTGCCGCGTGTAGTCGTGGGCAGTTAGTTCGGACTAGTGGGATTTAAAAATGGTGACCGGACGGGAACATGCAAATAAAGCCCAGGATATTTAAATCCTGGGCTTGATTTGCAAGTTCGAATGCCTACATTAGCCTCCCTAGTTCGAACTAGGGGGCTAGTGTAGACATACCCTGAGGGATCTATAATATACTGATGGCCCTCAGGGGAAAGTGGACAGAGCCATGCAAGGAGTGCATGTCCTGGCTCAGCACATTAGGGAAATCAAAGGAACTCTGGAAACACTTGAGCTGTATGCAAATAGTTGAAGCCATTCATGATGTCTGACCATTCTCCCTTGAAGAAAACATCTGGAAAGTGACGTAAGTTTCCTAGTACCCATAAATTAGCTAGAAGGGAGGGGGGGGTCATTTCTGTACTTGTGTATATGCTAAAAGCCCCACTGATTCTGGAAGAGCTGCTTGGAAAAAAAAAGGTTATTCATTCATAGTCAGAGAACACATTCCAGAACAGCTGTCCCGCACATTGCTCTCGTATGCATGCAGAGTATTTCATTCCAGGTACAATCATGCCTTGTTTGTACTTTATTTTGTAATCACAGATTTAAAAAACCATCCCCTGGCAATGAGAACATCATGTAAACATCCGCCTAGGCTCAAAATTGAAAACACAAAAATAATACAGCAAGCACAATACAGGCTTCTCTGTCCTCAGTCACTATTTCAAGTAAACATGCCATCTACTCATCTCACTGCGTGATTAATTTGATCCTCCAATTAATTTGGTCAGAACCTTCAGGCAGCAAGTTGTCTGTAAACATATAATTCCATTTCGATCCTTCATTTGAGTCTAATGATTTTTTTTGTTCATCCTGCATGGAATAGCTTCAACAGGAGAGAATTAGGGACCCCGACATCAGAGTATCACATCGCTCAGGGGTTAGGGCACTTTGTTACAAGGTGAAGGATCCTCGTTCAAGTGCCTTCTTCCTTCAGCTTAGGTGGGAACTTCTAGGGGGTCTCCAACATCCCAGGTGACCACACTTACCCCAGGGCTAAAAGGTTCTGACAGAAGGTCTCTTTCTCCTCCCCCAACCAGAGCTGTTCTATGCGAATTCGGCCAAAGGGCCCAATCCCGTAGTCAGGCACTCTCTGATCAATCTCCAGATGTAACTTAAGCAGTCAAATGCCTAATTTTCCTTTATTTCAGAATCACTCTGGGGCTTACACAGGAGATAAGCACCCAGGCACCTATAAGGAGACATCAGTGCACATGCTCAGAAACAGAAGCCATAGGAACTTTTATTGCAAACGCTTGGGCACTGCGTGAATGTAGGCACTAGGGATGTTGAAATGCATTTAATCCCGTAAATGTGTAACTGCTGAAAATGTCAGTGATTATAAGGTTACACACTAGGATGGCAGGGAGCAGGCGGCTCCCTGGGAGTCGGTGCACACAGGGAGCCAGCTTTTAAGCCAGCTCTCCATGCGCACTAGCTCCCATCTGCCGCCTCTGATACAGAAGCAGCAGCATGGTGAGGCAGGCGGGTCCCCACAGATACCATGAGCCTGCATGTAACCATGAAGGTTAACTGATGAGCCCAGGCTCATTGGTTAACCACGTATATGGTTACACTCTCACATCCCTATTAGGCAGCCATAAAGAAGTTTTGTGCATCGGACTTGTTCCATAGAAGTCTAGGTGCCTACCTCCTTTTCAAGCCAAGTTACTGGATTACATGGCCATTGGTCTGATTCAATATGGCAATTCTACCTGGTTTACAGGAACATACAAAGGAGTCCAGAAAAGGCTCTTGTAAAAATGTGCTATTCAAGCATTGTCATGTATATTACCATAGACCAGAGGTGGGCAAGATAGGGTCCACGGGCCGGATCTGGCTTGCCAAGCTGTTTGATCTGGTCCACAGTTGCCCTGCTGCTCCCCCACTCCTAGTCCAATCGAGGCCTGGGGGCAGAGGAGTGTGCAAAGTCTCTTCCTGCCACCAGGAGCAGACAGTACCTAGAGGGAACTGCCAGCTTTTCAAAACAGCTGACAATTCCCTCTAGCTGCAAGCCTCTGGCAGGGTGGAGCAGCTAGAGACTTTGTGCACTTCCCCACCCCAGACCCTGGCTAGCCTGGGGGCGGGGAGAGTGCACAGATCTCCTCCCCCCATCATGGGTGCACAGCACCTAGAGAGAACTGCCAGATGTTCAAAATGACTGGTTGTTCCCCTGGCAGGGCAGGGTGGGGGAACAAAGACTTTGCATGCTCCTCCGCCCCCAGGCCAATCAGGGCATGGGAGCGGTGGTGCACGTGAATCTCCTCTCCCTGCCAGAGGCACCTAGGGGGAACAACCCCCTTCCACCTGAGGCCCCGCCCCTCCCGCCCAAGGTCCTGCCTCTTCGGGGGTGGCCTGCAACCCCTTCCAAAATTTGTGAACTGGCCTCCCTGCAAAAATTATTGCCCACCCCTGCCATAGACACTATAGCATACTATCAAGGGCTTTGAAAACTCCATCATTCATCCCCACAGTCACATGGATAAACCTGACGAACTGTTAAAGTCAAGTTGATAGAAATACTTTCATGTAGTATAGAAGGATGTGATATAGAAGGAAACTCTTCCCTATGGAGGAGATTCCACCAGCACTGATGAAGGCATGCAGTGGTAGGGAGGAAGTTAAAAGGCTTCTTCATAACAGCTGGCCAGAGATTGAACCCCAGTACTCACTGAAGTTCATGGGCTACTCTCTAAAGGGAGAACAATGTCTCAAAGAGGGCAAAAAGGGGTTGGAAGTAGAGAGAACCATTGGCTATGTCTACACTGGTGTGATCTTGTGCCAGAAGTATGCAAATGAGGCTAAGTGTGGAATATCGCCGAGCCTCATTTGCATATCTAATGAGCCGCCATTTTTGCAGAAGAGGCTCTTGCGCCAGAAGGAGCTGTCTACACTGCCCCTTCTTCGGCAACAAAAACCCTCTTGCTCAATGCCGCTACACTGATTATTTTCAGGAATAACGGCACTGCGCAAGAGGGTTTTTCTTGCGCAAGAAGGGGCAGTGTAGACACTCCTTCTGGCGCAAGAGCCTCTTCCGCAAAAATGGCAGCTCATTAGATATTCAAATGAGGCTTGGCGATATTCCACACTTAGCCTCATTTGCATACTTCTGGTGCAAGATCGCACCAGTGTAGACATAGCCATTGTGTCTACATCACCACATGTCCAAATCTCAGCTAGGGCAGTCAAAGCAGGGAAAAATCTGAGGCTGTGAGTAGCCGAGGAGTTCATAGTCAGATTCCAGCCCAGAGTCAATAACAAGGTTCACAGTCTGAGTCAGGAGACAAAGTGCAAGCAGAGATTAAGCCAGGAATTCAGGAGCAAGGAGTAGGAAGAATCATGGCAGCTACAGAAGATCCATGCTGCTGCTGGGTTCTCCCTTGAGTTTATATAGGGCAGGGAACCAATCAGGAACACTGAGGCTTCTGTGTGTCATATTCTCGTGGCAGATCCTCCTATGGTCAGTGTCCACAGTGGGTTGCGGTAAGTGGAGCATAAACTGTTTTCTGTTGCTGTCGGGCAGCAGCCTGGAGATGCCAGCTAGCTGGGAGCTCTGCAGACCTGGGTTATTGTCCTGTGGGGCCTTATACTATGTGTCCAAGGGTGGTGCTAGCTGCCCATTAAGAAGAATTATGCCTGTCCACTTACAGGCTGTGGCAGCTGTCTGTGCCCTGGCTTATGCATGGGGAACCACTGGGAGTCTGAGCTGAATGCCAGTGGTGCTTCCTCTGAGGCAGTGCAGCTCTGTACTGCAGTAACACAGAGCTCTTCCTAACTCTCTGACCCTGCAGTTATCAACCCACAGCCCAATTAGCACGCAGCTGTGGCACTGCAGGGACCCCAGCAGGGTCCAAGGTCCAGAGCTGCCAGCCAGCCCTGGGGTCAGCTCTACAAGCTCTGGGGCTGCAGTGCAGTGGAGGTTGGGGTGCCAGACTCCTAGCCACCCCTACAGGGTGGGAGTGTTGGGCCTGCCTCACAATCCCCCTGAGTCCTGCATTCAGCCCCACAAGCTCCAGGCAGCTGGGAAGCCATGAGGTGGGGGCCTGGATTCCTGGCTGGCCCTGTGGGGTGGGGATCCAGGACAGGCAGCCAGCTGGCCCCACCTGGCCCTGTGGGGTCAAGGATCCCACATCCAGGGCTGCTGCCTGATTCCTCAATCTCTGGGTAGCTGCGTGGCGGGGGCTGGGGTCTGAGACTCCCAACAGGCCCTGCTGGCTAGGATACCTGGGGCTGCCACACAGCATGGGTCTGAGGCAGGTGGGGGTTTAAAGTAAAGGGCTCCCAGCCAGCCCTGTTGAGTTGGGAGTCCAGGGCTGCTGGTGAACCCTGTACTTCAAACCCCTACCTTCCCCAGGGTAGGGGGTTCCAGGTCTGGACAGCCATTGCCCTCCTACTTGGCCCCTGCGGGTCCACATTACACCATCTTTGTGGGCCGCAAAGATAAATAAGTTGAGAATCACTAATCTAGGCCTAAATGTTCAGAGTTACTTTTAAATTTGGCCGTGGCCCAAAGGTTTAATCCTTCTGAAAGCAACTGGCCTCCCTCATACGCAGCTTCCATTCAGTATGTCACCCCCAACATGGTGTGAAGGGGCCAGGTTTTTTCAACTGGCCAGTTTTCCAGCTATTTCAGTTTTGTCAGCGCATAAATAATAACTGGTTTCCAAATGAATCCGAACTGTCTCCTCCAATAACCTTCTCCAGCGTAAAGCACAACTTGCAGTTGCACAGAGTGTTTTGTAGTACAAGGGTTGCAGCATGTCCTGAGTGAGAGGCACAGAGCCACCAGCAGCAAGTCCAAGAGCAGGTGGGCGTTCTTACAGGGTCTCACTCCCATGAGCTAGTACAACTTTACAGGTGTTCATTTAGCACCATGGCCAACTATATTCCTCCACAAGAGACATTAATTCCAACAGTATTTGGACCGTGTTAATTCCCTTCACATTCCCTCCTTCCCTGTGTCCTCTCCAAGGCAGCCCTATCCCTCTGAGAAAGCCTCTGAGGGAGGGAAAATAAATATCTACTTCCTCATCTCATTTCCCAGCACTGGAACAGCCTATGGAGGGCTGCTGGAAAATCTCACACAACTTTTGTAAAAAACTTCTCCACACTGCATAGTGTGGTGCATTACAGCACATGAGCAATGCCATCTGTTTAGCATTCATTCTGGAAACTGAATGGTGGCAAAGGTCCAGGTAATATATATTTTTGAGTTGCTGCTATAGCCACCAGGTCAAGCTCAGGTTCTAGAAAGGAGATAATAGAGTGAAAAGTTAGGTCGGACCTGTTATCCCTCACAGTTTTCTGCCACAGAAGGAAGACTGACAGGAGAAGTTCTGTTTTACGTGCCTTTGTTACTCCTTCCCCTGCCCAAAACAAAAGAAAAATACCCCACTCATACCATGGGAAGCCATGAAAGATAGAAGTTAAGGGATTATATTAATCTTCCAGAAGAAAATTTTAGCTAGCCAAGACCCGAGAAATATTTCCAATAGTCAGAAATGAAATACTGTATTTAGTTGAATGCTGCATATTTTACTTTACTAAATAATTTATTATGTTGTGTACTGTAATATGAATAGATGTAGATTATGGATCTGTGCAATGAAAATCAGATTCATTCATGCATTGAATTCATTAATCAGTCATATATTTTGAATACTCTGTAACCCTTCTGCCACGCCGAGTTAATAGCAGCAAGGGCTGGGTTCAGTATCTAGGGGTCTCTTCCCAACATTGTAATACAACACCGGCTCGAGCCCCCGCCCAGTGACCTGGGAAATCTTACACACACCTCTGAGTGCCTCGAAGAAGCAATTCTTCCCCTCTCGCAAGCACAGAGCCTCGGTATAGCAGCAAATCTTTAATAACATGAGGTAATCGACATCAGCATTAAATTGGGAAAACACCACAACTTGGATTCATAGACCAAACACGAGCAAAGACCCACCCCCAGCCAAGAATCACCCAAAGTCCCCAAAAGTCCAACACCCCAAGAGTCTCTTGAGTCCAGCAACCCAAAAAATCACCCAAAGTCCGACACCCCAAATGTCTCTATCCCAGGTCAGTGCCACCCCAGGGTTCAAAAGTTCACTGGCAGGGTTTTACCATCCCAACCTGGGTGGAATGGACGGGGCGGAGGTTGATACACCTTACGTGGTCCGCCGATGGCTCCACCTCTCCATAGGGTTCTGCTGCCGCCATTAACGCAAGTCACTCCGCCACACTCCACCTCCTGTCCCGTGAGCCACTCCAGCCATCCCACGAACTGCCCTGCTCCACCAGCCATCTTGGTCCACGCCCCTGGCCGCCAGCTGGTTGTTCCTGCAGCTGCTCCGCTGGCTGCCTGCTGCCGCTCCTACCAGCCATCCTCCGGTCGTCCCCGCCAGCCGCTCTGCTGGCTACCTGCTCCCGCCAGTCGTTCCTGCAAACGGCTCTGCTAGCCGTCCCACGAACTGCTCTGCTAGTAGCTCAGCAGTATAGCTTCAGGCTCCCCACAACACACAGTGATTTCAGCTCTTCAGGAAGTTCAGCTCATAGTAGAGGAGCCTCAGTGCTAGTGCACCATTGGCACACAGTGAAGTCAGCTCAGCAGCTTGCCACTAGACTCCTAATGGAATCCAAATTAGCTCTGATATTCCACAGTAGAGAGCAAGAAGGGGGTGCAATTGGGAGTTGGGAGTCTCAGACCGCAGCTACCCACCTATCCCCAGCCTCTCTCAGCTTGATTGGGTTTGGAACCCATGCCCCTTGTCTAGCAAGTGCTACTTAGTTTATGGTGAATCCCTTTGTCATAAAACAGTTCCACTGTTCCACTATCCTTGATTCACATAATCAGGGTAACACCACTTTAACCCCCCTGCCTCAATAACAGAGAGACTGGGGATCCCACAGTGGCCAAAGTGACCATTTGGGCTGCTGTGAGCACATACTAGGTGGGGTGGGTGTGCCTATGCAAACGAGATCAGCCCCTGAAGTCTTTTTGCACCACTCGCCACAATTCACCACCAGATGTCAGGGTAGAGCTTATCCTGACCCTGCTTACACCTAGGCTATGTCTACACCGGCCGGTTCTTGTGCAGGAATGGCAGTTCTTGCACAAGAATCTGCAGATCGTCCACATTGCCTGCCGGCTCTTGCGCAAGCAGATTTACAGTATGGCGTGCTAAGAGAGGGCTTCTTGCTCAAGAGCGACGCTCTTTTGTAACAGGTGTAAGCTCTCTTGCGCTAGAGCTCTTGCAGAAGAGGGCAGTGTGGACGCACTGCAGGAGTTTCTTGCGCAAGAAAGCCCTATGGATTAAATGGCCATCAGAGCTTTCTTGCGCAAGAGAGCATCCACATTGCCATGAATGCTCTTGGGCAAAAGCACATCTCGCACATGGCAGTGTGGACATCTTCTTGCGCAAGAAGCCGCCAGTGTAGACATTGCCCCAGTGTATTTACTAAACATGTTACCAAACTAGAAAGAGCAGAGAAAGGCTATGACTACAGAGCTAGACTACAGAAAGGCTAGACTACAGAGCTTTTCCGGGATACGGGAAGTATCCCAGAAAAGCTCTGCCGCATCCAAGGAACTCTCAGAAGAGTTTCTGAAAAAGCGGATGTGTTTTTTCAGCATCCCTGTATTCCTTTCAGTGAGAAGAATAAGGGATATTCCAAAAGAGGAGTTTTTTTCTGAAATTTGGCCCCATGTAGACAGGCCAAATTTTGGAAAAGCCTCTTTCGTAAAAAAAGTGGGAAAAGATATGCAAATTGTGGTTCTTTTCTCGGCAGTGTAGACATAGCCTTTAAAAGCACACTCAGCATGTTCCTACTCTTTCCTTTTGCAATGGTCTAATATCAGCGTCTCCAAATCTCCCTTTAGTAAAGATGCATGAAGTTGGGCAAAGTTGCTGAGGTGGCCATTTCTCTGGCATTAATATAATGTAAGGTACACCTATAGGGAAATGAAAGGAATATTTCCACTCATCACAATAATTTCTCAGTGCACTTGGCACTACCCAGAAGTGATATACGCCATCATCTCTTGAAAACAAGTAATTCATTAGGAAAATACATGGCAAGTAGGAACCTCAGGCTCCCCCTACAGTGCTAAAAATAGCTGTATAGGCATTTGGACTCAGGCTGGCACTTGGGCTCTGAGGAGTTTGAATATCTATACAGCTATGTTTAATGTTGTAGCACTAGACCACATCTGTAAATCCAGGATCTGAGATTCACTGCCACAGATTTCAGCTTGCCATGTAAACAGAAGGGAACAAAGAGAAAATGTTGTGTCTTCCTATTCCCCATTTCTTTGTGTTCTGCTGAATGGTCAATGGATACAGAAGACCAGGGATGAGGGTGAAAAAAGCCAAGAAAGCAGATGACAGCCCTGGCCACCCAGAGTCTGACCTGCATAAAAACCATAGCAGATAGTGTGAGAAAGTAGATTGTGGGAAGCAGAGCCTAGAGGGCTATATGTAAGTGACCTGTTAACCTCCCAGCTGTCTTCACATTCCTTTTCTCTAAAGTTGCCAAAATGCATAGAATTCATTCAGAGTGTGGTGCGCAAAGGTGACTTGCAGCTCTCAGTTACACTTTTCTAATGCTGATCATGCTGCATGCATTCATTCCACCATTAGAACAGTCTGTTTTAACTTATGCCAGCCTGTTATGGTCACCAGGGACCAGTCACCTAGCCAATGACTGATGTAACATCAAGACCATAGCCATACTCCCCTTTACAGTAACTGTACCCGACATTCATCTAATAAGCCAGCAGAAAGGACGTGCATGGAGTATGAGCCCCTATGCTGGTGAATTCCTACAGCAGATCATCCATACACTGGGGTACCTACAGAGGTTCACATGCTTATCACCTCTCATCTGGATGAACTTCCTTGAACCACCCTTGGTGAGTTCCGTGGGCACTGAATGCATATGGTGCACCCCCATACATAGGCACTGACATTTGTTTTCACTGGTGGGTGCTCCTTTCTGCTCCTTTTCCTCTGTGAGAGTGGTAGGTGGGGCCTCAGGGGGAAGAGGATGAATGGGGGCAGGGCCTCAGGTCAGAGCCTGGAAGGAGAGGGGCAGGGCCACAGTCTGGGTGCTGGGACCCAGAAAAGATTAATCCAGTCCTACAAGTGCACACCCTATTTTTTCAGTGGGTTCTTCAGCCCTGGAGCACCATGGTGTCGACTCACATGGAATCTAAAGGTCTGGGCTGGGGGAGGAGTGAAAGCATCTTAATGTTTCCAATTTCTATCTAGCCCTCAAGAGATCAGCCACCCTACTGCAGGCCCAAGGTTGACAAATATACAGGAGTCCAGCACTGAAACTTCAGGAATAAGTGAGGTTTTAGTCACTAGGGGATGTCAGGAAGAAAGAAGCCTAGTGTGAACCTGGGGGAAAAAAATCAGGATTCATACAGTCTGTGGTAAAGATACAAGCTGGTATTTATTTTTACACAAACCAGTATACCCATTACTAATTTTCAGTCAAATCACTGAATCCTCTACACATGTTCCATGCCGTAATTTCAGGCTGCTGGTAAACAAAGGAAAATTCCAAAACTCCCATTAGAAATTTGTCTTAAAAATAAGACAAGAAATAAGCTTTTATGTGCCCCTCCCCCGGCTTACTCCCTAATGGTTTTTCATTTTATTTCCTTCTGAAGGAATCAGGATTTGAACAATGCATTGTCAGTCCCAACCACGTATATTTTTGTGACAAAACCCCCTCTACCTAGAATGTTTGCCCAGCAATAGCTTTTAAGATGCTAGTAACTTGGTAGCACTATTTGTAAAAATAGATAGTAAAAAGAAATATAAAAGTTTATGAACCAATGAAACATGAAAGACTGGCCTCTGTAAGATATGCACTTGAAAATAAACCTCTTAGCCAGAGATTTGTCCATTGACAATGCATGCTGTCACTTTAAGGTTCACTACTTATTTTCTGGAATATATTCTTTTCTAATTAGGCAAAGTTAGAGAATCTATTTCTTCAACTATGATTGAGGGCAATAAAGAACACACTTGATATATTGCTTAAAATACACCAAAAGACTCCCATTGACTTCATTGGAAAGTGAATCATGCCCACCCATATTGTCTTTTCAAAATAATATTAATAAGCATACATTGTGAGCACTCAGGTTTATATTGTTGCACAACTTTGTTTCATACCAGAGATGGGATGAGGAAGCTCAGTGTATATCTGTATTTGATTTAGGGATAGGATACAGATTTGAGGAAGAATCATAGCTAAGGATCAAGTTTCAATTGGACAGTTCCAAAATTCTACATGCTATTCTTGTGCAATTTTAGCCAGAATGGTGATCATCTCATGAGA
The DNA here is from genome assembly GCA_032595735.1 of Pelochelys cantorii. Lineage (NCBI taxonomy): Eukaryota > Metazoa > Chordata > Testudines > Trionychidae > Pelochelys > Pelochelys cantorii. The sequence goes on from CM064327.1 coordinate 162,652,822, forward strand.
AATTGTAAGATTTTGGCTGTATCTAAACTGAATTTAATGTATGCCCTCTCTGTTAAATTTGACTGAAAATCAAAACAAGACGGGCAGATTTGAACATGAGGATTCAAATGCAAGCTCCTCTGAAATTGAAGACTGTGAATGGCTAGCCAACTACAAAAGCAGTTTCTCCTCTATTGGGGTACGTCTAGACTACATGGCTCCATCGACAGAGCCATGTAGATTAGTTTACTCAATAAAGGGAAATGAAGTGGCGATTTAAATAATCGCCGCTTCATTTAAATCAAAATGGCCGCCGCGCTGTGCCGTTCAGCTGTTTGTCGGCACAGCGCGGCAGTCTAGATGGGGATCTGCTGACCCCAGAACCCTTTGTCGGCAGATCCTGTAAGCCTCGTTTCATGAGGCATAAAGGATCTGCCAACAAAGGGTTCTGGGGTCGGCAGATCCCCGTCTAGATTGCCGCGCTGTGCCGACAAACAGCTAATCGGCACAGCACAGCAGCCATTTTGATTTAAATGAAGTGGCAATTATTTAAATCGTCACTTCATTTCCCTTTGTCGTCCTGCCTCATCCACATGGCTCCATCAACGGAGTCATGTAGTCTAGACACACCCTTGGTGTTCACACCTCCACATCAGCTGCTAGAAGTAGGCCTCATCCTCCCTGACTGAATTGACCTTGTTATCTCTACCCTTACCCTTATTTGGTACTCTTTTCCTATGCCTGTATATTTATACCTGCCTCTGGAATTTCCACTACATGCATCTGACGAAGTGGGTCTTTGCCCACGAAAGCTTATGCTCCAATAAATCTGTTAGTCTATAAGGTGCCACAGGACTCCTTGTTGCTTCTTCTCTGAAATTGTAAGTTTAGATCTCAGCTTCAGATCCATCTCTGCTCTGTATATATAAAATACTAGAAGATTTACCCAGCATTGCACTGGTCCTTAATGCAATTAATTCTTGTTTTTCTTCATTTAAATCATTTATCTGGGGTGGGGTTGGGGATGAGGGGTTCAGTATGCAGGCTTCCCCCTAGGGAGAGAGGACTACCCCAGCCTGCTCTCATCACAGCAGCTTGGGGCCAGGTAAGAAGCACCTCTCCATGACCATTCCAGCTCTAGTGGACACAGCCAGGAGAGAGAGCCAATCCCAGTTCGTCTGCCCGCTGTACTCTTCATCCAGAGTGAGGAATGGAACAAACTGTGCACTTTCTCCTTGCTCACTGAGAAAAGGGAACAGCCAGCAATGTTTCCATATAGATCGGCAGGGGAAGTGGCAGACCTCCTGGCCCTGCTGAAAGGGTTCCTGAAGAGTGGGAGTTTCAGGGCTGGAACAGTCCTGGATGGAGGTGGGGGCGCCCTACCCTCCCTCCCCCGCATCAGCCTCTTTCTCCTGCCTGGTGATTCTGTCTCTTTTATGTATGCATCCCTGTACAAATCACAGAGGGGGTGTCTTCAGCCTCACACACACACACAACCAAACTCTGACCTTGCTTTAAGTTATGATAAGAGGAAGCTGTATACCTAACTGGTGGTCGTGGCTCTTACCATTTAGGAGAAGTTCTTGAACAAATGGATGGACAGACAGACAGACTTGCTCGCTTGCAGACAAACTCTTTCAAATACATAGTAGAAGATAAACTGCTTTATTATTATTTATAGTTACACAACAGGTTGGACCTGCCTGGTCTGGCACCCTCAGGTCTGACCAGTCCCAAACAGTGGAGTAAGCCAGACCAAGGGAGGTTGCCCCCAGCACTCTTGCTGCTGGCTTGGCAGGGCTCCTTGCCAGAGGCAGGTTCCCAGCTACCTACTCCCCAGACACTGGCCAAGCCAGGCTACCAGATGCTGGCTCTTGCTGCCAGTGGTCCAGCCGGGGTGCTGGATACCAAGCCCACTGCCACCAGACTCCTGTCCACCAGGGCTGTCTGGTCAGGGAACATCAATGCCGGACCATGGATATTGCTCAACCAGAGAGTCTTGGTTTTGAGAGGTTCAACCTATAATCACCAAAGATCCCAACCTGAATGAGGGCCCCAATGTGCTGGGTGTTATAGAACAAATTGTAAGATATGGTCTCTACCTGAAAGAAATTGCAACTTATATCACATATGCCAATAACATGAAGCATCATATATATAGTAGCTCAATGTCTGTGACTCTGTAATGCTGAAATGCTGGCTGTTCCCTCTGGGCGGTGCTGTTGCCTCCCGCCGTGGTGCTCGGCTGACTTCTGCACTGCTCAGCCGGGCTGCTACATGGGAACAAGCAGCACAAGTGGCTGTTTGGGGTCTGTGCTCCCCATGCAGCATGGGGGTGCTGCATGGGGAATGTGGGCCCAAATGGCCGCTTGCGCCGCTTGCTCCCACGCAGTGGCTTGGCTAAGTGGCGCAGAAGTCAGCCGAGCGCCACGGCGGGAGGCAACAGCACCACCCAGAGGGAACAACCAGGGGGAGGGACCGGATGATCATGCATCTCTGATGTTAGGAAAGGGCGCTGGATTCAAAAGGAGGAAAGCGGAGTGGATGCGGAGGAGACAGAGAGGAGAACGGAGGAGGTGGAGGACAGTGAGAGAGAGAGTGAGAGAGACGGAGCAGGAGGAGGAGAAAAGAAACACAGAGTGAGAGGCGGGAGGGGGAGAAGAGAAAGAGAGAGAGAAGGAGAGAGAGGCAGGCAGCAGACGAGAGCTGAGAGAGAGAGAGGGTGAGGCAGTAGGAGGAGAAGAGAGAGAGAGGCCGTTTGCGCCGCTTGCTCCCGCATGGCAGCCCGGCTGAGCGGCGCAGAAGTCAGCCGAGCACCACGGCGGGAGGTGAAGGGGGGCGGGGCGGTGATGTACACGCCCAGGGGGCGGGGCCTGGATGAGCGTGCATCCCCAACGGAGACAGAGGAGAGCGGAGAGAGAGGCAGGAGGAGGAGGAGAAGAGAAAGGGAGAGACGGAGAGAGAGAGGCAGAAGGCAGAGGAGAGCTGAGAGACAGAGGGGGAGGTAGTAGGAGGAGGAGAGAGAGAGACAGAGAGAGAGATGGAGCAAGAGACCGGAGGCTCAGGAGAGAAGACCGACGTGGAGGAGAGACCTGAAAATCCCGTCTTATGACGGGCTAATTGGCTAGCTAATTAATAACTTACTAGCATTAGAAAATGGCTAAACCTGAATAATATGCAAACCTATGGATAGATTTCCTGGAGGAACTACCTGTATAGTCACCAGTCAACAGGAATTATATGGCTATGGCAATAAAACACTTTTCTAAGCATTGGGTAACACTGACAACTGGAACTTTTGTCTCATCTATGGCACTACAGAGCTATCAAATACTTTTTAAATGCCTGTGCAAACTGTGACTATAACATGATGCTTGTGTATCCTTAAAATATGTAAGATACACATTTATTGTTTGACATCTTCTTCCATGAACCCAGAATGCACATTCAATAAATACAGCAAGGCAAATGAATGACTCACTAGGACTCAAAGAAAGTGATACCTAACAGGGCTTGAGTACAGCCATTTACTCCATAACCGAAGCTCAACATCTGCAAGTTATTGTTTTTTTACATTTGGCAAGAACTGGGGAAGAAATCATAAAAGATCCAAGAAATGAAGGCAGTACAGTGATTCAGGTAAAAGAGAACGCATAAAGTTGTAAATACAATGTTGTGTATGATGTTCTCAAAGCATGCATCACACATTCTGGACCTGATTCCCCACTCATTGACTAGGAATAACTCCACTGAAAGCAGTGGTATTTCAGTGATGGAAAAATTAGTGTGACGTAAGGCTGGAAAATGTATTTCCAACTGATTCCAATCAGGAAGCTGAAGATAAGATTTTAAATAAGTCATCTTGGTAAACAGCAGCTTTACATAAAATGAAGAATGCAATGAAAAATACAATAAGTGCCCTGTAATCATCTTGGGCCATGGGCGGCCCACTCCCTCCCTACAACTCGTCTCAGAACCAGGCCCTGGGATCAGGGCGGGGCAAACAAACAAACAGTTAAGTAATCCAAAGGGTTCCCAGGTACAGGCCTATCTGCAGGCTGAGCCAGGGGCCGGGTCTCCTTGCTGGCGGAGAGCTGACAGGTGCAGGTGGTTTCTCCCTTCAGGGGGAACCTGCCACCCGAGGGAAAATGGTGGCAGAGGGGACACAGGCCCACCCACTCCACTGTGTCCCAGCCCAGGACCCTAACAGTGGCAGCACCACAGGGTTGGCGAGGCTCTTGGCCACAACATGCTCGTCCAGTCGGTGGGCTAGCAGAGGTCCGGACTGCAACCCACAGCCCAGCTGACCTCCATGTCCTTGGCCAGCACTAGGTTGGCTCTCCCTGGGCTATTTCCTGGTTCCCCCTGGCTCCATGTCTGATCGGCAAGCTCTGTGGGGGCTGAAGGAGCTGGCAGGGTGTCCATAGGTTCTGGAGGTGGCTCAGGCAGAGGTCCAGGGGGTCCAGCCCATTCTTCCAGGCCTGATCTGTGTCCTGGGGGTCCCGGATAGGCCTCAGCAGGGGTCTCTGCAGCCTCTTGTAGTTACAGGGCTCCCACAGGGGTCATGGAGGCCTGGAACAGTCCCTAGGACACGGCAGTGGTCCCACTGGGGTTGGTAGGGTAAGGCTCTCCATTGCCTCTGGAGCTTCGGCTGAGCTGAGCCTCCTCTTTGCTCAGCTAATGGGCTCCAAGTAAGCTGGGAGCTCCCTCTCTTATACTTCTGGCCCCGCCCTTCTGCTTCCTGTGGGCAGGGCCAGTGTGCTCTGGCACTGCCCACCAAGCGGTCTTTAGGGGAACTTCTTCCTCCAGTCATCAGGAGGCCAGGCTGCCTCCTTATATGCCCATTTTTCTTAATAAGAAGAAAGTAATTAATAGCAGCATGAGGACCAAACCATAGAAATAGTTTTGTTGGAAATTGCCATTTACATCATTTTCCTAAGGCTCATACTCAGAGATAGGTTTTCCTCAGAACATCACAGCCACTGAGGACAAGTTGCTAGTCGGCAGACAATTTTTTTCCAGTATATTTTTCAGAAATTGTTTGCATCAGTCAGAACTTATTTTTCTCTCATATTACATACCTGCTTGGAGATATCTTTCAGTAGCAAGTGCTTTTTATTGCGTCAGGTCTTAAGGGATGTCTACTTTGAAATGCCCTATGGTTCCAGTGGTTATCTGGCTTTCTGCTTCCCAATCAGGAGTTAGTCACTGTTCCAGGGAGAATCTGAAATTTCTATATTTATACTTCTTTTCCCCTTTAAAGTTATCCTCAGACAGTAGCCCACAGGTCTACTATAAATGACCACTGGGTTCAGAAGCACATAGCGTTCCAGTTGTTGGATCTGTGAGGTCTGTTTCAAGCACCATTCAAATGCCAGCAACACATGAAACTATCATTTATGAAAGTCATCAATTGTGCAAACATTATAAAATAGGTTCCTGCTCAAAACGTGACTGTCCAGCTGCACATATTTCTATTGGTAACATTTGAAATCATTTGAGAATAAGGGCCAGATCCAAAGACCAACATACTCAACTGGAGTATTTCCAATGACTTCAGTGGAGTTTGAAGAAGGCGCTCAATGTATTATGTTCATGGCATACACACAGGCCATGTCTACACTAGAAAACTATTTCAAAATAACTAAATTGAATTTAACTCCCAATTTTACAAAATCAAAATGGCATGTCCTCCCTATGGGGAAGCCTCAAAATTAGTCTGAGGCAGGCTCGGTTAATCTGGATGCACTACCTCAGACTTAGAGCCCCAGGAAGCATTGGGGAATAATTAGTTTGAATTACTCTGGAAAATAGTTATTTCAAATTAGTGGCACTAGAGAGTTCACACTAACACTATTTTGAAATAACTATTTTGAAATTAGCGTTATTCCCCAAGGAAAGCAGTTGTACAGATTTCAAAATAAGCAGCCCATTATTTTGAAATAATGGGCTTAGTAATGTGGATGTTCTGCTTATAAGTTCGACCTAAGGGGGGGGTTATTTTGAAATAAAGCCCTAGTGTAGACCAGGGCAAAAATGATAGATAAAAACATAAAATACTCTTGCAGGAAGCTTACAACATAGCACTGTTTTATTTCCTAGAATTCCGAATAATAACACACAAGAACCTAAAAACAGAGATAAAACACAATGAACCCTAAAACAAAGGCACAGTTCACCCCACCTTTCTCCAGGCTCAGGCTGTCTGCTGACTGATTGCTGCTGGGCCCAGTCTGTACTCTTACCTACAGAGCACCAGATTTACAAGCAGGAAGAGGAAAAACCTCTACAATTTTTACACAAGCTATGTCTACACTACAATGGTTTTTCAGAAAAAGGTACGCAAATTGCACTCCACAATTTGCATACCTTTTTCCAATACTTTTGTCGAAAGAGGCTTTTCTGAAAATTGGCCCATCTACACTGGGCCAAATTTTGGAAAAACCTCCTCTTCTGGAAGATCCCTTCTTCCTCATGGAACGAGGAAGACAAGGCTTCCGAAAGAGCGTATCTGCTCTTCTTCAAAAAAAAAGTGCAAGAGCAAACGCGTTCCCTGGATGCGGCAGAGTTTCTTCGGGATACCTCCAGTATCCCGAAAAAATCCCACAGTCTAGACGTAACCACAGTTAAAAACACAACAAAATCCCCTCTGCTGAATGATCAAATTATATTATATAATTTTACCATTCAGCAGAGGGGATTATATATATATAATTTGACAAAATATATTCAGTAATCACATCAGATGTATTTGTGTGAGGCCTGACCCCCAGGGCTTGTTTTTCTTTTTTCTCTTGACTCTTCGTAATTTTGTCAGGGTTGTTTACTCATTTTAATCCTATTTTTCCTTCACTTCTCATTTGGCATTGCAACTTAGTGATGAGAGTCTGATCTTGCAAAAAATTGTTCTCTCTTTTTTGTGCTGCACCTCTCAGAATTTTTGGATGCTTTTGCTGGAGACTGCACATTTGAAACCAGTGATTTCAGCAATTTTAATGTTCCACATGGTGTCTGTTTCCATATCTGACTCTGACCTCTCTGCTAAGGAGCTTATCTCATGATTAGATCCCTTAATGTTGTGAAGCACTGCATAACTAATATATGTGCAAGTGGCACACTGTATATCTATCATTTGCTTTTTGTCCTTCCCTTAATAGGCAATGTTTGTTTGGCATGTGTGCTTTTTTCTGAATTTATTTTGCTTTAGCTTAGTGTTCCATCTAAGGGTATGTCTACACTAGCCCCCTAGTTCAAACTAGGGAGCCTAATGTAGGCATTCGAACTTGCAAATGAAGCCCAGGATTTAAATATCCCGGGCTTCATTTGCATGTTCCCGGGCAGGCGCCATTTTTAAATCCCCCTAGTCCAAACTAACTGCCCACGGCTACACGCAGCAGTTAAAAGTTAATTCGAAATAACAATCATGATCCTGAAAATTCAATTAGCTGGAATGGATTGCAAAATCTGAACAGTTAACACTAGGGGGCAAGAAAAATAAATGCAGTATTAATTTAAATGAGACTGTTAGAATGCTCTGAACTAGCACAGACTCTCAAACTTTTTTCTCGGGAGAATAGCAACTTCCTACTAGACAGCTAGCAAAAATAAACCTCACTAGCATTACAATTCTGAAACCTTCACAGCAACAGCTCCCATGGGGACAGTGATTCAATAGTAATGAACCTCAGGAACAGACTCAAAAATTCACTCCCTTCTTTGGTCATTTACTTCCTCCTCCCCCTTGAACATTCATTCTTTTAAGAATTTCACGACAGCAATGTGTCTTGCATTCTTTCAGTCATTTTTTTTTCCTGATGCTTCTCCATTGAATGCTGATTACTATTCAGCAGCCAGGAAAAGTTTTAAATTTAGAAAAATGTGTCTGCCATTGTTGAGTCTGGGCTACGTTATTTACAGCTACACTACATTTAGATAGAGCTACCACGCTGATAGCAATCAGCTATCTGAAACTTTACTGATGCTTACAGTGCTTACTTACCACGTGTACTGTAATGAAGAAGAATTTAGCAAAAATCCGAAGACTTCAGAGACAATGGAAGACTATAGGATTTCAGATTAACCCTGAAATACAGAGGTGGAAAAAGTACCCAAAAAAGTTACTTGAGTAAAAGTACTGCTACTTTGAAATAAATGTAACTAAGTAAAAGTCAAAGTATCTTTCTGGAAAACTACTTGAGTGAAAGTACAAAAGTATCCCATCTTAATTGTACTTAAGTATTCAGAAGTAAAAAGTATCCGTCCTATGGAAGTCTATGGTTAACCATTCAAGTTATTGTAGGGCATCATTATTTCCCTCTCTCTCTCTCTCTCTCTCTCTCTCTCCCTCTCACACACACACACACACACACACACTCACACCCACACACACACATGTGTATATATATATACTTGTGTGTGTGTGTGTGTGTGTGTGTGTGTGTATTATCCCCCCACACTTTAGTCATTTTTTTTCCAAGCTGAAAAGTCCCAGTCTTGTTAATCTCTCCTAATATGGATCCTGTTCCTTCCCCTAATCATTTTGTTGCCCTTTGTGTACCTTTTCCAAATCCAATACAGCTTTTTTTTCAGAAGGGGTGACCGGATCTGCACCAGATGTGGGCGTAACATGACTTTATATAGAGGCAATATGATATTTTCTGTCTTATCTATTCCTTTCCTAATGATTCCTAATATTCTGTTAGCTTTTTAATTTTTAGACTGCACTACACATTGAGCAGATGTTTTCAGGGAACTATCCACAATAATTCCAAGATCTCTTTCTTGAATGGTAACAGTTATTTTAGATCCCATCATTTTTGTGTGCATAGTTGGGATTGTACTTTTCCATGTGCAATACTTTGCACTAATCAACACTGAATTCCATCTGCTATTGTGTTGCCCAGTTACCTAGTTTTGTGAGATCCCTTTATAACTTTTTTCAGTCAGCTTTGGACGCAACTATTTTAAGTAATTTTGTAGTATCTGCAAATTTTGCCATCTCACTATTTACCCCCTTTTCAAGAACATTTAAAAGTTTGACAGTACTGGTCCAAATACAAATCCCAGCAGAACAATACTTACTGCTACTCTTCCTCCCTCCCCCTCCCCCCCAGTTTTAAGTACCTGGCAATGTTTTCATGATGATCTAAGGATCCCTTAATTAATTGAATGACCAGTCTTTTGTTATTCTTAATCACCCGCCTCCCTTTTTTTTAATGACAAACTCCCTGCCCCAAAGGCAAAGCTGCAAGTGCTCAAACTCTATTGCAGTTAAGAGCTGCCTTTGAAGTCAGGGCATGCAGCTTTAAGCAGACCTCAAGTATGAAATCCAGGGATTCAAACAGGGTACCTAGCCACCCAAGTGCATATGGCTGTGTTTTAGCAAATCAGAATGCTGGCTAGCACAAGTGTCAGTGGGGTGATGAAAGAGGTGAGTAACTAAGCGCTTCCAGAAATTGTAGTGGAGTAAAAAGTACAATATTTTCAAAAAAAGCTACTTGAGTAAAAGTCAAAGTATCACAAAAATAAATCACTGGAGTAAAGTACAAATACCGAAAAAATGTACTTGAGTAGTATAACGAAGTATTTCTACTTAGTTACTTTCCACCTCTGCTGAAATATGAAAGTCCCATAACTTCATATACTGTAAAGAATTTAGGACCTTTTCAGTTAGGGCTGCTAGTTTTGAATGATCCCAGAGCCACCACAAACAGAGAAGTCCCATTGACTGCAAATGCTTAGAGCTACAAATCACCTTATGCAGCTTACTGAATCAGAAGACATGTGCATTATAAAGGAGATGGTCAGCTTAACTTTGAAGCTTTAGGTCAGTGATGGGCAACCTGTGGGTTCTATGTGTGACCCTTGAGACATTTCATTTACCATTGCCCAAGTGCAGGGTTGGCAGATTCTGCTGCTTTCTGAGTAGGGTTTTTTTTCCCTACTAGTCTTACTAAAGTGACAGGCATGGAAAGCAAGGGCACATGAAGTGAGGTGCATGATGATTGCACACAACATTGACCACAAGATCTGTGCGCTCCTTCTGCATCCAGTGAAAGCACTGCTATGGTTTGATCAGCACACCTCACAAAGTCTACATATGCAAGCACAGTTAGCAAATCTCTCCTATTCTGGGAGACCGTCTTGGTTAGGACAATCTTGCAGCCCACTGAGACAAAGGAAGGACACTCATGCAGCCCACTGACTAGTCTAGGCTGCCTATCGCTGCTTTCGGTGCTATCCACTGTCAGAAGCATTTGATGGACCTAAGTCCTGATTCAGTAAAATCTAACAATTCCCATCAATTAACAGTTTGTTACATTTATTATGTGAAAACCAATAATATATATATTTGGTGCTTTTAAAGGGTCAGTTTCACAAAGCTGAAAACCACTGTAAACCATATTATTGGGGAGAAATATTTTTATCTTTAAATTCTGAATGACAGTTGAAAACTGGTTAAGAGTTTTACTAGATTCCCCAAAATCCACAATCACAAAAGAAAGCCATACTAGTTAAAAACAACGTGGCTTTGAGGGGAAGTGAAAATAGATAGATAGGGGAGTGGGAGAGAGAGAGAGAGATTTAAAAAAGGAAAAGATAATAGTAATGAATATAAATCAGAAGCTAGCAACTGTAGAAGGTTTAGAAGGGAAACAAAAGAACACAAGAACTCTATGGCCATCAGAGTTAAATATAAAAAAAAAAAGGATTTTCTTAAGTGTTAGAAACAAAAGAAACCTAATACTGCTATTGATCTATTACTAGAAGAAAGGAAAAGTGTAGATAATTCTGTTCTGCATTTGAGAAAAGCCAGAAGTAGTTGTATTTATTTGTATTACTATAGTACAGAAGATTCTAACCATGGATCAAGACCCTCTGGTGCTAGACACTGTTCAAACAAAGTCCTTGCCTGAAGGGGCTTACAATCTAAATGATAACATTAAAATACTTTCCAGCAGTAAATATGGATGATGTTAAACAACAGTTACTAAAGCTAGATATTTTTAAAAATCAGCAGGTCTGGATAACTCACATTCAAGATATACTTAAAAAACAACAAATAGTCTGGTAGCATTTTAAAGACTAACAAAACATGTAGATGGTATCATGAGTTTTTGTGAGCACAGCCAAGAGTTTTTAAAAAGCTGAACAAAATGATCTCTGAATTGTTAGCATTAACTTTCAACCCATTTTGGAATACTGAAGAAATTTCCAAGCACTGAAAAAAAGGTGGTGGTGTGACAATTTTTTAAAGACACAAATGGGACAACCAATGTAATTATCGGCTCATCAACCAAACATGATCATGGACAAATTAATGAAATGGTTGATATGGCACTCAATTAATAAAGAATTAAAGACAGAGAAGTGATATAATTAAGGCTAATCAACACACATTTTTTTAAAAATAAAAATAATAATTTGATTTTTAAGAGATTACAAATTTCTTTCGTAAAAATAATATTGAAATAATATATTTAGACTTCTGTAGAGCACTGGACTTGGTTTTGCATTACATTTTGATTGAGAAACTAGAACAATACAAAATTAACATGACATACACTAAATAGATTAAAAACTGCCTGATAGATCTCAGAAATGTAATTGTAAATGAGGAATCATCAGTTGGGTTCCACAGGAATTGGTGTTTAGCCCTATACTATTAAACTTTTTTATCAGTAACCTAGAAGAATATATAAAATCTGCACTAATAAAGTCTGCAGATGACACAAGGTTGGGGGAATGGTAAATAGTACAGAGGAATGAGAATTAATTGAGAGCAATATGGATCATTTGGTAAACTAGCACAAGCAAATAGTATGTGTTTTATATGGTCAGATTTAAAGCAATATTTCTAGGGCTAAGGAATATAAGCTGTATTTATAGGACAGGAGACTCTATCCTGGGAAAAAGTGATGCTGAAAAGGACTTAGGGTCATAGTGGATAACTGGTTGAACATGAGGTCCCAAAGTAATGCAGTGGCCAAGAGAGCTAATGAGATTCTTGGAAGCACAAGCAAGGAAATATTGAAGAGAAGAAAGAAGGTTATATTACATCTGTATTTGGCACTGGTGTGACCACTGCTGGAGTACCAGATCCATATCTGGTGTTTCCAGTTTAAGAAGGATGTTGACAAATTGGAGAGCTCTCAAAGAAAAGTCAAAGAATAATTAGAGAGTTGAAAAACATGATTTAGGGTAATATATTCCAGGATCTGCTTAGTTTAACAAAGAGGCGGATAAAAGTAATTGATCACAATCTATTACAAAAGTAATTGATCAAAATCTATAACTACCTACATAGTGAGTATAAATTTCTTGACAGAGAACTGTTCAATCTAGTAAACAAAGATTAGCTGGAAGATGAAGCTAGATGAATTCAAAATAGAAATAAGAAGTACATTTTTAACAGTGAGTGTAATCATCTATTGGAACACAATGGTAGATCGGCAAAAGGGCCTCCGCAGGCCAGATTCAGCCTGCCAAGTGGGTTGATCAGGCCCACAGAGGCCCTGCCACTCTCGCACCCCCAGGCCAATTAGGGCCTGGGGCAGGGGAAGCGCACAAAGTTTCCTCCACCCTGCCCCCACCCTGCAAGGAGTACACAATGCTTAGAAGCACCACACGCTCCTGGCAGGGCAGGAGGAGACTTTGCGCGCTCCCCCACCCATAGGCCCTGATTGGCCTAGGGGGAGCGCATGAAGTGTCCTCCCACTGCCAGGGGCATGGATACCTAGGGGGAATCTCTGGGGGGGAGGGGGCAAAGACTTCACATGCTCCTCCACACCCAGACCAATTATGGTCTGCTGATGGGGAAGCAGGGAAGTATCCTGGCCCCGCCAGTTCCGCTTGAGGCCCTGCCCCTTTCTGAGCAGCCCGGGGCCCCTTCAAAACTTTCTGAAGTGGACCCGGGCAAAAAATTATTGCCCACCCCTATGATAGATTCTCCATCGTGGGGCAATTTTTAAATCAAGATTGGATGCTTCTCTAAAAGATATGCTCTAGCTCAAACAGGCAAGGATATCCTATGGCTTGTGTTATTCAAGAAGTCAGACTAGATGATCACAATGGTCCCTGCTGGCCTCATAATCTATGAATTTATGAACAAATCATTTCAAAAGAATTGAGAGGGAGCATAACAGCGATAAAAGGATAGGGAAAAGAGTTGGGAAAGAAAATAGGAAGGAGAATGAAAACAGATTGGAGGAGAGGGAGAAAATAGAGAGGGAGAAGAGGAAAGAGAAGAGGAGTGAAAAGAACAGGAAATTAAATACAAAAATTAAAACAAAGACAGGGAATTGTACAGCCTAACATTTGTCGTTAAAGAGACATGGCAGCCCCAGCAGCCCTGATGCCCCCAGGAGCTTTAGCAGCAGCCCTGCTGGCATTCGCAGCCCCACCAGTCCTGCCAGTGCTCGTGGCCCTGCCAGCTGTGGGCTCTGAAGTCACCCCACTTCCTGACCTCACCATCTTCTGGGCTCTAGTGTCCAATGGGTTTCGCTGCCCCATTGGCCAGCTCTGCTCCCAGCCACCTCTGTGCTGGGGCTCTCTCATCCAGCAACATCCATGGTCCTTCCAAACCACAGATGTTGCTGAACCAGAGAGTCCCGGACCACAGAGGTTCTTCCTGTACCAAATTCAATGACCAAGTGTTAGCTGATTTCATGTAAAAAACATGCTTGCTCGGTATTTCAATTGGAGTCACTTAAAACTAAGACCAAATCATTCAAAAGGTTTACAAATCTCTGACTCTTTCAGCAAACCCAGGATTAGATTTCAGTCTCTTATGAAGCCTTGACCCTGGCAACGTTCACTTCAGGATTTATTAAGAACATTTTTGCAGGTCTCAGTTTATGGATTTTGTTGATAAAATTTTCTTTTGAAATTAAATTCTGTTGTCATTTAACATTAAGCATCTTTCAGAGAAGTTGGATACAATGCTTACCAGAATCACAAATAACATACTGCATGTATTTAATGCAATTATGGCTAGATGAAGATTGTGGCTCTTTCATTGCCTTCTCACTGTTGTTATTTTAAAACTTTGGGTTCGTTCTCTCTACTTTATTAAACACTGAATAATTTCTATGCCACTCTTCTTCCTGACGTATCTTTCCATCTCTTTTTCCTCATCTGATTTACTATAGCTTGTCAGAAATATTCATGCTAGCTATATTTCACTTTCAAAGAGCTTCCAATTTTAATTAACTTTTATGTGGATTTTTTTTTGGTTCCCTGGTCTCCTCATTTATTATCCTTATCTAGTAAAAGCTGGCAATTTATTTAAAGACTTATTTAACTCAAAAGCAATCAGACGATCTCTTTCAGAACTAATAGCAATGTGGGGGCACTAATGGCTTCTGTTCTGTTTCTGTTGTTCATCATATTTTTCCATTTTCTTTTACCTACTTAGGCAATATCAGCAGACTATAGATAAAAAAATTTAGCTACAGCCTGATGTAGAAAAGAGCATCACACACCTACATGGTTTTGTACTGCATAACTTTTAAACGCTTTGACATGACTCTTACAAATAGCACAGACCTGGAAAACAAAAGTATTTCATTTCTTTTCATGGCACATGCCAAATTTGCCAAAAACATGATAATTCAGTTACCATGTCCCTGAAAACTGATGGCTTCTCAGCTGAGACTACCAACGTATGTGCTATGTAGTTCAAGGTGTGGTGACGGGATATGGAACAGGGATATTTATCCAGGGAGAGTCATAATGAGACCAATTTATACATAGACCATCAATTGCCTTCAGAAGATAATGAGTTTAGCTATTGATGACCTGGCCTGTAACTTGGTGGCAAAGGGCTTCAGCTCTTATATCAACAGGGAGATCCTGTAGTTCAGACCAATCATTTCTCATTGATGAGATCTGCTTTGAAGGGCCCTCAATATAGCCATGTCACAAACATTGTCACTTTTTGATAGGATAAGTTAATGCAAGTGACCCCGTGGGCAAAAACAAGATGAGAATTGACAATTATGGGGATAAGTGACACATCTTTTCAGAATTTTTGGAAGATAGAGCTCAACAATATGGATGAAGCTTTTCTTAATATCAACTTTTTTTTTAATTGTTCAGCCTGACCCTATAAAATTCTTCTGGTTTTTCAGGGGATTTCATTAAATAACAATTGGTGCCAATACAGATGACATCCTTTCAGACAGGACAAAATTAAAGGGCAGCTCTGTTTATATTGTCAAACTAAAGGAAATGAGATTGGACTGCCTGCATAGTGGCAAATACAGAGAATTTGGCACTGTTTATAAAACAACAGGATAATCATTGTTTTCAGTGCTACTGATAAAAATCTACATAGGCTACCTCAAAAATATTTTAAATAAAGTAATATATTAATCAGAGCACTTTCAGAGATTGCCCTTTTTGTTTTGGCATCTACTTGTTGCAGGCCCGCCAATGGGGTACAAAGTGGGCAATTGCCCCGGGGGCCTAGCAATTCCAAGGACCCAGGTTTGCAAAGTATCAGTGGCAGCTGGAGCCCTGGGCCTCTTTAAATTGCTGCTGAAGCACTGCACACTCCATGCAGTGCTATGGGCCTGAGGGGGTAGGGGACAGGGCTGTGACACACTCCGGGTGATGCTGGGGGCTGGCTGCCCTCTGTCCCATCCCTTCTGTCCTCGGCCCCGTCCCTTCCAGAAGCCTTCTTACACCTTGCCCAGGGGCCTGCAGAGACTGTAAGCTCTGCTAGCTTGTTGAGACCAGATCATAAGTATATATATCATAAAATCCACTGCCTCTCCACAGGGCCTCAGACAGCAGTGCATTTTGGTCCTTCCTGATCTCCTGTGCCTACAGCACAAAACAGTTATTCTCCTGGGAAATTTTGGCCTAATTTTGGTTGTTGGGCTTAGTGTGGAGGTGTTTAGTGGCTTGCACTATATAGGAGGTTAGACTAGATGATCTGATGATCTTTTTGAGCTCAAATTCTATGACTCTTACTAGATGCCATTTTCAAAGCATAAATTCTTTAGCTCTCTTTTAAAATGTTTTTCCTCAAACATAAAAAGTTATAGGGGAAACTGGCAAGTTCTGGTGTATATATTGTATTCTAAACATTGCAAGCTGTGTATCTACAGTGTTGCTACATTTGGTTGGATACACATTGCAATGTCTGACATCTTTAGACTGCGAGAACAAACTGCCGGCCATCTGGTGTCGCAAAGGAATGTTCATCCACAGCGACAGAGCAGCACTGAACAATGGGGAGGCAGGTGCACTAGGCTTTTTTTGTTTGTTTCCTGCTAATACATCAGTTATAAGACACTGGTAGAGTACATGGACTAATTTTCCAGAATAGCATCTCCTGGGATTTAGTCAGAGCTTCATACATTCTCTGAGTCCTTGTCCAGCATCCAAGCTTCCAGCTTTTATATAACAAGCAACATAAAAGAAGCCACATCATAAAGCACAGTTGGGACCCTTAACCAACCTAATTTCAGCCAGAATTGTCCTCCTTAGCTACTATACAAAGGCAACTTTCTGAGGTTCAGAAGGTGGGGAAACACTAACTGAGAAAAAGAGGAACTGCTGTGCCTGAAGCACCAAATTCATAGTTTATTGATAGTAGGGTTGAGTTTCTCTCCCTGAATCCACTGTATAAATCCTCTAATAAGTAGCTTGTCTCTGGCTGTGGGATTGAAGCAAATTCAGTTGTACCATAAGGCCTTGGGGTAGACAATTGATTGGAAAATGTGTCTTGGATGGAAGCTAGAGGCATGTAGGTAAGTGTAACGGTCAGTAGGTTTCTGGTATATGTGTCTGTCGTGTAATTGTACTTTAATGTCTAGGAAGAGTCTCTCTTGTTTGGACTGGTCCAGGCTGAGGTTGATGGTGGGGTGGCAGTTGTTGAAAACCCTGTGGAATTCTTCAAGGGTCTCCTCCTATGGGTCCATATGATGAAAATGTCATCAATGTAACGTAAGTAGAGTAAAATGCTAGGGGGCGAGAGCTGAGTAAACGTTGTTCGAGGTCAGCCATAAAGATGTTGGCATATAAATGTATACCCCAAATTAAAAAACACAGTAAAAGAACCAAAAAAGTGCCACTGTGGCTTAACACAAAAAGCAGTGAGAGATAAAAAGATATTTTTTTAAAAAGTAGAAGTCAAATCCTAGTGAGGAAAATAGAAAGGACCATAAACTTTGTCAAATTAAGTATTTGTCAATATAATAAGAAAAGCCAAAAAGGAGTTTGAAGAACAGCTAGCCAAAAACTCAAAAGGTAATAGTAAAATGTTTTTAAGTATGTCAGAAGCAGAAAGCTGGCTAAACAACCATAAGGGGGCCCTTGGACAGTCGTGTTGCTAGAGGAACACTCAAAGACAATAAGGTCATTGCAGTGAAACTCAATTAATTCTTTGCTTTCATCTTTATGACTGAGGATGTTAGGGAGATTCCCAAACCTGAACCATTCTTTTTAGGTGACATATCTGAGGAATTGTCCCAGATTGAGGTGTCATTAGAGGAGGTTTTGGAACAGATAAACATAACAGAATCAAGTCACCTGGACTAGATGGCATTCACTCAAGAGTTCTGAAAGAACTCAAATGTGAAAATGTGGAACTATTTACTATGGTTTGTAACCTATCCCTTAAATCAGCTTCTGTACCTAATGACTGGAAGATAGCTAACATGACACCAGTATTTAGAAAGGGCTCTTAAGGTGATTCTGGCAATTACAGACCAGTAAGTCTAATTCAGTACCGGGCAAATTAGCTGAAACTATAGTAAAGAATAAAATTGTCAGACACATAGATGAACATAATTTGTTGGGGAAAGTCCACATGGTTTCTGTAAAGAGAAATCATGCCTTATTAATCTGCTAGAGTTCTTTGATGGGGCTAACAAGTATGTGGACAAGGGGGTTCCAGATGATATAGTGTATTTAGATTTCCAAAAAGCCTTTAACAAGGTCCCTCATCAAAGGCTCTTAAGTAAAGTAAGTTGTCATGGGGTAAGAGGTCCTCTTATGCATTGATAACTGGTTAAAAGACAGGAAATGAAGGGTAGGAATAAATGGTCTGTTTTCAGAATGGAGAGAGGTAACTAGGGGTGTCCTCCTGGGGTCTGTCCTGGGACCAACCCTATTCAACCTATTTAGATATGATGTGGAGAAAGGGGTAAAAAGTGAGGTGGCAAAATTTGCAGATGATACTAAATTGCTCAAGAGAGTTTAGACCAAAGCAGACTGTGAAGAGCTTCAAATGGATCTCACAAAACTAAGTGATTGGGCAACAAAATGGCAAATGAAATGTAATGTTGATAAATGTAAAGTAATGTGCATTGGAAAAATTAATCCCAACTATATTTACAATATGATGGGGACTAATTTGGCTACAACTACTCGAGAGAGAGATCTTGGAGTCATTGTGGATAGTTCTCTGAAAACATCCACTCAATGTGCAGCGGCAGTCGAAAAAGCAAACAGAATCTTAGGAATCCTTTAAAAAGGAATAGAGAATAAGATAGAGAATATCTTATTGCCTCTACATATAAAACCATGGTACACCCACATATTGATATGGTCACCTCATCTCAAAAAAGATATATTGGCATTGGAAAAAGTTCAGAAAAGGGCAACAAAAATGATTAAGGGTTTGGAATGGGTCCCATATGAAGAGAGATTAAAAAGACTTAGACTTTTCATCTTAGAAAAGAGGAGACTAAGGGGGGATATGATAGAGGTCTATAAAATCCTGACTGGTGTGGAAAAAGTGAATAAGGAAAAGTTATTTACTTGTTCCCATAACATAAGAACTAAGAGCTCACCAAATGAAATTAATAGGTAGCAGGTTTAAAACAAACAAAAGGAAGTTTTTCTTCATGCAGAACACAGTCATCCTGTAGAACTTCTTGCCAGAGGATGTTGTGAAGTTTAGGACTTTAACAGGGTTCAAAAAAGAGCTAGAGAAATTCATAAAGGTTAGGTCCATAAATGGCTATTAGCCAGGATGGGTAGGAATGGTGTCCTTAGCTGCTGTTTGTCTGGAAATGAATGACAGGAGAGGGATCACATGATGATTACCTATTATGTTCACTCCCTCTGGGGCATTTGGCATTGGCCACTGTTGGCAGACAGGATACTGGGCTAGATGGACCTTTGCTCTGACCCAGTATGGCTCTTCTTATGTTCTTATATTGTGGGACTATGCGAGTGCCCATAGCTGTGCCACTGACTTGAAGACATAGATTGTCAGGGACAAGAAGCTGAATGGTTTTCTTAAACTTAAACTAAGCTCCAACATGAGTTTCTACAGCTTCATTATATCTACGAATCCATCAGCCATTCTTAATGTGTGTCTGGTGTTAGGGCAGTTTGGAAGAATGTCCCAAAAGAAATAACTTAGGTACAGATCCTATGTACAATTCTCATTGTTGTCTTCCATCCCATCTCTGATTCTTTTTTCTCACTTTGCTTTATAGTTTCTAAGACAGTACTATACAATTATGATGAGACATGATCCAGTTCCAGGGGCTTATTTATTATTATGTGTTTAGGAATCGAACAGCCATGTAACTCTTTCTTGGGTAAGTCTAAGTATTTGTTCAACTGGTATCATATAGGAGCTCCACATAGCCTGTCTAACTAAGCTAGTCCCTGTACACAAATATGCAATATGCTGCCCTATGTGGGAGTGCACTTTGTCCCAGGGGAAATGCACAACTAAAGGAACAACCTGTGTTATCAGCTTAAAATCAGCTGAGTTCACCCTTTCTTTGGTCCTTCCTCATTTTGATTTAAAGAAGTGAATCAACATTACAATGCTTTTATTCCCAGCAGTTTTGTGGGAACCAGTCAAATAGAAAGGGAAGTGAAAAATAGGTCTTTTTGTTTGCTAATTGTTGTTCTATTTATATTCAGCAGCCAATATGAGCCAAAAACAATATGCTTTCAATTTGCTAATTATTTTTCTCCAATTGTTACTTATTTGGAGCATTGTTGTTTCTTTTTTAATCTAAAATTTAGAATAATGTCATTATAGTCCACTTATCCCCAAGATATGGTACCAACCTCCTTTTTAAAAAGTTTTATTTTAAAAAATGTGGTATGTTACACATCAGATAAGCTACAAATTTCCCACAGAAGGGATGGTGTCAGTAAAATCACAACAATAAAGTAGGCACTTTTATAGCACCTGTCTCCCAAGGACCTCAAAATATTTCACCAGTAATTCCTGAGGACTTGGCATATTATGCACAGTATCCACATTTTAAACACCATGGAGTTGGATGCAGAGCCCCTTCCTTCTAACAATTTGAGGGTAGTGTTAATTAACAATGTACCCTATTCCATCACGGGAGAATAAAATTTTAGCATGCAAAAATGACAAATTAACATGACTTTTCAGTCACGGGCCCACTGAAAGAGTGGAGTTGTACACTGTGCACGTACACTAGCACAAATGGCATGTCCATCTGAGACACCTTAAATCAGGGAATTTTATCCTTCCTTCTTTTGAGGATGTGTTTAACAATTGTGTTAATATGTGGCTTTTTGCCTTGTACAAAAACTAATTGGCCTTTAAAAGCATCTTTCCATCCTTTTCAGTATATAGAAGGCAAGCCAGTTATAGGTGTTCAAAATATTGTATAGAAGATGGTCATGAGACAGGGAGTGGCAGCTGTCAGTCACTTGTACCTATCCCCTCTGATCCTGTTTTCTGTATTTCGTCCCCTTGTCCTCATCCCATCTGAGCTTCACAGATTACTTCTGTAATCCTTGTAGACTCCTCAACTATTCTTATAGCACCACATGACTCTGTGAGTGAGAGACATCCCAAACTTTTCATTCCCTGGAGCGGATTGTCAGCAAATATAAATGAGCATTTATAACTGGTCCCTCTTCAATGAGGGGTTGCATTTCTATCTTCACCATTTCCTGTCCCTGGCAGAACTGTATTTGCCTTGCATAGAATGGATGTTAATCTCAGATTTATATTTGGCCCAGCTCTTTCTTTTAAACTGAATATAAACCACATTATTAAAAATCTTACATTATCATGTTTAAAACAGCTTGAAGCTGTTGGCATGGGATCTCTTGTATAACAGCTGCTGGAGCTCCATGCATTCATCTCTACTTGCCAGGATTACTGAGCCTCCCTCGTCACTGATCTTTATGCTTCTTGAAAACATTTGCAATTTATTCAAAATCTGGAAGCTTGATTGCTTATCCAATCCAATATAATTGACCTTATTATTCCTGTGTTAAGACAGCTTCATTAGATTCTCATGAAAGAGAAGATCTGTAAGAACATAAGAACAACCATACTGGGTCAGACTAAAGGCCCATCTAGCCCGGTATTCTTTCTTCCAACAGTGGAGAGTGCCAGGTGCCCCAGAGAAAATGAATAGAAAGAGGAATCATCAAGTGATCCATCCTCTGTCGTCCATTCCCAGCCTCTGACAAACAGAGGCTAGGGATACCATTCCTACCCATCCTGGCTAATCATCATTGATGGACCTAACCTTCATGAATGTACCTAGTTCTATTTTGAACCCTGTTAAAGTCCTGATGTTCACAACATCCTCTGGCAAAGAGTTCTACAAATTGACTGTGCACCGTGTGAAGAAAAACTTCCTTATGTTTGTTTTACATCTGCTACCTATTAATTTCATTTGGTGACCCCTAGTTCTTACATTATGGGAACAAGTAAATAACTTTTCCTTAGTTACTTTCTTGCCCATGAGTCATGATTTTTATAGCCCTTTATCACATTCCTCCATCTCTTTTCCAAGCTGAAAAGTCCCAGTCGTATTAATTGCTCTTCATATGGCAGCTGCTCCATACTCCTAATCATTTTGTTACCCTTTTCTGAACTTTTTCCAATGCCAATATATCTTTTTTGAGATGAAGTGGCCACATCTGACTGCAGTATTCAAGATGTGGGCGTACCATGGATTTATATAGAAGCAATAAGATATTCTCTGTCTTATTCTCTTTAGGGATGTTAAAGACTATTCGACTAGTCGACTATCCGATAAGCAAATGCTTATCGGATAGTCAGTCAACTAGTTGATTCCTCACTCTTGCTGCCTCTATCAGATAGAGGCAGCAAAGGGAGGGAAGAAGGGGTACTTAAAAGCAGCAGCACTGCACAGCTAATCCCCAGCTCAACTGTGCAGTGTTGCCCCTTTGAAACGCCGTCTCAGCATTTCAAAGTGGCAGTGCCACATAGCTGAGCCCAAGATCAGCTGTGTGGCACTGTGCGCGTGGAGCCCAGGGTCAGCTGGGGACTCCCCAACTGATCCCAGTTTCTGAGGAAATGCAGCACTGGAACCCGGGATCAGCTAGGGAGTCCCCAGCTGACCCCAGCTCCGCGTGACATTTCATATTGGCAGTGCAGCATGGAGTCCGTGATCAGTGGGGGACTCAGAGTCCCCCGCTGATCATGGGCTCCATGCTGTGCTTCAGCTTTGAAATGCACAATAGCCCCCACTGGGGACTCTTGTGCATTTCAAAGCTGGCCCCCATGTGCAGCCCAGAGTCAGAGGGACTTCCCACTGGCACCGGGCTGCACGCAGAGTTCCGCATTCCTCCTTTAAAATGTACAAGAGCCCCAGCAGGGGTTCTTGTACATTTCAAAGGAGGAATGCGGAACTGCCTATCGACTAGTCGAGTAGTCGATGGAAATTCCATCAACTACTCAACTAGTCAATTAACCACTAGTTAACATCCTTAGTTCTCTTTCCCTTTAAAAATTATTCCTAACATTATTTGCTTTTTTGACTGCTGCTCCACATTAAGTGGATGTTTTCAGAGAACTATCCTCAGTAATTCCAAGATCTCTCTCTTGAGTGGTAATAGCTAATTTAATCCCAATCATTTTGTACATATAGTTGGGATTATGTTTTCCAACATGCATTACTTTGCATTTATCAACATTAAAATTCATTTGCCATCTTGTTGCCCCCTCCCCTAGTTTTGTGAGATTCTTTTGAAGCTCTTCACAATCTGCTTTGGATTGGACTATCTTGAGTGGTTTTGTATCATCTGCAAATTTTGCCGCCTCACCGTTAAAGGAACATCATTAACTGTAAAACCAGTTTTAAAAAAATAGTAATTAAAATTTATTTCACGGGGCTTGTCTCAACAAACACTTAGCTTGTAACAAACTGCAGTGTGATCCCTGCCACACAAAAGGTATTCATCTCTGGTGCTTTCTATTGGGTTCCCCCTCTGAGTATTCTGTGACTCAGCCCTCCGACCAGGTTATGTAAAAGCCCAAACCCCTTCTGTGGTAGGGCAAACAAGCTTAAATAATAGCTTGAGACTACTAGTCCTTCCACCACTCTCAAGCTTCAATGTAACTCCCTGATTGTGTTTACCTCAGGGTTTCCACTACAGGAGCTTAACCTGGACCTGTGTGTTCTTTCTCCATTGTTAGCTGTCTTGTTATTCCTTATCAAGGCTTCTCTCTATCCCCAAAACTTGGCTCCTCTACAATCTCTCCTCCAACTGACATTTCCAAGTCTACTTATCAGGCATAGGTCTGCCTCCTTTGTCCTGGGAGGCAATTAGTTTTTTTATTCTTCAGGTGGATAACATGACTGGCTGGAGTTCTTTCCCTTCTTTGCAGATTATGGACATTAAGCCCCATTATGAACCCCTTAGGTGATAGAGTGGAGGCTGTAGCCCGTGCCACCCATTTTGCTGCTATGTCTTTCCTTCAGAGAATTTTCTATCATTAGGGCTCTCTACCTGATTTTAAGGTGGCCTGCGTAAATCTGGCATTTAGTCTTGGTTTGTACTAGACCAGGCAGATCGGCTTAAGGTACTCCATCCAGCTATGCAAAATGTGAACCTGGATTTGGTTTACCTTAGGCCAAGGCACTGTGGCGTCTACACTGCGGGAGGCTGACGGGAGCACATGCTCCTCCCCTTACTCCTCACAGAAGGAGGAATACCGGATGCTGGTGGGGCTGCTCTCAGCGTTCGATTTAGGGGTCTATCTAAATCCTGCTAAACTGAATGCAGAAGATTGAACTCTGGAAGGCTGATCTTCTCTGTAGTGTAGATAAGCCCTTAGGAAGGAAGGAGAGGGCAATGTCCATGAGTAGTCAAATATTTTTTGTTGAGGTCCAAATATCTTGGTAAAGGTATAGTGAAGTATTAGACTGCAGAGAAACTAATAGTGAAAAATAAAGAAAATACATAAATAAAAAGATGTTGGGGATCATTCAAAAGCAGCTGGCAGTCCTGATGTGACTCAGAGTCTCCCAGTTGCTTACTTGTTGTTTAGCAATTAGGGCATTAACTTGGTATGTGGCAGATCAGGACTAAATGCTATGCTCCACCACAGACTACTAGTGTGACTTTATCCGGGGTGGGTAATAATAATGGAGGCTGTATAAGTGCCTCAGAAAAACACCAAAGAGTTTCCTTCTTGTGTCTGCTTTTTTTAAATCTTTTTCACCGGCCTTCTTATTACTGGAGGGAGAGAAAGCAAACACATTGGGCACTCCAAAGAAATGCAGTTAAACTCAACATCTTCCCCTCAACTCTGAAAAAGTGTCATTTCTTCTTGAAAGGGAAAAATACACTTAATGAGCAATTTTTTAAAATGACAATTGTTTGCAATAATTGTCACCCTGACCATCCTCTGGGGGAAATAGACACCACGGCTAAGATGCAGTGTGGTAAAACTAAATGTAGCTATCATAAAACAATAGTGGATTGATTATGAGAAAAAATAAGCTCCACTGTTATTTTCTGGGTCACAGTGAACATGTCTAAATCTACAATATCACCTGCTGAACTAAATATCTAAGCCTAATTCTTCTTCAGCTTAACTCTATTCAGGTCAATGGATCATTACTAGAAACTAATTTGGCCCACAATAGATAAAACAGAGGCTGGCATTTTTTTCAGATTTTTAGCTTACACCTTTTCTGCAGTAAACAATCTGTTCGTGCTGCTCCAACATTTTCAAAAAGAAAACATGCATGAGACCACACCAAAAAAAAAAAAAAAAAAAAACCAAGCAGATTTTATGGCAGAATTCCAGGGCATGCATTTTAAATCACACGTAAAAACCAACCCATATTCATAATTGGATCTTTAATATGAGGTGATCGTGTTTGACTGATCACCACTGACCCTGACGTTGCTCCATGTAAGCTGTGCACTTGAGCGGCCCCCCAAAAGAATCAGGCACCCAGCTGATTAGCATACTACCCATAGCTGCTCACAACCAACAACAGGTGTTTCTACAGGTGGTGCACATGCCTCAGTGCACATAACAAAATTTATTCTGAACATGGATAGAAAAAAATCAGAGGGAATATCGCTCTCCTTCTTTCCTCATTATCCCTGTGCCCATCTCCTTGTGACATTTATAGGCAGTAGGATTCTACAGGGCTTGTCTTCCTATAGCCTGTCCCCCAGGGAAATTTCTCTCCCTGAAACTTGAAACAGCAAGTAGGGAAGAGTAGAGTTAAGTAGGTCTCTGTTCCTAGCTGGCAGTAAAGAAATGAAAAGTAGTAAAGCAAGATGAAAGAAGCAAGGGAAGGAAATGTACCAGCTGCTGGAGTGGGCAGGGGGGGGAGAAACAGAAGATAGGCGTTGAGAGGGTTCTAGCAGGAAGCAAACCTCCTTTTCTAATGAAACCAACATAAATATGAAGTAATGTTATCGACCTATACTAGTTCAAAACAGCATAGAGACTGCAGTAAACTCTGCAGGCCAATATTGTAAATTATCTGCAGAAATGATCTATCTGAAGCTAATAGAAATATCTACAGTTTTCTTGAAAACACGAATCAGATTTTTCACGTATTCACTGCCTTTTATTAGCAGCCAATGGCTGCTTTTGGCAGGATTCTTTAAGGGGGGGGGGGAAGGAAGCAAATTAGTGAACATAAATACAGTGTCAAAATAACTGCTCAAGGTATCTGCTCTTTTAATGGAAGCTCTTTGTCCTGGTGCAGCTACAGCAAACAAGCCAGAAAAAAAATCCATATATATTGTACTTGATTTAGTGCAAAAATTACAATGGATCAATGGATTCCAACCAAAACATTTTATAGAGAGAGCTATTATCATAGATAAGCACGCATAGATGTGGCCACGCTTTTCAAACTTGGGTATGTAAAGGTAGGTTCTAACACTGTAATTTAGTGCAGAAGTGCCTAATTTTTCAAAGTTCTGAGCCCCCACAGTTCCCAGGGAAAGCAATGGGCATATCAAAGGCTCAACATGTTTGAAAATATATTTTCATTAAGGGCATAAATATGGATAAATAGAGGAGACTATCTATAAAAGTATAGAAATGTAGGACTAGGAGGAGCCTTGAAATTACCAAGTCCAGCACCCTGTGCTGAGACAGGATCAACTAAAACAGACCATATCTGCAGGTGTCCGTCCAGCCTGATCTTTAAAACTTCCAGTTATGAGAATTTCACAACTCTGATAAGAACCTTATTCTGGAGCTTAACTACTTTTAGGCCATATATGCACTGCCTAGAAGATCAAACTCAGAGGGGTACCCCCATTGATGCTGGAACTCCTGCTCCTCATGAGGAGTAAGGGAAGCCAATGGGAGCGTTTGCTCCCATCAACCTCCTGCTGTGTGGACGGCACAGAAATGTGATTTAAGATATGTCAACTCCAACTATGTAATTAACATAGCTGGACTGCATCTCTTAATTTGACCTTCCACTGTAGTGTAGACCAGGCCTTATAGTTTGAAAGTTACTACTAATATCTATCCTAAATCACCCTGGCTTCAGTTCATTACTCCCTCTCCTACCTTCAGTGGACCTGGAGAACAATTGATCCCTGACCTCTTTTATAACAGTCCCAACATATTTGAAGACTGTCATCAGAGCCCTCCAAGACTAAGCATACTAGATTTATTAGCCTTTCCTCATAGGCCATGTTTAATCATTTGTGTTGCTTTCTTCTGCATTCAGCAGTTTTTTCACATCTTTCTTAAAGCTGGCCATCCAGAATTGGACACAGTATCCAGCTGAGGCCTCCCCAGTGCTGACAGAATAGGACAATTGTTTCCCATGTCTTATATACAACATTCCAGTTAACACACTCCAGAATTATTTTAGCCTTTTTCACAATTGTCTTACACTGTAGGCTCGTATTTAATGTATGATCCTCTATACCCCCAGGTCCCTTACAACAGTACCACCAACTGACCAGTTATTCCCCATTCCATGTCTGTGCATTTGGTTTTTTTTTTCTTTCCTAGGTGAAATACTTTGTTTTTGTCTATATTAAATTTCATTTTGTTGATTTCAAACCATGTCTCCAAATCATTAAGACGCCTTATCCTGTCCTCCAAAGTCTTGCAATCTCTCCCAGTTTCATTTATCTGTAAATTGTATAATCATACTCTCCACTCCAGTTTCCATGTCAATAATGAAAATATTGACTAATGGAGGACCAATACCAGCAGCCAATTTGTAGTGCAAAAAGAGCTTGTTTCTTTCATCAGACATTGGAGAGGTGACCAATTGCTGGTTTTTGGCAATATACAGCGAAACAGGGACAAAAATTATTTAACATGAATCAAGAAAAATGTTAAAAACCTTACAAATGATAAAAGAAGGAGTTTGTTTTCCAGTGTTTTTTACCAAACATCACAGTAGCAGCCAGCTATTTAAAGAAGCTTACCAACAGGCAGTTGAAATCACAGTGCAAGAAACTAAAAAAGTCAATAATAATATCTCCAATGAAAAATAACGCAACGCAGAGCTTTGGCTTTTCAGTGCAATGCCAGAGCTGAAAAGTTTTATGACTTTTCTTTTTGAAAAAAACTTTCAAAATGTTATATGAGTATAACCCATGCACACAGATATATGCCTGAGTTTGTAGAGAACCTGAAGCAGTAACACTGAGAGGTGTGAACTTCCCAATGGGAGCTAACTCAGGTGCTAATGATGATATTTTAAATGCTAATGTTGTCAACTATTTCACTAGACATTAAGCCACATCAGAAAGGAAGCGGAGTTTCATATTATAAAAATCTACAGTAGCACTTACACAGCAGTAGTAGTATGAAGTGTATGGGAGAGGGGACTTGTTTGGGGCAGGATATAGAAGAAGACGTAGACATCTAACAGAAATACACCTTTAGAAACATGCAGCAAAGTTACTGAGGAGCACGCAGTTGTTTTAATTTCCTGAAGGGGAAGTTCAATTTTCAAATATCTGGGAAACACAGCTATATAGTAAATAGCCTGTAATCAACATCTATGTAGTAGTATGCACCTGGGAAAAGTGTGTTCCTAATCGTAAACAGTAGTTGGCTCATACCCTGAATTAAAAGACTTGATAGTGCTTATAAATAAAGCTAGTTAGAAAATGTATTGTGACTTGTAAAAGGTTCCAACAAAAATAAAGACGTTTTTATATTGTTGAAAATAGTCTTCAATGGATTGCAGTTTTTCATTAACAAAACTGGAAACCCTAAAAATCAGTCACTGGCAACCAAAAAAAAAAAAACCAACTTATTTCTATTTTTGTGTTTTCGCTCTTCCTTATTTCTCCAGGAGAAGCTGGTTCTTGTTGCTCATCTCCTATAAGGAATAGCCCCCCTGATTGCCCTCAGCAACCTACACACAATAGTGCTGCCACTGATTTTATAAAGGAAGGAGCAAGGACACAGAAGAGCCATAGGTGCTAAGATAGACAAATTAACCAACATCTCTGAAATCTCCAGTATTTTAAGCATTTAGTCACAACAGCTTATTGAGGATTCTTTTGGCACGTCATTCACCACAGGTACTAAAGAGGTAGCTGTGGAGGAGGAGGGAATACAAAGCAATCAATAAAAGCTTCTCAGTTGCCCTAGGCCAGTTTGAATTTCTTCTTTAGGTCAGTTTGTTCCAATGTTTCATTTGTTCTGTGATCCAGCTGAACCGTGACTGAACAAAATAACTAATAATAAACCTATTAAAGTGAAAGAGGTTTCTGATTCTTTAATTTCATGGGAACCCATCAGTTTCCAGTTCCCAAAACAGAATGAAAGAGTGGAGTTGACAGTGCTGTTTCTTTGGTGCTCTTACCTGGTTATAAATCCTGTGAGAGCAGATGGAGCCCAGGTTAGCTGTTGCAATTACATGTCTTAGTTTCTGACTTTGTGTCATTTCAGAGACTTTGCCAACATCATGACTATTTTACTTTTTAAACATCTGTCCCTTTTGTACCTCGGTAATAGCAGTGAAACCTTGTTCTCCCTTCAATTGAATACTGTCCTGTCTGATGATCATCACAGCATAATACTCTTCACTTCTTCCCTCTCCTCATCCCAGGCCCTGAAAAGCAATGGAAAATGTCCACTTTTCACTGTTGAAATAGAAATAGTAAGTGTACCGAACAATGAGTGTGGGTGTTTGTCCACACCTGAGGGCTGGTCCACGTAAGAGAAGAATCTTCTATAGATACCAGGTAAATGAGGTACTCTTGTAGTTCAAACAATAAAGAGTCATTCAGATTTTTTAAGATCCTTGGTTCATAATCCCTCTAATCACCCAGGCAATATTCTCTCAGTGGTATTTCCTGAATTTAATTTGAAAAGACGATAAATAGGGTTACTCTTAAAAATATAATCAAAATGTCTTATCCTGCACTAATTATAAAATTTGGGAGAAATTTTAATTTAGGATTTTCCGTATAAATCAAGAAAGCAGTGATTCCTTTATTATTAAGAAGCTGAACCTATAAAATAACTGGATTTCATTTCTAAAGACTCTGTAGGTCAGAGAGAAACAGAAATCAAGAATAATTCCACATAATTTACATCTATGATAGATCTTGTAGCCCTGGCATGAATGTCCCGGAAGACCTTTAAAGCCAACATGTTGAAATAAAGCACAAAATCCAAAATCCTTAGGGTTTATTGCTACACAAATCATTTGAGACATAAAAGTAAATGCTCACTGCATTACAAGACTATTACAAGGCTATAGTACAATGTGTGTTAGCATTGAGAAAGTGCTTCAGCTCAAGAATCAGCCTAACTACTATAACTTTCTGGCTTACTTCCACATAGCCATACAGCAACATTAACGTTCCCCATAAACTCTCACACATACACGTACAAGATTTGTTTATTTACGCTGGAGTTTCAAGCATAAGTCCCCTAAAGTCAGTGTAGTTACACCAGCATAAAATCAATGGAAGTAAAAGACTCACTGACCCTAGTAAAACTGCTACTACTCTTGATGAAATGAACCCTTTTCCCCTTATGCATACAAAGCACTGCTTAAACTCCGCATTATGACTTTAAGCCGTGTGCAGTATGTGGGTCCCTCCATAGACTTATTACTCTGGCAATGAAATTCATCCCTGTGCAGATAATTTACCAAACCAATGCACAACTCAAACCCAGTGAAGTCAGTGGGAGTTGAACGGCATGCTGCACCTTCAAAAGAGGACTTAAATGAAGCAATGACAAGGGCATCACTCTTTATTATGTATTTTAGGGGAATTAAGAAAGCCAAAGATGACCATGAAAACCCCTATGTGCATCAAAACATTAAGTTTCATACATCTCTTATCATGGTTTCGTGAATTTAATTAAAAGCAAATTACCCCCTATTGGTTATAAGTCTCTTTGGGTTTTTCTCTTTTATAAAAGATAACTTCCAGAGGTATAGAAGTGCCACACAATGGGATTGTAGCTAATGACTCATCCCAAACTTACTCACCTTTGCAAATTTAACTCTCTTCTCTTTGTTCAAATGATGTCCAGTCCCATCCCATAATAAATAGATGCCTGGATTTCTTCATTAAACTTTCCCTTTTCCATTGTTTTGCGAGATCCCATGTACAAAAACAGTAATAGAAATAACTGTAGAATTATGTTATTCATACAGCCATACTGATTTCTTCATAGATTAAATCAGCAACACCAAAGATATACAGTGCATATCATTGTATGAACATTCATTGCATAAAATATTACACACTACAACTGGTTAGTATCTATTAAAGTGTCATAAAAAAACCAATAAAATAATGATTGGGAAGAAGGAGAATAGGGTTGAGGGGGGTGATGAAGTAGTTGCTAATGCTATTACTTATATAAAAATTGTGCCCAATCCTGTGAGGTAGTGAGCACTTTCAAACCACTGAAGCCAATGGGAGTTGAAAGGCATGCAGCACATATTAGTGGAGATTTTGCCAGTCACTTCAGTGGAGCTAGGATTTCACCTTTAATGTAAGCAGGGGCTGAATAGCTGCTTGCTATCAGCCAGCTAAAAGGAGAGAGCTGCCCTGGGGTGGGTGTGCCCACTACAATTGTGTAGCTCTGCAAGATAATTAACTGTTAACTGTTGATATGTAAATACAGCTCATGCCAGGATGGGGAGGGAATACAAGGTGTGGCTATGTAAATCCAATTCAGCCAGGGCTGATGGAGGGTCAGTGTTGGAATGGAATGTGGTATACTGTAAATAATTTGGGGCTGTTGTGGGGGTCACAAATCATGCTTCCCCTAAATGTGGGAACTGTAAAACATGCCACCAGTGCTTGCAGAAGAGACACCACCATCATTGTAAGAGGTCTCTGAGGAACAAGCCTCCCCTCTTCCAGAGTTGAGTGGACTGAGCTGGGGTGGGGGGGGGGGAAGGGTTAAAGGGCTTGAGACAGCCTGCTTCACACCTGCCAGGTGTGAGCTGTAAGACTGGCCCAACCTGCCTCTTTCCCCCTTTGTTTTAAGGACAGACCTAAAGCAGACTCCCTGAGGAGTCTTTTTTTGCTAGTCCAGTGGACGCTGGAATCCTTTGCCAGTCCAGGTGGTGGCTAAAGAGTTAAAATCACTAAGAGCTGAAATCACTGGTTTGGCTGGGAGCCAGACCCATTGCAGCCAGCGAAGCGGCGGCGGCCAGCAGAGTGGCTGGCGGGAATCACTGGCCTGTGGCGTGGCGTGGCCGGTAGGAGCAGCAGCAGGTGAGGAACAGTGACCAGTGGCGTGGTGCGGCTGGTAGGAGCGGCGGCAGGCGAGGAGTGGTGGCCCAGCGGCGTGGCGCAGCTGGTAGGAGCGGCGGCAGGCGAGAAGCGGTGACCAGCGGTGCGGCACGGCTGGCAAGAGCGGCAGCAGGCGACCAGCGGAGCGTCCGGTGGCATGGAACGAAACAGCTGGTGAAGCGTGGTGGAGTGGCTCATAAGGTGCCCCCTATCTATCCCCCCACCCCCATTTCTACCCAGGTTGGGAGGTGAAACCCTGCGGGTGAACTTTTGGACTCTGGGTGGCACTGACCAGGGACAGAGACTTTTTGGGGTGTCGGACTTTGGGACTTCAGGTGATTCTTGGCTGGGGGGGGAGCTTAGCTCATGTTTGGGTTATGAACTCTGTTTGTGGTATTTTCCCAAGTTAATGCCGTATGACTTCTCTCTCTGTTTCATTAAATGTTTCTTTCCTACACTCAGACTCTGTGCTTGCGAGTGGGGAAGCATTGCCTCTCAGAGTCACCCAGGGGTGTGTGAATTTCCCAGGTTACTGGCTGGGGGCTTGAGCCGGTTCTGTGTGAGATAGACCCCAAGATATTGAACCCGACCCTGGTTGCTGCCAGGCCTACCCGGCAGAAGGGTTACATTAATAACTTATAGGATCAGACCTGCTGTGATGTACAGACCTGCAAAGTAAGCAAGCACTTTGAGGCAAAAACAAATAAATAAAAGGTAGAAAGCCAGATACTAAACTAGTGTTAATCAATATTTGGTGCATTAATACCCAGGAAGAAGGTCTGATTTGCACCAGCTGAGGATATGCCCCATAACTGCGTGGCCAGATCTGCAACCCTTATTCAAATAAACATTTTTCAACAGGGAAAACAATCTTACTGACTTCAGTAGGAATGTTCCTGAGACTATAGGCTGCAGGATTGGAGCCTGTGTTTGTTCATGGATTGCAGTGCATTCTACAGTTAATTCACAGCCTTTGCCAGGTGTTGTAAAACAGACGGGTCTAGATTCAGCCCCAACCCCTGGAATGGCTTTCACACAAAAACAAGGACATCCTCCAATGTTCAGATGACTCCATTTAGAGAAATTCATGAAGCTAAAATAGAGGCATGAAAAGGCCCAAGTGAAGGACCCACTGTTGCGGGAGGGGTACCAGTTTTTATGTCCACCATTTTGATTTCCCTCTCTAGAGATGCTGGTCAGCCTCCTGGTCACCATCCCCTGCCTGAAAAGGCGGGAAAAGGAAAGGTGGGAAAAGTGGGGTCACATGACCCTAATCTGCTTGACAACAAGAGGGCTTATAAGGGGAGTTCGCCTGCCCCTCAAGGCTCTCTGCACGTGCTCGCTCTCTACACAACTCTGCAGTGCTGGAGCAACAGCTATCTGTAGGCCCTTTCAGGTAGCTGGGGCAGGCTGTTTGGCTTGATAGTCCACTAGAGGCAGAAGTCTGATTGCTGCCACTATGGAGACTGGGAATCTCCCTCCAAAGAGTGTGTCTGGGACAGTCTTCTGTGGTGGGGCTATCCTGTGTCCCACATTTGTAGCAGTTGCTAGCGCAGGGTTTATTTGTCTTAAGTTAGGGTGACTGCAGTAAGGCTGGGCAGCCGGATCTCTCAGACCTACTATTCATACACACACGTGTACTTCCCATTATTCATCTTCCTGTCCACACACCACATGCACGATGGCAAGTCAAGAAAAGAAGATTCAAGAAAAGATGAGAAAAGACCTTTCACCTGCCTGAGCTTCTACAACTCCATCCTGTTTCCTTGAGTTCCCTTCCTCCATCTTGGACATCTACCCACCTTTGTCACCAAGCATCATGATGGTATTGTCCCCAGCTCTGATTATTTGCATTGTGGGTTCTGGCTTCATGTCATTATTTTATTATGACACCTGGATTTTGTGTTTGTTCTTTAAGTTCAGTGCTGTGTTAATAAAGTAGTTGTGTTATTTCAGCCATTTTGTGTTGCACTTGACTAATACCTGGTGAAAAAGATACAGCAAGGGCTGTATGAGAGCCTGCACTCATACAGACAAGATTAAGTCCTTGTCTAACACCACGATAGAAGAACCACTATATTTAGGCAGTGCAACAATGAAAATATTCATATCACATTGTATTTCTACACCCTGAAGCTTCTAGAACACTGTCATTCTTGGTAAGCCTTAAAAGCACAAGAGTTTTTGTATTTGATGGAATTTATTGCTAGACCTCGTGGCTATGCTTATAACAGTTTTCTTAGGTTTGACGGACTGAGTGAATTTCATAAACTAATTTAAATTCAGACTGGAAATTTTTAATTCAGAGTAATTAGCTACTGAAACATTTGATGGAGGGTTGTGGTCCAGTCTTCATCACTAGCCATTTTTAAAGTCAAAATTGGATGTTTTTCTAAAAGATGTTCTCTAGTTCAAACAAGAATTATTTCAGGAACATTCTATGGTTGTGTTCTACAGAAAATGAGACAAGATGATTAAAATAGTCCCATTTGCTTTATAATCTATGAATCTATGAGTCTGGGAAACGCCAACAGCCTGATTCTTTTCTCAGTAGCACCAGCTTTGCTCTGGTACTGACAGTTGATAGCAGAAAAGGTGAGTTCAAAAATGAGCGCTGCAATTCATTAGATGCATGGAAATATATCCATACAAAGAGAGGGTGAAAATATTGGGACTGTTTAGTCTGGAGAAGAGATAGATAAGAAGGGACACAACAGAGGTAGGCAAAATAATGGCATGTACAGACAAGATAAGTGGTGCAATGCCATTAATTCTCTCTCATTATACAGAAGCCAAGGGACATTCAGTAAATATAAAAGAGAGCACATTTAAAACTGAAAAAGGTACTATTTAAGCTATGATATTATCGCCACAAGTTATGATTGAAGCCAAAAGATTGGTGGGCTTCAAAAAGAATTAGACATTGTTATGGAAATTCAATATCTTCAGCATATTAAAAAGGGTATGCGTAAACCCTCAGACTTTGGGCCCCACTCTAAACTCTGCTTAATAGGGAGGGATTTCTCTTTTAGCTGGTTAATCCATAATTCTCCATCATTTTCCAGTATGGACTTTCTTGCACTTCCTTTTCAAATTCATGTTGTGACTCCAGTCCCAATCTCACCACTTTCGGATTGGTGCATGTCAGTTCTCTTCAATGGAGGGGTACTCCTGCTTTTCCCCAGTGTATAAGTAGTTTCAAATCCCTGAAGTACAGTTTGTGAACCCACTCTGAAATCTTTGACAATTTTAAAATGTATTCATTTTAAACTTGCAAAATGTTGTCCATAATTTATGCCATTCAATATTCAGTTCTTGTTCCCAACTAATTTTCAGGCAGTGAGGTAGGTGCATTAATAACTATGTCTAATAACTATTTATACAAGCAAGAAGCTTGGTGAGATTTGGAAAGAAACCCTTTCAGACCTATGTAACCCTTCTGCCAGGTAGTGCCAGCAGCAGCCAGGGCCGGGTTCAATATCTAGGGGTCCCTTTTCATCCATCTCACACAGAACAGGATTGAGCCCCCACCCAATAGCCTGGGAAATTCACACACCCCTGGGTGCCTCTGAGAGGCGATGTTTCCCCACTCGCAAGCACAGAGTCTGAGAGTAGAAAAGAAACCTTTAATGAAAGAGAGAGAGAAGTCACATGGCATTAACTTGGGAAAATACCACAACCAGAGTTCATAACCAACTCATGAGTAACCGTCCCAGCTCAAATGGATTGAGCAATGTCCTTTGCATCTCAGGCTCACTAGTCCAACAATGTTAGGGTCCCATTCACCTACCCAAACTTTCTCCGTACCCCACTTCAAATGCCCCACTTACAGCTCTGTCTAGTCAGTGCGGACCCAGACACATCACCCTAATGACTCCACTCATTGAGCCGAGGCCATGCCACCTTTATGCTGCTCCTATGGTCCGCTTGCTCTGCCAGCCACCCTGCTGGCTGCCTGCCGCTGCTCTTACAAGTTGCCCGCCAGTCATTCCCACCAGCCGCCCTGCTGGGCACCTGATGCTGCTCCTACCAGCCACCTGCCGGTCATTCTCACCAGCTGCCCTGCTGGCCACCTGCCACTGCTCTTACCAGCCACCCGTCGGTCATTCCTGCCAGCTGTCCTGCTGGCTGCCTGCCATCCTGCTGGCTGCCTGCCGCTGCTCCTACCGGCTGCCCACCGGTCACAATGGGTCTGGCTCCAGTCCAAGCCAGTGACTTCAGCTCTTAGGGATTTCAACTCTTAGCCACCACCTAGGCTGGCCAAAAGATTCCAGCTTCCACTGGAATAACAGAGAGATTCCTTATGGAGTCTGCTTTAGGTCTATCCTTAGAATAGGTGGGAAAGGAGACAGGTTGAACCAGCCCTACAGCTCACACCTGGCAGGCATGAAACAAACTGGCTCAAGCCCCTTCTCCCCAACTCATCCACTCAAATCTGGAAAGGGGGAGGCTTGTTCATCTGAGACCCTGTACAATGATGGTGTCTCTCCTGCAAGCACTGGTGTTGTATTTTTCAGTTCCTACATTTAGGGGTAGCATGGTTTGTGACCCCACAACAGCCAAATTAGTTACAATATAACACATTCCATTCCTACAGTTCACCCTCCATCAGCCATGGCTGAATTGGATTTACATAACCACACCCCGGATTCCTTCCCCATCCCGGCATGAGCTGTAGTTACATATCAACAGTTAATTATCTTGCAGGGCTAAACAATTTGAGTGAGCATATCCACCCCCAGGGCTGCTCTCTACTTTCAGCTGGCTGCATTGCAAGCAGTAATTCAGCCCCTTCTTACACCTATTTTCAAATTAGTTTCTCTGTTTTTTTGGAAAGAGATGCTAAGAAGCTCTTGTATGCATAAATGTTGTTGTTCATGTCTCCACCTTTATTCATAATCAAACTCTGACCTCTTTGCTAATTCTCCAGCAATGTCTGAGATTTTTATATATATTTCTGCTCATCCAGGAATGCCATATCATTATTTTTCTTTTAATTCCAGTGTAGGAATCATTCCAAGTATTTAAATGAAGGTTTCTGCCTGCTTGCATTTTCAAAATTCTGTCTGTTCCATGCTTTCCAAGTGGAACAGATAGATTGTTAGTCTTTGGGCCTTTGAAAAACATTCCATATAAAAGCCCATCTCATGCAGTAAGTTCCTGTTAAATGACTTTCCATGATATTAACGGAAGAGGTGCAGAGTATGGGACGGAGGTTGGGTATAGAAGGGAGCTTGGGGTAAGGGATTGGAATCTCCATCCCTACAGGTTTATAAATCTTGGTTTGACAAAGCCCTGGCTGGGATGATTTAGCTGGGATTGGTCCTGCTTTTATCAGAGAGTTGGATTTGATGACCTCATGAAGTCTCTTCCAACCCTATGATTCTGTAGATTTTCCTGGAGAAGGGCAAAATGTGGTCTTGTATTAACAAAAGCATGCAGGATGCAGTAAAATATCTCTTTACCAGCTGAGTGAATAAAGTTTCCATACAGATTATATCTAAGGGGTCTACAAAAGATTACTATGAAAATAAAGTTTCAGTTCCCAAGAAAAGGCATTCTGTTTTTCTGAACAAAGTACGTGAATAACCCCACTTATAGGTCAAACCCTGGAAGTGTTGAGATTACTATAGACACCCAAGTTTCTCAAACTGCATCGCATGCCATGCCAAGCATCTACAACATTTATGGTTTAGTTTTGCTAAGTTAATAGGGATCGGTGGACCATAGGTTGGTTTTCCAAAGGAGTTCACACCTACAATCCAAATTTTTAGGGGCCCACAAATGAACAAAATAGGTTAAAAACCATTGTGTTATGTAAAGGTTACAAAAGATCCATCCATCTACTGCAGTGTTTCCCAGAGTGGGTCATGGTCTCACTCTGAGAAAGCTGCTAATGGGCTGCTCCCATTTGTTTACTTACCAGCTCCACAGCCATGGAGCCTTGCCACTCCAATTGGCTGTGGTTTGCCATTTGCAGCCAAGGGGAGCTGCAGGAAGCAGCAGTCTGGGCCACACTACTTCCCACGGCTCCCCTTGGGTGCAAACAGCGAGCTGCAGTCAATGGGAGCTGTGAGTCTAATGACTGTGGAGTCTTTACATAAACATACAGGAGTGCCCACTTTGGGAAACATTGATCTGTAGTCTTCCATTTCAATGAACATCTACTGTGACCTACAACATTTGTCAGACTGACACGAGAAAACAGGATAAATCACATCTACTGTTTGTTACAACCCTGACACATTTTGAATGAGCAATGCCAAGTGGCAGTGATACAGTATGTAACAGCTGCAGAAAATGGGCAAGGTGAAAAATGGGACCATTGGCCTGGGTCTGTCAGTTTAAATTAGTGAGGAGTTGAAGATGCTTGCCCCTTGCAGGATTGGGGCAACAGAGCCATGTTTTCACTCATATTTAATTTTCCCTCTTTTCCATCTGTCAGTGGGTTTTCTGTGGACAACTGTGATTAAACATTCCTCCCCCGATCAGATGATGAGACCGAATAATTCATTTCCTTTTGTGGTTTTTACTTCATGGACTATCAACCACTACTAGAGAGGGACAAAATCAGAATGAGCCCCTGGCCTGGTGCCAGACAATAGCATCCTTGAGTTCTAACAACTGACAGATTGCTCCTCACAATCATTACACTGATGAAATTAAAAATAAACTGATTGCCTCCAATATAGTGAGTAACATTCAGGCTATGTCTACACTGTGGGGTTTTTTTGCAGAAGGGGATATGGAAATAGCATGCTCACTTCCATATCTTCTTCTGATTCTTTTTGCGGAAGAAGTTTTGCTGCTAAAAAGTCCTATGTAGATGGGGCCACTTGTCAGAAAAAAAAACCTTTTTCACAAGATCCTGTAAA
Source organism: Pelochelys cantorii (assembly GCA_032595735.1). Classification (NCBI taxonomy): domain Eukaryota; kingdom Metazoa; phylum Chordata; order Testudines; family Trionychidae; genus Pelochelys; species Pelochelys cantorii. The sequence goes on from CM064327.1 coordinate 162,691,638, forward strand.
CCTCAATTTTTTATATAATTTGGGATAATTTTGTTTATTCCTAGTTGGTCATCATTTAAATGGCAGCATTTTTCAAATAATAGTTGAGATATATGTGCCATGAATACAAATAAAACTGTGTGCCTAACTTTTGAAAAAGAAGAATGAAGAGAGATTGGTACATCTCACTAGGCTAAAATAACAACCATATGCTAGACTAATACTAAGAAGAGCAAGTCACCTCCTATAAAAATTATATATAGGACTGGAAAACACTCTAATTTTTCAAACTCACTTGGACTGTGTGCAGTTAGATCAGAAGATTCATCAGGATTTGAGCTGTTCAAAACTCAACATTTCATTTGTAGAGGTTTGTGCAAACAGTGTAAGAACCAGATGTTCAACAGGTGTACATTAGTGTAGCTGCATTGATTTCAGTGGACCTAATTTTTATCATCTGACGTGTGGCCTGAATTTTGAAACAGTTTAAGTACAAAATCCTCTTCATTTTGTTCTGGGTTTTCAGTTTTAACCCAAAAACATGAAGAGAAACTCAAATGAAACAGCGTTTCTCTCATTAGCATTGAAAACAGGTAATACCAATGACTTCTGTGATTTCCATCCAAAACCATAACTCAACCCAAATATTCACTTAAAAATCAGTCTCCTTTTGTCAATACTCGCTTAAGTGCCAGGATCAGATGTCCTCAGTTCCCATGGAGCTCAGCACTTTGCAATACTGGTAGAACAGATTGTTTAGCATCAGTAGCTAACACATATTTCTAGAGGCTACTGATGCTAAACAATCTGTTCCACCTTGTATTTAGCTGTGACACTCTGAATACATTTGCCAGCACCAAAGAAGAGCTTTATTTAAGCTCAAAAGCTTGCCTATCTCACCAACTGAAGTTGGTCTAATATAAAAGATACTGCTTCACCTTGTGCTGCTGTATCTGGGGTCCGACACAACTACAGCTACGCTGCATACTGTGACTTACAAAGCTACCTTTTGGCACATCATTTAAATTCTGAACTCCCTCCTCCTGAGTTCCTTACATCTAAAATGGGGATACTAATACCTACCTACTTCACAGAAATGGTGATGGAATGTTTAATTAATTAGTATTTATAAAACTCTTAGAGATGCATGGATGAAAAATGCAATAGAATTGCCAAGAGCACATTAGTATTATAAAAGCCAAATGGGAGCTTTCACTTTACTGCCTTTTGTTTTATTTTTCTTTGTCTGCCGTTGTCTGGAGACTGAGAGTTCCTCAAGGCCGGCACCACCTTTTACTATTTGTATGTTCAGTGCCCAATGGAACTCTAACTTGAGTTGGACCCAGTGCAATGAATAATGCCAACAATAATACTTGTTCATGCAATTGCTGTTTCAAATACATTCATAGCTGATTTTACAGGTAATGTAAATCACAGACTGGCTTCTAAGGACACATAATAGAGATTAGACTTGTCACATTATTCGCAATTCAGTGTGTTTCCTGGGCACCTATTTGATCTCATCATTGTGATCTCCAGAGTTACTTTATATGCTATTGAACTGGCCATCATTAAATTGAATGTAAGAATGCTGAAACACAAGTACAGCAAAATGCTTTGATCTGTAGATGATATTACTTGATAGAGCCTCAAATTATATTCCCAATGCCTTCATCATTTCTTCTCAGTGCATCGCTGAGATTTCATAGAAGAGGTTCAGCTACAACTGTGATTATTAGGTAATCATTCGAATTGTCCTTGCTGGGAGCTGGAACATGCTTCAGAAGAATTTGAAGCTAATTTGATCCAAAGCCTTAGCTAGGATGGAAAAATCACACAAGGTAAGGGAAAAGGTACAAGAGTACCAGTGAATTTCCTGACTTTGTGTGCCAAGCCAATGTGCCAGTGTAGGTTGCTACAGGCTGCTCTAAATTACCTGTTATACTATCTGCTTCAAGGAGCTGACATGGCATCTGGAGCTCAGTAGGATATAAGGAAACCCGAACCACATCTCCTTTGTTCCAAACATGTTCCCTGTGCTGGCAAAAGAGAGGAAGATGCCCCCAAACATATGTCTATAGTGGTGCAATCTTCCCATTGCACCACTGGCAACAGTGCAGCATGCAAGGGTCACACGACACATTAGCATCCAGAACACTGCCAGCATCTCCTGTGTCTCTTTAACTGTAGATTGGGTCTCATATGGAATGGGACATGCTATTCATGAAAGTCAGTGCAACTATCATGGGATAGTGTGTTATTATTGTTAGTGTGCAGGATCTCCAGGCCAACTCTTTGAAATACACTTCAGAAAGGAAAGGGAGGTTGGAGATTGCCACATAGACTGCTATTTGAACCTAGCAACAAAGCCTGAGCAAGGAGATGCAAGCAGGTACTAGCACTATAGAAAAAGCTAAGTTAAGGGAAATATTGTGCTAGTATGCACTTGCCTATGTGATAGGAACCATGCAAAGCCCAGGAGAATTCCAAAAATTCATCAGTATCCTTCCACCATTACTCTAGCACCTCCACACCTTTGGGGTAATTATTTATTACAGAAGTGTACTCAGTGTTATAGACTCCCAGGCGCTGCTTCCATTTTGTGCATTAAAGAGAAGCTTAAATAAGCAAACAAACCTTGATGTCAGATATCATCAAGTGAAATGTGAACCACAGAGTACACATGAAATCCCTTCAAATTTTCTCAAGTAGAAAGCTTTTTAAAGGACCAAGATCATCATGGAGATGTGTACATTAGGTTCCAGACACAAAATACAAATGCAAACTCTGTTCTAATCATAGAACATATATTTTAAAAGCATGTAGTCCCTGGAACTGATTGAGCTTTGTCATTCTAACAGAACTGAGTTTGGTGTGCTCTGGTATGAGATCTAGGAACAGGTTTAATGAGGTACGGTAAATATATTTTCTGAACGAGTTTACACATCCCAGCTCTTAGAAAATTATCACAACTCCTTTATGAAATTTGGCCTCGAGCAATGCACATGGATGTGGTCCAATAATTAAGAATTAGTGGTAAAAGCCTTCTGTTGGAACTACCAAATTAATTCAAAGAAAATAAAAACTAGGGGGGTTTTGTGGTGTTAGAACAATTCTGAATCACATAGCCATGTTGTGAAAGTTTTGAAGTGGGACAAGGAATTACACATCTGCATTACACCTGTGACAGGTACATTGAGTACACGTGTAAAATTAGAGTTAATTTCTTTCATAGCATAATATAAGTGTACTTTTTAAAATAATCTCTTTTACATTTAGACTAAAAATCACTGTTTTGTAGTTAGAATTTGTAACTTTCAAATAAAAATACCTAAAATTAGGCCAATATTTTTAATTCAAAACTAAAATTATTTGTGGGAAGAGGGGAGGGACTGTTTCCAATTTTAAGGATAAAGCACAAGTTTGAATCCTAAAGCGCAAATCCAAAATGCCTGGCTAAATTTCTTAGATGTTGGAGAAAGGGCAAGCCAGACAGAGCCTAGATTTGAGATCAAAAGGAAAACTAATTGTTTTGCTATCTTGAATAATAGAGGCCACCAGGGATAAGCTGATTATCTGCAGGTATACAGCTGCTACATATCCTCTAAAATTCCACTTGGTGCACAGGGAGGTTTGTGTTTTAAACTGTCTAACTATAAAACCACAGTGAATTGAGACTCTCACAAAAGCATAGCTAGCAGACGCCAGCTCATGCCAGGAGTAAGCTAGACTAGCTATGTATGTACAACCAAGTCCCAAGCCAAATTGTATTGAAATTACAATAGTGACAATAAACATTTCCTGGAACATACAAGCTTTTGGGCAGATTCCAGTCTTACATATGGCAGTATGAAACTAGAGTAAACCCAAATTTCCATGAGTCTATCAAAACTGTACTGATTAAAGAAGTAGCAGCTGTGGATAAAACCTCTCTGGGTATTGGCAGGGACGTATGTGCCTTGTTGTTTAAAGTGCAGTCCACTTCTTAGTAAACTGGCTTCAGGAGACAACATGTGTTCTCTTTCTTATACAGCTATCAGATAGGGGCATGACAGTCAGCTAGTGTGAAACAGCATGGCTCCACTGAAGTCAATGTTTTTGTTGGGGCCATGCCCGGGATTTATACCAGCTGCAAATCTAGCACACTAGACCAAATCTTCAGCATTTGGCCTTTTAAGTTTTGTTTTCTAATTGTTTCCTACCTCTTTCCTCCATTCATCGTTTTCTTCCCATGATCTCCTGCTCTCCCTCACACACACAATTTTTTTATAAGGGTCTGATGCCTCACTTTCTAAGCAGAGACACATTGGGACTCTCCTCCACAGTATACAGCTTCTTGCTATTCTTTTGTTTCAACACAAACATAGAAAAAGCTTTTAAGTTCAAAATCAGGTGTAGATGTGGAAAGTTATTAATTTCATTTTTCTAAATCAGATTATGCCTCTGTAAGAACTATTGCATCAGGCAACATATTAAAAGTGGTTTCTGTCCAAATTACTTTGAACTTGCTCATGTTCCTCTGAAAATGAACAACGTCATGTTAAATGCTTATTTGTTTAAGTGAACAATGGTCTTTTGGGTATAGAAGTATTATCAATCTCAGATATACTGTAAGGAGCAGTAGGAAAGGAAAGTAGGTATACCAAGCTGGTGGGGAAGAGAATATATCAAAATAATTATTCTTTTTTCTTTAATTCCCTGCTGACTGCATTAGGAAGTAAATTTCTCCCTCATGATAAAGCAGCATCAGCAGCTGTGATGCCAACTGCTAATCTGGATTTTTCTGTGAACCCTGCTATCAGAGAATTAATTAACTAAAAATATGGCTTTCCCAAAAAGGATGCACATTTTCTAATGAAAAACCAGCACCAGGACACTGCAGAAAGTGATTGTTTCACCAAAATCTATAGTCTTTAGAATAAGAGCACATCTACACAGCAGGGCAAAAACTGAATTAAACTACTCAACTTTAGCTACATCAATTGCGTAGTTTAAGTCAAAATAGCTTAACTCAGCTTTCGGTGCAGTCTATACATCAGGAAGTTGAAGGAAGAACACTCTTCCTTCGCCTTCCCTTACTCCTCATAAAATGAGGGTTACAGGAGTCGGAGTAAACAGTCACCGTTCCAGCTCACCGTTATTTTGAAGTAATATCTTGCAATGTAGTCTCGCTCTTCGTTATCTCAGAATAAAATCAGTTATTCTGAACTAAGGCTGCTGTGTAGACATAGCCTTAGAGTGTTCATGGTAGGAGAGCATCCTCATTCACTGTTCTTTTTAATTTGCCATCAGAACCAAAAATAAAGAGTTCATGAATTATTGGCCTCTCTTGATTTTCTTTTCCTGTTGACCATCGTTCCTTTCAGTCACACAAGCTCTCTCTCCATTTTAATGAAAGCCATTGGAAATGTAATTATAGAAGCATCATGTAGCACCATAACAGCCAACAGTCTTTCAAATGTTCAAAACCTTCAGGAATTTATGTTACCATAAACATTTATTTTGAGATCGTCATAGTCTTCAACATGGTTGAATCTTGTTGGGCATGAGCTACAGCCACCACTAGTGCAGGATGCATATGGAGTATGTTTAAACCTATAACCTTCATTAACAGATGTAAACATGAGTGTAAGACTGTCAGATCTTGGATCTTCCATTTGATTCCAAGTTTCTAGAGCTTTTTTCCATAAGCATGTAAACTAAAGCATCTTACAACACGCAAACTCTTGAGCTATCTCTAGCTGCATCTGTTTGTTAGGATAATGGAAAAATGCACTGCAAAGTGTTGCCTGTGGTTGTTGCCCTGCTTTGTCTGGTTCTGTTGCCCACTATCCTATATAATCTCATAGCATCTTTCTCCAAAGAGAAGATAAAGTTGCTTCACCTTGATCATACTGCACTAGAAACTGAAATAGCCCTCAAATGCTCCTTACTTGTCTTTGATGTTATAGGAACTCCATGCTAGCTCTTGCTTTTATGTTGCTGGTCTGATGCCTTGTGATGAGAGGCCATGTACTTTATATCCTGTACTATATACCATAGATTATTTTCTGATTTTCTCTTGATGTTCTTAACTTGAGGTCTTTCCATCATTCTTTTTGGAATCTGAGAGGATTTAGCAATAATTATATGATTTGCTACAATATGGATTTGATACCTGCTATGCCTCCAAATACTTCCTTTTGTTGTTGTTGTTATTTTACTAGCAGACGTTATTTGAAAGGGTAAATGGAGGGATTTATATTTAAGGCATGCAGTTCAAATGACACCTTGTCTCCCCTGACTTAATATCTATTCTTCTCCCACTCATTAAGTTGGGAGCACTAAACATCTCCAAAAAAATCAGGCTACTAAATTAGCCTATGTACAGAGATACATGGTTAAAGATTTAGGCTTCAAAAGTGATTTAATAGCCAAACATTGGTATCTCCACAAGTTCATTAATCCCTTTATTAGATTCCTACTAGTAATCTATAAACACTCCCCTGACTACACCAGCTATTTTATATTACACAAACAGTCTGCAGCATAGAATATATAAATAAAATGTGTCATGGGACATATGGACATTGGCCAATGGAAAGAAAGGACAAGATAATTGCTAATTACTGATACAATAATTCTTTTACTTTGATTATTACAATTGCTTAACATCAATATTTATTTTTGAAACTGAGTCTGGGCTGCAGACTACAGAATATGGAGTACCTCCTCAAAGGTGATAAGCATTGCAACCTCACGCTAAAGTCAGTGTGGAAATAATCTCACAGGAATGGTCCTAAAGTGTAGTCCTGTTCTAAAATGTAACTAATAGCAGCATTGTAAGATTCCCATGTTAATCCTTTATGGCTGATGTCCAAATGAAATTTGCTGAATATATGGGGGTGAGGGACCTTTGAGAAGGCTGTGTTTTTTGGACGGGAGGGTTGAACAAAGATGAGCCTTAGAAAGTCACCATGAAATCTACAAATCAAGCTGTTGTTTTTCCTGTTCACACATCATCACTAAGAACCATGACCCCATTCATGTTCCTCCACTCCACCTTAACATTAACAGAGGCACAGCCTTAGCCCCTGAAGTGGTTAAACAGAGTTTCAGGATCATAAAGATATTTTCTTTAGCAACAGTAGGACAAAAGGAGAATGGATCCTTAATACCGTAGTTAGTCATAGCAGTATTACCATTACCATGCAGCAGTACTGTGCTGGATTTCAAGCCTCGCTGTAAAACTGTTTCCAAACAGCTATGAATTGAGAAAGAATACAGCTGTTTTGTAGAATTTCTAAAAAAGAATTGCTTCCAAAGCCTGAGACTATAATCTCCCTGAGAAAAGTGAAATAGTCACATTATTTAGATCCTGCTTTACCATTCTAAATCTTACAGAAAATTATTGCTGCAGGCAAGGAAAAAATAGTTTGGTGAGATGTGATTAAATGGGTGCAGGTAGAGCTTTTCCTATTTTTTTTTTAGCAGAGAAAAAAAAGTGGCTTTTTTCTCCCCTCTAACTTTTCAGAGGGAAAAGCTTATTCTAAATCCCAAAATTAGTGACAGATAAGATCCCTCAAGTCTATAGTTAGTCAATATGAAATAGTTAGTCTATACCTTTACTACAGAAAGTTAATACCTTTAGTCAATCTGACATATCACCATATTCTGCTATATACATCACACACAAGAAAGCACACTGAAATAGCCATATTAGATCCAGTGAAGACCTCATCAGCTGCTTTAGAGAAAAGTACAGACTTTTACAAGCACCAACATTTTTTAAATGGAGCAAGTATACATTTCTTAAAACTGGACACAATGGCTCTTGGAAAGAGATACAAATCCATTGCAAAGACAAAGGGACAGGAGGATGCCAATGAAAACATAAGAACATGAGAAGGGCCATACTGGGTCAGCACAAAGGTCCATCTAGCCTAGTATCCTGTCTTCCAAGAGTGGTCAGTGCCAGATGCCCCAGAGGGAGTGAACAGATCAGGGAATCATCAAGTGATCCCACTCCTGTCACCTATTCCCAGCCTCTGACAAACATTAAGTGAGACATAAGGACCATGCGCAAAAAGGAAACGTCCACACTGCATGTTTTTGCACAAAAACGGATCGGAGGAGATTATGCAAATGAAGCATGAGAAAATGCTAATCAGCACTTCATTTGCATTGCCTCTTCCCACAAAACCTATAGTGCAGACATGTAGAAAAAGCCCAGAGCACCGTGATTGCCCCCTTAGTTAACTTCTCTATTTCCCTCGTTTTGGATTGGTGGGAATTAGCTGTTTGCTTCTAGAAGCAAAAGACACGCAGTTTTTACAAGAAATTCAAAAGGATGTGGGGAAGTGAGTTCTCCAAATAAGACATGCAAATAGGGATATGATTAAAATCGCTGATGTGGAAAAAGAACTTACTGCTTATCATTGGTATGATATTTTTACAGGCTGGTCTCCCATGTCCAAACGTATATTGTCGATTATGCTTCATCCATTGATAATTGTGTTGGTATTATCCTGAATTTGCCTAATTGGTATGATCTATATGTGTTGCTGGATAAAAAGAATGTTTGTTAAATTGCCTCCCAATATGTAGCTATGAAACAATTATATAAAATATGACCCACTCAAGAATTGTTCTTGAGTGGTCAAAAGGGGGATATGTAGGAGTGGGATTTTATATCTGTATTTCAGGTTTGATGTTTAATACAGTAATGTATAGCTACATATACATTTCTTTTTTTTAAGATTTCATAAGTAAGAGACTTGTATCTATGCTAATGAGATTAGAAGAATGCTGAAAGCCAGGGCCGGACCCTCAATGGGAACTGTTTTTATTACAAGATTAAGTAAGGTTTAATTTACGATGCTTTTTGCTTTTCCCCAATATAAAACACTGCTGTTTGCACACCTCTGAAGGTCTCTGTGAAAGGCTGTTTGTGTGAATGAGAGATGTATGCATCAGGAAGAGATAAGGTGTGAAAGCCATCGTTAAAGCCAGATGGTCAAGAGAGAAGGGGGAGAATGCGGGGTGAAGACAGACTCATCGGCATCAGAAAATCATCCGTGAGCATCAAGGAAGGGGCAGATTGACGGCTCTAAAGGTGAAGGCTGACACCTCTAAAGACAATTATTAACAATCCAGAACAGGATGACCTCTCAGAGGTGTTTTGGAATATTAACATCAAAAGATAACACTGATTAAGGAATAACCAGTCACAGACTTACATAGCAGAATCCATGGACTTCAACAGGGAAAGAGGATTATAAAAGTAGGGTGCCTTGCCATGGAACTTTGGGTTCATCTTGCCACCAACTCCAGGAGCATCGGATTGTGACCAACAAAGCCCGGCTCCCCTCTGCGATCAATTTGGCTGGCCACTAGATTGATCCAGATTCTGGATTGGTTACTATAACATCGACTGGCAGGACTGTGTGTGTGTGTGTGTATGACTGAAAAGCATATGCTGAATGTTGTATTCTCAATAAATGCGGTGTACTGCCTTTTCCCCTATAAAAGATCTTGTGTGCTTTGTATAAGCATAACAGACATAGCCTTAGAGAAACACAAGCCTAGCCTCAAACCACTACAGGTAGACTGAGTCTAGCTCTGCTCAAGCAAGCATACTAAAAATAGCAGCACAGTAGCTTGGGCTAACCATATTAATACAAACCTGCCCAGACCCTCTTTGTACAGGTTGAACTTCTCTAGTCCAGCACCCTTGGGACCTGACCGGTGCCGAACCAGAGATGTTGCCAAACCATGTGTAGGGGAGCCTGGACAGCCCTCAAAGGCTGGAACAACAATGTCTGCAGTGCTAGGCTTCGTCCCAGCCTTGTCCAAAGTATGGATCTCTAACAAAGCCACACTAGGCCTGATTCAAGTCTGAGCACGCACGCATGCACGCACAAGACCAGGCCAAAAAGGGTGAGGGAAAGTCAGGAGTGCTTGCCCAATTATGCATAACTTGTACAGGACAGCGAGACCGAGCCAAAAAGACCAGAAACAACCTGGTACTAGTACATCCCATTTCTGATAAGAGAAAAATTCAAGAGACAGACAAAAAAACTATTAAGCACTTTTGCAATATTTTGGCACAGCAAAATGTATCCTAGATATTGGCATAATAGGTATCTTACATAAAATGTAGTTATTGGTAAATATTACTAAGAATGACCAAGTCTTGCTTTGCTATAAATTGGGTTTAGTAAGAACAATCAGTGGGAGGGAATAAGCAGGATTGACCCACAGGTACTGCTTTCGATGTAACAAGAAGGAATGGACCCCTTCACACCGGCGAGCCCAGTGCCTGGCGTTCCGACACGTGGGAAACAAAGGAACCATAACCTCCTCCCTGGTACTGTAGGTAGCATACGGGTGAAGTGTAAGTGATTTAGGCTTAATTATTGTATTATAATAATCTTCTATTACTTGCTTTTGCATTGCTTTGCATTGTATTAATTGCTTTGGATTTTAAACCGTGAATATTTTAAATTGTATAGTAATTGTTTGTAAGGCTTGTAAAACTTAAATAACTATTTTAATTGTTTAAAGCTTGCAATAAATAAGAAAATGGTTAAGTCTCTCAGGAGTGCTCTGGTTTCCCTTGGATCTAAAAACCGAACCGCATGACACCATGGGAGGTCAATATTGTCTAGCAGCATTACCAACACTTCCACTGCTTACCTGTCTCTTAGCAGACATTTAGGGCGAATTAAAACTAAATAACAGCACAGAACACTGAGAGCCAGGACTGATGGCTGTAAACAAACTTTACGGGACTGTGGGAAACTTGGCCACACTCATGATATACAGACATCTGGCTAGACCATGGATGTTGCTGAACCAGAGAGGTTCAACCTGTACTCACTTTTGTTGTTAGCCATCAGCAATGCTATACCCAACCACACTGCTATTTTTAGCATGCTAGCTCAAGCTAGCAAAGTGTCTGTCTACTCAAGTTGGGAATCTTTCTTCCAGCTACAGTGACATGGTTTCTGATTTGTCACCAAGTCTTCAGGAAGATAAAGGCTGTGGTGTTGTACTAGTAGATGTCACAAGAATTGTATGACTTTATGATCACACGCTCTTATTTAATTAGTAACTACAGTAGAAAAAATCCCATATGAGAACCTAAGAAATGTTTAGAGTTTTAGAATTTTATCTTTAGTGCTATTATGAACAACTGAACTCAATATTAGTATGACAAAGATAAAAGAATTCCAGCCAAACTTGCTCTAAGTATAAAAAAACATTTAGGCTTGTGTTATCCTGGGCCACATGGAGGTGGGTAGTAACTGAAAGCTTCAAATATTGCAAGTGAAGATGAGGGCTAAGGCAAGAAAAGTATATTGCCAAAAAGCAAGATAGCAAATGGACTGATACACTGGGGACTGAGTTTTGGCATGTTGGAGTTGGTAACTGACTTTCTTTAATATTATCTGGCATCTGTAAGCTATGGAGCTGTGCACCTACAACATCTGAACGTGCTCTTCTAAGTCCATTTTGTGGAGCTCCTTGTCAAGTCCCTTTCCTTCCTCTGCCTCTCCATCTTCAGCTGCATCTTTGTTAGGGTAACCAGACAGCAAGTGTGAAAAATTGGGACAAAGGGTGGGGGTAATGGGCACCTATCAAAGATATAAAATTGGGACATCTGGGTCACCCTAATCTTCATCCATTTTTTTGGCATCCACAATATCTAGCTGTGTGTTCTTGTTCACCCTGCCGGGGGATGGAGAGACTAGTGTTGCTTCCAAACCAGTGCAACAGAGCAAAAAGGGAGATTGTCACTGAGTGATTCTGCGCTGCATGAGCTGGTGAGGCTTCCCACATATGTCACCGACAGAGAAATGAAAGAACACCCAGTCAGAAACCATTTTACACAATAACCCTGTAGTGTGCATATATTGGCATATATGTAAATGCATATGGTTTCAATAACCTCACAGCTGTTTCTAGCAGCACAGTAGAGTTGGGGAAGGGGGGGCAGAAGGAATCACTTGTGAAAATGTTTGGCTTCGTTGTTTGCAGTGGCTTTAGGAAAGGGAGGAAGTCGGATATTAATTTTGTCTTTGGCGCAGAAGTGATACTAGCTCATTGGATCCCTAAACAGGAAAATTTGGGGGCACCCCTCACACACAGGGCCGGCCTTAGGCCGATTCGACCGATTCCCCCGAATTGGGCCCCGTGCCTAAAGGGGCCCCATGCCCTGAACCCAGAAGTGTGCCGGGCGCCATGGGTGGCAAGTTACTATTCAGAGCCGGGGTCCTGCTCCAGAAATATTTGGAGCTGGGTCTCTCCCCCAGCTCTGCCTAGAGTGGGCCCTGGCCCGCCCCCCCCGCCAACTCCCCCACGCGTCCTCCCACCCCGCCCCCAGAGCATCCCCCTTAGCCCTGTCCCATCCCTGCTGTGTGAGGCTCTCGGTACGGCTCCCCCTCGCCAGCTGCTGCTGCTGCCGCCATGCGCAGCGTTCTCAGGTGGGCGGGGAGGATGCCCAGGCGTGATGTGATGTCACGGCCTGGGAATTTAAAAGTGCTCGGCGCGGCATGGCCGAGTCTGGGGCCCAAGTGCAGACTCCGGCCCCACAAAGTGGAAGGCAGAAGGTAGAGGAGGGGGAAAACTAGGGGGAGGGGGTGGGAGAAGAAGGGGCTTGTGCGGAGGGGGAGAGGAGGGGTGGGAAATGAAGGGGCTTGTGTGGAGGGGGAAGGGGGGAGAGGAAGGGGCTTGTGTGGGGGGGGGGTCCTGTGCGGGGGGTGAAGGGGGAAGAGGAAGGAACCAAGAGACAGGGTGGAGGAGAGACAAATGCCAGGGGGACAAGTGCAGACAATGAGGAAAAGGGCAGGAGGGGAGTTGTCAGTGGGAGGGGGGACAGGGTGATGCTGGGAGAGGAGAGGAGAGGAGAGGGGAAGGGCATTGGGGGCTAGAGGGGGGAGAGGTTCTGGGAGAAGGCTTGAAAGAAGGGGTGGGCATGAGAAAGGTGGGGATGGAGCAAGTCATGTGTGAGGGCACAGAGAGGCAGGAGGGGAATGGGGCAGAGAGTGGTGAGGGGGTGGGCATCAGGGAAAAAGGGGGCGGGCAGTAAGGGAAGGGGGAGGCACCAGGAGGGCGCAGGGCTAAGGGAAGGTGCAGGTGCCAGAGGATTCTGGGGTGAAGCAGAAGGGCAGACACCTGCAGGGGAGGGACCAGCACCAGAGGAGAGAGGCAGGGCAGGTGTGTAAAGGAAGGTGTTAGAAGAGGGATGAGGAGGGGTAGCTCACATGATCAGAGTGGGGCTACTGGAGGAGTGGGCACAGGGCGAAGAGAAGGGCTGGTGGAGGGGGGCAGGTCGCAGGAGGGCTGAGGGCAGTGAGAAGGGCAGGAGTCAGGACAGCAGAGGAGAGTGAGGAGTTGGGGGGCAGCAGGCACCAGGGGAGCTGATGGAGCAAGGGGAGGAGACATGGCAGCAGAGAGAAGGTAAAGGTTTATAAGATATTTATTAATAACTTGGGTGCCACAGTGGCACATCCAAACAAGCCACATGAACTCAGTACAGGTGCACAACACAAAATCCATTCTGCTCATGGGAGGAAACTCTCCGGCTATGTCTACACTGGCAGCTTCTTGTGCTAGAACATCTTGCGCAAGGGTTCTTGTGGAAGAAGTCTTGCGCAAGAACACGTCCACACTGCCATGTGCGAACTGTGCTTTTGCGGAAGAGCATCCATGGCAGTGCGGACGCTCTCTTGAGCAAGAAAGCTCCGATGGCCATTTTAGCCATAGGGGTTTCTTGCACAAGAAATCCCTGCCGAGCATCCACACTGCCCTCTTGCACAAGAGAGCTTACACCTGTTAGAAAAGAGCGTAGCTCTTGCGCAAGACACCCTCTCGTACCACGCCGTACTGTAAATTTCCTTGCGCAAGAGCAGGTGGGCAGTGTGGCTGCTCTGTGGGTTCTTGCGCAAGAACAGCTGTACTTGCACAAGAAGCCACAAGTGTAGACGTAGCCTTAGAGGGAACACTTCCCCCAGCCTCTCTGAACCCAAGTTAATATCACACATATTGGGTTAATGCAATTGCAGGATAGTTGCATGAGGGGGGTTTGGTGGGGGCCAAACTAATCCCTGTTGGTAGGAGGATGGTGGGAAAAGTCCTTCAAGAGGGGTGACATGACACCTTTTACTTCTGGTCATGTGTCCATCTTGCCCCGAGCGTGTTACCTCCAGAGGCCTGGTTAATGGGGGTAAGGGGGCGTGGCTAATGGGGCACAAATTATACAAATGGGCCAAAAATTATACAAATCTGCCACCCCTGCTGGCCCCAGAGGAGGAGTGCGTCGGCTGCCTGCGCCACAGGAGGTGTGAGTTTAGCGCAGAGTTTTCCTGTGTTGCAGGAGGGTGTGTGTGTGTGTGTTGGCGGGGGATTTTTTGTGCTTTTTTTTTTTGCTCAACCAAAATTGCTGTGGGGCCCCGTCGAAATTGTTCGAATTGGGCCCCGCACTTCCTAAAGCTGGCCCTGCTCACACACAGCACAGAATAAAAAGCAAATGGGAGCCCACCTAATGCCAGCTCTGCTTTGGAGAAAAGACATTTAATTTGTCCACAGGTTCCAAGAATACGAATCTCATGGAGCTATATATTTTATACAGACACATGCACACAAGTTGAGGGGTAGTTCTGTTAGGGAATGGACAAGAGTCTGTCTCCCTTGACAATAATTAACTGAGGAGTACTTATACTGTTGAGTATTAGTAAGGGTGACAGACTTTTGCTTTCAGATTATTCCACATGGCAAGCATACAATTCTACAATTGTACAATTGAATTTAATTGTAGTTCTGCAATTCAATGCTTACTCAGAGGCTACGTCTACACTGCCCCTTTTGTCGGCAGAGAATATGCAAATGAAGCGCTCATTAGCAACTTCTCTGCCCGAGGCTTTTTGCGCAAGAGGTTTTTGTGCAAAAACAGGCAGTGTAGATGGGTCCATTTTGCGCAAAAAAACCCTTTTGCACAAGATCTATATACCTCCTTTTCTGAGGCATAAGGATCTTGGGCAAAAGGGGCTTTTGCGCAAAATGGACCCGTCTACACTAATTGTTTTTGTGCAAAAACCTCTTGCGCAAAAAGCCTCGAGCAGATAATATGCAAATGAAGTGCGAGAAGTTGCTAATGAGCCCTTCATTTGCATACTCTTTGCCAGCAAAAGAGGCAGTGTAGACATAGCCAGAGGGTTCACAAAATCTTTCATAGCATAGATATTGTTTTAATACTGTTTTTGCCTCAAATATCCCCCCTCCCAGGCATAAATATGCAAGCTACTGTCCCTTTCCATTGGCTGGTCATTTTGACCCCGTGAGTAGTCACACTGAAGTCTGTGTGGAGTAAACTGCCACTCCGTATAAGTAAAGGTATCACAATCTGGCCCATGACCATCAGGTATTTCTTTAGAACAAGGATCAGTGGCCACCAGTAATTTTTGATTGAATAGTAAGTGTTTAATCTGGTGAAATGTTCATAGTGCTGGTGATACATGGGCCAAAGGAGTCATATGTTCCTCCCATAACAATATCGTTTATAACAACTGGAAAATAGTAAGATACAGTTGAGCTCTCACTTTTGGAAGCTTCTCAGTAGGCACAGCTATAAAAATCACAGCTTGTTCTTTGGGACTGGGAAGAAGCTGAGTTAATGGAGAAATAATTAGTAACAAGTTAGCAGGACACTAATGATCTCAAGTTTGTTCACAAAGAGGGAGCATCAGCATGACACAATGAATGTCTGTGTATTTAAGATAGAACTAATAAGTAGAGCATGGCAAAAAACTTACATGAGCATTGGGAAAATGATTGTGGTTGAGGTATTGTTATCCAGAGGATAAAGCACTGGACTGGAACTCAGAAAATCTGATGCTTCCACTGACCTACCATGGGATGTTGGGAAAGTCACTTCACTGTTAGTGTTAGCTGTGTCAAGAACAGAAATATTTTTTCAAAGTTGTTGTCAATCAGACTTAGCATTATATGATCATCTCTTCTCATTTTCAAATTATAGGTTTTAGAAAATCATCTACAAGCGCCTCAATCTACAGAGCCCAGCATGGATACAAAATTTTGCATTCACATCAGATCCAGAAACATGTTCTATGGATATCTGTATCTGCAGTTGTGGATATAAAACATATCTGCAGATTTGCAGAGCCCCAGATATAAATTTTGGATCTGCATCCAGATGCAATTGATTTAAAGGGAATATCCACAGCTTTGTGGGGCTTTACCAATCTCCTTTAATTTACATCTATTTCACACCTGGGTAACATCATTCACTTTAATGGAGTTACTTCTGATTTATAGCAGTGTAAAGAAGGAGAATCAGGATCAATGAACTGATTGATATGTCATCTTTCTGAGTGGCATCCATTTCAGAATTCACAAAGAGTCAGAAATATCTCAAGGCTTGGAGCATGATTCAACACTAGTTATTCCATTTTTATGCTGTTATAGCTCCATTTTTATGCTGTTATAACTTTTACATCTGAGAAGTCCATTAATTTAATGGACTTCTCAGATGTAAAACTCTAACTTAATTTCTTAATTACTTAGGCCTTTGGTTTGCTTTTTTGGTTATGGTTTTGTTCTTTCTGAATATAAAAGATACATATAGCATGTAGTGTTTAATTAAAATCAATAGCAATGGGGAGAATATACTTCTCCCAAGAATTCAAAGTATAAAATTGACAGCAATTCAGTCTACTGCTTTGTGGCATTAAGGTTGACATTCTTGTTTCTCTTAGAATCACCAAGGAGTTTATATGGGAAAGAGACATCAGAAGCAGGGGCTAGTGACATGCATAAATAAATAAATGCACAATCTTGAAAGCAAACACATTTCATTGCTATAGGAAAAGAGCTGAACCTTCCAGAGGCAAAGACTCTTGCATGGATATGGCAGAACTCCAACAAGAGAGAAGAGTTAGCAAAACAAACAATATACTTTCAAAATGAGATACAAATCCCCAGCAAGTATAAACCCATATGATTGATATCAAGCACACAGACTATCCCATTCTCATCCTGTATTTGAACACTGGGGGCTATATTGCCATGGAACATTGTCTGTGCATTCCTGACAACATAGAAGGACAAGTTTTCAAAGGGTAGTATCTCAGCCCTTTTTGAAAATCAGAGTCCTTTAAAGATATTTCATGGTGAGATTTAAAAAAAAAAAAAAAAGATTCCCCGAATCAGTAGTTACTTTTGAAAAGGTTGGTTTCCTATACAGCCCAGAGCTAAGCAATATGGCACCCAAGACCTAGTTAAGATAGCTGACAAGTAAACCCCAAATGGTTTTCTATAAAGATAGAATATTAGATAGCAGATAAGAGACAGGAAAGATGTGGCTTAAGTGCAGAACAGCATTATTTTATGCCAGGAGTTCTCTTCCCTCCTCATGGAGGATCACAGAAACATAATATGTCAAAAGCAGTTGTGCATGAAGCACGACATGGCCCTGACAAAACAGGCCATAAGTTTAAGGACCATGACATGATCTGAAAAAAGAAAGCAAGAGAGCAGGATAGAGATGACAACAGGCACAAACAAAACAAAACTCTTAGCATAATCCCCTGGGTGCTTGACAAGCTACATCACAGTCACACATGACTAGCTTCAAACTGAGTAAGAATCCTTTTAGCAGCTGGCTCACAAAGTTGTGTAGTCCTCACAAAGCCTTTGAGTTTTTAATGCTCATTATTGCATTACATTTTGATTTACAAGATCTCCTGAAAAGTAACGTGCTGAATAAGAGTTTTTCAATTTTCCCCGCACATGATGCCTAATGTCTGTGATGGATGAGACGTTCTGGCCTGGATGTTCAATAAATTGTTCATAGCAGAAATCAGTGGCAGAGCTGGTTGGACAGAAATGTCTTGTGAAACCACTTCAAGTTTGATAATTTTTCAACCAATCACAGGCCAGCTCACTTGACGAGCTGCTGCAGACCCCAAGCTGACAGATTCTGAAACCTCTCTCCAGGTTTCCAGGCTCTATGACATGAAGTGAGGTGCTTGGAAACCCTGGGGAGAGCTTCCAGAGTCCATGGCCAGGAGTGACCCCCATTCTCACTCTAGAGGCTAAGAAAAAAAATAAAGCCAACTGGCGAAGTAAAAATTGCTAGAGGGGAAATCCTAGCCAAGCAACAGAGGTCCAGCGCCCCCAGAAACAGGTGCACAAGGACAAACTGTGCTTCTTGACTAGCACTGGAACTCTGGTGGTAAGGCAGGTTTGCCACAGACTGCCCCAGACCAGGAACTCCAGAGTTTCCAGAATTCCATGCCAGCTAGCTCCTGTAGCTATCCACCTAGCAGCTGCTGACTGAAACTGACAGTCTTGTCAGTTTTGGTCAGTAGCTGCCATTCCTGAAGGGCTTATTTCATTTCAGAAATTACAGTTTACAGGAAAATCCAAAAGAATTTGTTTCATTACAATTCAGAATGAAGCCAAATTTCATGCAAACCAGAAATCCTTAAGCCAGTTCTATTCAGTACATTCATCTGTCCTTGCAATTGCTGTTCCTCTTTCAGTTTTCCTGAGCTGGGCCAAATCCTGTTTCACTTATGCACCAGTGGCTCTGTTCACTTGAAATGTGCAAAAGACACATATGTGAAAAGTAACCACTTTTTGGCCCTCTCTGGACATTGCTCAGTGCAGAGGAATGGTGTTAATTTAAAGGTGTTTAACTTTAAAAGTGGGCTAAGATGAACAGATACAAGGTACCCTTATTCCAGGATAAAAGTATCCATGCATGGAGATATTCTTGAAAAGCTATTGAGTTTTAAATGCACTCTCTACCTTAACCTGTGTTAGCTTTCAAGTGTCAACAAGTCCTAGGACAATGGAGCCCTTATTCATGACTGAGGCTTCTAGTTTCTACGGGTATGTCTACACTACATTATTATTTCGAAATACCTTATTTCAAAATAGTTAATTCGAAATAGCTTATTTTGAAATAACACATCTACACACAAAATGCACTTCGAAATAGCATTTTGCTATTTTGAAATAGCGCGTCCACACTGAGTGGACACTGAATTGCATTGGAGGCCGTCCGGAACCAGGTCCAGCAGGGCATCAGGTCAGGAGTTTATTTGTGTGGCCGCTGCCTGAGGCTATCTGAGGTTTGTGCTTAAAGCGACCCCCTGTATGCAGAATTTTATGTATATGAAATGTCTTGATTATTATTATTATTACTATTATTGTATTTTAATAAGAGCAAATATGGAAAATGTAAAGCCTGAGTTCATACGTTGTCTGGACATCTTATGTAAAGAAAACAGAAAGGGGAGCATTAGAATGAATTAAGATCAAATGTCAATCAATGAGGTTGTCAATCATTGTAAACTACCATAATGACAAAATGTTTTGGCACGTAGCTCACGTATGTCACATCCACCAACTTACCTATTGGAATTTGAAAAATAATGTATGCGCTTGTTATGACTCTCCTTAGCCAATCATTGTAAAGCTATGTAAATTAGCATTTTTGAATGAGCCAATTGATTTAAAGTGAAATATTATGAATATTCATGAGCCCATATTATAAAAGCCTGTACCACGCAACAGTTGGTGTGGCGTCGGGTATATGTGCATCAGGTTAGGTATAGTATAAGAGAGTGAGAGAGGTCCTAATCTTAGTCCTAGGTCAAGAGAATGAGTGAGGTCTAATACAGTCTTTAAGAATTAAACAGGGCAGAAGGCTTTGTTTCTTTCTTTTTAGGTAGTGTTAGGTTTAGTTAGCTAGTCTAGTATTTTAGAGTAGTTTAGCTTTCGTCGTCGTGTTCGTTCGGCAGGCTGCGTCGCGGTTCCGCTTATCGGCCGTCATCGCGTCTGTTCGACGGGTGCGTCGATTAGGTGCGTCGATTAGGGTTTTCTTTTAGGTTAGATAGGATAGGATTATTAGAGTCTAGCGTCCATCGTCTGCTCCGGCCGCAGCTGAAGAGCGGGAAGAGGACCGAAGACCAAACGCATCTGCGGAAGGTAGATCGGCCGTCTTCGCAATCTTCCTCAGTGCTTCGAGGGATCGCACAGGCTGTTCTTCTCCAAGGGCTTCAAATTAGCCTAAGGATTGAGGTCGCCTGACCAACGACCCTGTCACCGAGGGACTCCTGGTTGTTCCTCGCCCGAGGCTCTCAATCAGCCAGAGGCTTGAGGTCACCAGCATCACCACCATCGTCCTGCTTGCGCTGAGGACTCTGGTAATTATTATTAGGGGTAACCATAGGAGGACTGCCCTCCATGGTTATTCGATGTATGTTATTTAAATTTACACTACAATATAGTCCTGTTGTTTAACTTTAACCACTTGCCAGTTTTTATTGACTGCGCCTAAAATCTACTGATATTACGACCGGTGATAGATCTGAGTAGTGAGGACCTTAGTCCATCCCATGAGGATGTGAATCAACTGTAGCATCCCCGCTAACACCCCAACCCGGGCAGCCGGTTCTCAGCTTTCCCTGCTTGCTTGCCTACCTCGATGAGGGACAGCAAAGCATTTGTTTGCTCTCTGCATGCTCTGGTTGCCCTCACTCAGGACACCACTGCACTCTGCAACATGGAGCTGGAGCTGCCCCTGGGCACTCTGGTGCTTCTCGTGAACATGTTGATGCGAGCCTGGCAGCACTTTCTGCAGGATGCCATCCAGGAGGCCCATCAGGGGGCTGTCAGTATCCAGGAGGCCCTGCAGGAGAGCTTCCACCCTGAGGAGCACTAAGAGCCTTCCTGGTCTGCCCCACTGGGGGCTTGTGCTTCATTCCTCCCCCACATCATTCCAGTTAACCTCCCAGCCCCTCTTCCTGATGTCAAATAAAATACATGTATTTTCATGAACACAAACTCTCTTTATTTAACAAAACGGAGGGGGGGGGGGATGAAACTGGTGAGACTGGAGAGAGGAGGTGGGAGAGGGGAGGAAAGAGAGTGAGAGGGGAGGGGGAAACCTGGGAGGAGGGACGTGGAAGGGGGAAGCAAGGGGAAGAAGGGGAAGGGGAAACTCAGAGCTCAGGGTTGCGGGTCTTGCCAGACCAACTTGATTTTCATGCGAACCTGCTCCTGGGTTTGCATGTGGCCTTTGGTGGCCAGGCTGGCAGCTATCTTGCCATAGATGGCCACGTTCCTCCTTCTAGTGCGGAGATCATGGACGTTAGGGGCCTCTCTCCCAAACTTAAGTAAGGTCCACCCGGATCTCCACCCTGGACCAGGAAGGCGCTCGCCTTCTTCAGGCCCTGGCAGGCTTCTGGGAGCTGGCAGACTACTCCTGGGGAGTGGCGGAAGGCTGGCTGCCAGTGGCTTGCTGGCTCATGTTTTGGGGCCACTGGGTCAGAGGCAGTGACTGCTGGCTCTGGGCCGGCAGGCTTGGAGCTGGCACAGGCACTATGGCCAGAGTCAACCCCTTTAAGGGCTCTGGGAAGAGAGGGGAGAGAAAGGAGTGTTCTTGTTTGAGGCTGGAGTGGCCACCAGGGCACCCTGGGAAGGCTGGAGGCCCCCTATTTCGAAATAAGTGTCTACACAGCACTTATTTTGAATTAGCTATTTCGAATTTGGTGTTATTCCTCATAGAATGAGGTTTACCAAATTCGAAATAAGTGCTCCACTATTTCGAATTTATTTTGAAATAGCAGTTTGGCTGTGTAGATGCTAGTAAAGTTAATTCGAAATAACAGCTGTTATTTCGAATTAACTTTGATGTGTAGACATACCCTACTATAATAAAAATAAGGACTAGTAACAGGTCTTGGATAGTCTCTGGCTTTGTACATAACCAGTTCAAAGTTCCTTTCTCCCATTAATATTCCCCAGAACCATCCATTGCTTCATCCCTTTACTACAAGGCTACTCAACTTTGGAAGCCCCAGGGGCCACAATGATACTCACAGCACATGCTGAGCACCACAACTTAAGTGTTGTTGCATATATATGAAATATATGCAAATAGTTTCTTTCACACTGACAGGCATGAATACAAAGCACTTCCCACAATGCCCCGGTGCTCCTGGAACCTCCTCCTGGAAACATCAACACCCTGCACCCATCTGTTCCAGCCAGCCTGTCCACTTGTGTCTTTCAATGCTCAGCCTGCCTCACCATTGTGGAGCGTGTTCCCAGTGGAGTCCATGTTCAAAGGATCCCACTCGCAGGCCATGTGTTGAGCCCTGCGTAATCCCAAACCACACCGCAGGCCGCAAACAAACACACTGCATGTTAAGTAGCCCTGCTTTACTACTTATTATACAGTAAAATGTGAATGTGCACATGGCTCATTTATAAAATCCTAGGATTACTCTTTGCTTCAGTGCTATTGCTAGTTTTTTCCTTTGTTTTAATCTTTTAGTTGTGCTCTATATCATGAATAAAACCACATGTTCTCTCTCATTTCTGCTTGTACACCTTATTTCACAGAAAGCCATATGGTTTGGTTAACTTTGGAAGGCCAGAATTCACTGTTAATATCTCCTGAATTACACAAATTTTTCCACAGAAGGTTTGCAAAATAAGCTTGTATTTTTTCATAGGGTTGGTAAATTTTAATTTCCATTTCTGATCATTTAGAAATTGTAAACATGTTACTTGGATTCTGATTAAAGCAGTTATTAAGATGAATAGAAAGTTACTCCCTATTTTCAACCAGTTATCTAGGAAAATGGTGCCAGATCCCCCAGCTGGTGTAAATAAGCATAACTCCACTGAAGTCAACGGAGCTTCAGCACTTCTATCTACTCAGCTTTTGCTGTAACACAAATGTCTATTAGCTGGAAAATACCATTGTGACTTGAAGATATTCAGCACTGCTATTGTTGTCTTTTGTTGGCCTTTGTACCCTTTTAGTATTTTGTTTGGATACCTATTTGTGAATGAAACTTTGAAGTCATTTAGGATTTCTGTCAATGTTTATAATGTTTTATGAAGTCGTAATATCTGTCTTCAAAGGGAAACTGTTTCCACTTTGCTCTGTTTATCAGAAGATAAGCAATGCTTTGTACCATGAATAAACTATTAAATAACTTTGAATACACTTTCAATTGTGTTCCTGAGCCTATCACTGGTGGGTGGGCATGAAGCTAAAATGGGGCTTTATTCCTGACAATAGCATTTGGGAACTCCAATTCTGTTTGAACTTCAATATTTGTTTACAACAATCCTATAATAATATTTAAAAGTAAAAGATGATTTTATTTTCTCTACGATTTTAATGCTCAATTCTTGGCAAGTAGAGGAACAATTCTTGCCAAAGTGCACCTACTTTGCATGTCTGAGTGCAAATGCTCATGGTATGTAGATATATTTACACATGCCAATGCCTGATTTGTAGTAAATGAACATGCAAAGTAGCCACAATTATCTGTTGGCCTTAGACATCAGACTTCTGAGTTTTACATTAGACAAGTGTTATATCACTCTTAGCAAAATGTTAACTAACTGCAGAAGATAAAATTATTATATTAATTATAATTAGAAACATTTAAAATGCATTGCCATTTATTCAGACAAGACTTTTTTGTTACCTGAATTTTAACCCTTGGGTTATGCAAAACTGCAATTTTTGAGGCATCTGTACTTCAAGAGCCTCAGTGTATTACATCTGAGATTTGGTATTCCATTTCTGGAACTGTTTTCAAGTGCTGTGTCTGGGGGACGTGGAAATGTTCTCATGCCAGTATGATAGTAGTACATTATGGTGTATGAGGAAGTACCCCCCACATCTGTCTCATTTCCTTTGCTGAGCAGATCTTTAATCTTCTTTTGTAAAATATAGTTTAATGTAGAGAGTTTAGGTAGTTAAATGATAAATGCCATTCCTCTTTCCCTTGTCTTTGGATTCTCAAGGTTCCTTCACTGAGACTGCTGATTCCTGTGTCCCTTAAGGTCTTAAAGTGGGGCACCTCTTGCCTTCCTATTTTACTAGAGTCTGACTCCCATGTTCTACCTGCATGAATTGCAGTCTGCTGTGCCTTCATTCCCCAAACTAGAAGGCAAAAGATGAGATTTCAGGTTCTTTTGGCTTCAGTGTCTATAGCCTGAAACTGTGGTCTCAATACGAGCAATCAGTTTCAGTGTTCAGATCCTCAAAAGTGGGACCCAAGACATACCCGTCTGCTTTGGTTTAGCACCTTCTTGTACCATTGATTCTAGTCCTCCATCCGTACACTGAATACAAGTTGTTGGCTCTCTGTGCCCCAGTAAATCTCCCCAAAAGAGGCTTGAGATTGAGCACTAGAGCAGAAATACTTGCCACTTCAACAAGTTGCCATTTTGATACCAACCTAACCATAATTGACACGGCCATCCTTTGGACAGGTTGCAAGGTTCTCAAGTGCAGTCTGCAGGAACAATCAAAGGTTTGGGCAGGCAAGAACAGGAAAGAAAGCCTTCCCAGAAAGGGACATGGACATAAAAGAAGCAGCGTACTCAAATAACCTGCCAGTGGAATATTGACCATTTTAAATATACATACCAGTCTCCTGAGGCTGCAAGTGTTGTATTTTGTTCTCTTTTTTCTTAAGACCTATAAATAAAAAAGTGGGATTTTATGTAATATTTTGTTGCTGCAACTCCTAAACATTCTTCAAATGTTTAGTTAAGACTGACTTTCTACTACATAACACACAAGTTGGCATTTTGTAATTTTGAACCCTAAAATTTAAAAGTATAACACAGATTTCAGGCAAGGGATGTTGGTGAATCATAGAACACTAGGACTGGAAGGGACCTCGAGAAGTCACTGAGTCCAGTCCCCTGCCCTCATGGCAGAACCCAGTACTGTCTAGACCATCCCTGATAGACATTTATCTAACCTACTCTTAAATATCTCCAGAGATGGAGATTCCACAACCACCCTGGGCAATTTATTCCAGTGTTTGACTACCCTGACAGTTAGGAACTTTTTCCTAATGTCCAACCTAAACCTCCCTTGCTGCAGTTTAAGCCCATTGCTTCTTGTTCTATCTTCAGAGGCCAGGAAGAACAAGTTTTCTCCCTCCTCCTTGTGACACCCTTTTAGATCCCTGAAAATCGCTATCGTGTCCCCTCTCAGTCTTCTCTTTTCCAAACTAAACAAGTCCAATTCTTTCAGTCTTCCTTCATAGGTCATGTTCTCTAGACCTTTAATATTCCAGGAGTGGGTGGGTGAGATTCTGTGGCCTGCATTGTGCAGGGGGTCAGACTAGATGATCATAATGGTCCCTTCTGACCTTAAAGTCTATGAGTCTATGATTATGGAAAATTTCAACTTCCTTAATATAGGTTGGAAGCCAAGATGCATTTTCCTGGATGACAGATTTCTTTACCAAACAGTTGCTCAACCAACAAGAAATTATATCATTTTAGATGTGGTATTGGTGAGTATTGAGGACCTCTTGGAAGAATTAGCTGTAGAGGTTAAGTGACTGGTTGACAGGTTACTTGGTAAACATTACTTTTAATGGGTGATGCTTACCTGGTAACAGTTAACCATTACCCAGGAGTAGCCCTCTGCCCATGGCCCAGCCCTGCGGGGCTGCTACCTGCATGGGGTGGGAGTTGGCAGCCTCACAGAGTGGGGAGCAGTAGGAGGGGAAGAGAGGGCTTCTAGCTCCCAGCCTGCACGGGGTTCACAGGATGGGAGTCAGTAGGCTCACATGGGGCAGAAGCAGCAGCCTCTTCCCCGCTATTGTGGCTTTTGCCTCTTCTCTGCATGGGGTCTGCTCCAGCCCAGCTGTGATAGATGGTGTGAGGTAGAAAGGGGCACTCCAGCCCACAGGCTGAAATGTTTAGCCAGTTAACTAGTGAAACAGGATTTTACATCCCTAGTAAGGAACAACCTTGGTTTTGATTGATGATTGAATTCAGGTTAAACAAAATGGAAGAATAAACAAATATATCTTGATAAAACAAGGGCCCTCGATTTCAAAAGAGCTAGCTTCAAAAATGAAGGGCATTAGGGAAGTGGACAGGAGTGAAGAACTCAAGGATCTGAATGTGAAGGAAGTTTGGAGTTATTCTGTCCAAGTTGTAGAAGATATCTGAAGCCTGAATTCCAAGCAAGGAGAAAAAAGAATAGGGAAATGTTGTAGAACAACCTGGGTGAACAAGCATCTCAAATAGGTGATTTAAGAGAAGGCAGAATAACTTACAAGTGATGGAAGGGATTGGCAAAGAAAGCTACTTCTTGGAGGTCAGAAATTGTAGGGACAACATGAGAACTGCCAAAAGCCTAGCAAAGTTGGATATTCTAAAGGGAATTAAAACCACAGTAAAAAGATCTATCCCCACATAAATAAGAAAACAAGGAAAGAAGTTGGACTGCTAAGCACTGAAGATGGGGATGGAGATCAAATATTATCTAGGCGTGACCCAACATCTGAACAAATACTTAAGCTCAGTTTTTAATGAGGCTAAAGAAGAGAGTAGCAAATGAGGAAGAACAGCTCTTGAGCAAAAGGGAGGTTTTGCACAAAAAGGAGCTGTCTACACAGCACTTTTTGCGCAAAAACCTCTTGCGCAAAAAGGATCCGAGGAGGAAATGCAAATGAGAGCACGACCTATGCAAATAAGAGCTCCATTTGCATTTTCTCTTGCGGAAGAGGTTCATAGTTTAGACGCAGCCTCAGAGCTTATCCTAAAAACCACTGATGGTACAGTTCAGTCACAATGTTAATCCAAGTCACTGATGCAGCCAGAAATCCTTCTAAGCACAGCTGAAATAGAGAGAAACACATAAAATAAATCTCTAAATATTTTCATTTTCTTTTCTCAGGCACTTTCTTAGCCCCAGGGAATTAGGAGTCTATGGAGAGAGATCATATGACTCTAAGAATAATAAAAAATGATCTGCTAATTGCTTGGATCTGAATTGTCCCTGCCGGGATTTTAATGAATAATGTGTTTTGGTAACATTAGTAACTATCGTTCACTTTAGCCTAAATCTGAAGGCGCAGGGAACATTTCATTTGCAGTGTTTTATGTTTCTTATTATTCTTGTATGTGGGTTACTTCTACAAATTTTCTTATATTTTGAAAGACTGTGATTTACAGCTACCCTTTACCCAAAATGGAGACTTTGTCTCAGCCTTGTAAACTCTTTCAAAATGAACAAGTTCTATGTCTGATATACTAGTGATTTTAAGTTTATTTGCTGTCACTATGAAGGTAATAGATACATCATAACCACAGGAATCTTCCAAAAATAAAGGAGTTTATTTTGTTTTTAACTAGCTGTATTACACTGTTAGCTAGTGTACCCACAGGTCTGCCTCCTCCTAACCCCATTTATTTCCCTCTTTAAAAGGGGTTTCCAAGGCACTATCCACCAGATGATGATAGATGTAGCACAGCGTACTCCAGACACACCTCTTATGTCAGGGATGCATAGGTAGCAAGAATTCTCCCTCTGTGGAATTCTCAGATGGCCAGATCAGCTTGCTTGTCCTTAGTTCCTAGTTTCTTTGTGCCACCAAAATGATGCAAAGGGGCCAGAATGTACCATACAATCTGATGCTGGAGGGTTTATACAGCTCTAATGAGTCCCAGACCTCTATGTTGCTAATTCAAATTCAGAACAGTTCAATCGTGTATGAAAGCTGTTATTTTCTGAGGGGTGTCCAGTGCCCCCATTTGAAATAAACAAAGTTCTTAATTTAGTATGTCTGGGTGGAAAGGCAACCATGTCACTAAACCTACTAGTATCACAATTCGTACTTATGGACATCTTTTATTGTCAGTCTCAGAAGGGAGTCCAAGGACTAAATAGACTTTGAATGGTCAATCTCTCAGTCTTACAGTATTCCAGGTAAGGGCTGCATTGGCCAAAAACAGTGGAGAAGTTTCCAAAAAGAAGAGATTTAGATCTACATGGTTGCCAGTTCAGTCCTTTTTAAATGAGTATCACATTCACTCCTCAAATCAACACAACCAGCAACAAATAGAGAAAAGAAACAGATGTCAGATTTTAGTCAAACAAAACACAAGGACACGTTCATTGTTCTGTCCAGCTGCAGAAGATGTAGCATGTTAAACAATCCCGTAGCTGGAAGGAAGAAAACTGAGCATTCCATCTAACTACTATATAAATATTTGCTCTCTGGTTCTAGGCTCAAAATGATTCTGTTCTTCCATTTTCTGTTGTGTGCTTGTCCCAGCACCCACAGCATGTAATTAGTTTATAACAATCTTTATTTTTTCCCTTCACATCAGCCAAGATTGTGTGTGATTTTTTTTTAAAGGAAAAAATTGCTCCTTCTTTGTCTGAGACATAAATTCCCTGTGATGCTTCTAACAACTTCTCATCAATTATTAGCACAGTACTGCCATTTTTTCCTCACATAACAGAACCAGATAGTTGTAAATATCCTCTCCCCTCTTTTCTCTCCTGTTTGGAGTGGCATATGGTATCCACCAGTATGGTAAGCAAAAGACATTCTTGCTGAACAAATAATAATGCATTTAGAGTAAAATTCAGCCCTAAGAGAAGGCTAGAAAGACTTCCTTACTTCCTGAGCAGCGGTGGGGAACCTAAGGCCTGGGGGCCAGATGTGGCCACTGGCTGAGCCTCAGGGGCTGGATCCAGGCAACTCAGGGCTCACCTTTTCCACCAGCTTTCAGGAGCACATGCTGGAGATCCAGCATCCTCGCTGTCCCACCACAGGGCTGGATCACACAAAGTCTACTAGCCTGGGACCTGCTTGGCTCTGGTGTATGAGGGGAATGTGGTGAGTGTGTCTTTCTCCTTCTCAGTCAGTAGCCACGTCCGTAAGGGCTTTGGTTTTTTATTGTTTGTTTTTTTGCTTCTCACCTGTGTGCAGCCCCCATCTGATCTGTCTGTGGCACAGAGGCCCCCAACCTGAAAAAGGTTCCCCACTCCTGCCCTTGAGCATGGAGAATTTAAGTGTAGCACTTGCTTTTGTGTTAGCCATTTACATAGGGGTGAATGTCATGTATAGGACCATAGTCTGCAAACACTGCAGAACTTTACTCACAAGTTTCCCCAGATAAAATGTTCAGAATGAAGTAGGAAATCAATAGGGTTGCTCACCTAAACAATGTTATAAGTGGGCATAAGTATTTTCTGGACTGGAGTCCATAGATTGTCCTTATCATAAAGATCCTGCAATGTTCTCTCTCTCTCATCTATAGGACATAAAGTACCTAGCATGTTTTTGGCTCAGTAAAGCAAATATGTTTTAATTATTATGAATGATTGCTAAACTGGAGGAAAGCACATCCAAGTGAAGCATGTGCAACATTTTGAAAAAAAATAACTTAATATCCTTTCTCACTGCCACTAAAGTATAAATTGAAGTTTTGTTTTAGTTATATTTGTGCTGATCTTAAATGGATACCTTAAACATATGAATTTTTATGTTGACATCTTACTTCCCTTTTAATAACATTTAAAACTTAGACAATTTTAAGTACTGAACTTGCTTATACCATATATTCACTTTTTTCATTTTTTGCTTATTGTACATTAGTGGTACAGTCATATATGGATTTTTCAACCCTGCAGATACATAATTGAACCACATATTTTGAGTCTTTTCCCCTCATTTTATTCTTCACTGAAGAGCTGCAATGGAAAAAATGGGTGTGCACCCTTTTTGCTTCAATCGTGTAGTTATAAAGAAGGCACAGAAGATTTTTTCCCAAATAGATTGTTTTAATTCTATGGCTTTCTTTTTTAGATTAGAAATTCACTTCTTGCACTACCCTCAGACTTTGTAGCAGTTAGAGAACTTATAAAATTAAGGCATCACAAGATTCATGGTACTAAAAGTCAAATGCTGAGGTGTATAGATATTTATGGTGAGACTCCTCAAGCCCTTTGTTTTTGTTAACATTTATTTATCTGCACTGTCTAATGAACATGTAAGGGGAAAAGTCACTTCAAGATTCATGAGCTTCTCTCCTCACAATGCACATCTGAATTTATATTGTAGCTAGAAGGTCATTTATCTGACAATGCAAATTCTGTCATTGACTTCAGCCATTAATTGCAAGTAGATGGACTTCCATCATTTCTTCTCTAATTCAGAGAATGACACGTTTAGCTGCAGTCATTGCTACCATTCATAAAGGTTATGTGACGTTACTCTGAGTAGTCACTGAAAGGCACATAATTTGAGCCATCAAAGGTGTTCTTGCCTGGAATGATGTCAATTGTTGACAATTTTTTCTCACCAGTTCTACTGTATAAGGCCAGCTAGCATATGCTGTATTCTTCCTTGCATTCTTGCAGCATCAGTAGTGGTCTGTGGTATTGAGAATTCTTTGGTATACTCTCAGTGAAATCTCTAACTTTAAGGCCCGCATGATCATCTAGACTGACTCCTGCACATCACAGGAGTCTATTTATGATTTTAATGAATTCTAAGTGTCATCTCTGTTGGTCTTTAGTTTATGTGCACCACAGACTAATGCTCCTAAACTCCCTCGGAGCTCTTAAAAACTGCTTGTAGGCATTCAAATTCTATTGAATGTATGGGCTCCAGAGAACAGCTGCCTAAAGATACCTCATCTGCCAAACTTATCTATTATTTGCAGACCAGTAAATAGGAAGGTTTGGAAAGTTAAGGTTCAGTAAATAAACTGAGATTCTTTGCAGAAATCAGAGTTCCTAATGTTTTTGCATGATACGATGTTATAATAATATTTCATAATGTAAAACCCCTCCAGAACTTCTGTTCTTTTCATGCTACATCCTCTAGTTAGTAACTGTCTTTTGCCAGCTACCTTCTGGTGTCTCTTTCTACAGATGTATGTGTGTTTTGCTGTAGGTAAAGTAAGGCTCTTTAAATTAAGAAAGGGAAATTGTATCATAGATTTCTTACATTTTTAAAAAATACAATTCTGGGGGCCTCAATCTCTTGATCTGATGAAACTGCTTCTGCATAGGTCTTAAGCCTATGCTTTCTTCAAGCTTTACACTTCAGACATTGGTCTCGCTCTTGGTATCATGATAGCCAATGTTCAAAGTCTGCAAGATATTTTTTTCAGATTACCTGTACTTTAAACTTAAATTTCCTACTGCTGCTCTACTGTGCCCCACCCACTCACAGTTCACTGTCAGTCTTGCCTTGTCACTATGGATACGTCTACATAGCAGCAGTGCCACCCTACACAACCACACAGCAGGGCTAAAACTCAGAATAAGCTACACAATTTAAGCTATGCAATTAGTGTAGCTCAAGTCGAAATAGTTTACTTCAAATTTAGGAGCACCTACACAGCACTTATTTCGAAATAGAGCACTCTTCTTCCGACTTCCTTTAATCCTCATACAATGAGGGTTACAGGAGTCAGAGTAAGAAGCATTCCAGCTGGACATTATTTCAACATTATGCTGTAATAGCTGCTTGTGTGTAGAGGCACACTTTGTTATTTTGAAATAACGTCAGTTATTCCAAAATAACGGTGCTGTGTAGATGTACCCTATCAGTGCCTGATTCCATCTGACAGGGTGTTGCCTCTACTTCTTGACTGGATTTGGGTCAGGGCCATTGCTCTGTTAATGTAACCTTGCCTATTATTTGTCTTGCATTTAGAGTCTAATGCCACACTCACTGAAGTCAATGTACAGTGATTTTATTATACAAATAAGGAGTTGGAGGAACCACTCAATCTAATTTTTATCTGTGATCTAAACAATCGCTAAAGCCAGTGAATCAAAAAGGGAAGAGGAAGTGTGCTAATTCACTGGGCCACCCACTCAAAGGCAAACACAGAAGTAGTGGTATCCTCTTTACTAAGTATTTGCTATTCAAGCTTAATTAATTGGAGAAAATGATGTGGTTTGCGGCTTCTTGAACATTTTCTACAATTGAAATACTGCACCTTGTCTTCTTCAATAACACACTGGTTTCCCAAAAATCAAGCCCTGCAAAGTACAAAATACTGTTGTCATTGGTGTTTGTGTAGCTTATTTCAAGTTAAGCCCTGCAGTGCAGATGCACCCTCAGATGCCTGGACGTGTTTTTCAGAGTGAAGGTAGTTAAGAACTCATAGCTAAAGAAAAAAAGCCCTTAGTGAGGTTTACAATAACTGCCAGCACCTTTGTTGGCATTGGGGCGATCACTGGTGTGCTTATTAGTATGTGTGTAGGTTCTTCCCCTTTAATGTTTTCTTTCTAGTGCTTTCACATTAAGACTAAAAGTGCATGTTAAAAAATGTTGGGAGGTAATGTATACCTATCAGCACTGATACTTTTTACAGCCTCTTGAGAGAAGGCTTGGCAATCTGATTAGCTGGGAGAAAAAAAATCAGTGTAGGCAGGGAACTGGGCAGCCTAGAAAACTCTCAGTCAAGAGGGAGAGAGTTTTGGGTCTCTACAAAAGACAGGTGATGGCTGAGGAGCCTGTAGCCTACAGTGGGTGCCTTGCTAGACCATAAAGGGAAAAAATCCAGGCACAGTTGCTTTGAATTGTGATAGTGCCCAGAGTTAATGAGATTTCTACTCACGTAATTTAAGCTTTCTTCAGTAAACATGTGGCTTAAATATACAATTACTGTAACACTTAATGCACATATCTATCATTTCTGGCTTCTGAGAGTCCAGGAAGGTTTAGGATCTCGAAGTGAGGTAATTTAGGAGAAAAGACAAGTGGGCAACACATGGAATATATTTATCCTAGGCTACTTTTAATTACAATTTATACAGATTTTTCCAGGTAGGTAGTCAAAACACAACACAGCAGCTAATGCCACCAGAGAGTGGCTGGGTATCAACATCCAGCAAATTCTTTCTTTAACTACTCTGCGAAACATGGGGCAAATTCTAGTCTGTTACACGGGTGTAAATATGGAGGGTTTGTATATTTACAGTGGAGGAGCAGCAAAATTTGTATTTGTGTCTTTTAGGGATGTTAAATTTTGAGTAATTGACTAATTGAATAGTCGATGCATTTTGCTTCAAGTATTCAATTACATAGTAGGGCACCTCCACATTTGATGTGTAGCAACAGTCCTAGGGCTGTTGCTACACTTCAGAGGCAAAAGTACCATGTGGAGCCCGGGCTCCCCCACTGATACTGGGCTCCATGCGGTGCTGGGGGAGCCTGGCCTCCAGCTACATGCAGCATTTCAAAGTGTCAGTGCTGCATGGAGCCCTGAATCAGCTGGGGACTCCCCAGTTGATCCCAGGCTCCACGGGGCACTGCTGCTGGTATTCTGAGTACCCTTTAAACAAACAAACAAGCAAAACCACTGCAGCTAACACTAAAGTTACTTAAATAGACCATTGCTGTAGAATGTTATCGCATTTTAAGAAAGGTGACTCATAGCAGTTTGTAACCTGGAGGAAAAAACACACTAATATTCTATTTCATTTGAGATTGATGTTATAAATAGAGCTTTTTTTAAAAGTCACACAAATGACAACCTTTTTCTTTGTTGTAACACCTTGCCATATTTCCAGTGCTGTACCTTGTTTTACAGTCATGTTCAACAATTTACACTGCAAAGCTCCATGAAGCATAAAGAAAGCCATGTGCTTGGCATACAAATCACAAAATGAAAAGGAATCAAAAGACAGATTTCAGACTCTGTATAGAACAGTGTTAATACTGATAGGATACAGAATGAATTCTGTTTCTAATGTATCTACTGTTCCCTGCTGGGGCACCTCCCTGTAACTCAGCTGGGGATTAGCTTGTGACCAATCTGATCCCCCTCCTTCAGTTTCTCTGCCTGCGGGGTCTCATGCATCCTCTCTCTAAAGAGAGAGGCTGCTCAGTCTTCATAACTCAGAGTGCCCTCTTCATCTGACCAAGTCACTAGAGCTTCCATTTCAGGGGTATCAAAGTCTTTCTGAACCGTCTCAGAAGTCTTCCAGGCTGTGCCACTTCCCCCGTGGCTTGCAGTGGGACCTGGGTTCACCCATTACTTCAGTTCTAGCCTGAAGTTCTTAATAGCAACCACCAACTCTTCAGTCACAGGCCCTGTTACTGTTTCCCTATGCAGCTCTGAACGCCTTTCTTCTCTAGCTCTGACCCCTAACCTGGATCACCAATGGAGCTTCCTCTCCTCCCAGCATCCATTACTTCACCCTTCTCAGACTTAGGCAGTATCCCTGGGCTTATCCTCTCCTAGACCACCTCCTTGTCTCTTACCAGCACCCCTCCTCTCTAAGAAGAGACTGCAGAATTCCTTCCTACACACTGCTTCTTGGTTTTCTGCCAGCTCCTACCCAGCTGGGCTTCATCATCAATTAAACCTTATCAACCCTGACTTCTCCAGGTGCAGGATATCACCAGCCCTTCTTACTTTACTCACATCTCTTTAACTATCACACATGCATTCAGCACGTTCCAGAATCTTACTATGGTGGAGTCTGTTTATTTCAATAATGCTCTTCTTGTGATGCTGAGCAACAACAGATGTGACATTTAATAACAATACCTAATGTCTTTTCCACTGCAAGATTAACAAGATTGCTCTACATAGTTATTTCCTCTCTGGATACATTTGGCTAGTTTGAGCTGAGACACTTCTTTAAAAAGCTTGCCCCAGTAAACTTCAGCTTCCTCTGATCATAGGCTAGGAACTATCTTGGTCTATGGTTGCGCAGGTACATAATAATGGCCCTCTGATTTATTTGTATTGTGTGAGATCCTAAAGACTAGAGGCTATGGGTCAGAATCTCTCTGTAATCCCCACACCCTTTTCATAGCTTCCCCAGCGTGTGTGTGACTGTTCTTGGGGTACCCACAATTGTGCATCACTTTGTTACTCACTGCCTCCAGAAAGAGGGAGTCTGTCTTGTGGTAGCTGGGTGTTAGCTTCCTGACACTGCCAGTCCTCCAGCCATTCATGCACTGTTCTCTGGGCTATCCCAGTTCTTCCTTTGCCTTGTAGGTTAATAGGTGTCCCCCCATATCTCTGAATCATTCTCCATCTCCTTGGAACTGGCTAACCACAGAATTTGTAGCTCCTCTGCACCTAAAGATGCAGTATACCCCAATTTACCAGTTTTACCCTAAATCTCCACTCTAGCCACACAGAACTTGCAAGCACTTACAATGAAAAAAAACCAGTTTTATTTAATAACAAAGCTTTAACTAGAAACAAGAGTGGAGGAAATAAGTGGTTTGCAGCACAAAATAAAATCAGAAAATGCTAACCTGGGTCCACACTTTTCAATAGTTACCTACCCTACCTAAAAAAATAGGGTTCCTTCCAAACTTCAGTCCACTGCAGACCTGGCTGGTTTCTCAGGAACTAGAATCCGAATGTGCATGAAAGCACCCCTCATTCCACAAGCAGTCAAGACTTTGCTAATATAAAGCAAAGCTGAGCTGTGAGCAAGAGGCAGGTCCTGCTCACAGAACCTGGCAAGAACAGGTTTGATATTGCAGAAACACACCTATGAGGTACTAGGCACAAGTCATGTAAACACATTCCAGGATAGTACCAGAACACCCCGACACGAGCACACCCCCCATAGATAACTAGAACATACTGATCCATCCTAAGGATAAAATCAGGATGACAGCATGATGGATAGAGATGTTTTGATTGAACCAAAATGTACAAAGTAATAGGTGGCAACCTGGTACAGCAGAGGGTGGCACTCTGATACACCAGGAGTAAGGAGTTGTGTACAGATGTCTCCAAAAGGGTCTGTCTTTGTCCAGCCTAGCAAGCAGTAAGAACTCCCACCACTGATTGAGCTAAGTCCATTTTGGGGGCACCCATTCTTCGTGTACCTGTAACCATCAGGCTGGGATGTTAGTACTGTGCTTTGTTTGGCAATAAACCTGCCTGGGTGCTTTAATAGGTTCTCTCATGTTTATGATCATTGGGCAGTTCCCTTAAGGTCTACTGTGTCAGGGTACGTCTAGACAGTGGGGCTATTTTGGG
The DNA here is from genome assembly GCA_032595735.1 of Pelochelys cantorii. NCBI lineage: Eukaryota > Metazoa > Chordata > Testudines > Trionychidae > Pelochelys > Pelochelys cantorii. Next base: position 162,727,464 of record CM064327.1, read on the forward strand.
GTACCAGAAGTATCCCAAAATAGCTACCCCATGTCTTTTAAACGTGCCCATTACTTTGAAATATTTTTTGAAATAACGGGCATGTTGTTCCAGCATCCCTGTAACTCTAGTTCCATGAGGGTTAAGAGATGTCTCAAAATAGCAAATTATTTCGAAATCTGGCACTGTGTACACATGCCAAATCTTGAAATAAGCTATTTTGAAATACACTCGAAATAAGATACTCAATTTGCACTATGCAAATTGAGTATCTGATTTCGAGTTTAGGGTGCTGTGTGGATGCACCCTCAGCTACCTGAGCAGAACTGGGACAGCACACAGGGAGAATATTCACGAGCAGCCAAATATCCATCAACATCTGACAGAATACCAAACTGGCACCACCTTTCCATGATTTTAATTGATTGTTGTGATTTTGGATGGCTTTTATTGACTATGATAAGGGTCAATCATAGAATCATGCATTAGCATGCTGTCTGGCTAGAGGGGGACAACTCCCTCTTGCTTGAATGGATCATCATCCAGAAAAATTAGCCTGGATTATTACATTTTACATTGTATCCATAGGGCATACCAACAATTAAATAATTATTCCTTAAATATTAACCATATGTACATCTCTAGTCTTCATAAGTTATGGGCTTTCTGAAGGGAGCTTAAATGTGACTTTGTGGATAGATATTTGGGACAACATGTGTCTAGTGTAGTGAGTTGTTAGGTCTTGGACAAGAGCTATTTTGCAAAGAACATGGCATCCTCTGCCATGGGGATCTGGAGGCTGGTCTGTACTTACCAGGGGGTTGACATTGTGGTGATTGATGCACCAGAGGTCAATTGATCAGGTCTAGTGAAACCCACTAAATTGACCACAGATTGCTCTTCCATTGACTGCAGTATGCCACTGGAATGAGAAGAGTAAGGAGAATCAATGAGAAAGCATCTCCCATTGATGTAGTGTAGTGTGGATGCTGCTGTAAGTAGATCTAAGCTATCTTGGCTTGAGTTATGCTATTAAAAAATAGGCCAACAAATTAGGAGGTACAGGAAGCAGGGCCCAGTGCTTTAAAAGGGCCTGGGGCTCCTGACCACTGCTACTGTGGCCACGGCAGCCACAGTATTTTGAATATTCACAAGACCCTTTAAATCACCACTGGAGCTCCAAATAGCACCCTCCAGGTGGTGCTGAAGAGCTGGCTGGAGGAGGCTAGACCCCCGCCCTACCCTCTTCCACCTGAGGCAGTATCCCATCCAAGGGCATAGAGCCAGTCCTCCCTACCTTGCACAGGGACCCAGCATTTTCTGGCAGCAGCCCTGCTAATGTAACTCAAATTTCATAGCTTAGATTGACCAGTCACTGTAGTGCAGACAAGCCCTGTGTCACAAAGGATTTAGGCACATAGGAATAAAGCCAGCACTGTACACTACTTGTTGAATAAATCAGCTAGAAAGCAGAGCTTTAAATTAACTCTCCTATCCCCCTGTACCAACTAGCACAACTGGAGGCATTGGCCAAGAACAGATTACACCTACAGCAACATGGAAGAAATTGCTTCACTGCTGGTTAGCCAGAGTAGCCACATGCCACCCTATACACAGGCTTGTAGAAAAACTACAGGCTAGTCCTGTTATTCCTATGGGGAGAAAGGACTGATCTAAATATTGGAACATATCATTATTGTTGATGAAAGAAGGGGAATTACAAAGAGATCCCATACCAGTGAATTACTTAATTAAAAGCAGGGTTTGGATGAATCTCAAATTCCTTGTACATAAATCTGGCAGTCTGGTAGAATGATCAAAAATGTAATCGGAGAATATTTTTGCAAATAGTTCTTGAATCCATGCCTGTAAATTTCCAATAAATTGGTCTCATGGGATTCTTTGGGTTTGTAACAAAAAGTACCAGCTGTCCAACACCCACATTTCCAGGTAGACAGGATGGGTGAGGTAATACCAGAAGAAGTTGGTCCAATAAAAGGTAACAGAGACAAGCTTTTGAGCTGAGAGAGACCTGAAGAAGAGCTCTGTGTAAGTTCAAAATCTAGTCTCTCTTGCCAGCAAAAGTTGGTCCAATGAAAAGATTTTACCTCACCCACTTTGTCCATGGTATGAGAGAGATCAAAACAACTAGGCTGTGTCTATACTGGCACGATCTTGCGCCAGAGCCATGCAATGAAGCTCAGCGTGGACTATCGCTGAGCCTCATTTGCATAACTAATAGCCGCCATTTTTGCAGAAGAGGCTCTTGCGCAAGACAGAGCTGTCTACACTGCCCCTTCTTGCGCAAGAAAAGCCCTCTTGCGCAAAGCCATTATGCTGATTATTTTCAGGCATAACGGCTTTGCGCAAGAGGGTTTTTCTTGCACAAGAAGGGGCAGTGTCGACAGCTCCGTCTTGCGCAAGAGCCTCTTCCGCAAAATGGCGACTCATTAGTTATGCAAATGAGGCTCAGCAATATTCTACGCTGAGCCTCATTTGCATGGCTCTGGTGCAAGATTGTGCCAGTATAGACACAGCCCTACAGTAATGCTGCATACACATTTCCAGGCATTGGTTCCCAAAGTAAGACATACAGTAGTATAGAACTGTAATAGAAGAGAGATTCATAGGGGTGTTTTCAATTCACTAAAAGATGATTGTGAGCAATGTAATTTGTTTAATGTAGAATGTGTTTCATAAGGATTTCTGCAAGCCCAACCAACAATTCCTGTTACAAACTGCATGAAATGTTCCCCTGCCCTGCTTCATTACTCAGATTTACTATTGTGTGTGTAGTTTGTTACTACTTCTAGAAGTAGTAGATGGGTCCACACCCAACAACCCTCAACTATAGAAAAATTCAGAATCCAATCCAAGTTCAAATTTCTTGTTTGGCCCTTACTTCTATAATGGCCTCACCAAACTCTGATCCATCTGTATTTTTATGGCTAGGAAAATCATCAGCCTGGGTAAATCTGTTACTCCATTGATTTTTGTCAACCAAGGTTAACCCAAAATCTTCCTAGGGAGATAGTTCTGTCAATTGCCTCTCTCACTGTACACATCCAGGTGTGTGTTCCTCCACTTCTAGCCAGTTATCTCCACAATACACAACCGTCTTAGGCTACAGCCACATTGCATATCCTCTTCCTGAAAAAAAAACGGCAAATAGCGCTCCCATGTGCATATCTTCTTCCGATTCTTTTTGCGGAAGAGGTTTTGCCAATAAAAAGCCCTGTGTAGATGGGACCGTTAGTTGGAAAAAAAACCCTTTTTCGCAAGATCCCTTATTCCTCAAAAAAAAAAAATCGAGGTGTATAGGATCTTGCAAAAAAGGGTTTTTTTCTGACAAATGGCCCCATCTACACAGGGCTTTTTATCGGCAAAACCTCTTCTGCAAAAAGAATCAGAAGAAGATATGCAAATGAGTGCAATTTGCACATCCTCTTCCACAAAAAACGGCTGTGTGGCCATAGCCTTATACACAATGGCTGCATCTAGACTGGCAAGTTTTTCTGCAAAAGCAGCTGCTTTTGTGGAAAAGCTTGCCAGCTGTCTACACTGGCCACTTGAATTTGCGCAAGAACACTGACTATTTAATGTATGATAGTCAGTGTTCTTGCGCAAATACAATCATACATTAAATAGTCAGTGTTCTTGCGCAAATACAATGACTCTCCTGTTCGGGAAAAAGCCCTCTTGTGCAAATGCTTTTGCACAAGAGGGCCAGTGTAGACAATTGAGAACTGTTTTGCACAAAAAAGCCCCGATGGCAAAAATGGCGATCAGGGCTTTCTTGCACAAAACCGCGTCTAGATTGGCACGGACGCTTTTCCACAAAAAAGTGCTTTTGTGCAAAAGCATCCATGCCAATCTAGATGCTCTTTTCCACAAATGCTTTTAACGGAAAAGTTTTTCCATTAAAAGCATTTGCGGAAAATCATGCCAGTCTAGACGTAGCCAATGTGCATAGCTTCTCTTACGAAGAATCTTATCTGCTGAATATGGCTTACTTAGCCACACCACAGTCCACTCTCTAGAACATTCTGTGTATTTAAAGCAAAAACAGCCAGTCTTATTTCAGACAAGTGCACCTCATCCTGCTGGAGCAAAGCCTGGCATACCCATTGCCTCATAATAGCAGTTAGAAAAAGAAAAAAAATACAACATACTAATTGATTTGATTCTCTTATACCTTCTATCATTAGAAGTTGGGTAGGGACATGGAAAGTTTGTCTAGCAGATATCTTGTGGTATTTTGCTCTGTGGATCACACAATCATTAAAAATTGGCATTTTAATCCAAGATGCAGCATCCACTAGCCTTCCAGAGAAGGCATCCTTTTAATCATGGAGTTCCCTGCCAAGATTCAAATTGGTTGGTAGCAGTGTTCACCAGCTTGACATCAACTATATCATCAGCCATGATTCTCAGATACAGGTGTTTTGCACAAAGCATAGCTTCAATACTCTGATTAAGTCCTAAAGTGGCCAAAATTTGCTAAATGGTCCCTTTACTTTACAAACAAACAACAGATATAGTGTAAAGGAGGCGGACAAAAAAAAGTAGGACCCATCCTATGCTGACATGAAAGTTTCATGAAAACTCATCAGAAACGTTGTACCACAAGTTACTGTCTTATCCAGCTGGAAAAAGAATTCTAGTGAATTCCTCCAGGAAAAAAAAAAACCTCTAGCAAAGGAAAATGATTCAGGTGAAGGCCTCCTTACACAAGAATGCTGACAAACACACACACTAGCTACATATATACAGCAGGCTTTTTGCACAAGTCAGGACAACAGGAAGAGATCTTAAATAAGGGACTGTCCTGGTAAAAACAGGACAGATGGTCACCCTAGTACTGCTAATGCTACACTTCCCAAGTACCCAGATTTTGTACCTGTACTCTTCACTCCTGCCTGAACCTGTTATTCAGTAGTTGTTCATTCTGCCCCCCAAAAAATATTGGAATCCCAGGCACAGTAGCTCCTCTCTTTAGGCTGGGCAAGGTGCCTGTAGACTCAGGTGGTTTTGTGCTAGCTTCCCTCCCAGATTTCACTAGGTGCATGTCTCAAGTGAGGCTTTTATATTTGTAAACTGAAACCAAACAGCCCACAGGTGATTTTTAAGCCTTTCTGTTACACTACCCCGATTAGGCCCAAGAGAACTGTTTATAAGTGGCCCCAGCTGTTCTCTTAGTTCAGCTGGCTTAGAGGTTGTGACTCTGCCACAGCATCAGTTATCTCTAAGCTTTACCCCCAACATGATCAGCTAGTAGAAAGCAACAATGACATATCAAGTGCCATCGGCTAGAAAACAATGCCCCCAATCCTGCCTTTGTCAACTTTGCTGGTTGAATCAATAGGTCCCTGTGCCGGTTTGCTGGTAAACATGTATGTGCTATGCTCCCTATGCTATAGTTCAGAAAGAATAAGCAGAAGCAAAAAAACACTAGCCATGTCACAGGAGTTCAAAGAGCTTTTTGATGTTTTTCTCTCTCTTTTTCTTTGCTCTTCTGCACCTCTCTTTAGTGCCCCTCTGTAGTGTTGAAATGCACCTCTCTGTGGAGGGCCAGCAGAAAATCTATACCCTACTGTAGTCCCGCTTGCCCTTCTGTTCAGGCCATTGATTTTATCCAAGGGTGAATGCTTAGTGTAGCAAAGAACCACATGCTGCCTTGACTTAAATCATCTAGTTACTTAGGCATTGTCACACTCCGCATCTGGGCACCTAGAAAAATCCCATGGACAATCTTGTGATCCACAAAGGGTACATTAGGGATGTAGGCTCTTTGTATAATGAATAGGAGAGACAGGTATTGTACAACGTGATCCACAATAGCCGGCATGCTAAGTGAGGGGGGGCTTAAACTAGCCAGTAGGAAATGTCGATGAGAGAGGTGTCCACTAATCCCTGCCCCCTCAGGGAGCTAGGTATTATGCCTGCAGGGAGCACCTCCTTCTCATAGTGGCTCACAAACAGGAGCCCATCTCCTGACGTCAGGTGGCTTGGGTGCTTACAGTGGTTCTTACAGGAATGATTTAGGTACCTGCCTATTTCCACACCACACAGATGGAGGAGCAGGTGGTATTCCTCACCTTAACTCCCTCTGCAAACAAGAGTCAGAAGAGGAACCCACATTTATGATATTTTGTCCAGTCATTAGAACATGCACTTAGGATGCAACAGACCCAGATTCGATCACTGCCTCTCTGCCAGAGGGTCTCCCACAAACATGCTCTAAACACTGAGTGATAGGACATGCTGATTGTGGGTGGGCAACTATTATATATTTATGCAAAGCAGAGAAGACATTGGGCCAAAGAGGTAAAGAATGAATGATTCTGTAGCCTGGTGATTCTAGGGTAACCATGTGGGAGGTGGGTGACCATAGGTCCAGTCCCCTGCTCTAATCTTTACCGTTTATCCACAGAGGAACAGCTTCAGGAGGAGAAACCCTACTCATTCTCTGACTACCTTATATGTCAGTGGTTGGAGCTTTTCAATAAAAGGTGTGGGAGACCCTTGCTCAAATCCCCTGGCAGAGAGGGGCAAATTATACCTGGATTTTCCACATCCCAGGTGACTGCTTTAACCACTGGATTAAAAGTTATAAGGTGAGCTCCTGTTTTCTGGCCAGATTTTGAACACGGTCTGCTCTAGCAGGTAGCCTCTGAGTAAAGTGTCTAAATGCCTGTCTTTCCCCTTATTCGTGAATCATTCCAGGGCATAGATAGGAGACACACCTCTGGCCACCTAGCATGAGGTGGCAGGCCACATGCCCAAGAGGAAGAACCTGAGGCACCTGCAGCATTCAGCAAGAGTTGCAGTAGAGCCTAAAAGTAGAGCTTATGTGTCTAAGTATCTTGGTCGCTGCCCCTCTTTGGAAGCCAGATGCAATGAGCAGAACAGCCCCCTCCAAATGTAGGTGGTAATATGGACCACATAAAAATAAAGCTGCAGTAGAAATCTGACCAGACACAGCTGCAAGTTTAGGTTTTTCTAGGGAGGCAATTAGCCAATCCCCATGTGGCTGCTTCTGCTGCTCCCTTTGGTGCAGTGTTCCTGAGAAGCAGTGAAATGGCCCACTCTGCCATTTTGGATACCAGAAGAAGGCACTCCTATCCAAATTAATAGATGGGATGTGCAGAGACAGTCACATCCCTTCCATCAACTGGCCATTTCTTGTCCAAGATTAAGTGGGCATTAGTGTTCCCTCTAAGCTGTGTGCTTGGGCAGCTGCCCAGAAGAGATTCAAATGCCACCCAGCTGATTAGCAGAACACCCACAGTCAGCAGCAGGGGGACGCATATGTTTCTATTTGTGGGGCACATCCTCACATGCCTTGGTGCACATAACAAAATTTATTCTATGCATATATGGAAAAAATTAGAGGGAACATTGAATATACCTTATATAAACCTGTACTTGTTCTCTACAGAATCAATGTATGCAATTAACCTGCATGCAAAGTATGGGCTCATCCCATTGAAGGGTGAGCTGAGGGCGACATTCCCATTCAAATATTCTTGAGAAGGAAGGTGAAGGTTAGCCAGTCTTCTGTGTTCATGGCCCATATACCACTGTGCTTTCTTGGCTTGGTTTTTCACATTGTAATTCATGGTGAGAAGATGGTACGGCCATTAAGCTTTAAGGATAATCGCTGATTAGACACAAGGTAAAAGTTTTGCAATATCCTTAAAAGCACAATGTTTGTGGAAATGATTCTGTGTCCCCATGCAGTAGCTATCTATTAACTGAGATGGTATATTTATGGGCTGTCCATGGAATAGTGCCACTAGCTACCATATAAATCAAGGAGTTTCAGTTATAAACAACCTATAACATAATAATAGTTTCCATCGCATGGCCATTTTGCATCTTTAATATTCCTGAAACTGCCTTCCAAAAATTGCTTTTCAATTAACCGGAAGCATCATGAGATTGAAGATGTCAAAAGGCCTATGTGAAAGCTCACAGAAGACCATGATAAAACTGTATCCCTGACAATATAAAAGGTTACTGCCAATTAACTTACACTACTCTGTTTTGTTTTCAGCTATTCTTGCTAAACAATTGATGCAATACAAAAGATGCCAACTAATGGACTCAATCCTAAAAGCACTCTCTGCATTCAGCTGCCATGTAGGGTTTTTTATCCTAATGTATGTCAATCCAGCACCTATTGTACCCATGATTCTGACTGCTGCAGTGTGTGTGAGCAGCTGACAGTCTTTAATTTCTTATCCTCACAACACCCCTGTGAGGCAGAGAAATGCTATTATGGTCATTTTGCAGAGAACTAGGATACCTATCAGCTATTAAATTGATGAGAGTCAGGTACCAAGCTGCTTTTAAAAAATCTCACCAAGGGCTAGATTCACAAAACAGCTAAGGTGCCTAACTGCAACTTTTAGATGCCTAAATCCCAGAACCAGACACTCCTCCTCCAGGATTCACAAAATCCTCTTTCAATAGCCACAGAACCCTGTAGTTGCCTAAAGCTTGCTCAACACTTACATTTTTGTAGTTTAAGTATCTGTGTTTCTGTCTCCCTGTACCAGTGCAACTGCTTGTCTTTTCACAACTGCTTAGCCAGGATGCTATTCCCACTCTGGTATTAGCGCACTTCTGATTTTGATTCTCAGTGTGTTCTCCTTGTGTGAACTCTACTCCAAATCTAAATAGGATTTTTGAACTGTGAGTTTTTTTGAGAGTTTTTTAGTCTGTCCATTTCCCTCAGAGATTCTGTTGTAATATAAAATTAATTAGCATTTATCAAATTGTTTGTGTTCCAGAAAAGATTTGCTTGACACAGGATCCAGGAAATCCTAAACAGAAGTGGAGCAGAGATTTTTTTTTGACTTGCCCCAAATCACTTGTAGAGTCTGGATGAGAACTCAAGAGTCCTGTTTACTTCACTAAAGATGGCCACATTCTCCCTCCCCAGAACAACACAAGTCAAAAGATTCACTAGTTTCAGTTACTTCTTATTAACCTGAGGGAGTTGCTAGAGGCTGGACAGCCTGCTCTCTGCTTCTCTGGGTGCTAAAGTGTGTCTGCAGATTTTTGGCAGTCGTGGCTTTGGATAGACTGAATGCCAGGGGCCTTTCCCACCTGTTTCTTTAAATGCTCTCTTCATTGTCGACAACAGTGGAAGGTCCTTGTCAGTTTGGAAGAGATATTGAATAGAATTGTATCAGGTTTCACATCCAGGGCAACTTGAGATTTCTATGTCTTTAAAATTATCTTTTTTTTTAGTATTATTGAGGAAGCAAAAATCTATCTGTTTTCATACCTCTCTGATGGGATGGTAGCAATTCTGTTTCATTTCAAATTATATAATCTAAAGAAGTGTTTCTTAAACTTTTTAAGACCACAGAACACCAAACAATCTTTTTTTTTTATGCGGAACACTGGGGGAAAGTTGTTGAGAAAAAAAAAGCGGTCATGGCCCCTTTAATTGCCGCATGTGTTGTCCCCCCCAAAAAAAGTTAAAAGAGGCCACAGTATACCTCTGACTGTCTCGTGGCACACAGTTTAAGAAATATGGAGCTAGAATATAATTTTCAAAAAATGCTTAAGTGATTTGGTCACTTTTTTGAACAATTTAGCCCTCGGCTATCGGGAAAACTTGAAATAAAACAAATGGAGACATTCAAGTGGAATTTGAAAACCACCTCATTTAAAGATAATGTTGGTTTAAAAGGATAATAGTTATCCACTGTGGAAGCATAATCAAAACACAGACATACTTTCACCATCATGTAGTTTCCAAGGCCAGTCTAGGTTTTGCTAGGGATGTTACATGGCAGGTATTTGAATAGTCCTATAATCACATGAAATTTTAGTGGTTACACAATTATTTGAAAGACCCCAGGGATGGGACCAGCAGGCATTGTGCTCCTGGCCCCACTCCTGAGGAGCCCTTTTCTACCCCTGCACTGCTGCCTCTGAGCATAGGGCACAAAGGGAGCTGGTTCACAAGGGGAGCCAGTTTAAAAAACAGCTCCCCCTGTGGACCGGCTGCCTGCCATCCTGCACTACTACCTCTGATCCAGAGGCAGCAGTGTGGGGTGGCAGCAGCCCCTGTCTGTGGGGAGTCTGAGCTCACCATGGACAGAGGCTTCTCTGTAGGATGCAGAGGCAACAAGGGGGGAATGCGAATAGTCAATAAGATTAACCAATAAACCTTAAGGCTTAAGGCTTATCACTTAATAGTCTAGTCAACTACTCATTGACATCCCTTATAGGTAACAATGACATACAAGGCTCCTTAATAGCTGTTTCCTTGTCTTTATGTTAAATATAAGAAATGTTTAACACACACAACTTTTCTTTTCCAAATATTTTACAGATATTAACTTATTAGCATCAAAGAGGAGAATGACTCAGCATCTATTACAACATACATAGATCATGAGGCAAGAGTCACTCTTTTCCTGGCCAGCATTTGGGCAGGCAACCTTCCCCCTTTGTTGGGGCTTACATCTGGTTTCTGGTGTAGGGAGCCCAGCCACTTCTTTTGGGACTCCCTCCCATGCTGTTTCTAGCTCTAACTGCTAGCACTTTGTTTCAAAATCTTGCTTTCTTTCTCTTCTCTACCACTCCTCCCATCCTCTCACTTTCCCCCTGTTTCTAACTGGGAGACTTTTGAAGGCCTCCAGAAGGCCTAAAGTGAAGTCAGCTCGCCCCAATCTGCCTGGGCCAGCTCTCTGCCAGGTGCTCTTAATTGTCCTGCCACCCTCCACTTCTAATTAGCAGGCCTTTCACCCTTTTTGGGCTGCCTTTTCCCCACTCTTTAGCAGCCCTCTGGCCTGAGCTTGTCATAATAGGAAATAACTGATATAACCAATCATTCCTAGCAATATAACTAATCCAGAAGGGGCCAATGTTAAAATATTGACAAGAAAATGTGAAAATCAAGGAATATAGCTAGAGTTACTGTAATTTTCCACATATATGCAATTTTAATACAGGGAGCACTTCTGTGTCAAGACTCACTTTCTGTGTTCAGCTGGACCTGCATCACAAATATTAGATAAAATTCTTAAAGAAGAACATCTAACTAGTACCTGTAGAAGACACAGCTATCTGTACTTTAAGTGTGTGAGCTATGAAAATGTGTATTCATGAGGAAAAGATCTTAAGCACTTATAAAAATGGAATATTTGGCTTGGAGGACACTTCATGTGACAGACACAAAATTTACAATAGAAACTAAAGTTATTTTATTTGGAGCATATTGTATCTAAATATTTCATTACAGAGGAATGTGATGATTATCAACTTGTTGAATGAAATTTGTTTCCATTTCTCTGCTCTGTCAATTCCAAACATCATTCAAACTGCCTTGCTGTTAATAACATAAGTGCCACATTCTGTAAGTGATGAAAAATGAAGCATTCCAACACTGAAAGGCACCTCAATTAACAAAGCTTGTTATATTTTTTTTATTTACAAGACATCACTTGCACAAAAGATTTGGTGTGAAGTGAGAATGAGGAGCACACAGTGAATACACTCATCAACATACAAATAATTATTAAAAAGAAAATAAAATGATGAATCTGACATATGACAGTTAAGGAACATGGTAAATTCATGATCAGCCCATTTCCTCTCATTTTCCAGCTCTGTAGAAAAAGCCTGCATCCTTCCATCAAGCACTAAGAAGTCATCTTTATGAGCATTTTAGAAACTGCTTAACCAAGCAGAGTATCTTCTCCACATGGATAATCACAGGCCATATGAATTGTTTCTTACCAAGACAACCTTTCCAGTCCTTGATTGTGTGTGGTTTTTATTAGCCACCGAGACAATGTCCCTCAGCAACCTCCATGTTAAGTTCCTCTGGTGAGAAACTTCCATTCAAGTCACAAGGCTCACAAAAGAAAACCTCAAGTGTCCAGCATAGAATTTTCAAAAGAGCCCCACTGTAAATATTACAAATTAGTCCTTCATTGTGTGCATACTCACACATACTAGAAAACTAGGCTTACTGACAAGCTTTAACTTTTGGTAAGAAACTTTACTTCTGCTGTGGTTAGCAGGTTCTCTTGCCATCATAAGTCTCCCACTAGCTAGAACTGATTGTGAATTCCATTACACATTAACCATGGGCATCAGTTTTGATGGGGAAAATGATGTCTTTGCATACGCAATGAAAACTTTTATTGGAGAAGCATGGACTTTAGATAGATGCAGAATACTTCTCTGAAGATAGGACAGTATTCTCCCTTAGGACCTGACAGGTTAGAACTCTTCAGATCTGGTATTTCCAATTCTTCTTCTTTTCTTTACAAAAAAAATTAGCGCAGAATGGGTTGAGAAAAGCCAGCAGGTGTGACTTACACTAGAATGTCACTTCTCTTACTGCACCACACCACCACAGTTATCATGGCAATCATCAGCAATACTGGGATTAAGATCAGAGTTATGAGGATTTCATCCGGAGGATCTTCCCAGTGAACCTTTTCTGAAGTACAGTTTGAAAAGAATTGTTTATGAATTCCAGTGATGAAGCCCTGTGCGAGTGGGTTTGGCCAAAAGCAACTTGCAGCATTGGCTTCCCGTTCTGTGCAGATACTGAAGTTGTTGTAATACCTAGGGAGAAAGACAAGAAAATGGAAGTAAGTCTGAATAAAAATTATTTTGTTTTTCTTAAAAAAAATTAGTCTGCTCCCATTTTGGTTTTTTAGATATTTCAGATGGTTGTAAACAGATCACCCCCTTGTCTCTTGTTTTTTCACCCAATACAAAAACTTCTGGAATCCCAGGGGGCGGAGGGGAGGAGGTGGTGGTTGTTCTGAAACATGGCTTATCAAATAGTAATTTTATTTCAGTAACTACAGGCAAAATTTTGGCATTTGCAATAAAGCATTTTTGAGATTGCCTTTTTATAGGCTCTTTGACAATCTGTTCACCCTCATGGTGTTTTTCATTTGATTTATGCAGTTTTAGTAGAATTGACAACAGTTATCATGTGTCTAATCTATACGGTTGTACCAATAGTATAGATACTGCTGCTGAAGGAAATACATTGCCGTGGGTGTTCAGCACCTTGGAAAAGCAAGCAGTGTCCGACATGTCTGAGATGACACAGTGAGTCAGATGCAGTGTAGTTGTAGCCATGTTGTTCCCAGGATACTACACACGTACCTTGTCACAATGAGTCATAAGCAGAATTAAGAATACACTATTCCTAACTCCTAGACATCTGGTCAGGCTGCTAAACAGGCTCAGTAAAATCCTGGCTCCATTGAAGTCAATGGCAAAGCTCCCAGTGATTTCAATGTGGCCTGTAGTTCACCCTCTCATTTTAACTCATGTAGCATTAGACTGCAGTTCCCTTGGCAGAGGTATCAACAATACCCATAAAAATCAAACGTGGCAACTGCAACAAACTGTGAGTGAATTATAAGTAATTCATGCATAGTCTGTTGCCAGGCAGGAGGCTGAGGCCAAGTGCAGTCCCAGCATGAGATCATGAACTGCTGAATAACAATTTCAGTCCGGCTGTGTGCGGACGCAACAATCAGAGAAAGAGCCAATAAAAATGAAATAAAGCATTGAGGTTTTTTTGAAATCTTAACCTTTCCCACATCAGAGTTAGACTGTAATGCTTGTCTACAGCCTTCGGAGAGTTCTACTATACCCAGGGACACACGAAACTTAATTTCAGCTCAGTAGAGTATACAGAAAGATGTATATAATGTTTGGAAGTTAACCAAAGTTGCTATTTCTGAATGCAGGCTATGCTCGGAGCAAGGAAACAATAGACCCAATTGAATAATTTGATGGATTGTTGTGATGGGATCACAAGCCAAGGGGATTTGAAAAGGAATAGAATGGTGAGAGGTAAGAGGAAATTAGAACGTTGAATTGTGTCTGGACAGCACATAGAGGAGAAGGAATGAGGAATCGAATAATTGTCTGTTGTACTTTCCCATGTACCCTTCAATGATGGGTGACTTAGTAAAATTGTTTCTAAGGGAATGAAACACTACTTGATGCCTTCAGGGACAGTATGCTGCACTATTGTCTGTGAAGCCCTGCTCCTACCCAATATACGAGCACAGTAATTGCCTTTGAATGACACATTTCCTGCAATAGAAAAATAATGTCCCTGGGAACTGATGGTGACTCAATCCTTGGTTGTGTGGGAGCAAAGCTGAACCACTCAGCATTAGAGGCAAAGGCTGCAGTCTACCGTATAAGGACAGACAGTGCCACTGAGGACATTGCCTACCATGCTACTGTTATGTAGTCACAGAACACTGTATGGATAAGGTCTATGGCTACCTTCTTAAAGTCATGTGCATAAGAGAAAACAGCAGCCTTGTAAAAAGACACAGGTCAAAGTCTCTACCTCTTCCTCTTCCCGTTGGAGCTGGCATAGTTTTTAAATCTTTGCTTATAGCTTCCTATACAAATACTAGGTTATCTAAGGCCAAGATGTGCTGGCACATCACCAACTAGCATGAGAACGGAGAGCAGTGGTTCTCTAGCTGTTGAGACACCAAAGTGGGTTGCAACTCCATTTCAATGGGGTCACCAGAGCCAACATGAGACTTACTGAAGCCTGAGAGCCTGAGCTTGGGGAAGCAGAACTCTGGGCCCAAATCTTCGGAGGCCTTATGTAGCTGCATATTATGCGTATAGGTAAAAATGGCTCTGCCTTGGGGAATTAGGCACCTGGGGGATAAGGCAGCATCTGAGCTGTGGTTTTGAAAATGTTAATGGCAACTTAATGGAGGAATAAGGTGTTTAATGAGGCAGAAAAGTGGCTAAATACTTTGAAAGATTTGGGTCCCAAGTCATATGCATTGGGCTACACTCTGTCTTCTATTAGACAGTACAACTTACTAATAATCGAGGTATGTGTGAATATAAATTACTCTATAAATCTAGAGTACTATATTCTTACCATCAAATTTATCAAGGTGGCTTACAAATTCTGTAGAAAAAATAACATTCTTTTATTAAGTTCTGTAAGAGTTTTTCAGTGCTGTTGGCTGATTTCAGCAAAATAGTGACCCATTGCTTTTGTATCTAAGTCTAATACAGTCCAAGGAAATAGAACAAAACAGCTGCCAAGTTCCCCCACATAGTAAGATAAAAATAATTAGGTTTGTTGTAGTGTGTTCAAAAGACTGAATTCCTAAAAGCCAATCCACACCCATGCGTGTAATCTTAAGTAGAATTCTGCAGAACATTCACTTAACACCTCATACCTCAAAATACTAATGTTTTGCCTACATTATAACTGTATTTTCAATACACAGCTGTGAGACTGAAGATAAGGAAAAATCTGAACTACTTGAGAACTTCATGGGTAATGCTCCATTAACCTAAATATTTGTGTGGTCATTTAGGGTGCTTCTACACTGTACCTGAAGCTCAAAATAAGCTATGCAATTTGAGCAACTTATTTTGAGTCAATTCTGAAATAGCGTATTTCGAAATTTGGCCCTGTCTACACAGCACTTATTTAGAAATAAATCACTATTCCAAAAAGTCTCTTACTCCTCGCAGAATGAGGTTTACAGGGATGTTGGAACAGCCAGACCGTTATATTTCGAAATAACGAGTGCACTCAAAAGATGCGGAATAGCTATTTCAGGATACCTCTGATATCCCAAAATAGCGTTGCAATGTAGATGTAGCTTTACTGCCTAACTAGAGTTCCCATTTAAAAAAAAAATCTCCATTACCTCAACCTGCAAGTTAGCCACTTTAGAAGATTTCAGTTGAATTCCAGTTATTAAAATGTGAGATTTCTGTATATGACCAGCTGGTTTATAAGTATTTTTGAGGGAGTGGGGAGTATTAATTAATTAAGGCATGTTTAATTTTCTTACTCAAATTCTTATTCTCTTTGGGTACGTCTACACTACAGAGTTATTTCGAAATATCTTATTTTGAAATAGTTAATCCAAAATAAGGTATTTTGAAATAAGCATCTACACAGCGCTTATTTCGATATAGCTATTTTGAATTTGGCATTATTCCCTGTGGAATGAGGTTTACCAAATTCGAAATAAGTGCTCTGCTATTTCGATTTAATTTCGAAATAGTGGTTTGGCTGTGTAGATGCTAGTAAAGTTATTTCTAAATAACGGCTGTGTGACGGGGCAGTCCCGCCCCGCACTATAAGTGAACCTAGGGGCAGGGCCCAACTGGCTGAGAAGATCCAGCTGGTGGAGATTACCCCTCTCCTGCGGCCTTGCAAGGCATGCTCACTGGTGAGCCGCACCATAAAAGGCCCTGAGCCAGCTCACTTGGGGCTGATAGCCGAAGGGGAAGGACTGACAAGGCCAGATCCTAACCTGGAGGGGTCCCTGCCAACGGGACCAATGCGACCGCCCCAGCGGCTGCGCCAGCCTTGGACCCAGAGACCGCGGAGAGGTACAACCACGGGAGAAAGGCGGGTAGGTAGGAAGCAGTCCAGGGCAGGGAGGAACAGGTCCCTGAGCACTCAGCAGGTTATGGGGAGGAACCCCTCACTGAGCAGGCAGTGGCCCAAGCTACTGCCCATAGGGCCCTGGGCTGGGACCCGGTGGAGTGGGAGGGCCCGGGTCCCCCATCCTCCCCCTCTGCACCGCCCCGAATCCAGGAAGGCCGACCGGCCTGAGGACTAGGCCACAAGGCTGTATTTACCCCAAGAGAGGGGACCTCTAAAGACTGTGCCAAGAGACCGTATTTCCCCCAAAGGGGGGGGACTTTAAAAACTGAGCCGTTGGGCCAATATGGGAAAGATCCCAACCAAGGGGGGCCGCCCCTCGACAGGCTGTTATACCCTTTGTTTAGACTGTGAACTCTTTATGCCAGGAACTGACTTTTTGTTCTGTGTTAGTACAGCACAATGAGGTCCTGATTCATAAAATATTATTTCTATAATGAGGACACTGGTTTACCATGGACCTGACTCTATAACTCTGACATAAGTAGTTGTACTGAAATCAAAGTGTCCAAATACATTTAGCTGAGAACTACAACACACTTCACACAGACTGACAAACCAAATTTACCAGAGCTCCAAAATCAAATTCTGCATTTCTTGTTTTGTGCTAAATACTTCCCATGGTTATATTCCCGAGAATTTGTGTATGTTTTCATTAGAAACTGCATATTTTGTCACATTTGAAATTATTGCTGATACATGTTAGCAAATAGCTTTGCACAGCATCAAAAATGGCCAAATTCGTCCTTGGAACAAATTACAAGTTTTCATACATTTGCTATATTCGCAAAACAATGGTATTGTTTTCAGAGCACAAATAGTTTTTCTTTCTCTGCACTTGAAGTGTTCTAGAAAATAAAGAATAATTCAGAGCACAACTGCAATGTTCTTTATTTTTTGAAAGACATGTGAAAATACAATTTCGCAGTGATTTTTGTCTGTGGTGAAATTTTAATGAACACTTTTACCTGGAGTCCCAGATTGCCATTTAACTTATTTTCCTTGGTGCTGAAATGTGTATTTGTCCTGATTAGTGTGCTCTGGGATATCCATCCAAAGAAATAGAAGATTAGGATGTGTATGTACAGTACTGTGTGTCAAGCCACATCAGAAAAATCCATACATTCACTTGATGGAAATACTGAACAAACTAGTAGAGAAATCCAGTAATAAAATTCTACCACACATACAGCATGTGTGCAGTTAGCTACCGTCTATGGAGTTTTCCCATATTTGTGACCACAATATGCATTTCAGACACTTTGCAATAAGCTTAAGAAAGTGCTTTGTCTTAGCTGGATAAGGTATTTTAAAATCTTTCACCACAATGTCACAATCTACCTTTCTACAATTAACTTAATCATTATGTTATGCCCTAAGCTCCTGGGCAGTCTTTAAATCAAGGCACTGAAATTAGATAGTAAAATACATAAACCGTGAACTTATTGATTATATTTTCACTTGAATATTCATACATCACAGACTAAACTCTCAAAGTCCTGTCCCAGGATTCTTGAGGTTTAATCTAACTATTGCAATGGATTCTCTAGAGACAGTATCTTTCTTTTGTTGTTCTAAAGTGACTCATGTAGCAATTTTAAATTAATAGAGAAAGAAAATCCCTACTTTGTATTCCTCTGGGGGGGACAAGCATCCTTATTCAACTAACATTCAGTTTATATAGCAGTAGGAATAGTAGTACGAATATTGTAGTGCCTCAGAGCCCCAGTCATGTGCCATACTAAGTATTACATCCTGACCCAAAGGCTATAGGATAACCCCAACCAAGGCTACCTGTACTTCTAAAAACAGCAGCCTGAAATTTTAATTACAGCATTGACCACTATGGACCAATTTTCTTAATTAATCCAAACACTTCATGCTCCTCAACTAACAGTATCTGTTTCTCAGAGATATGAGTAGAACCCTGAATGGATACAAAATGTTTTGTCTACATCTGCAATCTGTATCCACAAAAATGAACTGGGGCTATCCACATCTATATCCACAGATGCAGATACCCACAGATATAAAGCAGATAACTGCAAATTTGCAGAGTTCAAGACACAAAATTTATATCTTCCTCTGCATCCATATCTGCAAAAAATGAGATGCGGATTTGCAGGGCTGTAGACGTGAGTATCCATCTCAGAATCACAGCGCCTACCAGAAATGTCATTCTTACATAGTCACATAACTAAAAATGGATTTCAGATCAGATGATCAGGTGACATGGCGCACATGTATGTCTGTTTTAACTCTTATTTGCTGCAGTGGAATTACATCAGGAATGAATTTGTGCAATAGTGTAACTTTTCACTTGGCACCATGGGAGAAATTAATTCAATCAAGAAACACAAGTATAAAATAAATATCTAGTGGAATAATGTCAACTTGCTTTCTAGAAAAAGTTTGAGGTTATCAGAAGAAAATGGCTCATTTGTTTCAAGACACTAACTCGATCATAGAAATTGCTAAACCAGTCTGAAAAAAATAACATCCCTTCAAAACAATATTCAGATAAAAGTCTTAATTTTTATTCTTTCATTTTTGCACCTCTCTGCACTGTGCATCCCTGTCAGAACTAGAACCAGAAGTGCTGAAATAATAATAACTATAAATATCGTACCATGAGACAGGCTGGTCTCATGTTATTTCCACTGTAGTGGAAGCAGGAAGTACCAAAAAAGCCCTCACAAAAAATCTTCTTATGTGATTTCCAGCCAAATTTTGCTGATTTAAAGGGTGTGAATACTTTGGGTAAACTTTAAATTAAGGATCCAGCCTTTCTGCTGATTATCTCCCAAGATATCCCCACCACTGCACAAGGGAAGTTTAATTTTCTATTTAACATTTCCACAGTTTCATGGGACAAGGAAGACACTATAAAGTAGGGGAATGCTTCTCTGCCTTTCATATGAACCATTAGCCAAGTGAACTTATGACTGCAAATGAAATTATTCCTTTTGGCCAAAAGGCGTGACCTCATACACAAATCCAGACCACTTGCTGGGCAAGTCACATCCTTGTCCGTGCCTCAATTTCTCCATCTTTAATAATCCTGATCTCCTTTCAAAGGCACTTTGAGCTCTAAAGTTCAAAAGTGTTATTGAAGAGTAAGATAACATTATTAGACTGTATTTCCCTGATTAAATCATATTTTCCATTTTGTATCATGGACACAGAATTCAGCAGGAAGAAAAATAAAACTCCATAAAGCATAGGGAAGGAAATTAGCATGAAAGTAACAAACAGCCGAGATAGTGAGACAATCATAAATTATAGTTTACTGCTACTCTGTTGAATTACGGATGACGTTATGACAGATTTACATGCTGAGGGCTGAAAATAATAAATATCCTTTGGAGACTGTTTCAGAACTTTGAGTTGAGGTTTAGGTGAACAGGCTGCTAGGAAATGAAAAATGGTTGGATAAACCTGTCTGAGAATCCTACTATATAAAATTTAATACCAAACTATTGTTGGGTACCTAACGATAAAGGGGAATATGTAAATATAAAAAGAAACTCTTCATTTATGCAACATCTCTGATCTCACATGCCCAATGTCTGTTGAACAACAGGAGCACCAGTATTCAGCTAAGGGTAGAATCAGGAAGGAAAATGTCGGATACTAGTTACGTATGATGTACAGGCCCACCTATGGGGGAGGCAAAGGGGGAAGTTGCCCTGGGGCTCAGTGATTCCAAGAGATCCAGAGCTCCCGGCCATCACCACTGCTACTGTGGTGGTGGCTGAAGACTTAGGCCCTTTAAATCACTGCCAAAATGTATATAAAGGAATTAACTTCAAGCCAGCCCCCCAGTCTCCTTCAATTCATATGGATATGTCTACATCACAGTTGTAACTAATTTGCACTCTTGTTGGCAGGGATAGTACACATGGGTGCAATGGAAGACTGGCCTGTTCTCTCCCCCAAGATATGGTTCCTGTAGGAGCTTATAGTATATGTGTACATGATGTGCTGAAGTGCTGCTGCGGCTTTCATGCATTGACGGAAAGGTTTTTCCATTGCTGTAGTTAATCCGGATCTCTAAGATGCTGGACTAAGGGAAACATATTTCCATTGGCCTATCTGCATCTACAGTGGGAGCTACATTGACTTAACTACAGCACTGGGGCAAGAATTTTTTTCACAGCTAGACCAATTTCACTAAGTGTAGACTAGGACTGTTTGTGCTATACTATAGACAGACACTTGGTCATTTGTCATTTGGGGGCCAAATTACAGACAGGTCTTTTAGGGGGGTGTAAACTCTCTCTGCTCCCCCTCCCTCCCTCCTCCCCACCCCCCCCCCCCCCCCGAATGCAGGTCTGTTCCTGTCTAGCACCACAACAGGCACTAGCCTTCCAAAACAGGGCAGGGATGATCTGGCTGGCTGGCTGACTACAGAGGAGTAAGGAAGCTGCACCGATCTGAGTGACAGAGCAGCAATACTGGCCAGGACCTTCCAGTATCTTATGCCCAGTCCTCCTCTCTGGGTCAGGCTTCCATTCTACCCCTTGCAGTTTCATACCACCCACCACTCAGTCCCATACTTCAATGGCAAAATGAGTCCCTGGGTGACACGGCATTATTTCTTTCCAACAAAATGTTGGAATTAAAGAATGTACAAAAATACTTTTGATGGCCTGGAATGACAAGCATAGCTGGTAAATCCCATTTCCTTGCCTTCCAAATCAAGGCTTGTTGTGCTTCTTGGAACTGAGTCATGAGGTTATAACACTGCAGTACTACAAATGCACTCTCCCCTCCTTGCTTTACAATGATCCTATCTCAAAAGCTTAAGAGGCAATAGATTGATCTAGTTTGAATAAACAATTATTTTCTAAATTATTATCCAAAATATTTCTCTATCACAAGACACAAAGATTTATCATGAATTCTGCAGGGGTACAAATAATCCAAAGGAAGGGAGTGAGTTGAGCTCTCTCATAAAAAACAATCTGGGGTTATTTTTTTAGGAGAAAAAAACAAATCAAGAGAGAAATATGTAAAATATACTGTTTCAAGGCACTCACTTGTCAATAAATGATTTTGGAAAGCTTTATACCCTTCTCCCTAATGATGATATAGCTTGATGAGAAAATCAATACTCAGAAAAAAACCTATATATAAAGATTCTGTGACTCAGGAAAGCCAAGTGATGATATTTTTTCTAGTCTATTTCAATTAAAAATACTTACTGGTGCTTGGAAACATTAATTTTCAGATACAGAGGTTTGCTGAACACACTGCAGGTATCAATAATTGTGGCCAGTTCACCTCTGTGTATCCTAAAAATAATATTTTCAAAGAAGTATTTTTTAATTTCTTTAAAAAGAAATTAGAAGTCATCTGATTTCTCAGAGTGATTGAATCTTGATATAGATAAAACTACTTTAATTGAGTAGCAGGTGTCTTGACAATTTATATAAAGCTATGTACATATATTTTACAATTTATTTATATAGTTACTTTATGTAACAATGCTCCTGGTCAAGTTACCTATGGGGCTCAGAGCCATGACTCCTGGATCTAAAATCAGTATCCTGCACTGCTTGAGATAAAAGGGCCAGGACCATTAGTTTAGAGATAGCGGCAGAGTTAAAAACCTGTGTATGTGGTCCTGCCAGCAGAGGGAAATAAGAAACACACTGTGTCAGCATGGGTTATGTGCGTGATGATTCAACATAAACACTATAGAGGTCTTTCACTGCTGAAACAGGGCAAATAATAGTTACTCTGAAACAAGACATTTCAGCTTCCACATGCTCTATGCCAACATAAGGAGAAGATGGAGCTTGATGCTAGTTTTAAGTCATGACTTCCTGGGAATCAATGCTTTAAATACAGGAGAATGAAATCAAATAGCTTACAGATCACCAGTGTTCGCTTTCAAAACAAACTCTTTTGAAAGTTCAGCTAAAATACCATTTTTAATGACAGAGCAGCCACTAGTCAACCTGTAGTTAAGACTGCAATTAAGTTTCTGTTTCAAACTTCATTAATGCTGTGAGGCATATTAATGCTGTTTTTTAACCAAGATCATCTGTAATCAAATATCCTATCCTAGAGCAACATTCCTGCTCTCTGAATTTAGAAAGAACTTAACATTTAAGACTAAAAATAGGATTGAGGAGCTGTATTTAGTACTATTTAAGAAAGTCTGTTCTGATTCTTTGAGGGACAATATCAAAGTAATACTAGCATTTGACAAAGCACAGAATACATGGCACTGAGAAGCGAGTGTTATTCAACTTAAAGATAAAAGAAAGAAGAATCGTTTAAACAGACCCATCTCAAGCCTGACTCAGCAGGGTGTTGAGTGCCCTCACTTCTCACTGAAGTTAGTGGAAGCTGAAGGTACCTCAAGGAGTTGTTGAGCACCTTGCAGGAACAAGTGCCCAAGGAGAAAGACTTAGACAATTACTGCATGCCAATATCATCTTTCTTTATTATTTCATTAATCATGAAAGCTCCGAGCTGTTTATAGAATAAATACAGTACGTCCTACACTGAAAGCCTGATCCTCAGCCCACTGAAGTCAAGTGCACTCTTTCCATTTATTTCACTGGACTGTGGATCAGGCCTTTAAAGAACCTGATTACAAAGAGAATGCTAAATTGTGTCAATGCATTTCAGTGGACTTGCATTCTTCCATCTATGAAGTTTTGTTTTGTCTGTAGCAAAGATTCTTGCCATTGCTACTATAACTGAATTCCACTCTGCTACTCCTCTGGGGAACATCATCTACAAGGGGATAATCATCACCTGCTCCAGTCTAGGTGGAGAGAGAATGGGGTAGGCAGAATGCTTGGCTACTAGTAGCAGAGTAGAGAGGAAGGTGAAGTAATAGCAGTGCTCGCCTGGGACTCAGGATATTTGGGCTCCACCACAGACTCTCCATATGATGTAGGTTCCACGCAGACTTTGTGAGCAGGTCACTTAAGGCTACACTCTAAAACGTATTCTAGGGACTGAACATACAGATAGGTGCCTAGGTGCTTATGCATTTGCTTAACTACCACTGAAATGTATGAGGCACTTAGGGTATGTCTACACAGAAAAGTTATTTTGAAATAACGGCCATTATTCCAAAATAACTATTTGAGCATCTACACAGCCATTCTGTTATTTTGAAATAATTTTGAAATAATGGGCGGCTTATTCAGAAATCTGTAAACCTCATTCTATGAGGAATAACGCCTATTCTGAAATAGCTATTTTGGCATAAGGCATATGTAGTTGCTCCATTGCTGCTATTTCGAAATAGCCCCTCACAAGGGCCATTCTAAGTTATTCCTTCATAGTGCCTCCTGGGGCTCTAAACTGAGATAGCACGTCTATATTAGGGAAGCCTGTCTCGGCCTAATTTTGAGGCTTGCCTGTAGTATAGATGTGCTATTTTGAAATAACTATTCTGGAATAGCTTATTTCAAAATTGATGTGCAGTGTAGACGTAGCCCTAGATACTTCTGAAAATTCCATTTGGTGCCTACCTTGATTATTAGGCACCTAAATACATTTGAAAATATGTCCCTATATCTCTTTGCACTACAGTTCCCCATCTGTAGAATGGGGATAATACTTCCCTACCTCAATGGGGTATGGTGAACACAAATCCATTAAAGATTGTGACACTCAAATACTACAGTGTTGGAGGCCATGTAAGTACCCATGGCAAAGAGGTGAATTTTACCTGAAGTTGGAAAAACTTTTCTATACCATGCTCCTCATTCATAGATTCAAAGGCCAGAAGAGACCATTTTGATTATCTCATCTAACCTCCCAAATAGCACAGGTCATAGCACTTCCCCAAAATAATTCATAAAGCAGATCCTTTAGAAAAACATCCACTCTCAGTTTTAAAAATTGCCACTGATGGAGACTCCACCGGGACCCTTGTAAATTGCTCCAATGGTTAATTACTCAGCATTGAGAGAGTATGCCTTACTTCCTGTCTGAATTGGTCTAGCATCAACTTCCATTGGACTCTTATATCTTTCTCTCTGCTAGACTGAAGAGCCCCATGCTAAATATTTGTTCCGTGTAGGTACCTTTAGACTGCAGTCAAGTCATCCCTTAACCTTCTTTTTGTTAAACTAAAGAGACAGACTTAAGAAGCTCAGTCGGTAGAAGACATGTTTTTCAATCCTTTAGCCATTTTTGTGGCTATTCTTTGAACCCTTTCCAATTTATCACTGTGGGATCTGAGTGCTTCATAAATGTTGAAAGTTAGCATCTACCAAAGGATCTCTTTTCTCACAACTCCCCCTTCTGTGCTGCACAAGCTACAGGTAACAGGTTAAGCATGAAAACATGTAAGACAGTCAGTACAGAAAACAAAGAAAGAGCTATCTCCTGCAACTTTTATTATAAAAGGCACAGATTCAGATTAGTTTTTGGTTTGCTTCACCAAAAAACTGTACTTAACAACCCACACATCTAAACATCCCCACACTGCATGAGAAACCAGACACTATTAAAGGAAGAAGAAATAAATAAAAACAGCTGTGGGGACTGAAGAGCTTTCAAAGACTCCCGGTTTCAAGTGTCTCCTTAGTTAAAACAAAGGCATTGCTTTCTAAACAGAGACTGGGGAAATATGTTATGTAATAGCAGACAAATGGTACAGGTTTGACCTCCCTGGTCTGGCATCCTTGGGACATGACTGGTCCCAGATGAGGGATTTTTGCAGCAGGAGAGGTTATTTCAGCCGTCTCCCTTCCCCTCCCATTTCCTGGCACTCCCCTGCAGCACAGCTGAGCTGTGCACCAGCTCCTGGCACTCCCCCACAGCCCAGCTGAGCTACACTCAGGCTTCCTCCTCACCCCTCCAGCTGAGCCACTCACCGGTCTGGCTTCCCGCTTGCAGCCCAACCAAGTTGTGCACCGGAGCCCGAGCTCCCACCCACCTGCAGCACTCCAGGACTCTCTGGTCCTGGAACATCTGTGGTCCAGAATTCTGGATTTTAGAGGTACAACCTGTATTTCAGATTGTCACCTTTACAGCCACCATTTCAATAGCCATTATAATTACTGATGTTTGTGTGTAAGTAAAATAAAACATAAATAATAAAATAGTAATCATGCCTAGCTCTTATAGAGCACTTACTATTCATAGCTCTCAAAGCAGCAGGTCAGTGTCATATCTCTTTTTACAGGTGGAAAAATTGAGGCGGAGAGAGGTGAAGCAATTTACTGAAGGTTTAAGGTTACCCAGCAGACAAGAACCCATATTTCCAGAGTCCTACTCCACTGCTTCATCCACTAGGCAATGCTAAGGCTACCCAAGGGGATGGATTTTTTTTAAAATGCCTATGGGAATTAGGTGCCAAACCACAATTAGAAATTTCAGCCTAGTTAAATATGTTTAACTGCTTCTGCTATTGGGTCATATCTTAAATGAGACGATAAAATGAGAATGAAAAAAAATCATCTTTATCCCACGTCTATGGTCCATTCAGCACTCTGAATATACCAGACCATTCTTCTTTTCGATGAATCAGATGCTCATGTTGGCATGAGGATTCCGAACTAGAGCAGAGGGACTTCACTAACAGAAACAGCAGAGCACTTTCAAAAGTATCCTTAGTTAGGGTTAAATTCTACCACAGCTCTGTAGCTGCACAGAGCCATGGGAGCAGAGTGGTGGTTTTCAATTGGAGGCTTACTGAACCACTCTGCCTGTGCAGGGTCAGATAGCTCCGGCAGAAAGGAGAAGAGGCCTGAAAGCAGTACACTCAGCCGCACTCCTTATTGACTCTTCAATCAAGAACTGGTCCCAGCACCTGGTGACAGCAAGCAGGATGTTTTCAAGGAAAAGGGAGTTCCAAGTCAATCAAGCACTATACCTTCCAGTGGCATTAGCTGGCCAACAAAGTGCTCCATCGAGGTTTGGATTTGTTTCTGCATGGATGAGCTGGAGGACAAAGTGACAGAGCATACCAGGGGGAAATGTTGCCCACGGTGAGTCCATGTGAGGTCAAGCAAATTAGAGAGCCCTATCTAAACTTTTCATGCAAAGGCCTCACTCAATAATACATGCAATAAAAGAAGCAGTATTCAGTTGAAATATATCTATCCAGGTTCTTAAACACACACACAAAGAAAATCATTCCCCAGGACTAGATAGCTAGCTAATGTCCCATGTGTTAAAAACAACATAATTAGTCACCATCAAGTATATCCTGGCAATGTGATGAGCTACAAGATGTTCAACCAAGACAAAAAACTGCACATCTGAGCAAAAGAAAACATGACCTCCTTTGAACAAGCCTTTCTAACATGATCAGAACATCATATATCACTATTTCATGATGCCAGTTCAGCAAAGCCAGGCTCTGGAAGTCCATGCAAAGATAATGAGTGGCAAGCGAGGACAATCCATAAAGAGAAGCCACCCCTAGAACACAGGAAGGAGAAGCAAACTGGCCACTTTTGAGGCTAGGACTCTCGCCTGCTGCCACCTGAACCCAACCACAGAATGAAGGCTATAATAAACTAGCATATTTATTATTTATATATTAATCCCATCACGGTGCTTAGCATTATACAAAAAAGAGGCAGACAGGATCCTAGTCCTAAAGAGCTTAATAACATCACCATGTTCCGTTCATACTCCACAAACCGTGAATCTGTATCTATTCAGATTCTCTTGTTCTTAATTACAGCAACAGCCAAGCTCTCTGCTTATATAATACAAATTAGCTTTCAACATGCGTGGTTAAGATTTTAAGAGAAAAAGCATCTGTAAACCCTTAGCAATTACGTGTTACATAAAACCTGAAATCGTGACTGCTCAGTATTGCCTGCTGTTTGATATACAAGAAGCTGCTCTGGATTTGTCTTGTGCTAAGATGAAAAGGGGGATTGGTAGATTCTGTTCATAGGGAGTTTGTTCACATTCATTGAGGTATGAGAAAGTTCACACAGTCAGTTGAGCTTACTCAGAAGATTGAAACTAAACTCAAATGAAACCACTAGTGGTTGTCTTGCTCCTAGTCTTACCCTATGCAAACTCATCGAGTTTGATGCATTTTTCACCCAAAACCAGAAGTCATCTTAGACTTGCACAAAAACCCAGCCCAAACTCAATGAATAGGTTATAAATCAGCAGTGAATTTTTTGTTTCATTGTAATTTTTGCCCAACTCCAGTTGGAAGACTGCTGCCTCCCAAGACTCTCCACTGCATCATGGGATTAACATGGTATATGTGTCATACAGAATGAAAGTTATAAATAATTATGTAAAAACTGCAACCAAACCTTTCTGTTGAAAGAATCTCTCATTTCTACTGCCATGTTTTCTGCCATGGTCCAAAAACTGGGGAAAAAGCCTACAAAAATTAAATGTATATTAAATAATCCTTGAGCATTTTGACTACATGAAATCATGATCATCTGTCAAAAAGAAGGCAGGAAAGGCAACCAGTTAAAGCAAATTTAACAATTAGTCATCCAAACACAGCTGTTTAAAACTCAAGTTTTCCCATGTATTCTCTTTCTCCTCTACCCCAGAACATATTGTAAAAAATTAACTTTGATGACTCAAAAAATGTGTGGTATATAATAAAAGAAACAATTCAAAGGAACAATATACCAAACCTTTGAATTCAGTCACATCAAAGGAAGTGTTCATGATTTCTGTATATGTGGAGTCATGAAAGTTTTTATCTAGATGGAAACCAGTCAGTGTGCATCATCTCTTCAAAAAGTGGGAAGAAAATTTCAATTTATACTCAGGATACACACAGGTAGTCACACAAAGAAGGAAGCTGGGGCTTGAAAAATATTACTGATGAAAGGTGTTACTGTTATCATGCTGAGTGGAAAGTCTAGCTTCTAGCACCACATTCCTGAAGATCAAGTTTTATCACCACCTAAAAGACATGGCCATGGAGTAGTGTCATGAGACATTCTATCCTTCTCTCAGTATGACAATATAAAGCCTGATGTTCCAAAAGAAAACACCCTCCTTAATAAATAGAGGTTAGGCCTTTTAGTTAAATAACTATCTTGTTTGTGGGATGGTATGCATTTGAAAGCACCCAGGCTTATCCAACTATTCATATGTTGCAGACATGTTTCAGTATATGATATATAACATCTCAGGGTATGTCCACATTACAGAGCACTTACTGAAAAAGTCATGTGTGGATGGGGAAGAGGGAGTTCTTTCGAAAGAAGAGGAAAGAGGAAAAAGCACACGTGCCCTGGTGGCCACTCCATCCATAGTAATCACAGCTGAAATGCAAGATAGCGTCCATTCAGTGTGGACACTATCTTTCAATGTGCTTTAGCAGTGTGGACGCTCTCTTTCAGAAGAAGTTTTTTAGGAAGATCTCTTCCGGAAAAGCTTCTTCCGAAAGAAGCCTGCAGTCTAGACATAGCCTCAAAGAGGCATCACTAAGTTGGACAGTTGCACACAACCTTCCTGTTGCTTTTATTTGCAGTGGAATAAGTTTTGACTCTTGGGAAGACATGTTGTGTTGTATTAGTTCTAGGTGATGTAAGGTTTGTGGCCATGCAGTTTCAGTGGAGCAAGGGAGTTGTGTGAGCAGCAAGAGAAATTCCTCTCTGCCTTGGGTCTCATTAGAGTCTATTCTTCAAGCATTTCTGCTGCACTGAATTTCTGGAAGAAGGAATAGCCCTGTATGCTGTATGCCCATTGTATTTCATTACTGTTATATGTGATAATAAAACAAATCACACTATAGAAGTGAGTTGATTGTGATATACAAATACCTTCAGAGGGAGGAAATACTAAGTAACAAAGGGCTTTTTAATCTAATGGGAAAAGGTATAACAAGAACCAACGGCAAGAAGTTAAAACCAAACAAATTCAACTAGGGAATGAGGCGTGCATTTATAACAGCGAGGATGGTTAAGCATTGGAACAAGCTACCTAGAGGCATGGTGGATCCTCCATCTCTTGATGTCATTTGATCCTGGCTGGAGGGCTTTGTGGAAGATATGCAATGAAAGTATATCAGGAGTTCTTTAATCTAATAGGTACCTTATTTTCAGATTGTGAGACTTCTGCTCCTACTGCAGTTTGAATCAGTAACACAACTAAATGAGCTAGATGATAGTTTCCACATGGCTGCACTACTAAAATCCTAGTATAGCCACCAGAGATCACCACAATTTATTGGTAAAATATTCATTCATTCTATTTTCAGTCTTCTGAAGACTGAGCAAGTAGGACTTCAGCAACATCAGCATGGCTGATGCAGTACTTTGTCAATCTCATCCTCTTCCAAATGTATTCCAAGCAATGCTACTGAAAACCTGAGAAATGCCTTAACAGCATTTGCCCATTATTAATATGCTGCATTGTTACAAGGATATCTTTTGTCTCATTGCTGCTTGCATACCAGCACAGCTGAAAGTAAATGAAAATTAACAACAGGAGGAAGAGAGGTCTGACATATTTGTTGACGACATCTCCCGATCAGCAGGGTCAGATAGAACAAAACTGAGGGAACCCGACAATGTGCATGAAGGCCAAATGTTGAGTTCTTATTGTTCCAATATATATGTTTTCCTTCCTGGTTAATTGGTGAATGTGCTAACTGCACAGAATGCTATCTGTAAAAGGAAAACATTCTACTTAAAGATTGCAATGCAGCTGCTGACTGAATTCTCAATCACCCTACCCAAATATGAAATAACTTATGCATTTATCACATTTTTCCCTGTTTACCATGCTTTTTCTTTCTGAGATAAATGCAAAAACAGATGGCTATGTTGCAGAAGTAACATTTGCAGTTAAATGTGCATAAACAGGTATTTATTTACACAAACCTGTTTTGCCCATGCATGCAATTATATTTTACGGGTATTATACCAGAGGCCTATCATCTGTGCATATGCATTTTATATGTGAATCTGGTACCTTTTTTTTTCCAATATGGCCTTTTATATTTAGGAATAGTATTAGGCAGCCCTTTAGACAAAATCATTGAAAGATTACAAAGAGGGAGAGTTTTTAGGAGCTGTAAAGGAGTAACAGAATCAGGTCAGCAAGGGACCTGATCACCTCAGACAACACAAAAGTGTTTCATGGTATTAACTCTCAGAAAACAACAATATTTTAATTGCTCATGATAATACAAAACAAGTGTTAAAAACACCTGCCATCTATGGCCAACAAAAGCTACATCTTCAGATGTATATTTGTTCACTACGAAAGCCAGGGCTGGCTCTAGACCAAATTGTGGCCCAGGTGGGAAGCATATTCAATGCCACCCCCATTTGTTAAATTTTTGAATAATTGCTCTGGCATAGTGCACCCCAAGCCCAGTATCCCAAGCAGTCACCTGTGTAGCCAGCTCCTAAATCCAGCCCTGACAAAGTCCCTAACCCTGCAAGCACTCCTGGGTTATAGCTATGCACGTGAGTAGTGTTATTAAAGTCAATACTTAAGATTAAGCATGCACTCAGGTGTCTAAAGAATTTTGGCCTAAATTCCATTGTAAGTTCACTAGATGCTGGGTGGTGTTTTCATACAATAGTATATCACACTAATCAATATTGTCCCTTTGTTTCTTTGTACTCCTCCATCCATCTCTGCCTGTTGTCTCACGTTTTATACTTTGATTATAAGCTTTCTGAGGCAGGGGCCACATTTTTGATAATGTGTTTGTACCGTGCCTACCACAATGGGGTCTTATTCAATGACCAGGACACCTATGATAATGCAAATAAATAACAACAATGTACATTTAACTTGTATGAGTACTTGCTGCAAGCTATTCCAAAACACTTTAGAATTCAGTACCAAATATCAAAAACTGAGGTATAAATTAAGCAATGAATGCACTCTATAGCCAGTACATTAAAAAATAAGGGTTGAATTCTGTCTTGGTTTGCTGTGGCACATTTTGCACACACACACCAAGAGAGTATAGTACTGAGCTGATAGCATAGAGGCTTGCAGGTCAGTGGAGAATGAAAATATCACCTGAGGGGGAGATGAGAATTCTCAGAGAAGAAATACTGTCATGGAGCATACATCATGCCATTGACCAGGAATGGACAATGAGAACAATCGCAGGGGTCCCTGAAAGTGTTGGGTAGACAATATAAGTGCACGGTGTTGAGATGTCTTAGAAAACAGACAATGTAATGGCAATATTTTCTCTCCCTCCCCCCATTCCCCATATCAGTGAAATGAGTAAATGTCAGAGTTCAGGCTTGAAGTGTCTGAGTTCTACACTAGTGCTTAATGCCAAAGGTAATTTATAAGATTATTGGAAATAAACTGTTTTGTAAGTAACCTGATCTGCACAGGATCTTGTTTGTGAGAAAAAGAAGCATTTCTCATGGACAATTATCTCTAAAAACAATGTTCTAATACTTCTTTGCTCTCTCTGAGAGGGGAAGATTTTGCCACTAGCAAAATCTTAGATGAACCGTGAACAGAATTAATTTGCAGCCTGGTAGCATGGCGATCTGCTAAGGTCCAATTAACACTTTTTAAATCTATCATGTGCTACAATTTGTTATATCTGCTTTAAGAAATACAAAATCAGACTATAGGAATTACAGCTGTCAACAACCAGAACAGGTTTATCAGAAAGAGGTCCTACAAGTATCTTTATTAACTGCAAAAGCCTATTCTGTCTCCTAATCTTCGAAAGCCTTCTAGTACAGAATACACTTTCACATAGATCAGATTATACATCATCACCAAATCTGTCAAGGTTTAACATAAAAAGCCCTGGTTCAAAACCTAACACCAGTCCTCTCCCAACCTGTCAGAGAAAAGTGATTTCCAACCATCCACAAGTAAACATTTTTCCAACTGAAGTAGCCTCTGCAGAGACCGCAGCTAAAAAGCACCTACTGTTTACAAGATCTATTAGCCCATGAACCCCTTCCCCGGAGGACAGGAATAAAACATTTTGCTTCAAACAATAGTGAATATCCCAAAAGAAATTTAAAAGATAAAAGAGTCTTGTCGGGGTTGCAAGAAGTCTGATCAAGGTGCACATCTAGACTCATAATATTTTTCAGTCTGTTTTCTAGGGCTTTGGGGAAAAAAAGCTTTTACAATCAGAGCAGCCATCAGGGTTTCCTGTTTATCAGCTCACGGATATCTTCTTTGTGGGCAACAAGGGAGGGAAGCAACTCTGTCTCCTTGATGCTCTCCATGCAGACCAGCCCTAAATCACTTCCTAAGAGAAGACCCAATATGCCTTATAAACCTCTGCAGAAAAATCACCGGTGCCAGGAGAATCTCCAGCAGCTGGTGCACAAAAAGGGCTGCTCTCAAAGTGGAGATCCTCAAGAAACTGCTAGATTTAGACTGACACATGCCTTTGCAGAGGCCAAGTCCAAGTACTCTGAGTGCTAATCTCTGGATCAGGAGCACCATTTAGGAGGGTTTAGGGGGCAGTAGCCCCCCTTCCTGAGTTTGAACCCCTGGATTTCATGCTTAGGGTCTGCTTAAAGCCCATGCTCTGACTCTAGAGGCAGTTCTTAAATGCAACAATTCAGACTGCTTGCAGCTTTGCCTTTGGGGCAGGGAGTTTGTTTTAAAAGAAGGAGGGGGAGGGAGATTAAGAATAACAAAAGGCTGGTTATTCAAGTAATAGAAGAATCCTTAGATCAGTGGTCTCCAAACTTTTTACGCCCAAGATCACTTTTTAAATATCAGAACAAGCCAAGATCTACTGCCCCCATCCTTTCCCCAAGATCCGACCGCTTCCTTGAAGCCCAGCCCTCTCTGTGCTCCTCCTCTCCATCACTAGCTATCCCCAGCCCTTATACACTCTCAGGGTACAGCTACACTGCCGCTTTTTCCCCAATTCTTCTGTAGGAAGAGGTTTTTCCAACATTTGGCCTGTCTACACTGGACAAACTTCTGAAAGAAGGGGTCAGAAAAAACCCTTCTTTCGGAAGCCCCCTTATTCCTCGTGGTTACTAAAAAAGCGGAAGAACAAACGCGTACCTAGACAAGGAAGAGTTTTTCTGGGATACCTCTGGAATCCCGGAAAAACTCCTGCAGTCTAGCCATACCCTCTCAGGGTTGAGACAGGATGTGTGGGCTCTGGGATGGGAATGAGGGATTTGGGTGTGGGAAGGGGTGAGAGGTTCAAGCTCTGGGAGGGAATCTGGATGCAGGAGGAGGTGGAGAAGGGGATACTGGCTTGGGGAGGGGGCTCCAGGCTGGGGAGTTTTGGGGTCAGGTGGAGGGTTGGGGTATTGAGCAAGCCACAGGCTTGTGGATATGAGGGTGCAGGTAATTGGATTGAGGCATGTGAGGGGTTCAGGGCAGGGAGTTTGGGAGTATGATGGTCTCAGGACACAGATTTGCAGTGTGTGGATGATGCAGGAGTGTTGTGGCAGAAGACTGGGGATGTGAGGGTGCAGGAGTCTGGGGATGTGAGAGGCTTAGGACAGGGGATTCCAGTGTATGATAGGCTCAGATCTAGGGTCTGGTGGGGGGGGGGGGTGCAGGAGTGTTATGATGCTGTGGCTAGATGGGGGCTTGGCCCCAATTGGCGGTTTGTTGGCCAGGCTTCATTTTTAAATAAAATATTTGTCAAAAATAAAAAGATTCAGCATTGTCTTTATTTATGAGAAGGGCAGGGAACCTGTTTTGAGTCAGGGGTCATGGACCCACAGAAAAGTCAGTTGGGGCCACACAAGTGAGATGCAAAAAAAAAACCCCACCTCCAGCCCCCCCCCCTCCAAGCCTTACTAATGTGACCCCAACTGTGCTGGTGGGAGCAGGGGACATAGTACTGGGGAAGGGTGCTAGTGGGTGCTGGGGCAGAGGACAGGGTGCCAGTGGGGGCAGGGGACAGGGTGCTGGGGTGGGGACAGGGTGCCAGTGAGAGCAGGGGACAGGGTGCTAGTGGAAACAAGGTGCTAGTGGGGACAGGGTGCCAGTGGGGACAGGGGACAGGGTGTTGGTGAGGGCAGGGGGCAGGGAGTCCCCAGCATGTGCCTCCTCTGGGGACTCCTACCCTCTCCCACCCCACCCCCCACAGAGGAGGGAAGCCCCGGCATGCACCTCCTCCCAGGACTCCTCCCTCCTCCCACCCCTGCAGAGGAGAGAAGCCCCGACACGCGCCTCCTCCTGACACTCCTCCCCCCTCCCCTGCAGAGGAGGGAAGCTCTGGCACGTGACTCCTCTGGGGACTCCTAACCCCCTCCCCTCACAGCAAGTCCCTGGCATGCCACAGACCTGGGTTGTGGTACCACACCAGCTGTTTGGGGGAGGGGGAGCAGCTGGTGCACTTCCTGAAACCCCAGAAGTGGCTCACAGCTGCCGGACTTCCTTCCACCCCGCAGGAAGCTGGCGCTATCTCCATTGTTGCTGGAGGTAGGTAGTGGGGCTTCTGGGGGTGGGGGGATATGGGGAGCTCCAAATGCCTCGCGATCGACTGGTTGAGCCCTCCCGATTGACCAGTCGATTGCGATCAATGGTTTGGTGCCTATGGCCTTAGATCATCATGAAAACATTGGTGGGTACTCCACTTAAAAGATGGGGGGGGGAGTGTTGTGCTGCAGGGATCTGCATTTAGATCACTGCTGTAAAACTTTTCATAAATGTTCTTGAAAAGGGGGTAAACAGGACTACTCCAAAGCTGACTGCAAAGAGTTACAAAGGGATCTCACAAAACTGGGTGATTGGGCAATACAAATGCAGATGGAATTCAGTGTCGATAAGTGCAAAGTAATGCACACGAGAAAATATAATCCTAATGATAGATACAAAAATGGTGGGATCTATTACCACTCAAGAAAGAGATCTTGGAATCCTTGTGGATAGTTCCTTGAAAATATTTGCTCAACATGGAGTGGCAGTTTGAAAACGAAAATATAGCTAATCCTATATTTGGAATCATTAGTAAAAGGAATAGATAATAAGACAAAATATCATATTGCCTCTATATAAAATAACTGTATGTCCACATCTTGAATACTGTACGCAGATATGGTCACCACATCTAAAAAAAGATATATTGGATTTGGAAAAGGTACAGAAAGGGCAACAGAAATGATTAGGGGTAAAGAACAGCTTCCATTAAGGAGAGATTAACAAGACTGGGACTTTTCAGCTTGGAAAAGAAATGATTAAAGGGTGCGGGGATATGTTAGAGGTCTAGAAAGTCGTTAAAGGTTTGGAAAAATAGAATAAGGAAATGTTATTCTTTCCTTATAACACAAGAAGTAACCAAATGTATGGGCAGCAGATTTAAAACAAACAAAATAGGTGACAGGGGATGGATCATGATGATTGCCTCTTTTGTTTATACCTTCTGAAGCACCTGGCATTGGTGTTTGAAGAACAAAATAACTTCAAGGAGGATAGGTCCATCAATGTGTGTAGTCAGCCTGTGGAACTCCTTGCCAGAGGAGGCTGTGAAGGCTAGGACTATAACAGAGTTTAAAGAGAAGCTAGATAATTTCATGGAGGTTAGGTCCATAAAAGGCTATTAGCCAGGGGATAAAATGGTGTCCTTGGCCTCTGTTTGTCAGAGGCTGGAGAGGGATGGCAGGAGACAAATCGCTTGATCATTGTCTTCGGTCCATCCTCTCTGGGGCACCTGGTGCTGGCCACTGTCGGCAGACAGGATACTGGGCTAGATGGACCTTTGGTCTGACCCAGTATGGCCATTCTTATGTTCTTATGTTCTTAATGGCTACTAGCCAGACTGGACAGAGACGGTGTCCCTAGCTTCTGTTTGCCAGAAGCTGGGAATGGGCGACAGTGGATGGATCATGACGATTGCCTCTTCTGTTTATTCCTTCTGACACACCTGGCATTGACCAATGTTGGCCAACAGGACACTGGGCTAGAAGGACCTTTGGTCTGACCCAATATGGCCATTCTGATTTTCTTATATAGAGCTGAAATGTATGTACCCCCTTCTGTAACCCACTAGACCCCACTTCCCTTCAAGAGCTGAGAGAGAACCTAAGGGTATGTCTAGACTGCATCCCCCTATCGGCAGAGGGATGTAGATTAGACAGGTTGACATTGCAAATGAGGCAGGGATTTAAATATCCCATGCCTAATTTGAATAAAAATGGCCACCGTGTTTTGCTGACTTAGCACTTTGTCGGCAAAAAGCAGCAGTCTAGAGGGGGGGTCTGTTGAGAAAGAAAGCCTTTTTCGACAGATCCTGTAAACCTCCTTTCAGGAGGCATAAGGGATCTGTCGAAAAAGAGTTTCTTTCTCGACAGATCCCCTTCTAGACTGCGGCTCTTTGCTGACAAAGTGCTAAGTCAGCAAAATGTGGCGGCCATTTTTATGCAAATTAGGCACGGGATATTTAAATCCCTGCCTCATTTGCAATGTCGACCTGCCTAATCTGCATCCCTCTGCCGACAGAGGAATGCAGTCTAGACATACCCCAGGAGTCCTGACAGGGTCTCTCTTTCTCCTCTGAGTTAGTAACTAAGTAAAATATACATTAACATTCTAAGGCTAACTAGTGTCCCTTAAGTGACTTGCCATAAGATGACAGACTATGTGAGGCTACATCTACACTGCAGGGTTTTTGGGCAAGAAGTCTTTTGCAGAAGAGTTCTTGCGCAAAAACACATCCACACCTCAAAGCGTATCGCAAAAGTGATGTGCTTTTGCACAAGAGAGCATCCACATGGCATGGACGCTCTTGTGCAAGAAAGCTCTGATGGCCATTCACAGAGCACCTGTGCTTTTTCCCTCTGGAGCGTCCACATTTGCCTTTTTGCGCAATAGCTTTAGCACAAAAGGGAGTTATGCCTCGTAGGAGGTTTACCTACACCAGCAAAAGCCCTTTGTTCTGCCATTTTACTGCTGATTTACTTGCGCAAAAGCCCATTTGCGGTATGGACGCTCCGCAGTGTTTTGCACAAAAACAGCCATTTTTGCGCCAAAACCTTGCAGTATAGATGTAGCCTCAATGTCACAGCTGAGTGGGTCTAATATTTATTTAATTTTCTTTCTTTTATATATGAATTAGATACAGTGTTCCTGCTAACTACTAAGTTGTCTGCCAAAAAAAGCAGAGTTTTCCAGTGCCTTAGTAACCCTGGGACAAAGATGATCTGGAGGTGGAGGGGGAGAGCGGAAGGAATTAGTCCCCCCCCCATTTTGTGCTTGGCTTGTACTGAGCATGCTCCGCAATGCTGCTGAAGCCACTGTCCTCAATCTGCCTCCCCCTATGCTCTCACTTCCCCTCCCCCCATCATGGCATTCACAGGTCGGCCCCGTCCCAACCAAAATGTGAAACGGCATCCCTACTCTGGATCTTCACCGGTTCAATTAGCTCTGGTTCCAAAGGTGCAGCTTTCACATGGCTAGTTATCTGCTACTCTGCATTTTTTTTTTCTGGCCACTAGAAATATTGAGTTCATATTTCAGCATCCTTAATACTGAGCTCTGTCCTGAGCACCCTGGTCTGTGCTATCCAACATCTATTTCTTACATTTCAGGCACTCAACAAGTGCCTTTTCTGTCTCTATTATTTAATTCTCCCTAGCCCAGACCTGTCAGATCTTTAGGCTTGTCTGTTTGAACCCAGAGTCCATGCTATGAGGGTGTGAGTTGTAAAATGCACTATTGTGGTTAACTCTAGCTCCACCTTGCAGAGCCTGCTAGTGTGCACTGATGTAGTCCTGTTTCAAACAGGACCACATCATCGTACACTAAAGGTACACGTAGTGTGTGCCAGCAGAGTCTACATGCAAAAGAGTACAACACACAGGTGTGCTCTACAGATCAAACACCCATAGGTCAGACTTCAGTGTAGCAATCCAGCAAACCCTCACATACAGGTGTAAAATCACTTAGTTGTGTTTCAGGTATGCTAGGGAGCCATAAATCTGGCTGATGTTTGCCAGCTGGAAAGCACATACCCCAATCACGCAAGTCAGAGAAAAGGAAACTTCAAATAAGTCAAAGGATGAATGTCTATTGTGGCCAGACAGATAGAAACAAGCAGGGATACACTAGCTTCTACCTTTCCCTTCCTTCCATTGTTTGTTGTTGTTGGTTTTAATTCAGCTTCTGACAAAGTAGTCACCGTCTCTTTATCAAAGAAGAGGAAGATTGATCAAGAGTACGACGTGTTTCAGGAGAAACAGAGAATTTCATATTTCTGTGTGGACATGAAAGGAAAGCCCATATGCCTGATTTGCAAGCAACAGGTAGCTATGGTAAAAGAATGCTGAATTAAAAGACACTATGAAGCAAGCCGTGGTGAGAAATGTGAGAAGTACACAGGAAAGTTAAATGAAGACAAATATACTGAATTACCACAGTCACTGAAAAAAAGCAACAATCAGTGTTTTTTAAACTCATCATGGAAGTAATGTTGCTGTTAAAGTGAGATGAGTGAATGTCCATGACGTAGCTGTGTCATCAAAACTACTACCTGAGGCAGTGTTTTTGAAATACTGTAGGCTAAAATTTGCAGAAATAGCTTGTCCAGAGAAGTGGCAAGTTTTTGCAAACATCAGCCTGTCAAGAAACACAATTACTGAGAGAATCAATGATATAGCTGACAATTTGAACAGTCAGCTCCAAGAAAAAGCAATGTGCTTTGCTGCTTGCTTTAGCTGTTACTGATGAAAGTTCAGATGTAAATAACATGTCTCAACTAGCAGTATTCATTCATGGAGTTGATGAGAACACGTGCATAGCAAAGGTCCTCATAGAATTGGTGCTGATGAAAGATGCAACAGCAAATACAATAGCAAATGACCTCTTCAACGACTTAGTGGAAGCCCTGAACAAACTGGATACAGACTGGAAAAGAGCTGTGAGCCTGGCCACTTTCAATGGTGGACAAGAAAGTTGGGTTTGTGACAAAAGTGAAGGCCAAATTGCAAAGGAGCAACCATAACTACCAGTTCAGAATGCATTTTACATCGAAAAGCTCTCTGCAGTAGAAAATTTTTAAACTAATCACATTAAAACTGAGAATTTTATTTGAGCTAAAGGTCTTTACCCCCACTGGTGTGGACAGCTGTCAAAGAAATGTGACATTCATCAAGAACTGTTATATCACACTGAAATTCAGTGGCTAAGCCAGGGAATTGCGCTGAAATACTTTTTGAATTGTATAGTGAGATCCAACTTTTGATGGCTCAGAAAGAGAAAGATGTTACCTCATTACAGGACAATGGCTTCCAGACTTTGCTTTCATGGCAGAGATTACAGAGCAGCTGAAATCGCTCAAAACAAGATTGCAGAGGTGCAACTAAGCAGTGACAGAATTTGTGACATCTGAAATTAAGTTTGAGCGGTGAAAGAGGCATAACCTGGCACATTTTCCCATCTTGAAATCACTATGCAACACTGTTAAAACAGTGTGATGAAACTACATGAAGGGACATGGGAAACACTGATGAACTGAGAAAGAACTTTTAAGTTCCTGATTTCAGGAACCAGAGTTTGTAATTTTCAGCAAGTCATTTTTGTCAGTCTCAGAGGAGTTGTCATGTTAGTTTGTATCTGCAAAAACAACAAAGAGTCTCATAGCACCTTAGGGTACGTCTACACTAGCCCCCTAGTTCGAACTAGGGAGGCTAATGAGGGCAACCGAAATTGCTAATGAAGCACGGGATATTTAAATATCCCGCGCTTGATTAGTATATTCCCGGCCGGTCGCCATTTTGGAAACTGACTAGCCCGAAGTAACTGCCCGTGTCTACATGCGGCAGAGAAGCGTGATTCTGAGATAAACCCCTTAGTTCAAATTAGAGGTTTAACTGTTAATTCGAACTAAGGGATTTATCTCAGAATCACGCTTCTCTGCCGCATGTAGACGCGGGCAGTTACTTCGGGCTAGTCAGTTTCCAAAATGGCGACCAGCCGGGAATATGCTAATCAAGTGCAGGATATTCAAATATCCCATGCTTCATTCGCAATTTCGGTCGCCCTCATTAGCCTCCCTAGTTCGAACTAGGGGGCTAGTGTAGACGTACTCTTAGAGACTAACAGACTGATTAGGGCACAAGCTTTTGTGGGTAAATCCCACTTCATCAGATCAACTGGAATGGAAGTTAGAGGCAGGGGTATATATAAGGAAGGAGTTGCTTTGTAACTGGTTTTTGAAATTCTTTTGTAGGAAGATGGCAACTTTCAAAACCATTAATGAATGTCCAGGGGTAAACCCATTACAAATGTGTTTTACCATTCCTGACGTCTCATTTGTGTCTATTTATCCTTTGCTATAGAGATGTTTGGTTTAGCCAATATACATGACAGGGGAGCATTGCTGGCACTTGATGGCATATGTCATGTTAGTGGATGTGCAGATAGATCAACTTAGCATTGAATAAAGATCTCAATTGGTTAATGCATTACTAAGGCAATTTCCCCTCTCGGAATATTCACATCTCCAGACCAAATGCTATGAATGACCCACTTCCATCCTGACTTGATTAGCTACGAAACAAATGTTCTCTGGGCTACTTCAGCAGCCACTCCCACAGCTTCCAGCTTTGGGTGTCCTTTCCCGCTCCACCACCCTCGTTGACTTGATGTTCCTCCTTTTTTAAAGGCCTCCTCCCTACCATGCATGACTGGTGGGGGTTAGAAAGGTGGGGCTACCTCCTCCCCAAGATCCTTTCTAACCCTTCCCCAGCAGTGTGTAATTTAAGTGCCCATAATACTGCCTTTAACAACTGCTTTCAGACCAAATAAATCAGGCTCCCCATTTCTGAAAATGTGGGCCAATGACTAAGAAAAGCATCCATCCCTGCAGTCGATCAGCAGATTGGTTCGATTCAGGTCACCAATATGTTTCACTCATGGAAAAGAAATGAATGTGCTTCTGTGGCAGATATTCGAATGCAGCCATATGTTTTCTTCTGTCTTTGCACCCATTAACGTTTGAGGATTCACATATAAGCTTACTCATCTCTCTGAGACTCATAAAGGGAAAGTGAGAGATAAAACAGAAAGCACTCCACCATCACTTCTAAGCAAGGAAACACACGTTAGTCATTAGTTGCTGCAGCCTCTTTTGCTAAACTTGGATGTAAAGTTTTACTTTATAATATGATAAGGTGACAACAAAATCAGACTCAGGGTATATCTACACAACAGTGTTATTTTGCAATAACTGACATTATTCCGAAATAACATAGTGCGCGTCTACACTACGAGCCTTTATTTCGAATTACTGTCAAGCTAGAGGACTTCTTACTCTGATTCATGGTAACCCTCATTTCACAAGGAGTAAGGAAAGTCAAAGGAAGAGTGTTCTTCCTTCAACTTCCTGCTGTGTAGACAGCGGCAAAAGCTGAATTAAACTATTTTGACTTCAGCTACGCAATTGAGGTAGCTGAAGTTGCATAGCTTAATTCGACTTTAGCCCTGCTGTGTAGATGTACCCTAAGAGCCAGAAAACTCTTTCTTCAGCTTTTCTACTAAGAGTAATCATGCACCACTCCTCTAGAGAAACATTTTCCAAAAGCAACTTCTTAAAAATCATGTCTGTGGCTCCAAAATTCAAGGGTTTCATTCCAAAACATTGACTTTCTCCATGCGGGGTGGCAGACAAAGTCTGTACATCCAAAATAACTCAAAACAATCTTCCAAGAAACTCAAAAAAGGCCAGAACCAAAGAAAACCCAAGCCCTACTCACACAATTCTTAAAAGAGAGAGAGAGGAAAAAAGGAAAGAAGAGAGAGAAAGGATGGAAAGTAGTTTCTATTCTGCAATTGGTCTTCTAGTTAACAGTTATAGCTCTCATTTAGAATTGCCCACCTATATCTCAAATGAATCATTTGGTGAATAGAGTCCTTTCTGAATATTTCTGATAAAATCACATACGAATATGGTATAAACTCTTCAGAAGGGTAGCCAAGTTAGTCTGTACAGGATAAACTTAAAAAACAACAAATAGTCTGGTAGCACTTTAAAGACTAACAAAACACGTAGATGGTATCATGAGCTTTCGTGGGCACAGCCCACTTCTTATTGTATAGTAATCATCAGGGATGGTGTGAATAAACTCCAGACATGACTAATCTATTATATCTTTGATAGAGTTTGTCTGTCTTTTTGTTCAAGAATTCCTCCTAAACGGTAAGACCTAGAACCACCAAATTCTGTATATAGCTTCCTCTTACCATACCTTAAACTAAGGTAAGGGTTTAGTTGTGCCAAGACAATGGGATGTGCCCAGAATGGGGTTGTGTCTCAGAAAACCAAACAGAAAAGAGACAATATCACCAGGAAGGTGAAAGGGGCTGACTGGGGGCTTACCGCCCCACAACCGGGAATGCCTCCCCAGGTGCCCTTTCGGAAGGGCAGGGGGACTGAAGCTTCCCTCAGCCCCCCCCCCACCCCACTCCAATTTGTATGGGGACATTGTCAGCTGTTCCCCTTTGTCACTGAGCAAGGGGAAGTGCACAGTTTGCTGCATTCCTCACTCTGGCTGAGAAGCGCAGGAGGCAGACAAACCTGGACCTGCCCCAGCTAGGGAATATGCACTCCTCTCCCGGAAGTACATGCTGGAGCTACAAAAACCATGGAGAGGCACTTCTCAGCTGGCCCCAAGCTGCTGTGGTGAGAGAGGGCTGGTGTTGTCCTCTCTCCCCGGGACAGCCTGCATACTGAACCCCTCCCTCATCCCCGGCCCCACTCCAGAGCAATGATTTAACTGAAGCATGTGCATTTTCATTTTATTTTTCAAAAAACAAAAGTTGATTGAGTTAAGGACCAGAGAAACACCTGATAGATCTTTGACTAATCATATAAAGTAAACTTTTTTCAGTGTGGATCAATTCATATTTTGCAGTTTTATTTTGATTGATTATCTCAAGTTACTTCAAAGGTCTTTTACTTCACATGGCTGAGGAAAAGCACTAGTGTTCCTATTTTCAAATGGAAATGACATGAAAAGTGAAATTTCTGGAACAAAATTCCAACTGTTTTTTGTGAAAATGTACCATTTCTGCATACCAGTTATCTTCCATTTCTGTTTAGGCTGTCAGGTATCTTTCTTGAATAGATTCATCATCAGCTGTAATACTTTAAAAAAAATCCCCCTCAAAAAATCTAAATTCAACTGGTTTTAATCTAATCCTATAACATCTGTGGGAAAGCTGCAATGGGAAGAGAGGGGATTTGATCTCCACCCCTAATGACTGTTCCGGCTGAGTCCGTCATTTCTCAGATGTTTTTCATATCACCTCTGCAGCTCTGCATGTTTTCTTTCTATCTAGATTGGCAGAACTGACAGTCAAGCAGAGAGAGAGTTTGGCTTGGATACAGATCAGTACTGCATAGCTGGATCTCCAGCCCTAAAGCCATCTGTGAAGTCAATCATTGATCTGACCCAGAGGCAACAACACAGAGGGAGCCAATGATTAATAACATTCATTTTTGCTATCATTCACAAATATACATTTCAGATCTCCTTTTTAAAAAAAAGACATTAAAGTGTTATCTGTTGAGAACATAGCTGTCATTAGACTTCACTTAGTCCTGGCTATCACAAGTACATTAAGAAATGAAGCTGTAAAGTTTTGTCAGTGGAAACAATGAAGAAACTGGGTGATGATATCCAGTGGTAGAACATAAATTATGGGTCAGCCAGGTGTAGGCTTTGAGAAATATCTCCGCTGGAGCTGATGAACAGAGAAAAAAAAATCTTCCACCAACTGTCCCCAAATTTCTAAATAAAACTAGCCATCAAGGTCTTTCCTGTTTTGTGTGTGTGTGTGTTTCTATGAGGTAGGT
Organism: Pelochelys cantorii; assembly: GCA_032595735.1. Taxonomy (NCBI): domain Eukaryota; kingdom Metazoa; phylum Chordata; order Testudines; family Trionychidae; genus Pelochelys; species Pelochelys cantorii. Next base: position 162,771,620 of record CM064327.1, read on the forward strand.
TTTGTTTGACTGTACATGGCAAATGAATTTCAGGCTTGTAGCCAGAATTAATTTTATCTCAAAATGTAATTAAATTTGGGGTGAAGCAGAGGTAGTTATTTATATGAATTTTGTCATCCCATTAGGGAACAAAAATAATGCAGTCTGAGAATCAGATGATTAAACATACACCTTGAATATTAAATCACAAATATTGTCTACACAAAACTTACAAAGGAAAGTTCATGAGCAACTCGTGCTGAAATTTGTTCATACAAAATCTTCTTACATTGTTGAATAACTAATTTTTTAAAAATTGCAACCTGCTCATGGACAATTAATAAACAGGAAAAAGGGCAATATCTACCTGCAAAAGTTCAGGTTTAAAGGAACAGGATCATTACAGAAAAGGGGTTTAAAGGACATTATGAAAATCAGAGGGGGGAACAACTGAATATGGGGGGAAAGTGCTTATTTTTTTCAAATGTATATTAGGTTTACAAAGTTGTTTTGAAGTTGTAGGACATATACTTTGCAGAATATGAATGTGGCTCTCTCCTCTCCACTCTTGTAAGAGAGCTGTATGGATAGACAGTAAAACTTCAGCGTTACCAACTGACTGGTCAAGCACACACCTCACTTGAAATCAAAAGTGCACAATCAGGCAGCAGAGACCAAAAAAAGCAAATACCGCACAAAACTAAAGTATTGTGTTAAATGTAAACTACTAAAAAGAAAGGAAAAGTTTCAAACAAAGATTTGACAAGGAAAGGAAACTTTATGCACTTGTTTCATTTAAATTAAGATGGTTCAAAGCAGCATTTTTCTTCTGCTCAGTAAAGTTTCAAAACTGTATGTTCAGGTGTAAACTTTTGAAAGTACAACCATAACATTTTGTTCAGAGTTATGAATATTTCATTTATCAACAACCTCCATTCGCATGGTGTTTGAGGTGCTACTGTATGTAAATAAAGTTGCTGTTGCTGGGTTGGTCCCAAGATATTGGCAACACAAGGCAGGTGAAGTAATCTCTTTTATTGGTCAACTTCTGTTGGTGAAAGAGATACACAGAGCTCTTCTTCAGGTCTGACCTGAAGTTGGTTCAGCAAAGACCTCACTCACTTTGTTTCTCTATATGTAAATAGATAGTTGATTGGGGTAGTGTTAAGAACTATTAACTATCACTCCAGTTTCCTCATCACCTCTTATTTCCCTTCTTATTCTTTCTAGAACCAAGAATATGCATTCTCCATTTTCTCCACTCAGTGCACCCTTATTTTCCTCACTGATACACTGCTGTGTTGAGTGACTGCTGTATTCTGATCTGACAGACATCTCTGGGGCTCAGTGCAGAGTAGCTGAAGTAGGAGGAGGAGCTAGTAGTTGTTGTTTAATACTATTTGTATGACCATAGTGCCTTAGGAACACTAGGAACATGGTCCCAGATCCTGTTGTGCTAGGTACAGCACAAACACAGAACAAAACTGTCCCTGTCCTGAAGAACTGGCAATCTGAATGGACAAGGTGGGAGAACAGGTAGAACACACAAGCAGAGTGAACAATGTGATGACAGCAAACAGCATTTTAGCCCCCTTGGCTATAGATATACATGATATATAAGTGGGTTTAGTTAGCAGAGGATCAGATAAAGGCAAAGGTGAGAGGACACAGAAAAGAATGGCAGGGTGATGATGGGAACAAGGAAGGAGAGAAGAGGGTAAAGGGAGTAACATGGAAGTGAAGAGACAGAGGAAGAAGGGGAGGGTTGAAGCAAACAGCCAATCAGTACTGAGCAAAGAAAAGGGGAAGGTACTCTCCCAGTCACATTCTGGGTCCAGAAAGGTGCTTTATGGAGGGGTGTCCTCAGATGGCCCCAATTCTCCCTTAAACAGCAGTCCCTGCTTTCATGGGTTCTGCCCCTACAGATTATAGTCTCCTACTCATTTCACATGCTCATTTGTGATAGACATGAATAGGGCCCTACCAAATTCACAGTTTATTTTGATCAATTTGATCATCATAGGATTTTAAAAAACAGTACGTTTCATGATTTCAGATACTTACATTTGACATTTCATGGTGTTATAATTGTAGGGGTCCTGACCCAAAAAGGGACAGTTGGGGAGTCACAAAGTTATTGTAGGGGAGGTAGCAGCACTGTTCCCCTTACAGCTGCACTGTTGTTGGTGGTGGTGCTGCTTTCAGATGTGGGTAGCTAGAGAGCAGTGACTGCTGGCCAGGAGTCCAGCTCTGAAGGCAGAACTGCTGCCCATAGCACCACAGAAAGAATGATGTCATGATATGGTATTGCCACCTTTACTTCTGCACTGCTGCCTACAGCAGGGATTCTCAAACTTTGTGATACTGCGACCCCCCTCTAAGTTGCTTGCAACCCCCCTCTAAGTTGCTCGTGACACCCCAGGGGGTCAGGACGCACAGTTTGAGAAATGTGGGCCTACAGAGATGGGTGCCTGGCCACCACTCTCCAACTGCCCAGCTCCAAAGGCAGCACAGAAATAAGGGTGGCAATACTGCAACCCTCCTAAAATAACCTTGTGACCCCCCTGCAACTCCTTAAGACCAGATTTTGGGGGGGAAACAGATTTCACGGTCTATGACATGTTCTTCATAGCTAGGAACTTAGTAGGGCCCTAGACATGAGGGTTACTTAAGAGACCACTAATGTCTTTGGTAATTTTTAATCACTGATCACTCTAGTAACTTTTTTTTATTGTTCTCTAATTCCAAGTCAGATGATGTAAATACTAAAATTGCCTCAATTCCATCATGAATATGTGAATATGAACCTTCCTGAATGTAGATAATTGACAGGGAAGCAGAAGCAAGTTAAGCTGTATTGCCTAAAATACATACATACACTTATTCTGAACCATCGTTTATAATAATATTGAATAGTAATCGTACATAGAGTATTTCTCAGCCCAAAGAATCCCAAAGCCTTATGCACGTACATTATTACTTGATCTACACTTAAACATTACATTGACATAAATATTTTTGCGAGGGGGTATGAAAAAATGGCATCTTCGACCCATATGTACACACAGCTATGTTGATGGAAGAATGGTTGTGTCAATGTAGCCGCTATGAAGATTGCATTTACACTGTGGGGTTACGTGGGCATAGCTTTGCCAATATATGTGTTGTCTCCATCGTGCAGGCATATTCAAAAGCCTCACAAATGTGATGGAAACATGTGGTAATTAAAAAATGTGATAAACTATTGATTGTGTGACTGTATGACCTATTTATCTCTACCACTTCACTGGCTCTCTGCCTATTCATTTATTTCCCCAGGGAAAAAAAATCAAGATCAATGACTAACGCAATGTCTCACAGAATCTATGACAGAGCCAGAAATAGAAACCACATCTTCTTAATATCACAAAATGATTCATTTCCCTTTCAAAATCCGCCCTATAGAATGTTATAAAATGATGCTGGCTTTAAATGGTATAGAATGCACCTCTTTGCAGTCTGTCCATAGCCAATGAAATGTGTGCAATGGAAAAAAGCATTTATAGACTCATAGGACTAGAAGGGATCTTGAGAGGTTATCAGGTCCAGTCTCCCACACTTATAGCAAGACTAAGTATTATCTAGAGCATCCCTGACAGGTATTTGCCCAATTTGCTCTTAAATAGGAATCACAAAACTTTTCTACATCTGAAGCTGAAAAGCATGCAAATTGGAGACAGATAAAAAACTATGGTAAGGTTTAGCAATTCCGTGCTGCATCTAGACCTACAATATGCTGCAGAACTGAGCAATAGTCTCAGTTTATACCAACTGCTCTTCAAGTTTCATGAAACTTCTGAAATGACAATGTAGAACAATGCCTGCACCATTATAAAATAGATTCAACAAGTGTGTTGCTGTCTTCTACATCTTGTCAAGTTAAAGCAGAGGACAGGACTTAGGAAAGAAGTGACCTACAACTACTGATTTGACAATATCAGTAATAAGTTTTAGGACTTTTATATGCTTACACAATTACATCATATTGAAATATAAAATATGGATTCCATTTCCATGACAAATACATCTATGGAAGTTTAAAATATAATCCAAGTTTTTTTCAGATCTAGCCTTCTCCTGACATGGAGGGCCAGTAGTACCAACTGGCAAAAGGTTCACTGTTCTTTACAAGCAACTCCTGTCTAAAACCTGACAAACTCACTAAATCTAACCCACCTTCTTGGATTTTATCCATAAAAAGCAGCATGTCCTTCAGCAAGAGATGTCACATCTCAGAAGAGAGGTTGTGAGTAGGGGTACATCTACACTGCAAGGCTATTTCGGGATACCAGAGGTATCCCAAAATAGCTACCCTGCATCTTTTGAACACATCCGCTATTGCAAAATATAGCAGACCTTCTATTTCGGCATCCCTGTAAACCTCATTCCACAAGGGATAAGCGATGTCTCGAAATAGTGTGTTATTTCGAAATTTGGTGCTGTGTGGACATGCCAAATTTCGAAATAGCCTATTTTGAAATAGAATCGAAATAAGATACGCAATTTGCGCAGCGCAAATTGCGTTGCTTATTTTGAGCCAAGGATGCAGTGTAGATGCACCCTAGCTGACTGCTGGTGGTGTTGGACAGTTAACATCTACCAATCCCAGGCTATATTCCTTCTCAATGGACATGGGAGGTAACAGGGTCACTCAGGGTGTGTCTAGACTACATCCCTCTTTCGACAGAGGGATGTAAATTAGGCACTTTGAAATTGCAAATGAAGCCGGGATTTGAATTTCCCGCACTTCATTTGCATAATCGCATCATGGCGCTCTTTCAAAAAGCATTATTTCTAAAGTAAAACCGCAATCTAGAAGTGGTTCTTTCAAAAAGGGAAGCCTTTTTCGAAAGATCCTGTAAAACTCATTTTTTGATTGACATCCCTCTGTCGAAAGAGGGATGTAGTCTAGACACAACCTCAGAGTATATCTACACAGCAACATTTTGAAATAACTAGTGTTATTTCGAAATAACTTAGTCTGCATCTACACAGCAGGCAGTTATTTTAAAATAATGTCAAAATACCATCAAGCTGGAGGACTTCTTACTGCAACTCCTGTAACCCTCATTGTATGATGAGTAAGAGAAGTTGGAGGAAGAGTCTTCTATTTTTAAATAAGTGCTGTGTAGATGCTCCCATTTCATAATAAGCTACGCAACTGACGTAGCTCAATTTGCGTAGCTTATTTCGAGTTAAGCCCTGTTGTGTCGACACGTTCTCACAGAGTCTTGGGTACCGCAACAACTATGACACCTAATAAAATTAAAATAGAACCAAATAATCAATGGGACCCTACAGTGGGTGGAGAATTACTTACAGTAACAGAATAGATAACTAAATGGAGTCACCTGGTCACCTCCAGATATTGCATCACAATTTGAAAACATCATATCAACATGAGGCATCATGAATATATGGCATTGCTACAATCACAAAAGGAACACAGGAATCTAGCTACCTACATAATTCATTTTCAAGATGTGGAACAGACCTGTCAAAATCAGTATTCTTGCATGGAAACCAGGTGGGTTTCCAATTCTAGTTTATGAAAAATTCTGCTGCCTACCCAGATTCCTATATTCACTTAGACTGCACATTTGTCCAATATTGCAGTCATGGTTCAATTGTATTACAGCACATTTTCCTTTTGCCTATGCAGACAGAAATAAATCATAACCATGTTTAGGAGCCATATTTCAGCCTTTGTTTCTACGAGGATGAAAGCAACAATGTGCTTTATTTTCTGTTTACATAGGCAAGAAAAGAATCCTCACCTGGGAGAAGTAAAGAAGTTAGTGTGATATTCAGAGACTGGACTGAGTCTGTTGGGCCAGCAGTCAGAGGGGAAAATATTCTTACTTGTAAACTAAGCATATTTTATGTGGAAATAATTGAGAAAAATAAAAAATGGAACTTCACCGTGGAATTTTCATACAGTCCCTTTTCAGAGTATAGCTGCATTTTAGGAATGTGTCCTCATGTATTTCTCAGTTAGAATGGCTCATTCTATACAGCATTTATTGGGGGAGTGGGGTATATCCACAGATAGAACTTAGAGTCATTTCAAGGCACAGAATTAAAATCTCGTGAGATTTTATAAGATATAGGACTCTTTTGTTTGTTTTTAAATTACACATTTCTAAGACTGTCATGCAGAGGGACTTTTGTGACAAAGAATTGGGTTTTGTCAGCAGTCAGCAAGATGTGAGCATGACTGCCCAAAAATTAAACTCATTGTCTAATAAAATAAATTATCAGTATTATTATCGCCCTTGCCTAACTGATTTGTAAACTGGTTTTCTTCACTTTGGAAAGCAATAACTTGAATTGCAAAAAGAAAGTAATAGGGACTTGGTGGTAATTAGTAATTTCCATAATTGTATAATTGCTGTAATGACTTCCAGGATGTTCAGTAGGATTTTTTAAATGTTCATGAGTTTTGACATCTGTAAAGGGAAGACGGGAGGACACAGGGTGAGGAATGAACATTGAAAGTTCAGCTGGAGAAAGCATGTAGCTGCATGGGCAGTCAGGTGGGCAGGGGTAATCAGTCCCAACACTGACACAAAGATCAGTGAGTGGATTCACAGAGTTAGAACTGTAATTCCCTAATTCAGCATCAGGCTTGGCACGTTCCAGTTAACCCAGTTGGTTTCACAGCACCTGGAAGTAGGGCTGTCTATCCATGTCCTCCCCAGGATGTTACTGAAGAAGCACTGACTTCTGTTGCAATCACTTCTGCCCCCTTGCTCCTGTCTGTGTGCGCCTAACATGACCCACACCACCAGAACAGTATCAACCTACTAAAAAGAGGGCCATCTCTAATTGTTAATATCTGAGCATCAAACGTTTCATTGCAAATGTATTGAACATGCATGGGACTATAATAATATGCAGCAACCTTTTGAACATCCACCTAATGGAATCTCACATGGTTAAGAATATTCCTGCAGGGAGTTTCAGTCACATGGGCCATAGTTTCTGATTTGTAACATTTTTATCAGGATTTGATCTAAGGTTTCACACACCAACAACACATGTAGCTATATTGCTAATCTTATAGATACTAACACAGATAACTGGTTCGAGGCATAAGAAGACTAAGCAATTTTCTATTAATTAATAGTATGCGTTGGGGGAGCAAAAAAAAATCCTGCTTAGGGTTTCCAATAAGCTAGCACTGGCATTGTTCAAGCATATTCAAATGATGAGTGTGATTTCCTTTGCTCTATACTTCTGTACAAAAGAATTGAGTGAAAGTCACTCAGGAAAACCAGTTAACCAGTGGCCTGGACAGGCTGAAACAGCCATCCCCACCTATAGTGTGATGGTCCCAGCCTGGCCAGAGCAGCTCCTGCTCGTGTCAGTTGGGAGGAGCTCCAGCCCAGCCAGACAGCAAAAATAAGAACTTTTCTTGGGTTTCATTGCTAGTTATTGCATGCTTAGTTGTATCCATTAATGTTCCATTAATCTTTTGTCTTTACTTCATAGTCAACTATGTTCTTCTGAAAATCAGTCATTTTTTAATAAACTGCACCAGCTATAAGCCAGATGCTAAATTCTTACTTAGATTAGACACAGGCACAACTCTAATTGACTTTAAAATTGAGCAAGAACTTCAGGTTTTGTCAAAATGATTAGATCAAATCTCATTGTAGCTATGAACGTTAATAACCTTGGTTGTATTTTGGATGCAGAACTCTTTCTTGATGTGGCACTAAACTGATGGTCCCTATTAGCATTGTAATGATTATTTCCATATTTTGACATGTGTTCACTTGTCAAGGTTGGACAACTTGGGTCATTAATTGGTTTCATTTAGCCCTTTGACTTAGACAGTAAGCTCTAAGGGGCAGAGATACTAAGATGTATTTGAACAGCTACCACAACAGAATCACAATTTGGCTTCAAGATCCTCACACTACTATAATGCAAATAATAATTCAAGTATTCTGATTCTTTGGTGGTTGCTATTTTTTTCCAACTCCTGATTCCTTTCAACTGTGAATGCAAGCTTAACTCATGCATGATATCTGCTTTAGTGGCCTTATTAATCTCTTGTCCCTCTCAAATTCTCAAAGGCACATAGGATAGCACTGGAGATGCATTTTGGCTAACAACATGCCTAATACTTTCAGCAGCTTAAATTGTCTTGTGTATTTAAATTCTGCAGCTACAATTATAACACGGACTAAATAATGTAATCACAATTTCCCCACTTCTGTCTGACCTGCACTGGCTTCAGGTTTGATAACCCATTAACTGAATTTCCACTGAATGCCTGTAAGCATTTGAATAGTTTATTCCAAGAATGGGACAATCCAATAGAGTTCAGAGTTACGCAGACCTTTCAAACACATTTTCAATTTACGGTCTTACTGAGAGTTCCCTTGTTGTGTAAAGTCAATCACATTTTTTCCCAAGCGGAAATCAATAAAAATGCACCACTTATTTTGTTTCTAGTGAAAGGGAATCATTTGCTATGTATCAGTGATGAAAGAACCACATGTTCCCCACCAGAAACTAAGCAAAGTAAGTTATCCCATATACAATAAATCTGCAATTCAATCTTTTTCCTCTCTGCTTCTTTTGACCTCCCACAGAAACTCCCTTTATTCATATTTCACTATAGCTGCTCTACACTCAATATTCACCCCATGGTTTTCCCCCATCTCCAAGCTGTTTAAATAGAACTAATCAGGGTCATGCCTACCTATATGCAAAAAGCATGCAACTATGTTGCCCCAAATTTCATATGGTCCTATGCAGCTGTGTGCTGCCCATGAGCTCCAGCCAGCCCCAGCTGAATCCCCTGGGGGCCTGCCAGCCCCCATCTTAGCCCCAGTCTGTGTAACCCCCAACTCCATTCCCCAACCCGCTGCAGGCTCAGTGCCAGGGATCTGGCAGCCCCTAAGCCATGCCCTCAGGGCTCAGCACCCAGCCCCTGGCTCACCAAGCGGCAGCAAGCAGCGCTCACAGGGCCACAGGACTTGGAGCATGAGCAGCCACGCAGTGGGCAGCTGAAAAGAAGTGGTTCTTTCACCTCAGAAGCGCTGCTTCTCTCCGGCCAACTGCATGACTGCCCCCGTTCCTCTGGCCTGTGACTCCCTCCCAGCCCTGCTCCTGCACTGCCAACTCTCCTGGACTATACACCATTATTGTAAATGGCATTTGATCCAGGAGAGTTGGCAATCCCAATCCCCACAGCTTCAGGCCCCACCCTGTGTGTATTGGGCACTGGAAGGTGGGAGGAGTACCAATGCCCATTCTGGACTGCATAATGGATGGGCCTGACACTAATGTCATGTGCCCCAGGACGAGGATCCTATTCCATTTCCCTTAGGCTTCTGAAAACGGCATTTGTCTGGACCACGATGTTTGGTGCTTTTACTTTCCCCTGCTGGATCCTCTGCTCTGTGATTTTTAATAGGTCAGTGGCAGATAAGGGCAGATTTCCTCCACTGTTTTCAAATTTAATTTGTTTCATTTTTGCTTTTATTTAGCCTAACTATTGTTTCTCTGTGTGCAATATACTTTGATATAAAGTGCTCTGGGGAATTTAAACTGAGACTACATAGAAAATGAGGTGACTGACCAAAGTAAGCACAAGTCCTTGGACCAAATCTTAGTGACAAATAAACCCATCACTCTTATACATACACTTGTGGGGTGAGTGTGACTTCATAACAGTACCAAGCTCAAAGTAATATCCATTCTGCTGGTAGTGAGGGTCCTAAATGAAGTTTAATTCTGCAGAGAGATGAGAATTCTACAGCATCTGTCACGGAGAAGAACCAGAGGCATGATAGTGTAGAAGTCAGTGCATATGTTGATGATACTATAGTCTCTGTTACAATTCATTCCTTAGCTCCCCAGCTTCAATTGCTCATTTTCTAGGACAGAGACAGAGACCACCAAGTAATTTTATACTAATACTCAGCTGCTTTAATTGATTCGCTGCTTAAGTATGACTGGATTTGAATGGTTAAACTAAGATCCTGCATTTCATCATCAATACCCTGAGCCAGTCAGTTCCCCAAAAGGCATATTAAAATAATCAAATGCCAGATTCATCTGCAGAGTACATCACTTTATCACAGAGTACATGCTGAGAGAGCTATGAGTTGGTAGAAATGTTCATGGGACACGAGATTTCAGCAGCTCAATTCATTGCAATCTTAATAAAGCCAAAGGCCACGCCGTAAGTAGGAACATCCAGAAAAGGAAGAATGACAAGAATGGACAGGGAATGTCCTAAGTAAGGCCACATCTAAACAGTGGTGCTATTTCAGAATACCAGAAGTATCCCAAAATAGCTACTCTGAATCTTTAAACATGCCTGTTATTTTGAAATATATTTCAAAATAATGGACATGCTATTCCAGCATCCCTGTAACTCTCACTCCATGAGGGTTACTGGATTTGTTGGAATAGTGCTTTATTTCGAAATTTGGTGCTGTGTAGACAAATTGCGTAGATAGGATGCAGTGTAGATGCACCCTAACTGTCTTCCCCAGAGGAATAAGAATTCTTATACAGACCAAGTGTGAAGTAAATCTGCCCCGACCTGAGAGATACTCAAGAGGAGGGGATCAGGGAGAAAAACCTTCTGAAGCATAGGGAGCTTAGTAAGATGTAATTTACAACTTTCTGGGGCCAACTGGTCTGAATCGGACACCAGATTTCTAGGACATGATTAGGAACGATTCCATATGATGAATTTTGATCACACCAAAATAAAATGTTTTCTAAAATGTAGAAAACATTTATTTTTTTCATTTCTATTTCACCAGAGTGCTGGTGTAATTCACACCAAGATTCACTCGTTAATCAACATGTATAGTTTGTCTGCCCAGGAGTGATGGGAACATACCCACCCCCCACCACCTTTCTTAAGCTGGGCTGTGGGAACTACTGTTGGTCTCTCCTTTCTCCACACGGGAAGGCAAGGGCAAATGGCTTGGCTCTAAGTATCTAAAGGCTGAGCCATTTCTCCCTACCCTCCCCCTACCTGCTCCTGCTGCTATTCAAGGATGGGGATTGGGGCAGAACAGCTGATTGGTTCCCACCTGCAGAGAAAGAGGGAGGAGAGGTTGTTTCTGCTGTTGGCAATTTGGCTTTTGTTTAATTTTGGCTTTGTCTCGCCTGTACTGAACCTACTGGATCTCTTAAGAAGCCAAGTATTAGACCAGCTTATGGCCACAATTTAACTGGGGTCTGGATGGGTTTTGCTATATGGCAGATTGACAAATCACTGTCACCATCTACCCAGCATCAGAAACCCAGTCTAGGGATTTACAGTACATTAATCACAATTTTGTTGAGTTCGAGTGCAGCTGGTTGGCTAAGAAAGGGTTTGATGTGAGGTCCAAGTAACCGAATGGGCTGCTTGGGTACAGGGCCTGCACGGTAAGGAGGATACACCTCAGTGTCTCACACAGTGTGGGGCTCATCTCAAATTTCTGATGTCATGAGACCAATGGATTGGGACTCTCACTTCTTACAGGATCCCCAAGCAGGCTCAGGGGTACAGAGGGGACACTGTTTCATAACCATCAAACTAACACCCAGGGCCAGTGGCATCAAATTAAATTTTGCCCTAAAATGTCCCTGGCAAGCAGTTTGGGGATAATTGGCTAGTAATTTAATAAAATTGCAGCCTTTGCATTTAACCATACTCTAACATGGGTGTCTTATTGCTTCCCTGTCTGCAACAAACACAATTTTTACCCTCAGCCTTCAGGTCTATTGTTATTACCTGGCTGACATACCCAAAGGAAATATCATTTTGGGTTAACAGGTATGTGCTGTTATGCTTGCAAGATGACTTTGGCCATAGCAGCACAGGATAGAAATAACAGATAATTATACCTTCACTGAAATATATAATACCTGATTAAATCAAAAGATAACAACCAAATCCTATGTTCCTGCATTTCAATCCAACAGCAATAAAAAATTAGCAAGGCTGACATCTTCCCTGAAGAATTGGTTATTGGACTGAAACACTGGGAATTACACCTCAGCACTATTTGCTGTCTCTTGAATTATTATTATAGGTTGAACCTCTCTAGTCCAAAACTTTCTGGCCCAGAAACATCTATCATCTGGAATTATTTTAGTTAGCCAGATGTCCACTTTTCATGGGCATGGGCCAAATTTCCAGCAGTCCCATAAAGTTTGTTTACATCCACCAGTCCTAGCTCTCAGTGTTCTGTGCTGTTATTTAGCTCTAATTTACCCCTAAATGTCCTTTAACTGCCCAGTAAGCAGTGGAAGTGTTTGTAATGCTGCTAGACAATATTGTTCTCCTATTATACGGCAAATTCTCTGGTTCGGAATAGGTCAGGTTCCGAGGGTGCCAGACTAGAGAGGTTCAATCTCTCTACTACTGTATTTAGTGACTGCTACTAAAAAACAAGCTCCTATTCTATCTGATTCAATGAAACCTGGATTCGCCTGCCCTCTTCAAAGGGCAAACCCTAACCACATTTGGGAATTCAATTAAACAGTTTTAATGGCATGGCAAGACATAAAAATATTACCCAAGTGTATTAAGAGAAAAAGACAGAAGCTGCTGACTGGACATCTTACAGTATTCATATGATCTTGTGATCAGTATTCTCATTATGGAAATAATAGGTAGATGACAATAGAAAAACAATTTACATACTTCTGAACCCAGAGGTGTTTTTGTGGTCAGGGAACAATAAAGGTATTTTGTTCCATAACTTCCCTTTGAACTGCAGTGAGCAACACAATGGTTAAATTATTTCATGTTCCAAAATTATTTGATATTCCAAACTAGCCCCTATACCAAGTAAGAACTGAAAAGTTTGCATTCCACTTTTCAGAATTAGGGATTCTTGGCAAACAGGTGTGCCACAATTTGTTTATACAAAACCAATTGGCACTATTTTTTTTCATTCAAAGACTTAAAGTTAAAAGGTTAAAAGTAAAGTTTACTGTAAGTTAAGCAGCCATATTGGAGGCTCCCAGAAGACTTTGGATCATAATTAAGGCAAAGCAAATTAAAGCCACCCTAGCCTGTTTAGTGACATATTTGACTAGCGATATGTAAATAGGTAGATAATTGCTATGTCATAGTACTGTGCAAACTATATGAAGAAACAAAATAATTTCACTCTCAAACTTTAAATAGGAATCCAAATTTTGCAAGCTCAGAGCCATTCTTACAAGCTTTATGGTGGTTTATTGTTATGGAATATGCAATGCAGCAATAGTTCTACCAACATGCCTATCAGAAGAGTCTCTGACATTGGATTTACATTAGTTTCATTTCACTGATCACTGTGATGTGACTCATTTCTACCATTAGAAAGGCAAGCTGAAATCAGGCCTCATTAGATATTGTAGGCTTATCAGTAAAATGTTTGAGCTACACAAGACCATCACCAGAAATACCATTTCTTCACAATCCTATGCAGCTTCACTCCACATAAAAAACTGAGTATCCTAACTATCATCCAAGGTTTTTCTGTCAGATGAGCTAAATCAGGGACAACAGTTAATCTATGCTTCAGTGGTGGCTTTTTCATACCCTCTATAGTGTAAGATCATATCATTCCTCAGACTACCAGTTAAATTGCTAAAGCTGAAACTGAATTTGCTATTTCCTCCATGCAATGAAACTTGAAGGAGAACATGCAGTCTTGACAAGAAATTGCCAATAAATATTTTATCCATCCAATATGTTTTTAAAGAGTTTTTCCACCTTCGTTTTTCTGTAGCTCGTATTTGAAATTCTTTCTTAGAAATTTTTTTTACAGGATAATTCCTTTTTGCATATTTTATCATTTTACATCAGAAAAGACTGATATTTTTCTGATACTGTGTTGTATACCAGGTAAAATGAATACAGCTATTCGGCAAAGGTGGTGTGTGAGACAAAATTAATCTGATATTGGAAAGAGATATGACATGTTAGAACAAGAGGTTTTCTATGGCAATTAAGCACCCAATGCTTATTGAAAGTCAATGTGAATGGGAAGCACGAGTCTCCTTGTAAGTAGTTCCGCTAATTTAAGGCAACATAAGAGCGTCAGAATCTGATTCAAAGGGGCTTATTTCCCCCTGCAGATCATAACATAGTTATAATGCAAATGATACGCTGGGGGGGGAGGGGCAGAATGACAGTGCCTCTTTAAAGATGAAAAAGTGGCCTGCCTGATGAATTAAAATGCTAAATTATTGCTCCGCGCCTTATTTTACAAAAATAAATGTTTGCATATCTACTTTTCTTCTATGGAGGCGTCACCCTTAATTTGTTGCTTTTTGTAGCATGCCAGTATGTCCTTATGATAAAATGAGTATTACTGCAAAGTGCTAAGCATCTCTGCAATATCTCAGTCCAGAAGAGACTTTGATTGAAATGCTATTTTTATTGATGCAGAAATTGTGCGATTAAGTGATAAATCAAAAGGATACTTCCTCGCAAAAGTGCATTATCTGTATTAATGGCTCCCAAACATACAGTGTTATGCTCAAAGTTGAAAAACACACTTATCCATACCAATGGTATGCACCCTGTGATCCTGGCAAGCCAGGCTAACTTTCCATGGTAGTAACAGGAACAAGAGACAGAGATCTCCAATGTGTCAGTCTGCCCAATAGCAAATCTTTTCAACACTTGTCCACTTGACAGAACCTGAATCTCAAGGACACCACAAAGGTTACACCAGAAAGGTACATTCTCCAGAGCTTCCCTTGGAAGGACACAAGGATTCCTCTGTGTATTTAAGACACTTTTCTTCCTTCTTATTTAATGAGGGAAGTTCAGCTAAATTCAAATTGCAATTTCTTCTATTACCTTCCGAGCAACTTATTGCCCTCTGCATATCCACTGAGAAGACTTGTTCTTTCACATCTTCCACAGGTTTGGCTTCCTTAAGCAAAAGAGCATTTGACCAGTTTCACATCTTCAACCTTTTTCACAATAAAACCAGCCCAGGGGAATACTTACTCCTTTATTTTTCTCTTCCTTTTTCCTATTTTTACATTTTTCAGTTGAGCAGAAAATATAGTGCAGCCATCCCAACTGCATAGTTGTCTCAAACTAAGTGCTCATTTTTAGCCTGTGTACACAGCACATGGAGTATATGTACATCAATGGCTATTAGCCAGGATGGGCAGGAATGGCATCCCTCAGCTCTGTTTGCCAGAAGCTGGGAATAAGCAACAGGGAATGGATCACTCTATGATTGCCCATTCTGTTCATTCCTTCTGCGGCATCTGGTATTGGCCACTGTCAGAAGATATGATACTGGGCTAAATAGATCTTTGGTCTGAGCCACTATGGCAATTCTTATGTTAGCAGAGGTAAATGAAGAGGCAGGAAAGCCAGAGCAAGGGGAGATTTAAAGTGATCTCAGACCTGGGGGAAATGTTCCATTCCTGTTTAGTTCTTACATTACTGGAGCTAGTTCGCCTGAACCTGAAACTTCAAAGATTCTGAACACTGGCTGTTCCCATCCATTTCAATTGGCTTTAGGGATAGCCAATTGAAAACTCTGTTCAACTTTATGTGTAGTGATGATTCACACTGGGCAGAGACAGCAGGGATAGAAAAACAAACCCAGGACCTAACTGGGAGAAGCCATGCCTGGCAGCAGGCACCAGGAAGAAGCCTTGAGCCCTACCTTAGGGCAGGGACTACACAAACAAACGATAACATGAAATACTGCTGTCAATGAAAATAACGAAGTAGCTGTATTTTAAAAATACACCTTGTATTAATAATTTAATGAGAAAACCAGAGAACATTTGCCTTAAATATGCTGAACTCTGAATTAACTATGGATACAATAGGCAGCTGTTAAATCAATATCAGCAACTACAAGCCTATTCATTAACCTCTATTAATATAGTGTAGAGTGGGTGCTGTTTGAGTCAGAGACTGTGCCTCTTTTACCTTTGTGTGGCTTAAAGCCATCTTCACATACTCACAACCCCTCCTGCGTAGCTGGTGTGGGGTACATTTATGCACATCCATGCATCATGAGCAGGGAGAAACTAGAATATAGATTGTAAACTTCTGTTACAATCAGGTTCCTGGGCCATTCCTGGGACAGGGTAGCCACGGTTTAGTCTATGCAATAGAGAATCAAGTACATGGGGTTTCAGTGTAAGACACTATCTAGAATATAAGTAATTTATAAATATTAAAGATATGGTACATCTGCTTTCATCTCATACCAGATGACATATCCATTAAGTACTGAATATAAATCTCAGATATCTAAAAGGAGTGGTAAGAGGTGGATTGCAGCAGAAGAGAATAGTAATGGAGCCAGCAGTTTATATAGCCGTTTTTCATACTTCTTTGTTGCTGCAATAAAAAAAAATGCAGGATTTGGTTCTTTACTCAGACAGGACTCCAATTAACTTCAAAATGTCATTAATGCTTTCTTTTGACTTCAGTACAAGCTTTGCCTCCATGCTGCCATCACATTTTGCAGGATTTGGCCCCAGATTCATAAGAGTTTGAATCCAACAAAATAAACAATCTGGTGTCCAGATTGAATCTAGTGGGGAATCACCGCATCTTTGGTAATTATAGAGATGCTCCTGACACTTGATGCAATTTACTTCTTAAAAGATTGACACCCTTAAAAGATAAATAATAAAGATGAGAGCACAAAGCTTACGTGATAAATTCCGTTAGATTGCACCATTTTTTAGAGTCCACTCTCTTCATCATCTCTTCAAAGGATTTTCCACATTTGGGCAACTTTTCTAGCATGAGCGATTCATTGCAAATAATCACTTGTTGATGTGCTCCTAGAACAAGTCAGATAGCACTATAAATCCCAATATACTGAAAATAGTAAGAACATTAAGGTAGAATTATTTTCTGCACAACTCTTTGTACTTACAAAGTATTAATCCTTCTATTCAGGCACCTCAGAGAACTTTACAGGCATGGATGGATTTAACTTCACACACCACCACTCCAGTTTGTTATTTATTCCATTTTGTGAATGAGGAAAATGAGCACAGAGACAGGTAGGACCAAATTCGGATCTGGTATGAGATGGGAATTGGGAACCACTTATACTATAATGCTCTGAATTGTGCCTCAGGTCACACAAGAAATCTGTGCTAGAACCAATAATAGAATCTGTCTGCTCAGGCTAAAAGTCCTATGCGTTAGCCAAAAAAATTCTTACTTATCTGTATTTCAATGTTTTTATATATCAAACTTTTCGTACTCTAGATCAAGGTTCCCTAATTCCTGCCTCCCCAGTAAGCCATGTGCTTGCGGGACAGGGTGCCACGGTAACGGACAGGCCCACCGGGGCGCCTGGGCCAGATTGCACAATTGCTCCGATGGGGATAGCCCTTGAGCTGGGAGTTTGAGACTCCTGCTCTAGATATATCAAATTATTTTATTAAGGAATTGGTTAGATCTACAGTGACTGGGAAGACAAAGGCAGCAGTGGCAATGATCTTGATAATTCACATAACCCTCAGAATTAGAAACGTTTTTTTTATTAAGAAGAAGAATTTTGTCCCTGATACACTTGGATTTGGAAAAGTACCATGAGTGCTTCAGTTTCCAGTTGCTGCTAGACAGTGTTGACCCGTCAATACAGATGAACTAGGCAGTCGCCTAGGGCACCAAGATAAACGGCCGTTGAGGGCTTTGGAGGCGGGGGCGCTGATCGCGCGCCGATCGTGCGTTTCGCCTAGGGCACCAGTTGCCGGCAGCTTGTCTAGGACTGCTCCTACTGCTAGAGATGGACAGTAAAGTCTCATCTGGAAGCCAACTCTTAATAATGCAGAACATTCCTTTCCCTACCCACTTGTATAAAACTATTGGAATAATTAAATATAAAAAGGAATAAATAATAATTTAAGTGCAATATCGTCACTGACTGTGAGGGTAAATCTTGGTGTGGGATTTCAACTCCTGCATGTCCTTTTAGGCTAGAGGTATCCAACTAAGCCACTTTATCTCATATTGCCTTATCTTTAGGAACCCTGCATAGAGTGAACTATCCTATTGCATTTGCAATCTTATGGTATTTGTAAGCCTTATTAGTGAAGATAAAATGAAGTGATTGACCTCAGACGATGTATTAGAAAAGGCAAGCTTTCACACATTAAACTAACTGTTCTGCTGTAGCTATAAAATAATATTTTTAATAGTAGGAATGTTTGAACTTCTCATCTACTAAGGACTTGGAAATCAATTTCACCAATAAAAGAATGGGTAGAAGCAGATCTAGGGTGGGATAAAAGACTCTTCTCTCCATGGGACTGGTTTAGAGGGATTGTCTAGCATTAGTTGGCACTGATGTTATAAGCACACAGCCATGAAGAAAAGAGAATATTAAACTGGACTTGCAGTTTTGGCAAGCCCTAAAACACCTTTGTTCAGGGTTCATGATCTGTAAATAGGCTATTATATATGAGAGCACTTCTACCTTGCAGAATCTCAAGAGTTGAAATGCTTAGGCCTTCAGAGCATTAGACAAGTCTCTGAGTGTAGACAAGGGATTAGCAGCTGTCAAGGTCCCAGAAGGCCTGCCTATAAGGCAGGTTAGCTGTGGCTACCTAGTAAAAGCCAAGGCTAACAGGAACATGGAATCAGAGAAGCGCCTGCGTGGCTGCCATGTGGATGCAGGTAGGGCTTTTGCAACCCAACCCAGTTTATTTGTATGAAAGAAGCCCAAGGGAAGGACTAGCCAACTGTTGGAGGAAAGTCAGCATTCAGCCTGAGAAGAGACTGTTGTCCTGCTTACAAACTCAGAAAAGAGAGGAACTTCAATTTGGACCTGGTATGTAAATCAGGAAGTGGAAAACTTTCACACTTGTGCCTTTTTCCTTCTGCAGCCAGAAAAAAAAAAGAGAGTCTTTATTTGGATCCTGTTTACATCACAGGAAGGGAGGAATCCTTTGCTTTCTCTTTGTTATTGAGTTACATTTCAGGAATGGGATCCTTTCAGTGCTAGGAAGAACCTGCCACCTTGCTCCTGAGAGAGATGCTTTGTCTATGTCTTCAGAGAACCTGAACTCCTGCTTCCCTCTATGGAAAAATTCTTTACTGCTACTAAACCCGGAGTTTCTTAAAGATTGCCACTAGTTTGGACCTTTCAAATCTCTTTTATCTACAAGTTATTTCAACTACATTTTCTATGTTAACAATCTGGGCCTGTCCCTAAGTATATTTTACCACCAAGTCCAAGTACTTTTTAAATTTAAAAAAAAAAAAGCCCTGTGTATTACTATCTTAGATGCGGTGTCAGACAGGAACATTGCTAAATGAGAATGGCCAAGTACTGAAGTCATCAATTGTTGAGACTTTAATCATGGATCCATTTGTAACAGGATGCATAAAATTGTAGGTATAAAGACTAAACAGACTAATTACCACTAAGATGGGGATGTACTTAATTACAAAAAGGAATATCTTCACTGATAATGAAAAGCATATTTGTGTAACCCCCTGGCGTGTGTTACAGGTCCCCCATCCATAGATAATTGGAGGTTGTTACAGTGACAGCTAAAGAGACTAGTTCTTTAGCTTGAATTGTAGCAGCTCATCTTTCTAGCTCTGGGGGCTCCTTGTTCAGTCCCAATGCATCAGCCAAGATGGCAGTATTACATTTGCTCGTAGCACTGCATTGCTTTCCAAGGACTTTCCAACAACAAAAGCTCTGTAGTTTCTATCCTATTTCTTTCACCGCCTTCAGTTATCAGAGAGAGATTGTTGAGGGTAAGGCTTTGTCTGAATTAGAAAAATTCAAATTCATAATTTATCACTGGTGGTGGTTATTGTAGAAGCTATGAAGTTGAGTTTAGGATTTTGACTTTGTCATATCATTCCACTCTGATCTGGGTTAGACACAATGGTGGTAACAAATGCCTGAGCCTTGTCTACACTTGTATTTCCACTGTTCCAGCCATCTGTGGAACAGCACTGGTGGTAAAATGTGCATCAGAATTTTGCTAATGTAAATGAATATAGCCTGGAACAAACTCAAACACTGATGTGACAGTATGCATCTGGGAGCCTGAGACCAGCTGTGATATGTTCACTAAATCTGTGTAGTGGGAAAGTGTTAGCAGCAGGTTATTCTAAGTGAGGGGAATTTAGCTTGAAAGACAATTCGGTTTTGGCCTGATAAAACTTAAATTTGTTGATTTTTCAGGACACAATACCAAATCTTGCTATTTACTCAGATTCCTAGGTGGAGTGTGTAGGCAAGTTCCATTTTTTTTTCTTGTGGGAACTAGCATTTTTGATTGCTTCGTTTGGAGATTAAATATTTTTAAATGTATAATTTACAGAGAAGTTGAATACAGCCTGATGGGTGCGTATCTTCTAAAACTAATCGGACACAACTAATGAAAAAGTATGATCAGACAGTAGTTTCAGTCTGATTCTCTGACCACAGCTTTTTGATTCTTAAGTTTCTTGGATACATTAGACCCATAGAGCATTTTAATGTTTTCCTCATCACTGTCTAGACAGGTTAAAAACTAAGACATGTTGACAAACCTGTAGGTATATTCCAAATTAAAAGAAAACTGATAATGGAGAAGGGGTCTAAAATTGACTAGCTAAATCTACTTGTTTTGTGTTTGTGTATGTATAATATTTAAAAAGCTATTATTAACAAAGAAACTAGTATGTTTGAGTTTTAAAACTTTAAAAAACTCACCTGTTAATCCAAGTGTCATTAGACCATTAACTAGGGGGGGAAAAGAAGAGAATGATTAGAACTTCTTGATTTTATTCCAACATAATGAAAATTTGTGTAGTATTAAATCTAATACACAAGTAATCTTGATCACAATTAATGATTCAACAAAACATTCCAAGTCACTACATAACTTTAGTATGTCATAAGGGTTTATTTTTATTAGAAGTGGGAGGGAAGATTACCATTTGTTCTACATTTATTAAAAAAGAATCTCCTCTTATCTGTCTTTTGATCTACACAAATCACACATGCATTTTAAAGAACTAAATGACTAACTCTAGGCAAGTGGCTGTATTCTGCTCTTATTTATACCCTATGCAACATCACTGAAGGCAACTGGATTGCACAGTGTGGGAGAGCAGAATATGCCTCAAATTGCATAGACACAAATTCTACCTTTGTTGATACATGCTCAACCCCTAGGCCCTTCAATGAGAGTTCTTGTGCACACATAGCTAAGAACAATTCAGCCCCTATTATAGATTAAGCTTCTTATGGTCAAGTCAGGGAAGGCTCAGAAGCCCTGGGGACCCGGCCCTGGCTACAAATTGTAGTACGTGTGTGGGAAGAGTCTTGTGTTACAAAAGTTGTCATGGCAGAACAAATGCAGAAGTTGGGGGACCACAAGAGCACTTCAAAACCTTGCCTCTACAGGCTCTGGTACAAAAACAACCCCCCCTCACCAAAAAATCCTAATACCCAGATTTTTGGGGAATTCGCTGCCATCATCAAGTGTTTCTGAACCCAAAAATAGGGGTAGACACTTGAAACCAACCCCAGGGTACCCCAAGTTCTTTTTCCCCAAAAAAGCTTGAAAAAGAAAAGAGAAAAACAAGCTGCAATCTGTGGTAGCTGATCCCTCAGTCAGGTATGCAGATATACACAGACAGACCTTCCAGGACACAAAAATCAACCAATACTGGCTAATTAGAAAAAAAAAACAAACTTTTATTATCAAAACAAAACTACAGTTGCAAGTATATCAAAGTAGCAAGATGGAAAGAGTCACCAATTGATATAGATACTCAGGGAAAATCCTTGGGCTAAAATCTTATTTACAAAAGAAAAAGACATTATTTCTACATCCCTAAACAAGGAAAATAATAAATCCTGACAGACTAGCTAGACTTTTCCCTACTTACACCTTGTAAGAAGTCCATTCTTGGAGAGAGAAGCATCTCCCATCTCCCTCAGTACTTGGAAGAAACCACTCTGCCTCTCAAACACCAAACAGAGAGATTCCTACCTGCATTGTTATTGGCTGACCACCCGATACCTGGCTAGGTACAGGAGATATTAGTTAACCCCTTCGTCACCGGGTGCTGGTCAGCACTTCTGATTATGACAAAAGTTATGCTTGAGCCTTGGGTCAAGTGCAGACACGGGGGCCAACAGCTTCCACCAGCCCCTGGGCAAGGTGGGGGGCCATTTCCATGCTTATGGACGGGACAGAACGTTGGTTATAAAGGGGTGGGGCCAGGTCAGGCAGCCTTCCACTCTGCCTGGTGCATGCCAGGCTGCCTCCTCTTCCCAGCCAGTCATCCTTACATTTCCTGATTTCCTCTGGAAATTTCTATCAAGGATCTTGAAGTATTTTGTAGCCATAAATGAAATAACCGTCACTGTACCATTGTAAGGTAAGTCAGAACTTAGCTTACATAAGAAGGAACAGGTAAAGGAGGTAAGAATATATCCACATTTCACATGTGGCCTAATCAAAGCATAGAGAGGTTACTCGACTTTCACAGTGTCACATAGGAGGAGCAGGGCAAAACCAGCAATAGAGCATAGCTCCTGGCTCTCAGTCTCATGTTTCAAACACAAGACTATCAGCCAAGCGAAAAGGAATTTTAATAGTATTTTTAATCTCACCTGATACTCATAGCACCTTTTTGCCTCAGGAGTCAGTATTGTGCAGATCTGCAGCCCTAATGCTCTCTTTGGCTGCTGCTTCTGTGGTTATTCCTACACTGCACTTCTTTTTAAGAAAAAGGTACATAAATGGCGTACTGCAATTTGCGTGCCTTTTTCCAATTCTTTTTTCGGAAGAGGCTTTTCCGACATTTGGCCCATCTACACGGGGCCAAATGTGGGGAAAACCTCCTCTTTCAGAACATCCCTTCTTCCTCATAAAATGAGGAATACAGGGCTTCTGAAAAAACGTGCCCGCTTTTTCGGAAACTGATCTAAAAAAGCAGACGCATTCCCTGGACGCAGCAGAGTTTTTCTGGGATACCTCCAGTACCCAGAAAAACTCTGTAGTGTAGACATAGCCTGAGCTGAACATGCTCATCCTTTGTCTGTGTTCTGTGACCTACTCCTCTAGCCAAGATGCATCTCTGGTCTCATATCCTCCTGAGATATCAAAAGTCCAACATCACAACCGCCAATCAGTCTGTAACAAAAAGGGCCTCCGGCCCCTCTCTAGGGCTGTGTTAAGATCCCCTCACTTCTTTCATGGTCCTCTCTCTCAGGAATTGTCTTACAAGAGCTTCTCTTGCTTCTACCAGGAGAACTGTGGCATCTCTGTAGACTCTCCATCACCTGAGTTCCCTCAGACTGCTTCCAAGGCCCCACTATCTAATGGATTATTACCTACTTCCACCTCTTCTAGCCAGGAGGCAATCAGTCAGTCACCCCACAGGTGCAGATCATGCCTCGGACTGAGGATTTTTTCCCCCTCTCTAGCAAATGACTGGAGAAAACTGACCACAGGCAGGTTTTGAGATGTAAAAGAAAAATGGTATGGAAGGAAGACAGGAGAAAGCAACAAGCAGTAAGGAAACAAGAGTTCTTTTATTACCACACATTTAAAAATCACATGCCTTAAGGCTTTGTTTTCGCTGCCAAAAAAAGATTTGTTTTTACTGTGGGAGGAGTGATATGCTTCCTGCTGTAAAATCCTAGTGGAGACAAGGCACTGTAGTTTTTACAATGGTATAAGGGAGATCCCACTAGATCCCACCTCCCCAACCTCTGACTGACCCTCTGATCCATGTAGCTCATAGTAAAACTACAGTGCCTTATCTCTACTAAGGTTTTACAGATGGGCAGCTAATGCACATTAGTTAGCCCCTGGCATATCCTCAGCTGCACCGTCGATTTTTTCTGCACATGCTGCACTCTGATCTTGTACAGGGAATTTCTACTGATGTCAACAAGAGTTTTACACTGGGATCCAGGGCTACATAGAAATGTAACCGTGTGGCTGCACAAGAGGAGAATTTTTGTCCTGTCATTGTGCAAGAGAAGCTGTCATCTCTGGGTTTTGGCATTAACAAATTGCTCATGGTTCATTCTTACAATATGCTATCACTAGAACGCCTTTATAGGAGTGAGGGTTTTCTCCCCCCACAGTATTATTTGCATAGTACCTCAATTGCCATATAAATTTAAAATAGCATTTGGATTTTATAATGTCAGTCTCTATTAAAGGTGCCCCAAAACACTTTTCAATAATGACTTTCATACCTTTTGAAAGTTCATAAGAGAGAAAGTTATTACAGTATTTCCCTCTTGCCTAAATAGTTCTTCAGGAAACTGCAATTTATATCAAGACTCAATGATTTTAGAGAATTATAATATTTCCCAAAGGACACGTGAAGTACCTCTTCTTTTATCTGGCTTGCGTATGCACTTCTTTCCTCAATAATGGTAGCACTGTTTAGTGTGTCCTTTGACTTATCCACACTAGTCTTTGAAATTTGTCTTGGCCACTCCAAAAAATTACTTACTCTTTAATCTCATTTTTCATTAGCTGAAAGACAGGAGCAATTTTATTTCTCTATCTTTCTGTTATCACAGAAGTTTTAATATATTGCCATCACTTCTTATATCTATCCCACTTTAATTCCCAAAAGATTCCAAAGTATTTGAAAGCCACTGAGACAAATATATTCTATATCAGATATGTGATATGTGACAGGTTTATCAATAGTAATGCAGAAAAGGTAGAAGTGTTCAATAAATATTTCTATTCTGTACTGAGGGGAGTCCTGAAAGGAATCTTTCCTGAATGTTCTGTTCTGATCTTCTGCAGACATCCAGATAGGGAACAAAATTCACCCTGCAGCCCTCTGTGCCAGAGGCTGTAAGTACAGAGAATCATCCCAAGAGGAGACAGCAGTGTTCATAACACTGCCCTCAGCAAGAGTTCTGCCAAGGAAACCAAGCTTTATACCATGACTGGATTCCACAAACACCCCACAGACACCCCTCTAACTTTTTCCATTTTTTGTGCAGAATAAATTTTGTTTTGTGTGCCATGGCATGTGCAGATATGCACCACCAATGGAAACTCATGCTGCTGGCTGTGAAAGGCTGTAGGTGCTCTGCAAATCAGCTGGGCAGCATTTGAATCTCTCCTAGAAGACCACCCAAGTGCTCAGCTTACAGGGAACTCTGCTCACAGGCAGAAGTTATCCAGTGGATGCCTGAATTCATGTGGAGCCCTGGGAACATCTCCTCCCTGGCTACTGCAGCCTGCTTTCTGAGCTGCACTGGATGTCTTAAGGCCAAGCCTCTGTCCACTACCACCTGGGCTTCAGGCACTTTGCACCCTTGTGACGCCTTTTCAGATTTATTCCACACCACTCCCAGACTGTGGCCTGAGTTACTTGAGCAACTGGATACCACCAGTGATTTTACAATGCTTTGCTCTACTTAATTTTCATTTACTAACAACGTGAAGATGTTAAGCTGTAAATGGAGATGCTACACCTGGTAGGACTGAATCATAATTTAGCAAAAGTCTGCTGAATGGATTAGCCCTACGGCCATAGGCATGCAACATGCTAGAGAGAAAGCTGAACAGGCTCATAGAAGTAAAAACTGATGACTGACATTTCCAACATGAGCACCCAAACAGACAGCCTAGAAGAAGCTCAACAAAGAGCAAGACCTTTAGGGCTACTAATGACTGCACTGTCATTGCAAATTGGTGTCACCAAGGAGCCCATGAAAAGAAACTTGGCCCTCAGGATAAAGAACATCTAAGGAGGAGGAATAAGCAATGGCAGGAATAGGGCATGGGAGAATCAACATGGGGGAATCCTCATTAAGAATAAAACACCTTTTTAAATCACTTTTTGTAACACAGATGGAGCTCAGTGTGAGACAGCTCAAAATGATGACTGTGGTGTTAAAAGTCACTGCAGGTTGCACCTCCAAAAACTGGAATTCTCTGGTCCAGCAACATCAGTGGTCCAGCAGGACTATGGTAGCCTAGTGGCAGGAGGGCAATCCAGGAGGGGCCAGGCTGAAGCAGCGGGACAGGGCAGGGGCTGGGGCTGGCAGCAGCCCCCAGCAGCTCCCAACAGCCTGCAGCACTGGGACCGGGTCAGGGTAGCCCCCGGCAGTGCAGGATGAGGCCGGCGACAGGCTGTGGCTGTGCAGGGCCAGGGCTAGAGCCCCAGGCAGCCCATGGAAGTGGGGCCAGAGCCTGAGGGCTGCCATAGGGCAGGATCCCACACTCTTGGCAGCGGGACCAGGAACAGGGTTGGCAGCAATCCCAGTTTTGTGGGGCCAGAGACCCAGACAGCCCACAGAAGGAGAACCAGGGCCTGCAAGCTGCCACAAGACTGGGACCAGAGCCCCTGGCAGCCCGACCAGAGCCATAGCCTGCCCCCAGCAGCCCACGGCAGTGGGGACTGCTGGAACCCGGCAGGCAGTCTGGCCGGGGCAGCAGCAATGGGGCCTGCAACTCAGCAAGCTGCCTAACAGGGGCTGGAGGTAGTTTCCTGCCCGCCCCCATCCTTCCCCTCCCCCCATTAGCTCAGTCAGCAGCTGGGGGCTGTGGCAGCGAAACTTCTCTAGTCAGGCAAATTCCCTGGTTTGGGACCAGTCAGGACCTGAGGGTGCCGGATAGGAGATGCCCAACCTCTAGCGATTAGCAGGTCTTACCTAAGAACTGTTTAAAGGGCCCTCATTTTCAGAAAGAGCTGAGCTTGCACCTTCTGAAACTCAGACCTCAAACTGTCCAAAGTTGGGTATCCAAAAGCCAAGGTACCCAAAAGTCACTAGTTACTTTGGAGGGTTGGGCATTACACAAACACACCAGCAGTGGGTTGCACAAACTGCTTGCACACACTCCTGTGTTACGGGAGTCTGACCAAAGTTACAAAAAAATGTTCCTGTTTGAAACATCACCCTGGTCTAGCACCAACTTCCTTTCCGGTCTTTGGTGATTGGCCAACTCTGTGGAAGAGCGAGTGGTGTCTTAGAATTAGAGTTGGGAATCAAAGAATCCAACATTAGCTGGACAATTGAATTTTCCATCCCAGAAGCAACTCAAAATGACACTAATGGTTCAGCTGACTAAAAGCACCTAAAAAGAATGCCAGTGTGCATTTTATAAAAACATATGATCACAGGGCCTGATGGTAGCTTCAACTCTGGGCCCAATACATCACTAGCCTGCACCTTATTTACAAGAGAACAAAGTGCCCACCCTGAAGAGCTTACACTCTGGAGTCTCAGTCCTGGAGGTTGTTCTGTGGAGGCAGGCACCATAGCATGCATGGTGCACCAGTGTGGGGAAGCCATTGTGTGGATATCATTGAGTATTAGAGCCTAAATTAAAATGAAAGCAACAGAGGTAAAGCAGAGGGTGGCAAAGGTACCCAGTGGGACATTTGCCTACCTATATGTGCATACATTGAGTATTTGTCCCCCAAAAATAGGTGGGCACAGGTGAATGTGTACCACTGCATCCACCTCAGCTTTGAAAAACTGGGTCTCTACTTAGTTCTTGTCTGCTAAGTAAGATAAGAAAATATATTGGTGCATGGATGTGGAGGAGAAGAGATGGTTCTAAGGCAGCCTACTCTCAAATTGAAAATTAAGATGAAATGTCTTTATTTATGACATGTATGAAGGTTACAGTACTGGGAGGGAAAATGACCTCACAACAAAAAAGGTTGCCTTCTGCCTCCAATAGTTTTAATAACCCGAATTATAAGTGCCTATGCATGGTTAAGAAAGTCATCTTTTGTTCACATTGTTACTAATTGTTTGTCCTTTATAAGAGGAGCAGACTATTGAAAAATAGAGAAGCAAGAGAGAAAACAATCATAATGTACTGTGAAAAGAACAAAGGAAATGAGGCAAATGAAGCCCAGAGATCTGGGCAATGGAAGGAACACGACACAAAGGAAGGATGCAGGAAACAAACAGAAGCCGTAATAAATATAGCACATGAAAGAAATACCGCAGGCACAATTTAAAATAACTTTGGTGAGGTGGGGTGGAGGAACCTACATCAGGGAGTGAATAAGGACAAAATGGAAAAAGGGAAAATAAATCTGTGCAGGCAGGTGTAGTGAACTTGTGCCCTAAAGGAGAGCCCTGCATCTCTGCTGTCCACCACCCCAACTATAAGCTTATATCCACACTAGACAGCAGCTTGGGTTCTGGGAGGGTTACTCCAGCACAGGTTCAGGGGCTGCTCAGAGGAAGCACTAACAGCTGGGAGGTAATGAGAAGTCGGTAAGCTGACTCCCCACAGGCTCAGCACTTTAAAGAGGGATCAAGTATTTCTCAAAGTGAGTGGTTGGTGCTCACTAGAAGTGGGATTTCTGGGGGAACTGGGCTATTGTCCTACTCTGCTTTGTATAATAAATAAATAATTATTATTAATACCTAGCTGCTGCATACCTCTTTCATTGATAGAATCAAAAAGGCTTTACAAATGATGCAGGTCAGCATCATTGATCTCCATTTTACAGACGGGAAAACGGGGGCACAGAGAAGGGAAGTGAGTTAGTGTTAATTGTTTGTAAGCCACATGAAAAGAATGCAGCCAGAGACGGTGTTCCCAATTTACTATTTTGGCTAAGTCAAAATCTGGATGGACAGATGGAAGGAAGGAAAGAATTCCTAAAACCCACAAAGAATTTAGTGGAGATCTAGATTTCAATGAAAAAACATTTTGCTTTAACCATTGCCCTGCTACCTGGCCTTTTCATATACTTCCCCCGTCAATTTTTGTTCCCGTATGAAAAACAAGCATACTAAGTGATGTTGTTTAATATTTGGCACTAAATGTCCAATGAAAAGCTATACTTTGTCAGAGTTTGAAACATCATTGTTTGGTATTTGAATTGGGAAGGGAATTTAGGCAGGTTAATCCCTGGGCACTGGCATTGTACTTCCACAGAACAAGGAAAGCATAAGGTGAAGTAATTCAGACTTCTTATCCAGCCATCGGTGCACCTCAACATGGAACACTTCTAATGTTACTAGTCGCTCAAGTCTCCGCATCCATTCAGAACTTCCCAGCCCTTTCTGAGACTGCCAAGAAGCGTGCCACTTATTCTGAAATCTCACGTCAGTTGTGTGATCTGCAAGCCAGCAACACAGGCTTCCCTTGTCTACCGCGCCGCGTCTAGACTGCCGCGCTGTGCCAGATCAGCTGATCGTCAGCACAGCGCGGTGGCCATTTTTATTTTAATGAAGCGGGGATTATTTAAATCCCCGCTTCTTTAGCTATGCTGAGTAAACTATTTTACATGGCTCCGTCAAAGGAGCCATGTAGTCTAGACGTACCCTCAGAGACTACATCAATGCAAGTCTAGCAGTGCAGACTTGCAGAGAATTAAGCTAGTCAGAAGATGATCCAGTGTAAACCTCCTAAAGAGCAATCAGAAAAGCTTTTCAAATGCTCCTAAATCACTAATTATTGAATTCACATCTGTGTACAGGTCCCTCCGTGCTACACAAAAAAAATCATTCAATAAGAGTGCAGAGTGATGTGGAGAACCGTACAGAAGCTCTTTGCACTGAGATGAGTTTTTCTTTAGCAGAAAATATGTGTATGCAGGTGAGTGGGGAATTATTCCTTCCTTTGCTTAGTACACGAGACCTGACATCAATGATCAGTGTTTCTCATACAATATTCTGGGCTTGATCCTTTGCTTACTGCTGTTTTACCTTGACATACACTGCAGCTGTCTACAGAGCACCGTAATCTGCAAGTGGTTGTGTTGCAGGAGAAACTTTAAATCTTAACTTAGATCTTGACTCATCATAAACTCAATTCAGCTTTAAGGGCCATATAGGAGTTTCTGTCTATGGGTATGTCTACACTACAAAGTTAATTCAAACTAACAGCCGTTAGTTCGAATTAACTTTCATAGCGTCTATACATACAAATCGCTAGTTCGAACTGAATTCGAACTAGCGGAGCGCTTAATTCGACCTAGGTAAACCTCATTCTACGAGGACTAATGCCTAGTTCGAATTAAGTAGTGCGAATTAAGGGCTGTGTAGCCACTTAATTCAAACTAGCTGGAGGCTAGCCCTTCCCAGCTTGCCCTGGTGGCCACTCTGGGCCAAACCAGGGAAACTTTTCTGCCCCCCTCCCGGCCCCGGAGCCCTTAAAGGGACACGGTCTGGCTACAGTGATTGTGCCAGTTGCAAGCCTGCCAGCACCCAGCCAGCAGACCCTGTACCTGGCACGGCATTAGCCAGCCACCCGCTGCCACCCAGCCCTCCGCCTCTTCCCAGGACCAGGCTGGCAGCTCCCAGGAACCTGCCCGGGGCCGCAAGAGGTGGGCGCCTGCTTGGTCTAGTGCGGAGATCGTGGACCTCATCGAGGTTTGGGGGGAGGCCTCCAACGTCCACGACCTCTGCACTAGGCACAGGAACGCGGCCGTCTAGGGCAGGATAGCTGCCAGCCTGGCCACCAAAGGCCACATGCGAACCCAGGAGCAGGTTTCCATGAAAATCAAGTTGGTCCAGTGAGACCCCCCGACCCTGAGCTTAGAACATAAGAACATAAGAACGGCCGTACTGGGTCAGACCAAAGGTCCATCTAGCCCAGTAGCCTGTCTGCCGACAGCGGCCACCACCAGGTACCCCGGAGGGGATGGACCGAAGACAATGACCAAGCAATTTGTCTCATGCCATCCATCTCCAGCCTTCCACAAACAGAGGCCAGGGACACCGTTCCTACCCCCTGGCTAATAGCACTCCATGGACCCAACCTCCATGAATTTATCTACCTTCTCTTTAAACTCTGTTATAGTTCTAGCCTTCACAGCCTCCTGTGGCAAGGAGTTCCACAGGTTGACTATGTGCTGTGTGAAGAAGAACTTTCGCTTATTAGTTTTAAACGTGCTGTCCATTCATTTCATTTGGTGTCCTCTAGTCCTTCTATTATGGGAAATAATGAAGACCTTTTCTTTATTCACCCTCTCCACACCACTCATGCTTTTATAGACCTCTATCATATCCCCCTCAGTCTCCTCTTTTCTAAGCTGAAAAGTCCTAGTCTCTTTAGCCTCTCTTCATATGGGACCTGTTCCAAACCCCTAATCATTGTAGTTGCCCTTTTCTGAACCCTTTCCAAGGCCAAAATATCTTTTTTGAGGTGAGGAGACCACATCTGTACACATTACTGAAGATATGGCGTACCATAGTTTTATACTTCCCCTCCTCCTTCTTCCCCTGGCTTCCCCCTTCCAGCTCCCTCCTCCCAGGTTTCCACCTCCCCTCTCCCACCCTCTCTCTTCCCCTCTCCCACCTCCTTTTCCCAGTCTCCCCAAAGGTTAATCTCCCCTCCCCAGTTTTGTTCAATAAAGAGAGTTTCTATTTTTGAACACGTGTCCTTTATTTTTTACATCAGGAAGGGGGGCTAGGGAAGGGTAAGTGGAAGGCGGTGAGGGAGGAATGGGGCACAAGCCCCCGATGGGGAGGACTGGGGTGGCTCTGCGGGCTCCTCGGGGTCAAAGCTCTCCTGCAGGGCCTCCTGGATCCTGACAGCCCCCCGATTGACAAGTGCAGCCAGGCTGATGGCCGAGTGCTGTGATGTGCCAAGTGTGGGCACTCAGGGCACTCCAAGACAGGACTGCTTTGCTGTCCCTCATCGAGGTAGACAAGCAAGCGGGGAACCCTGAGAACTGTCTGTCCGGGGTGGGGGTCGGGTCCCTTTAAGCACGGCCCTTGGCTAGCCTGAGGCAGCAGCTCCACACTCTAAGTCCTAACCTGATGCTCTGCCGGCACTGAGTCCGGCCAGCCTTAACTTCGGTTCAGGGTCCACTTAATGTGGACATGCTAGTTCGAATTAGCAAAACGCTAATTCGAATTAGTTTTTAGGTCTAGATGCACTAATTCGATTAGCTTAGTTCGAATTAGTGCTGTAGTGTAGACATACCCTCTATGTCCATGTCTTACCTAGAACAGTAGGGTCCTATTCCTGATTAGAATGTTTAAGTGCCACTGGATTACAAATACTCTATAAATTCTTGAGTGTACATCAAGGGTGGGCAAAAGCCTCTAGGTGGGCTGGATCTGGCCCACCTAGGGCTTTGATCTGGCCCACAAGGCAGTGCCAGGCCCCACCCCCTAACGGGCGTGCACCGCAGGTGAAGGAATCAGCCCTGCCTCTCCTCACCCTGTGCAACTACTGAAGAGGAGGCAGCGCTGGGGTTAAGGCTCCTAAACAGCGCCTCAGCCATGTGGCCTGGGGCTGGCCCCGGAGGCGCTGCTATTGCGGCTACATGGTCCGGGGCCAGCCCTGGAGACTGGAGGCACTGCTGTCATGGCACCTCCAGCCTCCAGGCCCCAGGTGACGTGGCCGCAGTAGCGGCACCTCCGGGGCTAGTCCTAGGTTGCCTGGCTGCAGCAGTGGCACCTCTGCCCTCCAGGGCAGCCTGTGGCCACAGTGCCTCGGGGCCAGCCCTGGACCGAGTGGCTGTGGCAGCAATGTCTCCTGCCTCCGTGGCCATATGGCTATGGCAGCAGTGCCTCCAGGGCTGGTCCCGGGCTGCATGACCATGACAGTGGTGCCTCCAGCCCCAGGATGCGTGGCCACGGTAGAGGCACCTCTGGCCTCCAGGGCTGACCCGCAGTTGCATAGCTGTGGCAATGGTACCTCTAGGCCCGGCCCTGGACTGCGTGGCCACCACGGCAGCAGGGCCTCCCTCAGGGGCAGCTGGGACAGCGTGGCTGCAGCCATTGCTGCAAGTGGGCACGAAGCCAGGTCAGGTTCCCCCGCATTCCCAGATGCTCCCCACCCCAATCCCATCACTTCCCTCCCCATCAAGACCCCCATCATGCTCCGACATCCTCCCTTGTTCTTGCACCCTGTCATGGTCATGAGGGATGGCCAGCATCCTGGGGAGTAAGGGGTTAACTGTACCTAGCCAGGTAGCAGTCAGCCAATAGAAATGCAGATAGGGATTTCAAACGGAGACAAAGGAATTTGGGGGTTTTCCCTCCTTTGTCTCTGTGCCAGTTTGCTCTAGATACTGAGGGAGACAGAAGACCTGTCTCTCTCCAAGAAAAAGACTCTTCATAATCTGTAAGTAGGGTAAAGGTTAGATAAATCCGTTAGGTTTTATTGTTTTCTGTGGTGGGACTTTGGATCTGATGTCCGTGCTGTTAGAAATGGGTTTTCCTCTCCTTTGTAACTAAGTTTTGGCCCATAGGAGTCCCGATGAGAATATTAATTGGTGACTTTTTCCATCTAGTCATTATGCTTGTAACAGGCGTATTGTTTTGACAATAAAAGTTCTTTCTTTTTTATTAACCTGGTATTGGTTCAGTTCTGTGTCCTGGAAAATCTGTCTGTGGGATCTGCATGTCTCTGACTAGGGGATAGCAGCCACAGACTGCAGTTTGTATTTTCTCTTTCTTTTTCAAGCTCTTTGGAGAAAAGAGCTTGTGGTACCCTGGGGTTGGTTTCAAGTGTCCACCCCTGTTTGTGGGTTCAAAAGCACTTGATGGTGGCAGTGGATTTTTATCCCCAAAATCTAGGTTTTTAGGATTTGGGGAGGAAGTTTTATACCAAAGTCTGGAGAGATAAGGTTTTGGAGTACTTTTGCAGGCCCCCCACTTCTGCATTCATCATGCCGGAGTGGGGAAGCAGCCATGACATACCCTCTCTCCTGGCCACACACTCCACCCTCCCTTGTTCCTGTTCCCTCCACCTGGCCAGGCACCCTACTCCAAGCCTGCTTCTGCACCCCAGCTCCCTCCCAGATCCTGTACCCCATCCCTATCCTACTTGCTGACAGCCCTGTCTCGTGCACTGTACCCTTCATTTTTGTCCCTACCCCAGAGTCTAAGGAGGTCCATAAAATCCACTAACTGGGAAGCCCTGAACCTCAGTCCCTCCCTTCCCTTCCCCTCACCCTGTGAGGCTGGGGCACCAGAGGAGTGAGGTGTCTCAGTTGGGACCACATCAGTGAGCGCTGGAGGTTTTTGGAGGATTTTTTTGTTCCTCACTTGTGTGGTCCCAACTGATTTTTCTGTGGGTCAGTGACCCCCGACCCAAAAAGGGTTTCCCACCCCTGCCATAAATAAAGAAAACATTGAAACCTTTTGTGTTGGACATAATATTTTACTTTATTTAAAATGAAGTTTGATAAACTAACATGAGAAAGTTAAAACGCTTAATCTGTTTCATAATTTAAATTAAACTGTTCTTACTAGCTGCAGCTGGTTCAGAAAATAAGGCCACCATACCCAGCAGGGTAGTTCTGAACTGCGCCTTTCCACCCGAGACCCCACCCCCTTCCGGGTCGGCCCACAGCTACTTCCGAAATTTGTGAAGTGGCCCCCCCTTCCAAAATTATTGCCTATCCCTGGTATACATCTACCTTATGGAAAATTTCTATAGAATTCAATTGAAATGAGGATTTTCCTATAGGCTTTTTTGGAGTATCCTTTCGAAAATTCTCTTCCAGCTAATAGTAAAGAATAATTTAAAAACTATAGAAAGAGATCATTTTCTATTAAATTCTATAGGTTTTCAGAATCTTCTAAAGAATTCTATTGGTTTCATCCCTATTATATTCTGTGCAATTTTTTCAATAAGGTATGTCTGCACGTTTGATTTTTTTTACACCAAAACTGTTCTTTAATAGATTCATTGCTTTAGTTTTATGGTGACTTTGCAAATTTATAAAATATAGTTTGAATTGGTACAAAAATACCAAAAAGTCATTGGACAGTTACATTTTTTGGTAATCTTAACTACCAATTAAATTTTCCGTTTTGTTTTTGTGACTGGAACACTAAAAGTTGATTATTTGAAGTGCTACTCCTTTAACTATTTCAGCGCTGCCTAAGATAGAGATGCATTTTGCTCTATGTGCACCCTCGTGTACATGGAAAATCTTTTCATAGGCCTTTTCAAAACACCACTCAATGTAATATCAAGGTACTAAAATCCTCAGTGAGCTATCACAGCAAGTATGTCCTGCTACAGCAGATGCCGGCAACAAAAAGGTTAAGTGGCACGGTTATATTAGGCCTATACCAATTAGAAGGGAAAAGCCAATGGCTTGAAAAGGCACCATATGTTTCTGATATGCTATTTTCCAAGCATTTGAACTTATACATCTTCACCACACCTTGTAAAGTAGTTTTTCTTGTTCCCATTTTACAAGCAGGGAAATGAAGGCAGAGTACATTAAGTGATTCACACAAGCCCACAGAAGAAAGTCAGTGTCAGGGTTGGGATATGCATTCCTAACATCCAGTTCTGTGCCAGGGCCACGAAATCACAGCTCCCTCTGTCTCCATGAAATAGTTCATGGCCAAACGAAGTGTTATAGGTGTGAACATCTCTACCCAAAAGATGTACGTGAGGGGTGGCTGTGCCACATTATGGTTAAGGTACAACCAAAAAAAAAAGGCAAAAGTTAAGGTGGAGTACAAAGAATTTCATCAGCTATTTAAATTATTCCTATGGAGGTATTGCCTCCAGTTCACTGGTTGCAATGGAAGATTATCATTAGACTCTAAGAGAGTATGTGACCCTTAGTCTACCAATCTACAATGAATCACGTGATTTCCAGGAAGCAAATATTTTTAGCATGTGTGATGCTACGTAGGCTTTAGCCAAAGAAGCATGAAAACACTAAAGCAAAGGTGATGTGGCATAAAGTTTACTTACAGTCAGGAAATATAAAGGTCAACTCAATACTGGCTTAACTCAACATCTAGCCACCTGTGAATGGCAAGTACAGTATGAGTCCCTCAAGGCAAATAAGAACTTTAATCACAGGAACTGCAAAGAAGAGCCAAGTGAGCTTACATTTTTTTAAGCCTTGGGAAGGGGAAGTGACCCACTTATGTTTCACACACGAGGGTCACAGCACACTCCCTCCTGAGGAAGTGTTTATAGCACGGGACACTTAAAGACATTTCAAGCTTCTTTTTCCCCTGAGAAGCAGAAACTTTCAATCGAGATCCTGATATCACAGGAGATCAGAGAAATGTTTTTCCCTTGCAACAAAATTACCATCCTGATTACCTCACCCAGCCCCACATTACTTGTGCTCTTCTTGCAGCCTGCTCATGCTCACCAGTAACAGGTTAAATGTCCCAATGTCAATGTGACTTCATCTGAGTCAATTTTTCAGTAAAGTCCATATTACCATAAGAGACTAATTGTGCTTGAGGTCCTTTCCAGACTGAATTCCCGGGTGTCAGGTCACAGATGAGTGCATAAGACTTTTTATGGGAGAACAGTACATTCACCCATCCCAGTCACAAATGGGGGTGAAAGTACCTTAATTTTTTGTTCAGGTACCGTCATATCATAACCCACTCTTGGGGTGAGGTGCTCAGGAAAAAGGAATTCAGGTCAAGGTTCCCCCTATGCTACAGTAGCAGCTCCCTGATGAGGACAGAGACTGGGAGAGACTTGCTGCTCTGTCCTCATCTGGGAGCTGCTGCTGCAGAGGAAGGAGAAGTGCTCTTCCCTCAGCAGGCAGCTCCGTACCCGGAGTCCTGAGTCCCTGGCTGGGCGGGGCTCATTAAGCAGCTGTGAGGCAGTGCTGCCGCGCAGCTTAGAAGGAGCCTTGGTTCGGATAGGTTGCAATATGACAGTACCTATAAGAAATGTAAGAGTGGGGTGGAGTGTGGAGGGCTCAGAGCAGGAGGCTGAGGTATGCTGAGTGCAGGGGCCTAGGTGTGTCAGTGGAGGTGCAGGAGTCAGGGCAGGCAGCTGGGAGTTTGGGGGATGCTCAAGGCATCAGGCTGGGGACATGTAGGGTGCAAAAGTCAGGGCAGAGGGCTGGGGAGGTGTGCGGGGAGTAAGGTAGGGGAGGGGGATATAGGGAGGAAGTATTTGGTGAGGCCTGAGGCTGGGTTACCTTACCTGGCTGTTGGATGGATTCCTGACCCACTTGCACTTGTTCGCTTCCAAGGGAGCTATGGGCTGCCCATGTGGGGGCACTGCTGCAGGCAAACAGGCAGCAGCAATGTGAGAGACCCTGGTCTGCCACTTCCTTACCCTGGCTTCTTCCCAGGGCCCCCCCAGCAGCTGAACATGCCAGGGACTGCACATGTGCTGCCCAGCGTACATCAAGCGAGGGGCAGCAGGACAGTACTGGATGTACCAGGAGCCCAGCTGGGAGTGTGCACACCTCCCCTACAGTGTGCCCCCAGCTGGCCCCTTTTACACCTGCCTGCCTCACAAGGCTGCCTTCTGCTTATCATGGCATGTAAGGCCACTAGCTCTAGCCCATAGCTAGAGATCAGCAGGAGCCTGACAGGGAGAGTGCACCAT
Organism: Pelochelys cantorii; assembly: GCA_032595735.1. Classification (NCBI taxonomy): domain Eukaryota; kingdom Metazoa; phylum Chordata; order Testudines; family Trionychidae; genus Pelochelys; species Pelochelys cantorii. The sequence goes on from CM064327.1 coordinate 162,808,895, forward strand.
AAGCTGTACTGCACGCCTTCACCTGCAGCAGAGCACCCCAGCCAGCTCTTACTGGAGCGATGCACTGGAGCGCACTTCCTTACTTTCACCTCTGGTCACAACAGCTGCAAAGTAGCAACAAGACCTCAGACCTTGGCACATACTGTTACATTGTTATTTATATAGCCTCACACAGTAGGTATGCATGGAACTTGAAAAATAAATAAAATAATGGGTCCCTGCCCCAAGGGAAGAGTTTTGTGTAAACTCAAGATCTTATCTTTCTCACCAACAGAAGCTGCTGCAATAAAAGATGTTCTCTCATTCACCTTGTCTCTCTAACATATTAAAGTGACATTTGGGGTTGGGGGACTTTGCAACAATTCACATTTGCACTAAAGGGAACGTAAATGCATGAAATGATTTGAGTCCAAACGACAGAGCCGAGTTCTGCCCTCAGTTACGCTTGTGTCACTCATTAAGGTCAGTGGAATTGACACACATCTGGCTGAGGGCAGAACTGAGGCTAATGGAATTGAGTTTTCCTCTGGAAGGGAAAGTGATGATGTTTTGGGTTTTGTTTTTTGAGATAAGACACAGTTTTGAAGATCTGTATTTTCTTTAACTTAAAAAACAACAAGTGGTCTGGTAGCACTTTATAGACACTTTGAACTTCATGATTCATAAAATACCATTAGTTCATTTTTAAAAATTCAGTGGTGAAAACAACATTACAGACAAAGAGAGATTATGTGGAGGGTTAATCTTACCACTTTTTTTCCTCTCTTCCCCCTTATTACCTTATGCAAAAGAACTACATTCCAGATGTATTACAGTTATGATTGTAAATAAAAAAACCAGGGCCATTCACAGTTAAGTGTTCCATAAAAGTCTTCTAGCATCTAAGTTATACCTACAGAAAGAAGATGCATTAGTTTGCATTTCACCTTTAAACTGTGGCTTTCTTTGCTTTTTGTCAATTTACCTTTCTGCTGTATTTTATCTCAACCTGTTATTAAGAAAATATAAGGAAGGTAACATGTACAACACTGCCCAGCCCCAGTGAAAAAGACATTCATTCACTGGAAATTGTGGGAAACAAGGGATGCATTAGGGGTATGCCGGTAAACACACACGGGAACAACAACAACAACAAAACCCACCCACACTATATGGGAAACATAGTTCTTCCCTTGGATCCCTGGAAATAATCCAAACTTAGTGAAAGTGTGAATGTGTCCCCAATGCCATATATTCCAGCTCCTAAAAATCAAGCTGGAAAACAGAAGTTAGTCTGCTGTCAAAAGACTTGTCTACACTACGGAGAAGATCAACTCCCTGAAGATCAATGTTCTAGTGTTTGATTTAGCAGGTCTAGTATAGAGCTCCAAATTCAATGCTGAGGGCAGCCCCCACCAGGGCCCTGTACTCCTCATTCTGTGAGGAGTAAGAGAAGCCAATGGGAGTGTGTGCGCCCATCAACCTCCCACTGCGGTGGCTTGGGTTAAGGAAAACTGAAAAGCATAGCTGGGTGGTATATCTTAAACTGACCTGCCTGGTCTACTGTAGACAAGGCCAAGGACAGGCTCCTATGAAAACTTTGAGATGGAGTCTCCTGAGTGCAAAGGTAGCAATCCCTTGATCCAGAGCAGTATCATCAAACACCATAGTTACTGAACAGCAACTGAATTTTAGACAATATCCATACCATCTTCAAACATGTTTTCTCCCCAAACTCTCAGACACCACTAACAGGTGTGCAAAATCTCAGATTTTAAAAGAAAATTTGTGTCTGATTGTAATAAAATATCTGTTTGTATAGAAGTCAGAAATAAAAATTGGAATTATGTTTTGTTTTTTTCAAGGAAACATCAGAACTAATTGTGATCCTGTTATTCCTGCCTACGCTTGGAACTTCTATTTTACAGCTGGGCCACAGATAATAGGATTGGTACCAACTGCTTTGTTTAAAGTAGCCAGGAGACTTTTCATAATTCTTTATCAACAGCAATAATTGCATGCACCTTATTCTAGCCTTTACTGCTTTCTTAATCCATAAACTTTCTGGTCACTTGATTGAATGCAATGAAGTTTCAGATTGGCAAATATGATTTAAAATGGAAGTGTTGACACAGCCTGATCCAGGTGTTTATTAGCTCTGTTCACAATGCAAGAGTTTGTTTGATACAAATGCTATCATTAAGGCTGCAAACCAGTATTTGTTATTTGTGCTTTCACTTGCTCTTCTTGGGCTGATATTTTCTATGCTTGATCTCAGACAAAAGGTGATTTTTTTTTTTTTTTTGGTAGAAGTTTGAAGAAAGCCCTTTTAAGGCTTTGTGGAGTTATATGAGGCTGGAGAATAGGCAGCAGGGTCGCTTTCCCATCCCTCCAGTAAAAATAAATCAACCATATAGATCTGTTGGATCGGGAGGGGATCTTGAGAGGTAATCTAGTCCAGTTCCTGTGCTGAGGCAGAACTGAGTATACCTAGGCCATCCCTGACAGGTGTTTGTCCAATCTGTTCTTAGAAACCTCCAGTGATGGGGACTCCACAACCTCCCTTAGAAGCCTATTCCAGAGCTTAACTATCCTTGTGGTTAAAAAGTATTTCCTAATATTAACATCCACCTCCCTTGCTGCGCATTAAGCTTCCTTCAGTGGACACAAAGATCACTGTTTTCTTTATAACAGCACTTAACAAATTTGAAGACTGTTATCAGGTTCCCCCTTAGGGTAAGTCTGCACTGCAATTAAAAGCCTGCAGTGGGCCTATGCTAGCTGACTCAGACTCGCAGGGCTCAGGCTATCGGTTTGTTTAATTGCAGTGTCATTTGCAGGCGCAAGCTGATGCCAAGCTCTAGGACCCTGCGAGGCAGAAGGATCCGAGAGCACAGGCTGCAGCCCAAGCTAAGAAATCTACACAGCAATGAAACAGTCCCTCAGCCCAAGTCCCATGAGCCCAAGTCAGTGGGCATGGGCCAACTGTGGTGTCTAATTGCAGTGTAGACATACCCTCAGCCTTCTGTTCTCAAGACTAAGCATGCCCAAGCTTTTCAACCTTTCCTCACAGATCAAATTTTCTAAACCTTTTATCGTTTTTACCTCTGAACAGTCTCCAACTTGCTCAATTCTTCCTAATATGTGGAGCCCAGGGCTGGACACAGTTCTCCAGCTGAGGCTCCACCAGTCCTGAGTGGAGAAGGACAATTACCTTCCATGTCTTACAGACGACGTTCCTGTTAATACAGCCCCAGAATAAAAGCCCTTTTTTTCTCAAATGAATTGCACTGTCGACTCATATCCAATGTGTGGTCCACTACGGCCTCAGACCCTTTCTGGTTGTCTAACCAGCAATCCTCCATTTTCTAGTTATAGGTTTGATTTTTCTTTTCCAAGTGTGATACTTTGCACTTGTCTTTATTGAATTTGATCTTGTTAATTTCAGATCAATTCTCCAATTTGTCAAGATCATTTTTAATTCTATTCCTGTCCTCCAAAGTGCTTATAATGCCTCCCAGCTTGGTATTACCTGCAAATTTTATGAGCAGACTCTCCACTAAATTATCCGAGTTACCAGTGAAAATATGGGTGAGTAGAAGACCCAGGACATACACCTGCAGGAACCCACTAGATTCATGCCCTAGTTTGAAAGTGCACCATTGATAGCTACTCTTTGAATAGGACCTTTCAACCAGTTTTTCAAACACTTTATAGTAATTTCATCTAGATCACATTTCCCCAGTTTATTTATGAAAATGTGACGTTGGACTATGTCCCAGCCATAGTAAAATCAAGATCTATCACATCTTCTGCTTCCCCCATCTCAACTAGGCCATTGCCTCATTGCCCCCTGTCTTCTTGACATTGGCAGCAGTGGGGGGAAGTGGAGCAATGTGGCTTCATTCCCCTGGCTGCCAGCCACATCACTCAGGGAAAGGGCAGGACCATCCCTCACACTAACCAGCAAGCAGTGGAGCTGAGGGAGCAGAGCCATGTTGCTCCACTTCCCCCCCACTTTTGCCGGTGAGTGCGAGAGAGTTTGACTGCTGCTTCAGGCACTACACCTCCACTAGCCCCCCCCAGGCTGCATTGCTCAGGGCAGGGGGCTTGGAGGAAGGCAAGAGCAGAGATGGGGGAGGGACAGGCCTGGGATGGAAGGTCATTGTCCCAGCCCTCTCCCAGTAGCACAAGGAGGAGTCACATAGCTGGTGTCCCCCTTCCTCCTCCCCCACGGCCTTCCTCACTAGTCAACCCTGCTTCTAGGGTCGCTGTCTTAAGGCTGGCATAGATACAAACTTGCACTAAAATACCTCAACCTGTTCTAATTGTCAGACTTTTTTATTTCAGTGCAAGTCTGTATGGACAAACATCTTTCAAAATGAAGTCATATTTTTTAATAAGTGCCTTGTTTAGATTTTTTTACTGAAATAGAACTCTTATTTTTAAATCAGAGGGTGCCCACACCCTGACTACCACCAACAGTGTAATTTAAGGGTGGTGACATTATTATGATAGCAATATGTATGTGGACAAGCACTATAGTGAAAATCAGTTTGCTACAAAAGAGGTGAGATGTAAACAGAGCCACAGATTGGCCACAAAGGGTATTTAGCAAGTGACCCTATTGCACCATTTCTTTTTTTCTTATTATAGTGGCAGTATTGGAGTTTGATTTTCTTAAAACTAGGGCCATCAGTGAATAACCTCAGTGATCAACACTGAAGTGGCAGAAAGAAACAGCCTCTCAAACAAATAACAGTTTGGCACTGTAATGTAGGAATATGGCTTAAAAGGCAGAACCACCACAGCTAGCACCCTTTTTATTGAGGGCATCCAGCCATACACCAGGAATTCATCCACAGCAATATTATTGTAAAATGGAGTGTGTGTGTGTGTGTGTGTGTGCACGTGTATGAGCGTATGTGTGTGTGTACAAGCATATGTGTGTGTGTATGTACTGTGGGGTTTTTTAAATCACACACTATGAGACAGTTTCATATCCATGTAAAGAGAGGAATCAGAGCCAAGTGCTGCTCTCACTTAAACTGGTGTAAATCAGGAATTCAGTGGAACTTCATCAGAGTAATTGCAATCAGAATCAGGCTGACAATTTGTATGTGTCTATCTCCTATCTTTAATCTGCAATGTACCTCTACTCTTGTAGGTAGTGTCCTTCTTCTTGTTTTCTGGGACCAGCATGGTTTTGCTTGAGTATTTGATGCTCTCTGCTGCCATCCACAGCACATGCATGTACATTTCTGAAGAGCTTTCTCTTATGAACGCTACATTTTTTTCCAATCACATTCATTATATCAAGAATGAGCCTGTACGCTGGGGTCTGGGCAGGCTGTAGAAATATTCAGGTTACGTGGTGGGGGGGAGAGGAAGGAAGATGGAAAGGGTGAAGTATTGTAGGAGCTGTGCCATGATCTAACAAACTTGGAAGCACGAGCTGCATCAGCATTTGTCTGCTTTGCTTCAAAAGTGATAGCACTGGTTTCTGCTGCTTATTTTGTCCCTGTTAATTGCTGTTTGGAAACATGCAGGATCCCTGACAAAGTAGAACAGTGATTTGGCAGTAGCAGTTGGTCTGGTCTGTTTCAGAATGAGATGTTCTCTTTTTAAGAGTACACACAGACTTGTACTTATGTCTGACTGACACATTGGTCTATTGTATTCAGTGTAGTTCCCAGGCTGATTTTCCCTCCCTTTATCACAACCCTTTTTAGCCACAATACAATGGACCAGATTAATCTGTAAGATAATAGGTAACTTTTTTTTTCAAATGTAATCCATTTTTTAAAATCAATTTTTCATCCCTTTTTTGTTTCTCACTAGAATCCAGTATTACAGGGAGTTGAACATGAGGGCACTCTGCATTTACAAAATTCACAAAGTACCTTGCAGAATGAGTCCTACTTATATAGCTACAGTAAAAATTAACAGTGTGGAGTTGTAATCCAAAGCATAAAATACAAGAGTTGGACCCTAAAGCAATATTCTATTTCCAGATCTGCCACTTATTTGTTGTGCAGCTCTAGCAAAATACTCAGCTTCTCTGTACTACAGTTCCCCAGCTGTAAAATACAGTGATAAGATACTTTCCAATTTTATAGAATGTTTTGAGATCTGGGCATGAAAAGTGCTAAAGATCATGATAATTACCACATTTCTACCTTACCAGGTTTTGCTGATGCAGATACTAGTACAATTTTAAAAAATGAAGTTTCAATATAAATAATAACCTTTTACACATATATATAGCCCCTTTCATGTTTACATACAGACATAGCACTACTGATAAGCAGCCATCTTTGCAGGATGGAGAAAGGGGAGAGGTTTGGCAAAGGAAATCAGAACAATTAATCATATAAAATATGCAGAGTGGTCAATTAAAGGCAATATCCTCACTGATGCTAAGATGCACATATGTATTACTTGTCAGAAGAATCGGTGCAAACTGTAATGGGCTTACACTTGCTACAGTTACTGAGTACTGTTTATAATAGATTCCTCATTGTGAGTATTTTAGTAATTATAAAGTTTGTTTCAAATCAGGGAATTAGTTTGATTCCATTTAGATCTTTCTTGTTCATGCAAAATCCATCCCTTTGCTTCTGATTGAAAGCAAACCATTGTCAACTGTAGACCCCCAGGAAATCAGTTCTTCAGTGAAATTCAGATATGTGAGCAACTTGTCTAGTTTAAAACCTCTAGTCTGTTAGAGCCTCTGGTGAGAACTCTGTGTAATTGCTGAAGGTACACAAAAAGTAGTCTTCAGTCTTCATTCTCTGAGAAAAATCCTTAGTAAATATGTTTCACTTGTGAGAATCATCGCAAAGCCTAAGACTGGATGATTCACCTACTCAGAAATAACAGATTATTTCCCTATTTTCAGGAGTGAAGATATTACCCATTAGGTATCATAAAAGTTTGGATTCTGAAATGTATTTTAAATGGAAATGTATACAACATTTGACTTCATAAATAGATTTCAAACAATTTTAAAAGAACATTTCACCAAAGTGAACATTTTACTTTTTAAAAAACAAAAATAATTTACTATTAGAGAGCTGTTGTTCCTGCAAATAGTCAGCTGGATGTTCCACTTATTTATTGGCCTTTTCATGTAAAGATCTCTAACTTCTGTTCACACATGTTCAGGGCTGTCCTTACCCATACATAGCTGGTAGGGCACCTGAAAATTTGGGGCACCAATGGGTCTTAATGTCCACCTACCTCATTTTCCAACCCCTGTTCTGTGACTGCTGCAGCCTGGTAAGTCTAACTCCAGAGAAAAGCTAGTTAACGTAAAAATGAAAAAACCTGCCTGACCTATTAGTAGAACACTGATCCTGCAAAAGAGCCATTTAAGTGGCAATGAAGCCATTTAACAGGCATTTGGAACCCTCAGGTATATACTGTCAGTTTCTGAACTTACTCTGTTAATCTATAGGACCCAAGTTTAAAATTTGCTTTAAAAATATTTCATTAGTGTGTTACTGAAGATTATAAAAATCACATTTCTAAAAAATGTCATCCCCTCCCCAGGCTGTTGTCAGGCATCAGGGCATCACTTTAACAGTATTGTGTAGGGCCTATAAAGTATTTGGAATACCATTTTAAATACTCTGGGCCTGATTCTCCTTGATTACATCAAGTAACTGCATTGTCATCACCAGAATTATACAGATGTAAATAAGATCAGAATAAAGACTGTCAGTAACTTTAGATATGACTATAAGGTGTTAAATCCTGAATTCCTAAAGTTAGCTACAGGGGAGAAAATGAAATATCAATGACTAACAACACAGTGTAAACTGAAGTTAAAGAATGTGAAAAATCTGAAAGGTATCTTCACACTTTGAAGTAACTGTTGGAGCAAATCCTAAATAGAATCAGCCAGTCTCCTGACTATAAAACTTCCCTGCTTCCCAAAGAGGGCGGGGGGACCCACACTGAAGCTGGTGTGAAAAGGATGGCTAAAATTCAGAAGGTAGTCAATACATTCTGCCTGGAAAATTAGTACATATAGTATTTATTGCTGGACTCATCTCCTGGCAAAACTGGCTTCTGAGTTGTTGTCCTGGTGGTCAAAAAGGAAGCCTGAGTTATTAACTTGCAGCTCTCATTCAAGGAAAATGACCACTGTGCCTGAGTGAGGACTTCAAGAATTGATCATAAGTTTGCTCCAAATCTATAAGAAGCCAGCATTCACTTCAAAGGTGATTATTTTGAATGATTTTACAAGAAAAAAAATATGCTACCTTAGCTAAAATCATTGCACAAGGAAGAGGGGGAGGGAAACATACAATTCCTTTGTACTTCGGTTCAGTTTGTACTTCAGTTCTCAATACTTTTCAGGATTTGGCATCTTGTTTTTATATTTATTCACTCTTCTTCACTAGATTTTACTACAGCCATTGGCTGCATGGTTGAGGAGGTGGTTCTGTACCTATCACAGCATCACCAACACCTTGGGTGAAATTTATACATCTCAGACTGTAATTGATACAGCATGTATGGAGAAAATAAGGAGAGAACTGGATAAACAGTTTTTCCCTTCTCACCAGGATACTATCAGAAATCTTTCCTCACTGCTTGATATCATAGGAAAAGACTCCTTGTCTTACAAACAAATCCTTTCCCCCCAAAAATCTCTTATTTTATTAGTTGCCTTTCTCTAGTCTTTACTTTTAATAAACAGCTCCAACAACTGAGGTGAAAAAAGAAAAATCAGACTTAGTCACACAAAAAAGCATATGACAGTAAAACCACTAAGCTTACCAAACACAGCCCTGCACATCTTCCTTGAGGACAGCCACAAACTCAATAATGCCTTAAGGAAGGGCTTCTTTTCAGGCTGCCTTACTCAGAGTGTTACTGAATAACTTAGGGGAGGTGGGAGTTAGGAAGGGGATGGTTATTACGGTTGTGTGTGTGTGTGGTTTTTTCCCCCTGGAATGTAAGAAACCTTTATGAAATCACCTTTCTGGAAGGGCTATGCTTCTCCAGCAGAATCAGGATTTCTGGAAAGAGGGACTCAGCGAAAGATGCCTGGCAACATCTATTCCTTTTTCTCTGGCAAACCAATACCTTAAACTCTTTTCTCCCTGGGCTGATATAATAAATGCTTTGCGTTATTTAAGACAAAACACCTTACGAGGTCAGCAGAGACTCCTAAATGCTAGCAAATTCGGAGTGCTACCAACTTTTCATTGAGCCTTTTGCCCGACATGTCCTGGGCATCATCTTGCAAGCCAACTACTTACCCCACAGCGCAAAAAGGAAAAGTGGCCCTAGCCAGAAAGCATGCGTCTCCATCCCGCAACCAGGACTCAGCGCCTCTAGGGGGAAGCGCCCGCATGGGGAGGAAAGAGGGCGGCAGGTCTGCAGCCACCACAGCCGCCAGCACACACACCTCGGCGCAACCACAAGCTCGCCTATCAGGCAACCCCTCTTCATTCCTTTGCATCAAAGCAGCAGCAACTGGGGGTGGGCGCGCGAGCTCTCCCCTAGCTCCGCTCCTCCTCCCTGCCCTGAGATGCGCTCCCCGCACCAATCAGCGCCAACTCCCCCCCCCCCCACACACACCCCCAATCCTTCCTCCTCCCCCTTTCCCCGGCGCGCCTTGAATTGGGAAGGAGGAGAAGGATGTTGTGCTATTCTGGGAGCCTGCGGGGCAGCCGATGGGAAGTTTGGCGCAGCTGGAGGCTGCTGCTGAGAAGGAGCAGAAAGGAGGAGGCCCACCACGGGGGGGGGGGGGGGGCTGCCTGCACAGCTGTGTGGGATGAGAATGAAACTGACCAGCGGGAAGCTTTGCCTGTCTGGGTGTTGTTATCTGAGCCTCCGGAGCCGCCTGAGTGTCTGTGTGTGGGTCTGTGTGTGGTTCCTTGGGTGATAATCTGCAGCGCGTTTCTGAGCCAGGCTGCCTCTAGCTGCTGAGGGCCTTTGTGTCGGTGGGTCTGTCTCCGCTTGCTTTGTGTGTCCAGCTGTCTGTCTCCACGACTCGTGGCCTCGCCAGTCTCCCCTGCCAAATAGAAAGGGGTCGGGGTGCCCATTGATCAGCAAAGGTCAAGGTGCCATAGTCTACAACCTCCCTGGTAAAGGGGAAAGTCTCAGAGGGGTAGCCCTGTTAGTCTGCAACTTAAAAAAAAAAAGAGTCCTGTGAAAACCTGCATACACAGGGGGGCAAAAGTTGGATTAAGCTACACAATTTCAGCTACTTCAATTGCATCCCTGAGGTTGAAATAGCTTACTTCCGCTGTCTACACGGCAGGAAGTTGAAGGAAGAACACTCTTCCTCTGACTTCCCTTACTCCCTGGCTATGTCCACACTGCAAGATTTTTGCACAAACATGGCCATTTTTGCATAAAAACCTGCAGAGGATCCACACCTCAAATGCACTTTTGCGCAAGTAAATCGGCAGTAAAATGGCAGAACAGAGGGCTTTTTCTGGCATAGGTAAACCTCCTTTTATGAGGCATAACTCCTTTTTGAGCAAGAGTTTTTGCACAAAAAGGCAAGTGTGGACGCTTGTTTTTGCACAAAAAGGCAAGTGTGTGCAAGAAACCCCTATGGGAAAAAGCACAGGTGCTCTGATGGCCATTCTGTGAATGGCCATCAGAGCTTTCTTGCGCAAGAGCATCTATGCAGTGTGGATGCTGTCTTGCACAAAAGCACATTGCTTTTGCGATGTGCTTTGAGGTGTGGACATGCTCTTGCACAAGAAGTTTTTGCACAAAAAGTCTTCCGCAGAAGGCTTCTTGCGCAAGAAGCCTACAGTGTAGACCTAGCCCCTGTGAAATTAGGGCTACAGAAGTCAGAGTAAGAAGTCCTCCATCTTGACATTATTTCAAAATAATGGCTTGCTATGTATACACACATTTTGTTATTTCAAAATAATGTCAGTTATTTTGAAATAGGCATCTACACTGCAGCGCTATTTCGGGATACTGAGGGTATCCTGAAATAGCTATACCGAGGTATCCCAAAACAGCTCACTATTCCAACGACCCTGTAAACCTTATTCCACAAAGAGCAAGGGACGTTATGGAATAGCGATTTATTTTGAAATAAGTGCTGTGTAGACAGCACCAAATTTTGAAATAAGCTATGCAATTTGCATAGCTCAAATTGCATAGTTTATTTCAAGCTCCAGGTGCAGTGTAGATGTACCCTTTGAAACATATAGTATCAAGATCTTTTTGGGCATAACCCACTTCTTCAGATGAGATGATCTACATAAAGAGGAAAATTTGGACATTTTCTCTCTTCTTTTTGGCACATCGCCCCCAGGCTATTTGGGTCAGGCCTCATCTGTCAGGGGCCCCTTGTTCGCTGCATAATTGGCATGACCTAAGCTTCTGCTCCTGAGAGATCTTCCTCCACACCTCTTCTCATCATGGTTTTGTTTGTTTGTTTGTTTGTCTGAGGACATCATGAGTAATGGTAATGTGCTATTTAACATTTTATAATTATAGATTGGCAGCAGCCTCTATTTGACAAAATATATATGCCAAGACAGAATAGCCGGTAGCCTTAAGCAAGTGCTAAATGTGTTTTAATGCTGCCATTTTATCTCCGCATGACCATGTCTAAAGGGAAAACCATACATTTGCTCATTTTTTCAGTATTTAAACTCTATGTTCCTTGATCCATAAGCATTTGAAGTTGGCTTCCTGATTTAAAACTGCCAGGAGGAGAAGCAAGAAGAACCTTCCTGGAGAGATTAGCAAGACTAAAAGCATGTATGCTATTCAGTTTAAAACATGGTCAGAAAGTATTGCTAGATAAGCAGAAAGATTGCTTCTAGGGAATTACATTTCAATAGTGCATGAAGTCGCTGGCACTGATAAGGTAAAATTACCCACAACATTTAGAATTTAAAAAATAAACCCTACTGTTATTATATAGTGTGTGTTGTGTGGGTGCCTGTGTATACATTTTTTTTTTATAACTAGTATGTGTTTGTAATGTTTCAAGTAATTGGAAATGCTACCAGGGAAACAGCATTTCAAAACAATTTGGAGAGCGCAAAACAGTATTTGGAGACATGACAGCATGGTGCTATTCGTTGCAGGTGTAAGGCAAAGTGAAATTTGCTATAAACAAAAGTGAAATTGGACAATTTTTATTGTCCAGATTGAAAGAAAGAAAGAAAGAAAGAAAGAAAGAAAGAAAGAAAGAAAGAAGAAAGAAAAAGAAAAAGAAAAAGAAAAAGAAAGAAATGGTTTCAAATTGAAAAATTTAGCAGATGTCCTCCCTTTTCAGGCTTACTTCCTGAGATATCATAGTGCAAATAAAATCCTACAGTAAAACAGTAGCTCAAATTTAGAGGAGGGTATGCTAACTTAGAGGTAGTGAAACTATTTTAAATTCATAAGCTAGCTATTTAAACTGACATTTTCAGCAAGTTAAACATAAAGGAGTAATTCTTAGCAGATGTGTTTGTGTCTACCTTGTGAGCAAAAAAGCTTTAGGATTAGCATCTTCAATGTGATGCCGTTGTAGCTATAGATGGGCTTATAGTTAAAATCCTACACTCACTAATAATGTTTCATGCCCATCAACAACTCAATCAAATTTACCTCTTCAGGAAAACTGATGTTTATATTTTGCAGTTATGGTTCAGTAACAACATGATAGTAAAATTCTATATTATGCTTTGAATGAGAGATCTTGTAAATACCAATTATCCATGTATAATTTCATACTCTTTCACTGACAATATGTGATAACAATGCCCCCAAAAGTACACTTTGTTACACTTTCCTGAAACACTGCTTTGACAGACCATCACCACATTGTTAGCCATCCGGGATTTTCAGATGCTCCAATCCCATTCTGGGAAGTGTAACTTTTAGTCCTATTACTCAATAAAACAATGGTAATGGCATAGCAACTAGGTCGTAGTTCCAATAACAAACTTCCAAGGACCTATTAAGAGTGGGACATATGGAGTCAAATAAATGGCAGGATTTATTTATTTATTTCATGATCACTAGAACACTTATTACTGTGCCAGGAAAGGTAATGAAATATCATGCTTCGGGGCACAAGGTTAAGCTGATCCACTGGTGGAAGCAGGGAGGAACTGATTATATCTAATATGTTGTAGAAGCCACAGGCTGCCATTCCCTTAGTTAAGCTACTGGCCTCTGAGGCTACGGCTACACTGCTGTTTTTTTGCAGACGAGGATATGCAAATTGCACTCTCATTTGCATATCTTCTTCTGATTCTTTTTGCGGAAGAGGTTTTGCCGCTAAAAAGCCCCGTGTAGACGAGGCCATTTGTCAGAAAAACTCCATTTTCGCAAGATCCCTTATTCCTCAAAAACCAAAGTTTACAGAGCACGATTTCCGTATCCTCTTCCGCAAAAAAATGGCAGTGTAGCCGTAGCCTGAAAGAGCAGTATTGTAAACTAGAAGGACTGGTGATCTCATGTGGTACTTTAGGGTAAATTTCACTTCTCTGTACCTTAAGGCCAATATATCAAGGTAAAGTTGACTTGTTTATACCCTCAGGGTCAATATATCATTTTCTTTGTATCCAAAGATACATTGACATTTTCAAGACAGATTTTAATTAGGCTACTCATTAGAGTGAGGGCTGGATGACTGGACCTAAGTTCACCTCATCGTTATTTTAACTAAAGTAGGTCAATTTACATAGAACTTCTAAACTTTCAGTTCCTATTTAATGCTTCTGAAAGTATGCCTTTTCTTGTAAACCAAGAGACTCAGGGTACCTCTAGACTGCAGAGTTTTTCTGGGATACCTGAGGTATCCTGGAAAAGCTCTGGTGTGTCCACGGAATGCGTCTGCTTTTCCGAAATAAATTTCGGCAAAGCGGACGTGTTTTTTCGGCATCCCTGTAAACCTCATTCTACGAGGAAGAACGGATGTTCTGAAAGAGGTTTTTTTTTCCCAACATCTGGCCCAGTATAGATAGGCCAATTGTCAGAAATGCCTCTTTCAGAAGAAAAGCGGAAAAAGATACACAAATTGCGATTTGCAATTTGCGTATCTTTTTCCGATAGAACTTTGTTGTCTAGACACAGCTATAAATAGGTCATTAAAACTGTGTGCTTCTCTGAACTCTGCACAAATGTTTTACCCAAATCTTTTACTCCAGAGAAAGGAAGAGTGTAAAAGCTATAAAAATATCAAACACAATGCTACATGGATTATTTCTATGTCCAAAGAGAAATATTTTTCAAAGACTTTGTATGCAGACTGTGACAGCATTTAAAGATTATGTGAATTTTAAGTAAAACAAATTCTACGGTCTTAAATTCTTCTTTCCTGCATGATCTGGGCTGAGCAGAGAGAAAATTAACATGGATTTGTATGTTAATATCTTGATATGCAGATGGGAAACAGAAAAAGACTGGGAAAACACCCACAAACGCTCAAGTCAATTTGGTATCAGATCCTGAAATGAGAAACATGAGAGCATGAGAACATAAGAATGGCCATACTGGGTCAGACCAAAGGTCCATCTAGCCCAGTATCCTGTCTGCCAACAGTGGCCAGTGCCAGATGCCCCAGAGGGGGTGGACCAAAGACAACGATCAAGCAATTTGTCTCCTGCCATCCTTCTCCAGCCTTTGACAAACAGAGGCCAGGGGCACCATTCCTTACCCCCGGTTAATAGTCTTTTATGGACCTAACCTCCATGAATTTATCTAGCTCTTTTTTAAACTCTGTTATAGTCCTAGCCTTCACAGCCTCCTCTGACAAGGAGTTCCACAGGTTGACTGTGCACTTTGTGAGAAGAACTTTCTTTTATTAGTTTTAAACCTGCTATCCATTAATTTCATTTGGTGTCCTCTAGTTCCTATATTATGGGAACAAGTAAATAACTTTTCTTTATTCACCATCTCCACACCACTCATGATTTTATATACCTCTATCATATCCCCCCTTAGTCTCCTCTTTTCTAAACTGAAAAGTCCCAGTCTCTTTAGCTTCTCCTCATATGGGACCTGTTCCAAACCCCTAATCATTTTAGTTGCTCTTTTCTGAACCTTTTCTAATGCCAAAATATCTTTTTTGAGGTGAGGAGACCACATCTGTACACAGATCCCTGCACCTGTGCCAAGTTTCACTAACTTCAGAGGACTCTTGATGCCTAAAGTTGGCATGTAAATCCAATATGTAAGTAATTATAAAAGAGTCCTGGTTTTCAGTGGTGCTAGTTTGTGAACTCTCGGCACCTGTGAAAAAATAGGCATTTTATTGAAGGTGACAAAAGATGATCTGGCTGCCTAATATTGGCCATAATTTGGAGGGAAAAAAACTTCTAATATTTTTGATATCTTGAAATATATTGAAACTGATGCTTAAGTGTGCCAGGGCTAAGCCCTGGTACCTCAAGGCTTGGCAGTTGAGTCCCAACACCTCTGGGCTTGCTGCATCTGTTATGAATGTTAAAAAATCACTTGAGCCTCGACACTTCTTTCATTACAAATTAAGCACTGACTAAGGCAAACAATGTTAGAGACATTTAGATGCCAGGCATAATAAAATTAACAACCATGGCTAGTAAAAATGGCTTCACAAATGTAACTTCTGACAGAAAAGGAAAACAAAACAGATGGGTGGGGAAAACAAGATGACTCTCAAGTTGGAGACAGTCAGTAGAGCCGACAGCCTCGTTGGGCCCCTGGGCAAGGCAGGGGGAAGCCCTGCTCTGTGCCCCCAGAGAGGGCAAGGTTGTAGGCAGAAGGGGGGAGGTTAGGGCTAGGTAGCCCACAGCGCTGCCCGGAGACCACCGCACCTCCCCCAGACAGCCCCAGTGCTTCCCAGAGGATGCCGTATGGGGCTCTGGCAGCAATTTAAAGGCCCCAGGGCTCTTGCCACTGCCACTGAAGGCCCTTTTGTATCAGTGGGCCCCAGGGAAGTTGGCTCCTTCTCTCCCCCCATTGGCAGGCCTTCCAATAGTAAAAAAAAAGTAACTTGGGAGGCTAGTCAGGTCTTAGCTTGATTGTTCAAACAAGAGGGGAAAGCGTTGCAGTATATTAAGATTTTCCAGAGTATAAAAATGAGCCCATTGTAACTTTTAGGCACATGCAAAAATAATCTTCCAAACCAAAAGATGCATTAATCCTTTCACACAAAAGGTCAACCACTAGTGATTGCAAGGACTCTAAAAACAGCCCCTCTAACCCCTTCCTCATCTACTCCTCTTCAGATCACCTCAAAGGAAGAGTCTAGGGATTCTAGGCAAAGAGAGGAGTCCAGCAACATTCCTGAAAGTCAACACATGCAACTTTTGTTTTACCGGGTGAGGGAGTGAATTCCAGAGTCAAGGGCCGTCCAAGGAAAATGTGTGCTCCCAAGCATACTAATGTAGTTAAGTGAGTGATGGAGCATGGCAGCATAGAATATGGGATGGCTCATCAGACAGAACAGTATCTCTTACTCTTCACAGAATTACTGTACAGCTTTGGACAAATCACTTTTCTTCCCTGTGCCTTGCTTTTCTCAAGTCTGTAATGGGAACAGCATCTAACAGCATGAAGAGTTTTGAGAACTATAAATGAAAAGTATACTAGAAATACTAATTATTACAAGTCTTAGCTGATCTAAATTATTTTAAGATATATGCAATAAAGAGGGTATTTACAGTGCACCTTAGATCTAGAGCATATCAGCTAAGATTTGCAGTTATTTCTCACTGGTTTTTACTCCTGCAGCAAGAAACATCCTAAATTTTTTCTTTTGTATGTGTTATAAGCACCATGATCCTTTCTGCAAGTTGTACAGTTATTCTTTTGTACATCAGACAGAAACTTAAAAAAAAAAAACAACAACAACCACCAACCTTGGCTCTGACATAGAAAACAAATCATTTTTTAATTTCAAAATTATAGCCTAATGAAATACATTGAATTCTATTTCATCTTCAAACAAATAAATCTAAAATTCATTCATAATTCTTTAAGATAGTAAATAAACTCTTTACTATCAGATGTGCTGTAGCTCTTGGACTTTTTAAACAGAAAGTGCATTAAGAGCTGTTATAATAGGCTACCAGAATGCCTTTTGGAATGCCAGTGAGAAATTTGCAGACTGTCTCCGCAAATGATTGACATTGTTAGAATAAAAGGGAATAAGTCACTGAGGAAAATGGAGGAAGCATGAGGGAAAATGTGTTAACAATAAAAATATTCTATAATTACACAGTAGCTTCTATCCAAAAGACCTTAAAACAATTCAGTTGTCAAACCATCTTGATACCATCGGTAAGGAATATAAAAGGATCATTTCATTGGCTTCTGTAATGCATCTGGCTCTGTGATGAAACACAGTACACAGTAACACTACATGACAACCTAGAATAAAAAATAAAGCCAACCCAGATTCAATCTGAACTCAAGATTTCTAACTTCCAATTTGATAGTAAAACCATTCTTGCTTCTGAATAATTCTACTTTCCTAAGATCTTACTAAACCATCTTGTTCTGTGATTTTGCTATCAGTTCCTGTATTTACTTATATGAAAATGGACAAATTAGCCTTCTTAGATACATGAAAAACACATTCTCGGGCTGTGAACTAAGCAGGATAAAGCTGGGTCAGTACTTTGATGAGAATCTTCCATTAAAAAAAGGCAGAAAGACACAGAACTATGTAAACATAAGGGCATTACCAGTGCAAATAAAGTGATTTGGAAACACAATATGCAGTGCAAATAGAAAAAAAAGATGCATGTCTACATTAAAGTGATTTCAGCTAGCTATTACATTCACACAGTTGTGATTCTGTGGTAACAAATAATCCTCTTTTTTATCACTACATCTTTACCGCCTCAAGGCAACAACAATTTGTGCACAATTTACACGTCTTTACTCAAACCGATGAAAACAGTCTCAACTCCCCCAGCATTTGCCACTAGATTTCCCTGACATCTTTAAGCAAGAATAAAATCCATTTACAATATATTATACAAAGGTCTAAACATTTCAGTTTCTGTGTAGACAATGATCTAAAGTGATTTTCCCCAATGTTATGCATTAGTACTACACGAATCATATAGAAAATTCCTTTCTATTTTTTCTTGTTTGAAAAACTTGTGTATTAGCTGTCCTTCTGTTGGTGAAAGTCAGGGGTAGGCAATAATTTTTTAATGAGGGCCACTTCAAACATTTTTGAAGTTCTCACAGGCCTCCACCGAAGGGGCGGGGCCTCGCATGGAAGGGGTGGAGCCTCATGCAGAATGCGTGGGCCTTTAAATATCAGGAGTTGAAAGTGCTCGTGCCTCCCCTGTGGCTACCAGGCATCATCA
Organism: Pelochelys cantorii; assembly: GCA_032595735.1. Classification (NCBI taxonomy): domain Eukaryota; kingdom Metazoa; phylum Chordata; order Testudines; family Trionychidae; genus Pelochelys; species Pelochelys cantorii. The sequence goes on from CM064327.1 coordinate 162,827,173, forward strand.
ATAGCAATTCCTGCTATTTAAAGGGCTCACTGCTCCCGGCCTTGCTGCTAGCATGTTGCCTGGGAGCCAGGGATGCTTGAGCCCTTTCAACTGCTTCTATTTAGAGGGCTTGCGCCTTCCCTGGAGCTGTTGCAAGACAGCTGTGGGGAAGGTGCGAGTTCTTTAAATAGAAGCAGTTGAAAGTCTTGGGAGTCCCTGGCTCCCAGTCATTGGGCTAACATGGGGCTGGGAACCCTTTTAACTGCTTCTAATTAAAGGGCTCACAGCTCTGGTGCCTCTAGTACATTGCCAGGGAGCCAGAACCTGCAAACCCTTTCAAATGCTTCTATTTAAAGGGCTCATACCTACCAGGTAACACGTTGCCCAACAGGGGGAAGGTGCGAGCCCTTTAAATAGAAGCAGGTAAAAAGGCTCATGCATCTCTGGCTCCCAGGCAATGTACTAGGGGGCAGGGCCTAGAACTGCTGCACGAGCTGGATTCGGCCCACTGAGAGGCTTTTGCCCTCCCATAGTGTGGGTAGACCTCTCTGAGCACAGTTAACATTAATCTAGCTACATCCACACTGGAGGTATGTCTTCGCTATGCAACTTTTAGTGACAAGACTATGTTGACACTGCCCTGTTGCTAAAAGTCAGCAAAGTGAACGTTGTTGTTGACACATTTGCAGACAAAATACTTCAACCCACCAATGAGGCAGTTTTGGTTTGTCCAGCAGAGACAAATGAGTGCTCACTTGCCACCACAAAACTTTGTCGTTCGTGGAAGATGGCAGGGGGTTAAGCACCCAGGAAAGACAAATGTTTTGTCGATCAAGTGCAAGAGTAGACATAGCCTAGGAGTTTGGTCAGCATTGCTATGGAGTTCAGGAATGTGGATTTTTTTCACACTGAGGCCAGGTCTATGCTATAAATGTACATTGGTATATCAAGGGTGTGATAAATCATATCATAGCAGTAGACACTCTAGTAAGTCTTTTTTGTTGTGTTCTGGTCCGTAGGGTGACATTGCAAGTTAAATTCATAAGCATTACAACTAACCAACTTTACATGGAAAGGAAGTGAACTACCCTACAAATTAGCAGAAACTTTAAATAGCTCAATTAGATAAGATAGGCCACTGTTTTAACTTCAGTAGCGCAAAAACACCCCAAGCCCCTCCAATTCACCAGAGCTATCTTTATCAGATTCTCTTGAGATTTCTAAAAATAGAGGAAGGATATGAATAATAGACAAGTGTAGGCTAAGGAGGTGTACTGATTACTCTGTTTCCCTCTTAGATATTCATTGTTTTATTGGCTGTAGTCCAATGGCTATAAATGCACCAGGTTATTGCCTATTAAGTAACAAAACTGAACTGTCTGAAATGAAATTAAGCCCAATACATTAAAAGAATTTAAAAGTCACAACTGGAAAGTAGAACACCATGCTAGCAGGGAGGCAATGTCTCACAGAACTTAATTGTGTAGTAAGTACTTGGTCCAATCCTGAATCCTGCAAGATTAGGCCCAAATGGAAAGCCAAACAGAGAAGATTAGAGGACTGGATATGACCTCTAAATGGATACAAGATATTACCTGAATTTTTATGTAGTTCAAGTCATCTTCCTCTTCATCCAGGGAAAGTCTAATTGTAATTACAAATGAAACTACTTCTTATGTTTCTGAAATTTCAGACTCTGTTTGAGCAGCCAAAGACCCCCCAAAATGACCCTATTTTCAAAAACTTGACTAACCTACATGTATAAAACATGCACAGTTGACTCTGTGAGACCAAGATTTAAAAAGCCAACACTTTAAAAAAACACACAAAAAGACATTTTGAAACATTCACAAGATATTTTACAAACGCTTTTGCATGTAATAGAACTCTCACTACATACCAAAACCTCTGAAATAAATTGTCCTTTTAAGTGAATATTTGTGAATATGATTACACAAGGGTAAGAGATATTTCAATATTAGTTTAAAGTAATACAATCCAGCACTATGTTTACTCAACACTGCTCTCTTATATAACTTATCCTGTATTAGCACCCTAGGCTTTGCAACATCCTCTGTCTCACTTCACTTCACATTTTGAAATAAATGTCCATCATCTCCTAGGGTGGAAATGAAAAAGCCTCATGCATTATTCCACCCACGTCCTGAATTTTTTCAGACTAGCACAGAATGAATATATTCTTTAACTTTCAGCTCCCTCTGCTGAGCAAACAGTTTAAAGATAGAGCTTTCATGTTTCATTTTTAAAACAATTTAGGAGTGAACTGAATGCAAAAGGTCATTGACATGACAGGCTTAGAGACAAAAGGCCACAGGATAGCATAAGGAAATGCTCAAATGACTCCTACTACTTTTCTCTTCATGCTGTTCACCTGTGCATGTCAACCAGAGGTAGAAATAATAGCTCAGGGCTGCCCTAGTACCAAAGATGCAAAGTTCTGCAGACAGTGTGAAACCAGGCCTAATGATTCAGCCATGTGACTGGGGAGATGTCTTGTTCCACACCAATGGAGAACAGCCACTTACTCCCCAGAAGTGAAAAATGCCACAGCCACAAGGCCATTAATGTAATTTTCAATAGCTCTTGGAACACTGCAGAAGTACCAAGAGACTCAAAGAAAGCTAAGGCCATGCCAATATTTAAATGGAATGACCTAGGTAATTGTAGGCCTATCAGGTTGACATTGATCCTAGGAAAGATAATGAAGCAACTGACACGGGATGCAATTCGTAAAGAATTAAGGGAGGACAACATACTTCATGCTAGTCAACATGGATTTATGGAAAACAAATCCTGTCAAACTAACTTGATATCTTTTTTGATAAGATTACAATTTGATAGCTAAAGTTAATAGTGTAGATGCAATACACTTTTGTAAGGCATTTGATTCAGTACAGCATGACATTTGACTAAAAATCTGGAATGGTTTAAAATTAACATGGCACACATTAAATGGATTAAAACCTCACTAACTGATAGATATCAAAATGTAATTGTTCATGAGGAATCATCATTTAACAGGTGTGTTTCTAGTGGGGTCCTTCAGGGATTGGTTCTTGGCCCTATGCTATTTAACATTTTTATCACTGACTGGGAAGAAAACATAACATCTGATAAAGTTGGCAGATAATACCAAAATTGAGAGATTGGTAAATCAAGAAGAGGACAAGTCATGAAGGCAGAGTGATCTGCATCACTTGGAAAGCTGGGTGGAAGCAAATAATACACTTTTTAATATGGCTAAATGTGACTGTATACATCTGGGAACAAAGAATGCAGGCCATCCTTACAGGATCAGTGACACTATCCTGGGAAGTGGTGACTCAGAAAAAGATTTGAGGGTCCTGGTGAATAATCAGCTGAACATGAGCTCCCAGTGCAATCCTGTGGTCCCAAAGGGCTAATGTAACCCTTGGGTGCATAAACAGGGGACCCTCAAGCAGGAACAGTGATTTTATATTATGTGGTAAGGTCCTTGCCCAGGCCCCTTGCCCTGGGACCTCTTCTTGGGGCACAAATCAACTGGAGACCCTTTCTGGTGCAATCACCTTTTATTGCTTATGCCAACTTCCCAACACCTTCTATTTACAGAGCTTTGTTTTCCCACCAGCTAACTCAGCTACCTTCTCCTTGTGGCTGGGGCATGCACACATTCAGCCACATGCTGGCTCCTCCCCCTCCACTTCCCCTCTGGCTGCCTTATCTAGCCCTCTGGCTAATAAAGCCCACAGCTGCTTCCATTAGCCCATCAGGCCTGGGCTTGCTCAACTGGCTGCAATTGGCCTTTTCAGCCAGGCTGTAGTGGCAGAGCTCTGGCTTACCCAGCAGTCTGTCACAATTACCTTTGTATCGGGCACTGGTGCGACTGTCGCTAGAATAGCACATCCATTTCTGATGTCCATAATTCAAAAAATATGTTGATAAACTGTAGAGGATTCAGAGGAGAGCCACAACAATGATTAAAGGATTAGAAAGCATGTTTTATACTCATAGACTAAAAAAGAGATCAATCTATTTAGTTTAACAAAGAGAAGATAAATGAGTGAATTGATTACAGTCCATAAATATCTCCATGGAGAACACATATGTTATAATTGTCTATTCAATCTAACAGGACAGGTAGGACACAGAAAGCAGAGCACCATAGCAGCAGGATTGTGAGTCTCAGTATAGAGAAACTGTGGTACTTCGTACCTTAGAGTGGCACCCTAGAACCTTCATATTCACCACTGTGGTATAATTATGATATGTTTTGTATGAAGTATGCCTTATGAGGTATCAGTTTAAAAGTCTTGATCTGCTGAACACTAATATATCCTGTTGGATCACTATGCTATCATTGGATAGGAACTTATGAAGTTTTGACGTGTGTGTCTTACTGAAATATGTTGGGAGCACTTACAACCAGCCTTTCAGGTACAATAATGAAGTAGCAAGTTGTACGGATGGCCCATGGAATGGGTATTCACTCTCCCAATACCATCTCTTACAGAGTATGTATACAATATAGACTGCTTGGTCCCTTTTACAGCAAAAGATTTTTCCAGCAAGCTGGATAAAACTATAATAGAAGGGGAAATGACAGCATAACTTGGCCTCACTTCCCTCACAACTTAACACCTGGAAGAAATATTGAGAAGACAAAGACTTTGGACTGGGGAAGGTGATCCCGGACTGACAGAGAGTCCTGCCCTGTGTACTGAGGAACTATGTCATCTGTCAGGGTGAGATACTACTTGATTCTAACCCTGTTAAATTTGTAGAATGTATTTTATTTCTTAAGTAACCAACTTTGATCTCTACCCTTACCTGCAATCACTTAACATCTATCTTTCTGTCGTTAATAAATCTGTTTCATATTTTACCTCAAGCAGTGTATTTTGGTTGAAGTGCCTGGGAAATCTTAGCTCAGTTTACAAAGACTAGTGTATATCAACTCCACATCAAGGGAGGAGAAAATTGAGTAATGTACTTATGCTAGCCAGGCTTCTGGCCTGGGCAAGAAGGTACAATTCTGGGATACAAGGCTGGGGAGAATTGGTTGGCTCCACTTTATTGTTAACTCATGAATGACTGGGAGAAGCTTTCATGTAACTCAGCTGGGTGGGTCCCTGCCTATGGATGTCAGTCTGTGTAAGTGTAGTATCTGCCGGAGGTTTGTAGCTTGCCAGCAGCACCACAGTGTGAGAGGCATCCCAGGTTGGTGGGATGGAGGACAGTCCCACAGTCCAGATTGCACTCAAGGAATCCTACCACAGAAACAAAAGAACATGAATGCACAGTACCAGATGTGTAGCCACTAAGGTGCAGCTCCCCACCATCCTCTCAGCAAACTGCACATGTACCCTTTCTGTATGAAAATCCCTACCTTGTTGGGTCCTATCCCTTTTGCATCGCCATGAGGTCTGCACAATGACATGGAGAAAAATCAAACCACTCACAACAGCTACTGTACAGGCTGCCACAGGGGGTCACTAGGGAAGTTGTCTTCTGGGGAAGGTAACCAATGGACTGTCCTCCACAGAAGCATGACCAAGTGTGACAGGTGCAGTCTGAGAACATAGAAACTGCTATAGGCTCTAACCCCCATGCTGGGCAGGCCTCTGTCACACTGCTTTGAGATTCAGCCAGCCTCACCAGGCCCTGTTATCACCCAAGGCAGCTGAGTGCTTTACCTAAGCATAGTCCTGATTACAGGGGCAAGGAAACTTTTAATGTTTAAAAAGAGTACTTTTCTGCAAAGCGTTTTAGTCATATAAGTGTGAACAAAAAAGTTTTAAAGAGCTCTGAGCACTAACTCCTGGTCCTCTAAATTATGTTTAACTTCCTTCAAAGCCAGAAAGTCAATCTTACTAGTTCTTCACAATCCTTAAAATATTCATCATAGACAAGTATTTCTAAAGTAAACATTATGCACGCTTTTTTTTAAAAAAATCAACATTTTTATAGCTTTTTTAAATCTATGCTATGCATTTTTCCTTTGCAAATTACCTGTAATGAAAACTGACTCAATCATTAAATACTTGAAAATATGAGTTAAATATCACCTATGCAAAGGTCATGATATAGACGTTAAGATGTACCTAAATGCCAGAGATGGTATAAATATTTGACACCAAAAATCAACCCAGAAAGCTGATTCAGTCCTTCCCTGTAGAGGGATGGTTGATTTTTCTTCCAGTTGTTAATTTGTGATATGTTCCCAGAAAGAAAGAAAAAGCTTTGTTCTCATTATTGTGTGTGTGGCTTTTTTCTCTGAAATGAACATTCCTCAGTACTTGAGCTAATTGACTTCTTATCTAGAAAACACATTGAAGGGCTTAGCAATGGAAACAACTACAATACAACTTCTTCCCCTCATTCTTCGTACAAGAGCATCCATTCACAGATTCTGCAAGATGCTTCATGTCCACAGAAAGTATACTTTCGGTAATCTTAGAGCTTTCATTTTTTTGTCCTTTTAATTTCATTTTGCCCCACAGTAATTTAGTAAATTTTTCTCAAATTTTTATTGAAGAGTAGTCAGAATGCACTTTCACTAAGTTGGAGTAGTGTTTGCATTAGTTACACAGTAGCTGCTATCTAGGACTATACAACTCCCTGGCTTGTTTCAAACCTAGTCTTGATCATCTAAATATTTTATTTGTTTTTCTTAAATCAACTTAAAGCAACTAATGAGTCTCAATAAACCTACTTATTAGCTGGTTGTAAAAATTTGGAATGTGAGTGTTTTCAGTTTGCCATGATTTTAATTCACCATTGCTTTTTTAATTCAGGGTAGATAGCATTAAGAATTTTGCAAAAAAATCTGATTTTTAAAATCTGTGACTTGTCCACAATATATCCCAGGATCTTCTATCACCCTTCTCCACCTAAACAGTCTCACAAGCAGTTCTTAAACTTCCCTTTTCTTAGTTGGGCCTATAGCATATCTTACTGGTGACAACTAATGAGAAATAAAAACACTCAGCTTGAATCTCAGGATACATCTACACTACATAGGAATATTGAAGCTGCCGCTGTTGATCTTTCAGGGTTTGAATTAGCAAATTCAATTTGAGCTGAGAGGGGCACCCCGCAACACTGCTTTCATGAGGACCAAGGGAAGTCGAAGCAAGAGTCTTCTCCCTTTGACTTCCTGCAGTGTAGATAGACAGCAACAAAAGCCAAGTTAAGCTACTTCGACTTCAGCTACGCAATTGATATAGCTGAAGTTGCATAGCTTAATTTGACTTTGTCCTGTAGTGTAGATCTACCTTCAGTTCCTACAGTAAGAAACAATCCCTACCTTAGAAATACTTAAAAGTCCTAAACAGAAGTGATTGGCACTAGATCCACACATCAGGTCAGTGGCAGTTGTTTAATCTGTTGTTTAATCTAAAAACTACTGAAACATAAACACAGAACCCTACAGTGCCATTTTCACCACTATTTCGCAGAGTAGAACTGTCCTTTTTTTAAAAAAAAGTAATCAAAATGTCTTAAAAAAGGAATTTTGGGTTAAAATGGAGATTGGTTCTTGTTTCATGCAAGCCACAACTTTAATCCATTCCTGTCCTGTAAAGGCAATGGCCTACCACTTCATGCTTGTGATACTAAGGCACACAATCTCACAACATTGATTCCAGAGTGGAATAATCTGTAGTTTTTTTGCAATATAAATTCACAATGTCACCAACCCTCAGATGATGCTTTTGTAGTGATGCAGTGGAATCCCAAATTGCAGAACAGCATTTCATGTACCTCAGCTGGATTTACTCTCTCTTAGGGTGTGTCTACATAGCACTGTAACTCTTCTTTCGATGCTATTTCAAAATAGCTTATTTCATCATTTGGTGCTGTCTACACAGCGCCAAATTTTGAAATAAAGCGCTATTCCAAAATGTCCCTTACTCCCTGTAGAATGAGGTTTATAGGGACGTCGGAATAGTGAGCCCAAAATAACAGGGTTGCTGTGAAGACACGGGATAGCTATTTCGAGATACTCTGGTATCCTGAAATAGCATTGCAGTGTAGACGTACCTTCCAGGAAATCACAGCTTCAAAGCAAGGTATAGTCTCATGAAGAGACTAGAAGGCCATGACCCCCCTCCTTCCCCCCCCCCCCCCCACACACACTTTTAAAAGTGGCAGGGCACTTTTCACCAGCCATAAGGGCAAGCAACAGAGGAAAGGAGCAGAAGGGAGCAAGTGTGGGACAGGGTTTTGGAGGGAGTGGGGCACTTCAGAGGTGGCAGACTGTCTGCTAGTTAACATTACATCATTGCTTCTGAAGTAAAAAGCCAGAGAAACTGTTGTTCAAATTATAGATTCATAGGAATACAAGGACTAGGCAGAGACTACATACTAGGTGGGAAAAGCTGATAAGTGAAGAGTGTGAAGTCAGAGTTGGCTGAAAGCCATCTTCTATTCTCTGTTATCTGAGGAGGCTTGACGGGAAAGCCATGCATACACTGTAGTCATTGAGTATGTGGCTACAATAAAAAGACCCAGAGCATGGCCAAGGCTGGCCTGGATTAACTGACTGGGGCTCATGAGGCTCAGGCTTCAGCACTATAAAATAGCAGTGTGGTCATTCAGGCTCAGTGTAGAGCCCAGACTCCGAGACACAGTGAAGGAAGAAAGTCTTATAAGCTGGGCTGGGTTGCAACCACAGCCTCACGAGCCTGAGTCATCTGATCCGGGCTCCACGTCGCGGTGTCAAGGGCTGTTTATTGCAGTGTAATCATGCAGAGAGAAAGGTGGCGAGTCAGGGAGACCAAACAAGTGATCAAGCAAAAATGTACCCGCTGTGCACAATATGAATCGGAGAAAAAGCAGGCAGATTTGCTGTTGTTTAAAATGCAGTAAATGTAAAACAAACAAACAAAAACCATAGGGTTTGGCCAAAATCTAATGATGAAAAAGTTTGAATAAGTCTGAATGCCACTCCAAAGCCTGTAAGGTCTTCCTTTCTGCTTGTCTCCACCTTGTACCATTCTGGCTCAGCCTGATCCTATCATACACTGACTGACCCACAAAGTCTGGCTCAGATTCAGAGAGTATCTGAAGATCTAGAAAGAGTCTAAGGGTATGTATACACTACAGCGTTATTTCAAAATATCTTATTTCAAAATAGTTAATTTGAAATAAGTTATTTCGAAATAACGTGTCTACATACAAAATACATTTCGAAATAGCGTTTTGGTATTTTGAAATAGCGCGTCCACACTGATTGGACGCTGAATCGCATTTAAGGGCAGCTGAATCTAGTTCCATCAGGTCAGGAGTTACTTTGTGTGGCTGCTGCCTGAGGCTATCTGAGGCTTGTGCTTAAAGGGACCCCCCGACAGCCGGTTCTCAGCTTTCCCTGCTTGCTTGCCTACCTCGCTGAGGGACAGCAAAGCATTTGTGTCTCTGCATGCTTTGGTTGCCCTGACTCGGGACACCACAGTACTTGGCACCATGAAGCCGGAGCTGCCCCTGGGCACTCTGGTGCTCATTTTGGACGTGTTGCTGCAAGCCTGGCTGCGCTTTCTGCAGGCTGCCTCGCAGCACCTGCTGCAGCCCGACCCCCACGCCGTCCTCCGGATCCTCCTGGGAGACGGGGTGGAGCAGCTGCAGCTCCCAGACGCCAGCATGCCCCACTTTATCAGCGACTGGTGGGACCACATCATCCTGGAGCACTGGGAAGAGCAACAGTGGACCCAGAACTTCAGGATGAAGTAGGACACCTTCCTCGAGCTCTGTGAGTGGCTCACCCCTGCCCTGCAGCGACAGGACACACACATGAGGCCCGCCATTCCCCTCCACAAGCGTGTGGCCATCGCCCTATGGAAGCTCTCCATGCCGGATAGCTAACGATCCGTGGCCAACCAGTTCAACGTGGGGAGATCCACCATAAGAGCAGTGCTCATGCAGGTATGGCAGTCTCCAGCCACTGTGCCTGGGGGGGCAAGGAGGTGATGGGCTGCCCCAGGGAAAAGGGGGGAAGGTGGTGCAATTCCCCTCCACGGGAGGGTTTGGTCTGTCCCACCCACACTACGGGCTGCCCGTGGTGGCAGGATTGCAGAGAGAGTCTCTCCTGGGAGTGGGGGCACAGGGCAGTGGCGGGGAAGGAGCACTCTCAGCCACCCTGGCACCCCAGTGACTCTCAGTAGTTTTGTGTCCCCCTCTGCAGGTGGTCAAGGCCATCAACAGAGTGCTGCTCCGCAGAGTCATCCGCCTCACCGATGTGGACACAGTGATCAAGGGGTTTGGCGCCCTGGGCTTCCCCAACTGTGGGGGGGCAATCGACAGGACGCACATCCCCATCCGTGCCCTGGACCACCAGGCCTCCCTCTGCATCAACTGGAAGGGATACTTCTCAGTCATCCTGCAGGCCGTGTCTGACCACTGGGGCCAGTTCGTGGACATCAACGTGGGCTGGTCTGGCAAAGCACACGACGCGCGGGTTTACCACAACTCCTCCGTGTGCCAAAGGCTGCACACCAGGACTTTCTTCTCTGACCACCATATCAGGATCGGGGACGTGAACATGCCTGTGTGTCTGGTAGGGGATGCAACCTAGCCCCTACAACCCTGTCTCATGAAGCCCTACACAGGACACCTCAGCCCCTCCCGACAGGCCTTTAATGCCAAGCTCGGCGGGCCCGCATCGTGGTGGAGGGGGCGTTCGGCCGGTTGAAGGCCCATTTTAGATGCCTCCTCACCCGCCTGGACCTATCTGAGTGGAATATTCCGCACGTGGTGGCAGCGTGTTGTGTGCTGCATAATTTGTGTGAGAGGAAGTGGGAGGCTTTCCTGCCAGGCTGGATGGCAGTAGCCAAACACTTGGCTGGCCTGTATGCACAGCCCCGCACAGCTGCCAGCCGGGAGGCCCATCAGGGGGCTGTCCATATCCGGGAGGCCCCACGGGAGAGCTTCCACCCGGAGGAGGAGACTGCCCCACTGGGGGCTTGTGCCTCATTTCAGCCTCATATCCTTTCACTGACCCCTCCCTAACCCCCCTTCCCATTAAATAAAGACACATGTGTTGACAAAAACAAACTCTGTTTATTGAACAAAACTGAGGTGCAGGGGGAATGAGGGTGGGAGAGGGGAGGCGAGAGTGTGGGATATGGGAGGGGTAAACCTGGGAGGAGGGAGCTGGAAGGGGGAGGCGAGGGGAGGAAGGAGGAGGAGAAGCTCAGGGTTGGGGGTCTTGCTGGTCCACCTGTCTCCCAGCACTGCAGATGAGGGGGCGTCGGCGTCCTCAGGGGGGATCGGGTATGGAGGGTGGGGTGGGTGGGGAAGGGAAGGAGGAAGCAGGAGGGGGAACAGGAGTGGGAGGAGGAGCAGTAGTTGGGGCGGCAGCTGGGGCTGGAGCGGCAGGAGGCAGGAGGCAGCAATCTCTGCACCAGGGTCTGCAGGTGGTTGCGGACGGCACGGCCCTGGGCAAGCAGTTCCCGCCAGCTCTCCCACTGCAGCTGCAGGTCTTCATGCACCCAGTGGTCAAGGGTGCGGTGCTGGCCTCGCAGGATCCCCAGGTGCTACCGCTGGTACTCCTCCTGGTTATGGGTCAGCCTGCTGGCCCGGATGCGGAAGGATGTCCTGGGCAGGGTGGTGCGCCCTGCACTCGCAGCTGCTGTGGCTGTGGAGAAACAAGAGAAGTGGTGAGTTCTCCCTGGGGATACAGTGGGTGAAGCCCAGCCCCCCTCTGCACGGTGAGGACAGCAGGTCTCCGCACCATCGGAGCCGAAGTGCTTGCACACAGGCCATGTTTGGCATGTCCTGCTATCCGCGGGAATGTGAGCGGGCCTGGGACTGCACCTATGCCCCTGTGCTGTATTTATCACCTTCTCTTTGAAGCTCCAGCTCATATGAGATTTAGAGGCGTTAGCCAGTTTCACAAAGTTTGATGGGCTTATGGGGAAATACGGAATTCAGCCAAGATCGTAATAAAAGATAGGCCCAGCTGATCTTCCAGATCAGTACCTGGGAGGGGACCCACTGCACATGGGTCTAATTCTAGTCTGTGTGAAAGGGGAGGCTCAGCAGTTCCAATACCATTGTCTTTCCCCCTTCACTGTGGAGTTCATAATCTATGACAAAGGTCTCTCATCTCCAAAATGTGGGGACAAGGGGGATTCCTTAATTTTTTTTCATTAAAATGTTTTTCAAACAGGTCTACCATGGATTGGAAAAGCTCAGCTTGGTGACAAACCTTTAATTCACTGCACAAGGAATCTCCTTCACTAAGCCCAAGGGTTATGATTTAAAGCAGTGTTTCTCAACCTTTTTTTATAAAATACCCCTTTTAAAAAAAAATATAAGTACCCCTGTACCTACAGTTTTCAGACACACAATTTTTTTCTACCATTGCAACACATTTGTTTAAACAACTTAATCGTAGCTGGGCAGCTGATGAAATTTTTGGGTGAAAAAAGTACAAAAATAATAAAGCGCTATAAAACTTAAAACAAAAATTCAGTTTTCTCCAAATTTCAGTTGTGTTGATGTGCCCCCCAGACTTCTCTCGAGTACCCCTAAGGGTACTCGTACCACTGGTAGAGAAACACTGATTTAAAGGGTGGAGTCACCCTTCTACAGTAATATCCTGTTATGCTGGGGAGTCCAGAGCTAGCTACTGTCAGAAGAAACTCCATCAGCAAAAAACTAGATCTCGCAAAATCTCTGGAATCTGGGGACTGAACTCCTGACCCTATAACAGAAAAATGTCAAGGAAACACCACACTGAGGGGAATATCAAGGAGATTTCCTTCTGCTTCCTGTGTTATTGTTAGGGTTTATTGAGGGGAGAGAGGGTTCTTCTCCCTACACAGGAGAAGACAACCCCCCTACTTTAAACTTTCATAGCCCCTTTCATCCAAGGATCTCAAAGCATGATTTGAGAATGAATTCCTACAACACAGGTTAACAGTATATGGGGATCTGTTTCCTGTGCCACTGAACTCCAAGCTCCTCTGTAGTGAAATACAGCCATTGTTTAACTACACTAAACAATACCACTAATTTAGAGAAGGAAGTAAAGAAGAATACCAAATACAACTAAAACTGCCCGGAGAATTTTATGAGAAAGAAATAATTACCAGTGTTGGAATCTGAGCAAGATTTCCACCCATCCAAATGGTCAGGAATTCAGTTTCACATCTCAATAAAAAAAATCAGCAACTCAAAAGAGGATATCCTCCAATAGCATACTGATCCTCAGCACCGACCTGGGCAATGGCTCCACTACTGATTGAGAAGGAAGAGGTTCCACCAACCGGTGGATCATCAACACCACATCCTTCTAAACCTATATCCTTTTGACCAAGTGCTGACCCCATCCAACAGAGCTTAGCTTGTGAGAGATCCCACTACAGAGGAACATGGGCTGCAGCACAAATATTTAGGAAAGAATTATTTCAATTTTAAAAAAACTATTGAGTTGGAGTTTACTTTTCTGTGTTTGTTGGGGGGGTTGTTTGTTTTGGGTTTTTTTTTGGGGGGGGGCAAATGGTTTGTTCAAAAATGCATCTGAGAGAATGTAAAATTATAAGTGGGCTTAAATTGTACTGACTAGGAAGGGGAAAACATTTTTCCAAATATTTTCCTAGCTGACATAGAATGAAGAGACAGTAGTTTCAACTACAAATGAAAAATGAGCTACCAATACAGATAAGAGACCAGCCAGATTGCTAAGTAGGTTGCATTTGTCTTTGTTACAAAAAAGATAAAGGCATTCGAGACAACAATTAAGTTTGCTGAGGAAAAAGGATTGTCCAAATCAATCATAATTAACAGACAGTGCCTTAAGAAGACAGGCAGAAAGAAACAAATAGCAAATGAGAAAACATACAAGATAAAAAGAAAAGGAATATTAAAAGGAAAAGAGTAAAATATTGACTATAGGTTGAAGAAGCAATATTTAAGCTCACTGGGAAGGAAGAAAAATTTTGGAAGTACTCCACATAACTAGCATTAATGAGATAAAATTAAGAATGTTAAAGGTTAAGTACAGTAGGATCTATAAAGATGTTTAATAATTTTCTAAAGGGTAATGGGTGAGACCTCCAACCATTCAGACATTTAAAACTAGACTGAAAAAATACTGGAGAACATGGAGTAGGGAACAATCCTTCACTGATAGGGAAAATGGGATATATGAATGACAGGGGCCTTTTTCATTTCTTACTTCTATGGTTTTAGGACATGCAGTTTAATGAAAGTCAAGATGAATCTCTGAACATCAGGACAAAGAACTCATCAGGAAGAGCATAAAAGATACTGGATATAAAAGCTCAATATCTGGTAAAAGGACACTGACCTGGTATTTTTAAAAATGATTTCACACAGATTAGTGAAGACTGAGGAGGAACTCTAAGTAGGCGTGGAGGAATGTTATGTGTGGTTTCTAAATCAATATATCAGATTCAGGAGAGTTTAACAAGTTAGGGTAAAAATGACTGCTTTTCAAAACTGATACAATCAAGGTTGGCCCAAAGATTATAAACAAAAACTAAAGATTAAAAAACAAATCTATAGAATAACTTGAGGCAAGACCTCAAGAGATGTGGTTTTAAATCACTCTCCCAACCAGAATTATCAACAGTTCACATCTTAAACTCAGAAATTACACATTTCAATTTTAATTTGGCAAACTAAAGTGAAACAGCCAAATTAAGACATTTTCTTATACAGTAGAATCCCATTTATCCAAACCTCCTTTATCCAGCTCTCCATATTAACTGAACAGCCAGCGCACACACAGAAATGTGGGAAATTCACATCTCGTATATGGTAACACTACTGTAATTGTTTGTTTTTTCAGCCTTGTAAAATTACTGTGACTACTCAACGAAACCATGTAATATTGTCCCTAGCCATAAGATGCTGGATGATGCCAAAATCATACAGCCTGTGCTACATGATGACAATGATCAGGAAGCTGAAGATTCTGCTGAGAAAGAACTGACAGAAAAAATGACTCACTGCAATGCTCAAACAGCAAGAAACATTTTTCTTCAGTACTTAGAGCAACAGGCTGATACCGACTTCATTGAACAGTTGTTGATGAAGTGACTCCATGATAGCACAAGGAGGCTGAGAATCTCCCATCTAAAACAAAACAGACTGTCAATTTTTTTCCAGACATGATAAACCATGATTTTTTTCCAGACATGAGTACTGGTATACCCACCACTGTGCTGTATACTATAATGTTTTGATACATTATGTGTATTGCATGTTACTAATTTTTTTACCATCAGTATTGCTGTTGTTGCCTCTTAAAATGACCATTTCTCCATTTTTAAAACCTAGTCCTGTTCACTAGTAAGGGTTTATGTATGCTGTAAAGAAGGAGTCTATATTTTAATGCCTGAGTTCATCATTTCTGTATTTTTTAAAACCAGCATTCTTTACCAGAAGTAACAGTTCCTGTACATTGTAAATAATGAAGGGAGCTATGCCTTAATGCTTTGTAATGAGCATCATTTTTTAAAATGCAAAAAGGCACTGTTTGTGATGCTATGTGTAAACAAAATAGAAATAGAAATGGTGTCTTGTATAACATAAAGCTGATTTCATAGATAGCCCCTGTAATGTTCAGGGTTAAACAGTAAAGAGTGTAAAAATGATAACTCATTAAAAACTCACATCTGTTTTCCTGTTAATAAATTAACAAAACATTGTTTACAAGAAGTAACAGTTTGTATATACTGTTACTAGATAAGAAGAGGAGGAAGGACTCATTAATTTAAAAGCTTTCCTGGAAGGGGTCAGTTAGTTTAAAAGCAACTCCACATCTTAAAGTAACAGATAGAAAGCTCTTTGCTCACTGTCCTGATTATCTGAATTTTTTATTATCCAATCTGTTCCTGGCCTCCACTTGGATCAGCTAAATGAGATTCTACTATATTTTTCCCCTTCACTTTTAAGGGGTTATATATATATATTTTTTAATTGAAGGTTACTGGTGTTTGTTAGTGAATCTCCTATTCAGAGGGAATAATTTTGGGCCTGCAATGAACCCTGGGCACTGAGGATATTTTTGACACTTACTAATTTAGTGAATTAGGAGCAATGATTCATTTACTTAAAATGAGAGAACAAGAAATGGTCACATTCATGAACTGTTTATGCCACAGGTATACTAAATTTTGCATCAGTTCTGAAGTTAAATCATGCAACTTCTGTGCAACCCACATGGAAAAGACGTTACATACAGGTTTCTTGACACTCCATGGAACAGTTCTCTAGGATACTGATAGATGAAGAAAGTAATATGCTACATTTAAGTACTTTAAAAACTTTCTGGTCTTGCAGATTTGACAATTTGTACTATTGCATATTTTCTTAATACTATTGTAAATCCTGTGAAGCAGGCAGTATTTGGAAACATATACAAGCTATCATTTACCTTTTTTGTACTTCTCATTGTCTCATTCATAAAAACCAACAAAAATCATTACAAAAATTTAAACTAAATGGCAGCAGGGCTGGAGGAAACAAATAAGCATCACAAGAAAAACATACTGATGCATTAACAAAAAGGTAGAAATGGTAAGACAAGACAAGCAAGTCAGAGTAACTCCACAGCAAATCTAACTGGTAAGAGCAGAAAAAAAAATAATTATGAGGAGATTCAAGAATCAGAAAATCTATTTAGACTGAATAACAGAGGAAGAAATAATCATGTCACAGAATACAAATACCATTGTGTGAAGAGCCCGGAAGGTCCAACTGATACATACTTACCCGAACAAAGCAACAGCTGTGAAGGTGATGAATGCCAGAACTATTCAGTACCGTTCAGAGACTGGTTTAAAAAAAAAAGTACTCACTTTTTATCAGTTCTCTCTCAGACTCTGAAAGAATGTTTGAAACCAATCAAGAAATCAGTCTATTATGCACTAGAGAACAACACTGTGAGCATTCAGTCCTGGCAGCTTTAAAATCCATGAATACATGGATATTCATTAATGATCAGGAACCTTTGAACTTGTCCACTAAATTTTGATAGGAGCTTCATATTGGAAAAGACTAGATTGAAAGGAGATTGTCTGACTTCATTTCACATTTCAAAACCAGTATTTATTGAAGAAAACAGCTTTCTGTTCTGGAAGCTTAAGTTATAATTAGAGCTATAGTTTTGTCATGATGAAAAAAAGGCAAAAATTACTGAATTATAGCTTTAAAACTCAGAAGTTCTGAGCATCATATATATAGTAGCCCAATGTCTGAAAGTCTGTAATGCTGAAATGCTGGCTGTTTCCTCTGGGCGGCGCTGTTGCTGAAATGCTGGCTGTTCCCTCTGGACAGCCCGTGCTGCATGGGGAGTGCGGGGCCCAAACAGCCGCTTGCTCCCCCGCGGCGGCCTGGCTGAGCAGCGCAGAAGTCAGCCGAGCGCCACGGCGGGAAGGGAAGGGGGGCGGGGCGGTGACATGCAGCATGACAGCGGCTCCAGGACCCACCCCCTGGCCGTGAACGTCACCACCCTGCCCCCCTTCGCCTCCCACCATGGCGCTCAGCTGACTTCTGCGCCGCTCAGCCAGGCTGCCGCGTGGGAGCAAGTGGCCGAAGTGGCCGTTTGGGCCCCGCACTCCCCATGCAGCACGGGCTGCCCAGAGGGAACAGCCAGCATTTGTGAACGGACCGTTTGGGCTCCGCAGTCCCCCGAGTGAGAGGCAGGAGGGGGAGGAGAAGAGAAAGAGAGAGACAGAGAGAGAGGCAGGAGGCGGAGGAGAGCTGAGAGAGAGAGAGGGGGAGGCAGTAGGAGGAGGAGAGAGAGAGAGAGACGGAGCAAGAGAAGGAGCGAGAGACCGAGGCTCAGGAGAGAAGACCGACATGGAAGAGAGACCTGAAAATCCCGTCTTATGACGGGCTAATTGGTTAGTGTTATAATAGTAGTGCTTTGCCATGGAGAGCATGCACTTCATTTGAAGATCTCAAAAATCTTTGTAGATGTTAATTACATTACAAAATCACCTCATAGGTGCTTGGGTAAGCCAAGGCACAGAGAAGTTAAGTATCTTACCTAAGGATGTACAACAAATCTGTGAGAATTTCTGCTACGGAGGTGTAGTGAGGGTGTTATGTGCCTGGAGGCAAAAACAAAATTTGTGACACACACCCCGCACCCCACTGCCACCGTGCGGCGGGGTCCCAAACCTGGCGCATGGCTGAGTCCAACCCTGGGAGGGAGAGGGAGCTTGTAACATGTCTTCCCCACCCCCCTCCAGTTTGGGACTGGGCTCCCACATGCACTAACCTCCCGGCGGAGATGGAGGAGGATTGGGCTGGGAGCGGAGAGGCAAGGAGGAGGCTCTTGCTGGTGGAGGCGGGCGGATGAAGAGCAGACAAGCCGAGGGATGACGGGGAATGGAGGAGGACTAAATTGGCGTCCCCCTAGCATGGCGCCCGGGGGCAAGTGCCCCCCGCCAGTACACCACTGTTCTGCTAACAGAGCCCAAAAAGCCCACCAACCAAATTTATTCCAATTCCCAGATCATGTTGCCCAAAATAACCATTTTTTAAAATACAAACAACATGAACAGTCCATGGACAATGATAACAATGACACTAAGAGCAGCACTATCATACCAATGCCTTCCTTAATAAATTCTTATAATCTCCTGCCAGTTTATTTACACACACACAGTCTTTTTTCACTTAGTAGCGAAGAGTTTTTATATGGCTTTGGTGAATTCACATTTTCACTGAAAGGCCAATGGGCTTTGGGGTAATACAATGTTGAAGGAGCTCTCACTTCCCTTCAGCTGCTAGTGTCAATTCTGGAAAACTCTGCTAAATTTCTTCAACTTTTACCATTATATCTGATTCCTTTCTACCACATATGATTCTCTTCTTCCTAGCACAACCCTACGTACCAAATCTGTTTTATGGCTGTGGTGAAGGTCATAGCAGAAATGCATGTTGCTAAATTTAGAAATTAGTATTTCATCTGAAACACTGTAAAAACAGATGGCCAAGGCAAAATAAACTTTAATATATATGATATGAGCTGATTTCTGCAGGTACATCCAATCACAATCCATAAAGGCTCTCTCTTTTCTCTGGCTAGAGAAACCCAGGTAAGACAGCTTTAAGAGATGGTATGGATTGGTTGACCAGGTGGAAAAGCTGCTTTGTGTTACAAAGGAATTGAACATAGGCTTAGTCATGCACATAACTTAGAACCAAAGAGGCCATGAGGTGGGGAAAGATAACCCACTGAGTGGAGGAACTTCTAGGCCAGAGTACAAGGACAATGCATAGGAAAAATGGGATATAAGATTTCTGGTAAAGTATTTCAGCTGGGGATCTGTAAGTGTACTACTTGTGTGTAGATTTGCCATTGCTCTTGACATCTTTTGTCCCAGGTGGATAGGACTTGTTTATACATGATGACTAAAACTCATAACAAGCATATACTCTGACAGTATGTCTAGACTACATGCCTCTGTCGCCAGAGGCATGTAAATTAGACTACCCAATATAGTCAATGAAGCGGGGATTTAAATATCCCCCGCTTCATTAAAATAAAAATGGCCACCTCGCTGTGCCGGCTCAGCTGATCGTCAGCACAGCATGGCAGTCAAGACGTGGATCGGTCAACAAAGAATGCCTTTGTCGACTGCTCCTGTAAACCTCAGTTCACGAGGCATAAGGGAGCGGTTGACAAAGGCGTTCCCTGTCGACCGATCCAAGTCTTGACTGCTGCGCTGTGCCGACGATCAGCTAAGCCGGCACAGTGTGGCGGCCATTTTTATTTTAATGAAGTGGGGGATATTTGAATCCCCCGCTTCATTGACTAGGTCAGGTCGTCTAATTTATGTGCCTCTGGTGACAGAGGCATGTAGTCTAGACATACCCTGAATGTCTGTGTATGACTGCCAGTAGGAAAATGAACCTCCACTATCATGCCAAGCTCAGGGTCTAGAATTGTATGCTCATGGCATGTGTTCAGGTGTGAATCTGTTCCTCCAGCTTTCTTCCTCTCTCTCCCTCCCTCCATAAAGGCCAAATACATTTTAAAATACTATTTAGACTGTGGTAGGGGGGTTTTTTTACATAAAGATTGAACTAAATTGTATGAAAGAACATGGAATTATTAAAAAAACACTTTGTAGACAATTTAGTTCCTATAATACTTAAAGAAAAGTCAAAATCTTTTACAGGTGTCATATACCTCATACCCTAATCAACAAGTTAATGTTCTCTCTGTTAGTAGAAAAAAACTGCCAGAGTTTTGTTTCATTATAAGAATAATCAGGGAAACCATGAAGGTTCATGAGGAAAATGTGGCTGAGACCAGGTGATAGGAATTATTGTAACCCAGAGAACTATACAGACTGAAATTCAGATTTTAACCACAATTTTAATGCCCTGCCCATGCTGACCAGATGCCTCCATCATACCTGAAACTACTTTCAAAACTGCTTTTTGAAAATGATTTCTTAAAGGTGGTCCAATTTGTAGCAGGAGCATAACAAATTAGTGAACTCCAGTTCATTTCTCTGGATTCTAGGACTGAGTTATAAGCTAACCTTGGGATCTCAAACTTTTTCATAAGATTGAACATATTCCAATAAATATTATCTAACCATCTTCCCTCTCCTCTCTGTGGCAACTACTGTAATTACTTATGTTTAAAACTAATATCAGGGAAGTAATGTGTGTGTACCTCTCTTTAATGTGATATAGCAGCTGGAAACAAGGAAAGCTACTACCAGGGAAACACCAGCAACCTGTCTCTGGTGCTTGAACCATAGTTCTGAGACTTAGATCCACCTTGTGATGAGGGCAAACCTGCTATGTAATTTTCATGCTTTAATTTAGTGGACTTTGGCTGCAGGTAGCCCTATCTACTCACTTCCTTTGAACACTAAACCCATAGGCTGTTCATTGTTCATTGACCTCAATACAGTTTATTCAGGAAAAGAAAGAATCTGTTCAGATCAAAGTAAACTGTAGTTCTGTCACTGTGCCTCAAGGGGTCACAATTGAGCTATCAAACTCAGGACAGACTGTGAAATAGGGCAAACACCCCAAAGAGGTGGTTATTATAACAAGATGGTAACAAAAGTGAACTTCAATAGTACCATACTGGTTAACAGGAAGTCAAATGTACAGTCTCCTTAGGCATTCCAGCCTGTGGCTCACCACCCAGATGTTAAGGTATGTGATTACTGAAAACTAACTTTGTCAGATATAAGGTCCTTCCAATCCCAAGAGCTCAGCTACTTAGCTAAATCAATATTTAACTCAGATCTTACCCAATAATAATGCTGGTGACAATCCTTTAGTATTTAAAAACTAAAGGTTTTAAAGCAAAAAAAGAAAAGAGTTATAAATGTTTAATAGATTATATACATACAAATGATTGCAAAAGTCTTTATATCAAGTTTGAAACTGCTGTCTTGCAAAAGTCTCTCTGGAATTACCCAAAACAGATTAAGGGTCAATCTTGTTCAAAGCTTCCTTGTTAAAAAAACCAGTCCAGAGGAATGAAGCAGGAAATGAAGACAAAATAGACATACTTCACTGGTCTTTTTATATCTTCTGCCATGTGCATGGAATTTTACTGTCCCAGACAAAGTCCACAGCCCAGATTCCTGGAAAATTATTGTGCCAAGATGGAGTCAAGGGTCACATGAACATATCACATGCCTTTAAATGCATTGATGGCTCTGAGACAACTATTGCCCTTATTCTTTCTGAGGGATCATAAGAAAGGCTTACTGGGCGGGATGAATTTTTTCAATGGCCCATTGTAAGCCGAGAATCCTTAAAGGGCCATCAGAGCATAGTTCTCTAGCCTTAAATTAAATTTTATCAGGGTATTACCTAGGAACACAACACGTGTGTAAGATACCAATACATAGCCAATATTCATTACTTCAAATACAAAGATGATACATACATATACATACATAATCATACTTAGCAGATCATAACTTTTCCATTTGCACCTTACATGGCATACTTTGTCCAAGATTTATGGAAATTGTGCAACAGTAATGATATAAATGGTTATAGTCAATCATTTATCAACACAAATTCCAAGAAAACAGTGGGGCTATGTCTACACTGCCCAGTCTTGCACAAGACTGGGCAGTGTAGACGTAGCCTTCTTGCACAAGAAGCCTTCAGTGTAGACGTAGCGAGGCTGTAGAGACTATATCAACATGCTACATTAGCAAATAGCACTATAAAATATGCACATACAGTGTTTCCCCCTTTCTTTATTCCTGCACTATATCTAGGCAGACATTCTATTATTTCACACAATGTGACCCAGAGCTGACCACATGTGTGCAACTACTAACAATGAGTTAAATGACTTTATAAAGAGCCCAGTTACCATATTATACAAAACTAGATGCTAGTACCTCATATTTGTAGAAGCCAGCTCTGACAGCTATTTTTTATATGTTATTTGGATGGCACAAATTGAACATGAGTGTCAGAAGTACTACAAAAGGGGATATCAGCAATTTTTCAAAACAGTGATAAGATAATGATGCTTTCACATGGAAGAAAATGATAAGCCACTAAATTAGGCTGAAGACATTGCTACAGACAGTTTGCAAGTGTTTATTTTTAGAGATGGAGTCACATAATAAAGTTTGGGTTCAGATCCACAATTTGCAAAAGTTCAGGGGATTGGTTCCATGTTCCTGATTCAAGTGAGAAGTTTGGACCTAGGTGCAGACTTCCTTATAGGTTAAGGGTGTTTGGATATAAGACTTTAATTTGGATATGTCACTATTAATTTCTAAAAGGCCTGAAGACATATCAGCAGATACATAGTAAATATTTTGCCTTAAGGCTACGTCTACACTGGCATGATTTTGCGCAAGAACTCTTTTGCAGAAGAGTTCTTGTGCAAAAACTCTTCCAGAAGAGAGCATCTACATTGTCATGTGCCTTTGTGCAAAAGATTTGCTTTTGCGCAAGAGCATCCATGCCAGTGTAGACACTCTCTTGCACAAGAAAGCTCTGTTGGCCATTTTAACCATAGGGCTTTCTTGCTCAAGAAATTCATGTTGCCTGTCTACACTGGCCTCTTGCACAAGAACAGTTGCACAAGAGGGCTTATTCCTGAGCGGGAGCATCATAGCTCTTGCGCAAGAAGCACTGATTTCATACATTAGAACGTCAGTGTACTTGCGCAAGAACTCATGGCCAGTGTAGACAGGCAGCAAGTTTTGGCGCAAAATGTAGACACAGCCTAAGTGTTGGCCAGGCCATTCTCCAACTACAAAAAAATTCCCAACTATACTCTCAAGTTGGAGAGTGTGTACCTGGCTTTTTAAAAGCAACCAAGTTCAATCTGGGCAACACAGACTCTAGGCAGATATGGAAAACACTAAAGCATGAACAAATGCAAACACCAAATAAAGTCTAAGGTGTTGCTACACTGGCAGATGTAAAGCACTGTTGGTTACAGCACTGCTCACAGAGCACAGCAGTGAAACTGCTGTTGTGTATCCATACTGTCAGGCTACATCTACACTGCAGGCTTCTTGCATAAGTAGCTTTTCGTGGAAGAGATCTTCTGCAAAAACTACTTGCACAAGAGTGCGTCCACACTGCAAAAGTGCATTGCAAAAGCGATGCGCTTTTGCACAAAAGAATATCCAGACTGCATGGACGCTCTCTCAAAAGAAAGCTCTGGTTGCTATTCACAGAGGCTACGCCTACACTATGAGTTTTCTCGGCAAAAAATATGCTAATGAGGGACTCATTTGCATGAGTCACGATCTCATTTGCATATTTTCTGTCGATCTGTTTTTGTGCTGGGGTTTTTGCGCAAAAAGAAGCAGTGTGGACATTTTCTTTTTGCACAAAAGCCCCTTTTTCCACAAGATTGGTAAACCTCCTTTTTTGGGGCATAAGGATCTTGCGGAAAAAAGGGGTTTTGTGCAAAAAGAAAATGTCCATGCTGCTTGTTTTTGCGCAAAAATCCCTGTGCAAAATGGATAGGCAGAAAATATGCAAATGAGATTGCGACTCATGCAAATGAGTCCCTCATTAGCATATTTTTTGCCAAGAAAACTTGTAGTGTAGACATAGCCAGAATGGCCACCAGAGCACCTGTACTTTTTTCGATTGGCTCTTTTTGCACAAAAAAACCCTCTGTTCTTTTGATTTACTATAAATTTACTTGTGCAAAAATGCACATGAGGTGTGGACACTCCACCGGGTTTTGCGCAAAAATGGCCGTTTTTGTGCAAAAACCCTGTAGTGTAGATGTAGCCTCAGCTGCCAATGCAGTAGCGTGACCTCACTTCTGGCACTTGTAGCAGTGCACTCTGGGCAGTCATCCCACAGAGAGCTTCCTCTTCTGTCACTGAGGCTTGTGGGAAGGTTGAGGGGGCAGGGGTATTCCAGGGCATCCTTGATGCATCGTTTCACATTCCAGCAACCCCCATGCTTCTGTCTGCATTTGGCTCCATCTTTCATTGGCTTTTATGCTGCACACTCTGCCTCCTTGGTCTGCAGGAATGGATCCTGAACTGTTGAGGAAAATGTTGATAGGTCTCACTAATATGTCACGAATGACAGTCAAGTTATTCCTTAAGATGCAAAGTGATGATGATGAGTCAGACACTGAACTCGCCATACATCATACATATGACATGAGATTTCTTGTGGCATTCATGAAGGTGTTGACCACAGTGGAATGCCGCTTTAGAGCTTGGGAAACAAGCACTGAGTGGTGGGATCATGTTATCCTGCAAATCTGGGACCACAAGCAGCAGCTGCGGACCTTTTGGATGCGGAAAGCCACTTCCATGGAACTGTCTGATGAGCTCGCCTTCACCTCATGGCACAAGAACCCAAGAATGAGAGCTGCCCTCCTGGTAGAGAAGCCTATGGAAATTGTACTATGGAAGCCGGCTACTCCGGAGAGTTACTGATCTGTCGCCAATAAGTTTGGAGTGGGAAAGTCGACCATTGAACTCATGTTAATGGAAATGTTCAGGGCCAATCAAGATCATGACAGTGAAAAACGTGCGTGAAATTGTGGATGGCTTTCCACAGATGGGCTTTCTTTACAGTGGAGGGGCGATAGATGGCACACAGAGGGACCATTGTTAAAACTAGACAGAGCACAGACACTACCCATTTTAAACACAAGCACTGTTCACATATCTACCACTGACTGGATGTCCTAGGGTGAGTGCAAGATACAAGACCTCCAAAATGGGGAGTTAACCACTGGGGTAGGAGATTTCATGGGGGCAGTGCTTTCCTGTAGTCTGGACAGGTATGTCTTGGGGAGAGCCAACACTGAAAGGGGGTCCTATAATCACTAATGTCCACACATTTTCCACAGACTGTAGTAATCCCAGAAGATCTTTCTGTGCTGAGGGTGAGAAGGAAAGCAAGGGAAGGTCTGTGAAACTGCAGCTTCAGTCCTGGCCCTTCTGCAACTTGCCTGTGTGCAGCAATGGTTCCCCCTCCTTATGGCATGTTACCCTTAATGGGACAGCGAACACAGCAGCTCTTCCACAGAACCTGCTGAGGTAAATAGTCCAGCATCTGCATGGCACTGTCGATGAGATCTGTGAGACTGAATACTGTAAAGTGACAAAGTCCATCTACATCCTGTTCTACATCTAACTAGTGCTGTGTCAGTACTAGCACCACACACAAACAAGCCTGCTTTCTGCAACCCTCCCGTGCTCAACAACTCACTTGAGCGCTTCCAGAAATCAAAACCACTTGCCAGGTGCACCCTCTGCTGTTTGTGCTTCTCCAGCTTCCAACTGCTGTGACTGGTTAGCCTCCTCAGGGGTAGAAAACAGCTCCTGACTGCGTGCAACTGTGGATTCCGAGCCTACCTCTGAGACAGGTACACATCTGTTCAATGTGTCTTTTTGATTATGAATTTGTGGTCTCCTGAAAAATCACATTTGAATGTCTTCACACGAAAGGTTATCTTGGGTGTGTGAGTTAACTTTCCTCGGGACTGTACTGCATTCTACAACAAGTTGTTGAAAGACAAGCAAAGTCTCAAAAAATCATGTTGTCAAAGAAATAGAACTAGTATCCAGCAGCTTCACATTCTGAACAATGCCAGTAACTACTGTAACCCTTCTGCCGGGTAGGCCCAGCAGCAACCAGGGCCAGGTTCAATATCTAGGGGTCCATCTCACACGAGCCCCGACCCAGTAACCTGGGAAATTCACACACCCCTGGGCACCTCTGAGAGGCAATGCTTCCCCACTCGCAAGCACAGAGTCTGAGTGTAGGAAAGAAACATTTAATGAAACAGAGAGAGAAGTCATACAGCATTAACTTGGGAAATACCACAAACACAGTTCATAGCCCAAACATGAGCTAAGGCCCCCCCCCCCCCCCAGCCACTCCACCATGCTCCTCCACCAGCTGTCTCGCTCCACTCCACCGGACGCTCCGCTGGTTGCCTGCCGCCACTCCTACCAGCCGCGCCGCACCGCTGGTCGCCTACCACCACTCCTACCAGCCATGCCGTGCCGCTGGTCACCTGCCGCCGCTCCTACCGGCCGCCTGCTAGTCGTTCCCACCAGCCACTCCGCTGGCTGCCGCTGCTGCTCCTACTGGCCGCCCACCGCTTCGCTGGCTGCAAGGGGTCTGGCTCCCAGCCAAACCAGTGATTTCAGCTCTTAGTGATTTCAACTCTTTAGCCACCACCTAGACTGGCAAAGGATTCCAGCTTCCACTGGACTAGCAAAAAGACTCCTCATGGAGTCTGCTTTAGGTCTGTCCTTAACACAAAGCGGGAAAGGGACAGATTGGGCCAGTCTTAGGCTGTGTCTACATTGGCGCGATCTTGCGCAACTGCTTTTGCACAAAAACTTGCTGCCTGTCTACACTGGCCCCGAGTTCTTGCGCAAGTACACTGACGTTCTAATGTATGAAATCAGTGCTTCTTGCGCAAGAACTATGATGCTCCCGCTCAGGAATAAGCCCTCTTGCGCAACTGTTCTTGTGCAAGAGGCCAGTGTAGACAGGCAACATGAATTTCTTGCGCAAGAAAGCCCTATGGTAAAAATGGCCATCAGAGCTTTCTTGTGGAAGAGAGCATCTACACTGGCATGGATGCTCTTGCGCAAAAGCATATCTCTTGCACAAAAGCACATGCCAATGTAGACGCTCTCTTCTGAAAGAGTTTTTGCACAAGAACTTTTCCGCAAAAGAGTTCTTGTATAAGATCATGCCAGTGTAGATGTAGCCTTACAGCTCACACCTGGCAGGTGTGAAGCAGGCTGACTCAAGCCCTTTACGCCTTTCCCCCAGCTCAGTTCACTCAGCTCTGGAAGCGGGGAGGCTTGTTCCTCGGAGACCTCTTACAATGATGGTATCTCTCCTGCAAGCACTGGTGTCATGTTTTACAGTTCCCACATTTAGGGGTAGAATGATTTGTGACCCCCACAACAGTCCCAAATTATTTACAATACACCACATTCCATTCCAACACTGATCCTCCATCAGCCCTGGAGGAATTGGATTTACATAGCCAAACCTCTGATTCCCTCCCCCTCCTGGCATGAGCTGTATTTACATATCAACAGTTAACAGTTAATTATCTTACAGAGCTAAACAATTGGAGTGGGCATACCCACGCCCAGGGCAGCTCTCTTCTTTTAGCTGGCTGATAGCAAGCAGCAGTTCAGCCCCTGCTTACACTACTTTAATTGTAAGTAAAATATACGAAACCATAAAATATCTGAATATATATAAAATATGTTAAATTTCTTTATCTTTTCTGCTTACTGTAAGTAAACTCCATGAGCAATGGCCATCTCTTACCCAGCTTCCCAGCTTCAGTTTAGGGAAATATGGTCCACCAACCTAAAGGTCACTTTTTCAAAGGCTGGTACAACAAATCTGTCTGAACAACATGTGTTCACCAATCTTAATTGCAAAGTTTTAATTGTTGTTGTCATTATGTATTTAAACATCTAACCGTAACCTGTTTGTCCTGACAAAATCAATATTTTTATCAAATAGTGCTGTCAGCAAGAAATATTATAAACAAAAAAAAATCTAAAATTTAGCGGCTTCCCCACAAATGCCCATTGCTAGATCTTAAATCGATAGTATGTACAGGACTCCATAAACACTTCCAGTCTGGATGGGAGAGGAAATGTCAACAAACATAGAACTAAATTAAATGTAATTCCAAGAAATGGTTCCAACGATACTTCCAAAAAGTGATGCTCTTATTCCTGTCCTTTTCTTCCTTTCAGTAATTTGAACTGTGAGATGCAATTGTTGGCAAAAAAAAAGCCACTGAGTTCTTGTGATCTTGATATAATAATACAATAAAGACTATATATTTCCAGTATGTATTTACCTGTACCTAGAAATATGGCCTAGTAGAGCATTTCCCAAACTATGGGCTGTGGCCCGGTACCAGGCCACGGGAAAAAAATACTGGGCCTCAGTGTGGCTGCGGGGAGGGGAGCAGAGCAGGGCGGGTTGGGAGGAGGTGTTTGTGGGGGGGAACAGGCCGCCAGGAAGCAGGGTTGGGGGCAGCAGGGCTGTCCCACGGAGATGGGGGGATGCGGGCGGGCGGCGGAAGCAGGGTTGGGGGCAGCGGGGCTGTCCTGCGGAGATCTGGGCGGGCGGGTGGCGGAAGCAGGGTTGGAGGTAGCGGGGCTGTCCCGTGGAGTTGGGGGGGTGGGTGGGCGGCGGAAGCAGGGTTGGGGGCAGCGGGGATGTCCCATGGAGATCCAGGCGGGCAGCGGAAGCAGGGTTGGAGGTAGCGGGGCTGTCTGGCGGAGATGGGGGGGGCGGGCAGGCAGCGGAAACAGGGTTGGGGGCAGCAGGGCTGTCCCACGGAGATCGGGGGGGCGGGCGGGTGGTGGAAACAGGGTTGGGGGCAGCGGGGCTGTCCCACAGAGATCGGGGCGGGCGGGTGGGCGGCGGAAGCAGGGTTGGGGGCAGCGGGGCTGTCCAGCGGAGATCGGGGAGGGCAGGTGGCAGAACCAGGGCTGGCCGGTGGCGATCAGGAGGAGGAGGATGGGGGAACCAGCTGCCGGAAGCAGGGCTGGACAGGGGCAGTAGGAATGGGCTGGGGAGATCAGGAGGAGAAGGGGTGGGGAGCGGGACTGACCCGGGCACATGCAGACCCTGCAGACCCTGGCAGACGAGTGAGTCTGGTCGGAGATTCCATTTTGCCCCCTTCCCCCCAACATACCCTCCCTCGAGTAGTTGCAAACTGCCTGGCAGGTAGACACACTCAGGCAGCGTGAGCACATCTACCAACCAGGCAGTTCACAGCTAAGGACTGATACACCTAATTATAATAAAACTTACCTAATTAGAAAATACCAGGCATTTTATATGTCTGGTAATTTCTCAATTTGTTTCCTGGACAAAACCCTGAAATACCGGACTGTCTGGTACAAAACTGGACAACTGGCAACCCTACCTTTCCTTGCACCCTCCCTCCTAGGCAGATACCCTATCCCCAATCTGCTCCTGCTCCCTCCTCCTGGAGTACCCATTCAGCGCCGGGTCCCCCAAGCCCTGGCTGGGCGGAGGATGCAGCCGGGTGAAACACTGAAAATTTATTTATTTTTCATTCTTTTTTTATATGTGTTTATAATTTTGGGCTGCAAAAAACAGTACTGAAAAAGAACGGGTTCCAACTAAAGTAAAAAGTTTGGGAAACCCTGATCTAGCCAGCTTTCTATGCAACTTACAGTCCATTTATCCAATCCATTCCCTTAACTTGCTGGCAAGAATATTGTGGGTGACTGTATCAAAAGCTTTGCTAACACTGGCACTGGGGGTTTGGGAGGACCAGAAACAACTTATTTGAATATTCATCATTTGCTTAATGAATATGCAGATATGCAAATGAATGTTACCAGTCCTCCAAAAGCTCGTGAATGGATTTACTGGTCCCCATGTCAAAAAGTTTGGGAACCCCTGGCCTAGTACATAAAAAATGAGGATAATGTGGTTTACAGTCCAGAAAGCACATTAAAATCTTTGCAGTTGTTTGAAAATATGAATGTTACTATCCCCTATATTAATTGTCAGCAATGTTATTTGAAACAACAACATACAACTAGCACTTCTCTTTCTGGACTGTGAATAGAAACTCTTCTAGATCTAATAAAATTACTGAAATTATTAAAGTAAATGCAAGAAAATAGCTTAGATTTTATTGTTTATACTCCAGGTCTCTTCTGTTTGCTATCCCATACCTACACACACACAGACTCCCTACATTAGATAGATAGATAGATAGATAGATAGATAGGATTTACACAAAAGATATAGATATATAGATATAATTACACAAAAATATAGATATAGATATAGATATGCTGACCATACATCCCATTTTTTCTGGGAAAGTCCTGAATTTAAATGCTCTGTCCCTGTGTCTCTGTCAAGTAGGGAAATGTTCCAAAAATTCCCACAAGATCCAGCACCACCAATTTTTCTCCCCCACTGGGACAGCTTTGCAGACGTTAGCACGGCACAGCAGCAATGACCCCCTCCCCAGCAGGTAGGTGACATCTGGGTGCTTTGACAGCGGCAGCCAGGGCCGCTTCCGGTGGCACACAGTTTCTGGGTTGGGTTGGAAGCTGGACCCCAGAGCATTCTCCGAGCTCCTGTGCAGTGCGCACTGCCACCCAGCAACCCTCTGCCGGTCCTGCCCCATCATGGTGGGGACCGGGACCACACTTTTTAAAATAGCACTGCTGGCAGCCCCGGCTCCAGCTGAAGTCAAGTGGCAGCCACATTAGGCAAGTTCCAGTTGGGGCAGCCTAACTAGAACAGGCCTCGTGTGGCTGCCACTTGCCTCCAGCTGGAGCCAGGGCCACCTGTGGGGACCGGGACCGCAGTACTAAAAATAGCACCGCGGGAGGCCCTAGCTCCAGCCCCCACAACCTGGAAAGCAGAAGGTGAGGGGAGGGCAGGGGGAGAACTAAGGGAAAGGGGGGTGAGGAGAGGAAGGGGCTTGTGCTGGGGGGAGGGAGCAGAGCAGGAGAAGAAGGGGGCAGGCACCAAGGAGCAGGGTGGAGAAGAGACAAATGCCAGGGGGCCAAGAGGAGACAATGAGAAAAAGGGCAGGAGAGAGGAGGGGAGAGAAGGCGTCAGTGGGGTAGAAGAGAAGAGGGGATAGGGTGATGCTGAGAGAGGGGAGGGGCAATGTGGGCAAGAGGGAGGAAGGGGAGAGAGGAGGAGTGGGTGCTAGGAGAAGAGGGGTTGAAAGGAGGGGTGGGCATGAGGAAGGCAGGGGATGGAGCAAGTCATGTGTGAGGGCACAGAGGGCCATGAGGAGAACTGGGGCAGAGGGTGATAAGGGGGTGGGCACCAGGGAAGAAGAGGGCCAGGAGGACAGGGGCAGTGAGGGAAGGGGGAGGCACCAGGAAGATGCAGGGGTAAGGGAAGGTACAGGTGCCAGAGGATTCTGGGGGTGAAACAGAAGGGCAGGCACATGGAGGGGAGGGATGGGCACCAGAGGACAGAGGAGAGAGGCAGTGCAGGTGGGTAGAGGAAAGTGTTAGGAGAGAGGATGGGGAGGGGCAGCTACAGATGATCAGAATGGGGCTAGAGGAGGAGTGAATACAGGGAAGAAAAGGCTGGTTCAGGAGTCAAAGAGGATGGGGAGGGGGGCAGATCCCCAAAGGGCTGATGGGAGAGAGAAGGGCAAGAGCCAGGACAGCAGAGGAGGGTGAGGGTAGGGGGCAGCAGGCACCAGGGAAGCAGATGGGGCAAAGGGAGGGGAGGAGAAATGGCAGCAGAGGGAAAAGGGAGAGGTTTATAAGATATTTATTAATAACTTGGATGCCACAGTGGCACACATCCGAACAAGCGCACGTGAACTTAATACTAGTGCACAAGACAAAACTCACTCTGCTCATGGGAGGAAAATCTTAGAGGGAACACTGCCCCTGGCCTCTCCCCTGGAGTTAATGCAATGCAAATTGGGTTAATGCAATTGCAGGATAGTTGCATGGGGGATCCTGTGGGGGCCAAACCCATCCCTATTGGAGAGAACAGTGGGAGGAGTTCTTAGAGGGGTCACATGATACTCTTTACTTCTGGTCATGTGTCCATCTTGACCCCTTGAGTACTACCTCCAGGGGTGGGATTTCTTGTGGCAGGGGGCTTGGCTAACAGGGGTCAGGAGGTGTGGCTAACGTGTCCCTAATTTTGGTTCAGAAAATATGGTCACCATAGATATAGCTATAATTACACAAAAATAGATATAGATATATAGATATAATTACACTAGCAGATTTACCCAGCATTTCTCAGGTCCTCAACTGTAGTAATGATTAGAGTGTTTTTTTGGGGGGGGGTTATTAAAAGGCAAACGTACATGCTGTATTTAAATGATTGTATCAAGGAGGGAGTTAGGTGTGAAGGGGCTCAAGGCAGGGGGGCTGGTATGGGAGGCATGGGGGCTCTAGGCAGGGGGATATTGGTGCAGGAGTCAGGAAAGGGGGTGGGGCTTCAGGGAAGGGGTGGAGGGCATTGAAGTGAAAGCAGGGGGTGGGGGCCTCAGGGTTCAATGTGGGGCAGGGCTCAGTGTAGGGTGTGGGGGTGCACAAGTCAGGGCAAGGGTTTGGGTGCGGGGAGGCTGAGGGCAGGAAGTGCTGGAGTTAGGGTAGGGGGAGGGCTCATGGTAGGGGTTGGAGTGAAAGAGTGAGGGCAGGGGGCTGGGAGGATTGGGGGCTCAGGGCAGGGAGTGGAGGATGCTGAAGTGAGGGCCGGGGATGAGCAACTCAAGGCACAGGGTTTAGTGGGGGGGCTCAAGGCAGGGGGAGGAAGTTGGGGGGGCTCAGGACAGGGGGCTGGGAGGTTACCAGGGCCGACTATGGTGGTGAAGGTGGCGCAGCTCCGACAGCAACTCCTCCCAGTGAATCAGGGCTGAAGGGGCCAGCCCCCCATCTCCACTCTGTCTACTTTTAAACCACATGCCAAGGTATCCAAGCACATTCTCCTGGCCTTACTTTTCAGTGTGCCAAATCTGAGGAAGAGCAAATGCTAATGTTACAATATCTTTTTATTCACGATTGTCTTTGATGAAGTTAAAATATTAAATAGAGATTATCAGACTACACAGCAATGAAATAAACCTGGCTCTAATGGCTTCCATTTGTAAACATTCAAATGCTTTCTAATTTATCTACCACTTTGGTTGGAGAAAGCATGTCACCCCTTAAATGGACTCTACAGTCACCTAATTCATTTCGTTTTCTTAGCATTCAAATATTCACAGAAAAAGCTTTTCCCTAAGTTGGCAAAAACTACTTAATTCCCCCTTCATCTTGTTTCAGAGCCCATTAACTATGTCTAACTGTTAGCACTTACTAGCTTTCAAATGGCTGTGAAAGCTGCAAGGTGCACAGTAATCCACCAGCCCCATCGCTCTTGTTATTGAATCAGGATTTTACATGATTACTATAATCAACCTAAGTATGTGCTCCCATGAAACCTTAACTCTGCTTCTAACTATAACCACTCTGTTTTCACAGGTACATTTATTTACTGTTCTTTCTGTTTCTCCCTCCCATCCTAACCCCTACAAATATGTCAGGTAGCCTTTTGTTATGGATTAATTTATTGACCACTTTTAGACAGCTTACTGGAAAGTGGTAAAGTATATAACCGGAGATAATACAAATGACTCAATAACATTCCCACCTAAAATGATGTATCTGAAGGCATTAACATATAGTGGTAATTAGGGCTAGAGTGTCAACTTCCAAAACACAAGACACAAACGTTAGAGGAGTTAAGCATTCAAATATCAGCAGTGATGCTGGGTGAGAAATATTGACTCTGATATTCTCCAGCTGGTAGATATAAACAGATGTATTGAGGTATGGAGTATGTGTATGTGACCTCTCACATGATTTTTGTCAGGCTTGGTCAGAAAAAATTAAGCATAAGGGATGAAAAAACATATTGTGGTCCATGCTTAGTAAACAATGACTTCCCTTTATCTTCCCTGAAAAAAATTGCTTTGTCAAAAGTCATTTTATACTGAAATGTAAGCACAATCCAAACTCTACAGACCTATGTCCACATACATTCAAAATATTCATTAGCTA
The DNA here is from genome assembly GCA_032595735.1 of Pelochelys cantorii. Taxonomy (NCBI): domain Eukaryota; kingdom Metazoa; phylum Chordata; order Testudines; family Trionychidae; genus Pelochelys; species Pelochelys cantorii. The sequence continues at coordinate 162,861,225 of CM064327.1, forward strand.
ATCTTTTTTAAAAGTAAGTATCTAAGTGTAAGGGGACCATTAGCTCCTTACTAAAACTCAGTGGGGGTTTTTGGTTGGCTAGCTCCCAGTATCAAAAAGGGAAGGGTCCATGAGACTGACAGTCCCCAGGGACAATGGGAAGAGGCCAACACTCCAGGTCGGCCTGTTGACAGGTCGGACAGGCCAATGAGGAAATCAGGAGGCTAGGTCCTGTCCTCGGTGTGAGCTGGGGTTTTCTCAGTCTCTCAGGGTGTGTCTAGACTACGGGGGGGGGGGGGGGGGGGGTATCGAAAAAAGTGGCCTTTTTTTTTTTTTTTTTTTTCGAAAAACTTCCCCTGTGTCTAGACTGCCGCTGTGTTCTTTCAAAATTAAATCGAAAGAATGTGGCATTTTTTTCGACTGCGGTACACCTCATTTTTATGAGGAACAGACTGTGAACTGTCCTTACACTCAGCAGACTGCTGTTTGTGATGTCCCTGTGCTACAGAGCGGGGCTATGTGTTCTCTTTTAACCTCTTTCATTTTTTCCTTATTCTTTTCTTTTTAATCAGTTGCTGTTTAATAAATTGTATTCACTTTGAACTGTATGTAGTGATCAGTGAGTCAGGAAAGCATCCAGTGAGAAGAGAGCACTCCAGAGTGGGGAAACCCTAGCCCCTGCCCTAAGTGACTACAGCATCAGGGATTCAGCCCCAGAAAACCTGGGCCCAGCCTTGTTGGGATTTCAAGGACTCTGCTACTCAGGAGAGTGGAAGGGGAGCCTTCAGGGTCAGGGAGGCCTTTGGGTAAAGAAAGTGAGCGTGGGGACTCGGATCCTTTCATTGGTCCATTTCACCAGAGTAGTGTAGAAACCAGGAATGTTCCCCACAATAGCAGGGCCATTCCCCCGCTTACATAATAATAAGTTATTGTAACTCATCATATTATAGTTCATATCTAAGTAAGATTAAGACTTTAATATGTACCAGTATAGAGGAATCTAAAAGAGTATTGAGGTATTAAACAAGTGTAGCATTTATTTTTGTGCCCATTCCACTACTATGATAGGTATCAACAAGGAAACCTCAGTCCTACTAACAGCTCACAAGCTCAATTCCACAAAACTGTTGAAGCAGAAGACAGGCCCAAAACAATGAAATGCTATGGAAGCAGGAATTTTATGAAGCCTTAGAGATGGCAAAGGTTGAACTGTAGCAACATTTCAACCAGGATGGAATGAAACCTGCAGCACACTGGGAGCAAATTCTTACTGAATCAGAACAGAGGAAGAAATGTTCTGCAAAATTTGAGGCAAACTTTCAACTTCACCTTCCACAATAATTTGATAAATCCAATGAACCATGTTAGGCGATCTTGGAAATTACTGGAGAGGGAAGATTTTTGAAAGTCAGCATAAATAGCTGGAAAAATTATCCTGCAAATGTGTATTTGCATGAAAAATTGTGTTCTCACAGGGAATGTTTGCTAAAGCACAATGTTTACTTGAAATAAGTATCTGTGCATGTCCAGCTCACTCATCAAAAGACTGCTGATCAGGAAAAGAACCACTAATGCCTTTTAGGAAAACTGCACTGTTTTCAATTTCTTCATAAAGCGGGTATTGGTGGTAGAGTTCACACTGATGAAGAAAATAACTTTGAAAATGCACTCCAGTTAGTGTTGCAAACTAACCATCAGTTGCAAACCTTTATGAAAAATGGGAAGTATGAATCACACAATGTTATCAAAGAACTAATCAAAGAAATGTATTGAGAGTATCTCAACAATCTTATATCACAGATTTAAGGCTGCAGAAATCCACTCAATTATCGTTGATAAAACAGAAGATGCAGCTGGATAGGAGCATATATCTTTTTCTGTGCAGTGGGTGTTGCAGGATTCTGTTGTGTATGAATATTTTATTGGAGTGCATGACTACACAGAAAAAAATGCAGAATCAATATGCTCAACAATAAAAGGTAAACTAGTATGTTTATGGACAGGATATAAATCTCATGAGAGGACAAACTTATGATGATGCTCCGGGACCAGATGATAGACATAACTAAATGTATCAAAGATGTTAATCCAAAAGCTGTTTCAGTTCATTGTATGAACCACAATTTGAATCTTATTGTGCAGGAAGCTGTTAGGAACTGTACCATGATTCAAAGTTCTTTGAGCTTGCTTCATGATCTTCATGAAATTATTAATTCATCATCAAAAAAAACTTGCCATTTTTGAGACCCTCTAAGCGTCCTATTTCTCCCTGTAGTCGGTTTGCCTGCCCGGAGGGGTTTCTCCTCCTCCGGCTCAGTGGGCGGCCACTCCAGCCCACTACACTCCAGAGAAGGAGGAGAGGCAGCAGGGTGCAGTGTTGCTGCTCTTCCTTCTCCCTCCCCTTGCTCCTGCTCCTGCTCCTGCACCAGCTGGGGCTCTCCCTGCTCCACCCAGCCACCACCTGAGGCCTCTGTGCTGCTGGACCTGCTCCTCCTGGACACCGCCGCTTCTCACCACCACCGGCTACTGCTGCTACTGCTGCCGCCTGAGGGGAGAGGGGGGGCCTGCCGGCTGCCCCCCCCCTCCTCCACTCCAGAGGAAGAGGACCCCACCGGCACCACCACCTAGAGGCCTTTCCTACCTGGCTGCTGCCCACCCGCTGCTGCCGCCGTACCACCTGCACCCCACTGAGGGAGACTAGAAGTCAGTTGGACTGTGGAGGGGGTCTGTTTGCTAGGACTGAGCCTTTCATCTGCTCTTGGGGTGGTGGTGGACTGAGATACTAAGAGGGGGGCTAGGGGTGAGGCGTAGAGCCTTCCCCCTGGTCCAGCTGCCACCCCCCCCCATACCACCACCCCCACGACCCCCTCCACCAACCTTCGCACCATCAGGACTCGCCCCTCGGTGGGGCTGGCTTTTCCCCCCCGCCTTTTGCCATCTGGGACTGTCCCGCTGCAGCAGTGGGCAAGGACTGAGCCTCCCACAAGCGCTCGTGGGTGTGCTTCCACCCCGCCCTTGAACCTGGCCCCCCTCCCTCAGCAGTGTTTGGTTGGGGGCCCCCCCTCACTCTTGCTCTCCCCACCCTACCCCCACTACAGAAGCCTTGCTCACCCCGCCCCGTTAGCCAGTTCTCTTTCCTCCTCCCTCCCTTAGTTTGCTGACCGACCCCGCCCAGCCTCAGTTTGTTTTACCTGCCCCGCCCGCATTCAGTTAGCGTTTTGATTCCCGGCCCCCGCCTTGCCCTGCCCCGTCTTGTCCACCCAGTGCCCCCCTTCCTAGCCTCCCAGTAGTCCTCTAGCCCCACCCAGAGTTCCGGTCCCCGCCCCGAGGGCTTGTGTCCCTCCCCCTCCCCTTTTTAGTTAGCCCCCCTGCACATCGCACTCCCCCTCGACAGCCGCATAGTCCCTCTTGGTACCCCAGTGCAGCCGGAGGAGCCGGCCCCTGCCCTGCACCTGTTACCTTGCCCCCTGCCTGCCCTGCCAGCGCCCTCCTCCTCTGCTTCCAGCCTTGCGGGGAGGAGTGGTTGCTGGCCTCTCGGTTCCCCTCATTTTCATCCTGCCCTTCTTGATTCCCTCCCTCCCTGCAGTCAGTTGGCGGGAGGGAGTGGTTGTCTCTCCCCTTCCCCCTCCCTCCCCAATCGCGTACCCCTTCTCTCACGTTCCTCCCCTCCATAATAGCGCCCTCCTCCTCTGCCACAGCCTCAGCAGGGAGGAGAGGCTGCAAACCCCCCCCCCCTTCCCAGTTGCCCCTCCCCGAAACCAGTGCCCTCCCTCTTCCCTGCCCTCTCCCTCATGGACACCCTCCTCCCCTGCCTGCTCCTTGGTGGCGAGGAGCGGTTAACCCTTGCCTCCCCTTCCTGCCATCTGTGCCTCCCTCCTCCTTCCCCACATGATGGAGGAAACCCCTTTCCCTATTGATCCCACGGTCTCCCCGCTGCCACCGGGCCCAAAGAATGCCGTGGCTGACCTCCCGACCCCAGGCCCGAGCTCCACCGCTGCCACAGCCGATGCTCCCTCAAATCCGGGAGCAGCCTCCACCTCGGCTGGAAAAAAGGGCCAGGGGGGGAAGAAGGGCAAAGGCCCGGCCCCGAAGGCCAAACCCCCCATGGCCAAGGTTGCCCCGCCCGCTGTGGCCCCATCGCCCGCCACAGCCCCTCCTTCCCCTGCTGTTCCCTCCACCAGCTCTGGGGGAAATCCACCCACGGCCCCCAGAGCGTACGCCCAGGTGGCCGCTGCCGCCCCCCCACGTACCGGGTCATCTGCCCATACCGCCGCCTCCAGCGCCATCCCTGGTGGCCGGGGTCCCTTTCCCAACCAGACCAGGAGGCATGGCGTTCGCTGCCTCCTGGTCGCCGCCTCGCCCCACGTCGAAACTTACGTGCGGGCGTTGGCGAGGGTGGTGGGGGCCTCGGCCGTGGTGGCGGCCTCCAAAATGTACGGCAAGGTGGTGTTCTTCCTTGCCTCGGAGGCCGCTGCCCAGGAGGCGGTGGAGAGGGGCCTGGCCGTGGGGGGCGTGCACGTGCCCCTCGAGCCATTGGAGGACCTGGGCGTGCGGGTGGTTCTCACTTCCGTCCCACCCTTCCTCCCCAATGCTGCCCTGTTGCCTTCCCTCTCCACCCTGGGGAAGCCAATTTCAGTCATCAGCCCTCTCCCGTTGGGCTGTAAGGACCCCGCCCTCCGCCACGTCTTGTCATTCCGCCGGCAGGTGCAACTGCAAATGCCGCCGGCGGTGCGTGGTGGGGTGGCGCTCGAGGGGTCCTTTAAGGTGCCCTACCAGGGGGCCCTCTACCGGGTCCACTATTCTTCGGGGGAGGCCCGGTGCTTCCTCTGTTGGGCGATGGGGCACGTCCGGCGGGACTGTCCCTTGGCCCGGTCGGAGGAGGCGCCCGGGACCCCCGGGACCCAGGAGGACGCCGGCCTTACCACCGCCAGCCCCCCTGGAAGTCCGGCCTCCGCGGCTGCCCCTCCTCCAACCGACGGCTCTGCTCGGCAGCCGAAGGCGTCCCCTCCGGCGGGCCCGAGCAAGCAGGCGGGCCCTGACTCTATTCGATCTGTTTCTGCAGGGCCCGAGGAGGAGAGGGTGGCACAGTCGCTGCCGGGCGAGGGAGAGGGCTCCCCCCAGGTGGAGGTCACCCTACCCTCCTCTTTCCCTCCCTTGCCTCAACGCCCCCCCCGAAAACAAACTGCGCCTCCTGGCCTTGCCCCTGCTGACCAACCCTCCACCTCCACCTCGGAGGGCTGGACGCTCGTTCGGGGGAAGCGCAAAGCCCGCCCTTTGCGGGCTCAATCTCCCCCCTCCGATGGGGAGGGAGGGAAGGCCCCCCTCCGAAAGATCTCGAAGGGGGCCAGCGCTGCCGAGAGCGCCCCCGACGAGCTTCAGCAGGAGGCGCCGGACGAGGCGGCCGTGGCAGCGAGGGGGGACGATATCGCCCCCCCTGTGGAGCCCCTCCAAGAGGAGGCCTCGAGTGGAGCCCCCCCGGCCCCGGTTCCAGCTGAGCCCTCCCCTGCTCCAGCTGAGGTAATTGTTGCCTTGGCGGCCGCGGGGGAGGGCTCCGGGGCCGAGGGGATGGAGCTTAGCTCCATCTTCGAGGAGATCGAGGCCCTGGGTCTGACCCCGCTCGTTCAGGGGGAGGACGACCCTTCGCCAGCGGGCCTCGGTCTGGGCGGCAACTCTGCGGCGCCGCCCCCTCTCCCCCCCAACCCCAACCCCGTGTCCCAGGTGGCCGACCCCGTCCTCACACTTGGGGCGCCCCTGATATTGCCCACTGGCCCAGCCGACTCGAGCGCCAGAGTCGACGCCGCCAAGCCCTTAGAGGCAACGGCTGGTGCCGAGTGGCTGGGTCTTGGGTCTGGGGGCGCCCCCTTTCCCGCAACCGAGGAGGGGCGGTCATCTCCCCTTCCCGCTGGGGGCCCAGCAGAAGATACCACTCTAGCCAACGCCGAGGTATCAACTCCTACTTCTTTATCTGAACCCGGCGCAGGCGTGGGCCCCCTTCCTGCTCCCGATTCCCAGGTCCCCATCCGGGAGGCGCCGCAGCTCGGTGGGATAGCCATGGGCGACCCCTATCTAGACCCTGCCCGGGATTCTGATCCCCTCCCGTGTCCCGATCCTCCCCCCACCCCTGTTTCCGCCCTCTATGAACCCATCTCCAGCCCCGAGTCCTCCCCTGTTCCTGATTCCCCTCCAACCCCTACCTCTTCCCTGCTCCCCAACCCTGACCCACCATCCGGCTCAGAGCCCACTCCTTCTCCCACCCCTACCGTGAAGAACACTCCTCCACTGCCATCCCCCCGTCCCTTTCCCACCCTGGTCCCTGCCATAACACCTGATCCATCCCCACCCCCACCCCAAAGTCCGCTAGTGCCGCCCCCACGGGGGCCGTCTCGTTCCCGCTAGTTGTGGGTGGCCCTCGGGGGGCGGTATTTGTATCCCCGGTCCCCAACCCGTTAGGGGCTGCCTTGTTCCCTCCGCCGCCCCCTCCCTTGCCGGAGTCGGGGACGGGCAGCGCGGCGCCATCGGTGTCGGCGCCGTGTTGGGGATCGGATCCCCGTTTGCCCATCTCTGTGGCCCGTGAGCTCCACCCGGGGGCCTGGACGGAGAAGAATCCTGGTTCCCCCTTAGCGCTGAGGGGCGAGCTGCGCCAATTCCTCGCGGATAACCGCGGGGTAAAGGGGAAGGTGCAGCTCGCCCTCCAGCGCTGGGGGGACTTTCATCCCATCCTCCAGGCCACCAGAGCCCTGTTGCAGGAGGGGAGAGAGACCGATAGGCAGGACGACGCAGCCTACCGCCGGACCCGCAGATTTCGAGACGCGCTCCTGACCTTCGGGGCAGAGTGCGGTCTGCTGTGGGACCTGCGGGGGGCCAACGATCCTCCTGCCCGTGAGGATCCACCCCAGCCCTCTCAATGAAGTACACCATTATCGCGACGTTGAATGCCCGGGGCTGTAGGGCGGGTCTCCGCAGGAGCCGGGTGCTCTCCTTCCTTCGGGAGGGGGGATACTCGGTGGCCTTCCTGCAGGAGACCCACACGACTCCGGCCGTCGAGGCTGGCTGGCGGCTGGAGTGGGGGGACAGGGTATATTTTAGCTACCTCGGCGCCCGCTCGGCCGGGGTGGCCACCCTGTTCTCCCCTGCCCTACGGCCCGAGGTGCTGGGGACAGCCGAGGTTGTCCCGGGCCGCCTGCTGCACGTCCGGGCCCGCGTGGAAGGGCTGACGTTGAACCTGGTCAATGTCTACGCCCCGAACGTGGGCCCGGACCAGGTCACCTTTTATCGGCAGGCGGCCACCTTCCTCGGCACTCTGGATCCTCGCGAGTGTCTGGTCCTGGGTGGGGATTTCAACACCACCCTCGATGACCGGGACCGTGTAGGACTCGCGAACTGCCAGGCCGCAGCAGGCGTCCTCAGGGAGATCGTGGACCACCACTCCCTGGTGGACGTCTGGCGAGACCACCACCCGGACGACAACGCCACCTTCACCTACGTCCGGGTGGGGGACCATCGGTCGAGCCACTCCCGGTTGGATCGCATTTATCTTTCCCGTTTCCATCTGGCACAAGCCCACTCCTCCAGCATCCGGCCGGCCCCATTCACGGACCACCATTTGGTGGCCGTGAAAGCCTCTCTGAATTCAGAGAGGCTGGGGCCGGCCTATTGGCACTTTAATAACAGCTTGCTGGAGGACGCGGGCTTCGTGGTGTCCTTCCGGGAGTTCTGGCTGGCCTGGCGGGGGCAGCGGCCCGCCTTTCCCTCGGCGTGGCGATGGTGGGATGTGGGGAAGGTGCGCGCCCGGCTCTTCTGCCGCGACTACTCCCGGGGCGCCAGCCGGCGGAGGGATGCGGCGATAGAGCAGCTGGAACGGGAGGTCTTGAAGCTTGAGAGGCGTCTGGCATCCACCCCCGCGGATCCACTCCTCCACGAGGCGTACCGGGAGAAGCGGGAGGAGCTCCGGGCCCTGGAAGATCGCAGGGCCCGGGGCGCCTTCGTTCGATCTCGCATCCAGCTCCTTCGGGAGATGGATCGCGGCTCCCGCTTCTTCTACGCCCTGGAGAAAAGGAGGGGGGCCAAAAAACACGTCACCTGCCTTTTGGCGGAGGAAGGCACCCCCCTCACAGATCCGGCGGAGATGCGTGGAAGGGCCAGGACCTTCTACGCCAGTTTGTTCTCCCCGGATCCAACCGAAGCCGACGCCTTCAAGGTGCTCTGGACCGAGCTCCCGACGGTCAGCGAGGGCGACCGAGACCGGCTGGAGATGCCTCTCACTCTGGCCGAGTTCTCGGAAGCCCTCCGTCTCATGCCCAACAATAAAAGCCCGGGCATGGACGGACTGACCGTGGAGTTTTACCGCGTGTTCTGGGGCGTCCTCGGCCCAAACCTCGTCACCGTCTGGGCTGAGTCCTTGGAGAGCGGGGTCCTCCCTCTGTCGTGCAGGCGAGCCGTGCTCGCCTTGCTGCCGAAGAGAGGGGACCTCCGCGACCTTCGGAATTGGCGTCCCGTCTCGCTCCTCAGCACGGACTATAAGGTCGTAGCGAAAGCCATCTCGCTGCGACTGCAGTCCGTGCTAGCGGACGTCATCCATCCCGACCAGACCTACACCGTCCCGGGCCGTAGAATTTTTGATAACTTGTATTTGGTCCAGGATCTCTTGGAGCTCGGGTGTAGGGACGACTTGTCATTCGCCCTCCTGTCCCTGGACCAGGAGAAGGCGTTCAACAGGATGGATCACGGGTATCTCCTGGGCACCCTGCGGGCCTTTGGCTTCAGGCCCCGTTTTGTGGGTTTTCTCTGGGTGCTGTACGCCCTCGCGGAGTGTTTGGTCAGGCTCAACTGGACCCTGACCGAGCCGGTCAGCTTCAGGAGGGGGGTACGTCAAGGGTGTCCGCTGTCAGGCCAGCTGTACGCTCTGGCGATCGAGCCCTTCCTCCGTCTCCTCCGTAGGAGGTTGACGGGGTTGGTGCTCTGAGAGCCGGAGCTGCGGCTGGTCCTGTCAGCATACACTGATGACATGCTCCTCGTAGGCGTTTATTTATCCGCCATGCATCCCTCTCTGCTGGAGAACTGGCAGGGATTGGAGGCCAGGGTGGGTGAGCGGCTGCGGAGATGGACAGGACTGCTCCGGTGTCTCTCCCTCCGTGGGAGGGCGCTGGTGCTAAATCAGCTGGTCCTGTCCATGCTCTGGCACCGGCTCAACACCCTGCGCCCGGCCCTGGAGGTCCGGGCCAAGCTCCAGAGGACAGCTTTGGAGTTCTTTTGGCCAGGACTGCACTGGGTCTCTGCAGGGGTCTTGTCTCTCCCCCTGGAGGAGGGGGGCAGGGCCTGGTCTGCGTGCGCAGCCAGGTCCGGACCTTCTGCCTCCAGGCCCTGCAGAGACTTCTCTTTAGTGCAGGTAGTCCGGCATGGAGCACTTTGGCGTGTGCCTTCCTCCACTGCCTCCGAGGGCTCCGATACGACTGGCAGCTCTTTTTTATTCACCCGAGGGGTCTTCCTCGAGACCTCTCAGAGCTGCCAGAATTCTACCAGGAACTCCTCCAGACCTGGAAGCTGTTTTCGGCGACCAGGTCCGTTGTGGCCACCGAGGGAGCAGACCTCCTCACGGAGCCCCTGCTCCACAATCCAGCCTTGTGCGTGCAGGTGGCGGAGTCTCCCTCGGTGCGCCGGAGGCTGATCCTGGCAGAAACCACCAAGGTCGGAGACCTCCTGGACTATGACAGCGGGGACTGGGTGGATCCCCAGGCGCTCACTCGGCGCATGGGGCTCTCCACCCCCCGAACTCCTCTGCACCTCTCGACTTCCTGCAGCCGTCCATGTGAGAGGGAACACCCCACCCCTCCCTTCCTGCAAACCCTCCATCCCTTTTCATCGGGCACCTGTTCCGCGGGCCTCCCCAGCCTTCCCATCCCTGGACCCCCAGCCGGCTGCAAAAGCTGCAGCCGGTCTGTCTTCGAACCGTGCTGAGGGAACAGCTGTACACGCTGATGCTCCACACTCAGCATTTCCCCACCCTCGTGTCCCACCCTGATACTAAGTGGTGGGACTACCTAAGACCCGTTGAGGGTGGGGAACCCCGATGGGCCAGCGTATATTCTACCTTAATTCTGTGGCCCATCAGGGCTCCTTCACGGAGCCATGAGCACGGGCGTGTACCTGGTGCGGTTCACCCCTATCCCGGACACCTGCCCCTTTTGTGGCGTGAGGGAAAAGCTGGCGCACACCTACCTCGAATGCGCCAGGTTGCAGCCCCTATTCCGGCTCCTCCAGAACCTCTTACTGAGGTTCTGGCTGCACTTTTCCCCACACCTTTTTATTTACGCACACCCTATCCGTGGCCCCACAAAGTCGCGGGACTTCCTCATCAACCTCTGCCTGGCGCTGGCGAAAGTTGCCATCTACAACACCAGGAGGAGGATGCTGGACGGGGGCATTCCCTGCGACTGTGGGGCCTATTTCCGTTCATCCCTAGTGTCACACATCCGGGCAGGGTTCCTCTGGGCGGCGTCCACTGGCTCCATCGACAGCTTTGAGGAGCAGTGGGCACTGTCCGGGATTCTCTGCTCGGTGTCCCCATCCGGTTCCCTTGTTTTGACCCTGTTACCCGCACCCCCTGACTGTGTTTTTCATTATTTGTCCCAAGTATTTAGTTGAACCCCAGGTCCAGTCATCCCTCCTTCAAGGCTGGGGGAGGGGCTTTTAGAAGTGGGCGGGCTTTGCCCACCCACTTCCTGGGTTTCAAATAGGCCCGCTACATTCCCAATCTGATTCTTTACATTCACTCAAGCCTCTTTATCCCACTTGCTGAATAGCAAGAAGTCAAGCAACTGAATCAGTACTGTACAATTACAAAGCATTTTAGAGGAGCTAACTGCCACTGAGAGAACACAGAAAGCACCTGGATTTGAGCTATGATTATACACTTTGTCACGAATCATGGGTAGTGTGAATGGTTGGCATGAGTGAATTAACACTAAGTGAGCTGAAGAGAGGCCATACTAAGGTTCGAGTCAGTGCCACCGAAGGATTATGGACTTGTTTCCAACTTTGAGAAAAGGACTGTGTGTAACCAATGGATATCACTCTACATGGACTGATTTCCCCTCCCCCAAGGGGTTCTATAACACACCAATTTGCCCTACAGAGCGGAGTCCATCGATTGGGCATATTGGGGTGACGTGCATGTTGGACTTTCACCTCAACCAAATTAATCAACATTACCTGGGGTTTGGCCAGCCCCAGATGGTGAGTGGTATGTGTGAGTGTGTCTGTGAGAGTGTGTGCTAAATTGGATTAAGAATTAGATGGTTAATTATTCTATTTAAGCATTGCTCTTAATCTGCTTTTAATGCTTTTTAATTGCTAATTTATATATATATATATATATATATATATATATATAAACTTTTAAAGCTGCTCCTGAATTGCTTGCAACAAAACTTGTTAAAGGTATATTTGGGCTGCCGTGGATCTATTGTTCTGTCATGCTGATTAAATGCTTGGTGTGCGGCCTGATCAACCATACAACAGTGCCCTCTTGTGACAGATGGTGGAGAATGTGGGCACAGGCAAATGAATCCACAGTAAAAGCACTGGCGTGTAAAAGAATTTGCTGTTAAAGTAATAAGGAGTGGGTTGTTAAAGTGATACTTATTGACTATGGGGGGCTGTCTGTCTGAAGAAAATACCCCAAGTAAAGTAAAATATACCTCAGGAAAGTATAGGAGAAGGACATTCTTCTTGGCTAATCACTGGGGGGGGGGGAGGGGGGGAGGAGGTCTTGCGACACTACGGTGTCGAGGCCTGTGCTAGTTCTTTTAATCCTTGGAAAGTATGGGAGGGAATCTGCCCCCTCTCATCTATACACTGGGAAGGTCTTGAGTACACCATGAAGTGTTGAGATCTTAAGAACCAAGAGGGGTGGGAGAATAGAGGGTGATAATGTTTTGTAATAAAGGAAGGGGGAGCAGAGGGAAGAGGTGGATTTTGTGGCAGTGTCCAAATTGATATTAGCCCCATCAAGTTGGGAAAAGTGGCTCTCAAAGGCCGGACCGTCGCCATGAGCCACTCATCCCGAACTAATGAAGGGCATATCTAAATTTAAAGATCTGGAGGATACCTTTAACAAGTATGAATGAATGTATAAACCAGGACAGAAGGATGGTTTGGCAGCAGCAGTTTCACTTGAATACGCTGCAGCAAAGGAAGGATTTAAGCATTGGCAGCACAATTAAGTGCGAGCCAAACAACTGCAGGTCAATTTAGGAGCATATAAGCAAGAGTTTGACATAGGAAAAAGTCATTTAAGCGTAGCTGCAGGACAACTGGAGGAAGTGAGGGGGAAATTTAAAAAAGGAAAATCAAGTTTTACAGGGTATGATAAAAAGATTAACCCTGAAGCAAGGTAGAGCCCCTCTGGATCATAAAAATTGTGATTTAATTATTGAGAACCTACAGCAAAAGTTAGAATTTGCCACTAGGCAAGCGGCTGCAGTTGCTTCCGGGAAGTGGGACAACATCCCTGAGTGAAAAGGAGATCCAGAGGAAATTTGGGAAAGAATAGGAATAAAAGTAAAAGAGCTAGAATTTTGCAATTAATATAAGATGGCATAAACAGTATTCCACTATACTAACTTCCTAAATAAATGAAAAAGAAATAGAAAAATAGAGAAAGCAACACAGGCTGTCAAGCACTAGAAAGCTGCTCTGCTGGCAGAGCAATAGGCCGTCCAGGCATATGATTTTCTTGAACAAGTAAAGCAGGAAAATAAGAAATTGGAAAAGGCTGTTGAAAACCTGGAAAAGAATGAAGCCTCATCCCCTGCTTGTCTTCTAGCATTTAACCCTTAAGGTACCTCAATGCTTTATGAGGTTCAAAATCTTGTTACAGGCCAAGTTGTGGCTGATATTTGGGACAGCCAAAACCGCCAAAATGAGGATGGGTTCTGGATTTCTTTTTTTTTTTTTGGGGGGGGGGGGGAGGGAGAGTAACAAAGCAGACTATTACTTTGATAAGGGAGCCAATATAAAAAACCGTGAGCCTTAAAATGGTTCTAAGTAATCAGACTGTTGCATTGATGGGGATACATAAAATCTGCAAGACACCTCATGTACTCCAGAGAGAAGCCACAATGGGTTTGTGGTTTTGCTGTGTGGTTTGAAAGCAAAACTTAAAAGTGAAAAAATGACCAGAACTTTGGAAGTTTGCTGTGTCCCTTTTCGAGACTGAGTCTGGGTTGCTAATAACTTTGGATCTGAAAACAAGCCAGAAAGTGTGTGTGAATGCAGGCTGCCTGGCTGTTATGGGCAGTTCTAATCCTCCATAAAGTGACAGTACAGGAATAGAAGGGGTCTGCTAGTCAAAAATTTCAAGAGGGAGTAAAGCACACACTGTCCTCAGAAGTAAACTGTCCAAATAAAAGGCACGGTATATAACAAAATATGTATACATGAAAATAAATGTAGAGTTAATAAGTAACCCTGCAACATTCTATATATGATTCTCTTTCAGGAAAAGAAAACCTTTTGGGCTTGCTGAAATGGTAATTGGCAAACATCTAGTGCTAAGTAAAGGAAAATCACTATAAAAGTAAAGCTTCTTAGTTACTACCTGTACATAAATTTGAAGCTTCACAACAGACAGACTATTAAATCCTGGCCTGATGTATAAAAAGGAACTGAGGCATGCCACCTCATTAATTTAATAATTGAGCAGTGACATAATTTACCCAGAACCCTCCCATGGACTACAGGTTGAATCACTCTGATCTGGGACTCTCAGTCCAGTGACATTCATGATCCAGGACCAAGGATGCTGCTGAAGCAGAGAGCTCCAGAGCAAAGGGGCCCCACCAGCCCTGGAGCAACTGAGTCTGGCAGCCTTGGGGCAGTGGAGCCCCAGCAGCCCTGGAGCTGGCAAAGGAGCTGGAACTTGGTGGCCCAGGGGCAGAGGAGCCTGGCGATTTGCTGACAGATCCAGGGAGAGCCTGGAGTCTGTCAGCAGAGGGGCTGACCTCCCTTGGTCTGGCAAAATCCCTTCTTCAGGACCAGTCAAGTCCCAAGGATGCCGGACCAGGGGGATCCAACCTGTACTTTAGAAGCCAGTTTGACTTGCTCACTACTATAATTAACTGAAGGTTTGACTAGTCCACATTGTTATTTCTTATGATCATCAAAAAAATGCTCATAACCACTATCAATGGTCAGTCATGTAGTCAAAGACCAGAAAAGATTGTGGATACCTACTCTGGTGGCATTGCATTTGATAGACTTGGAATACAAATCTCTTAAAAACTGACAATACAACATCAACATGCATCATAAACATGACAAAAATTGGCATTATGATAGAAATCTTGACAGAAAGACCAGAGACGTGTTCTATTTTCAAAAATCAATATCCTCTTAAGGATATACTGTAACTATGTCTAATGCTACTAATTAACATAGCTTCTCATGTCTCCGATGGATGAAAACATACCTGATTCATGACTGAAAAGCATGTGAACCATGTGTTCTTCCTTTACATTTATAAATATCTAATAAATTCTATAGATCACAAAAGTGTCATGAACAGAAGAAAGACAACAAGTCATTGTCTACTTGCCAAGGTGCCTGAGTGCCTGGTCCTAATGTCCTGGTCTTGCATCCTATACCAAGTCCTGCCTCTGATCCTGATGGCTTCAATTTACTGCTTCTCCTGTCATCAAGAAATGGTAGTGTGATTTATTTTATTCCTTCTTATACCTGCCCTCATGTTTCTGTAAGGATTTTTTAGTTCTGGCTTCAAGCCATTTCCATCTGTTGACAATCAAGTTTGTTTTGTTATTGATAGTTAAGATAGTTATCTATATGTCTGTGTTTTTTAAATAAACTTACCTATTTGTACCTCACTATTCAGGCTCATCTTTTCTCACTGGGGGCACGTCTACACAGCAGTGCATAAGTCAAATTAAGCTACGCAACTTCAGCTATCTCTATTTTGACTTCAGCTATTCAATTACTTAATTTGGGTTTTGGTGCTGTCTACACAGCAGGAAGTCAAAGGAAGAACGCTCTTCCTCAGACTTACCTTACTCCTTGTAAAATGAGGGCTACAGGAGTTGGAGTAAGAAGTCCTCCAGCTCACCATTATTTCAAAATAATGGCTTGTTCTTTGTTTTTTCAGAATAAAGTCAGTTATTCCAAAATAACGCTGCTGTACAGACATACCCTAACTGAATACTAGTGGGAGCAGAGAACCTGAGCTTGGGCTCTTCGGATACACACATACAACTCTGAGGCTGAATGATTCAGCCATTGGCCAAACAGGGCATTACCTTATTACCCCTTTGGACACAATAAATTGCAGTATTGTAAACCGTTATTGGAGTCCTCAAGGTCCAAATTGTGGAATATCAGGCCAGGAGCACATCTGCTAGCCACCAAGGTGGGGTAGGGACAGACCACCAGCAGACAGAGTGCCAGCCACCTTGTGGTTGAGGCTATGGGACACTATCCATTAATACTGAGTTACTGTGACTGTGAAAGAGTGCGACACAAGAACATCTGAACCAGCAATCCGGTCACGGTAGCACCAGTCAAACAATGCAGAACAGAGCTGTGCCTAATTTGAGGGTGAAGAACTGAAAGGGTAATGAAGCAAAAGCTACAAATAGGCCCAGGAAGAAAGTAGAAAGAAGGGAAAACAGGCAGCAGTGGGAGGAGAGAGGTGGCTCTTCCCTGCTTGTTGCAGCACAACGGGGCTCCCTAGAACTGTTGGAGCAGAGCTGCATTTGAGATGAGGGTCGTGGGAACCCACATACTAATTAACTACAGAAATAACTACACAGTTGTCACGGTGATAATTAGTTCATTCCCAGTACAACTGCAAGTATAGGAACATAAAATACAGAGACATAAAACATGCTGGACACTACCACAATGCTGCCAGTTTTTAATTTCTATTTTTATTTATTTAATCAAAGCTTAGAGGAAAAAGCCCAGTGTGGGCACGTCTACACAGCAGCGTTATTTCAAAATAACTAGGTGAGTGTCTACACAGCAAGCCCATTATTCTGAAACAATTTCAAAATAACGGGTGTCTTATTCTGAATTCTGTAACCGTCATTTTACAAGGACTAACACCGATTTCAAAATAGCTATTTCAAAACAGTGTGTGTGAATGGGGCAGCTGAGGTTATTTCAAAATAACTGGCCTCCAGGGCTTCCCACAGGTGCCCTGGTGGCCACTCTGTCCACAGTCATCAGAACCCAATAGTTCCCCTTCTCCTGCAGCCCTTAAAGCTGCAGCCTCAGGGGAAGCATTTTGTGGCACAATGTGAGCCCTGCGAGCACTGTGCCACGCAACAGCGCCCAGCTCTGACTTCCTTGCTGCCATAGAAGACCCCAGCATGTCACCTGAGCCCCACTATGGCTGCCAGCACAGCTGTGGGCAGCTCCCAAGCCTCTGCCTGGGGGCAGAAGAGGCAGGCCCCATCCTGGACAGGTGCAGAGATCCTGAATCTCATTGAGGTCTGGGTAGATGAGAAAAACCTCCAGGATCTCCACACCAGGTGCAGGGATGCCAACGTCCATAGCCGGATGGCCATCAGCCTGGGCCAGAGGGGCCACATGCACACCCAGGAGCAGGCAGGCCTATACCAAGGCCAGGAAGTGCAGCTCCCGCTCAGGGGCAGCACCCCAGACCTGCCCTACTTCGACCAGCTCCACTGCATCCTGGAGAGGGGGGTCAGTCCCTTTGCCCCCTCCCCCCACTTGTTGTGGACTCTGGGCTGGAGACGCACATTGTCACCATGCCAGAGAGCAGGCCTGTGGCAGAGGAAGAGCAGAAGCAGGGCCAGGCCACTGACACCATGATACCCACCAGCCAGGAGCTCAGCTTGTCCCTGGAGCCAGGACCCCTCTCCCAGGATGTCACTCAGGGATCAGACAAAGCTGGGGAAGCCCATCAGGTGAGTTCCATTACTTTCCCTAGACACACCTGGGGGGAGGCAGCTGGCAGTGAGGGGCTGCACACTCCTCGCTTGGCCTTCTCAGCCTGGGGATCATGCAGCAGTCTGTGCACATGGAGTGTCTCCCCAGAGCAGACAGCCTGAGGAGGCTGCCACAGAGGACCCTTATGCTCCTACTCACAGGGTTTCTGGAGAGGCCTTCCTTACTCCCAGCTCCACAGTGGAACACCCTCACATCACAACCCACCACTAAGGAGGCTGGGGTCATGGACACACACACACACACACACACACACACACACACACACACACACACAGCAGAGCCGTGCAAGGCACATGGGCATGCCCACTCTCTCGGGGAAGCATGCACTCCCGGGCTGTGCAGCATCACCTGCCAGGAGGTGGCACAAGAGACCCAGAGCATGTGCGCAGCATATGCAGCCGCCATTGACCTGCAGGACACTATCATTGAGCAGTTGAACAGCCGCCCTTCCCCCGCTCCCCCCACTCCTTCTCCTATGGCTTCTCATCCTAGCCCTGCCTCCGTGGCCACTGAGGGCCCCGCACACGAGGATGTAGGACCACCCAAAGCAAGCACCGCTCCCAGCACCAGCCCTGAGCCTCTCTTTCCCCTTCTACCTTCCTCCTCCCAGGTTTTTTCCCCTGTCCCTCCCCAGTTTTCGTTACCCCAAATAAAAAAAAATATAGTTCATTGTTCCAAACCAAAAAGTCTGCTTTATTGTATCTGCAGAGGCGGCTGGGGGGGGGGGGGCGGGAGAAGAGTGAAGGGAGGGCAGGGGAAGGGAGAGGTGTGGGAGGAAAGGCACACAGGGGTAATGCAGAGGCCCTTTGTGGGGAGGCCCGGGGAGAGTCTCACAGCAGGCCTTGTCTAAAACTCTCCCTCATGGGCCACCTGGATGCACCTGCCGGATGGCAGCTGTGCATGACTGCTCAAAAGCCCTAGTGAGCTGCTCGGCCTCTACCCCCCCGTCCTGACAGGAACATCTCCTCCTTGTTCTTGCAAATATTGTGGCAGACACAGCACACCGCCACAACTTGGGGGGTGTTCTGCTTGATGAGGTCCAGCTGGGTGAGGAGACAGTGGAACCTCCGTTTGAGATGCCCAAAGGCACCCTCCACCACAATGTGGGTCCTGCTGAGCCTGGTGTTAAAACGTTCCTTGGTGGGGTCCAGGTGTCCAGTAGTCCGGGGAGAGAAGGATAGACAGCGTCCCCCAGAATGCACATTGTGTCCACCTCCCTGACCCTGATGGTGCAGTTGGGGAAAAAAGTGCCAGCATGCATCTTCTGGTAGAGGCTAAAGTTCCTAAAGATGTGGTCGTCATACACCTTCCCCGACCACCTGTCATCAATGTCCATGAAGCGACCGCAGTGGTCCATGACAGCCTGCAGGACCATGGAAAAGTACCCCTTCCGGTTGATGTAGTCCGATATCCAGGAGTCGGAGGCCCAGATGGGGATGTGGGTGCCGTCAATGGCCCCCCTCACACTTGGAGAAGCCCATTGTGGCAAAGCCAGTGATGATGGGGTCCATGTCGCCCAGGAGGATGAGCCTGCACAGCAGGATTGTGTTGATGGCCCTCACCACCTGTAAAAGGATACAAAAAGAGAATCACAGGGTTGCCAGAGCCCTGGGGAGGTCCCTGAGCCCAGACCCCCTTCCCTCACACACCAGGCCCAGCCCCAACTAACCCCATCTCCCAGAAGGGCTATGTGAAGCCGAGACTGGAAAACCTCCTGGGGAAGGAGCTTCTACCACTACCACCACCCTTCCCAGGGGAACCTCATTCCAGCAGTTCACCACCCTTCCAGTAACATAGTAAGAGCGCCATTCCTGCATGACCACAATCCCAACAGTTGATCTCCCCATGCCAAACTGATTTCCAATGGAGCAGTAGCAGTCCAGTATGGCAAGCTTCCGAAGTGCGATGGCGACCCGCTTCTGGAAGGGGAAAGCAGATAGCATGTGGCTGTCCCATCACCGGAGGGCAGGGGTGAGACACTCGCACAGCTCCAGGAAGGTGCTCCTCCACATGTGGACATTCTGGAGCCACTGCTGGTCATCACGCCACTCCATGATGACCTGTTTCCACCAGTCAGAACTGGTGTCCTGTTGCCAGAAGAGGTGGTGCACAGAATGCAAGGGAGGGAAGGAGGGAGGGAGGGAAGGGCTGTTTTGTATGAGCAACAAGTGCAGAGAGGTGAGGAGGTGCCCCACAAGGAGCTACAGGTCTTGGTTCTGCAGTGCCATGAGGGCAGCCTGCAAAAACTGCAGCAGGAGGAGCATCATGAGGTCCAGGAGCTGGAGACTGCTTTGCAGCAGGTCTGACTCCATGGCTGGAGTGCTGTGGTGTCCACAAGGGCAACCAGAGCAGGCGGTGGAATGGGTTTGCTGTCCCTCAAGGAGGTAGGCAAAGGAGAAGAGCCTGAGACACAACTGAATGGGGGGGGGGGGGTCCCTATAAACATGAGCCTCAGCTAGCCTCAGGAAGCAGCTAAAGGAAGTGACTGCTGTCCTGATGCCGGGGGTGGGGGGGGGAGGCTCCAATCAGTGAGGACACGCTATTTCGATATAGTTCAGCACTATTTCGATTGGTATTTGAAGTGTAAACACGTATTTCAAAATAAGCTATTTTAGAGTTTTTATTCTGAAATAGCTTATTCCGAAATAACACTGCTGGGTAGACGTACCCCATGACTTTAAGTGTAAAATCCATTTTAGTACCAGAAAGCTATTATATGGATAGAGCAGTTATTTCTATTGACTGCTGGCATATAAAGCTACTCTCACCTTTCTAAAGGGACACTGTTCAGCATCTGCAGTGGATGTAACATTGACTAGTGTGTTGGTGCACTGAATTATCCTCATTATTGTACTTAGAGAATTTTCAAGTGCAATATTTATTTAAGCATCTCATTGTTCACATCATCTCAGTGTCACCAGATTAAAACATATCTATTAAGGTCATTTGTTTGAAGAGAAAGAAAATTTAAAATAGGAGAAATGGAGAGGGAAGCAAAATGACATTATCTCCGTACATGTATCATCAGGCCACATTCTTATGATTTACATTTTCTTTTTCATATCCTCATTTCCTGGTTTAGCCATAGTCCTTTCCAAGAAAACTAACAGTGTTGTTCATGTGTCATCTAGATGCTGAAGACTCAACTACAGTTCAGCCATGTGTCCAAAGATGGGCAGAACCATAGATGTCAGGTAAAAAATACTATTGTCAAGAACACTTTGCTAAGCCACAAATATGAAGCACAGAAATAAACCAATTGTTATTTTTTTCCTTAACATCAACAATACACAAGTTACTCCAAATGTATCTCAATACTGAATATCTGTAAGGTGTGAATATCTACAAAGGAAATACTTTGCTTTAAGTGCAAAAACAACAATACTTTTATACATACTAAACACGATTGAAATTACGCTAAGCAGTTTTTTAAAAAGTGATTTTCAAAGTTCTATCAAGTGTCTCCTAGAAGTGGTTACAGAAAAAGGTTTACAGGTGAAACTAATGAAAAGAAATACATAGTAAGTGACAAACAATCTAATGCTGTTTGAAAAGTAACTAGCATTTTTCACAAAATTTTTGAAAATTTGTTATGGAAAAGACTGACATAATTCTAAAAGAAATTGATGGATAAAAATGTACAGGTGTTCATCACTTCCGTACAGCAGTTATGATTTAAGCACTGTTCCCATAGCAAAGTTCCTTGCACAGGAGAAAGTGAACTCCAGAGAAACTATTGTTTCATTCTTGCATAAACTATATAGTAGGTGTGTCCAAGCACTGAATTAACCCATAAAGATTTGCAGCATTGTGGGGAAAGAGAGGGAGTCTTTCTGCAGTGGGGCTTCCAGGAGAAATTCCAGCTGGAATTCCTAATGTGTTGCTGTGGGGGGGGGGGGGGAGCATATATCTCTGGCAATAGTTTTGCTACATTTTAAAGAGATGAAGCATATTCTTTTCACACTATGCTTCTTCACTTTACTTGATAGCAGGCACTGGAAGGGGCTAGGGATGTTAACGGGTAGTCGGTTAAACGGTTTCTTGATAAGCAACACACAGGGAGCAGTCCTCTATCTGTGGCCCGCCACAGGCGGAGATCTGCTCCAACCTTGCCATAACCCCAAAAAGGGCTGCCAGCTCCCAGCCTATGAGGGCTGGGAGCTGGCAGGCTATAGCAGCCTCTACCTCTCCTCCCTCTTCCCCCCCTCCCCCCCGACTTGTTTAATCAGTTAACCAGTTAAACTTAATGTTTAACTGGTTAACTAATTAAACTGTTTACATCCCCACAAGGGGCCTTCAACTCTTCCTCCCATCTCCATCCATTTTAAGCAAGCTTGTAGTGCTTCTGCACTGAGAAGTAGCCTCCAGCTCCAGTCACACTTCCCTATTCAAGGGCACAAAGGGCAGAAGAATGCTAGTTTTGCCCCGTGTATCATCTTGTCCTAAAATAGTATGGTCCCACACATTAAAGAAAAATAAAACTTGGACATTAATATTTATACATTAGAGGTTAAGTACACCCAGCCACAAACGGCCTTTGCAAATATTGGATCCAAAACAAGTTCTACAGTTTGAAGAACTGTTCTAATAGATTTTGATTTCCCCCCCCCCTTACTTCTGCATTTGTGATAAAGTGGGCACTTCAAAATAAAAGTTTTTACTTCTAGTCTTTTCACATCTCTGAAAGCAGCTGTAAAGAACCTCTAATCAATAACACAACCCAGCTCTAGTCTGCTCTAAAACTACCATCTAGTGGTGGTTTTATATAACGCAAATACACTTAATTAAACCCCCCTCTCCATCCTGCGGATACCAGACATACAAACACCAAAACAGGCATGACACTATGGAAACATCCACTTCGTTCTTTTCACATGGTGGTGTTTCTCTCTAAAACAGATGCATTATCTTTGTTTTTTGTGATGTTATTCACTAATTAATTAATAGTTAGAGGGTCATTGTAATAGGGTGCTGGACCTTCAAGGAAGTCACAGGCCTAGCAGAGACCATACCTAATTTCAATCCTGACTGAGAGCTGAATCAGTAAGGCAAGGCTGGACCAGACTATATAAAATACATACAGAGGTCTCTAAAAGTGAGCTGGGGAAGCAGTCTTGGAACACTTATGGGAAAAGGTCAGTAACATTTTAGTATTTCCAGTCTTCAATTTGAATTGGGGAAGGTCTACTGCAGTGTTTCTCAACCAGTGGTATGAGTACTCTTAGGGGTACTCAAGAGAAGTCTGGGGGGATACATCAACACAACTGAAATTTGGAGAAAACTGAATTTTTGTTTTAAGTTTTGCAGCGCTTTATTATTTTTGACCTTTTAACACCCAAAAATGTCATTGCTCGCCCAGCTATGATTAAGTTGTTTCAACAAATGCGTTGCAATGGTAGAAGAAAATTGTGTGTGTCTGAAAACTGGAGGCACTGGGGGTACTTATAATTTTTTTTGAAAAAAGGGTACTTTATAAAAAAAAAAGGTTGAGAAACACTGGTCTACTGTAAACTAAAAACAATAGTTACTTCAACTGTTGCTATTCTGTCCTCATTTTCCTGTACCTCAGGATCCTCCCCATCTCTAGATAACTAAGAACTGTCCTTCAGTTTTGATATATTCTCACACATTTCCTCTTTAAATTTTAGCAGGTTTTCGTGAAGTACTAGTTTTAGTACCATACAACACTTGTATTCCTCTCACTTCAAGTTCTGAAAATAGTGTGCCTCTGCCTATACCACATCACTGTTTTTTCCAAGCAAATAGTAGGATGTTACATCAGACTTAGTGACAGGGTCAAGATGTCAGACACTCCTCACCTCTGCCACCCTGACTGTCATGCCTACAGTGATCCAGGCAGTCTGCTAATTCATTTCCCTAAGCAGTTTCAGATTAACACATGGACTCACAGGGCCTATGAATGGAGTCCTGGTCAGTTTGGGAGCACTGAAGGAGCATCAGAACCTGGGTAGAAGTGCAGGAGGCACCACAGCCATAACTATGGGCCTGTCTCCTCTTCCTCCCTCTCCCCCACAAGATCCCATCTGCTGGCCAGGCTGGAAGCCAGAGCCAGAGTGAGATAAGAGCCAGCCAAGAAGCACAAACCACTATGGTGAGCCCCAGACCCTCCACCTGGCCTGGGCAAGAGTTAAGATTTCTGAAAACAGTCCCCAGCCTGGGTCCCCACCTCCTGCTGTGGAACCCAGGAGTGGGGGCTCTGCTGCATCCTCCTTCCCTCTCCATGGGGTTTGAAGACATGCTCTGAGGGAAAAGGAGACCCTGTGCTGGCTGGAAGGCAGCAGGAAGCCATGGGAAAGCCAAAGGCAAGGAGGAAGTAGGCAGGGAAGACTCCACCACTGCAATTCCTCCTGCTACACTGGACCAGCCTTAGCACATCACCTGTGCCCGTGCCCGTGCCCAGCTTCTGTTGACAAATTGCCCCTCACTTTATGCCTTTTTGCTTTATGCCTGAGGCAGCCATCACATGTGGCACTGTTCCTCCTGTTACCTCTGGCCTGAGGCTTGCAGCTTGGGGAGGCAATGCCCCCCACTCCCAAACTATACCCATGCTACCACTCCTCTATGTCTGCCTGATGCTACTATGCCCATGTAAAAAAGTGGGTGAGCACGGGTCTGGGGGGCCAAATGTTCTCTGTGCTTAAGGCCCCAATGAATCTTAATCCAGCGATGGCCCCAAGAAGTACCATTCTGCAGTGGTTCATAGGGGAACCCAGGTCCAACCTGTATCAACCAGTAAAGATCCGCAGTTTCCCTAACGTTATTTCTTTCAGTCCGGGACTGCTTCTTACTTTGCTTCTTCCCATTCTAGTCTCTCCTAGGTTCACTGGGTCTCAGGGATTCCTATCCCTCAAGCAGAGTGACTGCCTCCCTGCAGACCTCCTTCTGCTGTTACTCTCTTGGCTTTATGTAATCCCGGCCTGTTTGCTCACTGGTGGATTTGGTTCTAATTAGCAGCCTCCTCATAGCCTTACTCTCTCCTATTTGCTGCTTATGTGGATGATTGGGCCCAGCTGGCATAATTTTCTCTCAGGGCCAGAATGTAGAATTCATCCCATCACTGGGGTGCCACACACACAAACATACATGAACAGTTACACGGCTCCCGGCCCCCTTTTGAAAGGGTTACTTACATAAACAAAATAACTAAGGGTACGTCTACACTAGCCCCCTAGTTCGAACTAGGGAGGCTAATGAGGGCGACCGAAATTGCTAGTGAAGCGCGGGATTTAAATATCCCGCGCTTGATTAGCATATTCCCGGCCGGTTGCCATTTTGGAAACTGACTAGCCCAAAGTAACTGCCCGCGTCTACACGTGGCAGAGAAGCGGGATTCCGAGATAAACCCCTTAGTTCAAGTTAACTGTTAGTCCTCGCGGAATGAGGTTTAACAGTTAATTCAAACTAAGGGGTTTATCTCGGAATCCCGCTTCTCTGCCGTGTGTAGACGCGGGCAGTTACTTTGCGCTAGTCAGTTTCCAAAATGGCAACCGGCTGGGAATATGCTAATCAAGCGCGGGATATTTAAATCCCGCGCTTCACTAGCAATTTCGGTCGCCCTCATTAGCCTCCCTAGTTCGAACTAGGGGGCTAGTGTAGATGTACCCTAACAGAACAAACTGCAAACATCCAATCCTTATGCTGACCTGGGAGCCCAATAAATGGACTCCTACTCTTCAAAAGGAAATGTCACTTTTGTCATAATCAAAGTTTTCCTGTGGGTAGGGCCTCTAAGTTTCCTGACATCAGAGTCAGGGCAGATTTGGCACTATTGCTACACAGCTGTCCTGGCTAATACCTGGCTGTCTACTTCTCTACCCCAGAATTTCTCCCATCTGGTTATATGTAGCAACATCCAGAACACTAATGCATAGCAAAAGATGGTATCTCTTAGGTGGTATCTAAACAGGTGACAGAGATGGGAGAGGAACTGATCTGCAACTTAGGAGTTTGGCATTTAACTACAGTACTTAGCTCCTTACATGAAATTTACTCTGTCCCAGGGTTAATATTTCTAGTGACCATGGCAGGACCCCCTTTGATGATTTAGTGGTGGATTATTGCTGCCTTCTATTTATTTAATACATTATTAGTTACTCAGTTTTGTTAATGGTAGTTCATTGACCATTAGAGTTGGCCTCAGCACTCCACCCCAGTTCCCAGAAGAAACACCAGGAAGGCAGGCAGGGCAGGGTGAGGAAAGCTTCAGCATCCAGACCCCAAATGCGGCCCTAGATCGCTGAGTAAGGCAACGCATATAACAGCTCCAGTACTAGCAACTAGGAAAGGAGCTCAATAGGTCACCATTCTAGATTTGGACAATGCTTTCTTCACAAATCCTCTGCACCCAGACTCCTGATATAAATTTGCCTTTTCAGTCCAAGGAAGACAGTTTTGCTTCTGCTGAACTCCACAGGATTTCCACAACTGCCTGCTAGCTGCCATACACATGTGAACGAGATGTGGGATAGTATGCCCAATAAGGACAATATCATACCGTATGTACATAACATCCTTATCAGTACAAAAATGTGAAGAAAATTTGCAAGTATTTGATCAAGTTTTACAAGAGATAAAAGACACAGGATTCAAGGACAGTCTAGAAAACTTGTCAGCAGCAAGTTAATTTGGAATAAAAAGGAATAAGAAGGGGACTGGAACAAGAAGGATGATTATTAGACAAAGGATAGGATTATTACAGCCTCCAGAACTTGGGACTGTGTATTCGAGTCCTGGGAGCAACCAGCAGTCATCACAAGCATCCCTAGGTTCCAACTACTGTATCTATGATGAAATCATTTTTAAGGATGACAAATTTCTCAAGAGATTTTTGCAGTAAACTGTGCTGAAACAGCTAGCGCATTATATCAACTGTCAGGAAAGGCACCAAATGGGAATGGGGTGCAGAACAACAAGAAGTATTACCCAGCTCAAGAAGGCAATAGCACAAGCTCCAGCTTTCAAATTAATGGCTATTAGGGGAATGATAGCTTCATATGGTGTGACTTCATTTAAGGTGATGCCAGGAAGAAACATGAGGTTGCCTGAACAATGGTGGGTAACAGGAGTCCACTCAGATGAAATAATTCCTAAAGTATTAACCAATCAGGGATGAAACAAGTATTAAAATGTGAAACACAGAAACAAGTACCAATCACTCTCAAGGCAAAGAAACAGCAGATGGATAAAACGATGGAACCAATTTTGCATCCTGAAGAATGGCAGATTGGGGATAAGTTTATGAATAAGCACTAAGTATAAGGAGAAAGATTATGTGCTCAGTCCTATATGGAAAGGAACATTCCCAATAGATAACAATGCCATCCCTACTGTCTACCAGTTAAATAACTATCAAGGGAAGAGTCAGAATATTAAAACGTGTTCATTTATCTAAAGAAATAGAAAGGGGAGACAGAATAGTAATAAGGTCTTTTTCTTGAAATGGGATAAGGAGAAAACAGAGAAAAGGATGCAGAAAGAGAGCGAGATATACAATGAGTCTACACGGCTGGAGCTGCCAAAATTTGTGGTGCAGGATATTGAACTGGAAGAATTATTATAGATGTTAACTGATCAGAATTCATCATCCCAAACTCTAATTTTGGATGATTTGGTTATGAAACAATTGTGACACGTACTAGGATCCTTATGGAAAGATCACTATGGTAGATCTATAGTAAATGTAAATATATATTTTTCTTTGAGGAGTATCCCTGTGGGTGCTCCACTATAGGTGTGTTGACACCATCCTGAAAGTATATTTGGATATTTTCAGCAGCAGTACCTGCGGGGCATGCGTGGTGCCATCTCACTGCATAGTGAGCGTGCAGGTGTGCACATCGTCAACTGTCCCTCAGTTCCTTCTCTACTACCCAAAGCTCTCGACCCTCAGCATATACCCTGCAACAAAGGGATTATGACCAAAGGCACAGACAGAAACAACCCCGCAGAAGGCAAAACCAAAACCAACTTATGACTCCCCAGCCATCTACATCTTGTCAGTCATTTTGAAGTCTTGGTCGAGGGTTCAACATGTCCTGCTTGACAGGATTACAAGTACCACAACCTGCTTCCATTCTATCCAGCCTAGACCCGTATTACAATGGACAGGTGGGTACTGGAAATAATCTCACAAGGTTACTCCATTCCCTTCCTGTCTTCCCCTGCCGCACAACTCCTTTCCCCATCCCTCTTCAGGGACCCTTCCCACAAATTGCTCTTGCAACAGGAGATACACAACCTTATTTGCCTAGGAGCCATAGAGCAGGTACCTGCTCAACACAGGGGAAAGGGATTCTATTCCCACTACTTTGTAATCCCAAAAAAAAGGCAGGGATGGAGGTTCATTTTAGACTTACATCATCTAAACAAATTTCTAAGGAAGCAACACTTCACAATGATCACGCTAGCAAAAATAACCCCAGAACTAGAAAACGGAAATTGGATGTCATCCCTCAACCTACAAAATACATACATCACAATTCACCCCACACACTGTTTCAATTTATGAAAACAACACTACCAATATTGAGTACTACCATTCAGTCTAATGACAGTCCCAAGAATATTTTCAAAGGTACTGCCAGTGGCAATCGCACACCTCAGAAAATCAGAAGTAATGATTTTTCCTTATCTAGACGACTGTCTAATAGTGGCTCCATCACCTGCAGCTGGTGACACTTCAGACAAATCACACAGTCAGTTTGTTTGCCGCTCTGGGTTTCAAATAAACAATCAAAAATTTCACCTTCCCCCAACTCAACAATTAGAATTTATAGGAGCAACACTGGACTGCATTCAGGCTTAGGCCAAGCTTCCACACCAATGATTTCAAACATTCACCTCACTGGCCCTATCCATCATAAACAGCCCCCAAGCTTTGGCCAGACAATGCCTTCAATTGCTCTGGCCAGCCTACATATGTGTTGTCTTCAAGGATGGATCTGCACATGCCTTCGTCCACACAGACACCATCTGGGGAAGTCCCTCAACGTTCCAAAAAGGGTAAAGCGCTCCCTAGAATGGTGGCTACAACCATAAAACCTATGTCCACCCAAACCTTGCTTAAATCATAATCACTGCAGACGTATCCCTGGATGGATGGGGCGCACACTTCCACAACCATGTCATCCAGAGACGATGGTCACCCCAAGAAACATCATCCCACATCAATTTGCTCGAACTCTGCGTGGTCAAACATCGCTGGAGGGCTTGAACCTTTCCAACCAGAGGTCAGGCAGTGCCTTTCCCCAAAGTGTATCCAAGGTAGATGGTCTCATCCCGCCCTGAAGTTGCATTTAGTAGGGTTCACTGAGGCCAGCCTCTTTGAGTGACTGTAGCACGGCAGCCACATATTGTAGGTGGGTCTGCTAGTGGCAGCCATAGATCACCATGTCCTCTAAATAAGTAGCTGGTTGTGGGGATGAAGAACATGGTAAATTAGCCACTGAAACATGGCAGGGGCACCATACAACCTGAAGGGCATGGTTCATAAATGGAAGAGATTGAAGGGGATGTCTTTGAATTGAATGCTGTCTCCTCCTTGGACTCAGATGTGAGGCGGATCTACCAGTACTCTTTGGTTAAGTCCAGAGTGGTGATATATTCCACCTCTCCAAGCTGATCAGGCAGTTCATCCACCCAGGGCATTAGGCACCCACTGAGTTTTGATGCTGTGTTCACCTTACGGAAATCAATGCAAAGCAGATGCTCTCCTTGGGTTTGAGCACTAGGATCACCAGGCTTTTCCAGTCACTGAAGGACTCCTCGATTACCCCCAATGCCAGCATCACCAGGAGTTCCTGTCTCGCGGTTTCCCTAAGCTTCTGGGGAAGAGGCCGGAGGTTCTCATGAACCCGAACCTCTGATTCCATCTGGATGTGATGAGCCACCAGGTGAGTTCTGCCTGGTTTAGTCAAAAAAACAGAAAAGAAGGCACCTGACATTTCTGTTTGGCAGTAAGATTGGAGCTAATCTGGGCTTCACTTGGTTTTGACGCGTCAGCTGCCTGTGGGCCCTGTTCCGATTCTGACGGGTAGGGGGTTATTAATAAACCTTCCTGGGATCTCCTGGGTTTTAAGATATTTATGTGCTAGATATGTCAAACTTTACATTTGTCAGGCTTGTGTACCTCAGAGTTTAAAGGACGTCATATGGCCCTTGTCAGTGAGTGAGGAGTTTCGAGTCTGAACTGGACAGCAGCAATAGGACCAGATCAGTGTTCTCTCTAAGCTGCACAGCATGAGGCTCAGGGCTCCCTGAACCGAGCTCACTGACTGGGCGGGGCTGATTAATCACCTGTGAAGCTGTGCTGTTCCGCAGCTTAGAGGGAACACTGGACCAGATCCCCAATCTGGAACTCACAGAGCCTTGACCATTTGTTATAGGTTGCCTCTTGGGCTTCTTGGGCATCTAGGAGGTTCTCTCAAGCAAATGTGCCTAATGCTTCAAGTCTCTCTCATAGATTTAGTACATACTGCACTAAGTTGTTGGCTCAGGAGGGTTGTTCTTCCCACACCTCAGGGTTGCCTCCCCTACAAAAGTTCAAAAGGCGAGAAGCCCATGAAGTCCTGAGAGCGCTCCCAGACTGTGAACATGAGGGACAGGAGGAGTTGGTCCTAGTGATACACATCAGTCAGAATGAACTTAACAGAGCATGGCTTTTAGGGTCCTATTGAAGCACTCTACTAGGCCATCTGCAGGTGGTATACAGAAGTTCAGAGAGTTTTGATTTTCAGTAATCAGCAGAGATGCTGCACCATCTGGAACATAAAGTTTGTTTCCTGGTCCATATTTTTGGGAAAAGATGTTCATAAGCTCCCACTCTCTTAGCACTCATGAAGCATAACAGCACAACTTTGGGATACTAGGTAGCATAGTCTACTACAATGAGGATTAACCAGTATCTGGCAGCGCTCTTCTAGAGGGGGCCGAATATGCCAGCTCCAATCTACTCAAAGGATATTCACAAGCGGGAGGGGAATTAATGGGGCTCTGGGCAGGTGGTGCAAAAGTCTACCACTGTTCATCCCTGGTGAGAATAAGCAGGCCATAATCCATGTGAGTGTCTTTTTCACTCCCAAGGTACCCTCACAGTGGGTATGGCATTGGCAAGTCACATGACCTCCCTCCAGTAAGGCCAACATACCATGAGCTGGTGGCAAATCTCTTTCATTTGTACGTTCTTCTCTACCCAGTATAGACAGTCTCCCTGAATCTCAAAATGGGGGAACCATCCTATTTGATGGGGATAAGTGGTCTCTCCATTCACTGCTGTCATCTGGTAATATGCTTGTCGCAGAGTGTCATCTGCTTGTTGCTCTTCCATGAAGTCCAAGAGGTGAATCAGGATCACTGATTTGGGTACTGGGGCTGGCTCCTCCTCTGGTTGTCTTGGGGCCCGCTTCATCTGGGCTGGCAATGAGCATTGAGAGGATCCCAAGATCTGCAACTTCCCCAGGGAGGGGGAGACTTTCCTCTGACCCTGGAGGGGCTGGGTTGTTCCATCTGTAAGAACCGTGGTGCTTTCTGGTACATTTTGTAACTATTGCTTTGACATTTGCAGAGTTTGGTGCACATCTGTACACAAGCAATGAGGCTTCAAGATGTGCATGTGCTCATATGCAAGACCCACAATCCTAATTGCTCTCTCAGCATGTTTTTTTTCATGATATCTTGGATCTCCTGCCATGTGGTTGTATTTCCAGCAGATGGACATAGCTCAGGCTAGACGATTGAGATTGCACTTCCCCCCCCCCCATTGTAATTAGGTCTACTGTTATTGGAGATGCATTCAGGATATTCTCAATTCAACAGGGAGAAATGGAAAACATGTATGGGCCCTCAAACTCTTTGACTTAATGACACTTCCTAATTTCTTGATAAAAAATAGGCATATGATGACAATCATGGTCAAGTGTCTGTAGCAACCCAGCAACCCAGGGGGAGGCAAACACTACACTGATTTAAGCTTGTAGGCATTGCATATGAGAATGGGTGCAGCATACAACAAGAGTGTCATGACATGGGGCATGACCATGGCATGAGTCTAAAACAATGTTGATTCTCTGCCAACATCTATGCCTGCAAGAGACAAGATGTGGCGCCACATGTTTGTGGTCATTTATTAGACATTAATAGCTACTGTTTTTCCCATGATTGCTGTTTTCATAAGCTGGTTTATATAATTATTTGCACATTATGTGTATTGGCAATGCAGACCCAACATACTTTAAACTAGGATATTTCATTTTGTGGAAACGTTGTTGGGGGGTTTTCTGGAGAGGGGTGTAGGGCATTATCACACATGATTTTGAGTCTAAAGATGACCAACATAAGCACTGAGAAGGCATTCTATCGACCACATAATGTGCCATCTCTCTGAAACACATTGGGCTATCAAAAGGTGAAGTTTGTAGGGAGGACAATTTCATATGGTTGATGTGAGAATCATAGAATCATAGAGCTGGAAGAGACCTCAGAAGGTCATCGAGTCCAGCCCCCTGCTCTAGGCAGGACCAATCCCAATTAAATCAACCCAGGCAGGGCTTTGTCAAGCCGAGACTTAAATATCTCTAGGGATGGAGACTCCACTACTTCCCTAGGTCACCCATTCCAGTGCTTCACCACTCTCCGAGTGAAATAGTTTTTCCTAATATCCAACCTGGACCTCTCCCACCGCAACTTGAGACCACTGCTCCTTGTTCTGCCATCCGTCACTACTGAGAACCAGAGGTGTAGCGAACGGGGGGCGGAGGCGGGCAATTGCCCCCGGGGGCCACGCTAGGGGGGCGCCGGCCAGGGTGAGAGCAAGCGCACACTGCACAGGCTCAGGCGGCGAGTTATATGGGCTCGTGGTGCCCGTGCTCCAGAAATATTCAGAGCCGGGGGCCCTGCTCCAGCAATATTTGAAGCTGGGTCTCTCCCCCGGCCCTGCCTGGAGCAGGCCCAGGCCCCCACCTGCTGGCCCCCCCGCGCGTCCCCCCAGGCCCCGGACCATCCCTGCCATGCACAGCGTTTAGTCGGCTCCCCCTTGCCGGCATGTGCTGCCGACTGCTGCTGCCAGCTGCTGCTGCCGCCAGCTGCTGCTGCTGGCGTTTACAGGTGAGCGGGAGATGCCCAGGCATGACATGACATCATGGCCCAGGACTTTAAAACCGCTCGGCGCGGTGTTGCGTTGCACCACACGGCCAACTCCTGGTTCGGAGTCCAGGGACTTCTGGGGCCCAAGCACAGACTCCAACCCCACAAAGTGGAAGGCAGAAGGTAGGGCAGGGGGAGGGAAGGGGGAAAAGTAGGGGGAATGGGTGGGAGAGGAAGGGGCTTGTGCAGAGGGGGAGGGGGTGGGAAAGGAAGGGGCTTGTGCGGAGGGGAAGGGGGTGGGAGGGGAAGGCACCAAGGAACAGCCTGGAGGAGAGACAAATGCCAGGGGGCCAAGTGGAGACAATGAGGAAAAGGGCAGGAGGGGAAGTGTCAGTGGGAGGGGGGACACGGTCATGCTGGGAGAGGAGAGGGTAAGAGTATTGGGGTCTAGAGAGGGGAGGAGGAGGTGCTGGGAGAAGGCTTGAAAGAAGGGGTGGGCATGAGAAAGGTGGGGATGGAGCAAGTCATGTGTGAGGCACAGGGGCATGAGGGGAATGGGGGCAGAGGGTGGTGAGGGGGTGGGCATCAGGGAAAAAGAGGGCAAAGGGGGCAGGGGCAGTGAGGGAAGGGGAAGGCACCAGGAGGGTGCAGGGCTAAGAGAAGGTGCAGGTACCAGGGGATTCTGGGGGTGAAGCAGAAGGGCAGACACCTGCAGGGGAGGGACCAGCATCAGAGGAGAGAGGCAGGGCAGGTGTGTGGAGGGAGGTGTTAGAAGAGGGGATGAGGAGGGGTAGCTCACATGATCAGAGTGGGGCTACTGGAGGAGTGGGCACAGGGGGAAGAGAAGGGCTGGTGGAGGGGGGTAGGTCACAGGAGGGCTGAGGGCAGTGAGAAGGGCAGGAGTTAGGACAGCAGAGGAGGGTGAGGAGCTGGGGGGCAGCAGCCACCAGGGGAGCTGATGGAGCAAGGGGAGGAGACATGGCAGCAGAGAGAAGGTAAAGGTTTATAAAATATTTATTAATAACTTGGGTGCCACAGTGGCACATCCAAACAAGCCACATGAACTCAGTAGTGGTACACAACACAAAATTCATTCTGCTCATGGGAGGAAACTCTTAGGCTATGTCTACACTGGTGGCTCTTTGCCCAAGAACATCTTGTGCTAGGGTTCTTGTTCAAGAAGTCTTGCGCAAGAACACATCCACACTGCCATGTGCGAGCTGTGCTTTCGCGCAAGAGCATGCATGGCAGTGTGAACGCTCTCTTGCGCAAGAAAGCTCCGATGGCCATTTTAGCCATAGGGGTTTCTTGCGCAAGAAATCCCTGCCGAGCATCCACACTGCCCTCTTGTGCAAGAGAGCTTACACCTGTTAGAAAAGAGCGTAGCTCTTGCGCAAGACACCCTCTCGTACCACGCCGTACTGTAAATTTCCTTGCGCAAGAGCAGGCGGGTAGTGTGGCTGCTCTGTGGGTTCTTGCGCAAGAACAGCTGTACTTGCGCAAGAAGCCACAAGTGTAGACATAGCTTTAGAGGGAACACTTCCCCCAGCCTCTCTGCCCCTGAGTTAATGTCACACACATTGGGTTAATGCAATTGCAGGATAGTTGCATGAGGGGGGTTTGGTGGGGGCCAAACTAATCCCTGTTGGTAGGAGGATGGTGGGAAAAGTCCTTCCAGAGGGGTGACATGACACCTTTTACTTCTGGTCATGTGTCCATCTTGCCTGAGCGTGTTATCTCCAGAGGTGTGGTTAACGGGGGTCGGGGGGTGTGGTTAACAGGGGTCGGGGGTGTGGCTAATGGGGCACCACCAAAAATTATACAAACCTGCCTCCCCTGCGATGCTAGATCAGTGAGTCGGCAGCTGGGCCACGTGCTGCCATCCGGAACACACTGAGCAGAGGCAGCTGGCAGGAGCAGCCTCTTTTAAAAGTCAGATTAAATGCCTGACCGGTTCCTCTGGCTCTGTGGGAGGGGGATTTGGTGGGGGGGGGCGCTGGGTTGCTTGTCTCTGAAGGAGGGGGATTTGGTTGGGGGGCTCTGGGGTTGCCTGTCTCTGAAAGAGGGGGATTTGGTTGAGGGGCTCTGGGGTTGCTTGTCTCTGAAGGAAAGGGATTTGGTTGGGGGGGGGGGCCTCTGGAGTTGCCTGTCTCTGAGGGAGGGGGATTTGGTTGTGGGAGGTGCTGGGGGTGCCTGGCTCTGGCATCAGCTGGTAGAAAACCTGCCAGTCTCCAGCGGCAGCCCCTGGTTGGGCAGGCCAGGGCCAAGGGGCATGGAGCAGGGGGTGGGGGACCAGAGGCGTGTAAGGGCAGGCAATGGCAGGGGGAGAGTACAAGTGCGGGGTGGATCTTGGGAGGAAAAGGTAGCTCAGGAGCATTTGGGGGGGGTGGGACAGTGTGTGTGGGGGGGGCCTTGGGGCAAGAACAGCAGGGTGGGGGATCACGGGTCTGGGTGCTTGTGCCCCGCAACCCCACGTTTTGGGCACTTCTGTGATTCTGGGCTAGGAGAACTGGGTCCGCCCTGGAGCAGTGCCCAGCCAAGGCAAGGGACAGCACGTGTTAAAGACCCAGAGTAAAGTGATGGCTTGGCTGGTGGGGAAAAGAGCTTTGTCATTTGTGAACTCCGCCCGCAAGTGCTGGGAGCGGAGGCGTGGGGAGCCCCCTTCCCCGTATGCTGAATTTGCCAGTGACCTGCCGCCTGGCACCCGGTTCCCTACCCATTGACTTTCAGTCACTCACCCGTCTGTCACTGGACTGCCTCATTTGATTTCATCCGGACACAAAGCGCTATCAAGCAACTGATGGCACCATCCACCCACTGGAATGGGACCAAGCCCGCGTGACCAAGGCAAGACTTGTCCTTGCCAGCCCTTGCTCTGCCCATTGGTAACACTCAGAGGGCTTTCCCAAGGAGGCCAACATTGTTCCCATTTTACAGCTGGGGAAACTGAGGCACAGTGGGGGCTGTGACGTGCCTGAGGTCACACACCAGGCTGGACTAGAAGCTCAGTTTCCAGTGGTTCAGGGGCTGTCTACATGGGTAGCAAAGATGTGCCTGCAGCACAGACCAGCATAACCTGGCTCGCTGCAATCTGATTAATGTGGGGAACAACCGCAGGGTGGGGGGGCTTCAGCAATCATGCCGTGTCCAGTTCATGCTGCGATCAAGCCACCCCTGCTCAAAGGAGACAATCCTGGGAGCTGCCCGCCGGCCCATGGTGCAGCCCAACTAACGGCAGCAAAGGGCAGAGACTGATACCCGGCAGCCACCCCCTGCTCCCACTTCTCCCATACGCTCAGCCCCGCCCCCAGGCTTGCTGAGGCCTGTGGGGGGAATGCTTCAGACCTAGCCAATTCACTCCCCTCGCGCCACAACACCGGCCTAGAGGCACCACAGGGCCTGGCCCCTGGGACCCCACAGTGTGGGAGAAAACAGGCCTGACCTGACCCCCAGTTCAAGGAATCCACTTGAGGGAGGGCCCTCGCACCAAAATCTCACTGGTGCTCAGGAGGCTACAGGGCCTCTCTAGGGGGCGCTGGCTCCGGTTCAGTCCCAGGGTAGGGGGCAGAGGCTGGTTCACCAAGGTATGTATGGATGGGCTCTGGGGATCCGCCCCTTCTAGGGGGCACCAGCCCCCATCTAACCCCATACGGGCAGTATAGAATCACAGAACACAAGAGCTGGAAGGGACCTCAAGAGGTCATCAAGTCCAGTCCCCTGCCCTCGCAGAAGCACCAAGCATCCAGGGCTACTCAACACATGGCCTGTGAGCTGCATGCTGCCCACGGCCAGTTTGTTTGCGCCCCGCGGTTCAGTTTGGGTATAAGTGGGGAATCAACATGTGGCCGGCGAGTGGGAGCCAAAACAAAAAAGTAGTCAGTGTAATGATCTTCTGTTGATATGCGTTTTAGTAGTTAAATTCTTGGACTGCCATTGCTCATGAAAACTGCTGTCACATGGGTAGAAATTGGGTGAATGTTGCATTTTATTAATATCAGCAGAACTGACTTAAATGGGGCCTGTGTGTTGTGTAGTCTTGCCTTAATCTTTGTATTCATGCCTGTCAGTGTGAGAGAAGCTATTTGCATATATTTGCTTGCATATGCAACCACACTTAAGTTGAGGCCCTCAGCATGTTCTGTAAGTATCAGCGTGGTCCCTGGGGCTTCCAAAGTTGAGTTGCCTTAGCTCATCCCTGACAGGTGTCTGTCTAACCTGGTCTTAAATATCTCCAGTGATGGAGATTCCGCAATCTCCCTAGGCAATTTATTTCAGTGTTTAACCACCCTGACAGGCAGGAAGTTTTTCCTAATGTCCAACCTAAACCTCCCTTGCTGCAATTTAAGCCCATTGCTTCTCATCCTAACCTCAGAGGCCAAGGAGAACAATTTTTCTTCCTCCTCCTTATGATACTCTTTTAGATACTTGTCCCTTTTCGGTCTTCTCTTTTCCAAGGTAAACAAGGCCAATTCCTTCAGCCTTGCCTTATAGCTCATGTTCTCTAGACCTTTCATAATTTGTGTTAATCTTCTCTGGACTTTCTCCAGTTTCTCCACGTTTTCTGAAATGTGGCACCCAGAACTGGACACAATACTCCAGCTGAGGCCTAATGTAGATGGCTCATTCCCTGCCTAGGGGACATGAAACTGGGCAGGTTAATTTCCAATCCTCCTGTTTATTCTTTTTCTAAGCCAGGAGGGCACAGTAGTTCTGATGGGGGCTCTGCAGGAAGGTAGCCCACACTGCCCTCTGCCTGAAACCTTGTGCAGGTGTTAAACAGCTGTCCAGCCTACCCTCGAGGTGACTGCATTTCAGCGTGCCTGAAGCAACACAGCACCAGCAATGGACAGCAGAATGGCTCCTGGGCATGGCTTGCTCATGACTGCTTCAGTCCTGTTGGATGGGCCTCAGCCTCTTTCCTTCCTCTCCCCCGCTTTGCAATGGGGATGTAGACTCTGGGGGGAGAGGGGTGGAGGCAGGCAGAGGTGTCTCCCTGCAGCAGATGTAGACATGTCTCTGTATTAATCATTCTCTCGTTGAAGTTTTTAGCTTTGTATTGAGTCCTTTTACATGGAAACTTTGTATTACGTCTTGATAGAATAATCCCTAGGACAAGTGAGGCAGAGACTGTCCCTGTGGGGTGAATGTATAAGGCGGAAGGTGAGCACCTCTGGGCAGTTGCAAAGGTTGGAGAGGGGATAGAAGCCAGATCCAAGATCAATGAGCCCTGGGAAGTGGGCCCATTGAAAGGAGACTGGACCTGTGGATGCCTTGGGGGTCAGCAGTAAGGGCCTGCTTTGGGAAGCCCCCTCTTTGGAGGTGAATGTGGCAGCATTGAGACACCACCCAGAAGCAGGCGCCACAGACACTAACTGCAGATTCATGGGATGGCTCTCACAGATCTTGCACATGCATAACATGATAGATCTGCAGGAGGTGGGGCAGTGGTGTAGCGAGGGGGATGGAGGGGTCAGTTGCCCCTGGGCACCATGCTAGGGAGGCGCCAATTTAATCCCATTCTGCTCCCTCTATCATCCCTCAGCTCACGTGCTCCTACTTCGCCTGCCACCGGCAGCTGGAGCCTCCTCCCTGCCTCTCTGCTCCAAGCCCGACCCTCCTCCATCTCCACTGGCGGGTTAGTACATGTGGGAGCCCGGCTCCAGACTGTAGGGGGTGGGGGAAGATGCAGTACAAGTTCCCCTCAGCTGTGCACCAGGTTCAGGGCCGTGCCACATGGCGGCGGGGGGGGAGCGCAAATTTTTCCTTTGCCCCCGGGTGCATAACACCCTCGCTACGCCTCTGCTGAGAACAGCCTTTCTCCGTCTTCTTTGGAACCTCCCTTCAGGAAGTTGAAGGCTGCTATGAAATCCCCCCTCAGTCTTCTCTTCTGAAGATTAACAGACCCAATTCCCTCAGCCTCTCCTTGTAGGTCATATGCTCCAGCCCTCTAATCATTTTCATTGCCCTCCGCTGGACCCTCTCCAATGCGTCCACATCCTTTTTGTAGTGGGGGGCCCAGAACTGGACAAAATACTACACATGTGGCCTCACCAGAGCCGAATAAAGGGGAATAATCACATCTCTGGATCTGCTGGAAATGCTCCTCTTAATGAAACCTAGTATGCCATTAGCCTTCTTGGCTACAAGGGCACACTGTTGACTCATATCCAGCTTCTCATCCACTGTAACCCCCAGGTCCTTTTCTGCAGAACTACTACTTAGCTGGTTGGTCCCCAGCCTATAACAATGCTTGGGATTCTTCCATCCCAAGTGCAGGACTCTGCACTTGTCCCTGTTGAACCTCATCAGATTTCTTGTAGCCCAATCCTCCAATTTATCTAAGTCACTCTGGACTCTATCTCTGCCCTCAAGCATATCTACCTCTCCCCCAGCTTAGTGTCATCTGCAAACTTGCTGAGGGTGCAATCCATCCCCTCATCCAGGTCATTAATAAAGATATTGAACAAAACTGGTCCTAGAACCGAACCTTGGGGCACTCCGCTAGAAACCGACTGCCAACCTGAGATCGAGCCATTGATCATTACCCGCTGGGCCCAGCCTTCTAACCAGCTTTCTATCCATCTTACCTTCCATTTGTCCAATCCACATTCCTTTAATTTGCTGGCAAGAATATTGTGGGAGACCGTATCAAAAGCCTTGCTAAAGTCAAGGTATATCACATCCACTGACTTTCCCATGTCCACAGAGCCAGTTACCTCATCATAGAAGTTGATCAGATTGGTCAGGCACGACTTGCCTTCGTGAATCCATGCTGACTATTCCTGATCACTTTCCTCTCTTCCAAGCGCCTCAAAATGGATTCCTTAAGGATCCCTTCCATGATTTTTCCAGGAACTGAGGTAAGACTGACCGGCCTATAGTTCCCTGGATCGTCCTTCTTCCCTTTTTTTGAAGATGAGCACTACATTTGCCTTTTTCCAATCATCTGGGATCTCTCCCGATCTTCACGACTTTTCAAAGAAAATGGCCAAAGGCTCCTCAATGACATTTGCCAACTCCCTCAGTACCCTTGGATACATTAAGTCCGGACCCAGGGATTTGTGTACGTTTAGCTTTTCTAAATAGTTCCTTACCTGTTCTTTACCCACTAAGGGCTGTCTATCTTTATCCCATCTTGCGTCACTTAGTGCATTAGTCCGGGAGCCGACCTTGTCCGTGAATAGAGGCAAAAAAAGCATTGAGTACTTCAGCTTTCCACACATCATCTGTCACTAGGTTACCTCCTTCATCCAGTAGGGGCCCCACACCCTCTCTGATCACCCTCTTCTTGTTAACATGCCTGTAGAAATCTTTCTTGGCATCCTTCACATCCTTTGCCAGTCGCAATTCCAATTGCGCTTTCGCCTTCCTGATAACCCCCCGGCATTCACGAGCTATACATTTATATCCCTCTCTGGTCATTTGTCCAAGTTTCCACTTTTTGTAAGCTTCCTTTTTGTGCTTAAGTTCACCAAGGATTTCCCCTGTAAGCCAATCCAGTCTTCTACCATGTTTCCTTCTCTTGCTACGCATTGGGATGGTTTCTTTCTGTGCCTTCAATAAGACTTCTTTAAAATACTGTCAGATCTCCTGGACTCCTTTCCCCTTCACGTAAGCATCCCTGGGGATTCTGCCCAGCAGGTCTCTGAGGGAGTCAAAGTCTGCTTTTTTGAAGTCCAAGGTGTGTATTTTACTACTCTCTTTTCTTCCTTTGGTCAGGATCCTGAAATCTACCATCTCATGATCACTGCTTCCCAGGTTGTCACCCACCTCTACTTTCCCTATTAGTTCCTCCCTGTTTGTGAGCAGAAGGTCAAGCTGCGCATGGCCCCTGGTCGGATCTTTCAGCATTTGTACCAAGAAGTTATCCCCAACATACTCCAAAAACTTCCTGGATTGCCTGTGTACTGCCATATTGGTCTCCCAACAGATGTTAGGGTAATTAAAGTCCCCCGCGAGAACCAGGGCCTGCAATCTGGAAGCTTCTCTCAGTTGTTCGAAAAAAGCCTCATCTACCTCATCCACCTGATTCGGTGGCCTGTAGTAGACACCAACCACAACATCACTGCTGTTCTTTGCACCTCTAAACTTAACCCATAGACTCTCAACAGGTTTTTCTCCCTCTATATACTGGAGTTCTGAGCAATCATAGTGCTCTCTTACATATAGTGCAACTCCACCCCCTTTTCTCCCGTCTGTTCTTCCTGAACAGTCTATACCCTTCCATGACAGTGCTCCAGTCATGCTAGTCATCCCACCAAGTCTCTGTTATCCCAATTAAATCATGTTTCTTGGACTGGCCCAGGGCCTCCAATTCTTCCTGTTTGTTGCCCAGGCTCCTCGCATTGGTATACAAACACCTCAGATAACCAGCTGATTGCCCTATCTTCTCCATTCGAATCAGGGGTCCTCCTTTCTTGCTTGTTCCTCTTTGCATTTCCTCCTGGTATCTGACTTCCCCACTCCCCTCAGAGTTTGGGATGAGAATGTGGCCTGCTATAAATGTTTTAGTTTTTTATAGTGTACAAGGATAACAGCAATTAACAGGATTCTTCTGCAGCACTGCTTACACTAATTTAGAAATGGCTCCTGTTGCAGAACTTACTCCATATGTTTGAATCCAGGAACTCCTTTCATCATCTACACATACTAATACACTGTTTTGAGAACTAGGTACAATAAGTGTCCATGGGCAGCACCAGCTACTTACATGTATTGCAAACTACCAGCCTCCCAGGACACTGCCCTCCATCCGTCTGGCTCTGCTTCAGCCTCACTGCCACTGGACTCCAGCCTGGCTGCTACAGGGCTTAGGCTTGGCTCCAGCCCACTGCGACCAGCAGCTAGGGCTCTCAGGGGACGGAGCTCCCCAGTCGCCGCAGCCCTGCTTCTGTCTTCCCTGGCCAGGGTTTCCCAGGGATGGGGCTCACTGGCAGCTCCTCTGTTGTCGCACCCAGCTGGGGCTTCCTGGGGACAGGACTCTGCAGCTGCCCCACTGCTGCTGTGCCTGGTCCGGGCTTCCTATGGACAGGGCTCCGTGGCTGCCCTGCTGCTGCCGTACCTGGCTGGGGTTCCCTAGGGATAGGGCTTGCTGGTCCTGCTGCTGCCCTGGCTGGCTGGGACTCCCCGGGAACAGGGATCACCAGTCCCGATGGCGGGGCTCCCCACCACAGGACTCCCAACCAGCTCACACTCCCAGGTGCCGGGGCTCGCTGGTCCAGCAACATCCGTGATCCTGCCAGACCACAGATGTTGCTGGACCAGAGAGTCCCTGATATAGGAGGTCCAACCTGTAGCATTTTATGTAACAGTGCTTACGAGTACTTTTGTTGCCTCTAGTCATTAGTGATTGACTAGTGGCACAATCCTGTTGCCAAAAAAACTTGGCAGCAAAGCACATATTGACCTCTTGAATGTAAAGGGACTTCATTTATCTCAAATGTTTTCCAAAGTGTATGTGTTATTGAAAATCTGCCTCGATGAAACTAAGACTGCTAACTAAACAACAGAGCAAACTCTCAGATCAGTAACCAAAAAGGGAGAAGGCGCAGGACATGATAGAATGGCCTGCCCTGAGCAGAGAGCTTCACAGCTCTTTCCAGGATCACATTTTATAACGAGAGACTCACAGGTTGGCTAATGTGAAAAGTGATAAAAGCATTCTGAAACCAGCAGACTAACGGTTACACTTTAATGTTTTAAAAAGGGCTGACTGAATTCTGCAGAAAGTTGGTAAAAATGCAAATATGAATCCTAAGTTAAAACATTGTAAGACCAATAAAAAGAGTTGTGATACAAGGTCTGCCCCATCAGGCATCCTTCCTTTAAGGCATATTGACTGGCAGCTGAAGGAGGGAAAGAATCTTGCTCTTACCTATGGTCTAACATTGCAAAACTGGCCAAAGGGTTGTGTGGTTTGTTTTTCTTTTTTCCAGACCATAGGTACATGCCACTGATATAAACATAGAATGCCAGATTAGATGGATCAATGGTCTTCAAATGTTCCCTAAGCCCTGTTATTTTTTTCAGTACTAAAATATTTCTTAAAACTTGGAGGTTCTCACTAATCACTGTATGATAAGAAAAACTTTGGCACTATGATGTCTTTTTATGACAGGGTGCTAGTACAGGAGGCCCCTGACTTGTGACATGATCAGTTCCGGGGGAAACGTCGCAAGTCGGGGGCATCGTAACTTGAACCCTCATTTACAATAGGTGCCGTGCACCATCGTAAATGCAGGTCGATGACGTTAGTCAGGGATTTCCGGCCCCTTCCGTACTTACAAAAATGGTTGTAAGTGCCAGGGGTCAGAACTTGGGTGTTCACAAGTTGGGGGCCTCCTGTAAAATGAACTGAATGAAATAAAGAGGCTCTTATGCTACTTTTTTGTCCAAGAATTACAGACTAAATAAGCTCCTGAGCTAGCTATTATCCTCATTCTGTATTGGGAAACTAAGGCACAAAGAGGTTGTGGGATCTGTTCAAAATAATACAAGAGAAGTCAGTGGCCAGGCTGGTAAGAGAACTCAAAAGTCCTGAATGCTAGATATCTCCCTCCCTGTACTTGATATTCATAAATCCCAATTTAATAGTTCTTACTGTAAGTTACATAGTAGGTGTTTTTAATTGTTGAGAAAAAAGAAACCCAGACACAGCTTGTACTATAATCTGAGGTCACAATTTTATACTCTATGTGTTATGTATTCA
Organism: Pelochelys cantorii; assembly: GCA_032595735.1. Classification (NCBI taxonomy): domain Eukaryota; kingdom Metazoa; phylum Chordata; order Testudines; family Trionychidae; genus Pelochelys; species Pelochelys cantorii. The sequence goes on from CM064327.1 coordinate 162,903,994, forward strand.
GATGGGTTGGGATAGCACACTCTGATGAAAGTCCTAATTTCACATGGTGGGCCCTACAGATCCAGGTAGCAGTAGGTTGAGTATTCTTTCTCCCCATCTGGAAGAAACAGAAGCTCCCTGTCTAATGACTTACCCCAGTGGCTTACTATAGCTCTCAGTCTAACACCTTTACCTCAGGGGCAAGTAGTACAGTAATTCCTCATTTAACACGGTAGATACGTTTCAGAAAATGATCATGTTAAGCAAAAACGTGTTATGCAGGGTCAATTTTCCCATTGAAAATAATGGAAAAGGTGGGGGTTGCGTTTCAAGTGGTGGTGTCGAAGTCAATTTTCTGTTGGTGCTGAGTCGTCAACGTCAACATTAGATGATGTACTGTACAGTAAAACTCCAAGGCTGCGTCTAGACTGGCATGATTTTCTGCAAATGCTTTTCACGGAAAAGTTTTCCGTGAAAAGCATTTGCGGAAAAGAGCATCTAGATTGGCACGGACGCTTTTCCACAGAAGCACTTTTTGCGGAAAAGCATCCCTGGCCAATCTAGACGCGCTTTTGCACAAGAAAGCCCCGATCGCCATTTTAGCCATTGGGGCTTTTTTGCGCAAAACAATTCTGGGTTGTCTACACTGGCCCTCTTGCGCAAAAGCATTTGCATAAGAGGGCTTTTGCCAGAACGGGAGCAGCATAGTATTTGCGCAAGAACACTGACGATCATACATGAGATCGTCAGTGTTCTTGCGGAAATTCAAGCGGCCAGTGTAGACAGCTGGCAAGTTTTTCCAGAAAAGCGGCTGATTTTCTGGAAAAACTGGCCAGTCTAGACACAGCCCAATTGTCCGGCATCCAGTTGTCCAGCATCAACTGGAACCCGGAAGTGCTCCGGTCAGCCGCTCTCTTGGCCGGGCTGCTGTGAGCCGCATGTGCACTCATGGCTCTAGTCTGCACTTGTTAACAGCTGGCCACTGAGCACAGGCAGCTGCCTTGGGACCAGGACATAAGGTTGGGGGAGAAAGGGGACTGGGTTACAGAAGTGAGGGGAGGTGTTTGGCTCTGGGGAAGGGAAGGGAAGGAGAGGGGAGCGGGATTGGGTTGGGTGTATGCCTCTGTGACAGGTCTGCTGGGACCCGCACTGTGTCCGGCGAGGGGGGGTCAGCAGGGAACGGCGCGGCGAGCGGCGAATCCTCCGCCGCTTTGCAGGGAGGCGGGGGAAGCCCCACGCAGCCGCCGGTGACAGGCCGGCTGGGGAAATCCAGCCGCCGGCCTGCAAGCGGGGGCGGAGGAGAGGGGGCGAAGTGACCGGGGAGACCCGTCTCAGCCGCCTTATAGTACCTCCCGGTACTCCGGATTATCAGAAGTCTACAGTATTACCACTGTTTTCACAATGTATACTGCCGCACGAAGTAGTCTGCCACTTGATTTTTTTTCGTGTTATTTCGGGGACGGTCGTGTTATTCAAAAAATGTTCCCTAAAAAAAAAAAATCATGCTATCGCAAAAACCTATTGAGAGGCCACGTGTTAAACGAGTAATTACTGTAGTCTGATTTAGCCACTCTCATCACTGGCATAGCGGGGGGAAAGAGAGGGAAAAATCTCTTAGTCTGCAGTAGCCTCTCTGGATGTGGAAGCAACAGACTAGGGGCATGTCTAAACTATGTTTTTGGTTTTGTTTTTGTTTTTCCAAAAGAAAATATGCAAATTCAGCAGAATTTGCATATCCTCTTTCGAAAATTCTACATAGTCCAGACATAGCCTAGATTTTTTTATCTCAGTCTCTCCCCCTCTAGTAGGAAATTTTCCTGCCTCAGACTTCTGGGGCCTAAAGGGGCAGTTTTTCCACACAGGGCTCTTCTTGCCCTTCACCTCTAAACTACCAGTATTCCCTCCTGATAACTAACAGCATCTCTACAATTTCTGTTCTCTGGCAGAACATCCTCTTTCAACACGCCTGGCACATACCACTAAACCAGTGGTCTCCAACCTTTTTAACCACAAGATCACTTGTCCCAGAAGGAGTGAATAGAACAGCGAATCTTCAAGCAATCTCTCTCCGTCACCCTTTCCCAGATTTTAACAGAGGCTAGGGCTAATAGTCATTGATGAACTTGTCCTTCATGAATTTATCTAGCTCTTTCTTGAACCCTGTTAAAATCCTGGTTTTTACAACCTCTTCTGGCAAGGAGTTCCACAGGCCGACCATGCGCTGTGTGAAGAAAAACTTGTTTGTTTGTTTGTTTTAAACCTGCAAACTCTTAATTTCATTTGGTAACCCCTAGTTCTTATGTTATGGGAACAAGTAAATAACTTTTCCTTACTCACTTTTCCCACCCCAGTCATGATTTTATGGACCTCTATCATATCCCCCCTTAGTCTCCTTCTTTCTAAGCTGAAAAGTCCCAGATTTTTTAATCTCTCTTCATATGGGACCCATTCCAAACCCCTAATTATTTTTGTTGCCCTTTTCTGAACCTTTTCCAATGCCAACATATCTTTTTTTGAGTTAAGGCAACCACATCTGTACACAATATTCAAGATATGGGCGTACCGTGGTTGTATATAGAGGCAATAAGATATTCTCTGTCTTATTTTCTATCCCTTTTGTAATGATTCCTAACATTCTGTTTGCTTTTTTTGACTGCTGCTGCATACTGAGTAGATGTGTTCAGAGAACTATCCACAATGATGCCAAGATCTCTCTCTTGAGTAGTTATAGCTAAATTAGTTCCCATCATATTGTATGTATAGTTGGGATTATTTTTTCCATTGTGCATTACTTTACATTTACCAATATTAAATTTCATTTGCCATTTTTATTGCCCAATCACTTAGTTTTATGAGACCTTTTTGAAGCTCTTCACAATTTGCTTTGTCTTACCTATCTTGAGCAGTTTAGTATTATATGCAAATTTTGCCACCTCATTGTTTACCCCTTTCTCCAAATCATTTATAAATAGGTTTGTGAGGGAGTGAGAGGAGGGCCTGGCAGTGCAGAGGCTAAACAAGGCCTTTTTGCCCAATTAGCCCCGCCCTGTTTTACCTGCAGCCAATGCCAGGCCTGGAGGGAGAATAAAAGGAGGGAATCTGGCTCAGTTTGGAGCTGACCAGTGAAGAGGCAGGAGCTGGGTCTGCTGTACACAGGACCAGGACCAGAGCTAGAGCTGTCTGCTGAGTTGGCTGCCCTCAGGTGCAAAGGGGGAGAACCAGAGGGAAACCCCTAGGCTGTGTCAACACTGATGCGATCTCGCGCAAAAGCGGCCACTCTTGCGCAAATACTTGCTGACTGTCTACACTGGCCACATGTTCTTGCGCAAGTAAACTGACGTTCTAATGTATAAAATCAGGGCTTCTTGTGCAAGAACTCTGCCGCTCCCGCTCAGGAATAAGCCCTCTTGCGCAAGAGCTCTCCAGAAGGCTATGTCTACACTGGAAGCTTATTGTGCAAGAACATCCTGCGCAAGGGTTCTTGTGCAAGAAATCTTGTGCAAAAAAACGTCCACACTGCCATGTGCAAGATGTGCTTTTGTGCAAGAGCATCCATGACAGTGTGGATGCTCTCTTGTGCAAGAAAGCTCTGATGGCCATTTTAGCCATAGGGCTTTCTTGCACAAGAAATCCCTGCTGAGTGTCCACACTGCCCTCTTGTGCAAGAGCTCCAGCACAAGAGGGCTTACACCTGATGGAAAAGAGCGAAGCTCTTGCACAAGGAGCCATCTCTTACCACGCCGTACTGTAAATTTCCTTGCACAAGAGCGGGTGGGCAGTGTAGACGCTCTGCGGATTCTTGCGCAAGAACGGCCGTACTTGCGCAATAACCCGCCTGTATAGACATAGCCGAAGAGGCCAGTGTAGACAGGCAACATGAATTTCTTGCGCAAGAAAGCCCTATGGTTAAAATGGCCATCAGAGCTTTCTTGTGCAAGAGAGCGTCCACACTGGCATGGATGCTCTTGCACAAAAGCACATGCCAGTATAGATGCTCTCTTCTGGAAGAGTTTTTGCACATGAACTTTTCTGCAAAAGAGTTCTTGCGCAAGAAGCTGCCAATGTAGACGTAGCCCTACCGAGGAGGGGGAAACTGGCTTCTTCGGGCAATGCCCCAAACTGAAGGAGCAGACTTTGATAAGTGGACAGAAGTCCTACACCCTAGGCCCCCAGCTAACACTGGGACCTAACCACTCGGGAACCCTGCTGCCTGGGAGACCCGGTTACAAGGTTTAATAGGATCGGTACCAGTATGAATCCTTGGGGAACACCACTAGTTCCCTTTCTCCATTCTGAAAACTTAGCTATTTTAAGAAAAGAAGGCTCTCCATCAAGGACAGGTTGGGAGAAAGATATTTTGATCCCCAAGGGAAATATCAGAAAAGAAGACGAATGCAATTGCAACAGTGTTATTCTAATCTATCACTTTGATACAACACTTACGAGCATTATATCAAAGCCTAAAAATAGTTAGTCCAACCACCAACCAATCATGAATGGTGGGTATCACAGGCAAAGGAAGGCTTTGACTTCCCCAAACTGCCTGACATATTCCCACCCATGCTCCACCTCAAAACCTCCCCCTACCTGCTATTCCCAGGCCTGAGGCTAGCCAGGACCCCCAATGGTTGCATCTTTGTGGCTGCTGTACCGCTGAGTAGGGCTCCAAGACCATTGCTGCTATGCTCTGAGTGCCAAGAGAGCGGCTCTGCAGAATCTGTGCCCTCAGGCACATGCAACTAGGACCAGAAGAGGGAGGGCTCAAGGTGGTCAGCTATGTACATTACTCTGAAACACACACAACACAACCGGCAGAATGGCTGTTGTGCAAGACTGCTCCTTCTTGCACAAAAGGCCCTTGGCAAAAATAGCAGCTCATTAAGTATGCAAATGAGGCATGGTGATATTCATTGCTGCCCCTCATTTGCATATGTTCTTGCACAAGACTGGGCAGTGTAGACGTAGCCCCCATGTTTCTAATCAGATTCCAAAATGTTAACTACAGTAATGGTCCAAAAGCCATTCAAATTCATTTCAACTATTTAATAACATTAAATGTGCCACAGTCTCCTTTGCTGCTGCTTTGAACAATTTGATTGAGGATGAACTGAAGGTTTATGTGTGGACAGCAAATTAGATACAAGTTTGCAATTTGGCATGGTAATCAATATAAAATACTATTTTGGGCTAGCAACATACTTAATGGGACAAGGAGCCACTATTCTAACTCCTCTACTGAGAACCGATAGACTATTGCAGTCAATAAGGGAACCGCCTTTCCAGAAAGGTGTAGGCAAAGCTGAATGAATTCAGAGAAGTTGGAAAAAAGGTTAATGGAGGATTTAAGAACTGATTAATGTGGAAAGTTAATTTTTATTTAGCTAATAAATATGTGAGGGGCATAAAACAAAAAAAAATATTTAGGATTGTACTCTCTCATAAGAATTGTATCCCACTGTAATAAAGCCTTACTCCTAAAATACTAAACATGGAATAAAATTCTTAGGCATATTCAATAATGAGCTCTTAGGTAGGGCTACGTCTACACTGCAGGCTTTTTGTGCAAGAATCGCCGTTCTTGTGCAAAAACTTGTGGCACATCTACACTGCACACAGGTTCTTGCGCAATTAAATTTACAGTAAAGCGTCAGAACAGAGGGCTTCTTGTGCTAGTTATTCCTCTGCCTACAAGGAATAAGCCCTCTTGTGTGAGAACTCTTGCACAAGAGCTCTGGCACAAGAAGGCAGTGCGGATAGGCAACAGGGGTTTCTTGCAAGAGCTCTTGCACAAGAGGGCTCATTCCTTACCCCAGTCCAGCAGCACTGGCCAGCTGAACAACGTGGCCCCAGCAGCCTCCCCATGCTACAGCAGCTGGCCTGACCCCTACTTTACATGTCAGCCTATCCCCCAAACTTCACTCCCTGCCAAGCCACCAGCGTGTAGCAGGACACGGGACAACACTACCCAGCCTCAGAGGTACCTCCCAGACTCCTACATAGGCTTCCCAGGGCACGCCCACCCCACACCTTAAAAAGCCCACGTGTTGCACGCTCACGGGCTGCCCAGTGCCTGCTCGGGCCTTCCCTCGCCCCTTATTGCCTCCCGCGCTGACTTACCCGCCAATCCCACCGCGAGAAGTGGCCACCCTGCCCCCCCGACAAGCCGCGCCCCTTCCTCCCCTTTTGTGCGCGTCCCTCGTCCCCACCCCGTCTGCTCCGGGAGCGCTGCCGCTGGAACTAGTGGCAGCCGGTGATTGGCGGCGCCCGGAGGCGGCCAATCGCGGAGAGGCAGCTCAGAGCAGGCGTGGAGCAGAAGCTCAGCCCCGCGGAGGGGACGAGGAGGGAGCCTGGGGCTGGGGGAGGAGGGAGCCTGGGGCTGCAGGAGAGGAGCGAGGCGCTGGCGGCGTTGCCCTCGTCGGAGCGTGCGGCGGCTGCGTGCGAGGATGCGAGTCAGTAAAGCCTGCCTGCTGGGGCTGCTGCTGGGGCTGGCGCAGCTCGCTCTCTTAGCCCGCTGCCAGGAAGAAGGCGAGCAAGGTGGAGGTAAGCGGGCTAGGGGCTCTGCTGCAGTGGGGGGAGCGCGGGGTTGTCCCCTGGGCTGTAGCATGCAAGGGAGGGGCAGGGCCCCTCTTCTTAAGGCGTGGGGGGGGCATGCAAGTAATCTTGGGGGGGGGGTTGGGGAAGGGAGGAAAGGTGGGGGTTGCGGGGCGGGGGGGCTATTAAGGGAGGGGCAGGCGCTGACTCCTGCCTGTGGAACCCCCTTCCCTTCCCGGCGCGGCTTCTGCCGGGATTCCCTTCCTCCCCGCGCCTGGCTTGTGCCGGGGCTTCCCCTCCACCCGCCCTTCCCGCAGGGACTCGGGGCTCCTTTCCTCAACCCCCCACGCCGCCCGTGTGGCAGGGAGGCCCCTGGGCTAGCGGCCGGCTGGCCGAGAAGGAGGAGGGGGTTGGTAGCTCGCTGCTCGCCCTGCTGTCTTGGCAAAGGGGCGCTCTCACGGTGCTTGAGGGCTCCTGTTGAGCTAGGAAGAATAGATTAAAGCTAGTGGAGGGGGGAGGGAAGCAAAGGACGATCGGTGAGAAATCGAGGATGCCTTAAATGTTAAATAGTGATAGAAATGGAAGAAAATATTTTTGGGGTGGGTGGGTGGATAAGAGCACCTAGTGGATTACAGAAGGTAAAAGTTTTGGGGGTTTTTTTTTAAGCTAAAATCTCTGGAAATAGTCGGTGGCAGTTGTAATCCTAAAGCTCCTCGGTTGAATGAGGAAAATGTCTTGTTAGATTATCTAAAGACTATTGAGCTGCTGTGCTAATGATCTAAAATTGCTACATCCCTTTTCATGTTTGTGAAACCCGTTTCTTGCTTTTGATCGAATAGTCATTGTATTTCTGCAGTGCAAATAAGAACAGAATGCAAGCTAACTATTCCCTATTTGTGCAAATATTGTTTATTCTTTCTTTATAGAGATGTATTCTGTAACTCATTGCCTTGGTTTGCTCACTCTGAAAGTGTAAACTATAATAAAGGTTAGAAATTCAGGAGAGAAGTTAATCTCAATGCAAATGTCAGCATAAGGCCTATTCATTTGTTAAAGCACTAGTCCCACCAATGAATACACATGGGTGAACTGCACATTGATTTTAATAGCAGTGCAAGAGGTGTGTCTGTTGCAGGCTTAGGGCCTAAGAACTTTGGGGGAGGACAAGGCATCAGTTGAATACTCTGTGATAGGGTGAATTTCACTTCTAGGGCCTATTCCAACAAACACTTGTGAGTAAAGCCTGCTTGTGGGATTGGGTCCTCAGGGAGCAATCCAAAGCAAACATGGTTTAAAAATAAGCCTGAATTTATTTAATAACGTCTATATCTTTAATCTTATTTTGGCTAAGGGGAAAATATATTGTTCAATCTTTTTATGTTAATGTAACTAGAAGTAACTATTGCATATGACGCAAATGCCCTGGAAGATAATTCCAAATTGAAAAGCTGACATAAAGTTAACTGGGCAATGCCACGAAATAACCTGTTTCTATAGATGAAGAATTTCTTGCCTCTTAATATGCATCTCCTACTACATTAAAATGTTGGTGGTGAACAAATTGTACTCCTAAACACACATAGTGAACTTGAAACAAGTCTAAACCTCTAATCAATAAGTAGTTACGGTTGTTAGCCAAATGCAAATTATCTAAAAATTACCTCCCAAGTTAAGAAATTGCCATCCTAAAAAGAGAGAGAGGTGTTATAGGAGGTAGAAAACAATTCATGAAGTTGTTTGGAACAATCTCAGGTGGGCTCTTCCCCAAAACCTTTTCTTGGACTTTATAATGACAGTTTAAAGCAGAATTTGATTTTCTAAAAATCCATCACAATTGGCCAACTCTGCTGGTTAATTTTGTGGGGTTTTAATATTCTTATGAGGCTAGTACTTGTCTTAGGCTTTGAAAATAATTGCTTTGTCTTGCAGCTTGTTCTTTCTGTCTTCTGAAAAGGGTGAAATGAAGAGCTAGCATCCTCAGTATTCACTGTCTAAGTGTTTCAGAATTAAAGGGAACACTTGAAGTACAGAGGATATCTACAAGCTCTATATTCTGAGTGGGCTCCTACTTCAAAATAATATTCTGTAGCATTTTTGTTTTGCTGCATCTTAAGTGCCTGTGTCCAACTATGCGTGTTTCCTCACTTCTAAAATTAGATGATGCAAAGTTGATTTGCATTAGAAATAATTTATAGTCTAGATTGAACTGAGGGCATGAGATAAAATGGTGTTTCACTTCTTTTAGAAACCTTATTTATGCACAAGTTGAAACAGTTTTCTTGTTTACCCACCAGGATGTTAGGCACTATATGTAGTTTTCTGGGACCAGAGCTTCTGAGATAATCACTTGGACCCAATCCTGCAAATACTTGCTGAGATGAATAGTACCATTGAACTTAATGAAAGTGCTTGAGTATAATATTACTCATGTGCATAAGCATTTACACACAGAGGTGAGCAAAATACAGGCTGCATGCTGGATTCAACCTGCCATGACTCTCCAGGCACTAATGTCCCATGGCCCAGCAGGTAGCTTACGCAGGTTACCTGTGTGGCCCCACATGCTACACGAAGCAGCTGGTTGCTGGAGCAAGCGTGTCTGTGTGTGTACCCCTTGGGGAAGAAAGGCAGCTGGGCTGGAGAGACCCCACCACCCTAACCCACCCACAGGGTCCTGGTTAACCTGTTAAATGGGATGTTTAACATTCCAGTTAACTTTAACTAGGATTTTACATCCCCACCCTGCATGCCTGCCCCAGGTCAGAGCCCCTTCCTACTCTCAGTCTTCCTCCCAAACAGAGTACCTCAATCCTTTGCTCAGGGCTCCTTCCTGCAAACTCCTTCCCAGACCTTACACTCCCTTCCATTTAATATATAAGAAAAGTGTGACTTGTAATCACTTATCAAGTTCTTGGCATGGCCCCCCTGCAAAAATTGTCCACCTCTGATTTACAGGATCAGAGCCTTTAGGGCAACACAGCTACAGGTTGTACCTCCCTCCTCTGCACCCTCACGACCTGACTGGTCCCAAACAAGGGGATTTGCTGAACAAGGGGAGGTCTCTCCCAACATGGCCCATGCTGCCCCTGCCTAGGACTCCAGCTGAGCCCTGCTGCGGCTGCCGGGACTCTGGCCGCTGCTGCACCCCCCTCCCTCAACATGGGGCTCCTGGCTTAGTCACGCCCCTCCTCCCCTGCTCCTGAGGCCCAACCTCCTTATCCATGGCAACCTGCCGGACCACAGAGTCCTGCTTAAGGAAAGTCCAACTTCTGCTAAGGTTCTCCAGCTTTGCTATATGAGTATCAGGAGAACTTTACTGTGGGAGAATATAGTCTGCTCTCCCTGTTTTACTACTTATTTTGAACAGTAATTAAGAGACACATTTTCTCTTTCATATGAAGTTTCTATCCATGCTGCTTGACTGCTCACCTAAACACTTGCTGGGGTCAGCTTTCAGAATGCAGCCATCCTAGTGTTTATTTCCCTATTACCTGCAGTGTATTTTTAAACCAACATCTCAAGATGAAATCCTGGCCCTATTGAAGTCAGAGGGACTTTTGCCATTGCCTTCAATGAGGCCAGAATTTTGCTCTCAGCCTGCATGATGGGTTTAAAGCGGGGCTGCTGAACTTTGGAAGCCCCAGGGGCCACAGTGATACAGCACATGCCGAGGGCCGCAACTTAAGTGTGGTAGCATATGCATACAAATATATATGCAAATAGCTTCTTTCACACAATGCCCAGGTGCTCCTGGCACCTCCTCTCTGTAGGCTAGAAATGCTGATACTCAGTACTGTCTGTTCCAGCCAGCCCATCCGCTTGCATCTTGCAGTGCTTGCCCCGCCTGGGAGATGCCTTGCCGTTGTGGAGCGTGTTCCCAGTGGAGGCCATGTTCAAAGGATCCCACCCACGAGCCGCGTGTTGAGCCCTGCGTAAACCCAAACTGCTCTGTGGGCCATAAACACATGGGTCTCATGTGTCCCACAGGCTGCGTGTTGAGTAGCCCTGGTGTAGAGTACAGTACCACACTGCTAATATCAAAGACTTTTTATATGTGAATTGGGGGCTTATTTTCCTCTGATATGCAGTAGCTTAATAGTACAATTTCATACTCATAATACCCTTCATCTGTGGACCACAAAATATTTTACAGATGTTAGTTAAGTCTCACAAAACCCTTGTTGGGTAAGTAATGTTCCTCCCATTTAGCAACTTAGGAAGGTAGCAACAATTGAATCCAAGAATGGAAGCAGGACCACAGGTATAGAAGAGATTATGAATGACTGTTGCTATTAAGAGCCCTAGGCTTTGTAATGATAACAAGTGATGCAAAAACTCAAGGACCTAATAACATGAGAAGAACATCTAGCATGAGCATGAATGAACTGTAAGAATTTAGAACATACTACATTTTAAGAGAGAATCCTCCAGAGGTGAATATGTTTCTGGGAGAACAAAGACAAAATATCTAACACTGAGTGTTCTGCCTCATTTCCTTTGCATGTGCATATTTACTTTGGAGCTAGGCCCAAGCTCTAAAGTTCAGATTTGAATCCAAAACTCAACTGCCTCAGAGTCAAAAGGAGTCTGGTTCAGATTCACGATCTTAGAGATGGAGTCAGCTATGAAGTTTGCATCTAGATCCAGAAATAATTAGTATTTGGATCCAGGGTTTTGGTGTAAGACCAAAATAACTTTAAATAACTTTAAAAAAATAAACTGAACCCTGAATAAGGCCCTACTTCTGATAATTGTTTAATGATAAATATGCAAATATTATATGTAACCCACAACAGGGATGCAAACTTCTGGACAAAAATATGCATGAAGATCATCCACTTGCACCCAGAACTTGGAATGAATGTTCTGGTATGTTTCTTAAGACCTGTGGCAAAGTTGGAGCAATAATTTATTTTCTTGAAATTCTATCCTCTTTGTGCTCAGTTCCCACTGAAGTGATCAGGAGTTATCCATATCAAGGCATAGAATGTAGCCCTCAAGACCTGATGAGTTTTCTGGTCACATGGTGTGACTGTGAGGTTTTATTTTTAAACAAAATTTGTTGTTTTAAGTGCCTTGTAAATTTCTTTCGGGAGGCTTAAAGATAGACTTAAATTTGATTATAGGCATTTCTCTTTTTCCTTCTACACAGACTTCTATCTTTATATGCAAATATTGATTTGCTATGTCTGTAATTTCAGTTGTAGTCGCTCAATAGACTGGCCTCATTCTGTAACTTTCAGAGCACCTGACTCTTAAATATGTAAATCTGTAATTTAAAGTTTCATCGGCTGGATTGTGTGCGTAGGAGGTTGTTTTTGCATCACATCTCTAGCAGGTCTTATTCTTCTGAAACTGACAGCAGAGTTGAAGATAGTCGAGGTCATTCAAATAATCAAAGATGCTAGTGATACCAGAGGCAAAAGTGGATAGACCCTACCAGCAAATTTATACGTCTGTGCTTGGAAGTGCAATATGTAGCTTGATTTAAATCAGTGATTTTTTTTTTTAAAGCAATTCTTCTTTATCACTGAAACAAAAGACACTGAAGTTGTTAACAGCTTTCTGAATGGTATCCTTCCTGCCTTAGCACTCCAGCCACTGACTTTGATCTTTATCTACTCAGGTTTAGCACCCTTTCTCCTGATACTTTATGTATAGAGGTAGGGGAGTGGGCGACAGAGCATCTTTCTCTCTCCTCCCTCCCCCCCCCCTCCTTTTTCCCTTCTCCTATTTATTTTGAGTTTTCTTATCCTCTAGTCATAACTCCGGTCATCTGAAGAAGTGGGCTGTGCCGACGAAAGCTCATGATACCATCTGCATGTTTTGTTAGTCTATAAAGTGCTACCAGACCATTTGCTTGCTGTTTTTCTTCTTTTTGTAAGTCAGTTTACCTTATAAAAAAGATATATTCTTATTAGTTGAAATAATCACTAAAATTAAACCATTAAATTTAGTACATCTTTTTGCTACATAGGAAGGTACACTAACTTAAGCAACCATATATTTTAATATTTTTAGATTCTATCATTTGTTATGTTCGAAGAAAGTCTATATATTGCTCATTTTCTTGATAATTAACTTTTATATTGGTTTGTGTCCAGCTGCAGTAGGATAACTAGAACTTAAATGCAAAAAGTGCATACAATTTATTTTTATTAAACCAAACATTTTGAATACAATTAAATGATTTATTAAACTGAGAAATCAACTGTAGTAAATGAATTTTAAATTATTTCAGGTCAGCCTTGGATTTTCAAAGACTAAGGAAAAGTAACATAGACAAGCAGGGACTTGCATTCTAATCTCAAATGAGTCTCCTAAGTTACATAGACAGGCCTATTGTGCCATATTTATAAAGCCTGATCTCAAAAGTTAGCTTGTCCCGGATTCTTTCTTCATATAGAAAAGCAGCCTTAAAGTTTTTGGTAGAAGCTCATGGATTCTGCATATTTATTTTCATTTAAATATTTTGAGAGAATAAGTTTAGGCCTTTAACATGCTTTGTATTCACTTCAGATGTCATTTTAAACATCTGGTTTAAACATAATGTTCTTGTTAAATATAAAGAACAAAATCAGAAGAATCTGGGTGGTCATTTTTTATCTTCCATGGATATGATGTGCTACTGACAGTGAAGTAAATGGAACAAGGGAATGAAGTAGTGTAATAATGTCAGCAGTGTAGTAGCCTACTCAAGGAGTACTCCTATAGAAAGCTATCAATATTCACTAATTGCAGAAGCTGCAGTAAAAGTAGACTTCCATTTAATAGATTAGTAGAACTAGACTAGGATTCTTTATGTTGCTACTGATGCAAAACGTCCATGATTTTGTGAGTTCATTTTGTACAGGCAATATTCTGGCATTCAACTCTGTACTTGACTTGCAACCTAAATGGTGTTGGATGGGTGTAAGTAAATAATGGTGCAAAGCAGAGTCCACTGGTTAGTGACAAGCCTGGGAGTCCTGAAGTGAGTTCCCGTTTCAGCCATAGAATTTCATTGTGATATGAAAATCAAGTTTTCAGTGACTTTTTCAAAAAATAATGAGCACGCTCAACTTCCATTGGTGTCCATCGGAGTGGAGCACCTCTGAGTAACAATCTCTTAGGACCTGATTTTTTTTTTTTTTAACTTGTTGCTCACTGGCAGCCTTTGTTTATTGGAAGCAATTCTGATAATCTAGGCCTTTGCTTTTCTTTCTCTTTTCCTATCGATAAAATTGATGTAATATCTTCATTTGCTCAGGAATGCTTAGAGCAGCGGTTCTCAAACTTTTTGGGCTCAGGAGCCCTTTACATGCGTAAAAATTTATGCGGAGCCCCAGCAGTCCACTGATTGTATGTGTTGTACCTATCGATGTTTCCAGTTTGTCAACCTTGTGGAGCCCCCTGGAGATGTCTCAGGGCTCTGCGGAGCACACTTTGAGAAACACTTGCTTAGAGAGATCTTTCAAGTGCTTTAAGATCTATGTATAGAAAAGCTTTGGAAATACAAAGTAATAACAGGCTTTTATAGTGCATTGTCCAGTTTTAAAATCGTGTTTGCAGATGAAAGAGTAGTCAATTTTGATCTGCACCCAGATGTCTGTTACTGTATGATAGATAACCTCTGCAAACCACCTGGGTCTTGCAAGCACTCATTTCACCAGAAACTGTGGTATCAGATATCCTTTAAAGCTGAATGTTAATTAAAAGTAACACACAACTATCTAAAACACAAATTACTTTGGGGCTGAGGGGCTGTTAAAAATAAGAGAAACTTCCTGAGATGCACCCCTTTTCCCTGTGGTGAAACTTGCCTCTTGTGGCCTAGAAACTACTGCTCTCTGGTACTTTGTTACACTGTTGAAAATCCGAGTAACTTCAGAGTAATTCATTTGATGTCAGTGGACTTACACCAGGATAACTGAAAAAGAACTTGATCCATTATTAGTCCCCACGCCTTTGCCCATTACCTATCACATGTTTCTTTATTCCTGGATGCACAAACTTTAAATGAAGTCTGAACATTTTTCCCAGCCTGGAATCCTGCCCTGAACAGATAAATTTGGCTACGCATCTATGTGGTTTCTTGTCTTACTACATGCTGATCTTGTTTACAAGCTGACTGCACATTCACCACTTTGTGGGTGAGGAAATTAATAATATATATGTATTAATTAATAATATATATGTATTTTTTAATAATGGAGTTCTGCAGTGGCAATGTTTTTTCCTGCAGGTAATAAGAGCTTTGGCTTTATTAGTGCTTGTTCTATAAAACAAACTCCCTAAAAGTTCTTCAATAGGGCCTACTTTTTCTTGAATGATATCAATGTTATCTGATGCTGGTGTGGTTTATTTGGAACCATTAAGTGGTTCCAAATAAACGAGAGGGGCATCTTGAATTCCAAACCAAGAGGTGAATGTGGCAGTGGAAATAAAACTATACAAACCAAAGCTAGGAGAACCTTTACCCAAAATTGAACTGCTGCTTTCTCTTGTCTCTCCCTCTTCCATCAAATACCTATAAATGGGAGGGCTATTTGTAAGTTCTGCAGCCTGAATAATAGTTGCCTCCTAAAACAAAATATTTATACAAGGAGGAAACACTTCAAATAAATTCACTCTAATAGCATGCCAAATAAACGCAGAGTAATAAAATGATAGAAACTGTAATGTTGGAGGTGGTATATTGCCCATTTATCCTGAAGCTGCCAGCTTCATAATCACAGTTCATTATCTACCCTCAGTGTAAATCCAAGCAAACTCCTTAATTTCATTATATAACCAGACTGGTGATCTCAGTCTCTTGCTCTTTTCCATCATTGTTAAACACTGTCAGGTAATTCAAATCCAAAATCAAAAGATTCACACACAATTTTACTACTTCTGGGTCATCTAAAAGGATTTCCACATAAATGAAAGGATTGGCAGCTGAGGATACCTTTGCAGAAGCAAAGTCATGATGTGTGCAACATAATGTCTTTGAAACCATTGTATCTAAATAAAATCTCCAAGATATGGTGGGCTTGGAGGGTGTCTCTTTTTTCATATAATAAAAATCTTGTCTTGAAGAGTCTCCTAAACTGAGAACCAGAAAGTGGAACTGACTAGTCTAATTTCAGGAAGTCATTAAGCGAATGCAAGAATAAAATCAGTTTCTCATACTTTGAGAACAAATTAATTGAGAATAATTGCACTCACCCACTGCAACCTCTCCATGTAGTATTAAAGACTTAGATCCTATTTTATACATCTTCCATGCCCCTCTCTACCTGGCTAGTTCTTTGTGTCTTTCTCCCTCCAAGGAGACATGCTCCACACTTGGGGAAATGCTGATATTAATATTCATACTTGCTTTACTCTTTTTATGTGTGTTGAGTAGCAGAACAGTTGTGTTGTCATTTAACATATGATCCTCATTGGCATCTGAATTAGCATCCACTGAAATGCAGAGGACACTGCACACTTGAACTATTGTTCTGGGTTCTCTGCAAACTGGCAGTCATAGCTGCATTGGTTACACTCTGATCACATTCTGAAAGGGTTTTTTTTTTTTTTAAGTGTAATTTTCAACCTGTCACTGTTGCTTTGTCACTAAACTTAAAACAACCCTTGTATTTTTTTCCACTTTTCTAGAATCTGTTACAAAAGAGGATGCTGACGATGATGATGACGACGAAGATGACGATGAAGATGATGATTCTGAAATTAAAGAAGAAAATGGCGTCATAGTTCTGAATGATGCAAATTTTGATACCTTTGTTGCAGACAAAGATACTGTGCTATTGGAGTTCTATGCACCATGGTAGGTTTGAAACTTGCAGCATTTCTGTACCCCTTGTTTCCTGGATGGGATAGGTCTAAGGGGTTTGAGCCTTCCATTAAATACTTTCCTCAGGAGTCGCATTTATTTTAATGTGCATATTTCAGCTGGATTTGTGTGACCCACTGATGACTTTCAGTTGACAGGTTTGTCACTTGCAGCTTAATTACATGCAAATCTACATAGCCCGTTAGGCACAGCTTAGAACAGGGGTGGGGAACCTTTTTTGGGTCGAGAGCTGCACATGAGTGAGAAGCAACAAAAAAAAACCCTCACTCACGTGTCCCTGACTGAGAAGGAGAGACGTTGCCCACGTTTCCCTTGCACACCAGCTTAGAGGGGCCCAGCCTAGTAGATTTTGTGTTGCAGCCCCACAGTGCCACTGTGGGCTCCCCGATGCTGAGGGGCCTGACACTTGGGGGCCGGATCCATCCCCTGAGCCTGAGGTTTCTCCACGCCGACCTAGAATAAGGTGGGATATATTATGGCATGATTGCAGGCGGGGTCCAGGGGCACCGGGAAGCATTCTACTCCTAGGAGATAAAACTTTTCCCCAGCATAGTCCAGGAGTATGCTTGTCACCGCAACCTATGTATGAACTGCAGACTGTTCTCCTGATGCTGGTCATTCTAAGGGATCCAGGTCTCTGTCTCGGAGCACTGTATATCTCTGAGGGAGTGCAGACAGCTGTTCTGACCACCGGCATTGCAATTGTGCCTGACTCTTAGGCAGGTCATGTGGGAGAAAAAAGAAAGAGAAGGCCCCTTGCATCCTCCCTACTCCACACCCATAATTCAGCCTAACATCAGAAAAGGGAATTGTGACCCTGATGCTCAGTTACACCCTTAATGTGTCTGGAGTTGGGACTAAATTAGGAGGCAAAAGCAGCTTCAGATTACCTTAGTCTCTAGCTGCCTATATTCCAAAGACAGGCAGGGTTCCACTGTTACTAGGTGCATCCTGGCTTTGCTTCCCTTGGTACTCCATGGCCCCGAAAAGCAGAAAGTAGCCATAATACAGTGCGCTCTGGCCAACCCATGATCGTCCCCCTCCATTGTGGTCTGGGTCTATACACCAATGCTTCTCTGGTTGGGGAGCTCCTTGTTCAAGAGGATTGACGGAAGACTGTTTCTGCCCAATGTAAGGCCACTTGACATTGCTGGAACAGTGTAAATAGGGATACAGTATAACTAAAAATTGATACACACCCCCCCTTCATGTCTACATTTTTAAGTTTCATGTACCTCTCCATGCAATTCTGCAGATACTGAGTTTACGTTGGTGTAACTCTGGTGCACTCTCAGGAGTTGTCCTGGATTTACATTAATACAACAGGAAAGAGAATATAGGCCAGTATATTTCATGTAGTGCATTTTACACCACAAACAGTGATATACTTAAAGGGAAAACATGGAAACAGACACTGTGTGTTGGCAAGATGCTGAGTTAAGCAACACACAAGTTTCCTACAGCAATTCTAAGTGATTTTCTTTTTTAAAACTGCAATTTATCAATGTATTAGCATAAAAGCAGACAAGGAAATTAAATGCGACCCCCCCCCCCCCTTTTTTTTTTAAATGAGATGGTCTTCGCTTAATGTTATTAGACAAATTGTCCCAATTAACACCAAGATGAACGTATCTAATGTATATTGGCTTCCATGTTATAGTATCGGAACAGAATCTGGAAGAGATTAACTTTTTTTCACCTGACCTTGATGTTATGACTGATTTAAGATTTTCCTATGTAAATAGCGCTATCACTTTCTCTGTCACATAGGCTGTCTCAGTAGTCCTAGCCCCTGTATGGATTTCTGAGATGGCCAGACAGAGCGAGTGTGCATTGATGTCATGGGTGGATGGGACTCTGTTAGGCTCCCTGTATTTCTTCCTTAAGCTTATCACCTGCCAGCTGAACATGCTTAGTTATGATCTCCTTTTCTCTCTCTCCTGCTCCTTCTCCCCTCTTTCCTGACTTCGGTGGGGTCGGGATTTCACCCAAAGTCTTTGTGAATCCTGGCATAGATGTTACCATCATTAGTTAGTTGCTTCTGCTGTAGCCTTATTCAAATAGTGGGCTGCAGTTTTTAAAATGTTGTGGTTGGTTGTCCCTTAAGTAGCTGAATGAATCTTGCTTAAACTTTCTGAAACTTCTCTTCTCTTCAATCTTGCCACCTAAAAATACATTATATTAAGAGTTAAATAATATTAATAAGACTTGTCATACTGGATCAGACTATCGATTCATTTAGTCATCCCCACCTTTTCTGCTTTTTTCATACAAGAGCAGTCCTCTGACAACTTGATCACCAAAAGTTGGCTGTTGCATTCTCTTTTGGGGGAGCCCACATTCACAGCAATTTACAGAACTGTTTACTGTATTGACTGGTTTTCATTTGTTTGTTTGGTGTTTGTTTTTTGTGGGGCGGGGGGGAGCTTTCCCTCTCTTTTCTACTACATTCTAAAATCACTTTGTGTGCTAAATAGTGTTCTCTCTCTCATCCTGCTTCACCCAAAAAACCCCAAAAAACGGTTCATGGTTTTTTACCCAAGCAACTTCTTAAGTATTTGCAACTCATGAAGTGGCCTGGTTCTTTTCCATCAGACATAGAGGAAACTCACTTCTCTTCCTTGCCTCATCCCACCTTAATGTGTGACCCTGCAGATCATAAGGACAAATCCTATCAAGATTTCTAGGCTGTGACCAAAAAGAACATGAGAGAACTGCTGATTGGAAATGTTAGAGGTTTAGTACTTTGACTTGGTGGTGAATGGAAATTATAATGCACAGTATTAATATCTGTAGAGCTTTTCTTTTTCAATAGTGAGGAGGGGCAGTGTTCTAAGTCTATCTTGTGATAACCACTGTCACTGTAAGAACTGTCATGGTTGTGAACAGAAGCAGCAAACTTTATTAAAAATATAGTTGCACACAGTACCCTTTGTCTAGTCTAGATCTGATGACATGGCAAGAAAAATAGCATGTTAATTCTGAGGTCAACTTGTGTAACACTGTATGGAAATGCAGAGTAGCAAAATATACCTTTAGATTCATGACTCTGAATTTATAGGTGTGGACACTGCAAGCAGTTTGCTCCAGAATATGAAAAGATAGCCAAGACTCTGAAGGAAAATGATCCTCCCATTCCAGTTGCTAAAATAGATGCTACTGCAGCCACTGCTGTGGCAGGTCGTTTTGATGTTAGCGGCTACCCAACCATCAAGATTCTGAAGAAGGGGCAGACAGTTGATTATGATGGATCCCGAACAGAAGATGGTAAGATTGAACTCTCTGAGTTTAATGCAGTGAAATGAAAGGAAGGATGAAGTAGCATCTTATTACATACACTGTACAAAAGATCAGGGGTTTAAAAAGCTGTACTTGTATGTTCCTAAGCGAACACCACCTTCATTTCAGTTCTCTTTTAAGTGGATGTTAAAGCCAAGGTGTTTTTTAGGGTTTTTTGAACAGCTTCATGTTACAGTATAGCTTCACCAGGTAATGTGTCTCTCTGATGCCTAAAGGATTCCCCCCACATGCGCATGCACCACTTACTAATGTATAGTCATTTGGCTGTTAAAATAGTGATACTCTTATTCATGCTTTGAGAGAGGCCAGCCAACAAGAGTATCAGGATTGATATATTGGCAATAGATGTGACAGTGCTATTTGACACTTAATGAGATGTTACTGTACTTCAGTCTAGGCTAAGAGAGAAGTTGTCAAGAACTGTCATTCCAAAATCTTTAATAAGAAAAGGAGACCCTGAAATAACTTGTTGCAATGTACTGTACTTATGCTCTGTAAATCTGGAGGAGCATGAGTTTTAAAATACTGACACTTTTTATTTATTGCTTGCATTTTTGTTGCATCTATTAACAAAGAAGTAAGGTACTAAAGGAGCCCAAGCAAGAAGGGGTGTAGTTAGGATTAGAATTCAGGAGTTCCTTGGTCCTAGCCATTTGCTCAGTCCAAGCTAATACTCAATCACTCATGTCTCAAATTCTTGGTGATCTCGTATCTTCCTTACAGTTTGTCACTGTAGCACGGGGAAAGATACAATCCGCATGGCTATGCAGAATTATGAACTCTTGTATTGTATTATCTTTCAGCAATTGTGGCTAAAGTTAAAGAAGTTTCTGATCCAAATTGGACACCTCCACCAGAAGCTACCTTGGTGTTGACCAAAGAGAACTTTGATGAAGTAGTGAATGATGCTGACCTAATACTGGTGGAGTTCTATGCCCCATGGTAAGACAGAATGTAAATTTCTCCTCTTTCACAGAGGTGGCATGGCCGTGAAACGGTAACGGATGGGCAGCTTTGGGCTCTCACCTGTCAGGCTTAGTTTTCCTATAAACTAGTCCCTTCCGTAGAATGGTATTCAGTTTCAAATGAGTTATGTATTTAAATAGGAATGCTACTTATGCCAGACTTGAACTTTTTAAAGACCTCTTTCTCATGAGGGCAGAGTCATCAGTGGAGTTAGCAACACATAGTGCAGTCAAACACTGTGCAAATATCTATAGTTCTAACATGCATTTCTGACTCTTATCAGCCCTCTTACTCCAGTCCTGCGCTTCTGTTGAGGAAAATGTTAACTGCTGTTATGGGTTGGGGCTGGGGGGAGATCCCACACATGCTATGGAAAAATCATTGGTCACTTTAAACTCAGAACTGAATCCATTGCTAAGATCTAGTTCTCAGCAGGTAAAAAGCTAAAAGAGAAACTCTGTGCAACTTACACCACTGAGATACTCCATATTTAATAGTCTGAGACCATTCTGTGAAGTGGCTAATACTAGGACAGGTACAGCCTTCATTAAGAAAGCACCTCTCTGAAGAGTCACGGGGGGGGGGGTGACATAGTGGGAGTACCTTGCTGGTTGCTATGCTGGGCAGTGGGTTGTGAGTGACCTCCACTGGCTGCTGTCTGCAGCACAGCCCAGCAGGGCAGGGGATGAGTCATTATGCAAGGGGGCTTTGAACAGGTATCTCCCATGGAGCGGAACAATTTCTGTCTGGGATCATGGAGGAGACAGCCTAGGGAAAGGGGCTGGAATTTAGGAGCCCAGTCTCCCCCATCTCAAGGGGGGCTGAGGCATCCTAGGCCCGGTACCTGTAACCAGATGACATCTGTGCTGTGCTGTATCCTGGAGAAGCAATAAACTCCCTCTAGTCTACTGGCTGGTGGAGTCTGTTTGTGCCATTATGGGGGGGGCAGGAGTCGGGGGACCCCAACGCGCCACCACGGGGGGGGGGGGGGGGGAGTTAAGAATTTAACGTCTTTATTTCCCATTCTGGAAATGTGAGTTGCCCCACTTCTCATGCTCAGAGGTGTAAATGCATTCTGGTTATCACCTACAAAAATCTCCTCTCTTTTTCACCCTCCTTTTAGGTGTGGACATTGCAAAAGGCTCGCTCCAGAGTATGAGAGAGCTGCCCAGGAGCTCAGCAAACGCACGCCCCCCATTCCTCTAGCTAAAGTAGATGCCATTGCTGAAACAGATCTCGCAAAGAAGTTTGATGTCTCTGGCTATCCAACTCTGAAAATCTTCCGCAAGGGCAAGCCTTTTGACTACAATGGCCCTCGAGAAAAATATGGTAACAGGTCTTACTATTTTGAGTTAGAATTGGGAGATGGATGGAAGGGTGGACCACAAACATTTAGAAGTAAAAGTAATCTTGTGTAGCATGAAGAATCTTGTGTACATAATGCTGTGGTGCAGCTGGAATCATAGGGCATAAAAACTACATTCTCTCCTTTGCCTAGGCTAACAGGCTTGATTGACTCTCCTAGAATCTTGGGTCTTGTAGCACCTTTTCATATGTGAGAAGTCAAATCAGTTAACTAAAATATGTTAATCTAGGCATTGCCCGGGTCCTTCAGGACAGGGTGCTGGCAGCGGATTGGGTGTGGGACTCAGGGCAGGACCTTAGAGGAAAGGGGACAGGGGGATGGGGGCGATGGGGATGTGTGAGCAAGAATGGGGGGTGAGTAGGGATGTAAACAGCCATTTAAAAATATAAGCATGTAACTGCTGAAAAATCATAGCAGTTACATGCTTACAAGTGCTTTATACTGCAGGTCCTACAGCAAAGCTTCTTAGGGAGCTAGTGTGTAACCTGCTGCGGGAGGGCTGGGCCTGCTACAGAAAGGGGCTATTCCAGAGGGCCCCACGGGGCTTGAGCAGCCCCTGCCCGGGGCAGGTGAGGAGTTGCTCCAGCCCTTACTGGTTAACTGGAGTGCCTCACCCATTAAGGGTGAGGCTTACCAGTTAACCATTACATCCCTAGTAAGGAGGGGGCTCAGGGTCGGGGGGGGGGGGAGGAAATCCTATCCAGCACAGGCCTTTTCTCCTCTCCCCCCACCCCCAGCACACCCTGGCCACTAGCTCCACCCTCAGCACTGTAACCAAGGGCTGGGAGGGAAGAAGAGAGTAGGGGCAGGGGGGCTATTTACTCAGTGTCCTGGGAAGTAAGATGTGGGAATATGAAGGACTAGTCGACTATCTGATAAACAAATGCTTATCCGATAGTCGACTAGTAGCTTCCCCCCTGCTTGCTGCCTCTATCACAAAGAGGCAGCGGGGGGGAAGGGGTAAGAGGGGAAGAAAGGGGTACTTCAAAGCGGTGTCCCCAGGCTGCATGTGGCATGGAGCCCGGGATCAGCTTGGGACTCCCCCACTGACCCCGGACTCCATGTAGCGTTGCCGCTTTGAAACGCCATGGGGTGCCCGGCATCAGGTTGCATGCAGCGTTTCAAAGCACCAGGGCCACAGGGAGCCCAGGCTTGGCTAGGGAGTTCCCAGCTGATCCCAAGCTCCACGCAGCACTTTCGTCTTTGAAGTATACAACAGCCCTAGGACTGTTGCTACATTTCAAAGGCGGAGGTGCCCTGTCGACTAATGGAATAGTCAATACGAAATGCATTGACTATTCCATTAGTCAAGTAGTTGATATTTAACATCCCTAGTAAGATGGCCACTCCCTTGGTGGCCCCCAGTGGACACTCTGCAGGATAGGTGTCCCCTGCAGGCTCGCTGCCCCAGTGGCCACTCTCATATCACGTCCCTCTGAACAGCAGCCCCTCCCTTCGCATGTTATGGAAAACTGTCCTTTTCCCGGGACTTCCAGATATCCTGGCACAACCAAACCCTGACCTTGCTTACGTTAGCAGAAAAGGAAGCTTTATACTAGGGATGTCAACATGTTGACGACTACACACATTCCCCACTCTTAGCATCCACCTGAGGGGGATAGAGAGGCAGCAGCGTGGAGGGTGAGGGGGGCAGGCGGGAGCTGATATGTGCAGTGAGCTAGCTTTCAAGCTGTCTCCCCGTGCATGCCAGCTCTGTGGACCTGCTCCTGCCTGCTACCCCACATTGATCAAGAGGCAGCAGCACGGGGTGGCAGTGGGCTCCCCAGAGTGGGGTGGAGAGTGCACTGGCTGCCAGCTCCGCTTCTGGGGACTATCGGAATAGTCATGTAACTGCTAAAATTTCCTGTGGTTACACAACTATTCAATTACATTCTCTAACATCCCTACTTTATACCAAATTTGCTGGTCCTAGCTTGTACCGTTGAGGAAGAGTTCTTGAGTTCTGTATCAGAGATAGCAGTGGGGGGGAGAGCGGGACAGATGGCTCCAGAGGAGTCATTTCCACCTTGTGTAAATGTGTATCTGCTGACATTTTCAGTGGTTCCACATTTACCTAAATAAATGCATTTTAGCATCCCTAACTTTTACAAGACTTAAATTATTACAGGGGCAGAATACCTACACTGTGCTTTCAAGTAAAACTTCTGAATAACTTTTTTTCATTTTTTTTGTGCCAGGTATTGTTGATTACATGATTGAGCAGGCTGGTCCTCCATCCAAACAGATTCAGGCTATCAAACAGGTCCAAGAATTTTTGAAGGATGGTGATGATGTCATCATCATTGGAATATTCAGTGGAGAGATGGACAAAATTTACCAGCTGTATCAAGATGTGGTAAAGTATATATATTTTTTTAGTGTTCTTCCATGGCTTCCTGATGGGGAGTGTTCACACATTTTTGCTCTGGGTTGAATTTTTATTTTAGCTTTTCAGCGTATCTTTAATCCTTAGGAAACTAGCTGACTTCTCAGAGGCCTTCTGAAGACTAGCTATTTTGTAATTGTTTGTTCGGGACAACTCTAGGGTGTGCAGGTGGGGTACGGAGGGAAGCTGTCCCCAGCACTGGTGATTTCAAAAGGGCCCTGGATCCTTTAAATCAGTGCTGCAGTGATTTGCAGCGCAACACAGCATGCTCTGGGAAGCTCTGAGAGCTGGCTCCTCCCTTTCAAACAAGGCCCCTCTCCTTTTGAGAGCATGGAGCCAGATCCCCCCCACACCGCTTGCCCAGGTCCCTGGCCAGTCTGGGGATGTTCATTTTGCCAGTGAAGGAGTCAGGATTTCGGTCTGCTGGTAGCTAAAGAACTCTTAAGACTCTTGAGAGACACTAGTCTGCTTGCCTGCATGTTCAATATGACACTTGCCTAGGCTCCCTTGAGTAGGGAGCCAGCAGGGAAAAATCTGGCTATATGGCTGCAGCAGGAAGTCAGGCCAGATATGGGAGAGGAGGTGACACAGGACCAATAGTATGAGAGTGTGGAGTGGCAAGGCTGGTAGCTGAGAGGTAATTCAGGAGTTAGGATATATGAATACTTGGTGGAAGCAGTGGAAAGTCAAAGCCAGAGTGGTGGGAAAGGTCTTGCTTCTCCTGCCTTTCCTGAAGAAAACTTGGAGAATAGGGGCTCTATCTTGAAGGCTAGGGGTGGAAGAGAAGGGGAAGTGTTATGCATCTTTTCAGTCCCTCAGTGGAAATAATTGACAACTCAAAAGCTTCAGAGGGATAGCCAAGTTAATCTGTAACTGGAAAAACTTAAACAACAAATAGTCTTGCAGCACCTTAAAGACTAACAAAACACGTAGATGGTATCATGAGCTTTCATAGAAGTGAGTTGTGCCCACGAAAGCTCATAACACCATCTACATGTTTTGGTAGTCTTTAAGGTGCTTCAAGACTATTTACTGACAACTCAGTTACTCTTCTTCAGTGGTCTGGGAGGGAGTGCGGTGTTTAAATGTAGAATAGACCAACTGTTACTGCCTCTATTCCTTTAATGGAGGGAGGCTGGACACCGATATCTCTTGAACCAGTCTTGGCATCCACCTGAGAGGATAGAGAACAGCAAGACATTCCCTTTTTCTTCTCCATGTGACAAAGCTTGCTCACTAATTCTTACTGCTCTGATGACCTGCCATGGCAGTGCGGCTTCATAATTAATCTGGCCATTTCAACACCACATACTGCTCCATAGTCCCATATATGGGAAAGCACCAGAAACATTACTTTGAAAGGTTGGTATTCCAAAATATTAAAATAATCCACTATCTGAAGTTGCTCAGGGTTTTGGAATACAAGAATAAATTTCAGGGGAGACTTCAGTTGAGATGCATGCTAAACTTGTCTCCACCTGTGTGTGGAAATACAGTAATATCTGATCCAGTATAAAGTTTGGTCTCTCTGATGCCACCCCTTTCCAAATCTTGGGCAAAGGGAGAATTGCCTCAAACTAGAGTTAAAGAATTTTAATCATAGAGTAGGTCTACACTTGCAATTGGGATGACCGGGGATGTGAATAGCCGTGTGTAACTCCCATGTGTGGATTCTCATGGACTTTAAGGTCAGAAGGGACCATCGTGATCATCTAATCCAGGGTTTCCCAACCTATGGGTCATGACCCAAATATGGGTTGCCATTACATTTCAAAAGGGTCACCAAGTGTCTCCCCAGGTGGCTCTGCCCCTCCTTCTCCCCCCATTTTTGAATTGCCATGGGTCACCAAATCTTCCTGAATTGTCAAAATGGGTCCCCATCTGAAAAAGGTTGGGAACCACTGATCTAGTCTCACCTCCTGCACATTTGCAGGCCACAGAACCTCACCCACCCACCCACTTGTATAATAGACCCAAACCTGTGGCTAAGTAACCAAAGTTCTCCAATCATGTTTTAAAGACTTCATGTTACAGAGACTTCATCGTGTACACTAGTTTTAGTTCATGCCCGCAACAGGCTTAAAAGTTCCTAGTCTAAATTAAGGTAATCCTGTTGAAGATAGTTAAATTAATGCAAATTAAGAACCTGTGTGGACACTGCATGCATAAATTTAGAGGAATTGCAGCGCAGCACTTTGGTATACCCTGCTATTCGCACCATCATAGTCTGAACTGCAGGGCAATGTCAACAAAGCTACTGCACCTGAGAGCTTTTGTTACTAATGATTTTTTTTCTCCCAAAACTTAATTTCTCAGCTAATGGCTTAAGAGAAGATTACAAGTTCCACCACACCTTCAGCAGTGAGATTGCAAAGTTCTTGAAAGTGACTCCTGGAAAACTAGTGGTCATGCAACCTGAAAAATTTCAATCGAAACATGAGCCCAAAATGAATGTTTTGGATCTTAAAGTGAGTAGTTTTCTAGGCTATTAGCAAAAATGAAGTCTGTTTGCTATCTATCTATCAGCAGTTTACATTCTCCAATTGCTGTTAATAGTCCACTATGTTTAGATATTTCTTTAAGATTATAAAGGCTTAATCAAAGCCTCTGAGTCAGGCTTCACTGTTACTTTGGTTTGAGTTTGGTTTTAGATACAGTGGGCCTAACTTGTCCTCATTCTGGCTTTATTATGGTCTGACTCCACTTACCCCAGTGGAGCTACCCATTACTTTCACTGATGTAAGTGAGAAGAGAATGGAACCAGCTTTTTTGCCTTCTAAAATGGCATAGAATTACTCTCTGTGCCTTTTCCATCTCCACAGACTGAGACCAAACTGAACAAGTAAATTACTTCTCCATGTTCCAGGACATCAGGGATTTATTGTGCATGATTTATAATACAAAATACATCTATTATAATAGAAATTTACAACTTGAAATTGATTAAGTAAGTTCAGCACTCTTTTTACTTCAAACAGGATTCTACTGAAGGATCTGAAATAAAAGATCACGTGGTAAAACATGCTTTGCCGCTAGTTGGTCATCGCAAGACCTCCAATGATGCAAAGAGATATGCTAAGCGACCTCTAGTGGTTGTCTACTATACTGTAGACTTCAGTTTTGATTATCGTGTTGGTGAGTTTAACTTTAGTGGGCTTTCCCCTAAAGGCAATTATTTTTGGGGAAGAAATGAACAGGGGTGGTGGGTGGAGTCCCACTTTGGGGAGGCTAGCCCCAGCTTCACCATTCTCCACCACCACCTAGAGAAGCCCTGAGCACCCTTACCCCCATACATTGAAGGGTGGCCCCAGGCCTGTCATGTGTCTGTTTCCCAGACTGAAGTCGTCATGGGGGGGAAAAGCAGGTCTTGGAAGATATTTTTGATATGCCCCATGGAGGCTCTGGGACAGCTGAGGAGGTTCAACAGTAATCTCTGGATTCCAGAGAGATTACTGGTGAACCCAGGAAGCTAAAGAACACTGGAACTTTCATGGGGCATAATAAAGCAAAAGCTTTGCTGCCAAACTCTGAGACTGGAGATCCATGGGTCATGGCAGAGCCTCTCTTGGCCTATTATATCCATCACCAGTGTTCCTGCTAAGATTTTTCCATCCATGAGCAGAGTGAGTTTGTCTTGTGCACCAATATTTAGGTCATGTGCGCTTGTTTGGATGTGTGCCACTGTGGCACCCACTAGTTACGAACAAAATTACACACACATTTTATATATATATATTTTTTTAAATTTAATGATGTAAGAAAAAATACTAAAACAATTGATATTAACAAGGTGCACGGCCCTGCACCCACCCACCCTGAAAACCACCCATTTGCTGGCCCCTGCCCCGAATACACACTGTGCCCCAGTCAGGATCACACACAGACAGCTGGTACCTGGATAGGCCTGGCTAACTGCCTACCCTCACACACACCCTGTAGTTGTTCCCAGTCTTGCAATCTGCCTCCCTCCCCCCCCCCCCATGCCACCAGTATATAAGCCAGGGCCATGCTATCTGCCTCCCCCAACACAAACGGCCAAGCACCACTGCCCAGAGACTTGTGCCCAGCCCCCCATCTCGCCTGTTCCCCTACATACATTGCCCAGAGACCTGTCCCCAACCCCACACTTTGCTGCCCCCCACAGGAATTTACCTGTGCCTGGTACCTCCCACCACCACAGATGGCTAGCTAGTGCCTTTGCCCCCAGTCCAGCTGGCTTCTGGGCCAGGTCCTTGCTGTCCTTGGCCCCCCCCCCCCCCCGTTATGACCCTGGTACCTGCTTCACTGCTCTCCGCCCAGGCTCTCGCAGCTCCTCTAGCCTTGGCCGCCACAGTAGCCTCCCACTTAGCAGCTCGTGGCTCCTCTGGCCCAGCAGCTGCAGCAGCCTACCATTTCGCAGATCCTCCGGCCCCAGCCGCACAGCAGCTTTACGCCTCATGGCTCTTCCGACTCCTGCCATTCGTCACATGGCTGTGCGGCTTTGCGTAGGTGCCCAGGGTGAAAATTTGTGTGTAGCTTAGAGGGAACCCTGCCAGCTACTCACATAGATGAGCAACAAGAAATTGCTAATTCTGTTCTGATTATTTCAGCTACCCAGTACTGGAGGACCAAAGTCTTGGAGGTTGCCAAAGACTTCCCAGAATATACGTTTGCCATTTCTGATGAGGAAGATTATTCTTCTGAAATAAAAGATCTGGGCCTGATTGACAGTGGGGAAGACATTAACGTTGCAATTCTGGATGAGGGTGGCAAGAAATATGCCATGGAACCAGAGGAATTTGACTCAGATGTGCTCAGGA
Organism: Pelochelys cantorii; assembly: GCA_032595735.1. NCBI lineage: Eukaryota > Metazoa > Chordata > Testudines > Trionychidae > Pelochelys > Pelochelys cantorii. The sequence goes on from CM064327.1 coordinate 162,933,141, forward strand.
ATTTCATTTTGGCCTTCAAAAAAGGTAAAAACCTGAAACCTCTTTGGTGGTTTTGGCAGGGAAGGGTCAGGGAAGCATTTGTGCCTACATTGGAGACAGGTTGTCGGGTTTTTTTTGTTTTGGGGGAGGGTTAGTTTTGGTGACAGTTGGGGTTTTTTTCCTCAAGATTGCATGGGGGCAGGGGAAGAAATCTCTTTCTGTTGCCACAATTGAAAATGTATGCATAGTTATCACCTGTCTGATGCAGAGTTCTGTTTTGAGGCTTTTTGTTGCCCCTTCTTGCATTTGTAGCTTCAGTAACTTTGTTGCTCAGTAGGGATGTAAAATTGCGTTTAATTAGACAGTGCCCGCTGCGGTGGATGATGCTTACCGGTTAACCATTTACATCTCTGTTGCTCAGACTATCCAATGACCTCTCGTCATTTCCAGCTATGTAGTAACATGTTGTGTGTCTGTCAATTATTTAAAAGGGTTAACCCACAATTTTCTTACAACTTGCTACTGAAATGTGTGTGTTCAAATACAAGCATTCCATTCATATTCATTTCTAGCATAAAGAATATGTCTGATATTATGGTGATGGATACCAACATAAGAGAAGATTTTTATCAAGGACATGGATTTCACTGTCCATATTCCACCAACTGCTTGTTTTAAAAATTAGCTAAGCTAGTCAGGTTTTAAATAGAGAGTGAGTTAACTCAGCTGGTGAAGCTTCCATCTTCCCTTGTTTGAACTGATGCATCTATATCCCTTGCTGGCCACCAATGACTGAAATCAGGGTTTATCCTCAATGTATTAAACCCTCTCTCTAAAAGAGCTGATAGTGATCTGATAGCTGTTCTTAGTTGAGTCCAATAGTGGTCTCTCTTGTTGACTTCACTTCTCATTTTCTTTTCTAGGAAAGCTGAAACCTATTGTGAAATCCCAGCCAGTACCAAAAAATAACAAAGGGCCTGTGAAGATTGTGGTGGGCAAAACATTTGACACCATAGTAATGGATCCAAACACTGACGTCCTAATAGAGTTCTATGCCCCCTGGTGTGGACACTGCAAGCAACTGGAACCTGTGTACGCTGAGCTGGGTAAAAAATACAAGAACGAGAAAAACCTAGTTATAGCCAAGATGGATACTACTGCTAATGATGTGACAAATGATCACTACAAAGTGGAAGGATTCCCTACCATCTATTTTGCGCCCAGCAACAACAAAAAGAACCCTATTAAATTTGAAGGTGGGAACAGAGACTTGGAGCATTTGAGTAAATTTGTAGAGGAACATGCAACAAAACTAACGAGGACAAAAGAAGAACTTTAGATGAGATGAGGGTGGAGAAAGATTTGTCTGTACAATGTAGGTAAAGCAAGTTACACTCAAAATTTGTTGAGGGAACAATACAGCAGTTTGAGCAAAGGGGATTTTTGGGCAGAAATAATAGTGCAGTATCTGATTTTTGTATTACAAAAATAATCATTCTGGACATTGAACTTCTGTCTGATATGAATGTCTTTAGGCTAGTTATAATTTTGATCTTTGGAGGAAAAATACAGTCTTTATTTTTTGTGACTACCTTGAGCCTGATTATTTTTTACTACAATGTAGTTTGTTTTGTTTTATCAAAAAAAAAAAATTGCCAAATAGGCTTGTTTCTGTCTCTTCATAGTTGTTTTTTAAAATTCCTTTTCTATTTGAATTTGTACAGCTGTTTCATATGGCTGTATCACTTTCTGTCTGAGGATGAGAAGGGAATTTTTAAATGGAGAAAAGTCTTACCAAGATCAGACGTAAACCAAAGGTGCTAACTCAATATGCTTCTAAACCTGTTTGCTTTTGCATACGCTTCTGTTCCTACAAAAACACAAGGATGTCTCTGTTCACCAGTGTCTCTCCCAACCCCTTGTTCATCCCTTACTCGAGGGATTGCATTGGATATACTCTTAAGTGAAGTGTAATGCTTGAAGTAAGAGTGTGTGATGACGTATCTTGTTTAATAGGACTGTGTCGTAATATTACTGCTGGGTTTAACCATTAAGAGCTTCATTTCTTTTTACCAAAGAGTTAGGGGCTTTTGTTCATAGATGTCTATTAATGTGAATCTGTCCATTTTCTTTATCCTTCGTGTATTAAACCCTCTCTCTAAAGGAGTCTATAGCTGTGATGTGAGCACCTGTGCATTTAGAGCAGGACTGTCCTCTTTCATTTACTGTACAAGTTGCTGTATGTGTGCCCAAGTAAGATCTCCCCAGGTCTCTTGCAATCCTATATGCCTACCTGCACTGGGTTACCGCATAAATAACTGCTGCTGTGGACTGTGTGTTTCAGGCACTCGGTCCTAAAATTCTAATGCTCACCATTTCGGGGGGGGGAGACCCCTGCAGTATTCAGTATTTTGAATACGTGACTCTTCTACAAAAACCACAAAGATAATCAAGCCCCCAAAAAGGGTGGGAATGTTGGGGAGGGAATGTTGAAGCTCTCTACTAGTGACCCTTCTTCTTTGTGGTCCAAATGTTTGGGTGCCATGTAGACTCTTACAAATCCATATAATCCATCCAGAAAACAGACTGGATTTGTGTGTGTGTTCAAGGGTTGGTACATAAAGGGAAAGAGTGATGGGAAGAGGAGGCTGGGAATACAGAGTCTGACAGGAACCTTTTAGGTTGCTTAAAGAAAGCTGCCCAAATCTCTGATTTTAATAACTTTCCTAAATGATTACTGATGAAAGCCAATGACGGGGCAATTGCAGCCTGTAATTTGGAACAAAGAAGCTTGTGCTATGATCTGACTCTCTCTTGTATGCTGTTTCCAGTGCCAGACCTGGTACTTGACTTTTTTCCCCTTTGTTAGAATTGAAAATTCATGGATTGTAATTTCCTTGAAAAAAACCTAATTTTATAGAAAATAGGTTTTAAAAATAAAATCTCTAAGAGCACTTTCTCAGAGATTTATTGTTGCAGTCTGCTCCATTTATGCCATTGTGAAAATTCCCAATGCATCACTGTTTACAGGCAGATTGCTGACCCTAATGTTGTTCTCTACCCTCGCCTGTAATGACCATTTTACCCCCTAATGTATGTGCCTTTTATAATAACTTGTCTGTTAATTCTCCACAATGTCTAAAAGAAAACTTAAGATCCTATGTAACATGCAGAATCATGCTCCCATCTTGTTCCCTCTGTGCTCTTATATTGGAGCAATATGACACTCCACCGCCTGGGTAATTCATTGTACTCATGTTTTGCTTGAGCTGTCAACATACCTAGGCAAAAATGAATATCTCATTGTTTGTGTTACAGGAATTTTACATTCCACCTTTGACTTTCTTTTTTCAAAAAACTGAATTGAAGCAAGTGAACACAGGATGTGCTATTAGAATGTGCTCAGATACTGCAGTGGTGCACACAACAAGAACCTATATAGAAAATTCTAGGTCAAATATTGTGGGCAGTTGAGTGGCCTTCAAATCCTATTTCTCTGGGGCTACGTCTACACTGCAGGCTTCTTGCGCAAGAACTGTTTTGCGCAAGAGTTCTTGTGCAAAAGGTCTTCCACAAGAGTGTCTCTACACTGCCATGTGCTTTTGTGCAAGAGCATCCATAGCAGTGTGGACGCTTTCTTGCACAAGAAAACTCTGATGGCCCTTTTTAGCCATAGGGGTTTCTTGCGCAAGAAATTCATGTTGCCTGTCTACACTACCTTCTTGTGGAAGAGCTCTTGTGCAAGAGGGCTTATTCCTCATGGGGTGAGGAATAACTCTTCCGGAAGAAGCCCTGTTTTCCAATGCTGTACTGTAAATTTATTTGCATAAGAACATGCGTGCAGCGTAGATGCTCTACAAGTTTTTGCGCAAGAACAGCTGTTCTTGCGCAAAAAGCCTGCAGTGTAGACATAGCCTGAGAGCTAAGGATGCTGCTCACCACCCTGATACAATCAGGTCTCAGTCACTTGGCTTCAGGATTTGTGACGAGGCTACATTCAAACCAATGACACAGGAAAATAAGCAAGGAATCTTCTATCTCTTCCCCATCCTCTAGCGCAGGGGCTGCAACAAAATGTTCCTGTCGCTTTTTTTTTTCTCAACACATTTTCCCAGCCTTGGGGTTCGCAAATTAAAAAATTGAGCACCACTGTTCTAGAGTAGTTGAGTCTGCGTGTGCAAATAGACTCAGATTTGTGCTCATTTCTTCAGATACATTTCAGTTATCTGAATCCACAAGCTATCTGCTTTTTATGCCCTCCAGCAAGATTTAGTAGTTGAAAGCTCTTTCAGTTCTTATTCCAAACCAATTACATTTTAACTGATAAGAGACAGTAAGGAAAATAGATGCTAACCCTCAGTTACAACTGGAAGAATGAGAACTGCAACACTTCTTATTCAAGGCTAAGGCTTCTATTTCCTTTTGTCTTTACAATCTCTCTGAACAGACTGGGTTTTGTTCAAATGCTTTCTCAGGCTCCTTTCCAGGAGCTGCAGGTGTCAAACTCCTTGTTACTTTTGAACCTGCTCTACCACACACTAATTTGTTATCTTAACAATTGCACATTTGTGCTAGCTTTAAAGATCAGAAAGATACCCTTTTCCCAAATCTCCATCTTTAAAAATAGAACTTCTCTAAGCATAACTGCTCTCTGTGCCCCGTAAAAAGCTTACGATGCCTCTTCTGTGTGAAGTAGGGATGTTAAATTTCAAGTAATCAGCTAATCGAGAAGTCAGTGGAATTTCCATCAACTACTCGATTAGTCAATAAGGGGCAAAACTGCAGAGCTGCAGCAGGGTTAGCTCTGGGTCCGGGAGCTAACCCCGCTGTGGCTTTGACTTCTAAATGCATTAAGAGCCACTAGGCTCTTAATACATTTAAAAGGCAGAGGTGTAGTTGGGGGGCGGGGAGACCAGGTGCGAGCCAGAAATCAGCTGATTACTGGCTCATACTGGTCCCCTGCTATGCCTTTGCCTCTTTTGCCCTCCCTCCTCTCCCCTCCCCCCCCCTTGCTGCTGGGGGGAACTGCCTCCTGTTCTCCCCCCCACCCCCACTTGCTACCTCTCTCTGATAGAGGCAGCAAGATGGGGAAAGCAGCTAGTCAAGTCATTACTCAACTATACAATAAGCATATGCTTATTGGGTAGTGAACTAGTCGCTTACATCCCTACTGTGAAGAACCTGATTGGAGCTTTTGTCTTCAAAATATTTGCAGTTTTTGTGCTCTGTATATATTCCTCCTCCTCCTTCTCTGTTCTTAGGAGCAGGAGAAATAACATCAGCCTGCACTGCAAGGAGCAGAATTTTATTGCAGGGGGGGCAGGGAGGAATAGTGGAAGGGGAGAGATCAGGATTTGGTGTAGAAAGAGCTGGCTATAATAGTGCTTACTAAATTTCTGAGCAGAACAAGTAAATGCCACCCACTAAGAGTGCAAATGTTGTGAGCTGAGTGGTACAGCAAACCAAATACAAGTTTTTCACTTCCTGCTGGTGGCTTTCTTTGCTTTACTCTTTGGTTTAGGTGCTCATGTCTGCTATTACTGTAGTATTCTAATGTAGCTATACCTCACAACACCCAGTTACCCTGGAATCTGAACATTCTTGCATGCACCTCCAAACTTGGCAGTGCTGCAGGGAGCCATTTTGTATGTTCGGCTACTGCCAGCTGACAATCAAACATCACATAGCTAGGAATAATCTTAGGCCTTTGTGAGACAAGGTCAGATAGCTGCATACTTTGTTAGAATGGGAAGTAGGAACTAGATCATGTGCTTTGAAATTAGGTAAATGGAAATACCTAGTGTTGACTGAATTGATTGAGCCAAACACAGCAGTTGGACAGAATACCTATGCCTTTATGCCAGCCAAGGTTTCACCTCTAGTGGCAAGGTGACAGACCACCCCAGACATCAGAAAAGGACAAGGAGGATAGGGGCTAGCTAAGGAGCCCACCTTCATTGCTAAATGGATAGTGGAATGAGACCCATCCATACAGGGACAGGATGTTTTCCATGGAAAAGAGGCACTTCAGTCTGGTAGAAAGGACTTTAAAATATAGTGTAAAGACACAAAGCCAAAACTAGAGAAAGATGTTAAATGCAGCATTAAGAGAAGCTGCCAGCAATCTTTCAAGTGTTGTGGTACAAGGATTGTATTTGGTGGCTCAGTCTTTACCAGCAAACAGTTAACACCTTTAAGTAAGAAATGCTAAATGCATAAGAATTGTCTCAGTGATGCTGTAGAAATACAGCCCTCTTAGTAAGAGAATGGAAAATTTAAGATTACAAAACCATGGTGCCAGTGAAACTTTAAAACACTTAAAAAATTAAAGCACCCTTCCCAGAGAAGAAGGAACTTGGGCCCTGCTGGATCTAAGTAGAAGTTACTACATTTAGTTAAATATTTGTTTAAATGTGTACCTCCCATTATATAGGATGGGGAGAAACTTTGTTTTGCTTTGTGATTTAGATTAATTCTGTTGATGCTAATTGATCTTGGAAGTGATTCATTGCAGGGGTATTTTGATAGGCATTTGGAATGCAGACTTTGTCTGATGGTATGAGCTTGAAACTTGTTTTGATCACAGTATGGGGACTTCCTATGGATGATAGTGGTGTGCAAAATGAGTGATACAGTGGAAACTGATGTTGACTTTGAGACACAAGTCTTGATCAGTGCAGCTAGTGCCTCCTGGAAGTAGTTAAATGTCAATGGTCCCACCCATGACCTATCTGCAGATGCCACAACAAGGACCCATCTCCTGGAGGAAGGAAAAAGTTAATATCTGCATGAGACTTTTGGTCTGCAAATGGGTGATGAACACTAGTTTAACTGTTAGGGGGTTTTACAGATGGAGAAAAAACCCTGTTCATTTTGTGAACTGACATTCCCCCTCCCCCCCCCCCCCGCCCCAATGGACAGCACCACGGAAGAAGACTATTCATTTTAAGCTATAACACTCCCTTTTTATACCCAAACATTGGGCAGAAAAATCTGGGGCAGGTAAGACTATAGATAGTGACTGGAAGCTAACCAGAGGTTCTCTTACCTGGCACTTGGGAGTCCCTGAGTTAGTTACCAGCTTTCTAGTAGCAAAAAAATGATACCCTGGCCCCTCCCCCAAAGCTACAGCCCTAACTCACTCCATCTTTCCTGTTGCTCAGTCACTTTCACCAGGCATGGGTTGTGGGCCAGAGCGTGAGGGGGGGGATGAGGGCACAGCAGGGAGCAGAGGATTAGTGTGCAGAAGAGATAAGGGATCCAGCTGCGGCTGTGGGTTCTGGAATGGGGCCAAGAGCTGAGGGATTTGTGGTGCATGAGGGGGTCTGGGGGTAGGGCCAAGGTGGTTGGAGTATGAGAGCAGAGGCTTGAGGGTTCTGGTTGGGGGTTCTAGCTCTGAGTGGGGCCCAAGATGGGTCAGGGAATGTGGACTTGGGAGGAGCCCGGGGTGCGGGCTCTGGTCAGCGCTTATCTCAAGCTCTCCAGAAGAAGTGATACGTCCTTTGTCCGAGAGAGAAGCATGGCCAGGCTGCTCTGCATGCCATGCTCAAAGCTCCCATTGGTTGGGAAGTTGGCACTTAGGACAGGGGCAGCACAAGTAGTTCCCAAGATGTGTCTACACTTAGGAGCTAAGGAACACTGCTACTAGGGAGCCTGCTATCCCCCTGTCATCCAGCCCAGTCAACAGTGCTGACTAGAGCTACCAGGGTCTCTTTTTGACCAGATGTTCCCGTTTCAAAACTGGACACCTGGCAACCTGACCTGAGTCCTCAGAAAATTTTGTAACAAAAAATGTTTGCAAATAGAGTGGTTAAATAGGCCTTTGGAAAAATCATTATTAATAATGTACTCCAATGTAAGAGAAAAATGGATCCTCAAAAACCCCATAAAAGAAGAGGTATGCAAATGTTAATGGTGAAACTAATGATAATTTACAATTTAATTAATCAGAGACTGTGGTCCAAACCAATATAAAAATGAAAATCACATGTCAAAGACAGTTTGAATATGCAGTAAAAACAATAAACTGTTTTAGAAAAAGGTTATTCTGAACCTTACCTTAGCAAGCATCTCCCCATAGAAGCCTAGTGTGGAAAGTTTGTTCAACCATTATATAAGGGCTGAAAGAATTAAATGAATCTACACTAATATTCACAAATCCCATGAAAAGAAACCAAAAATATCTGGGGAATAATAGGCACTGGGATACGAGTTCTTAATGGTACAAATAACAGTGGTTATACTAGATGCAGTGGGGCAATACCTACAGAAATTTAGCAATTTCAAATCCAGTAAGCATCGTATGGGATAGGGTGGCACAAGTTTTAAAGGAATAGAAGCATTCCCCTAAAAAGGATAATCTCTACCACTTACAGACTGTTGGTACCCTCTATAATACTATTCCTTGACCCCGGCATGCATGCAAATGCAAATTAATATAAATATTTGAAAATTTATGTATGAGATATTCCCATTTATTTTTTAAAAAAATCCACACAGTCAAAAAAGAGATTTTCCTATAATAGTGATCTCTGTGGCTGTGTTTACACCACGAGTTTTGCTGCAAGAGCCTGTGCAAATGAAGCGTGGATTAGCATTTTCTCATGCTTCATTTGCATACTCTCTTCAGATCTGTTTTTGCTCTAGGAGTTTTTGCACAAAAATAAGCAGTGTGGCTGTTTCCTTTTTGCGCAAGATCGGTATACCTCCTTTTTTGAGGCATAAGGGTCGCGAATGAAAAAAGGTTGAGCACCACTGGTCTAGATATAGCCTGAGGAAGGGAAGTGTTCTCCACAGACTTGACCATTGTCACACTAGAAAGCTGGAGCACAGCTGAGCTGTGAGCACTGGCCTTTCCAAGCTTAAATCAACATAAATTGGCACTCAAGGGCATGAATGTGAGCAATATAACCTGTGTGGACATAAGCACTGGTGTGGAGAGTGTGTCAGAAGTAAGTAAACTAACAGTAGAGCTCTCTACCCACCAGCTTAGAACATCAATACAGCTTACAACTGTGTTGCTGTAAGCTCTTTAATGTAGCTGTAACCTCCACATGTGGCTTTTTAAATCAGTTTAGTTAAACTGGTGTAAAGCCCTATGCAGACCCGCTTTGATCCAGGATAAAATGGTTGATATTGAATTTGCTTTGTCAATGCCTTATAAAAATTGAGTTGCAACATCCCTTTTTAAATTCATCTTATTTAGGGCCACAGTGGTAGTAAACCAATGATCCAGCTTATCCCCAGCTGTCACTGTGTAGCAGATGTCTACACCTGCTCTTTCCCCTGGGGTCACAATAAAAGATGCTTTTCTCATACCAATGCTGGGGTAAATAAGAGAATGTGGCTTCTCGTTCCCTTGCACAGCATGTCTTGCTAATAATTCTAAAACACAGTTTATGTCTAGTTTAAGAATCCAGTGAAGTCCAGTGTACATGCTGGATTCTACAGGCCTTAGGAAGTCTGCAACATACCGATGTCAGTTTCTTGAATCACTGTCTGGCATACTTTTGGAGGGGCATGGCTGCCGATTGCCATCTTCCTAAGTGAGTGCTGTAGCCTCCATGCTAGGGGCACCTTACTTTGTACAAAAGTACTATGCTGCATGTGCCTTTGCGGCATGCGCCGTTTCAATGTGTTTGAATGGCCATCTGAACAACCTTTGGGTTGATGATGCAATTTAAATGGCATTTTCACAGCATACGCTGGATGACGCTGCTTAAGTTGAAGCTCTCGAGATCTGAAGAGACAGAGCCATGCTCCAGGTTGCTTTCTGCAAGATGAAACACGGGCAACGACTTGGTCTTTGAATTTTTGGGGATACTTGCGTGAGAAAGGTGGAGGACTTTGCTTTCAGAAATGCCACTAAACTTCAGTGTTGTTGCAGAAGGGAAGCATGAAATAAAGTTGTATTTTCCCAGCAAGGCAAGGATGCAGGAAGTTTCATCACACTTTTATTAGGGATCCAGTCCAGTAAACATGAAGCCTTAACTGTATTTCTATTTGCTTTAATTCTGAAGAGCCTGTTGGCTCTCCATCATTGCTGCTCACTTTGCATATTCAGCTTGACACCTCCACTTCTGCACACTTTGTCCAAACAATGTAAATCACCCTCAAATGTCTTTCTTTATACCAGAATAAAATTCTTTGAAATCCCATACAATCACAGCCTGATATAGTTACACACAGGGAAAAGAGAGCAGAAGGTGCACTTAGCAAAGGCAAATTATGATCTTAACTGTCTATTTATGGCCAGAAGAGACCATCTAGTCTGATCTCCAGTGTATCACAAACCATAGAAATTCATCCAGGTACTTCTTTATAGAGGCCAAAACTTACATTTGACTAAAATATATCTTCAGAAAGGCACCCAGCCCTGGTCTACACTAGGGAGTTATTTCAAAATAACCCCCCTTGTTTCCAGATAGTAAGCAGCACATCCACACTACCAACCCTGTGATTTTGAAATAATGGGCTGATTATTTGGAAATCTGTACTCCTGCTTTCCTCATAAAATAATGCTTATTTTGAAATAGTTATTTAGAAATTGCATTAGCGTGGATGCTCTGCTGCGACTATTTTGAAATAACTACTCCCCAGAGTTATTCGCGGTAATTACTCCCCAGTGCTTCCTGGTGCTCTAAGTTGAGGTAGCGCATCCACAATAACTCAGCCTGCCTCAGACTAATTTTGAGTCTCTCCTACAGTGGGGACAGGTTATTTCAATTTTGTTATTTTAGAAGTTATTTCAAATTTAGGTATTTTGAAATAATTTTCTAGTGTAGGCATGCCCCTAGTGGATATATGCATTATCCTACCAATGCTGGCACTCCAGTTATCTTTACTGAAATTATAGGGCTACAAAGATGAAGTCATAAAGTTAACAACAACCCTCGTTGGCATAAGTAACAGTATTCAGCAAATTTCTGTCTTAGGAACTCAGTTTTCTCAACTAGTAAGTTAAATGTGTCTTACACTTCCTTTGTTATTCCCCTGAACATAGAGGAAGTATGTTACAATATAGCAGTTTTTAAACTATGTTGGGGGTTTTTTCTGTGAAAAGCTATAACAACAAACTGGTCATTGAGAACTATATCAGTGTAACTAAGTCACAGCACACCATGGCTGGGCAGAAGTCCATAGACGCCTTAATAATAGATGTGCTTCCATTTGTTTCCAGCTCTTTCCAAAGCAACAGAAAGAGACATCTCTATTGATATATGAGTACTTCAGATGCCAACCCATAGATGGCATGGGTTAGTACACTAACCTGTTACATTATATCAGTGGTCCCCAACCTTTTTAACCACAAGATCACTTTTTCAATTTAAGTGCAATGTAAGATCTACCTCAAACCCAAATACCTTTGCCCCACTTCCTTCCTGTCCCTTCTTTGAGGCCCTGGCCCTGCTCCACCCCTTCTCTGAAGCCTCACCCTGCTCACTCCATCCCCCTTCTTCTCCCATCATCACTCATTTTCACCAGGCTGGGGTTGTGGGTTGGGGTGCAGGTTCTGGTCTTGGCCTAGAAGTTTGGAGTGTGGAAGGGGCTCCAGGCTTAGCCCAGGACAGAGAATTGGGGTCCAGGAGGGGTTTCAGAGCGCAAGTTCTGGGAAGGAGTTTGGGTGCAGGGGGACTAACATCTGGGGCAGGAGGAGGTTCAGGACTGGGACAGGGATTCAGGAAGCAGCCTCTGGCTGGGCACCATTATCTGAGACTGCGACTGGGTGGTGGAGTGGTGGAGTTAAGGCAGCTTACTCCTGCCCTGACCTTGTACCACTCCTGAAAGCAGCTGGCATGTACAGCAATGGTTCCATGGTGCCATGTGCTGTCCCTCATCAACAGGCACTGAGCCCACAGCTTCTACTGGCCATGGTTCCCTGTTACTGATCAATGGGAGCTGCAGAAGTGATATCTACAGGCAAGGACAGCATGTGGAGAACCTCTGCTCTGCCTTTCTCAGTGGCTGCAGGGACATGCCAACCAATTCCAGGAGCAGCAGTTACCACAGGGATAATAACTCCAGCCATGACAGGTTAGGCATTTTAGAACTCACTACTCAAATAATTAAATTTAAGCATGAAAGAGAAATGAAAATTATGAAATGCACAGACCAATTAAAACCAAAAATAACACTTTGCAAGCAGTAAAAGATGTAACAACAACCTGCCCCTTTCCCCCACAAATGTGTTGGGTCAGGAGATGAGAATAAAGGACTGTGTGTGTGTGTGTGAGAATCATACACACACACACACACACACAATGTGTGTGTGAGAGAGATTTGCATTGTCAAGCTCCCTCCATCCCTTTCTGTCTGGAGATAGGGTATAAAAGTGGGGGGAGGAGGGGCAGCCTGACATCAGCACCCCTACTTCTCCCTCCCAAACCCTGCATAGCAAGCAGGAGGTTCCTAGGGGGGGCAGCTCCAAGGCAGAGGGCAGGAGCAGCATGACAGTGGGTGGAGGGGCAATGGAAGTGCCAGCACTTAATAGCTTCCTGGCCAAACTAGTCAGGATCATCTGTCAGAGGCTCCAAGATCTACTGTAGATACCGATCTACTGGTTGGTGACCACTGCACTATATAAACAAACTTGCTTAATCCAACCACCTTTTCTACTTTTCAAATTCAGTGATTGTGGTGGGTTAGTTGATTTGTTTCAGATCCTATGTAACAGGATATTTCTACACAGTTTAAATTAAGGAGACAATAGGTTCTGCTCAATCTTTTTTATTCACTGTGAAAATCAGGGTCCAGGCACCCTAAGGGGAGAACAGGTTTAAATGTGAAAAACAAACAGTTAAAACCAACTGATTTGCAGACTGTGGTGTTCTACTATAAAAGAATATTGAGTAAGGTCTTTTATGAAAGCCTGTAATGTTCTGACTCAATGGTAATTAAGAGATATGTATACAGACCGTGGTTATAAGTTTATATGTTTGTGTATATAGAAAACAGCTCAGTCTGTGCTACATCAGCTACATCTCTCATCAAGTCAGTCAAGCAGTGAGGGACACCTCCTACATCAGCCGTTCAGTCTACACTACCACTTAACGGCAGAAAAATTTGTCCTCATGCGGGGGAGTGAACATTACACCACCACCCCAGCATAAGTGGGCATGTTCATAGCGCTGTATCAGTGGGAGAGCGTCTCTCACCGACATAGCTAGTGCCACTCACTGGAGAGGGATTAATTATTATACTGTGGGAGAGCTCTCTACACAAGATAGCTTACAATGGTACAGCTGAAGCTGAAGATGAACATTGTGAACAATCTCAGGGCAGGAACCTGTCTGTAAATGCTGGATCCTTCTTATAACTAGGTGGTACAATGAGAACTTATTTTAAGGCAATGGGTTACTTTTATTAGAAAAAGGATTTTATCTAATATGGAAGTGTACATCTTGATGTTTATTTTCTGTGTAATTTATATAGGTGTTTTCTCTTCCTGTTTCATCTTTGAATCTTTGGGTTGAAACTTTTAAATAACCTTTTTGTGTACTTCCATCCCATATAGCAAGGGGCACCTCCTACTCCAGGGCTTTGTCTACACTGCGGCTTTTGCCACAAGACCCTATGCAAATGAAGCATGGCTTAGCATATCACCATGCTTCATTTGCATAATTTATTCAAGCTGTTTTTGCACAAGGTGTTTTTGTGCAAAAACAAGTAGTATGGACTTTTTTTTGCTCAAAACAGGGGTTTTGCACCAAAAAAACCCATCCACACTGCTTGTTTTTGCACAAAAACAGCTTGAATACATTATGCAAATGAAGCACAGCAATATGTTAATCTGCGCTTCATTTGCATAGGCTCTTGCGGCAAAAGCTGCAGTGTAGATGTAGACCAGGGCTATATCTACACTGCAGGCTTCTTGTGCAAGAAGCCTTTTGCGCAAGAGTTTTTGCGCAAAAACTTCTTGCGCAAGAGCACATCCACACCTCAAAGCGCATTGCAAAAGCGATGTGCTTTTGTGCAAGGGAGCGTCCACACTGCATGGACACTCTTGCGCAAGAAAGCTCTGATGGCCATTCATAGAATGGCCATCAGAGCACCCGTGCTTTTTCTCATCGGGGTTTCTTGCGCAAGAAACCCCTCTGGAGTGTCCACACTTGCCTTTTTGCGCAATAGCTGTAGCACAAAAGGGAGTTATGCCTCGTAGAAGGAGGTTTACCTACACCGGCAAAAGCCCTTTGTTCTGCCGTTTTATTGCTGATTTACTTGCACAAAAGCGCATTTGAGGTGTGGACGCTCTGCAAGTTTTTGCGCAAAAACCTTGCAGTGTAGACGTAGCCCCGATGTTTAGTCTACATTACTACTTATGTCAGCAAAACTTGTTGCTCAGATCGGGGGGGGGGGGGGGAGGGGAGAAGGAGAAGGAGGGTGAACATTCTACTACCATCCAAGAGTGACAAATTATGTCAGCATAAGTCAGAGTGTGCACAATTCTGATATGCAAACTTATTCTTGAGTAAGCTAGAATTTGGATGGCTGATTTCATGCCATCTGGGGCAACAAACTAGAGGGGAACAGTCCAAGAGTCTGATAATTAAGAAATTGGGGGGGATGGATTTGGGGAGACCTAAGACAGGAAGGATTGTTGATGTTACCCTGCAAAAGTCTGGAATGGTAAGATACAGGGTGAAACTTCAGGTATGAGGACACGCTACTGATGTCAGGGATCTGAACTATAAGTACACAACATGGAAGCCCCCAAGCTTACAGTGCAGGCAGTGACAGAATCTGTTATGGCAAAAATGTCACATTCACCTCCTTCCTGTCTTCACGTATCACCCTACCATACTGTATCAGTTGGTCTTCTCCCACAGCTTCCATTCCAAACCTTCCTGCAACATAATGTGGTGGACAGATACCTTAAACTCTTGTACGACTCTGGTAATGAGATGATAGTGTGAATAAGCCATGCAGAGAGACAGACAAAGGAAGCAGTGATTGAGATCAAAAGGTATTCTTTCTTTGATCACAGTACTGTGACAACAAATTTCAGTGGTAAATAACCCACAGTCACTGCAACAATTGTTTTATGTCTAACAATACATTTTCGTTTTTGCCAGTATTTAGGCTTTCAGGTAACAAGTATTGGCAACTTATCAAAACCTGCATCAATAATTAGTATTACACATTTATATTGCACCAGTGCCAAGAAGCCGCCTTCTGTGGAAGATCTGTTGAGTTATGCAGTGTACAGCCATGAAGTAAGTAATGATCTCTGCCCCAAAGGCAAGATATAATTAGTGGATCAGACAAAGAATCAAGTGGGAAGGCTCAGGGAAACAAAAATAATATCTTAGCCAATCAATAAGAGACATCACAACTCATTATCTACATATATAATCAGTAGCAGATGTTATAGCTAGATCTATACAAGTGTGTAGTGGCACTAAAGTAGATGTGACTTTAGTCAAGGGATATGTTGAAGCGAGAAGAATCATAGAGGTTACAGATACTATTGTAATATTGGTACAATGTATTTGAAAGGCCACATCCTAATGTGGAGATTTTTCTCTTTTCAAACTACCCCTTACTAAATATATGTACATTTGTGATCACATCATAGATGAAGGCAAAACAAAGGTATTTTTTTTAAGACTGCAAAGACAGAAGCAGCTTTTTTGAAATTTAAAGGTGCCATTGAACATGGAAACAAGGTGGGTTTTCATGTTTTGCAATGTACATGTTCATAACACAAACTACGTTTATCTCATGCAACACTATATTTCATCATACTTTGCAAGAGAGGTCTGAAGTACAGTCCAATAAATCAATTGCACATGACATTTACACGAGAAACAAACTCTACAGTAGAGATGACCTCCATATGCCTGTTCATGCTGATCCCTTTAACCAAATGTTTTCCCAAAGTTAGGGCATCTTCATTGTCTGAGAGCAAGACAGGAGAATTCCAAAAGTACATTGCTAAACACAAGACAAACACAACTGAGCAAAGATGAAGTGCTTCATGAACTGTACTCCAGTTACCTCAAAGATTTAGCCCCTCTAGGACAGATGCACTCACAAATTATGCTGTGGGCCCAACAAAAACAGGAATTCCTCAGGTCAGTTCCTGTCTATTTAAAAACAATTACTTCTGAAACTGTCTTTTCTTGTTTTAAAAGTGAATGTGATGTTGACAGCTGAGGAATACCACTCTGCCTGCCATACAAACAGTCATGGCAGGTTAGGGCTCAATTGTCCATTGACTGGACCACAATATAACATTTCCATATGCCATCAGGATATTCAGATTATATTCCCTCCTTTACAGCCCATAGACAGGGTTGAGTGAACTGAACTGTTGTGCTTTGGCTGGAGGTGTAGAATTGTAATTTACTGAGTTGAGATATGTAGTTAAAATAAAATACAAGGCAAGTTAGGAGTATAGGTACTGTTTTAAGGTTTTGATGATAAACCTGAAAGCTTAATTCCTTTCAGTTTTGATTAAACAAAATTTAACCAGCATTGAGAAAGCAAATATGTAACAGTCCTAAATGCAAAAGACTAGTCAAGTGCAGTAGTGGGAAGGGGGGAAAGAGAGAACAAGGAGATCAATCTGTAACTGACTGTGAACAATCAATTGAGATAACCCACTACCTTCGGACCAGCCAAAAGCAAAGCTTGCTTGAACAGGTATTTATATCTTACTGATTTTCTTTTCTTTTCAGTTATGGTTATAATAAAATTGTATTTGTGTCATGTTATGCTTGCAATACCATTCATGTGCCCCTTAATGCCATAAGTGAGAAGAACATGCGAGCAAGGGGAAAACTGCAGGAAGAAAAAAACAGCATCTGTTGTGCATCGGATCTTCAGGGCTGCATGCTGGGAAAGCAGTATGCAAACTAAGCAACTTCGCTCAAGCGGCTGTGTTTCATGAAAGGCAGACACGCGGGAATGAGATTTGTGCCTGCTGCCCAATCAGATCACTTACTGCGGTACGTCAGCGTGAATGCAATGCTGCTGCGGTGCACGAGTAAGCTTAGGGCTGAGACCATGTGTCCTACTGCTTTTCACCACTAGGTGACACTGCTCTCCCAGGAGAGACTGCCCTGAGCAACCTGGTGGCTCTCAGCTCTGAAGCAGCGCAGGGGGAGGACTTCAAATAAACTGGAGGGGCATCAGAGGGACATTTGGGTGAATTTGGGGGCATGTTAAGATACACAATTTGCACTAAGCATATTGAGTATCTTATTTCAAATCTATCTTGAAATAGCTTATTTTGAAATTTGGCATGTCTATGCAGTGCCAAATTTTGAAATAATATGCTATTTCAAGACATCCCTTAACCCTCGTGGAAGAAGAATTACCGGGATGGCGAAATAGCATGCCTGTTATTTCGAAAAATATTTTGAAATAATGAGGGGCTTGTGTTGATGCAGGGTAGTGTGAAGTGTACCATAACAAATATCCATGCAGTATAGACATACCTTACAAATATATATATAGTATCATGAACTTTCATGGCTAAAAGCCACTTCCTCAGATGAGCTTGAGTGACTTTTATAAGAGATACCAGCTCTAAACTTAAAGCTGACAATACAAAAGAGGAGCTCGAAATTAGAAATAAAAAGGGAGAATAAAAGATATCATTAAAAATATGAGATGTGATTCAACATAACGCAATCTTTCCGGGACTTTAGAGGATAGATGCTGGATAATGAATTAGTATTTCTCGCAAGTATTTGTCCTATATTGTACTTCACATGATTGGCAAGAATACATGCTATTTGTAATTACCTTAATTCACAGGAAATATATGTAATAGAGCAATCATAGCTTGTGGTTAGCTAGCAGGAAATTAAATTTGTGATAGTCTGTCCAACATGGAAAGATGGCAAAATATAATGTGAAAGCCAATCAATTTTTTTAAACTACATTATTCTAAATAACTTTCAATGCAAATTATCTGTGACATAACTCATAAAATATTTCAAGTGGATTTTGAAACAACAGGACACGTAATAGTGTGCTTTAATCAAGAATTATCCTGCAGACAGACTGTAACAGCTCCTCTATCATCTGTGTTTGGCACTGTGGTCTTTTGTGCCAAACCAGCTACTTGTGTACACAAAAGAAACCCTATTCTGAAACCAACCTCCAAAAAATTCTTAATTCCACCTAACAGAAATGCAGTAGGCCCCATTATGGGCTCAGTCAAATGCAGGGCTCCAACTTTCTAATTGCACAAAACTGAACCGCCACCCCCTGCCCTCTCCCCGAGGCCTGGCCCCGCCCCACCCCTTTTCTGAGGTCCTCGCATCCCACTCACTCCATCCTCCTCGTGTTGCTTGGTCTCCATCACCCTCACTCGCTCATTTTCAGAATGGGCAGGGTGTTAGAGAGAGACAGGTGAGGGCTTTGGCTGCAGGTGCAGAATCTGGGGCAGGTTTAGGGTGCAGAAAGGGGTTCTGGGCTGGGGGGGGTGGAGCTGAGGGGTTTGGTGTGCGGGAGGGAGCTCCAGGTTGAGGCAGAGGATTGTAGTGTGGGATGAGGTATGGGTTCCAGGGAAGGCTCAGAAATTAGAGTATGGGAAGGAAATCTGGGCTGGGGCAAGGGGTTGAGATGCGGGGGTAAGAGCTTTGGCTGGCGATTCAGACTCTGGGGCACTGGCGGCCTTAGACTGGGCAACAAGGGTGGCTGCCCAGGGCAATGGGCTGATGAGTGCACATATGAATAGTCTCATGTGACCTTACCTGGGTCCGGCCAGCTAATCAGGAGGGGAAACCCAGCAGCCAGCTCACCCAGGGTCAGGGAGGACAGAGGCCCTCACTTACTTGTTTCAGGTAACTCTTCTGCTCTGGTGGGAGCAGCAGCAGGGTGAGCGCTCCCTATTCTCCTTGGGACAGAGGGTCCCTTGTAGGAGCCATGTGGGGAGCGAGTGGGGCAGGCTGTGCTGGAAAAGGCCAGGGGTGGTCGACTGAGTTTGGTGGGGATTGAAGGAGTGTGTGCGTTTGTGTGTGTGCACGCAGCTTCTCTCTGTGTTCTGACTCGCTGGGGTTTGGAGCAGCCTTGCTATCTGAGCTTGCTATCTCCCCCCCCCTTTTCTTCCTCTTCCCCCCCTTAAAAGCGCCACTTGTCCAGCAAAGGGCTTTCCCCTGGCTCTGCCTGCAGGAGTTGTGCACTGTGCACCTATTTGTGCTCCCATCCCATCCCTTCCCTGCAGAGAGGTGACACGGGGCGGGAGGGAGAGAAGGGGGGAGGGAGCACGTACACTGCACTGGCTCACATTATCCCCACCCAGTTTTCTGATAAGGTCTGCCTGCCCAGCTCTTTTCTCCTCCCTCTCCTGCTTGCTGGAGGCAGCCTGTGGCCAGGAGAGGAGAGAGAAACAAGTCGCATGTGCACCAAAAAGCAGACACTGGAGTAGTAGGGAGGAGGGAAGGCTGCTGCTTCAGTTGTGCAGGGAGAGGTGAGGTAAGGGAGGAAGGCATAGTTGCTTTACCATAGGGAAATTGATAGGGAGGGCTGGGCTACTGGCTGGGGGGGGCTGACACTTGAGTTGTTGGGGGAACCTTTAAATTGTGCCCCCCATCAGCAGTTGGTCCTGTCCTCCTCCTTCTCTGGCTGGCTCAGAAGCTTCACTCACTTTGGGGGGGAGGGGGTGCAGCTGCTTCCCCAATGTTAGGCAGGCGAGTGGGTGCAGAGGAGATAAGTGGGTGTTTCTGAAATCAGCTTTCATATGTACCCCCTACTAACAGGAGAGGGAAATGGGTCCCAGTAGGTAATGTCTGTCTGTCTGTCTGAAACACATACCTTTCATTCAACTCTTGATCACTATCCACACCCTCAGGTTTCATTTATGTTTTCACTATACGTTGTACTTATCAGTATGCTGAAATTTCTCAGGGCAGCAGGCCTTGTCAAAACTGTTGTTGGACACAGTGTTGATCTTGCATCAGGATTAAGAATAAGGAAATTTTCTTTGCCCCCATCTTAACCTACACATGTTCTTCACTGGGGTTCCTAGTTTGAGACTCTGAGGATAATGAGTGGTTCTGTGACTTGCAGTTTCAATGAGGCCCTTAAACTCAGAGGCTATGTCTACACTGCCCCCGTTGTGCGCAAAAAATATGCAAATGAGACAAAACGTGGAATATCATCATGCCTCATTTGCATAATTAATGAGGCTCTGTCTTTGTGCTTTTGCACAAAAAGAAGCCGTCCATAAAAAATGGAGCCTCATTAATTATGCAAATGAGGCGTGGTGATATTCCACACCGCCTCATTTGCATATGTTTTTGCGGAAAAGGCTTTAGTGTAGACATAGACAGAGAGAAGTTAATGGGAACATAGGCTCTGTCCCATCCCACCACCCCCTCTGCAATGCTTCACTCCTGCTGCTCCAGCTTATAAAGAGGCTTGGTAGAATGCAGTTTTTTTAAAATATAAATTTGTGTAATATATGTTTTAAGCCTTTTGTCTTTTTATAATTTTCACAGTGATGGGAAATTATGGGGGAGGTCAGATAATTTTTTAATGTCAGTAGAAGCTGAGATTCAAAGAGTTCAAGCTTTACAGCTGTTAAAATACAAACAGAGAGAAGGTGGGTGAGGTAATATCTTTTTTGATTTTGGATCAGCTTTGGTTGTTGAGAGATCAGCCCCTTTGAGCTCCACAGACTTGGAGAAGAGCTCTCTGGGGTTCCAAAAATTGTCTCTTTCACCAACCATATTTGGTCCAATTAAAGATATTACTTCACTCACCTTGTGGGTCTCATCCTGGTACCAACATATCTACAACAAAACAGCAAAACCATCTAAATGTCAATATCACATATCAAGATATAAAAAATAAAAATCCTCATACCAGACATGAGTTGTTGATTTAACTATTCATTCGCTTGTCCATTTGTCACAAGCCCAGTTCAGAAGGTTATATCACTTAATTTTAATTCTAACAAGTTCTCAAGCAGCATTTTTCTTGCTTTCCCTATCTGTAAATAATTTAATTATTACTGATGGAAATATTTCGGGGTTTGTGTGTACTGTGAAATCAGCAGCCTACTTTCTAAATTATTTGCACACAAAAAAAAATCCTAGAGATTTCAGGTGCCTAAGTATCCTCTGGAATCACAATTAAAGTTGCCTCCCTGCCTGGTACCCTGGTGGCCACAGAACTGCAGGAGGGCCATGGGCTGAGGCAAGATACA
This sequence comes from Pelochelys cantorii, assembly GCA_032595735.1. Lineage (NCBI taxonomy): Eukaryota > Metazoa > Chordata > Testudines > Trionychidae > Pelochelys > Pelochelys cantorii. Next base: position 162,954,283 of record CM064327.1, read on the forward strand.
GCCCCCATTTCACAGCATGAAGCTCATCTTGAGCTGCAGGCCAAGCAGTGGGCAAAAGTGGCATCTGCAGAGCAGCTCAAACTGTGGAGGAAGAATCCCACTGACGGATGAGTGACACACTCAGGTTTTTCACCCACTGTTTCATTTCACAATCTGATGCTATTCAAAAATAGCAGCCTTCCCTCCGTGCCTCGTATCTTAGGGTAAATATTTAATCTAAAATAATTAATTCTCCGTGTAGCTCTTAAAGGAAGGGCTTGGCCAAGAAGCACTGATAATGACAATTCCCTTTGCAAGGGGCAGAGAGAATAGCAGGCCCTGCACCCAGGGGAGCAAAGGACTAAGCGCTTCCTTCATGTGTCCCAAGGACGTGCCTTCTCCCTTAATCTCCTGAGACTCCAGTTCTACCCGCTGTCTATGGAGAAGGCCTTGGCTCACAATCTTGCCTGTCATAAGCAGTATCACAGTTTGCAGCAGCAAAGGCAGCGCTGCCTTCTGAATCTTAGCATCCTGGTGAACATTTTGTGTTTGTTCTTATTCATTAGTTTAATGTTTAGTTATTGACACATTATTATTTTAGTAAAATTGAATCAAATTTTGTGTCAACTTTTTGAGTTAATTCATGAAAACTTTTGAGATTACCGATTTACTTCTGAAATGTTCACTAGCAGTACTATATACTTAAACTCAAGGGGTGCCAAATACAAGTTCCCCCAGGGCGCCATTTTCCCTAAGGCTGGCCCTACTCTGTCATCCAGAGATGAGGGGTTTAAGGTGCAAGAGGTGGCTTCAGGCTGGAGCCAAGGGGTTTGGAGTGCAGGAGGTTCCCAGATCTGGGGCAGGAGGTTGGGGCACAGGACATTGCTCCTGGGAACCACTAGCAGTTTCCCAGAAGCAGTGACACATCCCATGGCTCCTAGGCGAAGGTGTGGCCACGTGACTCTGCATGATGCATGCTGCCCCCACCCACAGATGCCATCTCTGCAGCTTCCATTGGCCTCAGTTTCCAACTGATGGAAGCTAAAGAGCTAGTACTCAGAGCATGCAGAGCCTCTCGACTGTTCTTCCACCTAAAAGATGAGGGATATCGCCCCTTCTGGGGGGCCTGCCACCTCCATCAATGAGACTTAATGGTGCAGTATCAGAGCCACCAGTTTCCCTTTTCAACCAGTTGAAAAAAAGACACCTGGCAAGCCTAGACAAATTGTGAGAGTCACACCAGGCTGTTGGGTTTCAAACCAAAATTTTCTTTTTCCAGGAACTAAATTTGTATTTAAGTCCTTTCCGGCAACCTCACTGTTATAGCCACAACAAAAACAAAGTCTAAGCATATTTCATGAGCACTTTGTCCAGCCACTTCAACTCAAAATCAACATACAAAATAGAATGTACACCTCAGACTCACTCAGCCAACTACACATTTCCCCTATGCAGGGACTGCTACACTTAGGCCTGGGAGTAAAACAGGGTCCAGCTGGGACCATATATCCTCCAGCATTCCCTAGGTCCAGAACTGTGCAGAAAATACCTGACTCATACAAACACTGTGGATCTAGCATTAGGATTTGGGGGTGGTACCTCCTTCTTCCACCAACAGCCTTAAGAAAAGTACAGAAAAGAGTCAGCCAGAGGTTCCAGCTGTTAGGGGCAGATGGCAATGTATGGATGACTCATGCATCCATGTTGCAAAGTTTTTTTCTCAGGCTAAAGAATCCTAAGAGTAAATTTTGCTAGATACCATAATAAATTAGCAAGGCTTAAAAGTGAATGCCAAATTGTTTTGGTAGGCTACTGTCAGTGATGTTTGACTTCATTTTGGAGAAGGAACTGTAGTGCCTTTAAACCTCCAAAATGTAAATATTTATGATAGATCTTTATCATGATTTCCCGATACTAGTTTGCAGTAAAACATTGTCCCTAGATAATCCTAAAGAATCAAGGTACTGATCTCCTAAACTAGATTTGGTATCTCTTATTCTCCCTTTCTCTTATGAAAGGTATTGATGTATTGCAAGACAATCATTGTTATTGTCTTTGTTGTTCTTTACTACATACTCAATAAGCTTTAAGTTTGGGGGTGGTGTTTATTTTTAACTTGTTTATGAGAAGGCAGTGGATGTAAACTCCAGATGTTTTTTCTTTCCTGGACTCAATTAACAAAAACCAAATATGGTCAGAGTGTGTAGCCTGGCTCTGCTATACAATAGCCCTATCTCATGACAGAATGTATTGACTACTAGAGTCCTCTGTTCTGTTATTGGTGACTGTGGAGATTTCCGTAACAAAGGAAAGTTTTGCAGATGAATTGAGTTCACCCCAGTTAAATTCTATTTGATTATTTTATAAGGATGAGGTTCCAGTGGATGGGGTTTGCATTTCTGTGAGTAATGTTTTACTTTACTGTTTTAGTAGCAGTTTAGTTTCAGCCAGCATGTGCAGTAAGTCTCCATTTAAACTTTTACATCTTATAGAATCACAGAATACTAGAACTGGAAGGGACCTTGAGAGGTCATCAAGTCCAGTCCCCTGCCCTCATGGCAGGACCAAATACTGTCTAGACCATCCCTGATAGACATTTATCTAACCTACTCTTAAATATCTCCAGAGATGGAGATTCCACAACCTCCGTGGGCAATTTATTCCAGTGTTTGACCACCCTGACAGTTAGGAACTTTTTCCTAATGTCCAACCTAAACCTCCCTTGCTGCAGTTTAAGCCCATTGCTTCTTGTTCTATCTTCAGAGGCCAAGATCAACAGGTTTTCTCCCTCCTCCTTATGACACCCTTTTAGATACCTGAAAACTGCTATCATGTCCCTCCTCAATCTTCTCTTTTCTAAACTAAACAAACCCAATTCTTTCAGCCTTCCTTCATAGGTCATGTTCTCTAGACCCTTCATCATTCTTGTTGCTCTTCTCTGGACCCTCTCCAATTTCTCCACATCTTTCTTGAAATGCGGTGCCCAGAACTGGACACAATACTCCAACTGAGGCCTAACTAGTGCAGAGTAGAGAGGAAGAATGACTTCTTGTGTCTTGCTCACAACACACCTCTTAATGCATCCCAGAATCACGTTTGCTTTTTTTGCAACAGCATCACACTGCTGACTCATATTCAGCTTGTGGTCCACTATAACCCCTAGATCCCTTTCTGCCGTACTCCTTCCTAGACAGTCGCTTCCCATTCTGTAGGTGTGAAACTGATTGTTCCTTCCTAAGTGGAGCACTTTGCATTTGTCTTTATTAAACTTCATCCTGTTTACCTCAGACCATTTCTCCAATTTGTCCAGATCATTTTGAATTATGACCCTATCCTCCAGAGCAGTCGCAACCCCTCCCAGCTTGGTATCATCTGCAAACTTAATAAGCATACTTTCTATGCCAATATCTAAATCGTTGATGAAGATATTGAACAGAGCCGGTCCCAAAACAGACCCCTGTGGAACCCCGCTTGTTATACCTTTCCAGCAGGATTGTGAACCATTAATAACTACTCTCTGAGCACAGTTATCTAGCCAGTTATGCACCCACCTTATAGTATCTTGGTATCTTTGGATAGTTGGGTCCAGACCTTCAGCTATTGTAAATTTCATAGCTCCGTTAACTTCAATTATTATCTGTTTTTTTGCAATAGAGACTCAACCAAGATCAGGACCTCATTGTACTATGCACAGGACAAATATATAACAAGTGATAGTCCATGACCTGAAGAGTTTACAGTCAATGAAGCTATGATTATTTACATCAGAGGAGGCCCTTGGGTTATACACCAGGTTGGAATGTGGATTTTCTGTGTGGAGTGATATATACTCATTGAGGATCATTTTTAAAATATCTTGTTTGGGCAGGGAGTCTGAGAGATAGAGGTATGTATTTTCTTTTTTTTTTTTTAATGGCAAGAGAATATTTTTAACATGGATTTTTATTCTATAAACAACTGAGGATTATATTTCATTTATGACTGATCACAGCCCTGGCTTTTGTATACATTACATATAATGATCAGGCTCAAATTTTTGATGCACTAAGTTTGACTGTTAATCTTAAGAGAGGTAACCTTTTGGTGTTTGTTTTCATATTGTTATTGCAATCTAATCTTTGGTAGGAGAAAAAAGTGTGAATACATCAACCATTACTAATCTGTTTTTCTTTTGCCTGTTGTGCTGAAACCACTCTCCAGAGATTTTAGTTTGATTTTTTTTCCCTATTGAGAATGAAATAAAATGACTTTATTCTCTATGGATTATTTCTATAGTTGAACAGCTCTTACTTTTTTTTCTCTTTAGGAATCTCATCCTGCAGAAGTGCCTCAGGTCTTTGAAATAGAGATGACTACAGTTTTTAGCTACCATTATTATTTGTAACAATAAACAATCAAGCAAATAATGTAGTATTAAACTAATTTTTTTAAAAAGCACTAGTGAATAAGTAAACGATCTGAAAGGGTATCATATTTAAATGTTTCTTCTTCTCTTAACGAAAGGTTTCCTGTTTGTTTCAATAGTCGTTCATTGTTTTTGGCTCAAGTACATATACATTTCATTCCAAACTACTGTGTGCATCATGGAATATGCACCAGCAGTTATGCTATGAGTGTATGAATCATGTGGAGGTAGAAAAGAAACCAATATTCTGTCTGTACCTCATTATGGACCCAATCCTGTCTCTTATTCCACTGATGTACAAGACCTGGTAGGGGAATGGTTGCAGTTCCACGGTACAGGTTGGGGAGGCCACAACCAGCATGTATACATTTCAGCTTGGGTATTTACAGGATTTAGCTGTGTAGAGAGCAGGGCCAGATTAAGGCATGGGCTAGCTGGGCAGCTGCCCGGGGCACCAACTTATGGGGGGCGTCTGATGGCAGCTGTAAGGGGTGCGCAGCGCCCCTCATAGCTGCCATCAGGCGCCGCGCGCCCAGCTCCTGGATCGCGGGCTGCAGCAGCTCCCAGCGGCCACCCTGAAGCGGCTGCCTGGGGCGGGGGCCGCATTAACCCCCGCAGCGCCAGCCAGCAGCGCCCTTCCTCCCGAGGCCACGGGGCCCTGAACGGCCAGGCTCGGCCCGCCCCAGGCAGCCCCAGGCTGCGCGCCAGCGGCAGTAGCTGGGCTGGGCTGAGCCAGGCACATGTGTCCTGCCGCCGCCAGCTCCGCGCGCCCTCCCCCACGTGCCAGGCAGGGGCGGGGCCGCGCATGCGCCCTCTCCCACGTGCCGGCGTGGGGGCGGGGCCATGCATGCGCCCTCCCCCCTGCGCCAGCGCGGGGGCAGGGCCACACATGCACCATCCCCCAACCCGGGGCACAATTAAACTGTGTGCCTGGGGCGCCGGAATGGCTCAGTCCGGCCCTGGTAGAGAGGGTTGGTACAAGTCAAGCAAAGAGGCTTTTGGCCTGGAGGTTGAGGTTCTATTATTATTCTGATGCTTTGTTTCTTTCCTCAGGTAGGGCAGCATCAGGACCACAGAGGTTCCTACATACGAATAGCACCCACTAGGCTCTGATGATATGCTATAGCCCACCATCTTGATGGGTAGATTCCTCTCATTGCTCATGGATCTTTACAGTGGCCTACCAGGCACTTGGAGTAGAGTCCTAGGGAATGGATTTCCTCTTTCTTAGAATATTTTCCCATATCTCTCTTGCTCTGATGGTGCCCATCTGTTTCAGCTAGAAGAACTACAAATAAATAAATGCTGCTCCAAAATTAACTTGGGCTTCTGAGAGCTAAAAACTGGCATTGTAATTTCCAGAAGGGCAATTAGATCAACAGACAACAAAACACACATGTGTAGTAATCAAACTATATAATTTGCCGCACCCCCTCCCCACCACACTGGGGGAACCGGCAGTGCAGTGATGTGCTGTCTGGAGGCTTTCCCCACTGCTTCCATTGGCCAGCCAATGAGAGCAGTAGGAGGCCATGTTTGGGAGCGATGGGGGCATGAAGCTTGGTAAGCACCTCCCTCATGCCCAGACCCCTGCACCCCAGTCACCCTCACTCATCCCCCTGCCAAGACCCCAGACCCCCTAACTTGCTCCTATACTCTCCCTTGCTCCTGCACCCTCCCTCCCTGGCCAGACACCCCATCTCCACCCTGCTCCTACATCCACCATTGCTCCTGTACCCTCCCTCAGGGCCACACACTGCACCCTGCCTTGCTTTTGCTCCCTCCCCCCGGCCAGACACCCTACTCCCAGCCTGCTTCTGCACTCTACCTCCCATCCAGACCTTGCACCCTCACCCCCTCCTGCACCCCACCTCCTGCCCAGATCCTGCACCCGCATCCCTACCTCACGCGCTGGCAGCCCTGTCCTTTACACTGAACCCCTCATTTTTGTCCCCACCCCAGAGCTTAAGAGGGGTCCACAAAATCCACTAACTCCAGAACCCCAGAAAAGTAAATCTGGCCCATGGGAAGCCCTGAGCCTCAGTCCTCTCTGTCCCTTCCCCTTGACCCATTGGGCTGGAGTGCCAGAGGAAGGAGGTGTCCCAGTTGGGGGTCACATCCGTGAGGGTTAAGGGTTTTTGGAGGAGTGTTTTGCTTCTCACTTGTGTGGTCCCCAACTGATTTTTCTGTGGGTCAATGTCTCCTGGCCCAAAAAAAGTTCCCCACCCCTGCCATAAATAAAGAAAACATTGAAACCTTTTGTGTTGGATATAAATTAATATTTTACTTTATTTAAAATGAAGTTTGATAAAGTAATATGAAAAAGTTAAAACAATCTGTTTAATAATTTAAATTAAACCGTTCTCCCCAGCTGCAGCACTAGCAAAATGGCTGAGGTTTAATTATGTAATTAACAGTGAGTTCCCATTAGCAACTGGTGGTCTGAAGAAAGGTTTGCATTTAGCCAGGTGGGCCATGGGCCAAGAAGTTTGACAATCACTATATATATCATCACATGTAAGTCACTGAAAGAGACTCTGTCACAGTCACTGGGCTAACTGCACTGTTGTCTCCTTCTTGGTATCTCCCACACTCCTTCAAGTCTCAGGCATCTTTGGCCTTTTATTCAGCTGGGGTGGAATTCCACAATTTTCCCACCTCTTCCTGTTCCTGTTCCTGTTCCTCCCCTTCCCCGAACTCCTCCTTCCCACCACCAAACTTCTGATCAGCAGTGAGCAGGAGGTGCAGTGGGGGAGGGAGGAGAAGGAGATGAGCTGATTGGCAGGACCCACTGAACAGCTGATTGGTAGATGTCTGGTGCATTCTGAGCACCCACTATTTTTTTCCCCATTGGTGCTCCAGCCCCAGAGCAACCACAGAGTTGCCTAGGGTATTGGGTGCCTGCAGTTATTCTCTTCAGGACCATGTGGAGAGTGGCAAAGACAAGGTATGTCTACACTAGCTCGTTAGTTCGAGCTAGGTAGGGTAAAGAGGGCAACCGGAGTTGCAAATGAAGCCCGGGATTTAAATATCCCGGGCTTCATTTGCATGTTCCCGGGCGCCGCCATTTTAAAATCTCCCTTAGTCCGAACTCCGTGCCCGCGGCTACACGCGGCACGGACTAGGTAGTTCGAACTAAAGATCCTAATTCAAACTACCGTTATTCCTCGTGGAATGAGGAGTAACGGTAGTTCAAATTAGGATCTTTAGTTCGAACTACCTAGTCCGTGCCACGTGTAGCCGTGGGCACGGAGTTCGGACTAAGGGGGATTTTAAAATGGCAGCGCCCGGGAACATGCAAATGAAGCCCGGGATATTTAAATCCCAGGCTTCATTTGCAACTCCGGTTGCCCTCATTACCCTACCTAGCTTGAACTAACGAGCTAGTGTAGACATACCCAGAGTGACCAAATAGCCTTCTTAAACACAAATATTGTGTATTTTGCAGTAAGAACACAGCAGTTAGAGAATATTTTAGAACAGGACATAATCTTTGACTACCTCTCCTTCTTCCACTGCCCTCAACAGCAATTTACCTCTTCTGCTGCCTTTATATTCATAAGTCTAAAGACAATGACAGATGGTACAGGGTTCAGAATAGGGAGGCATAGCCCACACTAAGGCAAGGAACGTTTCCCCCCCACCCCTTGAATGCATTTTAAGTTACCTTACATGAGTGGATGTTGATTCTGGGCCATCAGGAGCTAGAAAAAAAAACAAAAAGAAGAGGAACCATCAGAAAATGTGGTAATTCAAAAGCACTGACCATTTAAGATAAACAATTTGGTAAAAACGACATTAACTGCATAGATATATTGCTGTATTCTAATGTTTTAATTATTACTTTTTCTGTGATCATCTGACCTTATGATTTCAAAGTACATCACATCATTGAAAATATCGAGCTTCAGAAGCAAAAGACTAGTCAAGTGAAGCAGTGGGAGTGGAGAAAGAACAAAGAAATCTGTAACTGACTGTGATCAATTAATTGTAAATTCCACTGCAATCGGACCAGCCAAAAGAAACAAGGGCACAGTAAGTATATATAGTCCAGAAATCCTTATATTTTTACATTACAGTAGTTTTTCAAATGTCCAATTTAGCTAATAATCTTTTTATACCATTCATTTCTAGCAGAACAAAATTAATATATTTAAAATGTAAGTGTATTTATTTTCATGTGAATGCCTACATCTCAGATAACTGGCAGTGCTGCATTATGGGTAAGTGATATGCAAATAAGCCCTCTGCTAATGTAAGATTGCAAAAGATGGACTCAGATTCATGCATTCAGTTAAGCAACCCAATTTCAAAAGCAGGTGTGGGCAAAATATGTCCCACAGACTTGATCTAACTGGCCCAAGATTTCTATCCTGCGTTCCCAGCAGATTAGCTGAGTGTGCATACTTACAGCCTGCAGCAGCAGCCACAACATGTGTTCAGCTGCTCCTCACAGGACAATCAAAGCTCCTTTTTCCTTCTGCAGCAGAGCTGTTCCCCGGACCCTCCTGCTAGCTATGGGGTGGGAAGAGAGGGTGGAGAGCTAGCTCTCACTCTCTCTCTCTCTCACACACACACACACACACACACTCTGTGTCATACACCCACACACACAGTTTGTCACACACCCAGTCTCTGTGCCACACAGTTTCTCTGCCTCACATGCACACACACGCACGTGCACACACACACATATACACACACACGTTCACTGTACACACACTCTTCCAGTCTCTGTGCCACATACAGTGTCACACATTGTTGCTCTGCCTCACATACACATTCACTGCACACACACACACTGTGCCACGCACTGTCTCCCAGTCTCTGTGCCTCACACACACACAATCTGTGTCACAGTCTCTGTGTCACATACAGGGGCAATGTGTAGGAGGCGCACGAGGGGGGTCACATGCCCCCAAATGCTGTGAGCAGGTGGGGCCGGCCAGCAGCCCATGGGGCAATAGCAGGGAGAGTGGCCTGGCTCTCACAGGAGTCTGTCCCCTCCACTCACCAGCAGCGATAGGGGAAGCGGAGCAAAAAGGTTTGGGCTGGCGATTTGGGAAGGCATTGCCTTCTCCTGTCTCACAGTGTCCATGCCTGTTATTCTATCAAAGAAAGCTAACAGGTGTTATTTTGACACAACTTGTTCTTGATAAATCTATGCTGTTATTTATCCCCTTATTATTTTCTAGATAAGGGGTAAGGAACCTGCAGGCTGGATGCGGCCTGTGGCTTGCCTTGATCCGGCCTGTGAGGCTTGGGGCTCGTTCCCTCCCCCACAGGGGGTGCAAGCTGGCACTGGTGCTCCAGCCACATAGGAGACACCGTGGCTGGAGTGCCAGCATTGGCTCCCCGCTGCAGAGGGTGTGAGCCCCGAGTCTTGTGGGACAATCAAAGCAAGCCACAGGTTGGAGCCTGTCACTGGTACATGGGCTCTGCCTGGCAGGGGGAGGAAGCGCTCTGTGCAGGCACCACTCTGCATTGCTCCCATTGGCCGGGAATTGGCCAATAGAAGCAGTGGGGTGGTGGCTGCATGGAGCACTTCCCTGCAGCACACAGCAGCTGCATGAAGGCACCTGACCTTCCCCCTTCCCCTCTCCCAGTTGCACCAGGTATATGCCCCTATCGTCTGCCCCTTCCCTTCTCGACTTGCTGGACAATATCTTATACCTTGAGTCAATTCAGGGAGTACCTGTGGGATCAGGTGCTGCTCACTGTGAGCAAAGTTATCATAATCTGACATATAAATTAACATGAATTGATCGATGCAATTTTGGATCCTGAGACGTCTCGATTCTCTATCAGGTTAATTCTTTAAAATATAATAGGATCTGAAATTCTACATAATACAGTCTCTAAACCCTTTAATGAGAATAAAGGGCACTCAACACTTTGCCTGGAAGGATAAAGCCCTTAGTATAATGTGTATGTTGTATAAAGTGACCTTTTTTGGGAGGAGGGAGACTAGTTGCTTTCTTTTCTTCCTAGTTTGCCATGATTCTTGAGAGAACATATTATTCTGCAGCCTCCTAAACTGTGCTAACCATTTGCCTATCTCCATTTTAGCTGTAACTAGAATATTTACCCAGTGTTGCTCCAATCCTTAACTCAAATACATTTTGTTTTTCCTCATCTAAATCATTGTTCTGGGATGGAGCTGGAGATGAGGGATTCAGGGTGCAGGCTGCCCCGGGGAGAGAAGACAACTCCAGCCCTCTCTTACCACAGCAGCTTGGGGCCAGGTGAGAAGTGCCTCTCCATGGCCTAGCTAGGGGACAGATAGACACACAGACACGCAAACAGACAGATTCTCTGAAATATATAGAAGATAGCTGTCCCTTTCTCCACCCCTGTCTCCTGCTGGCCCAATGGGGTTAAAACTGATCCAGTCCCCATCTCTGGCCCCTATGGTCATTCTGCAGTAATACTCCCTCCAACTCCCCTCCCTTTCCATTTTATGAGAAACGATCAAATTCCACACACATCCCATTATCCTGGCACAACCAAACCCTGACCTTGCTTTAAGTTATGATAAAAGAAAGCTGCATACCAAATTTGGTAGTCCTAGTTCTTACTATTTAGGAGGAGTTCTTGAACAAACAGACTCACAGACAGACAGAGGCACATTTCTAAAATATAGAGTAAGAAGGTGACTCAGAAATTAAAGGGAAAGAAGATATATTAGATTTTCCAGTCCCTCTTGCTGCCAATGCAGGATTGCTACCTGTAATATAATTTCTAGTTTAGTTCAGACCAGCTGAGTTTTAAGATACCCAAACAATGTGACTTTCACCATTTTCCTTGAGAGAGTTTTCAGTATTGTTATCCACTTTTGCAACTGGAGAGGCTAAAGCATAATATAATTAAATGACTTATCCAACATCAGGAAGTCTGTGGCAGAGCAAAAGCAGATATAGCAGGAAATCTTAGTGGAACTTGCTGCCTTTTTCCGGGGGGTTTCTTTTGACCAGGTAGTCATACTGAAGAACAAATGGGAAGAAGAAAAAAGTATATACCATTTATAAGATTTATTAACTTTATGGGAGGAACCCCATCAACAATGGGGAAATTCAGCATAATTATTTGCTATCCCTGTTTGCTGTTAGGTTTCTTTTAGATGCTACAGGTGTATTTTGGTCAGCTGAGTTATTTGTATAGGTCAAGACACTTGTGCACATTTTAAATCAGTGCATATTGTGCACAGACCTTTCCAGTTCTCCCAAATCTGATAACATCTGACTGGAGTATTCCACAGCTGGACCCCATTTTGCTCATTAGCACTTTGGAGGCTGATTTTTTAGCATGAGCTTTTGTTTCACACGAGTTGGGCTATGTCTACTCTGCAAGGTTTTTGCACAAAAACCCGTGGAGCGTCCACGCCTCAAATGGGCTTTTGCGCAAGTAAATCAACAGTAAAACGGCAGAAGAGAGGGCTTTTTCTGGCATAGGTAAACCTCCTTTTACGAGGCATAACTCCTTTTTGCGCTACAGCAAGTGTGGATGCTCCAGTTTCTTGCACAGGTGCTCTGATGGCCATTCTGTGCATGGCAATCAGAGCTTTCTTGCGCAAGAATGTCCATGCAGTGTGTATGCTCTCTTGCGCAACATGGCTTTTGCGATGTGCTTTGAGGTGTGGACCTGCTCTTGCGCAAGAAGTTTGTGCGCAAAAACTCTTGCGCAAAAGGCTTCTTGGGCAAGAAGCATGTAGTATAGATGTAGCCTTGTAGAGTAAGGCCCTTGGAGGGTAATCTTAATTATCAATGAGGTCCTTCCATCACTATTACAGCAAGTCTCTGATCTGGCCTTCTCTGCAGAGAAGCTAAGGATTGAGTAAGAATGGAGACTATTGTCTGTTCTCAGCCTTACACACTCTCCCTCACCACTCATATTCTTCCATCTAAAGACCTTTCCAGTTCCATACTGCATAGGGGCTTCCTTGTCTCCATAAAGCCATCCTTCTCTTGCACTAGAGCATATGGATTCTTCTTCATTTTTCCAGATTACACATGAAATGATAATGAGACAGGTAACATGTATGCTGGAAAAATGGAGGGACCAGGGCACAGAGTAAAAGTAAAATATGTATATCTTCTAGCCCAGTAGCATTTTTAAGGAAAATGTAATACAACCTGAGACTTGATTATCTGTTCCACAGAGCCTAATCTGTGGTGAATTTATCTTTGACGGTAATGGAATTAGGTCCTAAAATAACTGCTTTGTGCAATCCCAATTTAAAAGTTGACTGCTTTTGTGATAGCCCCACTTTTGCAAATCATTACTCACCCGAGTAGCTACATTTACTTCAGCAATAGTAACTCCCTTTGACACAACCCACATACTGTATATTTAGCTTTGTATTTAACAGTCTTAGGAGTAATCAAGATATTTGTTGTTCATTGTGGGTGAGCTAATGTTTCCATTGAGACCTTTTCACTTCCTGTATTTTACTGGTAAAACTGTTGCTTTTACACAGTTACTTGCATTTAATGACTACAGATTTTGCCCCAGGAAAATGGTGGAAGAGATTCTATAATATATCCCCAGTTGTGTGCTACATAAATCCCATCACATAATTTTTATTTCATTATTATAAGCATTCAGTGGCAATAGCCAATGACAATAGTAGACTCATGTCTTAACTTCAATGTTACGCTCCCCAAAAATAGAGCATGGGGAGTGTAACACACTTACCTTTGGTGGCCAAATCAAAATTCTGCCAGTTTAAAGATTGAAGAGCCAAGTCTCTTTCCACAGCTGTGGGCTAGAAAAAAAGATCAGTGCTCTAATACAGTGATTCCCAATCTTTTTTATACCGCAGACCGGCAAACCCAGTCATAAACTTTTGGTGGACTGGTAACATTTCATTTGCAAATTTGCATATTCATTATGCAAATACTAAATATGCAAATGGATGTTATCTGTTCACCAAAATATATACCCCAGTCCTGGCCCCCACAGCCACCGCACAGCAGCCGGCTTCAACTCCGACAGCTGCCATGTGGTGAGCAGCTGCTGGAGCTGAAGCTGGCTGTTCAAAGTGGCTCTGGGAGCTGGGGCTGTGGTACACCGCAGAGCCCTGAGCCATGAAGGCTTGTAATCATAGAATCATAGAGCTGGAAGAGATCTCACAAGGTCATCAAGTCCAGCCCCCAGCCCAACTAAATCAACCCAGCCAGGGCTTTGTAAAGCTGAGACTTAAAAACCTCTAGGGATGGAGATTCCACCACCTCCCTAGGTAACCCATTCCAGCACTTCACCACCCTCCTAGTGAAATAGTTTTTCCTAATATCCAACCTAGATCTCTCCCACTGTAACTTGAGACCATTACTCCTTGTTCTGCCATCCGTCACTACTGTGAACAGCCGCTCTCCATCCTCTTAAGGAAGGTGAAGGCTGCTATCAAATCCCACTTCACTCTTCTCTTCTGAAGACTAAACAAACCCAAATCCCTCAGTCTCTCCTCATAGGTCATGCACTCCAGCCCCCTAATCATTTTGGTTGCCCTCTGCTGGACCCTCTCCAATGCATCCACATCCTTTCTATAGTGGGGGGCCCAGAACTGGACACAGTACTCCAGATGTGGCCTCACCAGAGCTGAGTAAAGGGGAATAATCACTTCTCTAGATCTGCTAGCAATGCTCCTCCTAATGCAACCTAATATGCCACTAGCCTTCTTGGCTACAAGGGCACACTGTTGACTCATATCCAGCTTCTCATCCACTGTAATCCTCAGGTCCTTTTCTGCAGAACTGCTACTTAGCCAGTCGGTCCTCAGCCTGTAAAAATGCTTGGGATTCTTCCATCCCAAGTGCAGGACTCTGCACTTGTGCTTATTGAATCTCATCAGATTTCTTTTGGTCCAAACCTCTAATCTGTCTAGGTGACTCTGGACCCTAGCCCTGCTCTCCAGGGTATCTACCTCTCCCCCTAGCTTAGTGTCATCTGCAAACTTGCTGAGGGTGCAATCCATCCCCTCATCCAGGTCATTAATAACGATGTTGAACAAAACTGGACCTAGAACCGACCCTTGGGGCACTCCACTAGAAACCGACTGCCAGCCTGACATCAAGCCATTGATCACAACCCGTTGGGCCTGACAGTCTAGCCAGTTTTCTATCTATCTTACAGTCCATTTGTCCAATTCATACTCCCTTAACTTGATGGCAAGAATATTGTGGGAGATCATATCAAAAGCTTTGCTAAAGTCAAGGTATATCACATCCACTGACTTCCCCATATCCATAGAGCCAGTTACCTCATCATAGAAGCTAATCAGATTGGTCAGGCACGACTTGCTCTTCATGAATCCATGTTGACTATTCCTGATCACTTTCCCCTCTTTCAAGTGCTTCAGAATGGATTCTTTGAGCATCCCCTCCATGATTTTTCCAGGGACTGAGGTAAGGCTGACTGGTCTGTAGTTCCCTGGATTGTCCTTCTTCCCTTTTTAAAAGATGGGTACTACATTTGCCTTTTTCCAATCATCTGGGATCTCTCCCGATCTCCACGAGTTTTCAAAGATAATGGCCAAAGGCTCCTCAGTGACATTTGCCAACTCCCCCTAGTTCGAACTAGGGTGGCTAATGTAGTCATTCGAACTTGCAAATGAAGCCCGGGATTAAAATATCCTGGGCTTTATTTTCATGTTCCCGGGCGCCGCCATTTTTAAATGGCCAGTAGTTCGAACTCCCTGCCCGCGGCTACACGCGGCACGGGCTAGGTAGTTCGAACTAAAGCCCCTAATTCGGACTACTGCAATGAGGAGTAACGGTAGTTCAAATTAGGAGCTTTAATTCGAACTACCTAGTCCGTGCCGCGTGTAGCTGCGGGCAGGGAGTTCGAACTACAGGGCATTTAAAAATGGCGGCGCCCGGGAACATGCAAATAAAGCCCAGGATATTTAAATCCCGGGCTTCATTTGCAAGTTCAAATGCCTGCATTAGCCACCCTAGTTCAAACTAGGGTGGCAGTCTACACATACCCTCACAGACTCTGGAGTGCCACACATGGCACACAGGCATGCCTGCATGCTCAAGGCAGCATCCGTTCCTCGGGACAGCGCTGCCAGGTATAGGTGTGTCTGCTGCTCACACCTCCTCTCCCCCCTACACCCTCACCTCTTCTCCCCCAGCAGCCAGGGATACAAGGTCTCTCCCTTTGGGATGCCACCACTGCTGGACCTGGCATGTATGCAGCGCCGATGTAAGCCCTGCCAGCCCGAGGCCCCCGTCCTGACCACAGGATTCCAGTGTGACCAGCAAGTTCCCATGCTTGCTTGTCCCTGGGATGTGTTGGGAGGGGGGAAAGCATGATCCCCTGGAGACATCTGGGCCTCTGTAAGAAAGGGCCTGCTGTCCAGGCCACATATGGCCTTGCTCCCAGGACATCATCTTCATCTGATCTGAGAACTGTTGGTCTCAGCTCATAGATGAGGGCAAGTGTCTCCAGGGACAGTGTCTCCAGGGATGACTGACCGTCTCTCTTTATTCTCCCCAGACAGACCAGCTGCAAGAGGGGGGTGGGCAACACCACCCGAGGCAGCCGCCTAACACCGGGGGAGTTGCAAGCGCTGGAAAACGCAGGAAGAACCGCTGTGGGAGCACATTTCCATACTCCGGGCCTTACACGAGATGCTGGACCAGGGGCTCCGGGAGGACATGGAGTGGTGCAGAGAGAACTGGACAGAGTTGCTGCAGCAGGACGCAACATGTGCAGGCTCTCTTCGCTCACCTGGGCCCAACTCCTGGTCCTGTTGCTGCTCCTGCCCCAGTCCCAGCTCCTGGTCCTGCCCCTTCTCCCATGTCTGACCCTGTCCCCCCTCCCATACTTGACCCTGCTCCTCCTCCCATGGCTGACCCTAATCCAGCCCCTCCCTGCCCTTGCTTCTTCTCCTAGCCTCCCCCCCCACCATGGTCTCCAAGGTCCCTGCGCATGAGTCGGAGGAATCAGCCTCTCCTCACCCTGAGCCTCTCCTCACCCCTCCTCCCTTTTTTAGCTCCCTCCTCCTCCCTTCAAGGTTGTCCTCCCCCCCGCCCCCCTTTCAGGTTCTTTCCCTGGTCTCTCCTAAGTTACTTCTATCCCAAATAAATAACCAAACAGATCTTTTTTTCAAAACCAAAAAGAGCGGGGAAGAGGGGATGGGAGGGGAGAAGAGGGGAAAGGAGGGGTTGTTGGAGGAAAGGCAGAGAGGGGCAAGCACAGGCCCCTAGTGGGGGGGGGGCATGTGTCACTGGGTTCCTTGTGAGAAATTCTTCCTCAGGGCCTCCTAGATGTGCACTCCCTCCTGATGGGCCTGCCAGATGGCAGCTGTGTGTGTGTCAGCCGATGGTCAGGGCAGTGCGTGGTATGTGTGTGTGTTATACACCCGAGTCTTCAACTGCTAGGATCGAGATCCCTTCACAGCAGGCAGCCCAGAGAAGGCTGACAGATGCCCCAAAGGTGTGCAGGGAGAGTTTATTTCATCCGTGTCTTTAGCTGCTGGGACCGGGGTCTCTTCGCAGAGGGCAGCCTAGAGAAGGCTGACGGATGCCCCAAAGGGTCTGTCCCGGGGAGGCGACGGGACCCAAACGCCCAGCTCTCCCTCACTGTGTCTGCCCTATGACCGGCTGGAGTTCTTTTAAATTGTGCTTGGTTCTGTTACAGCAGCAACTGAAGGAGTCAGGTTAAAGCTTAAACAGTTACAGGTTTATTAAAGAAGCTTATAAATCATATGGTTACAATGGCTATTGCTCTATTTCTTAACTGCTAGCAAATATAGATCTTAAAAATGGTTACAAAGAAAATAAAGATAGAAAATAGAAATAATGGTACCAAGTGACAGCTTAATCTTTAAAGAGCTCTAAGTCTATGTGTACACTTAAGACAAAGGACACATTCAGGTACAATTTTTACCCCCTTCTGTGCCTCTCGACTCCAGCATATCAGGCCAGGGCCAGTCCCTCAATTCCTAGGAAAGACGAATACGAGGTGGGCGTCCCCGTGGAATCTCGGGAGGCCAATCACCTAACCCGACCAGCAGATAGATGGTAGATTGACACTCAGAGTGAGTGTGCTGCTGGACCCATCTTTATATCCATAGGGGCCCGTATCCTCTTTCTTATCGAAGATGCCAAATTGTGTTGGTCCGTCTTTGTGATGCCAGTTCTTACAAGGGAGTTTCAACTTAATTTACACTTGCAAGAGAGATAACTAAATTGTGAGTACTGGACATTCTTTACTGGGCAGGAGATTCCTCCCCCCCGGACGAGTGTGTGTGATCGTAGCAATATGGGTTTCAGTCAAGGCAGTTCTCGCAGCCTCAAGGTCAGCAATTAGCTCGATCACCCTCATATCTATGCTTACAGTTGTCCAGGGTCACTGTGAGCTAGCATATCCGGGCCTCCTGTCAAGGCTTCAAAGACTATGCTGATTTTACTGCTCTGTGTGCCCTGTGTGCTCCAGGCATCTCAGAGAGGCAAGCAAGATGGATGCTGCAAGGGGGGGAGGGGTTCCTGTCTGGCTACAGTGTGCTGTTCAAAGGCCCTGCCTTCCCAGCTAGCCTCTGCCCCCCCCACGCAGGGAGGAACGCCTACCCCTTCCTCTCACAGAGGTTGTGGAGCATGCAACACACAGACACCACCTGGGGGATGTTCTGCTCCCTTACATCCAGCCCGGTCAGGAGGCATTGGAAATGAGCCTTAAGATGCCCAAAGGCGCACTCTGCCTGCATGCGGGCTCTGCCCAGCTGGGCATTAAACTGGTCCTTGCTAGGGTCAAGATGTCTGGTGTAGGGCTTCATGATCCATGGCATGAGAAGGTAGGCTGTGTCCCGCACAATGCTCAGTTGCATGTCCACATCCCCAACCCTGATGGTGTGCTCGGGGAAGAAAGTGCCAGCCTCCATCTTGCGGAATAGGCTGGAATTGCGGAACATGCGGGGGTCATGCGCTTTCCCCAAGCACCCGACGTAGATGTCAGTAAACTGCCCGCAGTGGTCAACCAGGGCCTTCAGGACCATGGAAAAGTAGCCCTTCCTGTTAATGTAGAGAGATGCCCAGTGGTTGGGGACCCTGATGGGGATGTGGGTGATGTGGTCATGCCCACACTCCTAGGGCAGCACCTGCTCCCATGCAAGCATGGCAAGGCGGAGGACACTGAACCGCTGCACAGGAGAGGAAGTGGAGTGGACCCCAGAAGCATCGTCCCCGGCAAGCGGCATCTGCCGCTCACACACACGTTCCCATGTAGGAATTTATCAGCCATGGGAGCAAAGGGTAGGCTGCATCCCCCATGATGCATATCGGCATGTCTATGTCCCCAACCCTGATAGTGCGGTCGGGGAAAAAAGTGCTGGTGTGCATCTTCTGGAACAGGCTGGAGTTCCTGCAGATGCAGGCAATGTGCGCCTTCCCCGACCCCCCGACACTGATGTCGGTGAACTGGCCTCAGTGGTCCATGAGGGCCTGCAGGACCGTTGAAAAGTACCCCTTCCACTTGATATAATTGGAGGCCCAGTGACTGCTGACCTGATGCCCTACCTGGAGAGCTTCCAGGGGGCCTTAAATTCGATTCATGCTCCAATTAGTGTGGACATGCTATTTTGATATAGCTCTGTGCTATTTCGATGGGCATTTGTAGTGTGGACGTGCTATTTAGAAATAGCTATTTTGGGAGTTATTATTCCAAAATAGCTTATTTTGAAATAAGCGTGTAGTGTAGACATACCGATATAGTGTGTGCTTAAAATGCATACACGCACACAAACACACAGAGATCACCTATAGGCCAGCTTAGTCTACTGGCATGGGTGAGACATGAAAAGGCCCTGATCCAGAAAACCATGACATCTGCAAAACTTAAAGCATGTGTACAGTAATTTTGATTAATCATGTACTTATAGGTATACAAGAGTTTATAATTTTTTTAGATCAGTTGATACAGTTTCATACTATGTGTGGCTATAAATCCACTATACAGTAACTTAGGTGAAAGTTGTCGTGTGGACAAGGCTTAAATCACTTTCACAGAGTATGTAAATTAAAAAAAAGTCACACTAAAGATCAAGTCCTGGTTCTACAAAGCACATGTAAAAATATCCATTTTAATTAATAGGACATGTTCAGCATCTCTCAGGAGTGGTTCTAAATCATTATTAATCAGAAGAGAAGTATTTTTAGTTTATGTTCCTGCTAACACTCATGGCCCTCTTATATATTTTTATATTCAGAACCTTGGCCTCGCCATGATGAAATTCCACTCCCTGATCAGGTCTATCATGAACAGGTCAAAACAGATGTTCCAGATGGCAAACTGTACTGATATACAAGAACTGATATAAGGCACAGCTTATTAGTGTGTAATCATCCATAAGTTCCAAAATGTGACGGTAAATTAGATTTCATTTTAAAAAGGAAATTAGTACACTCTGTTTTGTTTAACTGTTGAAAATCCCCAGTGACAAGATGTATATAATACACTTCATTTATTAGGCTGTACATTTTGGAAGATGGGAAAAATATTTCTAGTATATTATAGTTAGTGAAGCATTTGCTTTGGGTATTACTAGCAGTCTTAAAGGTGTCCATTGTGTGAAATAAAAAGAAGAGGGTGGAAGAAAAGAGGAGGAATGAAAAATGTCAAAGAAAAACATATAATGACTGCTCATAAATTAGGGAAAGTTAAACATTAACCTACTTCTACAGGAACATGTCAATTTAGAAAGATGCAGTGGGGAGGGAGATAGTGGTACATTTATTGTTAGGCTCTTTCAGAGTATTTCTGCTGAAATCAAAGTTTTGTAAATGCAAGCAGTCACAGCTGTCAGGTCAAGATATATAGAAAGAGGGTGTGTTTTTCCCCTTATTTCAAAATAACAAGGCAAGTGTCCACACTACCAAGTCTGTTACTGTTATTTCAAAATAATAACTCCTGCTTGTGAAGAGGAATAAGCTTATTTCAAAATAGTTACTTTGGGAGTTATTATTTCAAAATAACTTATTTTGAAATAACCTGGTAGTGTAGACATAGCCAAAGAGTTTTCTTGTTTTTGTTGTAAGAACTTAATTTTTCAGAAAAATATTTGCTAAGGCTGGCTAGACAGAAAGAAACCCCCCCGACTTTAGCCCATGATTATGTGCTGATACTATGAACATGGAAAATCAAAAGTCTTTAAATATTCACACCATGGTCTTTTGCTTTCGATGGTACAGCTGGCTAGATTCGCTAATCTCAGTACGTTACACTATACCAGGGCTGGGCAAAATATGGCCCATAGGCTGGATCCAGCCTGCCAAGCCACAGGATCCAGCCTGCGGACGCAGCGGGGAGCCCCACTGCTCAGAAAAGTGACTGCTGGGCCATTTCTCTTTCACAACGGTGAACCCAAAAGCGGGGAAGGCTTCATGAGCTGCCCCCGCCCACAGCACAATCCCATTGGCCGGTTTTAGACCAATAGGAAGTACCTGTTTGAAAAACAGGCAGCACATGAAGCACCATGCCCTCCTCCCCTCTGGTTCGTAGTTATTCACAGACACACATGGCCTCTGCTGTCACACCTTTGTAAACCTTAAACTCATAATTAAAAGTCTAAAAGGTAATAATACTATATTTCTGTTCCAATTTCCAATTACACTAATGCCAGTGTGTAGACTTTCCCTCAAAAAACAAAACCAAACCAAAAAAACCCAAAGACCCTTCACCTAACTATGTCATGAGACTACACCTGATCAATTTCAACCTCTAGAAAATGCTGCCCTTTATGACTTCATGTCCAGACGTGCAGCAAAATTCAGGGTTAGGTCTAGCTCCATTTATAAATGCAGCTGTTCTGCTGCTTGTACTCCCTCCTTCTGTACTTAATTTTGACACATCTAGCACATTATGTAGTTATTGGGATTAAAGTTCATAGGAAGAAAACACAGGCAACATATAGCACACACCCCGGGTAATATAAACTTTGACCCTTTATGTCATCAGAGGGTGGCTCTTGAGTCAACCCATGAATAAGAGAGATTTTGCAAAGGAGTTATGTGGGGGGGGGGGGGGGGGGGGAGGAAGGTAGGTGTGATTTTTTAAATTGGAAGTGTATCCATAAGGAAGAGATTTAAATTTTTAAAAACCTGTTAGACACTGTAGATGTGCCCTATGTTTTAATGATGTCTTTGGCAGTGATACAGACTCCTTGTAATTCATACACCCAACCCAGCACACTTTAGAAGCCACCCTAACAAAAATAACCTATGTTTTGATATTAGGAAATATAAAGCAGGGGAGAAAATAGATACTGACCTCCTGCCCTTCTCTCCACCCACTGAAACCTAATTGAGAGATGAGCTCATTTGGAATTGTCACTGGTTGGCTCTAGGCCCGGCTGTATTTTCTTACCTAGATTAGGAGTGGCTGGATGTTCAGTAAATTTTACTTCCCAATTTATTGAATGTGAGCAAAAGTACTTTCCAAAATAGGAATTCATTTCTGTTTAGTAGGACTAGCAAATGCTGATGAGATATTTATATCCAGAAAGACATTAATTTTCTCAAATAATGGTCTGGGTCTTAAATTTACAGTAACTCCTCACTTAACGTTGTCCCAGTTAACATTGTTTTTTTGTTACATTGCTTATCTATAAGAGCAGTGGTTTCCAACTGCCAGGCTGTGGACCAGTGGCTGGACGGGGTCAGAGGGTTCTGGGGTTGGAGGTAAATGGCTGTGCAATGATAAGGTGGGGTCAGTGGGTGAGTGAGTTAGTGCAGCAGTTCCCAACCGCTGGTCCGCAGACTGGTGCCGGGCCACAAACCTCTGGCTGCTGGGCTGCGGCAGCTGCCAGAGCTGAAGCCGGCAGTTTATACTTCATATTTCTAACTTAAAATACAGGAATGGTATATTCACACAAGTAGAAAGTTCACATCTTTTTAAAAATAATATCTTTTAAAATATGTTACATGAAGGATTTTGCATAAAGCATATTCAAGTTATATCATATTCCTATGCATATTTCCATAAAGAATATGAGATGCAACATCACAATAACAAATACGTTTATAAATGCCTTTTCTATCGGCCATTTTCTGTAATTTGCTTTCAGAAAGCAACATGGCACCAGACACTTTCTTAGTAGAGAGATACATATAAAGAGACCAAAGAACACACAGAAGAAGATGATGTTGTGCAATTTATGATCACCAACAAGATGGCAAAATAACATTTGCAACTTCCTGTATTACTTAATATCAACATTTGGGAACTATACACATGCACTCACCTGCCCTGCACAATGCCTTTGTAATCAGATATTGTGCAAGTGAACCAACTCTCTGGGGATTGGAGGAATATAATCCATTACTCCTCATCCCCAGGCTGTGTGCTGTAGCATCGGTTCCAGTCTATGAATTATAGTAATTACCATAGACCTGTCATGGCCCCTGTGCAGAGATTTGAAGGCTCTGGACCCACTTGAATCCTATTGAAGTCAATGGAAGTTGCATGTTAACGACAAAAATCAAAGGGCTTTTCTAACATTCATGCATTAAATGACTAACGTTAAACATTCATAAATTTAAAATACTTACTTTTTTCAAACTTGGATAGTTTCAATGAGGTCTTTTTTGTTTCTGATGTGAGCTTTTTATTTTCATTGAGGCAGACTTTTTGGTTGGAACATATGAGACTAGAGTCTTTGTTTTTCATGTTTATCTAACTCAAAAACAGTTGAATTGATTTTGCTCAATTATTCCATAATAATTACAACCTTCACTGTGAGACCAAACACTGACAACTTCAGACTAAAAGTGATTTGCTTGATAAAAAGTATGAGCCCTTGATAGAGAGAAGTTAGGAAGAACTCAGTCTATACTGAAGCTGATATAAATTGACATAGTTATATTGATTTATACCAGTTGAAGCTCTGGCCCAAAACTTACATAGTAACTGTACACTGGAGCAGGGCCATACTGCATGAACTTTTTAGCAGTCAGATACTTTCCAACTTTGACATCATTCTGCACACAGTATGCGTAGAACACATAATTTATTAGGTATTCTTTTCCAAACAGTCCTCCAATTCCATCAGTCCTCCTAATTTTCAATCTGTGGTATTTCCAATTTGAATTAATTTTTTAGAGATTATTTTGTGAAGCATTGAAACACATGCTTTAATCACACCTGTTAAATCTTTTTAATAAACTAAGGAGCTGCTCCTTCTAGGAACAGTAGACTGCTGTGCACATGATGAGTTCTGCTAAAGCCAGTAGAACATTGCATGGATACAGCAGTCCTCATGGGTGCTATTAATTGCAGGTCTAATATTCTAGGAATTATATATATAAGCATGGGCTGAACTACTGCTTGCAATCAGCCAGCAGCCCTGGGGGTGGGTATGCACACTCAAATTGTTTAGCCTTGCAAGATAAGTAACTGTTGATATGTAAACACAGCTCATGCTGGCATGGGGAAGGAATCTGGGGTGTGGTTATGTAAATCCAATTCAGCCAGGGCTGATGGAGGATCGGTTGTTAGAATGGAACGTGATGTACTGTAACTAATTTGGGCTGTTTGGGGTCACAAATCATGCTACCCCTAAATGTGGGAACTGTAAAATATGATACCAGTGCTTGCAGGAGAGACACCATCATTGTAAGAGGTCTCAGATGAACAAGCCTCCCCCTTCCAGAATTGAGTGAACTTCCAGAGTTGAGTTGTGGGGGAAGGGGCTTGAGCCAGCCTGCTTCATGCCTGCTAGGTGTGTGCTGTAAGACTGGTTCAACCTGCCTCTTTCCCCCTTGTTTTAAGGATAGACCTAAAGCAGACTCCATCAGGAGTCTTTTTGCTAGTCCAGTGGAAGCTGGAATCTTTTGCCAGCCTAGGTGGTGGCTAAAGAGTTGAAATCACTAAGAGTTGAAGTCATTGATTTGGCCTGGATCCAGACCCATTGCAGCCAGCAAGATTGCTGGTGGGAGCGGTGGCAGGTGGCCAGCGGAGCAGCTGGTGGAAACGACTGGTGGGCGGTGCAAGCAGACCACGGAGCAGCACAAAGGTGGCATGGCCTCAGGCTTAATGAGTGGAGTCATCAGGGTGATGTGTCAGGGTCCTCACTGACTGGACAGAGCTGTAAGTGGGGTGTTTGAAGTGGGGTACGGAGAAAGTTTGGGTAAATGAATGGAACCCTTACATTGTCGGACTAGTGAGCCTGAGGGACAAAGGAAGTTGCTAAATCCATCTGATGCGGGGACGGTTACTTGTGGGGAGTTAGGAACTATGTCTGTGGTATTTTTCCGAGCTAATGCCATGTCACTTCTCTTCATCTTTCATTAAAAGTTTCTTTTCTACATTCCGACTCTGTGCTTGAGAGTGGGGAAGCACTGCCTCTCAGAGGCACCCAGGGATGTATGAATTTCCCAGGCTACTGGGTGGGGGCTCGAGCCAGTTCTGTGTGAGATGGATGAAAAGGGACCCCTAGATATTGAACCCGGCCCTGGCTGCTGCTGGCACTATCTGACAGAAGGGTTAGCTATATATATATATATATATATATATATTTTAAAAGTCAGGCTTGGCTGGCACAAATTGTTCTTTAATATTATTTATTTGTATTATATCAGTGCCTTGAAACCCTAGTTATGGGCCAGGATCTTCTTGTGATGGGCACTGTACAAGCACAGAACAGACAGACCCTAATTCAATGAGCTTACAACAAAATAACCAATATTGTAACTCATCTTTACAAAGCTTTGTTGTTCATGACCTCCCATATGTTTACAAAAATGTTTACACCAGTTATTTTTTTAACAGAAACTTATCAGATGCTTCTATGATTGCAAAGCATGCTGCACCTTCATCTCTCTTTCCTCCTCTTCCCATAGTTTGGTGCCATACTTCCTTTTTTTCTACTACTCTGATTCCTCCCCAGTTCTCCATAGCTTCTTAAAAGTAAATGCAGCTAGTTGACTAAGTCAGCCTTAGTTTCTTAAGATCATGTAATGCATGCCTAATAATAGATAAAAATTCAATTTTTTCCAGCTATTCCCATATACTTGATTTTTAGCAAAAACAATCATAACGTTTCTTGAAAAAAAATTAAGATCAGGAAAGTTGTATTAGAGAATGGTACAGTACATGTGGTTTTATAGTTTTGTACAAGGCTGCTATCAGCCAATTACCCACTTAAATTATTAAAAACATAACACTACCTGTAATGTGGGGGAGAGGAGGTGGAGGCAAACAAAATCAAATCTTTGCATTTTATTATGCTTCAGACTGTAAGAAAATTCTGGGCCACATTTTGTTGTAGAAACTGCAACTTTTAACATATGTCACAACTTGTTATAGCTGCCACAAAATAGAATGGCATTGTGTCCCCATGTGCCAGGCCTCAGTGCTACTCACTCACAAGGTCACAATGCCACTCAAATTTGGCCCCTCATCAAAACAGAAACTTTATAACCTGTTTTATAACAACTTTTCAAACAAACAAACACAAAGTCTTTCTCAATATTAACTATGTTAGTTTCTATGACTGGGGTTTAATAATATTCATTTACTTACATGGGCCTATTCCTGGGAAGAAAGTTAAGCTTGTGTTTGAATCTTGGTGGGATCCAGGCCTTACAACTGCTTCACTTCACACCTCATGGCAATACAGCTGCTTCTGCAGCAAAACTTGGCAACAGCTTAATAACATATAACAATTCTACACAATAATTTAAAACTGGACTACTATATCTTTTTTAAAATGCCAAGAGAAACTGAGTGAATAGGATATAATTATCTAGATTAGAATTTGACCAGACAACCAGGTTTATTGTTCCAGTTTTCATGAAGTCTTCTGGGTTATGATTTACTATTTCAACTGATCAGTACCTGGGTGTTTTGTCTCTTTCAAAAGATGAAATTTGTGCAGCTCAGTGGCCACCTAAAAATCATATGGAGGGTAATGATTCACTGCTGTTTCATAGGGGAAAGTGCCAACTACTGAATCACAGCCAACCATCCTCTAGTACCTACTGCGAGAGTTCCCAAATGAGCCCAAAGTGAGATCTAACAAGCTTGTAGCGCAAAGCATGACTGCAGACTACTAGATGTAGCCAACAGAGCAGGAGTAGGGAACCTAAGGCCTATGGGTGCCAGATGCAGCCCCTGGCTTGCCTGGATCCAGCCCCTGAGGCTCAGAGCCCCACCACCAGCATAGGGAAGCCTGTGCTGGTGCTCCAGTCCCCTCTCCCCCACCGCCGTCTTACCGGGGACTGGAGCACACAAAATCTACTAGCTTGGGACCCCATAGGCTCTTGTGTGCAAGGGAAATGTAGGGAATGTCTTTCTGCTTCTTGCAGGGTTGCCAGGTACTTTCACAAAAAATACAGAACATGGTAGGGAAAAAATTGGTCGAGGAAAAAAAAATGGGGGACCAAAGCTGTTGAGCAAAAAAACCAAACCACACCAAAAAAATCCCCACGCTTCTTGCTTCCTCGCCCCCACCAGACGCGGCAGTGAAAAATGTCCCAGGCGGGCTTCTGTCTGAGAAAAACAGAAAATAAAGGACATGTGTTTTTCTTTTTTACCGGACAGAGGCCGCAATACTGGACAGAGACCGGGCCAATACTGGACACCTGGCAATACTACTTCTCAGTCGGAGACCATGTCAGTGATGATTTTTACTTCTTACTTGTGTGCTGCCCCCTGACCGATTTTTCTTGGGTCAGTGGCCCCCAACCCCAAAAAGGTTCCTTGCCGCTGCTATACTGCATTGGGTCTCTTTTTTCTTGGACTGAAAAAGACCAGTCAAAGTTAGCAGTGGGGTGGAATATAGAAAGGTTAGTTAAACTAACAGTAATAAATTCTGATAACCCACTACCATCGGACCAGCCAAAGTGACACTTTTCTCTGCTTATATATAAATCTCTCAAACCACAATGTCAGTACACTTAGTATGATTTTTTTAATACTACAACCAAAGCAAATTATCATCACATATTATGCATTTTGTGTCACAAATAGCAACGGACATTTATAACATCATCTGCCTTCATTTCTTTGAAAATTTAGAAGCCAGAATGAGATCTCACATTACAACAAATATGCATGATGGGAAATATAAGCAAATTACTAAGCAGTAGTCTCTTCCTATTCCCTTGTATTAAAATATTGTTTCAGTTGATAGACCACTGTGAGTTATTTTTCAGTGATTTAATAACAAAGTTACTGAGCATCTGAATTTGATGCCAAAACATTTTTTGAAGGGCTTCTTGTCTTTTTCTGCATTGCTCCTGGCTATCATTTTGAAAAATTCTGGTTTGAGAAAATACAGCAGATGGCAGTAATGTACAAAGAAAACATGATGTGTTTCTTAGTTTAGGATTATGCAAGCATATGGATTTTACAGCTCTTCACATAGAGCAGGTGAAGTCTCCATTTTATTGTTTAGATTTTTATCTGTTTCAGTATATTATCAGCAAGTGTCTTAAGCTCAGAAACAGAGATCCAAAGCCACATGCTTCTATCTAGCTCAAAAGGACATATTTTAGATACTATCACAATGTCTTATTTTTAAAGAAATATATATTTATTATTAATAAATACCTACTCAGAATAAGAATGTCAATTTGACTAAATTTTAGGCACTTCCTACAATACATGCTCTAGAGATAAGGGATTCAGTGAAACATTTCCAATTTCAATTTTCTGACAGTTCAGTTGTTTCTGACAGTTCAGTTCAGTTGTTTCATCAATACTATAACAAGAAGGATCGCTATGATCCTCTCTGACCTGCTGTATAATGCAGGCCATGGAATTTCCCCCCAGTAATTCTTGCACTAAGTCTAATAACTTGTGGCAGAACTAGAGCATACCTTCTGGAAAGATGCCTAATCTTTATTTAAAGTTTCAAGAGATAATGGTTTAATTTTTAAAACTGCAGTGGCTCATAAACAAATATATTCTTATATTATTACTTTAAATGTCCAAATTGAATTTGTATGCTATATTTATAGCTATTTACAATGGTTTTTATGCTATTAAAAATAGTTAAAAATACCTGACCTACTTTCTATCATTATACCCTTTTATAGCAAACATGTAACTATGGCCTTATCTACACCAGAATTTGAGCTATTGTTATAGCTCCACAAGGGCAAAACTCTAGAAAACACATGATTTCCATCTTTGCAAATCATACTGAACTGGTCTGAACCATAATATGGTCGAGATTTTGTACAGATACAGCTATACTCATGGCTGGAATCACACTAGAGCCAGAGCCAGAACTGTCAAATGCAAAGGTTCAAATATCATGATTCAGGCACCACAAAATCATGAGATTTCAACAGTTTAACAAGATGGTTTATTTTTATGTACCTTTTGGGTTTTGAGCCTTTTGGATACATGGTTTTTGTTCATTTGTTTGTTTGCAACCAAGAGGGATCGAAACTTATTTTTTCTAAAAAGGAATCTAAGATTCTCCTGTGATCACATCATCTCAAAGTATTTTCTTGTGTTATTTTAGCTAAGGAATTGAGAACTAGAAAAGTCTAGCCTCTCTTCAGTTTTATCAGAGACTTCAGTTGTAAGATTTTCTTTAGGCTGCTGTATTTTTTAAGAATACCATCAATGAGCCAGTATTTGACAAAGCTAATTAACTACACTGGACTGGAGACAACACTAGACTCCCTTCAATCCCTAACAGTAATTTCTTCAAACATCTTTGAGCTGTATTAAAAGATATGGTAATATTTCCCAACTACTTATCAATCACCCACGCCAAAACTATCTAACCAGGCCAACATTCACTTATAAATGGAAAAAGGTAACATTTATCTTTAAATTAAATCTACATTTTTTGTAAAATCACTGTCACAATCAGTCCTATTCCAAACAAACAAATAATTTGTCCCTATGGTATAAATAATTTAAAAAACAGTGGTTGGAATGTGCACATGGACAGATACTAGTCTCAACCATGGCTATGGTTTATCAATGAAGAGTCCACAACCATCAGATGAAGAAGCTTTTTTTGCAAGAGATCTTCCATAAAAACTTCTTGCATAGGAGAGTGTCCACACTGCAAAAGCGCATCGAAAAAGCGATGTGCCTTTGTGCAAGAGAGTGTCCAGACTGCCTGGATGCTCTCTCGCAAGTAAGCAGTGATTGCTATAGACAGAATGGCCACCAGGGCACCTATGCTTTTTCCTCTTCCCTCTTCTTGCGCAAAACCCCCTTTTCCCTGTCCACACACGCCTTTTTGCGCAAGAACTCTTGTGCAAAAAGGCGTTCTTCCTTGTAGAATGAGGATTACCAATTGTGCAAAAACCCTCTGATCTTTCAACTTACTTGCGCAAAAAGGCGCTTGAGGTGTGGACGCTCTGAGAGTTTTTGTGGAAAAACAGCCATTTTTCCACAAAAACTCTTTAGTGTAGACATAGATGAACTATTAAGGGAAAAAATATTGTTAAAGTGGCATTAAGGCTGAATGTATGAATCAGTTACTTAAAGTGAGATAACTTAGCAATATGAATACCAACTTAGCAAGAATGTTGTAATGTTTGCCCCGAGATGCAGCATTTGTCATTATTACCTTGCAGATGAGCCAGAGCTTAACATATCTGCTTCAATGCACCTCTCTGAAGACAATGCTTGAGTATTTTCATCTGTCTCTTTTCCCTTTGTTCAGATTGCTAGTAGGTATTTTCATAAAAGCAAGTCAATCTTTTCTTTTTTTAATAATATAAAGGGTTGGTTTGTTTTAAATGATGCCCATATTTCACATATTAACATTGCTCACACAGAAAACTTTTAAAAGAAAGTAGTCAATAACAGTGGCGGAAGGGATGCTGGTATTGGTACTATAATCCACAACTCGCTGACCAAACACATTCAAAACTGATTTAATGTCTATACATGTCACTCACTTTACCAATATTTTATAGTTAGAGATATTTTGCAATGCTACTTCCACTCATGAGAGCAAAAACAACAGTGATTTCCATCAACAATGTAATGGAAAGAAGGGCATGCTGCTGCCTCTAAAATTATATTAGTTGAAATTATATAAGGTTCTGACCATATTTTGAGCTTTATTTATCTACTAGTGAATTATGGGTAATGAATATTTAAACATGAAAGCAAAACCAGCTAAAAGTTTCACAATAGTGAAGACTTTGGACACTAGCTGTTCTACCAGAAAGACTATTATATGAGCCACACCAATTCAGAGAAGGTAATAAAGATGAAATGCTCCAGCTTAATTTCCTTTAAATATAAGTGAGAAATCGTGTTTGGAGTATGAAACTTCAAAAACTTTACTTCCTCCACCACCCATTTTTGCCTAGGCTTTGAAGAACATAGAGAGTAACCTCCCATTGCCTGCAGGCTTCTAAAAAGCATAAAACATAACACCAGGTGTGTTAAGAAAATATCTTAATACTGATTATTGTATATCATGGCTTTTTAATTTTAAACTTGAACTGCAACATTTTTTAAATGTCTTCTTATAGTATATCTCCTACTTTTTTTTTCAAATAATTTATTACACAATGTTTTCTAAAATGCAAAACAAATTAGAGAGAGGTCTAAACTGAAACCTAGGATCCAAGGTATCTGCAACTTTTGAATATTTGAAATCCAAATCTGGCAGTTTGATTCTGTCTCTAAATATGGTAAAATAGAGATGGCCTGCTAGCTCTTTGGGTCAAGATTTTGTGTGTAGAAAACAAGGCATTACTCAATTTCCCCATTATTGCAGGCGTGACACTACAAGAGGAGGAACGATTAAAAAGAAATGGTGAATCATGCTATGGAAGAAAATTAGGAAAGGAGACAAAACAAAAATAAACAAAAGGGTAAGATAGCAGCTGAAGAGAGGACAGTGCAAAAGAGTCATGAAGGATAAAAATGTGGAAAAAGAAGAAAAGATAGCAGCTTCATTAAAGGTGGCTCTAGCTTCAGTCCTGTGTATTTCTAGTTACACAACTTTCAAACAGGCTTATATATTCATATTTGATAGGGAGTAGGGAAAAATATAACACTGGTCTTTTCACTGGATTACAATGAAATAAAGTCTTTAGTTTGCTCTGTGGATTCCAAGAGTATCTTAGGTGTGTGACTTGAGGTGTTTATAAACAGGTTTTATGTCGTCCCCCCCTTTGGGGTTCTGTATTTTACACACACACACGCACACAGAGTCTTAAAAAAATTTGTAAGCCACCTTGAATATTTTAAATAGAAAGGCAGAGTAACAATATTTTAAATAAATAAATAATAAATAAATAAGACTATAGCTACAGTATTGTTATGCTATTTTATGTTAGTACACAGTTCTAATGTAGTATACAACAGTTGCTTGAAAAGACAGCACATTATATAAGTACATTAAATGGTATTGAAAGTCAAGGTTGAGCCTCAATTCACCAGGATGGAATCTTAACACTTCTCAGCATGGAGAACAAATTCACTTAAAAGTTTGGGACCTTTTATTTTTGACAGTTGAGTTTCTATATAGATACTAATTGCAGTTCAGTACTTAATTCCAGTGAAATCAACAAGGACTAAGGGTACAGAAGGTTTGGGATTTTCTATATGGGGGCATTGGAGATTTGGGTGCCCTGCCCATTGGCCCTTTTAATCATCTTCTTCCCTGGATTTATGCCAGGTGGACTCTCTTAACCCCCTGAAGACAATGACTTTGGTTTTCTTCAGGCCAAAATAGGATTGACAAGGCTTTCCCTCACTTTGGGATTTTGGATGGCCTTTATGCAATGTCTTCCTTCACAGCAACTACATATGTTTTTTGTGGTGTACAAGAGGACAAGCAACCCCGTAAGCAAATTACAATGGTGCTCCACTCTCCATCATTAGGGGAAAGAAAATGCTGAAAGCTACATCCAAAATTTTTCTTCTTCCAAAATGAGTAAAGTATCTTAGTACATCTCTAAAGCTACCCTGTCACCACCTAGCAATGCAAATCGTGATCTGATAATGAAGCTGAATTTTTTTCTGCCTCAGACCCCCTCATTAGTAATAAAGATTCTGCAATTAGAATTTAGCTGACAATTCTGTTGATGATTCACAAGCCTGAATAGAAATTAACTGGGCTGGTTTTGAAGTGCCAACAGGAAGAATTTGTTTTAGTCAGCAAAGCAAGAGCGTGAGAGTCAGAGATAGAGCAAATGTGTTGTATAGGAAGGTAACATTTTTATAAGCACGTGTAAAACATTATCTATTTATAATCTTCATTAATATTTTCATTAATAATAGCAGTATTTTTAATTTAGGTGTTTTGTAACTATAATTTTTCAACACAAAAACCTATGTTTTCATCAGTAATGTTTGTGTCTGTTTTATGGGAATTCATAATATAAAATAACATCAACATAAATTTAACCCAGTATTTTGACCCTAGCAATATTTTATGTTTATTTGTCCTTGTTTTATTATTCCTATTTCGTAACTTTCATTGACTTCCTTCACTCATTTTAAATACTACATAATCCAGACCACTTTAAAACATGACTTTGCCTTCCTGTAGATGACAATTACAGGAAACTAATGAGGCCCAACTAATATGAAACAAGAGTGATTTTTCTGAAGTTTAATTGTGTGCTGATTTTGATCAGAAGAAATTACTGGAATTAGATATTTCCTGCCTGCAATAAGAGTAACTGAGCAACCAAAATGTGTGGTATATGAGTATGGTTTTTTTACGTTGGTGTCTGTGTGGAACATGGTTGTGGTATTGCTTTAAAGAAATATAAAGGAGTCCTAATAGGATAATAATAATACTTCTCACTTAAATAGAGTGGCATCATACAAGGGTTTCCAAGTGCTTTAAAAAGATATATAAGTATCATTAATCTCAATAAATGGAGAAACTGAGACATAAGAGGGGTGAAGTGAGTTGTCCCCACTATCACACAGTGACTGGGAAAGTGAAGAACAAATTCCAGGTCTCCTGTTGTATCATCAAGCATTACAAATATTAAGGGAGAACTGTAATTGAACTGTGGCCCTCTCACTACCATAAATTGGTTTGAATGCAGCTTGGCAGTGATTGAAAATTGTTACCTATTTAATCATTGATCACTAATCGATGAAAAACAACTTGATAATCTCCATTAAACTCATAATAGGAAGTGATCCACATCACAAAAGAAAAAGAAAGAAGACCGCCACACTGTGCACACATGTTGGCCCTTTCAGTAAGTGAAGTGATTGAAATAAGAATGAATAGATATAAAATGAAATTAGCATCAAAGCCATAGAGAAGCATCTCCATAACTGAGGCACATTGGTGAAGCCAGGACAGAGATATCTCTCATGTATTTGTTCTGTGGATAGAACATTCACCCTCTAGCATCTTCCAAGTACACTATATTGACTTTAAAAACCCACACAAATCTGAAGTTTTCAACCTCAAATTACAGCAGTTCATTGCTTAATCTCTGTTTGCAGGGGTAAAATTCTCCTCAGATGGCTGTAGAAGACTCTGTGAACTTTAATGGTCACTAACTCTTCTGTGGGCCTGTGCGTTAGCATGAATTTCACACTTAAAATACACACAAGTCCTCGCCTATTTTCAGAGGACCAAATTTACTGGCCATGTAAGCCAAAAAGTCCATTTCTGTCAATGAAAGGATTGCAACAAATATGCACTTATATTAAATTGGAAGTCAGATTGATAATGTAGCTAAATATGATTGTGTATATACTCTTATGTTTAAGTAACTTTAAGAGACCTGTTTCAATTACTAAAATACATTATCAACTGCCTAACTTGTGAGTATAATGAAAAAACATTTTAATTTTTGCAGTATTTAAAATGAAAAACCCAGTAACATACAACCACAAATGCAACATTTTGTACTCTACTTCATTGTGGTTTTGTCTGGTTCTAGTAATTTTAACAACATAGGGTGGATAATTTCAGGTTCCATTGACATATATGCGTAAGGAGTGGGAAGGAGGAGGTTACATTTTCATTAGTTTTATATAGGAAAGTAGTCTCTCTTAGCAGAGAAAGATTAAGGCCTGATTGAATAGATCAACCAATCCTGGCCATGTGCTCTGAACTGAGTGACAAAACTCGAGAGGCCAGACACACACACATTTTGTTCTATTCTTAAGGGCTTTACTTAAGTACTTTGCTGAATCAAGGTGTAAACTAAAGCTTTAAGACATGATAGTGTGTGTCTTGTATATAATTTGGCTTAACATAAATAGGAATTGGATTCACACACAAATCTATTGCAAAATTACTTGTTCTGTACTAGTATTTTACACTAAACAACTAGTACTAAACATTTTAGGGCCACTGAAGAAGAGAAGATTTTAGCCAGTTTAAGTAACATCTGAATCTAGCCTGCAAAGCTTAAATACACCCTTATCATATTCCTGGACGATGTGATAGTCACAAAAAAGTACATGAAAATAACTGGATGGTTCTGATTTAAGCCCACAAAAACAAAGGAAAATATATTCAGAAGGCCACCATAAATCTGTTTAATCCTAAAATTACATCTATTGCCCATTAATTGTTCTAGATAGCATTCCAGTGTAATATACTGGAATGCAACTTTGTTTTATTATAGCATATCTTTAAAAAAATCACCAGAAAAATTAATTGACAGCAGCTGTAACTGTAACTCTTCCAAGCCATTATGATATATTAAGTATTTAATTACATTTTTAGGCAGGTATTGATTGTTTGGTAATAAAGATAATTGATATTTGTTCTTTGATGGCTGTTACAGACTATTATGTAAGCATATAATTGTGAACTTTTGAAGTACATCATTTACTTGCTAGCCTAGAACAATAGTTCCTAAGCATTTTCATCACAGACTCCTAAGCAAATTAGAAAGGATAATATGTTTTCTTGCATGACTGGTACATTTCTGACTATGGATTAATCCAATCTGTGAGTAGAACTTTTTAAAAAATTGTCTTCAATATATAAAATCAGAAAGAAACAGCTGACAACCAAGGACAAAAAAATCAAATAAAGTAACATGTTTATGTGTGTGTTACCACTTTGGTGTGTTACCATTATGGCAACACACACAAACCTGTAGGGGAACATTTTAACCTACCTGTGCACTCATTAATGAATTTAAATGTAGCCATTTTTCTACAAAGGAATTTCACCAGCCAATTACAGAGAGAGAGTGTGGAATTGACATTCATCTGCAAATTTGACACAGTTTCTCTGGGCTTGAACAAAGACATTAACAGGATGTCGCACTATAAAGCCAGCCTTCCCTGCATTTAACACCTCATTTTTACATCAAAAGCTAAGTATGGGACACTTCCAATCCACTTAATTAGCCTCATTTGCACCAGTGATATAATTGACAGGTATCTTTTTTCCCCTTCTTTTTCTGTTATAAATTCTGTGTTTCTGTTATTCCTTTCCAACTCATCTGATGAAGTAGGTTTTGCCCACAAAAGCTCATGATACTATATATATTTTTGTTAGTCTCTAAGGTGCCTCAGGACTATTTGTTTTAAAATAAAGTAAGTACCTCAAAAATGATATCAGTAATTCTGAGCTTTTTCTTATAAACCTTACTCACAGAAGTATTCTCAATGAATCAGCTGGACTTCTCATTTGAATAAGGATTGCTAAATCAGTCCCCTTGTAAGTGTATCATTTTCTGAGAGCACCCACAGAAAAAAAACAGGGTGCTCAGTACCCACCAATCACAGCTGTTCTATGGAAGCTATTTGACAGCTCGGGGAAGGACTTGGAAGAGGGCAGAGAGCAGCAGGAAGTAGGCAGGTTGGGGTCTCAGGGATCGGGTAGCGCATGGGGCAGGAAGATGCAGAGCGAGGGGAGGGGGTTAAGGGAAGGAGTGGGGTGGCGGTGGGGTCTGATGGCAGAGTATGGGCAGACCACCCCTAAGGAAAAACAAGTCAGCACTTAAGATTTCATATAATCTGGTAAAATCTTGCATTTCAAGATAAGTAGTGGAAAAGCTTAAGATCAGGTTTGTACTTTAATTTTTATTTATTTTTAATAATTAAAATTATGTTCCCCTTCCCCATTTTGTGACAAAAAGTGTGTGTATGAATGTGCATGGAAAATTGTGACTCTGGTAAGTGATTAAGTAAACAAGTACACTTGCTAAACCAGAATTTATTCTTAAGTAAACCTGCTGTATCTATTTATAAATATTATAAAACACGTATCTTCTTTGTTAAATTGGAAGATCTTGGCAGCCATTCAAACACCTAATGTGAATATAGCTAGCTAAACCTTTATAGAGACACTTTATTTAGCCAATAAGCCATAAGAGTGCTTGGATAAAATGAAACTTAATAGTCATATAGTATAGAAATCCCTACAAGCACAAATAAAAATGTTTTTATAACATATATGGTGTGTTTGCTGTTTTTTAAATGTTATACCTCAGTTGATTTCTTTCATGTAGAAAACTTTTTAAAGCAATTAACCACGGTCCTCCCCACAATAGGGAAAAGTTTAGTTGTGAATAGTTGTCATTGTTTCCCCCTTGATGTTCAGGGCTTTCAGCCAATTCACCCGCCCAAAAAAATCCCTTCACTACAATGCTAGGATCTCTGGGATTCAAAAGATATGATATTTATCATGACCCCATGCCAGTCTCTGAAGGCCATTTGTCCTGTGTCCGTTGCCTGGGGGGAAACACACATTCCCCAGAAGTGCTCTCCCTGTAGCAACTTCAAAGTGAGAACCAGGCGCAACAGGAATTTTACCTCAAAATGATTTTAATGGAGAAGTCTCTTCAACTGCCTCAGTATATGCACCAGGCCAGGCATACATCAGCTAAAGGCAAAGCCCCGACTTCCAACATTGCTAGGAAGTGGGCTAGCATACTTCCAGACAGGGAGTCTCAAAAAAAAAAAAAAAAAAAAAAGAAAGAAAGAGCATCCCTGACAAAATTGCTACCTGCAGTGCCGAACTCCTCCAGAACAAATGGGACACCCCCAGAACCACCCCGGTACTGGCTTTGGACAGTACCAAATCAGAGTCAAGATGCTCAGTCACCTCTGTAGCACTGACCAATATGGTATGGAACTTGGCACTGACAACAACACCAACTCCAGTGCCACCTGCACAAGCACTTACTCACCATTTGGTACCAGGAACCAGTCCTGGCACAGTGCCAACTGTGCTGAATGGAGTGAAATGTGGCACTGCTACAGCACCAACCAGACTGGCACTGGCGCAGTTCCTCAACCAACAATACATAGTAATCTCTTTGGTGCCTCAGTCCCTGCTATTTGGCACTGACCAGTCATTGGGACAAGCCAGATTCCTTCCTTTGAACTGAAGAGTAAGAAGGAACACAGAGTGTACAGCTTTTCTAGGCCCTGTCACAACCTCAAATGACTTTTGTTTCAAGGGAAATCACTCAGTCACAAAATCAGCTCCATATCAAATATATTTGGTGTCCTTTAACTTTTATTCCTGAAAATAATTTTTACGT
Source organism: Pelochelys cantorii (assembly GCA_032595735.1). Lineage (NCBI taxonomy): Eukaryota > Metazoa > Chordata > Testudines > Trionychidae > Pelochelys > Pelochelys cantorii. The sequence continues at coordinate 162,992,095 of CM064327.1, forward strand.
CAGAAGGAGAAATCGTTTAACGAAGGTTACAAAAAGAGTCACTTACACTTAGAGAGGGAATCACGTTATTTTCCAGGCATTGACTAAAGTTTTGCATTTTCCTTAGACAGGATCTTTTCCATATGTTGCATCTCACACTTGGAAATTTGTAGGTTGAGAGGTAGGATCACAGCTCAGTGCTATGTCTGAGTCCTGGTCTATATTTAACATTTGTATTGACCTAATTATGAATAATTATGAATTAAGAATACTTAATTATTCTTGTTCACATTAATAAACTATAACTATTTTTTATTCTCATTATTCTGACAACACTTATCCAGGGGTGAGTGTTTTCTCAGCTCACCACAGACAGTTTCTGATATTGTCCTCATCAGCACGGTATCTGAGCACATTCCATAATCAGGAAATTTAACAAAGGGACAAAGATTGATCTCCATTCCCCTATAATCGCCTCTTCTCCAGAGAAAATTGTATTGATAATAGGGAAAATAAGATTGAAAAAATGCACCGTTTTTTAATTGGCTTGTAGCAGTTCATGTGAGAGATGATTCCAGTCTACTCCCAAACCATCCCCTAACAAAGCCTTATCTCCATACAAACTTTGCCTTTTAGATAGATACGTCAGTGTTTCTGAGAGCAGAACCAGTGAGAGTTGTGATCCCAAAAGGTAATCATGACAGAGTTTATGTTCCCTGATTGGATGACTGAATCATTTTAAACAAAAGAATGACACATAAGCAGTTATTAATGTATGTTTGACACAAATTTTCAGTTGAGTAATCAGGGAAATTTTAGACATTTTCACAATCATCCATTGGCTAAGAACAATGAATTATAAGCCTACAAATAACAACTAACCAAGTTCACTACTTACAGTCACAAATCACTTTTTTTTTATTATTCAGATTATAAGGCCATATTTATGATTGTAGTGTCAGTAAAAAACTGTCACTTAGCTTAAGGACTATTATAGCAACTGAAATTATCAAAATATGTTTTTAATTTTAAATATAATAGTAACCACCTTTGTAACCCTGACTTGAGTCAGGTGAGCAAGACCAGGAAATAAAATGGAGTAACTTACCAACACTTCTTATTTTTATACATTTATCATAATACAATATTTTTATGCAGTCTAATTTACTATCCTCTCTTGAATGCAGAAGAATAAAAATAAATGTTGTTTAAGTATTTCACCATGATAAAAAACATTTAGTTGAAGGTCCTTTGATTATTACTTACTGAATCAAATGAGTTCAGTCCTAAGATATATCCCAGGCAAAGTATAAAATCCCAGGGACCAAATTCTACCTTAGTGAAACTACACTGGTTTTACCCCTTAAATCAAAGGTACATATGGCCCTAAAACTTGTATTTGTATCTTCCCTTATATGCAAACTTGTACAGATTATAGCATATGAAATGCCAATGAATATTTAATGAAGAACTTAATGTTAATTAAGTCAGATATTTTAGTAACTTTTAGAAAAGTATCAATATACCAGCTACTTAAATGACAGAGGAACAGGGAATTTATATTAATAACTTCCTGGGAATTGTTTATTTGGGACTATTAATCAATGTCAGATATATTTGAAACAAAGCCTATAGATTCCACTAAGTCTTGAATTCAACAATGTAAGCAGCCAGGAAATGTAAATATTAAGTCTTTACAGTAACATTAACTTGGCCACAATGTATATTTAGTATGTTTTATGGTACACATTGAGCCATACAAAGATAGCAAGTGATTTAATGGGGTTTAGTTTACTATTCTGTAGGGTTCCAATTCTAGATCTTACAGAAAGAGCATGCAGCTCAATAAGTTTGTGATAAACGTTAAAATATTGTTTAAAAATAGGAGCACATGGAATTTGAAATAAAAGAAAAAAGAAAAACAGGAATGGAAAAGACTATATCTGTGCAATCCAATAGAGTTGACATAATAACATTAACTTTTGCATTTCCTGATTGTAACTCTGTATGAATATAGGATTTTGCCCCTTTATTTTGGATGTAATTTCCTAGTGTGTTTTTTTTAAGACAAAAACAAAGTCCTCAGTTTACCAAGTATAATTAAGTAAATTTTGTGTATTTTATGTGGTACCCTCCATATGGTAGTTTGGGCACATAGGAATAATTATATGTTCTTCCACTGTGATTTATGAAGTATCTGTGAGCTGCAACAGTCCTTGATGTGTAACTTGAGTTTAAAGTTTTAATATAGTCTCTATTTGCCTACAGATATGCCTCCATGTGATTTCTCAGCAACACATATTACAGAACACAGGAAAGGTAATTGATCCACTGCGCCAAAAAGGTGTTCTATTCATCCACAGTATAAACATCATCAATACAAGACTCCTCTATACTGAATACTGCCACACGAATGTTTCAACTGAGTTTTAAAGATGCCACTTCGATGGTGAGAAAGTAAGTTTCTGGGCCCTTTGGGCCTCTCTTTTGGGAACTCCAACAAGAGTGCTAGTTTATTGCAATTGAGGTAGCATTGGCCTGATATATCATATAGGACAATGGACTGCTGTCATATGCTAGCACTTCTTCCTTATTATCAATCTTGTCTGTAGTCACACTAATGAACTACAAGTGAATAATCCATTACCAAACCCCCAAACAATCAAGTCCTCAAGACACAGAAAATTAATAGATTCTCTTATCTTATAAAAACAGCAGTGAGGAAAAATTCAGACAGAAAATGTGTTCACATTGGCATTTATAAACTGTTCATATTTTTACTTACTTTTGTTGGTTGGAAATGAGTATTTCAAGAAATTGACTGCAATGTGGTAGTGGCACACACTGGGTGCATGGAAGCAAATTACACCTTCTATAATATTGGTGGGCAACCTGAGACCCAAGGGCCACATGTGGCCCATTGGGGTTTTATGTGTGGTCCACAAGACATTTTGTTTATCATTGCCATGCACAGGGTTGCCAGATTCTGCTGGGTTTCATCCGTGTAGTTTTTTCCTATTGGTATTACAAAAGTGACGTGAATTTAAAGCAAGGGCATGTGAAGTGAGGTGCATGCTGATTGAATACAGCATTGTGAGAGCTAAGTGCTCCCTCTGCAGCCAAACAAAATGCTGCTATGCTTCAGTTGGTACACCCTGCAAATTCCAGGTACACAAGCATAGTGAGCAAAACTACCCTATCCCAGGAAACTGTCTTGGTTACAAAATCTTGAGGCCCACTCACTAGCCTAGGTACTGATCTATGATGTATTTCTAGTGTCACTGATCTCTGATGTATTTCTAGCATCACTTACAGATAGATCTGCAAGAATTACACAAACATTTGCTTGCTTTGTAGCTGTATTGACATGGCAGCGTGCCCTTTGTTATCTGAAGAACTATTTTTGTTGATCCAGCTGTGGGGAGAGTTACTCTGTCCACATATTTAAACATACAGGACTAATATGGCATGCTTTTAACTGTTACTACGTCCCCTGTCACTCTACTCCAATGTGTTTTTTAAACTTTCGGTTACAGAATGGTCTTATTAGTCACATCATTTTACATGTAATAACGTTTACAATTTATAGTGACAGCAGTTATCTCTCAAATGATGATATCTTGCAGTTCTAAGGATCTCAAAGAACTTTACAAACATTCATTAAGCCTAAATTCTTATCTGTAAGTATGATCCTCGTTTTAAAAATGGGGAAATTGAGGCACAGGGAAGTGCAGTTCCCAGATGTCACATAGCAAGTCAAAAGAAGAACCAAAAGACCCAGTCCTGTTCTGTAATCACTACATCATGTTTATCTCACACTCCAGGATCTCAGCAACAGATCATAAAGGGTGTGTCTACTGCACCCGGAACTCGAAATAATTTTGAGTTAATTTGGAAGTAGAGTGCTATTCCAAAACATCCGTTACTCCTGGTGGTTTACAGGGATATCGGAATAGCGAGCCCATTATATTTTTAAATAACAGGTTTGCTCAAAAGATGCAGAATAGCTATTTCGGGATACTTCTGGTATCCCAAAATAGCTCTGTAGTGTAGACATAGCTTTAGATGGCCAATGCTATGACAGATAAAGATGCATCCTATATAATAGTAACACATACAGTTCTATGTGAGAGATAATAACAAAATACATACTTCTTTACTTTGAAAATAACGGTGAGAACATTTCCTCTTGTTTACCAATCAATATAATACAGACACCCATAATCCCTAAATCTCTAAAATCAGTGGAAATACATTTTAAGGGAATATTCTCAATATACTTTGTTTATCTATGGTCCTGATAATTTTTTTCCTTTTTAAATTAATAAAATCTCACCCTGTGTTTAGCAGTAGTTAGGAAACTAAAAGATATTCATCAGAAGACATGAGAGCGCAAGCCATGAAGTTTTAAAACATATCCTAAGGATAAATTTTGCCTATACAATCAGATAGGCATTTCAGCTACACATATATCTAAGAAGATTCAAAAGAGTTCCTCTCTCCAAATTTACCAACATAAATTAAAGCATTCAAAATCAAGACTAAATCCAAATGGGAAAATGGTAGCATATCAAGAACATCAGCATTTTGCTAATCACATTTTTTGGCAGGGGAAGGGGAGCAAGTCCTGTGCCTTTTCTGGAGATCTGCCATCCCAAACCTGGAGGACGTGCAAAGTTGAAAATCCCTGCTTTTCTAAGAATGGCAAAATGTTGTCAGATCATAAGATGCAGGGGCAAAAAACACTGCCAATTGCTCAATTTACTGAAATATTTTGAAGTAGATCAGAGGAAAGATTTTGGCTTAGGATCAGAAAAATGCTGAACGGGCATATTTAGCTTAAGAGAAGAAAATCTGAAATGAAGCAGAGGTAAAACTTTTAACATACATATGTTTCCATAATGTCAATCTAGAATAGTTTACAATAATAAAAAGCTCTCGTTAGAGCAGGTCTAGACAATATGGTAATTAAAAAGCTTTTAGGAACCAATGCCTTGTCTAAACTAGTATTCTCAACAGTGGGAATGTTTTTTTCAGAAAAAGGATAAGTGCAGAGAAGGCGTGTGAGGGACAAAAGTGAAGTATGTCCCATAGTGAGGAAATCCATAAAGGTGTAGTGTCACAGTTCCCAAGATCACTGCACTTCTGACCCCTTTGTGGCCTCTCTCACTATTCAGGGCAACTGCACCTTTATTTCTAGACCCCTGCAAATCTCTGGACATCTGCTTTATATCTGCAGGCTAGGGATGTGAATGACTAGTTGACCATCCGATATATACCACTGAAATAATAGTGGCAATTCACAAAATACACTGGGGCTACATTTACACTGGCACGTTCTCATGCAAAAACTCTTTTGCGGAAGAGTTCTCCTGCAAAAACTCTTCCAGAAGAGAGCGTCTACACTGCCATGTGCTTTTGCGCAAGAGATGTGCTTTTGCGCAAGAACATCCATGCCAGTGTAGACGCTCTCTTGCGCAAGAAAGCTCTGATGGCCGTTTTAATCATAGGACTTTCTTGCGCAAGAAATTCATGTTGCCTGTCTACACTGGCCTCTTGCGCAAGAACAGTTGCGCAAAAGGGCTTATTCCCGAGCGGGAGCACCAGAGTTCTGGTGCAAGAAGCCCTGATTTTACACATTAAAACGTCAGTTTACTTGCGCAAGAACACGTGGCCAGTGTAGACAGGCAGCAAGTTTTTGCGCAAGAGTGGCCACTTTTGCACGAGATCGTGCCAGTGTAGACACAGCCTGGTTGTTAGTCTGAGTCTGCAAACTGCAGGACAGGAATGAAATGAAGGCTAGTTTTCAAAAGAATGAGGGGTTATTTTTGTTCTACAAATTTATGAGTCCATGAGACTGTAAAACAAATTGCAAGTGATCCTTTCAAAATAAAACTATACATACTTTAAAAAGCTTATTTAATACACTTTAGAAAATTACCTACAGCCAGCTTTTAAAATCAAAATAATCTCCTAATTGAAATCAATGGGAGTGAGTTTTCCCCTTTCACAGCTGTCTTCACACCTGGAAATGCATGACCCCATGCAGCAAGCTTTACCTCTTTCCATTGGTGCCTGACACCTGCGGGAGAAATGGGGAAGAGATGTGGGGAGGGGGAATCCCATTTAACAATTAAAATGTTGAGGGAACACTGAGGGTATTAACAATGTCAATTTTAAAGGGAATTCAGGTCCATTGTTTGTGTTACAAATTAAAGTGATTCTGAAATCAGAAGCAAAAATACTGGAATTTCCTTTTAAATTCCATAATTTTAAACCAAGAATCTATTATCCTCGATTTGTGGTAATGACTTAATTTAGAGTGATTTTTTTTTGTATTGCTCTTAGTTCCACCTTTGTTGTACAACTCTTTTCCTGCAACAGGATGTTTTGTTGGTACATTTTCTCTGAATTCTCTGTACATGTGCCTAGATGTGAACTGGCCTAGGATACTGAAAGCATCTTGGCCTAACTGCTAAATTCTCTGTATAAAATATGTCCTATTATCATGAGATAAAAAATCTCAGAGCGGTAGACATGTTAGTCTGTAACTTTAAAAACGAGGGGTCCTGTGGCTCCTTAGAAACTAACCAAAATATATAGAATCTTGAGCTTTTGCCCACAAAATCTCATGATTCTATATATTTTGGTTAGTCTCTATGGGTATGTCTAGACTACATGCCTCTGCCGACAGAAGCATGTAAAATAGGCTACCCGACAGTCAATGAAGTGGGGATTTAAATATCCCCGGCTTCATTAAAAAAAATGGCCGCCATGCTGTGCCGTCTCAGCTGATTGTTGATACAGTGCGCAAGTCAAGACGCAGATCGATCGACAAGGGAAGCCTTTGCCGACCTCTCCCTTATGCCTCGTGAAATGAGGTTTACAGGTGTGCTCGACAAAGGCTTCCCTTGTCAACCGATCCATGTCTTGACTCGCGCGCTCTGCCAACGATCAGCTGAGCCGGCACAGTGCGGTGGCCATTTTTATTTTAATGAAGCGGGGATATTTAAATCCCCGCTTCATTGACTATGTCAGGTAGCCTATTTTACATTCCTCTGTCGGCAGAGGCATGTAGTCTAGACATACCCTATGGTACCACAGGACCACTCAATTTACTATAAGATAAGTAATCATTTAGAGACCCGATAGTTTGTATATCACTAAGGAATAAAATTAATGCCACTGAAAAACCGAAAACGAGATGTCTGTGATGGCAGCTACAGCATGAGACTCAGGCCCTCAAATTGCATGGACAGGTGTGCATTCTGATGTAGCACCCCAACGCCAACCTGTAGTGCATAGGGTTACCAGATGGTTTGAAAAAAATACTGGACACATTTGATTTCAGATCGGGGGTGGGGGGGGACCAGCTGGGAGGGGAGTGGGGCTGGCCGGGAGGGGGTTGGGGGGAGCAGGGCTGGCCGGGGGAAATCGGGGGGGGGGGGAACAGGCCAGTGGGAAGCAGGGCTGGCTGGGAGGTGGTCGGGGGGAGTGGGGCTGGTCGGGGGGGAGGAGTGGGGGGAAACTGGCCAGTGGGAAGCGGGGCTGGCCCGGGTGCACGCAGATCCCAGGGTGCTGCCCGTCCTGCACACGGTCCCGGCGGGGCCCACGGGTGAGTCCATCCCGCCCCGGCCCCGCCCCTGCCCTCTACTGCATAGTTGCGTGCTGCTTGGCTGGTAGACACACTCACGCAGTACGCAACTACGTACTGATACTCATGATAATAATAAAACTCACTTAATTAGAAAATACCGGACATTTATATGTCGGGTATTTTCTCAATTTGTTTCCTGGACAGAAACCTCAAATACCGGACTGTCCTGGCAACCCTAATAGTGCATTGGTTATGTAATCATGACATGTTTTTTCTTCTTCCCGTGTGTACTACATCCTTAAGTCCCTGAGTATTCTGGAGTTGGCTCACACAACCAGTGGGTATATCTATGCTTGATTTTTTTTAGCTGTGGTTTACTTTCGTAGTTTGATGATTAAGTCAGTGAACACACATCGTATCCTTTAGTTGTCTTGGTTTCATGTTCTCTTAATCTAAACTAAATGTCACTATGACTAAAACTATGATTGTACTCTGTGTCTCGAAAAACATAACTCTGTCATTATCAGTATTAAATTAACTTCTAGAGAAAAACATGCAGTATGTGAAAATATAGAAATTGCAGAATTAATTTTTGAAACTATGCATAAAATTGGATTTCCTTTAGGGAAAATAATACCTAGTAACACAAGAGTTTGAATAGAAAAACATTTGAAACAGGAATATTATTTTGTAAAACAATTGCTTTTGAAACGGGTAATTTTTTAAAAAATTTTTTACTTATTAAAAGTATAATACTAACTTGATTACTAGAGTTAGTACACTTAATGAAATAAAGATTAATTGTCAAATGATTTGAAGATTATAAAAACAACTGCAGGTTGCAGTTGTGTGAGAGGGGAAAAAATGTACATTGCCTTTCACCTTGTAAACATATAATAGTGGTGGATTGGATTAAGATAATGCTGTTATTGGTTTAAGTCCCAATACTGCCATTGGTTCTATACAAACACATCCACAAGTGCAGAGTTTCAGTGACTGATTTAATAGAAATCCAAAACATCAATTTCTGAAAATGTGACCAATAACTTCATAGAGAAGATTCACTTTTGCAGCCTGAGCCATAAATTGGCATATTTAAATCCAGCATGTCAGAAAACGTGTAGAACTGTACTATGAAATGAATGATTGGTGTGTCTGGGATACATTCACCAGTACAAATACACAGCACAATTTATTTAGATAGGTACACCCATAGGCTGCTTACTGTACCAAATAATGAGAGACCGTTTAGATGAGCAAAAGTAGCTGGTGTTAATGTGGATCTGATCCTATTCCAGTTGAACAGAAACTTTGCAATCAACTTCAAAAGGAGAACTTGACCTAGTGTGTTTCAAGTCCACTAGGTTCCACCTTGTTATAGACCCACCAGAAAAAGAAACTAAATAAACTCAACTTTGTAACAACATGCAACCAGGTCTCAAAGCAGACAGAAGGGCTGTGATATAATTCAAGGGGCAGTGACTTAAACAGTTTGTGCTTTTTCATAAGAGCAATAACATGAGCTATGAATACTCCTACTGTCATTCATCACATCAGGCATCAAGGTAGCCCTCATGTGCTCCTTGTTAGCCAGGCATTCACTATATGAATTGTGAGGTCCACACAAACAGTGTTCTTGCCCCACCCTCAACAAACTGTGGCTCTTTCAAGGTAAGGCTATCCCCGAGTTACCTTAGACAGACAGAGATATTACCTAGGCCCCTCTGTGCAGAGATCAGTAGTGAAATTATTAGGTGAATAATTATGAGTACACTTCCATAGAAAACAATCTATGGGTTTTAAAAATGTTGATTTACTTTGACTTTACAGAATTTCTTCATGAAAGTACCTCCACATTTTAACATCCTTTACAAGATGGTAATCCTCTAGAATGGAGTATGTGCTGCTTTAAAAAAGAGTGAAAACATGATATCTGTATTTTACTGTGTAAATGATCATATATAGGATTTTTTTTCTTGTTTTAAAAACAGTTGTGTTTTATGGCTATGTGCATTGTTAAGAGGCCTCTCTTATTCCTCATATCTAATAATCCAGCATTCAGCAGCAATATTTTATTCTCAGATATGCAAACTGTCATACCATCATGCTTTATAAAATTGGTTTATAAATATAAGTATGCATAATTTGAAGATGCTATCTGCAAACCAGGTCATGTAACATATAATTTTTAAAGTTACAGTCTACTGAATCTCTATATCCTATTTTTGTGCATGTATCATTTTTTGTATGTGAAGTTAGGAATTTGAAGTGTGAATCTGTTTTTAATTCTAAATGTGCTCATGAGGGACATAAGTTATACTTTGGGAACTTATTGGTTCAGTAGTCAAACCAATGATCCATGAATGGTTTTATTTGTCCTCTAAACTCAAACTGTGGTTTCTCCTAGAAAGACATATGACCATACAACTTCGTACTGGAATCCATCTTGAATCTCTGGGAATGGGGAGTACTAAACAAAAGGTTTCTTCCTTGGAGAAAGTCTATTTAAGGAAAGGAAAGCTATCAGTCTTTGGTCTTCAGCTGGCCTTTGAAACTGCCTCACCCACATAAGAGGACACACATGAAGAAATCTGAAAACAAAGAACTCTAAGAAACTGTAGACCAGGGCTACTCAATTTTGGAAGCCCGGGAGCCACAATGATACTCACAGCACATACCGAGGGCCGCAATTTAAGTGTGGTTGCATATACATGCAAATATATATGCAAACATATGCAAATAGCTTCTATCACACTAATGGGCATAAATACAAAGCACTTCCCACAATGCCCTAGTGCTCCCGGCACCTCCTCCTTGGGGGCTAGAAACACCGACAACTTGTACCCATCTGTTCCAGCCAGCCTGTCTGTTTGCGTCTTTCAATGCTCACCCCACTTGAGAGGCACCTCACCATTGTGGAGGGTGTTCCCAGTGAAGGCCATGTTCAAAGGATCCCACCTGTGGGCCACATGTTGAGCCCCACATAAACCCAAACCACACCACAGGCTGCAAACAAACAGACTATGGGCCGCATGCGGCCCATGGGCCATGTGTTGAGTAGCCCTGCTACAGTGCTAGGCCAGAGTAAAGATCAATTCTGACTTGCACATTTTACCTGAGATAAGAAAACAACTGTTAGGGAAAGAGTCTGCATGTAACAAGTTTCTTAGTGGATTGAGGAAGGCTTCTGTGTGGACCCTTATTAATGGTCATAACGATAATCTTGATTTCTACATCGACTGCTTTCGCAAACGTGCTCAAGCTGACATTGTCAGCAAACAACATATAACATATAACCTCAGCCATGCAGAACACAATGCTATTCACAACCTCAAAAACAATTCTAATATCATAATCAAAGAGGCTGACAAAGGGGGTGCTGTAGTCATCATGAACAGAACAGATTATGAACAGGAGGTGACAAGACAACTCATCAGCACCAAATTCTAAAAGCCTCTCTCCTGTGTCCCACTAAAGAATACCAAACAAACCTGAAACAGCTGCTCATGAGGCTCCCTGATGCTGCTCAGGACCAAATTTACACTAACACCTCGCCCCCAATCTCTGACCAAGAGTCTTCTATCTGCTACCCAAGATACACAAACCTAGAAATCCCAGACGATCCATCATCTCAAGCATTGGCACACTTACAACAGACCCTGTGCTACCAGCACTCCTAGCTACCTTTGAGACACCACTGACTTCCTGAGGAAACTACAAAACATCAGTAATCTACCTGAAAATACCATCCTGGCCACCATGGACATAGAAGCTCTTTACACCAACATTCCACATGAAGACGGATTACAGGCTATTAGGAACACCATCCACGATGACAGCACTGCACACCTGGTTACAGAGCTCTGCAATTTTGTCCTCACCTACAACTACGTCCAGTTTGGAGACAATTTGTATCTTCAAGTCAGCAGCACACCATGGGCACCCGCATGGCACCACAATATGCCAATGTCTTTATGGCTGACCTTGAACGTTTCCTCAGCTCTCGCCCCCTAAAACTCTTACTCTAGTTACGCTACATTGATGACATCTTCATCATATGAACCCATGAGAAAGAAACCCTTGAAGAATTTCACAGAGATTTCAACAACTTTCATCCCACTATCAACCTCAGCCTGGATCAGTCCACACAAGAAATGTACTTCTTTGACACTACAGTACTATTAAATGATGAACAAATTTCCACCACCCTATACCGGAAACCTACTGACCACTACACTTACCTTCATGCTTCTACCCATCCATCTATTGTATACAGCCAAGCCCTAAGATACAACCGTATTTGCTCCAATCCCACAGACAGAGACAAACACCTAGAGGTTCTATATATAGCATTCTTAAAACTGAAATACCCACCTGGTGAAGTGAAAAAACAGATTGACAGAGCCAAAAAAGTACCCAGACATGAACTACTTCAAGACAGGCCCAGAAGAGAAAACAACAGAATTCCACTTATCACCTACAGTCCTTAACTTAAACCCTTCCAACACAGTATCAACAATCTACAGCCTATCCTAGAAAATGACACCTCACTCTCAGAGAACGTTTGTATGCAGGGGTGCTCGGGACTGGGGCGGGAACTTGTGGTGTAGGAGATTCATGACTGGGATAGGGTTTCAGGATGTGGGCTCCAGCTGGGCACTACTTACCTCAGGTGGCTCCTGGTTGGTGGTACAGTGGGGCTAAAGCAGGCTCACCCTTGCCCTGGCCCTGGCCTACTCCCTAAAGCAGCCAGCAAACTCCATTTCAAGTCCTGTCGTGCCCCCTCTGCTTTGTGGAGAAAGGATACAGACTGGGAGGGGGTAGCTTGACATCTGCACCCCTTCTCTCCCTTCCCTGCCCTGCACAGAAAGCAGGAGGCTCCCCAGGGGGAGGGGCAGCTCTAAGGCAAAGGGCAGGAGATGAGCAGCAGTGAGGGGAGGGGCAGCTGAAGTGCCAGCACTTGATACCCTCTTGGCCAAACCAGTCAGGATCACCTGTCAGAGGCTCCAAGATCTACTGGTAGATCCTGATCTACAGGTTGGTGACCACTGAGATAGACAAACAATGGAACACAAGAAAACAATGAGACAGTGCTGGTTAATATGACTGGCTGTGATATCAGCATACCAACTACCTAATTCTATTTATTATATCTTAAAGGAGGGTGTTAAAAAAGGATTTCTAGCTTCACAGATTGCAAGGCCTCAGGTGTCCAGGCCATAGAACTTTCCCAAAATAATTCCTGGAGCACACTTCCAATCTTTTAGAGAAACATTCAATCTTGGTTTTAAAATTGCCAGTGATACAGAATCTACCAAGACCCTTGGTAAATTGTTCTAATGGTTAATTACCTTCACTGTTAAAAATTTCTAGTATGACTTTGTCTAGCTTTAACTTCCAGCCCTTGGGTCATGTTATACCATTCTCTACTCATTTGAATAGCCCATTATCAAATATTTGTTGTTCCCTGTGTAGCTATTTATAGATTGTAACCAAGTCACCCCTTACTCTTCTCTTTGTTAAACTAAACAGATAGACTCAAGGATAGCAATCATTTTAAGTCATGTTTTCTGATCCGTTAATCATTCTCGTCTCTCCTCTGAACCTTGTCCAGTTGATTAATATCCTTCTTTAAAGGAAAATGACAAGGTACCTGAAAATTCTAGGGGTTTTTTTAGAAATAATGGGGGAGCCCAAACTTATAACTCAATGGGGTGGGGGACTCAGCTCAAAAAGTTTAAAAAACTACTCATTGTTGGCAGATGGGTAGCTGACGAGCAAGTATCTGATCAGCAGTAAGACCAACTAGTACTGATGTGAGGGGAGAAACTGAAAATATGGGACAATTTGCCAATTTTAAAGAAAAAGTAGGAACATCTTCAAGAGGGCTTAGAGGACTGTCCCTTTGAAAATGGGACATCTGTTCACCTTAGTTATGAAAGGCCTACAAAATGAAATCAAGAAGCTTATGTTTGTTGCAATGACAAAAGAGGAGCTGTAGCCAGTGAGAGCTCTGGATGGTAATATCTGGGGGTACAAGGTTAACAGCCTTTTTGGCAACCTGCCAGTGGCTTACCCCAGGGGCCACACATATGCTCATCACTGGATTGTAGTAGAGGGACACACAAAAGGGGGGGCTGACATTGGCAAAGTGCCTATTTAGGAAAATAATCTTCACTCAGTAATGGGGCAAGATTGTATTTGTCAAAGCCAGAGACAAGATGTTGCAGTAATTGAGACAGAAGTTGATGGGAACCTAGACAAGAATTTTAATTATTTTTAAAAATTATCATAGAGCTTATGATAATCATGGACCAAACCCTTCTCCAAAGAGCATGTCGGGATGGATTGAAACTAAAGGTTTTATCTTGCGGATATGATGCAGAAAAAATCAGCTAGATTTAATAATTTGGTCATCAATAAACTGGTAATCAATAATCTCATCATCAATCAATCATGGGGTGTTAGGGTGTGTCAGGGAGGGGTAGCACCTCTGGTGGCTGAACATGTCGTGTCCTTTCAGGGCGGTTCGTCCACCTTTGGCCCCCACCTGGCACCCAGCTCTCACCTGTGGCTTCTCGTAGCTGTTTGCATGCGACAGCGGCCACACCCCGGGCAACGGCTTCGACTGGCTGGCCAAACCAGGTGAGGGTAGCCGACGGGCCCAAAACCCTCGGTGAGACAGGGAGTAGTCTATCCCAGCATGTGAAGACGGACTCCGGCGGAATGAGTGGATGAGACCAATGGAAGGTCCAACGGTCAAGAAGGCGGTCTCCGCAAGTGTTGTGGAACGCGTAAAGCAGGACAAGACACAGAAGACGCCCTGGTCATCCACTGCGCCCAGTCCCATCTCCAGCCGTCTTGACTTTTGTCTTGCTACTGGACCCAGATGGGAATTGGGAAGAGAGAGTGAGGTTGACGCTGTGCAACTTTTCCTCACTAAAATCCAAATCACGCGCAAATCTCGACACCACATTATTACCATTATCATTATCGCAACCTTCAAAGTCCTGTGGCGATGGGCGAGTGACGAAACAGCAGGTGTGGACACACTGGGAGCTGTAGTCATGGACCTGCACACAGACGGCTCAGGTTTAATGGTCGTTTCTCACTGATCGAAGCAGCAGTGAAATCCGGCGTCTATCTGGGCGACTGAGCAGTCCTCTTTAGGAACGCACTGCTCACCTCTGTAGAATTGGGGAAGGGGCTAGAAAAGGTGCCCTAAACATTGCCTGCTTCACTATATCCTGGCCAGTTTACCGTGGCTGGTGGGAATCCCATTATGGTGGTCGAACAAAAACAAATAAACAGATTAAACGTAGGGTGACATTGCTCACCACTGGAACTTGGAACGTGCGCACGCTTTTGGACAATCCTACAACAGACAGACCAGAGAGAAGAACAGCCTTGGTTGCTAGAGAGCTTGCAAGATACAACATTGATATTGCAGCCCTCAGTGAGACTCGTCTTGCTAATGAAGGTCAGCTAACTAAAACTGGAGGTGGATATACTTTTTTCTGGAGTGGTCGTGGCACCGATGAGCGTCGCGATGCTGGAGTTGGATTCGCCGTCAGGAATCACCTTGTTCGGCAATTTGCCAGTCTTCCCAAGGGTGTGAATGATCGGCTTATGACACTACAGTTTCCGGTACAGAATGGAAACCAAGCCACTCTGATCAGTGCCTATGCTCCCACAATGACTAACCCAAACGAGATGAAAGACAGGTTCTATGAAGAACTGGATTCCTTACTATCAGCTGTGAGTAGCACCGACAAGCTGATCCTGCTCGGTGATTTCAGTGAAAGAGTAGGATGTGACTCAATAGCCTGGCATGGAGTCGTTGGCAGACATGGAGTGGGCAAATGTAACAGCAACGGCCTACTCCTATTGAAGACCTGTGCAGCACACGACCTCCTTATCACCAACACAACGTTCCGCCTGCCTACCCGGAACAAGACCTCTTGGATGCATCCTCGCTCTAAGCATTGGCATCTTATCGACTATGTTATTGTCAGGAGAAAAGACAGGCAAGATGTCAGAATGACTAAGGCCATGTGTGGTGCTGATTGTTGGACAGATCACAGGCTCATTGTCTCCAAAATGAATCTCTGAATTAGAATGAAGAGGCGGCCACAAGGTAGCAAGCCCATAAAAAGAGTTAATGTGGCCAGGCTAAAGAACCCGAGCATAGCCTCAGCATTGACTGAGGATCTAGAAAGCAGGCTTTCCAACCTGCACCTTGTAGGCAGCACTGCGGACGACTGGGAACTTTTCCGGAATGCTATCTACTCATCTGCACTGAAGATTTTGGGACCCTCTTCGCGCAAGCAGCCCGACTGGTTCGATGAGAATGATGGGGAGATATTGTCACTACTTGCTGAAAAGCACCGCCTTCATCGTGCACATCAGAACGATCCATCATCAGCTGCCAAGAAGAACGCCTTTGCAAATGCTCGCAGGACAGTCCAGAACAAACTGAGTAAAATGCAGGATGCTTGATTAAGTGACCTGGCAGCTGAAATTCAGGGGAATGCTGACAGGAATGACCTGAAATGGTTCTATGCAGCCCTTAACACTCTCTGTGGTCCTCAGTCTCTTGGAAGCTTCCCCCTTATTAGTACAGATGGTTCAACTCTGATTACAGAGAAGGTTCAGGTCCTGAACATTTTGAAGACGTCCTCAACCGACCGTCATTTATCAATGACGAGGTGATTGAGAGAATTCCCCAGGTTGACATCAATGGTGCCATGGATGATCCACCGGTAGTAGCCAAAGTTTCACAAGCTGTTAGTCAGCTATCCAGCAGCAAAGCTCCACGGGCAGATGCTATACCTGCAGAGGTCTATAAAGCCGGTGGTCACGTACTCACAGAGAAGCTCACTGAGCTGTTCCAGTCTTTTTGGGAGCAAGGATCCATTCTTCAGGAACTCAAGGATGCATCCATTGTACACCTGGAAGGGCAAGAGGAAGGGCAATCGAGAGGTATGTGACAATCATCGGGGAATTTTGCTGCTTTCCATCACAGGTAAAATCCTTGCAAGAGTGATGTTAAATCGTTTGGTCACTCATCTGGAGTGTGGCCTCCTGCCGGAGTCACAATGTGGCTTTCATAAGGGCCGCGGGACTATTAACATGATCTTTGCCGCGCGCCAACTTCAGGAGAAGTGTCAGGAGCAGAATCGTGACCTTTACACAACTTTTGTTGATCTCACGAAAGCCTTCGACACTGTCAGCCAACAAGGTCTGTGGAGGATCATGTCAAAGTTTGGCTGCCCCCCTAAATTTATTCAGATGGTATGCCAGTTTCATGATGGCATGATGGCCAGAGTGCTAGATGGTGGAGAATCTTCTAAGGCATTCCCAGTCACCAATGGCGTCAAACAGGGCTGTGTACTCGCACCTACACTGTTCAGCATCATGTTTACTGCTATGTTGAATGATGCCTTCCATGACAGTGTTGCCGGAATCAGCCTTAAGTACAGAATGGACGGGAATCTTTTCAACCTGAGGAGACTTCAGGCTATCACCAAAGTAAAAGAGACTGTTCTGAGAGACTTCTTGTTTGCCGATGATTGCGCCTTGTATGCTGGCTCTGAAGCAGAGATGCAAGTCAGTGTGGACAAGTTCTGCACAGCTTGTGACAACTTTGGACTCACCATCAACAGCAGAAAGACCGAAGTCATGTATCAGCCTGTCCCTTATGCACTGTACACAAAACCCACAATCACAGTCACAGGGCGGATGCCACAGGCAGTGGACCAGTTCACTTACCTTGGCAGTACTCTTTCCCATACAGCTAACATTGACATAGAAGTCACATGCAGAATAGCAAAGGCAAGTTCTGCTTTTGGTAGACTGCGCCCCACTGTATGGGAACGTCGAGGAATCAGCCACGTAACAAAACTGAAGGTCTACAGAGCCGTGGTACTTACCACCCTCCTGTATGCCTGTGAAACGTGGACTGTGTATCGAAGGCACGCAAGACAGCTTAATCACTTCCACATGACTTGTCTTCGCAGAGTATTACGCATCGGATGGCAAGACAAAATACCAGACACTGAGGTTCTCTCTAGAGCAAGTTTACCGTCAGTCCACACCCTGCTGATGAGTGCACAGATTAGATGGGCAGGTCATGTCATTCGTATGCCGGACAAACGTATACCTAAGCAGCTCCTTTTTGGGGAACTCTCTACTGGTAAACGCTCGCGTGGTGGACAGAGGAAACGTTACAAAGACACACTCAAGGCCTCCCTGACGTCGCTCGGAATTGAAACAACCACCTGGGAATCGCTGGCACCAACCACCCTGCCTGGAGCAGTCTCATTCATAAGGGATGCCAAGTTCTTGAAACAAGGCGCATCTCTGAAGCACAATACAAGCGCGTGCTGCGCAAGTCTAAAGCTACCAGCACAACGATTGCAATGCCTACACGTCTGCCCGACATGTTCCAGGACATTTGGTGCCCGAATTGGCCTGATAAGTCATCTTTGGACACACTGTATCCAGTCTCAAAGCACTTGGTGGTGTTGAGGTCTTCATCGACCACGATGGACGAACGAATCAATACTCTGGTCATCAGCCTTAACCTGCCATCTCTAGATTCTCACAGCCTAGATGTGAGACTGTAGAGATGGCAAATTAAGTCTGATGACCAGATTAAAAATCTGGTAGGGACAATAGCAACTTTACTATGGGTTGGCAATAGCATGAAGGAGATATAACTAAAAGACATGATTGACCGGTGAGACAGAGGCTGTGTCTAGACTGGCTGCTTGAATTTGCACAAGAACTGATGATCTAATGTTGATCGTCAGCGTTCTTGTGCAAATACAATGACTCTCCTGTTTGGGAAAAAGCCCTCTTGTGCAAACGCTTTTGTGCAAGAGGGCCAGTGTAGACAGCTGAGAACCGTTTTGCGCAAAAAAGACCCGATGGCGAAAATGGCGATCGGGGCTTTCTTGCGCAAAACCTCGTCTAGAGTGGCACGGACGCTTTTCCGCAAAAAGTGCTTTTGCGCAAAAGCGTCTGTGCCAATCTAGACGCTCTTTTCCGCCAATGCTTTTAACGGAAAAACTTTTCCGTTAAAAGCATTTGGCGGAAAATCATGCCAGTCTAGACGCAGCCAGCGAGTATATCTTGCTGGTGCTCTGATTTTCGTGGTTGTATGAGAGAGGAATGGGTGGGCTGTGTTAGGGCTGCGGCTCCACCTGCCTAGCCCACAGCAGAGGGAAGGTGGTGTGGATGGACCGAAGGCAGAAAGAGGGCAGTTATCTGTATGGCTTAGGGGAAGGAGAGAGCACGCATGGTAGGGAGGGAGAAGGGCCCCTTCACACCGGGCACGTTTCTGATCCGCCTGGCAATTTCCATGCCCCTGAGAGTCACGGCAGCGATGCAGTTTTGGGTGACCTGGCTCACTGTTACTGAAGCAACCCGCTTCGGGAAGCTGGCTCTGCCACGGCAGGACCCGGGCGGCTCTACAATTGGCTTGGCAGAGCCGGTTTGGGAACTCGTTCAGCGAAGCTAAGGCTGGAGGCGGGGCTGGGATCGAGGCAGGGCGGAGCGGGTCAAGGTCCGGACTGCTTGCCAGCCCGCCCGGCAGTGAGACGCAACAGGCAGAGGGGAGGGATATTGAGTGGAGCCGGCTGAACCTTGGTCTCCGCCCAGAGCTGCCCGCGCGCGCTGGAGCAGCATGACAGTTAAAACCGTTACCGCTCCCACTTTCGAACTGATTCAAACTCAGCAGCGCCCAACAGCCTGGCCCCTCCCTTCCCGGGCTCCGCGGGCGCTTCCTCTTCCACCAACCCCCAAAGACTTCGCCACCCGCAGCCGACGGGGGCTTCAAGGCTCCCCCCCTTGCCCGCGCGCGACGCTGCGGGCGCCCCAGGGGGGCTGAGGGGCGCGCGAAACTCGCCATCTCCCCAGCCAGCGCGAGAACAAAGAGCGCCCTTCCACCCCCTTCTTCTTGCCTCCCCCCACACGTGGGGCGCGAACGCTCCGCCCCCGGCACCGCCTCTGGCCGAGGCGGATTGGCTCAGGCGGCCCCTCCACGTCCGTCCAATCGGGGCGGTGCTTGGGTCTCTCCAATGAGCGTGATGCCGATTGGGCCGCCGGGTTTGGCGCTCGGTCCGGGAGGGTGAATCCGGCGGCAGAGCGGAGCCGGGACCCGGAGGCGGCGGCAGCAGTAGCGGCAGCACCGTCGGGCGTTGGGGCGGGGGGGTGAGTGAGCGAGCGAGCGAGCGCGCGCGCGGGAACGGCTATTTCTAACCTTCGCCCTTTGTCCTGGGGGAGGTGGTCGGGGGGATTATTGGGGGATTGAATGAGGGGGGCCCAGCCGCGAGGAAACTCCCCCCCCCCATCGGGAGGGGGCGGTGGGGCGCGTGGGGGGGCGGGCGGTGGCGGGTCGCGCGCTGCCGGCCGGTGACAGCTGGAGAGAGAGACGGAGCGTGAAGCGCCCTTTGTCTAAGTTGGCTCTGCCCACCCCGGCGGAGGGGGTCCTCTCCCCTGGACCGACCCGACTGAGACAAAGACGGGACTAGAGCCGCGGGCTTGGGACCCCTAGTGAGGGCGGGCGCGTGGAGGAGCGCAGCTTGTCTTTTCCTTAAACCCAGTTCCCCCACCCCCCCATTGATTGACTTCAGGCTAGTGGCGGGGGCAGGAGCAGTTTGACTGTGGGGGGACCCCCTCCCCCCCGTTACAAGGCAAACGAGGTTTTAAAACGCCTGATTGAAACGCTCAGCAAAACCCTTAGTTCCCCGAGGAGGAGGCGGGAAAAAATTGAAATTACACTCCCCAAGCGGGGCGGGGGGCTCCTTGCTGCGGGGAGACGTTTAGGCACTTGGGCAGGTCTGCTTCAGTCTCATGTGCTCTTACATAGTCTCCCGGAAGCTGATGTTCCGTGCGGGGGCTGTTGAGCTGTCTCTGGGTTGTTCCTCCTTTTGCTGTTTCATACGAGTTGCTGTTTTGAGTCTCCCCTTTCATTCCCCTTCTCTATGTATACGCAAATCTTGGGTGTAGCAGGAAAGATGTTAAATGCACAGGCAGTGGGGGAGGTGTTACTGACAAACCTACCTGAAAGCAACTCGAGTGAACTTCCGAATTTCTAAAGGACAGTACTGGGTCCCTGTCTTCCACAGCATTGCCTGGCTTTTCCCAAGTTCAGCTAGATAGGCTAAAGACTGTGATTCTAGAACAAAGTGTGTTGAACATGAGCACACTTCAAAAAATATGTTTTTTATTGAGTCATTTTTGGTAGGTGTAAGGGGGTGGTGTTGGAGGGAGCTGCCTATTTATTCACATTGTAAGAGTCAACGAGTGACTGGTAAATTTAATGCAGTAAGACTGATGTGTGATCTGGTATTATTGTGAAGTGCTCAATATTTAATAGTTGCCTGCAGGTGATTCAGAAGCTATTGGGAGTGAGAAGAAGAAAAGAAGCTTGTAGGTGTGTTTATGTAAATTAATTTGGATTTTGTTCACGTAGCTTCTTTTCTAGTTCTGAAATACTATCCACATTGTTCTGGAGTGGGAACCATACAGAGTTAGAAAGTTGGGAGTTCAGATTTCTTTTCTTTTCCCTCTCAGAAATGAAGACCTTGAAAGACTTAATTTTTAGATTTGTGTTTGCAAAATTCACCTTTTGTGCCATCCACTCAATGGAGTTGTATAGGTTTACACCTGGATACAAATGTACAGAGATCAGAAGTATGTATTGGGGATTCTATTGAATTTCTAACCTGGGATTTCCTTATCAAGTTATAGAGTGTAATGCTCTAGAGTCTGAATGCAATTTGTAAGAGTTAATTAAAAGGCCACTTTTTCTGTTTATCCTAAGTGTCCATATCAAATTGGGAGCCCCTGGAATGTTTATTTGTGGTAACCAGAAAGCATGTTGTGAAGGGTGAGTACTTGTAAGCACTGTACTGTAAGTACTTTTAATTTGGTCTCTTAAAATGTGAATACTCAAGACCTGTTGATACCTCATGAGCAATCCTGCAATATAGCACTCTTATTTGGTTTTATTTTTCTTTATTATTTTAGTGTGAAATCTTGCATGTGAATAGGATATTAGAGAATATGTTACCTTTTTAATTCTATGTGCTTTTTATTCACTCACCTAAAGAGACAATCCTCTGTTGCTTAGCTGTTTTGAAGATGTGTGAGACATTAAATAAAGGGTTATCTTTAAAGGATGAGAGACATTCTTAGGAAACACCTTTTGTTTTCATGAAAATGTCCCTAGTTATTGAAAGGCAGTGGTGGAAGTGTCTACATAAACATTTTTGTAAAGCTTCCCATGAGGTGTCAACAATTATTTTGTCTTAAAACTATGCCATATTCAAGAACCTAGTTTAGGTTGACAGAAATCTGCAGGATTTCGGTTTGTCATGGGGATATTAAAAGATAGCTATACTTCAAAAAGTGGTTTTGTGGAACTCTTTGTCACTGACATGCAAATCAAATGTGCTGTTATTTTTATATATATCTTTAACTTAGTACTGTAAACTGAAGCTGGGAATTTGAAGGTTAAGTTGTTTTCTTTTCTGCCTCTCATTGGAACTACTGAAGACTTCAAGTGGAATTTAGTTAGCAATGTTGACAATAGAAAATAGTTCTCTTCAATAAGGAAGAGAGGACTGAAATATAGAAATTGTTACATCATTACACACAGGCAGCATATATATGGGATTTAAAGGCCCTTACTGTTGTGTTTGGAGCACGGCTTAAATCCAATCCCCTGACCTCCCATTTATTGACTTCAGGCTAGTGGTGGATGCAGGGGCAATTTGACCGTGGGGGGGGGTGTCCCCTCTCACCCCGTCACAAGGCAAAAGAAGTTTTAAAACGCCTGATCAAAATGCACAGCAAAACTCTTCTTTCCCCGGGAGGAGGCGGGAAAAAATTGAAATTACACTCCCCAAGCGGGGCGGGGGGACTCCCTTCTGCAGGGAGCTGTTTAGGCATTTGGGCTGCAGGTCTGCTTCAGTCTCGTGTGCTCTTACATAGTCTTCCAGAAGCTGATGTTCCGTGAGGAGGCTGTTGGAACCTTTAAATCCCAATCTAGGCAAATTGCTGTAAATAGACAGCAGATCTCTTAGATTTGAAGGTGTTGCCATAATTAGTATGTGTTAGACCCTAAGATTTAATTTGGAAACATTTGAAGCTTTAGGCTTTTAGTTGTGAAGATAACCTTCAATGTAAAATAAATACATAAAATAAAAATACTGTGTTCTCAAGTCATCATGTAGCTGAATAAACACAGGTGCTAACTTTGAAGACTAATTTTGTTCACATCAGCAGTTTCCAAGCAGGTTGTTCTTATCTAGTATGGCTGGATCTAAATTGATTTTCCAACATATCAAAAAGTTGTTCTAAGAACTAAGTTGTAAGTCTCAAATATTATTGTGTGCCTATAGTAGCCTCTCTGATTCAGGTTCTGATCAGTTGCAGTTTTGCCCTGAATCCATGTTAGTGGTGTTCAAGTTTAATATACAGTGTGCCTGTCCTAGAGGTCCTTGGATAGCTTCCAGAAGTAGTGAATTCTATGTAGAGTCATCAAGGAATTATTTAAGCAATTTGCACTTTTGCTAGTAAGCGCTGTTCCCCATACCACTAATGTATGCAGTAATCCTAATACCGATGATATATGGGACCCTTGTGATTTGGAACATATATAAAACTTTACATCCTCATACAGTTATTCTCGGAGACCAAATGATTATTTGAAATGGTGAGTTACTCTAAATTTGTTAAGAGTCCAAGAGATAATACCAAATAATAGGGTGAGGGAGAGGAGAAGAAAAAAGAGCAGGGGAGGTGACAGTACAACTAGGGTTTACTATACGTTTTGGAGAGAGATGCAAGAAGGAAAAAATCTTGATGTGGAAAAAAGTTTGATGTGAAAAGCGTTAGATGGATGCAAGAATAGAAAGATGGTAGAGGAAGTAAGTTTATGGAAGAATTTGAAGACACTGGCCACAATTTAAGTTTATGCATAACATATGCTAAAGTACATGCTTAAGAGTTTTGCTGAATCAGGGTGCAAGAAGGAAACTTTATTTTAGATTCTGAAATAGATATTCTGTCTGTCCTCATGGACAGTTATTGAAGATTTGAGGTGGTAGGTGGCACTATCTTCCTGTGAATGGTTTAAAATGAATTGTTACACTATAGGCATATTTTAATTTGGATAGTTGAGACTGGACAGGAGAGAACAGTTGGGGTCTAGGCAAGAGGAGCTGAAGCTGTCTCTTGCATTGCTGTGTAGATGTATCCAAAACCTGGGCTTCAGCCCAGGCTCAAGATGAAGCTCTCTCCAATCCGCCCTTCTTCTCCCCCGGCTCCACTCACCAATTATTTGAACCTGGGGTCCCCGGACCCTGGGCAAGAGGGTCCAAGCCAGTGTTCCCTGTAAGCTGAGTACTTGGGCAATCACACAGGAGATTCAAATGCCACTCAGCTGATTAGCAGAGCACTCACAGTCAGCAGCATGTGTTTCTACTAGGGATGTAACAGGTAACTGGTTACCTGGTAAGTATCACCCATAATGGGATGCTTTACCAGGTAATGGTTAACCATTACCTGGGAGCAGTCCTCTGCCTGTGGCCTGCTGCTCTAGCTCTCCCACCTGCCTCCATTTAATCGGGTAACCAGTTAAACTTATCTTTTAATCAGTTAACTAATTACTTGGGATTTTATATCCCTAGGTTCTACTGGTGGTGGGCATCTGCACGTGCCTCATTGCACACACCAAAATTTATTTTATGGGTGAAAAAAATTAGAGGGAACATTGGTCTAAGCTTCTGTTAAATGGGATTAAGGTCCAAACCCTATTGTATTCCTATGTGCATGTGGCACCAATTTGGCTTGGGTCCCAGAAGTTTTCCAGATGTATCCCACAGTTCTTTAGTAATTTCCTTAGTCCTCTCTATGCTGACAATCTGTGGTGCAGACTATTGCAAATGGAAGCCACACCTCCCTTTGCAAATGGCAGCAGCTTGGCTCTCTGTTAGTACATTGTCTTCTGAACACCCGTCTGCAAGTACACTGTTGGACTGCCTGCGAGATTTCAAAGGAGAATGATCATAAGAGGTTTTTGAAAGAATGCTGCCACTTAGTCACAAGATTCTAGTGTAAGGCCCAGAGAATGGAGTGTGGACTCATAGACTGGCCTGCAGGGAAGGGTAGTGGCAGAGTGGCTGAGAGTGACCCCAAACACCTCAGTTGCTTCTCCTCCCTTCAGGGCAGCCACTTGGTCCTTGCTTTGCTCTTTAGGCCCACCTCCTCACCCTGGGTCTGCATGTGCAGGGTGTTTGGGTACCATGCACTGTCAGGACTGCATGTAGAAGCCAGTCCAAAACCTCCCCCCAGTCTGTTGCAGTGGTGGCTACAGCTCCTCTGAGCTGCTGGGGCTGCATATGCAGTGTGATGAGCGGCAGCCACACCCAGATCTTCTCTTCAGCCTTCCAGGAATCCTATATCCATGCTTCCTGGGGTGCGGTGGAGGCAGAACTAATGGATTAGCGGGGTGGGTCTAGACCGCTCTGGTCTTGCATTTCACCACTGTGCACCCAGACTGAGGAGTGTGGGCGTTTCTTTTTCTCCTCTGTAAAATCTACGTTTTTTGTCAAACTGCAAGACAGACAAAATAAATAAGAAATCAACCAAACAAAATAAAAACCTTTGTTGAACATCCATTTTAAGATTAAAACTTGCAAAGTTTCATTTTAATGGCTTGTCAGACCAGGAGACTGATGTTCTAGTCATCCTCAGAACAGGTGCACATGGACATTTTCTTGTCCATGTAATTCCACCAAGAAGTGAAGATCCCAATTTTCAGATTAGATAATAGTTTAGTATAAGATCTTACCAAATTGCTATCATTCTACTGAGAGGGCCACCAAATGAGGAGTGGGGCTGGGAGCAGGGGCTGAGAGTCATGTGTAGAGGCTACAGCTGAGGGTGGGTCAAGGTGGAGATGGGGGCAGAACGTGACTGATTTATTGGAGCATAAGCTTTCGTGGACACATCAGCTGCTAGAAGTGGGCCTCATCTTCCCTGACTGAATTGACCTCGTTATCTCTAGCCTTACTCTTGATTGGTACTCTTTTTCTTATGCCTGTATATTTATACCTGCCTCTGGAATTTCCACTACCTGCATCTGATGAAGTGGGTCTTTGCCCACGAAAGCTTATGCTCCAATAAATCTGTTAGTCTGTAAGGTGCCAAAGTACTCCTTGTCGCTTTTGCAGATTCAGACTAACACGGCTACCCCTCTGATACATGACTGAATGGTGTTCTCTCTCTGCCCCATTGTGGGTGTGGTCTAGGTCCCACTGTGCACCCCTGTCATTCCTCTGTGCCCTCATAGGGAGGTATGCTCCACAATTAGGGGACCACTGCCTTAAGGATTTCTTGTGTGTGAGAAACAGAAGAGAGACTGAGAAAAGCACATTGTGGACATCTAATGGTAAGTGTCAGTTGCCAATTCTAAAAAAAATACATCTTTTCCTTAGAGAGCAAAATGACCATGGAATTGCCAGATGATCAAGAAATATGAACTTTTTGTAGTGAACTTCTTCCGTGCAGTATTATGGATGCACTTGTGTAAGGGAAAGCTGCAAAAGTAGGAAGTAACAGATTTGTATTGGATGAACTCATCTCCCTATATTACTGGTCTTTACTTACAATATGTCAAACATTAAAGTTCTCCATTCATGAGATAAAAAAGTTCCATGTTCATCCCACATGGGTAAACTGACTAATCCTATGTTTGTAATGTTGGATCTTAAATGGTAATGTCAACGGTGCTTCTAAGGTTACAAGTTTGACTGGATTCCACACTGAAACCTACTCTAATGCTGTTCATGCTGTAAATATTGTAGATAAGAATTTTTTAATTTATTTAATTGAATTTATGTAATCTATCCAGCAAAGTATTAATTATTGTTTCACTTTTCTAAACAGTTCTTAGAGCAATTTATTTCAGTGTGTGGCTGACTGGGAGAGAATATACAGCCAAATAAGGAGGTGTCAAATGTGGATTTGTGTGACATTATCAAATTAAAATATAACTAGATAGACCATTGCTGCAGCCACTGTTATATGTTTGCAAATAGGGATGTAAGCAACTAGTCGACTATCGGATAAGCATATCCTTATCAGGTAGTTGAGTAGTGATTTGACTAGTCGCTCTCCCCTGCCCCCCGCTGCCTCCATCAGAGAGAGGCAGCAAGGGCGGGGAGAGCCGGGGCGGTGGGGGGAGCGGTCCCTGCATATACCAGTTCCCACAGCTGCACCTCTTCCTTTGAAATGTACAAGAGCTTGCCACAGCTCTTGTACATTTCAAAGGGAGAGGTGCAGCAGAGGACCCTGTGTGAGCAGGGACTGCTTCGGTCCCCCTTGGCGCAGGTTCCCTGCTGCTCATCTTTGAAATGTACACCCTTATTGACTAGTCGATGGAAATTCCATCAACTACTAGATTAACTGATTAATCGAAATTTAACATCCCTAGTTTGTAACCAATCTTGTAACAGTTGTTGAGTAATGGGTCTGTGAAGTGGTGGTTGTTGGTGAATATGATTATTCTATTTGTATTAGCGCCTCCCCCCCGTAACGATGCCTGAGTAAGTGCTGGACAGAGGCGAGGCATGCCCCCAGCCAGCCTCTTTCACCTGCTTGGTAAGCCTTTCTCTTTTCTGTATGGATTTTATGAGAAGCAATCCCATTTTAGGTACATTCCATTTGCCTGACATAACCAAATCCTGGCCTTGCTTTAAATTTGGATAAGAGGAAACTATATACAGAATGTGGTGGTCCTAGCTCTTAGTGTTTAGGAGGCGTACTTGAACAAACAGATGGGCAGACGGACAAACTCAAATATATAATAGATTATGAGTACTGGCTCTTTATGTATATTTCAGATATTTGCTCCTGGGGTAATGGTCACAAGTTAGCCAGCACAGATTGAGTGGCCAGTCAAAAGGACACTTAACTCACAGTGGACCATGGGCTGAGGAAGCTGAGGAGTTAGTCCTGCGGGGATAGGGACAGCCCAGACATTTCTGTGATCACTCCTGTGCCTAAGGGCTGCAGGGACAGGTTTACAGCTTCTGGTTTGCTGCACAGGGACTTGCAGTTGGTTGGATGAATTGAAATATTGGGCCACATTTGGCCCATGGGCCAGAGATTCCCAACTCCACTTAAAAATCTGTTAAGTAATAAGTTCAATTAAAATGTAAAACCAGAAACACATGAGTTGATTATTCTCCTTTATATGTTTACATCTTCATTTACAATCTAAGACCATTGCTCTGTTAATTTCACTTTGTGTTGCCTTTATTTCCTTTTCCCATGATCTCTCTCCTAAGTTTGGAACAATTTCTGTACATTGCAACCTCCCTCTTCAAAATGTACATCTTTTCATTATCTTTCTTCTGTCAAAACTATTTGATATAACTTAAAGAAACAAAATTGTACTTTCAGAGACAAATTGTTAGTCACGTAAGTAGTCTTGTCTGAATTTCAAAAAAATAGATTGCTTGAAGCAGTTATATCTTCCAGGTTCTGAAGTGAAGATTAAAATTATGTTTTCTAGTCCGTGTGGTAATTTCCTCCATCTGAAAGTCAACCAGCTGTATTTGGCTGGTGCATGTGACTGGTATTGTCAGAGTAGGACAAAATTAACATTTCTGAAGAACGTGATTTAACCGTAACCATGGGAAAGTATAGCCTAGAAGGCTAACCTGCTTGCTTGTCTTTTTCTCTGTGTATACATACTTACATACATATATACACACACATACATACTGTACTGTGCTGTAAATATGTACTTAGATTTATTATTTCCTTACGGGTTTGATGATATGTTCATTTTAGTAAGTTACAGTAAGTTTATATTGGTAGTTTGGATGTAACAAGGGACTTACAGGTCACATCCTGTATGCAGAGTTAAAGCAAAGCTAGCATGCACATACCTGAGACCTTTCACCCAAATATCAAAGTCAGTACACATGTATTTGGGACCTTTCATCTAGATCAGTGTTTCTCAATTTTATTTGGCTACGGAACCCTCTTCAGCTTAAAAGAATTTCAAGGAACCCGCAGGGTTGCCAGGGTAAAATTTGTCCAGCCCCCCCCCCCCCCCCCCCAAGACCCACCAGAATTTTTGTCAAGAAAACAAAAAAAGCCCTGCCAGAATTGGTGGTTGAGCGCAAAAAAAACAAACAAAAAAACCGCCCATAGCCCGCAAAATAGACTGTCACTTTAAGAAGGGGTGGGGGAGTGCCACACCAATTGGGAAACACTGATCTAGATAAAGCAACCTTCAGTGGCATAGAGGTTTCCAGGAGCACCCTCAAATTTAGCAGGTACATCATTACTTGAAAATATCCAAAATAATTGGTTAAGACCAGACTGAATAACCAGATAGGAGAGAAATAACAAATGTGATAGACAACCACAAAAGGCCCACAGTAACAAATTGATGTATATGATAATAAATTGAGATGAGTGATGTATTGACCTATACGAAAAAGTTTATTATTAGTAAGGTAAGGAACTACAAATAAAGAGAAAAGGGAAACATCCTCTACTGAATATGTATTAAACATAACGCCAGTGCAATATTACAAAAATGATATCCCAGCCTAGGGGCTATAGGAGAAGATGAAGAAGTCCTTGGGAGGTGCCAGAATGATGGCCACTGGTTGCAGTGGGGAAGATGAAGGTGGTGAGGAAGATGGCTAATGCCTCAGCTTGTTCTAGAAGGAATGGTGTGAGTATATGGCATGGAAATACAGTCCCTATATATATCTTATGAAATTGGGGTGTTAGTGACTGTGCTAAATGTATCAATACGCTATAGTTGTAAATATACTGTAGTTCCTATAGTGTGTGTTGCTACTGTAAACATCAGGGTTCCAATCATAGAATACTTATATTAGGCCTGATCCTGGGACAAAGGACTTGTCAATCCTAAAGGCAGTAACTGGAAATTCATAAGTACAGGAGGCCCCCAACTTGTGATGCGATTGGTTCAGGGGAAGTGTCGCAAGTCAGGGGCATTGTAACTCGAACCCTCGTTTACGATAGGCGCCGTGTGCCATCGTAAATGTGAGCCAAGGACATAAGTCGGGGGTTTCCAGCCTCTTGCACACTTAAAAAATGGTGGTAAGTGTGGAGGGCCGGAATTCGGGCGGTCGTGAGTCTGGGGCCTCCTGTAATCTTAGATCAGGCAACAAAAGGGAGACTGATGACAACTGAATTTGTTCCTACATGAAAACTTCTGTATGCTACTATTGAATACAGTATATATAATCACTTTTGGCCTTTATAGCTAAAAAGATCTACTTTAAGTACAATGGAGCAGGGTTTAGCTGTCTTCCACCATGGAATTGGGACATAATTGCTCACCTGGATTTCCCACTATTGGTAATTCAGTTTTGCAGCTTGAGAAACTGAGCATCTCGAGCAAAGTGTTTCTTTTTTCCTTTGGAGGAAAGTAATTTTTCCTTAGTTTTCTATGTAAACATTGAACATGTGAGGGGGAGGGAGAGAGAATGGAATTTTGGAGGGAGAAGGATTTAATCCATCAGGCTTATACCCATACTTTGTATGAACAGAATGCCGTGTATTAGTCTGTGTTTCAAAACTTTAGGCTGTGATTTGGCTAACTAACCATTTTTGGCTTGTTCCACTGTCTAAGGTATATTCGTAAATATTTCAGACATTTGCTCCTTCGTTTCAATGGAGCATTGCTCAGATGCTTCTTCATTTCAAAGGTTCAGTTAATACTGTTCTTCAGTAAATAATCTTAGTGTGATGGTGGTACTGGTGGGACCTCCCTAGTTCAGCACTCTCAGGACCTGACTGGTCCTGAATGAGGGAATTTGCTGGATTAGAGGAGGTCCCCTGCCACCAGATCCGCTTCCTCCCTGGTTGGTCACCCTGCCCATGGTTGATGGCCCCTGTCCGACTGCCTTGCTGCTGCTGGCACCAGTGGGCTCCCAGCCCAGCAGGGCTCCCAGCTGCCAGCCCTCCTGCTGCCTGACTCCCCTCCACGGATGTTGCTGGACCAGTCAGTTCTGGTTTAGGGAGGTGCAACCTGTAATGGTGAAGCTGCAGTTGTGCCACTGTAGTGCCATAGTATAAATACTTCCTACAGGTGGTTTTTCCATCATTATTTTTAATCTACTTCTTCCAGAAGCACTAGCTAGGTAGAAGAAATAACTATACTGGGAGTTTGATCAACCTGTCTTATCACTCAAGGCTCAGTTTTTCATTTTTTCATTTTAACATTTTTACACCCAGGTTGATTTAATTTTGTAAGCATAGACCAGAAAATAATTATCAGTAACTTTGATTTGTTTAAAAGGTGGAAAAAAAGTTTCTTGTAAGACAATGAATTTGTATAACTGTTGAAACACTGGGTGAAGAAAATCACGCAGAGAAAGAGATAAGAGGTAAACGTGGACTGGATATACTGTAGTGACTAGACCCTTCTGATAAGCATTGGAAAAGGAACCAGGGAACCAAGAAGTCTCCTTAAATCAATTTAAGCAGGAGAATGGGCATAAGAAAAAATGTGATGGATATAACATATAAGAAAGTTGGTGGCTTTCTCATAAGCGACTGTAGAGG
The DNA here is from genome assembly GCA_032595735.1 of Pelochelys cantorii. Classification (NCBI taxonomy): domain Eukaryota; kingdom Metazoa; phylum Chordata; order Testudines; family Trionychidae; genus Pelochelys; species Pelochelys cantorii. The sequence goes on from CM064327.1 coordinate 163,023,308, forward strand.
AAAGATAATTTAGTATAATGAATCAGAACTCGGTAAGCCATCTTTGAACAGTGTCAAACAGGCATATATGACTAAGGACTGGAGGAACGAGGAATTGGAGAGACCCTTGAAGTTAAGGGAGAGAAATTAATTCCTGACAGCTAGTCTCTGACAAAAGAATCAGGGTGGACGATGCATAGGAAATATCTTGCTTGCTACCCCAAATGTATGTTACTCAGAGAAAATCTTTTTTGACTTATAGAGAAGGGAAAATGGTGTTTGGAGTAAGGATGTTAAATTTAGATTAATTGGCTAATTGAATATCAATGCAACTTGCATCTACTATTCAATTAGTCGATAAGGGTGCCTCCACCTTTGAAGTTTAGCAACATCTTCAGCGCTGTTGCTACACTTCAAAGGCGAAAGTGCTGCAGGGAGCACGGGGCCAGCGGGGGACTCAAGCATTCCCCCCGGCCCTGTGCTCCCTGAGGTGTTTAAAAGCGGCAGCCCTCCCCAGCTGAACCTGGGCTCCACACGGTGCTGTTGCTTTGAAGCACCCCCTCCTTTGCCACCTCCCTCCCACTTGCTGCCTCTTTCTGATAGAGGCAACAAGGGTGAGGAAAGCATCTAGTTGACTAGTGTGTTAGCTATCCGATAAGCATTTGCTTATCGGATAGTTGACTAGTCAGTCACATCCCTGGTTTGGAGCCTTATCTGTGGTTTGAGGTTTTGTGCACAGACCAAAGGGTTCTTATCCCAGAAAATGTCACAATAAGGATTTCACTATGACAATAACCCAAGGGCCAGAAAGGAGGTGCATTTAAAGAGATGTAGGTTGACAGCACATTCTAGCTTAATGACAATCCAGAGAGGTGTGGATTTGGCTTAACAAAAGTGGATTTTTCTCTTACTTGCTTATGGTAAGAGAAAAGACATTGAGAAACCTGTGAGAGGAGAGACACTTTCCAAGCTTGCAGAGCAATGAGAGGACTCTGTTACAATGTCTCAGTGTTCTATACCTACAACTTCAGTTTGTTTAGGTGTATTTTTTTTTACTATTCTATGAGTCTTAAATTTGCCTTTAAATTAAAAAAAAAGAAAGAATTTAGAGTGTGACGTTATTTGCATATTCTGAGGGAAAGGAATTTACTTCTGATATTAAGAATGGCAGCGGAGAGGTACGATGGCTTTAACAGTCCAGCAGAGATTAAAAGGTGAAGGGAAATAAAAATTGAAAGGTTTTGGGGGCCAGAAAGACGTACCAACGAAAAGGTATGCTTTGGTATAATTCATTGGACCACTCTACTGTAACTCTTCTATCCACATGGTAGTGGGAAACTGTGCTCCCAGTTTTCCCACCATTTCTCCCAGTATCTGAATTGTTTGAGGATGTAGCTGAGGGAAGTTTTTTGGTACTCGTGGGAATGTTTCAGCATAACATTTATAACATCTCAGCATCTTGGGCAATGCTCTGCTGCATATATGTGAGAGCAGCTTGCCAAATTCTTGAAGTAAAGGCAAGGGCCATGAACAAAAGACCATTCTAGATACTAACTGGAAGTTCACCATGGATACTATTTTTGCAGGGTGTTTGTGAAGAAGGATGGGTGTAACCGCAATTTAATCGATTTTCAGTTTCCTGTTGCAAATACGATTTCATCTAAAGTTTTAATGAGGGTCAAGTGATAGTCTTACAAAAGAGATGGTTAGGAAATTACTAAAGTAGCATGTGGTAGTGGGAGACAAATTTGAACTTGACATTAGGAATGTCACCATGTAATAGACTACATGATTAACCGGTAAGCCTAGGATTATCGGTTAATCTTGCTGACTACATGGTATAAGAGTCAGCAAGGAGGGGAGCAGGAGCTGGAGCTGATAAAGAGGCAGCAGCTCAGAGAGTGAGGGAGGCAGGGTGGAGCCAATATGCGCAGAGAGCCTGCTTTCACCTGTCCCTCCCTTTGTTGTCTCCTACAGAGGCAGTGAAGGGGGCAGGCAGGGAGTCAGTGCTGGGGAGAGCTGGCTTAAAAGCTGGTTTTTCCCCCCCTCCCCCCATCCCCAGCTCCGTGGTGCCACCTGCCTCCCCCTTGTGCTTCTGCCTCTGTCAGAGGCAGCAGTGCAGGTGGGTGGGGGAGGCAGCAGGTAGAGTGCTGCAAAGCAGCCTCTGTCCGCGGTGTTCCAGGCTCACCGCGGACAGAAGCTGATCCACAGCAGCAGACCCTGTCCATGGGGAATCTGAGCTCCCTGTGGACAGATGCTGCTCTGCATCCCATGGACTCTGTCCAAGGCAAGCCTGGGCCTGTTGTGGACAGAAGATGGTCTGCGACAGCAGCCTCTGTCCACAGGGTGTCTGAGCTCCTCGCAGACAGAGGCTGCTGCTAGGGGCTGCTGCCACCCCGCACTAGTGCCTCTATCAGAGGCATGAAATCTTAGCAGTTACACAACTATTTGATAGCCACCGGGTGTGGGGCTGGCATCCAGTGCACTCCCGGCCCCACTCCTGGGGAACCCCCTGCCAGCCTGCGCTGCTACCTCTGCAGGCAGCCAATCTGCATGGGAAGCTGGCTTTTAAACTGGCTCCTATTGTAGACCAGCTCCCACCTGCCACCCTGCACAGTTGCCTCTGATACAGAGATAGCAGCGCAGGGTGGCAGGGGGCTCCCTAGGAGTGGGGCCGGGAGCGCACTGGCTGCCAGACCCACTCCCGGGGGCTATCGAATATTCGTATAACTGCTAAGATTTCATGCTGTTGCACTACTATTCATTTATGCAATATCTTCCTCGCTCCAGCGCTGCTGGCCTGCTGTTGAGTATGCTGGGGGCACAGGGTTGTGAGGGCAGGAGCGGAGTGAAGGAGGATGCGGGGGCAGGATGGGAGGGGGTAGGGGTTGCACTGAGGGGCATGGGGTGATGCAGGAGATCAGATGGCGGGGGGATCATAGGGCTGAGAGTAGTGAGGCTGGAGCAGAGGGAGGATGTGAGGGGTGGATGCAATTTTACCCAAAAAAGGTTCCCCGCCCCTGCCAGACATAAACAAAACATTGAAATCTTTTGTGTTGGACATATTTAAAATGAATTTTAATAAACTAACATGAGTGAGTTAAAATGCTTAATCTGTTTAATAATTTAAATTAAACCATTCTCCCCAGCTGCAACACTAGCCAAATGGCTTGGGCATAATTATGTAATTAACAGTGCATTTCCATTAGCAACTCATAGTCTGTGGAAAGGTTTGCATTGACCCAAGTGGTCTATGAGGTGCGTGGTAGAGAGGACCCCTCCTGGGAGAGGGACATGGCCCAGGGTAGGAGGGTTAAATCTTGGCATGCCACTTCAGAAAGATTGCTGACCCCGGTGTAGCTGCACATTAAAGCAATGGAAAGAGATCTCATCCCTCTAGTTCAGTGTTTCTCAATCAGTGATACGAGTACTGTTAAGGGGTACTTGATAGAAGTCTGGGGGGGATACGTTAACACAACTGAAATTTGAAGAAAACTGAATTTTTGTTTTAAGTTTTATAGTGCTTTATTATTTTTGTACTTTTTACACCCAAAAATTTCATCGCCTGCTTGGCTACGATTAAGTTGTTTAAACAAATGTGTTGCAATGGTAGAAAAAACAATTGTGTGTCTGAAAACTGTAGGTACTGGGGGTACTTATAATTTTTTTTAAGGGATACTTTATAAAAAAGGTTGACACACGCTGCTCTAGTTAATCCACCTCCCTGAGAAGTGATACCTAGGTCAGTGAAAGAATTCTTCCACTGATCTACTGTGGTCAATGTTGGTTGATTTTTTTTTTTTTCCACATCTCAGTGTGACATTGCAAGGGCAGCCTAACTTTTTAATGTATACCTGGCATTAGTTTACATTTAGAAGGTTATCTTCACAACCACAAAAGCTAGAAATGATTTTGCAGAAGTTGATGAAGTTGATTGCTATTTTTGTCAGGTCACTAGATTTTTTTTTTTCCAGCTCTGCTGGACAGGGTGGCTATTGTGAATATAATGGACTGCTGCAAGAAAAAGTACTTCAAATAAAATACAATAGGTTGTAGCAATTCATTTCTTTAGTGTAAGTAAGTCTTGAGGGAATGGCTTTATTTTAGAAGTTCTAGCACTGTTGGTAGCCAGGAAGCGCAATGTACTTTTAAATGATGACAGCTGTATTTGGCATTGAGACCATTACATGGGTATATTGGCAAAATGTGCACATTTGTTTTAATAGAGCACACATTCATCTCATTTTTTTCGTTTTGTTAATATTTGTTTGAAATATCTTATAAATTAAAGGTATACTTTTTCTATCCAGGATTTAGAACCAATGTTCTCTTCAATCTTTTCCACCCATGTGAAGAATAAATATTTTGTGCACCTAGACATGTGCGAATGTGCACCACCAGTAGAAACAAAAACCTAGCAGTGGGAGCTCTTCTTATCAGCATGATGGCATTTGAATCTTTAAGTGACCACACAATGCCTAGCTTACAGGGGACACTGTTTAGGACCAGTTGAAAATTAGGGACATGAATGGTTAACAGGTAAGCATCACTCTCACTGGGTGATATGTACTGGCTCCAATTAACCAGCGGCCCTTTCCGACCCTGTTTAAGCAGTTAACTGGTTAAAAATAACATTTAATCTGTTAACTGATTAACTGGGATTTTACATTCCTGTTGTAAATAGCTTCCTTTACTATAGCTGGAGACTTTTTCTTGTCTATCTTGTGAATTTATTCACCTTTAAACTCTTATTTCCATAATACTTGTTTATACAATAATGCTGTTATAGTTAAAACATTTTGCAATGGTAATTAGTTTAAATAGCTTATTCTGGTTTCCTGTGTCTCTGGTGATATTCGCAGTAACGTGGTTTCCAGCTTGATATTCAAATTAGGGATGTAAACTTGTTTAATCAGTTAAGCGGTTAAACTGGATCCTGTGGGTAAGGGACTAGGCTGGGGTGGTTCCCTGCCTGTGGTGCAGCACAGGCGGGGGGCTACTACAGCCTGTCCGGGCCTGCTACAGGCAGGAGGCTGCTCCAGCTTTGCTGGAGTGCCTGCGATGCAGAGCGGTGGGCCTAGTTGGGCTGGAGTGTCATAGCCCAAGGCATGGTGGGCCTGGCTGGGTTCACTGCTAAGCATTGCCTAACAGGGGAGATTCTTACAGGTTAACTGCTGACATGCTTACCTGAAATATGAATTATAACTAGAAAGTTTAACTTCCAAAAACTTTAGTTACTTCATAGTGTGAAGAGTTTTTTTTCAGCATCTGTACTTTCCCATTGATTTCCTGAATAAGGGCTCAATCCTGCAAGGTGCTGAGCAGAGTGGCAGTTAAGCATGTGCTTAACTCTAAGCACATTAGTAACTCCTTTGCAATTGCTCTCATGCTTAATATTAAAAACATGCTTAACTGCTTTTCTAGATTAGGACCAGACTGTATATAGCATGTTACAGGATCAAGTCTTGGAAGGTTAACTCTTTTTTGTAAATGTCTGATTTTTTTCCCTTAACCCATTGTCAATCTACTCATCACTCTAAAATGATCTATAAGATGCTATCAAAATTATAGTGTCTAGGTCAGTGAATCTTAATGTGACATTGTTGGTTACAGGATAATCATGGGTCAGACAGGAAAGAAATCTGAAAAGGGACCAATTTGTTGGCGGAAGCGTGTAAAATCGGAATACATGAGACTGAGACAGCTCAAGAGGTTCCGCCGGGCAGATGAAGTTAAGGTATGTCATTGGTACCACCTTCATTGAAGTCTTTATATGGTAGGCATTGGAATGGATTTTTTTTCTGAAATATAAATTAGAATTAAACTCGTGCACTTAGCAATATATTTTATGTATATAATTTGAAAATATGATTTTTCTGAACAAAATTTAAACACTCGTTTTTTTTAAATAAAAGGTATTTCACATCTCAATTAACATGAACTATCTACTGCCAAAAACTGTGTTAATGTGTAGAATTATGAATTTGTAGGCAGATGATTACATAACAAATTTAGTTACGCATTGAATTTAATCAAGATATGCCAAAGATCAGTATTCATTTTTGCTTGAAAAATTCTTGCAGGTTTTAGGGGAGTTGTTTCTGTGGAGAGTTGCCATATCCTCCCTGTTCTCCAGCACCACTGTGAAACTCCAGATCTCCAAACATTCAGAAATGGCTTGCATGGAAGAGAAGGAAAGAGGGATAAGCATCAGTTAGTTTCAGTACTTGTCCACAGAAAACATGGAACTGGTTCAGTACTTTTGTACCACGCTCTTTCTCCCCCCATTTTTGTTTAATTCCTTTAATGTAGAGGGAAAAAGAGTTGAGATGGCTTGGCCTTAAAAAACAAACAAACAAAACTTTAAATGTTTTTTTACACTTTCCCATAATTCAGAAATGACTGACTATCCTTTTTCAATTAAAAAAAAACCCCCCAAACCCAATATCATGGTTGAGATCAAGCCTGAATAACTTACAATTGAGTTTCTCCGTGGTTTTGTATTGTTTAATAATGGGAATACAGGCTGGTGAACATGACTACTTTAAAGAAAAATAACTTAAATAATTTTTTATTTAGATATTTTAGAGAAAAATACTTCTCAGAACAGATAGAAATGCTGAAAATGAGTGGTGTTAATTTTATGTATTCTTGCTAAGTACAGTTAGGGCATGTCTACACAGCAGGGCTAAAGCTGAAATAAGCTATGCAACTTGAGCTATGTCAATTGCATAGCTTAAGTCGAAATAGCTTATTTTGGCACTGTCTACACAGCAGAAGTCTGAGAGAGAACACTCTTCCTCCTACTACTCGTAAAATGAGGGTTATAAAATGAGTCCTCCAGCTTGACGTTATTTTGACATTATGTGGAAATAACTGCTTGTAGTGTAGACGTAGTCTGTGTTATTTTGGAATACAGTAATTCCTCATTTAACACGTGCCCGCTTAACATGTTTTTGCGATAGTACGATTTTTTTTTTTACGGAACGTTTTTTGAATTACATAACTGTCCCCGGAATAACACGATTTCCCCAGCCGGCCCGTTGCCAGCGGCTGCGCGGGGCTTCCCCTGCCTCCCTGCAAAGCAGTGGAGGGTTCGCTGTTCACCGTGCTGTTCCCCGCTGACTCCCCCTCGCCGGACGCCTTGCCCCCTCTCCTCCGCCCCCGCTTGCAGGCCGGTGACTGGGTTTCCCCAGCCGGCCCTTCGCCGGCAGCTGCGCGGGGCTTCCCCTGCCTCCCTGCAAAGTGGTGGAGGATTCGCCGTTCTCCGGCGACCCCCCCCCCCCCGTCGCCGGACGCAGTGCGGGTCCCGGCAGATCTGTCACAGAGGCATACTCCCAACCCAATCCCCTCTCCTCTCCTCTCCTCTCCTCTCCTCTCCTCTCCTCTCCTCCCTTCCCCTTCCCTTCCCCAGAGCCAAACACCTCCCCTCCCTGCTGTAACCCAGTCCCCTTTCTCCCCCAACCTTATGTCCCAGTCCCAACAGACGCCACTGCTTGAAATGCAAACCCCACCTTTTCCATTATTTTCAATGGAAAAATTGACCCCGCATAACACGTTTTCACTTAACACGATCATTTTCTGAAACATATCTATAGTGTTAAATGAGGAATTACTGTAACATCAGTTATTCTGAAATAACACTGCTGTATAAATATACTCTTAGTGCTTTCAAATATGTATGTTTTTTTAATAAAGCAGATTTGATACTACTTTAAGAGGTTATTAAATGAATTTTGACTTCTTTCTTAATTTGCTTACAACATTCACAATTCTTTCATTAATAGAGTATGTTTAATTCTAATCGTCAGAAGATACTGGAAAGAACAGAAATCTTAAATCAAGAATGGAAACTACGTAGGATACAGCCTGTACACATCATGACTTCTGTGAGCTCATTGCGTGGGACCAGGGAGGTTGGTTAACGTGTTGTGGTAATTCTAGTTACAAGGATGTGAGCACATTTTGCTTTTACTGGTGAAAAGTCAGCTGGCAGAGCATGTGGTAGCCGTTAATGTTCTTTTCGTATGAAACCATAGCTCCTCTCTAGGAACTATTGATTATTACTCCTATCAGATGCTTCCTGAGAGGGAATTAATAAAATGCTACTTAGTTAAGATCCTAACATACATAAAATTAAGACTTGTTTTGCTGCTTAAAATGCTTAGGTCACATATTACCACTCTTTAATCAGGCTGCCTTGTCTCATGGTCACTTGGGATGTGATCTAGCTGTCAATAACGTCAATAGAAAAAGTGTTGGCTTAAATGGGAACTGTATCAGGGCTACACTTCATAAAAGAAAATAATTAATTAATTAACTATTCAAGTAGTTGCTCCCCCCCACTCCTTTCTGCCTCTATCAGAAAGAGGCAGCAAGGGGGGAAAGTGGTGGGGGTGCTGGGGGGAGCCAGCTTAAAAGCCAGATCCCCTAGCTCCGCGGGAGGGGGCAGGGGTGCAGTGGTGTTCCAACTTTGAAATGTACAAGAGTCCCCACTGGGGCTCTTGTACATTTCAAAGCAGAAGCGCTGCATGGCGCCTGGGGCAGTTCTGCCTGCAGTAGTTACAGACATTTCATGACAGGCCAGCAGTCAGCTGGAGAAAGTCCCGTCCCTTCCCTTCCCACCCCACCACAGGGGTTTGTTGGTGATGTCCGCGTCAGGTTTTTTTCAGATATTTTTTGTGTGTCTTTGTCGTATTTCCTCTGACTGTTACCCCAAAATATTCTCACTGGAGACCACCCAGGGTTACACTAGTATGGGTTTATTTCCACTAGGTAAAACTAAAGAGGAGAAAGCAGCCACCAAAGGTTTAAACTAAAGAAGATCGATCGATCTCGCGCTCGCTCTCTCTCACACACACCCCCTTCATTCATTCACACCCATTCATTCCTGCCCTCAGGCAATCACACACTTACACAGACATGGGTTGCAGAAGGAGCCAAGGCATGTGGATCCTGGAGGGTCTGTCTGCTCATCATGGCTGGGGAAGCTGGTCAGGAGGAGAGACACTGGAGAAGAGCTTCTCAGGAGCAGGGGAAGGAAAAAGAGAGTCTCACATGTGCTCCTTCTCTTTATATAGTGTCTGAATGGCTCCTGTGACTCATTCACGTCATCATCAGGGAGCATGCTCAGACTTCCCTTTATCCAGCAGAGAGCATGCCCATACTGTGATGACTCATTGAAATGTGCTCCATTGTTCCAAGCCTTCTTCAAACACACTCACGCTCTTTCTCCATTCACTCAGGGGAGAATGCAGCTTAGGGAAAGTTACAAGCAAGGTGGCTGAGAGTTACAAAGTTGCAGTTTATAGTAAGTTTCTGAGAGTTACATAGATTACAAAGTTTGACAAAGATCATGAGTTGCAGTTTAAAACCTTAGACAGTTTGGTGTAGCTTTAGAAAATCCATGTCTATAAATCAAGTAAGCTCAGGCGGAGGCTTTTTTATGCAACACTGACCACCACTGGATCTCTGGCCATGGGTAAGCTGAGAGGAGAGGATTTGTTTTGGGGAGCTGAAAGTCCGTTATCTGCACAAAATGTGTAGTCCAGAGTAGTCGGTGAATGAGAATCATTGCTTCATTTCTGATGATATTGGCTTCAGAGAGGATTCTGGCATTAGTGTTTATTGCCACCTGAGGTGGAGGATTTTCTGGAGGCATAGTTGATGGTACCTTCCAGACTCATGAGGTGCTGTTGATAGGTCACCCAGGTTTTGAACAGGAGTATAGGAACAACAGTTGTCTTGTAGAGCCTCTGTGTTGGTGCCCTGCCATAGGTCATAGTCCATAAAAACACGACCGAGTAATTCCGAAAGGAATCACATAGGACCTCACTGCTGTTTCTTGTATTTTGAGAAAATTGGGTGCTGAGGTAGCAAAAGTACTCAACTGTATCCAAAGTCTGACCCTTGATGGTGATTTGTGGTGGCTCGTGCAAAGCCTAAAACAGATTGATAGAGCACTTTAGTCTTCTCAATATTGAGACTACTAAATGTTGATAAGCTTGTGCAAGGAAATCTAGTATGGACTAAAGTTCATTCTCTGTGTGTGAGAGCAGTATGCATCAGCATACTGAAGATGAGTAACAGATGCCCTGGAGATTTTATACTTCTGTGAAGACCTCTAAGATTCAAGAGCTGCCCATTCATTCTGTATTGGATGTCAACTCCACCGGAGAGATGATCTTTAGCAAGGAACAAAATGAGTGCTAAATAGATTGAAAACAAGGTAGAGGCAGTAACATATCCTTGCGTAGTCCCAGTTTTGATGACTTGGTGGGTTCCACACTCTGTCGTATCTCCTTTCTTAAAGATTGTAACAGTGTTAGCATTTCTCAAATCTTCTGGAATCTTCTTGTTATAATAGATATGAAGGAAAAAGTTTGTGGCGCTTCCTCTACCAATTCTTTACCTCCAAACATGTACAGCTGGTATGCCATCTGACCCTGCTTCCTTGTTCTTGGTTTGAATAATGCAGGAGTAGGGAATCTTTTTTGCGTTGGGGGCTTTTGACCGCAAAAATTTGTCAGGGGCTGCACAAATGTGAGAAGGAAAAAGAAAACCCCTCAGAAACCCTTCACTGATTTGGCCCCTGACTGAGCCTAAGGAGACCCAGCTAGTAGATTTTGTGTGCTCCAGCCCCATTGTGGGTTAGGTTCTCTGACCCTGGCATAATGACTCATGTTAGCAAGAGATTCTCTAGTCGATTTCCCCCTCCCCCCCACCTCTATCAGATAGAGGAGGCAAGGGGGGGGGAAAGGGGATACTTCAAAGTGGCAGCACCACACAGCTGATCCTGGTCTCAGCTGTCTGGCGCTGCCCTTTTGAAACACCGCCACAGCGTTTCAAAGCAGTCCTGCAAGGAGCTGACCCCAGGCTCCCGCTAGGGCCTCTACTAGGGACTCTTGTACATTTCAAAGCTGGCACAACCGTATGCAGCCCGGGATCAGCGGGACTTCCCACTGGCCTTGGGCTGCACGTGGAGTTCCTCCTTTGAAATCCACAAGAGCGTCACAGGGGGCTCCTGTACATTTCAAAGGAGGAATGCGGAAGTGCTTATTGACTAGTCGAGTTGCTGATGGAAATTCCATCGACTACTCAACTAGTAAATTAACCGATATTTAACATCCTTAGTCTGAGGCACAGTGGCAGAGAATCATAAAGGGGATTTAAAAATTGACTTCGTTCCTGACATTGCGTGGCCATAATGTTGCCTTGAGATTTTTATTTGTATATATATTTTTAAAAGGACAAAGTCTTTTTTTATAATTTCGCATATGTTTTCGACTTAGATGATGGCATGAAAAAATTGCTAGCTAGCCAACAACAGAGACTCTTCCAAGTTAAGATACCTTTAGAAATTTGAAGCCGACCTTACTGGCTTTTGGCAGGAAGAAGGCTTTCTGTGTCTCCTACCTCTAATCTTCCTCAGTAGGAATAAAGGTCCACTACTGTACCCTTGCAGCAGCATAAAGGCTTATAAAAACACATGGGGAACCGATAAGTGTCTTGTTAATTGCACACTGCTCCTGACTGTCAAAACAGTACAGGAACAAAGGTACTATAGCTGTCTGCATGCCCAGGTGAACTAGTTGGACATTGAAACATTCTTTCAGTGATGTTTCATATAAATAAAGTCGTGAAGTCAAATAATCAAGAAACGTGTCACAAGTAAATTTTTCCATGCATACTTCATTTAGTTCCTTGGTATGTGTGCTATTGTACAGTCTTTAATTATGTGATTCCATACTATTTCCCCTCCTGTAGAAACCCTGCCTCATTCATTGTATATAATTGACTTGCTCTGAGGATGAATCAGGGTTGTATAGTGAAGGAGAAGAATATAGTCTGTAGGGTGTCTCTCACTTCTGGCAGAAGATGCAAGGTGTATACTGACTAAAACAGGAAAGTGCAGGAAGAGAGACGATGGTTTCATGGTTAAAGCAGTTGAATGCTGCCACGCAATGTCAGGAACAAAGTCAGTTTTTAAATCCCCTTTATGATTCTCTGCCACTGTGCCTCAGACTAAGGATGTTAAATATTGGTTAATTTACCAGTCGAGTAGTCGATGGAATTTCCATCAACTACTCGACTAGTCAATAGGCACTTCCGCATTCCTCCTTTGAAAAACTGGACTCTGTCCCTGTCTGTGCTGCAAAGTTCCTGTATGGTGCTACACTTCACAAGAGGTTGATGATGAAGTTTTCCACATTTTCTGGATTCCCATCATGAGATCTTGGGTTTGCTTTTGAAGAAGTGCTGAGGACTTGCAGTTACAACTGGACTCATTGTGTATTTCTGGGAAAAAAAGTGTGTTTGTGAAGCACTGAAATAATATAGTGATGAGTGCCATAGGAAAGCCTGTGAGGACATTAGCATTGCTGTCTTTAAAGAAGTGTTTGAATAGTGTGCAGTAAATAAGGCATGGGGACACAGGGAAGATAAAATAAAATATTGAATAGGTAGCCATTCCAGGTGAATTGTCAGTCCTGTATGCTGAATAAGGCCGGTATTTTTAAACATAGTTATTTTATATGTGCTTTTATATAATGCGGGGAGGGTTTTTTTGTGTACAGGTTGGAGCTCCCTGGTCCAGCACCCTCTGGACTTGAGCTGTCCCGGACCAGGGAGTTTGCCGGACCAGGGGAGGTCAATGGCTGCTCTCCCTCGGGTGATCATGCTAAGGCTGGTCTGCCACGGGGCTCCCCACCTTCCTGTCCACCCACTGCCTCAGGGTTTCCAGGGGTTCCTGCTGCCTGTCCCATTGCCACAGGATGTTCTCTGGGGTTCCTGTCTGGGGCCACCCAGCCACCGGAGGTTCCCCACCCCGATGCTAGGGCCATTCTGTTGCTGCTGGGGATTACAGCTACCTGCCTCCACCTGCCCTGCTTCAGCCAGGGTTTTCCTGGCAGAAACTGCCTGGCCATCCCAGCCCTGTTGCCACTGGGGATTTCCTGGGGTTCCTGGCCAGGGTTGCTAGGCCACAGGCAGCCCAGCTGCATTTGGGCGTTCCCCGGCTGGGCCCAGCTAACACTGGGGGTTCCCCAGCCTGGGCAGGAGCTTCCCGACCATCGCTTGGCCCTGCTGATGCTGTGGGTTCCCTGGCCGGGGCAGGGGCTCCCTGGTCACCGCCTGGCCCTGTTGATGCTGGAGGTTCCAGGGCAGGGCGGGGGCTCCCCAGATGTCACCTAGCCCAGCCCCTCCATTGCTCCAGGGCTCTTGGATCCAGCAACATCCCTGGCCCTGCTGGACCATGGATGCTGCTGGACCAGAGTCCCAGATTTGGGACATTCAATTGGAATGTACATGGTATACGGTGACACAAAGGAATCCCTTCCCTTCTATTTTTGCTGAATGTCAGCTTGTGGCATCAAGTGTTACAGCTTCTCAATGATGGTTTTTTTTTTTTTTTTTTGGTAAGTATTTAACATGGGCAAAACTCTGTGTTTTTCTCTAAATGTGTTCTGAGAAATGGCTGAATTGTTTGAGCTGAAACAAGAAACCAGCAGCCCTTTAGCCAGGCTTATAGTTGGCATGAAAAAATTCAGCCTGAATGATTAAAGTTTGGTAACGTTATAAGCACCTCTAAACAGGGTTCCCAAAGGGGAAATGTTGAGCAGCTGTAAGTGTTACCATCTCTGCCTATAATTGGGGTACCTTTGCAATTATAAGGGCTAGAAACTTTTTAAAAATAGAGCCTATAGAAATTGGCTATGTAGGTGCCTCCAATTAAGAGAGTTAATACATTTTTCAGGCCCTGGCTTAGAATGATTATGTATTCTAGGGCTAACCAAATTTATTAATTATCCAAATGGTTTAGTTTTTAAAACAGTTTCTCACTTCACATTGTGAATGTTCTGTCCTTTCTCACCCTTTTTATAGTATTTCTTCCTTTCTGTTTTGGGAAAAGATATTTTTCTGCAGAAAAGTGAATCGTAAAAGAATGTCATAAAAAGCCCTGTTTGTCAATCCAGAGTTCAGAATTAGAGTAAATTTCACTTTGCTGGGGACCTGCACTCAATACACATAGTCAAAGTTTTTGGGATAGGATTGAGATTTAATGCAGGTCAAGACTTAGACAAGTTGAAGTGATAACTTGCTGAAGTAGGCTCTCTGATATTAAAAGATCAACATATCAACATTTGTAAAAAGGAATTCTTATTTGATCTCAGCTGTGCTTTAATGTGAAACCCAGATGATTTCTCTTTAATACTTGATGGTGCGCTGTAGGTGCCAGATGAGACAATTTATTAACTAAAGGTTTAACGTCTCTAGTCCGGCATCCTCCGGACCTGACTGATGCCAAACAAGAGGATTTGTTGGACCTCAGGAAGTCAGTATTTTCTAGCATTACCTACGCTTCCACTGCATACTGGGTTCTTAGAAGATATTTTGGAGTAAATTAGAGTTAAATAACAGCATAGAACGCTAGTGGCCGTAAAAAAACTTTATGGGACTGTGGGAAAATTGGCCATGCTCATAAGTGGACGTTCGGCTAACTAAAATCATGCTGGACCACGGATGGTTCCAGACCAGAGAGTGCTAGACTAGAGAGGTTCAACGTGCAGTTAATACACTGTAAATGCGAGATAAGACAATTTATCATCAAATATTAAATCTGTTTTAGATAACAGAAAAACATGATTGTATTTGGTTAAGTAGGCTGAGTATATGGCTGGTACGTGAGAGCCTGGATATCATTGCATTTGATAGGAAACAGAGACACCATGCTATGGAAACTATTAGCAAATATTCTGCAAATAAAATAAAATGGTTCTTGCTTATTAAACCTCCTCCTAATACCACCACCCAAAACTGATGCATTTTTCCAAAGGCAGACTTATCTAATTATGGTGTTTAAATTTGGTGCATTGCAACATGTTTTTGTATTTTATCAAAAATTGCTACCAGGAGAGAAGTGTAATTTCTACCTCTCATTTCAGTGCTCTGTTACCAGTGACTTAGATTTTCCAAAACAAGTCATCCCGCTCAAGACTCTGAATGCTGTTGCTTCAGTACCCATAATGTATTCTTGGTCTCCCCTTCAGCAAAATTTTATGGTAAGTGTCACGGTTTCAGGTTAAGTGTACCTGTATTCCTGCCCCTGCATTCCACTCCAGGAATGACACTCAGGTCTCTCCTATCTCCCTTTTATTGGTAGGACTCTTTCTTGCACTTTCTGACTGGGTTTTTATGATACACAGATCTCTACTATCCACTGTGATACCTCTAGCAAGCTAGTCTAGCTAAAGGTCAGCTCCTGCATGGCTTTCTTTCAGATGATAATTGATAGTGTTTTTCCCAGTGACTATATAGTTCTTCTAACCAAGCACATTTATTCAAAGAGCAAAAGCATTACAAATAAAACAATACCGGATTTAAATCCACATTAAATACACCACCTATTTTCCATATGGAGAATGGGATAGGCTAACATTCCTTCTAACCCTTTAGTAAGAATTGAGGCTTCCCTTTTGGACAGTTATGTCCATATGCTCAATCAAAATGAAGCAGCTGAACCAGTTGAAGCTCATTCTTTTTATATCAGAAGCCTTTTTTCTCTTTCCTAGTCATTGGAAAACCCATCCTGATCTAGAATATGCAATCTACCTGGAGGGTTGGAACTTCCCTGGAATTGGTTAGTCTTAGTAGCTCACTGTATTTTAGCTCTTGGAGGAGTTGTTAGCCTCCTCCCATGGAATAAAACATAACCATACATAAACCGTTCATAAATTTAATAAAGATAATGCATGGAGTTGCAATATCTGTTACAGTAAGTTTTAAAAAAAAATAGAAACTGTGTACATTTGAGGAGATAAATGTTTGTTTTCACTTAAACTGTAAACTAGTATACCCAAAAGAATAAAAAAATCTGTTGCATTTGTTTTAATTCTCTGATCTATATAAAATACCTGAAACATTGCTTTTTGTACTGCTTTGCATCAGTTTTGTTTTCTTGCTGTATCCATTTGCCTCTTTTATTTTTCCCAGTTATTTCATGAACTTGGAAAACGTATGAAGTAAATGTTGAATATTAACAAGGTGATAGGATGACAGATTTTTCTGAGCAGACAAAAGTTTTAGTACTGATTCATTTTTAGAAAGAGGACATTTTAAAGATTTGTCATTACATTTGATGAGCGTTAATGCTCAAGCACGTTAGTGAGAGCATTGCTCATAGATTTATCTTTTCCCACCTAAATCTTCCAGTGTTCCATAACATGGGTATTGCAAAGTTAAAAGTTATTCTAGTCCTCGGCCTCACCAATGTAGAAATCCTGATTTATGTACAATTGCAATGTGTTGAGGACAGACGTCAGGTAAAGTCTAAATTTTCACCAAAACATCTCTTTTGTGATCTAAATAAATCTGAACTAAATTTTTAGAAATTAGGACTAATGCCTTATGTGTCCCGAAGGAAGTTCTAATGGGTTAGTGATGATTCTTGCATAATCTGCTCTTATTGTCTCCATTATATGTTAATTCCATCAGAGATCCAGGATTTATTGTATGACCTGACTACTTATATTATAAACAAACATTTAAATTACTTTCAGAACTGCACTTTTGACACAGTCATTTTAAAAATTTTTTAATATACTGAAGGCAGCTATTTTTATTTAGATTAGACTAAAAGAAAGTATAAAATCTGCAAATAACTCCGTGTGCCTCAGAGTGACTTACTATTATGAGAAGTGATTTTTAGGGAAAAAACAATCAGTCATTGATCAACAAGAAACTCAATCTACAACGAAAAAATGTTCTTGACAAAATCTGTCATCCAATCAATCACCTTGTTAATATTCAACATTTACAACAAAAACAGCAAGGAAGAGTGGAGCAGCAGAAGGAAGTGCAAAGCAAAGATCTTGGAAGCCTTCCCACAGTTATACGAGGCTCACCGGGTTTAAGAAATGTGACACATTTCACAACTCCATGCCGATTTTGGACAGCCATTCTTCCTGTATATGATGTCTGGGGGACAATCATGTCCCTCAGAACTGTGACCACTGCTGCAGCCTAACAGCCAGAGTGAGGAGAGACAGGGAGTCACAGCTCAGAATGATGCTGTTGGACAAGGCTATGCAACCTTCAGAGCCCCAACAGCTGCCTCAAGCCCAGTCTGAAACATCTAAGAGGAGGGCTGGCTCCCCAGTATCTTCCTCCCATGAACGACTCAGTGGAAGAGGAAGGCCAAATCCAGGAGGAGGCCCCTGACCCACAAGCTTTGCTGGCTGACAATTCCTCCTCTTCGCCTGATGAAGTGGTGATTCCTGCTGACCCATCCCCAGCAGATGACTCAAAACAATTTCAGGAGCTTTTTAAAATGGTAGCCGCTAGTCAAGAAGTTCCCCTCCAGGAAGTGCAGGAGAAGCAGCATATGCTCCTTAAAATACTCCAGCCTACGGTTCATGGGAAAATCTCCCTACCTATTGACAAGGTGATAGTGGAAGCATCAGACAAGATATGGCTAGCCCCTGCCTCCATTCAACCAACCAGCCAAGAGGTCAGACAGGAAGTATTTAGTTCCTGCTAAGGATATGTACTTCCTGTTCTCACACCTGCAGCCAAATTCCCTCATCATTGAAGCAGCCCAGCATAGGGCTAAGTTTCCACAGTTCAAAGCAACGGCTAATGACAAGATCTAAAGGCTGGATCATTTCAGTCAGAAAATTTATTCCTCTTCCACTTTTTCCAGCTGACGAAAACTACTCAGCTGGAAAGTGAACTACTCAGCTTTACTAGCCAATCATGATTTTGACAGTTACTCCAAACTGGCAGAACTGATAGCAAAAGACCGATCCTAAGAACTAACAGCCATGAAGGCCACACAATTGCCCTTATGGCACTTCAGTCCTCACTGGATGTTGCTGACACTGCTGCTCATGCCACTGCAACAGCTACTGTGATGCAAAGGGCATCTTGGTTACAGATCTCGGGGGTACCCAGAGAGCTGCAGACCAAAGTAGAAAACATGCCCTTTGACAAGCATAAGTTGTTTGCTGCTAAAACACACAATGTCCTACATAGTAGCAAGGACTCCTGCACAACTTTGCATACCTTGGGCATGTACGCCCTGCCCTATTATTGCAGAAGTTACCGTACAACAAACACAGGAATGGTTCATACAATCATCCACAACATAGGGGCTATGATTACAATCGTCCCAGATCACGAGTTCAGAAGAAATGCCCTTCACAGGGTGGTTGTTTGGGTTCCGAAGCTTACAAAACAACAATTCTGAATCTGAATTTTTGGTTGAGGGTCTGCCTGAGCGTCCCAGAGTTTCCATGTTTTTTCAGATCTGTACCATATTTTTATCCACTGTTTATGCCCTTTTTACTGTAACAGCAGATCAGTGGGCACTGGAGAGCATCTGCACAGGCTGTGTCATTCCTTTGACCTTCTTCCCCCCCCAACCTTACTACCTACCCCGTCCTTCTTTTAGGGACCCTTCCCACAAGTAGCTTTTATGACAGGAGGTCAACTGACTGCCGCATTTGGGAGCAGTGGAACGGATGCCTGATTTTTTTTTTTTTCGAGGTAAAGGGTTCTATTCCAAATACTTCCTCATCCCAATACTTCCTCCATGGATCAATTGTTTGGTGGCTGTCCCTTTAAACCACGCATCTGTGCGATTGAAAGGGGCAGCTGCCTGGAGCCCGGGGTCAGCTGGGCAGTCCCAGCTGACTCCGGGCTCCTAGCGGCATGGTGTAGTCGCCCGATGATCCCGGGCTTCATGGCTTTGAAATGCACAAGAGCCCCTGCTGGGGACTCTTGTGCATTTCAAAGAAGGCACCCGTGTGCAGCCCAGAGTCAGCAGGACCTCCCGCTGGCCCCGGGCTGTACTCTGAGTTCTGCATTCCTCTTTTGAAATGTACAAGAGCTAGTCAATTAATCGTATTTTAACATTCTTAGTACAGTCCTGCCCTTTGGACTATCCTCTGCCCCCAAGGTTTTCTCAAAGGTTCTTGCAGTGGCTGCAGCCTACCTCCGCAGGCAGGGAGTTATCACTTTTCCCTATTTAGATGATTGCCTTATAAAAGGACAATCCTGCCAACATGGTTCGCAGAACCAGACAATTATTCAATCAGCTAGGCTTTCTCATAAATGAACAGAAATCCACACTTGAACCTGCTCAAGCCATAGAGTTAATTGGGGCTCCTGGATTCAGTATCAGCTCAAGCATACTTATCTCACCATCATTTCATGATTCTATCCTCAAACCCTTCCACTACAGTTCTTACCTGTTTCCAGGTCATGGGTCATATGGCTGCAACTACATATGTAGTTCAACACACTCACTTGCATTTCCATTCTCTCCAGCATTGGCTTGCATCTGTCTATGTCCCATCCTGCCACCCTTTGCACAAGTCCATAACTGTTCCTTGAGACCGTCTCACCTCACTTCTGTGGTGGGCATCCCCAGACAGCCTCCTTGCTGGAGTCCCTTTTCACTAACCCAAGCCCTCAGGCCAGATCACAACTGTTGTTTCCCTATTGGTTTGGGGCACTCATCCACAACATCACGTGGTTCAAGGTAGGTGGTCACCATGGGAAGCCAGATTGCATCTCAACCTTCTCAAGCTCAGAGCTGTAAGGAACACCTGTACCCACTTCACTCCCAACATCCGCGAGCGGACAATTCACGTTCTCACGGGCAACATGACCACAATGTTTGTTTTTATATAAAGAGACAGGGGAATACATGTTCTTGCTCCTTGTGCACAGAGGCAATTCACCTGTGGAACTGGTGCATTTGATACCAGGTCACACTCCTTGTGGCATTGTACTTACCTGGGGTGAACAATACTATGGCAATACCCTCAGCTGCAATTTCTCCACAGATCACAAGTGGGAAATTCATCCTCAGGTCCTCACTTCAATTTTCTGGCGATGGAGTTTCCCACCAAGAGATCTGTTTGCATCACACCTCAATGCCAAGTGCCCCCAGTTTTGCTCTTGTGGGAGTCTGGGCAAAGGATCTATGGGAGACGCACCACTTCACTACAGCTTTCCCCTTGACCCTCTTATCCTGAGGGTTCTGCACAAGATCCATTTGGATGGCACTCAAGTCATCTTGATAGCTCCTTTGTGGTCCAGGCAGACCTGGTTTCCATCCTCCATCACATGTCTCTTCTACTGCCATACCCTTTTCCCGACTGCCACGATCTGTTCTCTTGGGGACACAGGACAATCCTGCACCCCAAACCCCACACTCTTCACCTAAACACCTGGCTTCTATCAGGTTCCATGATTCCAAAGCTCACTGTTTCAAACAGGATGACGTTTTCCTACATAGCGGGAGGCTCTCCACTCACACAGCCTGCTTCTGCAAATGGATACGTTTGTCTTCCTGATGCATGCAGAGACAGATTGACCCTTGTGTCTCTCCACTTCATATCCTCCTCAATTATATTTTCAAACAAAAAACTGGAGGCTTATCCATTTAATCTGTAAGGGTTCACCTGGCAAGAATTACAGCCTTTCACGAACCAGTTGAAGGAATTTCTATCTTCCTGCATCCGATTACAAGAAGATTCCTTAAGGGTCTTCAGAACTTTTATTCCCCTTAGAGGGTCCCAGTGCCTGCATGGGATTTAAACCTAATCTTCGATTCCCTGATGCAACCTCCCTTTGAGCCTATGGCGACTTGCTTCCTTCCATTTCTCCTTATTAAGGTAACATTTCTGGTCACAATTACTTCTGCCAGGAGGGTCAGTGAGATTGGGGCTCTGATTGTCAACCCACCTTACAGTTTTTGCAAAAGACAGGGATACTTTATGACCTCATCCTACTTTTCTACCAAAGTATGTACCTCATTCCATATCAATGAACCCAGTGTGTTACCTGCTTTCTACCCAAAGCCACATGTCTCCCCTCAGATGCCATTCTGCATACTTTGGATGTTTGAGCTCTTGCTTTTTACGTAGACAGAACGTGAGATTTCTGTAGGTCTCAGCGTCTCTTTGTTTCTATCGCAGAACACTTGAAGGGTATGCAAGTCTCCATACAACGCATCTGCAATTGGATATCATCATGTATAGTGAGATGGTACGCTTTGTGGAGTAAGACTTTGCCAGTTCCTCCAAGAGCACGTTTCACCCGTGCTGCTGCATGCACAGTATTTCTTTATAATGTTGCTCTCAAGGGTATTTACCAGGCAGCCACCTGGTAGCCGAGCATACTTTTGCTAAATATTATGCCATCCTACTTCAGTTACCATCTGATGCTGCATTGGCCACAGCGGTCCTATCCTCGGCCACCAAGTGGTGACTCTGAAGCCCATCATCCAGATCGGTCAATGCTTTGTAGTTACCAACCATGGAGCACCCATGGGGACACATTCGAAGAAGAAAAGTAAGTTACTCACCCTGTGCAGTACTGACTGTTGTTTGAGATGTTTATCCCCATGGGTGCTCTACAACCCACCCTCCTCCCCTCTGCTTCGGAGTACCTGTTTACTCGGGCATAGACAAGGAACTGAAGGAAGATCGGGCTGCGTGCACAAGGCACCTTTCATGCATGCGTGGCCCAACTGACAACTGCTTTGAAAAGCTCCAGTTTCCTGCTCCGGGATGACCTGTCACCCAACAGTGGAGCACCCCTAGGGACATACATCTTGAAGAATAATCATTACTGCACAGGGTGAGTAACTTGCTTTCACCTTCTCCATCCCTTAAAACCAAAGGTAAGATAGGTCTATCTTATTTAAACTAAATTATTGTAAAAGGATTCCTATCAACAAATATTTAATTCATTTTAGACAACAGATTATCTGTTAACATGAGTGTTCTGTCAAGGATAAGAGGTTGTCTCTGTGAGGGGTGAAGGAGGAAATAGTTATAGTGAAATAGCAACAATAACCATAACAACAGCCCATGTGAATAGTCTAGTCCAGAAAAAAGTGACTTTATTTCAGAGTAATTATATGTTTATATGGAATGCCACATGTCATCACAGGTTTGGGATAGTCACACTGTTGAAACGGGGGACTGGTCAAACATGCAAGTAATTTTTCTTGTGTGTTCCCTGAGAGAATGTCTTTGCTTTTATGATGCCCCACGAAAGCTCATCACCTAATAAACTTGAAAGTGCTACATGACTGCTTTTTTTGTTTTGCTTTTATTGTAACCTTAACCTTCCCACGTTACTTTTAGGTAGAGGATGAAACAGTTTTACATAACATTCCTTACATGGGAGATGAAGTTCTTGATCAGGATGGAACCTTTATTGAAGAATTGATCAAAAACTATGATGGAAAAGTACATGGAGACAGAGGTGAGTCTAACACACCATGTATATCTGTCACTTCTTCCTACCTAAACATGATTAACAGCTGCTTATGTAGAAATTAGTTTTAGTGTACGTCTTTGTTTGAGTTAAATATCAAAATTGAAGTCTTATTCCTGAAGATATACTATTTACTGTTCAATATTCTCTATTATCCCCCTGTGCCATGCTAAATAGTGAGTATAACAATCGTTCTTAACTTTTGTATTTGTATATGGATTAATATGTTTGCAGTAGCTTGAAAATATAAAATTAATCTTCACACCAGTCCACAGAGGTGAAATAGTGAGGGTGACGTTGTTGCCTATACATACAGTTAATTACTGTAAAAGCTGGGGTTGAAAGCAAGAAAGTTCATGGTCTTGCAGTCAGGCCACTAAAATATACTGTCTCGAAGTACGCTTTTCCTAGCATATGGAAGCAAAAAAAAAAAGCAAAGCTGTGGTGATAACACTTGCAAATGAGGATGGGTGGTCAAGCCAGTTAAAATGTTTTCTTTTGCAAGGAGGAAATGACTTTTTTCTGTGGCTAATGTGGATGTTTGGGTTTCTAATAATATCTGTTTCCCTTTAGGTAAAACTGTCCCTAGTTCTGTCCTTTTATCAGTATTTTGCATAGTATTTTAATGTTTAGAGTGCTTTGTAATGCAGTAACTCCTCACTTAATGTTGCTCGGTTAACATTATTTCATTGTTATATTGCTTATCTGTTAGAGCACATACTCGTTTAAAGATGTGTAAAGATTGCTTATAATGTTGTTTGGCCTCTTGCTTTGCTGACTACTTGCAGGATTTTCTGGAAAAGCAGGCTGTCTTTGTTGGGGCTTGGAACCAGAATAGGCTGGCAACGCCCCTATCTTCCCAACAGCTCCCCTAAGTTCCTGTAAAGTATTATATGTGGCTGGACATCTTCCAGTAGCAGTTCTGTTGCCTCTCCCCCTACTGCTGTGCTGCTCCTTGCCCTCTGCCTTCGAGGGAGCTCCCTGCTTGCTGTGTATTGGAGAGGGGAAGGTGGAGAGGGGTGCTGATGTGAGGATGTTGCCCTTTACCTGATCAAGCTCTCCCACTTTATGCCTCATCTCCACAAAACGGGTCTGTTGTTTCCTCCCTCCTTGTCTCAGTCCACTCTGCCTTGTAAGTGTGTAAGGCTACTTTAAGAACAATGTGTAAATCTTTGAGGGTTCACATAGTGCTACGTTGTCATTTAGTAGCAAGACATTCCCTGGGAAATATTCCATCCTCTGGCTTTATGAGCTCAACCAAGCTTCACAATCATAATTTCTGTGTACAGTATTAAATTGTTTAAAACTTGTACTGTATGTGTATGTACTGTCTTTTGTCTGCAGAAAAAATTTCCCAGAAACCTAACCCTCCCTATTTACATAAATTCTTAGAAACTGGATTTGCTTAACATTGTTTCACTTAAAGTAGCATTTTTCAGGAACATAATTACTAAGTTTAGCAAGAAGTTATTGTAGTATTTAGCTGGGGAGTTGGTCCACTAGCTGTGATGTCTTCTGCCTCTCTTAGTTTTCTACTATTCTTGTAACAAAGTTGCCTTTCATATTTGGTTTCTACAAAATCCTAAGAGCAGAGCCTCAGCTTGTGGGGGTAAAGATGTATTCAGTGGCTCTTCTCCCATAGTAAATTCCTTGTATGATCCACTGGTTTCACAGCTGTTAAGCTCTCTTTCTTTCTCTTTCTCTCTCTCTCTCCTTTCCTCTTTGTGTTACCCAGTAATGTCTTGAAAGCTGCTCTTTGGTAGTACTTCAGGTTAATACTGAAGTACTACCAAAGAATTTGAAAGTAGAAGGCAGCTTGGGTGAAAGTGATCATGAAATCATAGAGTTCACAAATCTAAGGAAGGGTAGAAGGGAGAACAGCAAAATAGAGACAGTGGATTTCAGGAAGGCAGATTTTGGTAAGCTCAGAGAGCTGATAGATAAGGTCCCATGGGAATCAAGACTGAGGGGAAAAACAACTGAGGAGAGTTGGCAGTTTTTCAAAGGGACATTATTAAGGGCCCAAAAGCAAGCTATTCCGCTGTGTAGGAAAGATAGAAAATATGGCAAAAGACCGCCTTGGCTTAACCACGAGATCTTGCATGATCTAAAAATAAAAAAGGAGTCATTTAAAAAATGGAAACTAGGACAAATTACAAAGGATGAATATAGGCAAACAACACAGGAATGCAGGGGCAAGATTAGAAAGGCAAAGGCACAAAATGAGCTCAAACTAGCTACAGGAATAAAGGGAAACAAGAAGACTTTTTATAAATACATTAGAAGCAAGAGGAAGACCAAGGACAGGGTAGGCCCACTGCTCAGTAAAGAGGGAGAAACAGTAACAGGAAACTTGGAAATGGCAGAGATGCTTAATGACTTCTTTGTTTTGGTCTTCACCGAGAAGTCTGAAGGAATGCCTAACATAGTGAATGCTAGTGGGAAGGGGGTAGGTTTAGAAGATATAATAAAAAAGAAGTTAAAAATCACCTAGAAAAGTTAGATGCCTGAAAGTCACCAGGGCCTGATGAAATGCATCCTAGAATACTCAAGGAGCTGATAGAGGAGGTATCTGAGCTTCTAGCTATCATCTGTGGAAAATCATGGGAGACAGGAGAAGACTGGAAAAGTCTTCCAAGTATAGTGCCCATCTATAAAAAGGGAAACAAGAACAACCCAGGAAACTACACACCAGTTAGTTTAACTTTTGTGCCAGGGAAGATAATGGAGCAAGTAATTAAGGAAATCATCTGCAAACACTTGGAAGGTGGTAAGGTGATAGGGAACAGCCAGCATGGATTTGTAAAGAACAAATCGTGTCAAACCAATCTGATAGCTTTCTTTGATAGGATAACTAGTCCTGTGGATAAGGAAGAAGCGGTAGATGTGGTATACCTAGACTTTAGTAAGGCATTTTATATGGTCTCGCATGATATTCTTATCAATAAACTAGGCAAATACAACTTAGATGGGGCTACTATAAGGTGGGTGCATAACTGGCTGGATAACCGTACTCAGAGAGTAGTTATTAATGGTTCTCAATCCTGCTGGAAAGTTATAACAAGTGGGGTTCCACAGGGGTTTGTTTTGGGACCGGCTCTGTTCAATATCTTCATCAATGATTTAGATATTGGCATAGAAAGTACGCTTATTAAGTTTGCAGATGATATCAAGCTGGGAGGGGTTGCGACTGCTCTGGAGGATAGGGTCATAATTCAAAATGATCTGGACGAAATGGTCTGAGGTAAACAGGATGAAGTTTAATAAAGACAAATGCAAAGTGCTCCACTTAGGAAGGAACAATCAGTTTCACACCTACAGAATGGGAAGCGACTGTCTAGGAAGGAGTACGGCAGAAAGGGATCTAGGGGTTATAGTGGACCACAAGCTGAATATGAGTCAGCAGTGTGATGCTGTTGCAAAAAAAAGCAAACGTGATTCTGGGATGCATTAACAGGTGTGTTGTGAGCAAGACACAAGAAGTCATTCTTCCTCTCTACTCTGCACTAGTTAGGCCTCAGTTGGAGTATTGTGTCCAGTTCTGGGCACCGCATTTCAAGAAAGATGTGGAGAAATTGGAGAGGGTCCAGAGAAGAGCAACAAGAATGATGAAGGGTCTAGAGAACATGACCTATGAAGGAAGGCTGAAAGAATTGGGTTTGTTTAGTTTAGAAAAGAGAAGATTGAGGAGGGACATGATAGCAGTTTTCAGGTATCTAAAAGGGTGTCATAAGGAGGAGGGAGAAAACTTGTTCATCTTGGCTGAACAAGAAGCAATAGGCTTAAACTGCAGCAAGGGAGGTTTAGGTTGAACATTAGGAAAAAGTTCCTAACTGTCAGGGTGGTCAAACACTGGAATAAATTGCCCAGGGAGGTTGTGGAATCTCCATCTCTGGAGATATTTAAGAGTAGGTTAGATAAATGTCTATCAGGGATGGTCTAGTCAGTACCTGGTCCTGCCATGAGGGCAGGGGACTGGACTTGATGACCTCTTGAGGTCTCTTCAAGTCCTAGTATTCTATGATTCTATGAATACTGAAATATTTGGGAAAGTTAAGCCCTCTGGCTGGAACGCTGAGGAGGAAGTAAGCAACACTTTTACAAGCACTTAATGTGCTACTCATCAAATAAAATATTTGTTGAATAAAAGAGTATCTAATGCTGTCTTGATGCTGTTTCTGTATGGAAGTCCTTTTCAGAATAGCAGTGTTGATACCTTCTTTCTGTCTTATGCAGAGAAGACCATGGCTCTTTCTCTATGGATGTTTTGACAGGCTTAGAAATACAGTTGGCATTGAGAGCTGTAGCTGTTTCTGGGAGGGAAGAACTCACTAAACCAAGATATTGACAACCCAGATGAACATCATATAATGGTTTCACCTTTGAAAATATCTACCTTCATAGCCTGAGCTTAGGAGAAATTAGCTTTTTTTCCTCAATATCAAAGAGGAAAGTATCAGTCTTATACTAGGGATATTAGATATTGTTTAATTCTAAACAAAATCTTGGTGGTTACATGATTATTTGATAGTTTTCGAGGGCGGGGATGGCAGCCAGTGCACTCCCGGCCCCACTCCTGGGGACCCCCCTGCTCCCCCATGCTGCTGTCTCAGTATCAGAGGCAGCAGCGTGAGGTAGCAAGTGGGAGCTGGCCCGTGAGGGGAGCTGGTTTAAAAATGTCCCATGGACAGGGACTGCGCCAACATCCCACCCACGCTGCTGCCTCTGATACTGAGGCATCAGAATGGTGGGGGGGAGGGGAAGCACCTCTGTGAAGCTGGTGTTCATGGGGAGCCAGCTTTAAAGCCAGTTCCCCCTGAGCACTATCTCTCACCTCCCTCCCCCCCCCACCTTCACTGCCTCTGTTGGAGGCAGCAGGGGAGGGGGAAGGCGGCTCATGGCATGCATGGAGAGCTGGCTTAAAAGCCAGCTCCTCACGTGTATCAGCTCACACTTGCCCCCATCACCCTCTGCGCTGCTGCCTCTCTATCAGAGGCAGCAGTGTGGGGTGGGGAGGGCAGGTGGCTCCACGGTATCGGGTGTTCATGAGGAGCCGGAGCCAGCGCTCAGCTCCCACCTCCCTCCCCCTTGCTGCCTCTGATATAGAGGCAGCAAAGGGGGGAGTGCATGTAGTCAATAGGATTAACCGATAAGCCCAGACTAATTGGATAATCGTTTACATGACTGCATGCTAACATCCCTATGTCAAATGGATATCATTTGCTCTTCCTGTTAACTCAGTCTTTTCACAGGGATGCAACCAATAGAGATAACATGGGAATCTGATATCACAAAGAAAGGGAAATCCCATTTAGGAGGCAGGAAAGTCAAATATGTCTCTAATTAGGCTATTGGAGTGCAAGGAGTGCTAAACTTTCACAGGGGAACTACATGAGGAATATAGTAATCAGGAACTTTCTTCAGTGAAGCCATGTATTATGTCATTTAGGTCTCTCCCTGCTCCCCAATCCCTTGCCACTGATTTCTACTCTGCAAGCCATGTGGTAATATAATTGATGGATTACAATTGCTGTGACTGTTCTTCAGAATAGGAAGAAATAGCTCTTTAGGGACAGATTAGATTAGACTGATTAAACATTCATGGAGAATTCAAACATATTCCTGTCCTTTTTAACAAGGCTTCTGAATTGTATGGAAGAATGACATAGAGTTGCCAGATTGAACCAGGGAGTTACACCCTTTAGTATTTGTCTTGCCTTTACTATGTATTAGTGAACTACTCTGGCATACTTCTTTGGTAGGTGGTGTGGATGATTGGGGAGAGGATAACAGTGAACTACCAACCACTTCCCTTTGCATCACCCAGCCAGTTGGGTCCTTTTATCTTGTAGGAAGTGTGACTTTACTAGAGCTTTATTTTTCTGTTCCTGTTTGCTGGCAAAATGATTTATATTCCCTCTCTTGGATGGTATAGAGGGATTTTGGAAAAAATCTCTCAAAATTAACAGTTAAGAAATTGTTGATGCTCATTCATCCTCCTGTCTTGTACTGAGTTTGTGGATTATAATGTGCACTGAGCACAGCATCTAATAACTAAACATATAACATGTTTGTTTTAAAAACCTGAAATATGGGTAGAAATAAATACTTTGTGTGCACTTTCCTTCTTTTTTGGTTCATTTCCAATCTTGCTGAACTTCAGAATGCGGCTTTATCAATGATGAGATATTTGTGGAGCTGGTAAATGCACTTGGTCAATATAGTGACGATGAAGACGATGATGATGGAGATGACAATCCTGATGAGCAAGATGAAAAACAGAAAGACCGAGAAGGCAGCAGAATGGGTATGTCAGTCTAGTGGATTTTATTATAACAGTTTTTCCTATATTTATTTCCTAGGTACATGGATGAGAAGTCCGTTTTTGTTTTGTTTGTATTTATGTTCAGTGCAGTTAACAATATCATTTCTTCTGGTGATTTCATGTGTCCATTCTGCTTCAGGCGGTGCATGTCTAGTGCACTGTGGGAGACTTTTCCTCAATGTTGTGCATTGTGGCAGCATATGTGCCGTCTGCTGTCTTATGCCAATGTGCAGCGGTGTAAAGGGCAGAGCCATTCCTGATTCCACTTGATGGTTCTTAACTACTCACGATGGTTATTGAGTGTGTTATCTTGCTATTGCAAGCTTTTCTTAAATTGTCGATTTTTATATATACTTGGTTTTGGTTTTCTCCATAGTTTTAGTGTTAGGTGCTTCTAGTCAAAGTGTTTTGTTTTTTTTTGTTGTTTTGTTTTTAAGTGTTTTCTATATATTTTTGTTCCCATTGCTGGGCAGCAGTACTGGTGCTGGTATATGCCTCGGTCACTGGATTTCAAAACTTCCTGCTCCTTCAAGAAACCAATGCCAATGAACGACCTGTACTCCAGTTGCATGAAGTGTCACAGAATCATGCTTCAGGCATTAATGCCAAATTTTCAGGGACTTTAAATATAGAACCAAGAAAGATAAGGAATCCAGACGTAAATTTCTTCTGATGGAGGCCTTGTACCTATCATCAGAACCACACTGCTTGGAGCAGATATCAAAAACATGATATCTCCTCCTATTTTGGCTGTATCCCAGTGCTTGTCATCTTTCTGGTACCAAGGAAGAAGCACTGGAAGGTGGTCCTGAAATATCCAGAATATGGAAGATTGAGTTCCCTGGCACTGAAGTCTAGCAAGCATGCTGAGAAAGGGAGTAAAATACACTTGACACCAAGGCACCCAGATTCTCTGCTCCGGTGCCAGCCTTGGGCCATTTGAGATCAGTCCCTGAAGTGGCATTTAGCAATTCAGTGATGCTGTCAGTGTTGACCAGCAAGAGGCTGTCTCGGTGCCATGAACTCTGGAAGCATATGTTGTGGCTTAGGACCTGTTGAACCTCTTGCTACCAATTTTAATGGCAGTACGGAGATCCCCTTTCCTGTCATCAGTGACTAATGGTCAAGCTTTGCCAGTTGCTGCAACTCAGCATTTGATACCATGGGTGCCTCCCATCAGCCATGTACTTCAATGTATAGTGGGAAGCTGCTGTTGATCTTTCAGATTACTGTCATCTCTGGACTCCAGGTATCCCTTCTGAGTGCTTGCTACCTCTGACACTCACTAGAGGCTCCATGTTGGCTAGCCACTAGAGATTAATGGCCTGGAAGAAACTGGACTCTGGAGCTTTGACTGGCAGTTTTGGCACGGTTGAGGGTTTCATCTTTCTCCATGTTATCTCTTTATGTTCCCCATTTTACTTGATCTAAAAGGTGTTGGAGATGTAAAATATTAAATAGTTAACTAGTAAGCATTAGTCTTACCATTAACCCACCCTAACCATTAACTTCTAGACTCGGTATATCTACCCTACAGAGTTTTGTCAGAAAAACGGCTGTTTTTCCAACAAAACCTGAGTTACGTCCGCACGGTAATCATGTTCTTCCAAAAGTAAATCGAAAGAACAGAGGGGTTTTTCCTGCATTGGTAATCCTCTTCCTATGAGGAAGAAGCCTTTTTCGGAAAGAGGCATGTGTGGATGGGGAGGAGGGTTTTTTTCGAAAGAAGAGGCCTCCAGGAAATAACACAGGGGCCCTGGTAGACACTCTGTCCAAATTAATCAGGACTCTCTAGTTCCTGTCTCCTCTTAAAGCTGCAGACACCCTGGACAAGCCTTGTGGCAGAAAGCCAGCCTGAGAGCAGCACCTCACTGCACGGCTCTCCCTGCCACAGGCCTTACCACCCATGGCCCAGCCTCAAATCCTGCAACCTCTCTGGCTGGTGCAGGGAGCAGCCCCAGGGGTCCCAGGACCCACCCAGGAGGGACCAAGAGGCAGGCACCCTCCTGATCCAGAGTGGAGGTCCTGTCCCTCCTTGAGCTGTGCGCTGAGGAGGAGACATTGCAGGATCTCCACTCCAAGTGCCACAACGCCGAGATATTTGAGCGCATGGCCAAGTCCCTGGCGGAGCGTGAACACCCCCACCCTGGACCTTGGAACAGGTCTGGAGTAAGGTGAAAGAGCTCCGCCAGGGATATGTCCAGGCCAGAGAGTGCAGCTTGCACTCAGAGGCAGGATCCACACCTGCCCCTACTTCAATGAGCTGCACCAGATCCGGGGGGGGGAGGGACATTTTCCCCATCCGTTGTGGTGGACTCCGGCCTCCAGACCCCTGTTGTCACCCAGCTGGAAGTCACAGCGGAGGAGGAGCAGAAGGACCAGCGTCAGCCGAAGGAGGAGGAGATGGAGACCGTGACTCTGTCCCTAGAGCTGGTGCCTGGGAGCCAGGATGTCTCCCAGGCCTTGTCGGACGCCGGGGAGGGATCTTGAGGTGAGTGGTCTTAGTTTGTCACAGACACAAGGTATGGGAGGCTGGTGCACAGGGGTTGGGGTGCAAGTATCGCTTTGCCTGCTTGGGATGGGCATCGAGCTGCAGTCTGTGCATGTGGAATCACATGCAGCGTTAGTGTGCGGCATGTGGATGCAACAGGCAGCCCGAGTATGGGTGGGATCCTGCTGCTAGGCTCAGGGGAGGCCAAGCATGTCCTGTCACGGGGTAGGGGGAAGCCCTCCTAGCACCTGACATGGCTGGAAGCAGGCTAGTCACAAGGGTGCAGGCATGACCCCAGACACACTGAGGAGTTCTGCATGCAGCACATGTGCATGCCTGCACATGTGAGGCACCACCCACTCCTGTGGGCAGTGCTGCGAGCCACAGGTGTGTGTGCGGACACCAGGGAGGGCCAGGCTGCTTCCGGCTCTTCTGCCACCCATGAGGGAATCCCACTGTGGCCAGACACTTCCCTTGCCTGCTTGTCCATGGGCTGGGGACGGGCGGGGAGGAGAGGAGGTTGGGAAGTGGGCAGCACTGTCCCCATGGCACCTCAGGGCCCCTGTGAGGCATGGCCTGCTGTGCAGGCCACACATGGCCTTGCTCCCAGGACATCCCCCTCCTCTGCCCCAAGGACTGTTGGTCGCTTCTCACAGAGGAGGGCACGGACTCAGAGATGGTGTGTGCATGGATCACTGATTGCCTTTCCTTCTTTGTGTTCTCCACAGCTGGGACTGAGGGGCGAGCCACATCACCAGAGCCAGCCGCCAGAGCCTGGGGGACCTGAAAGCATGCCAGGGTCCAGAAAGATCTCATGCGCCAGCATGTCAGCGTCCTGCCTGACATACAGCAGACCCTGGCGCAGAAGGTCCACAAGGACTCAGAGTGGTGGAACTGTGCATGAGACCAGCTCATGCAGCAGTGATAGCATGTGTGCTATTATGTCGCGCATGCTGGCATACCTGCTTGCTGTTGCTGCTCCTGGCTTCCACCCTCCTGCCCCCCCAGGTGATGCCCATGACCCCTCCCCAGGTGATGTCCATGCCGCCTTCCCTGCCATCCCTGACTCCTCTCTAGCTCCCCCTCCTACCCACCCTCTGTGGTCCCCGGACCCACCAAACCCCCACTCCAACGAGGTCCCTGAACCCAAGCTGGCACATCAAGCTTTCCCCCTTCCCCTCCAGGTTATGACACCCTCTTCCCCCCCCCACCCACCTTTTCTTAATGTCAGATAAATACAGACTTCGTTTTGTTGGAAACCAAACAGGTGTGTTTATTGAGAGATCAGGGAAGGGGCGAAGGGAGGGGTTGTGGTGGGGAAAGGGATAAGGCAGCAAGCTGGAGGCCCTGGAGAGAGTTACTGGGGTGCTTGAGAGAACCTCTCGCCCACTCCACCTCCCAACCCCCCTTTCCCGAGGGTCCCCCTTTTCTAGGACACCCCTGTCCTGCAGGGACTGCAGCCCCAGAGTGCCTTACCTCCATGAGGAGGGCCCCGATGGTGGACTTCCCCACACCAAACTGGTTGCCCACTGACCGGTAACTGTCTGGGGTGGTGAGCCTCCAGAGGGCGATTGTGACCCACTTCTCAAGGTGGGTGGCGGGCTGCAGATGGGTGTTGTGTCTCCGGAGGGGACGGGTCGTCCCACTGCTTCATGACCAGCCAGTCCCACCAGTCCGAACTTGGTGTCGAGCCTCCAGAAACGCCTCTCCACAGTGGATTGCGGTTGCCAGAGTGTAGCTCCCGCAGCCAGGGAGAGGGTCCCCTGAATGAGCTCAGGGTCGACCTCGGTCAGGACCAGAAAGATAGCTGGCAGAAAGTGCTGCAAAAAGTGTAGCATGGCCGTGTGGGGCCATTGCATGCCCAGGGGCAGCTTTGGCTCCATGGCACCAAGAGAGAAGCTGTGGCATCCAAAAAGGCAGGGCAGCCACGGCAGGCACTGCAAGAGCTTTGCTGTCCCTCGAAAAGGCAGGCAAGCATGCAGCAGAAGCAGAGAAATGGCTATCTTGGGGGGGCGCGGGTTGTCTCTTTAAGTGCGTTTCTCTGCAAGGCTCCTGCACCAGCACTCGGAAGCAAATGGTGACCTAAAGCCCTGCTGAAGTGGTTCTGGGTTGCCTTTTATGCAAGACAGCGTCCGCTTAGTCTGGACGCTCTCTTTCAAAAAAGCGCATCGCTTTTTCGATGCGCTTTTTGTGTGGATGATCTTTCAGAAGAAGTGTTTTCCGAAGATCTCTTCCGAAAAAAGTTTCTTCCGAAAGAAGCCTGCAGTCTAGATAGCCTCAGGCGGGCCGTCTGGCCCTAGGCCAGTTGGCCAGAGACCCACTCTAAGTGCAGCTCCTGGTATTGGGCTTGCTACTGAGCAGGTGAATCTCCCTTTGGAGATATCAGAGGAGGCTCCACCACATGCAGCCTTGGTTTCATCCTCTTCATTACTTGACAGAGCAGGTGCCTCCTTGCCTCCCCTGATGATTATAGAGCCTTTTGGGACTGTTTAAAGAGAGTGACTTACACTTTGGCTATCCACGTGGAAATAGAGGCTTCACAGACTGATGTTTTAGCCACTGTGGACCTCCTCCAATGGTGCTTCCATTTACTTAACCTATTCTGGAGACCACTGAAGTGCACTGACAGACTCCATCTTCCCTTTTTCACTGCAAAACAGTCTGAGTGCAGGTCTTGTGTTTCCTCACAGGTGTGGAGCATTGACTCTCTCACTCCCTTCTGGCATCAATGGTGTTCTCGGTTGCCATTCAGAGTTTGCGAGGATCAGCAGACATATATCCCATAACAAATAACATAAAAACCCTTGATCTTTGTCAGAAAATGTTATTGAATAGTTGGCTTGCGGCTGAGGATTGCTAATCACCAGGCATTGCTGGGGTGCTATGATTTCTACCTCTGTGATAGCTGAAAGTTTTAAGGACAGATTGCTAGAGGACAAGAGGGGAAGAATTCCTTCCTATGGTGGTTGAAAGGAAGTTGGTGCTCAGTACCTTGCCTTAGGTGAATTTTGCTTCTGACTAGTGGTTGCCATTTCAACGCACACATTAGTGGCTCCAGTTAATCAGGTCTTCCTCAAGATATCCGATCAAGCATTCATTATCTTCCTTTTTGAGGGGTTGTCACTGTTCTCAATGCAGACTAATAACAAGCTGAATAGCCTCAAGGACTCCAGGACTACACTCACATGTTAGGGCATTTATACATCTGCACTAAAAAGCAGCAGGCACACCACTTTCCATCATTTACACCTTGACACCAGAATTTATTTAGGAAGAAGGGTGGAGGTTAAAGGAGACGACCACCCTCTTCACCTTCTATACTAACACCCAGTTTGTCTAGACAACTTGGGAGTTTTGAGCAACCATTTTGTTGTGTTTGTCAAGGACTGCTTTGCTGTAAGCATGGTGGAATTAGGAATCAAATTTCAGTTTGTTTCTGTTTTCCCCCCCCTCCCCATCTTTCCTGTCCCTTTTTTCAGGGACCACTCTCACAAAGAAGTTCTCCTTTAGAAGATCTACTCTAGTTGGAAGTTTCTCAGATCTTCAGAGGATAGAGATTTTATACCTGCTAGTTCTTGATCCCAAAAGCATACTAGATTTGCCACAATTCTTAATCTAACTTTTCTGAAATTATAAAGCAAAAGCTTCAGATTTTTGAAAATTATTTGCTTTGTAATTTAGGTTGTTGGTCAGCTTTTTTCATCCTTAAATATTTATAGAACCGATAAATTTACAAGTAGATTAACATTTATAAACCTACTGTGCGAAATACCAAAGAAGCAGCTATTATTCAGAAAATATTTCTTGTTAATCTTCGTATTTTTCTGCTTCTCTTTGCAGACAAAGAGAGCCATCCACCTCGAAAGTTTCCTTCTGACAAGATATTTGAAGCCATTTCCTCGATGTTTCCAGACAAGGGTACAGCAGAGGAATTGAAGGAGAAGTAAGATTTAATTTCTTAAGAGGTGTTAGTACATTGCATAATGTGTGGAGTTGGATTTCTGTATCATCTAGAAGAGAGCTATAGTTTAGGGGTTGGGAGCTACACACAAGTGAGAAACTCCCCCCCCCCCCCCCCCCCCCACGCACACAAACCAAACCAAAACATAACAAAACCCTCACTGACCTAGCTCCCAAGTAAGAAGTAGAAAAAAGAGACACACCTCCCTCATGCAATTCAGAGCACCAGGGGTTTCCCTTGTGCCGCTCCAGCCCCAGGGAGCAGTAGTGTGAGGAACTGGCTTTTACGCCAGCTCCTAGTGTGTGCTTTTCCCCCCTGGCCTCTCCCCCCCCCCCCCCCCAGTTGCCTCCCACAGATGCTTCAGGGTGGGGGCAGGTGGGACCTGGTACACACGGGAAGCCAGCTTTCCAGCAGACTCCCTTCTCATACTGTCTTTTGCTGAGCTGCCTCCTTCCTGTTCTGCTGCCTCTGTATCTGAGGCAGCAGCACAGGGGATGGAAAGGGACAGAAGGGGGATGGTACTCGTGTGCAGCCAGCTTCTCCCACCTGATTCCCTGCATGTAATTTTCAGTGGTTACACATTTAGAAAAACAAATGTTTAACATCCCTATTGAAAAGTAAATACATCCCTCTCCTGTGTTCCACCTGCCTCTCCCAGGATTAATAAGCAGAGTTACTTCCATGCCTTTGAATGTAGTCATTATTGATATACTTTAAAAGCAAAATTATTTAAATCAAATATTATGTAGTTTGCTTTAGTATTATAGAGCAAAGATAACGTCACATTTTTGTTAAGAAAAATCATGTAATACAATATTTTTAAGCAGGCAGAGTTTATTGCAAGTATCTGGTGCCAGACTTTTCTTGGTTACACCAGTAAGTCCAGAATAGACGCACTGAAATCGGGAATTACTTTGGATTTACAGTGGTGATACAGCAAAACTTGACCCTTTCTGAATAGAATAAACAATGTTTTTTATTTACTTTGCTTTTGAAGATACAAAGAACTCACAGAGCAGCAGCTTCCTGGAGCTCTTCCTCCTGAGTGCACACCAAACATAGATGGACCAAATGCAAAATCTGTTCAGAGGGAGCAGAGTCTACACTCCTTTCATACGCTCTTCTGTAGGCGCTGTTTTAAATATGATTGCTTCTTACATCGTAAGTTCAATAGCCTTTTTGTAAATCTGCATTTCATTTTAGGAGACCGTAAGAAACCTTAAAGTAGTCACAGAGTACAATACAGAATAGGAAAAGAGAACAATAGATGTAATAACATCTGCTAACAATAGACATGCTAATATCATTGTGGTGTAGAAATTGTTTCTGATTTTTAAAATATTGGCTATATTGTTGCTGTAGTTTGGTTGTTTTTTTGTTTTTTTCCATTTGCATTTTTAAATAGAGTACCTGACCTGGACCATCCTATAGTGCTGTTCCTTTTTTACTTTCTCTAAAAAAGCCTCAAAACAAAAACCCTTGTTTTGTTTTTTCAATACTATTCCATACATTATCTTCTTTCTTTTTTTTAATCATGGAGAGATTGAAAACTGACCAGGTTTGTGTTGGAGAAATTTGTTCTTTTCCTGTTAAGATTTTTTTGATACTTAGTTAGGGAAACAAGTATCAGTGAACTGCTTATCTTTCCCCCCTCCCCCCCCTTCTGAGAATGCACCAAATGTTACTCCTAGCCATCTTAGTCCTACGGAGTGAAATTAAACAGTTGTGTCTTAGAAATCATTCAGAAACAATGTCCTTTTCAGTTATAATTCCTATTGCCCGTTGTAAAAGGTTTCTTCAAAAGTAAAGTGTTGAGACAGTTAATTTCCATTTTCAAGTGGAAACAATGAAGAACTTTACTGAGAACCATCTTCTATTTCAGAAGCTTCCACTCCGAGGCTCATGAAGCCGCCCCCGGCTCCCCTGTGCTCACCGGGGCAGGGGAGCTGTCCGGATCCAAAACGGTGGCTGCGGACGGAAGCCTGCTGAGGCCAAAAAGCCTTCTTAAAGGGCCAGTTGTTGCTGGGTTTTTTTTGGTTAGTTTGTTTTTTGCTCTACCATTTTTTGGCCCCGGCTCTTCGCGCTGGATCTTGGCTCTTTGTCCGGAATGGGTTGGCCACCCCGCTCTATTTCTTCATCCTGAAGTCAAGGGCTCAGAATGCATGAAGCAACTAGAGAATGAATGCGAAGGGTTTTAGACTGTCTGAATTTGACACTGACGGGAGAACAAAATAGAATCATAGAGCTGGAAGAGCCCTCAGGAGGTCATCTCGTCCGGCCCCCTGTCCAAAGCAGGACCAACCCTAACTAAATCATCCCAGCCAGGGCTTTGTCAAGCCAGGACTTAAAAACCTCTAGGGATGGAGATTCCACCACTTCCCTAGGTAACCCGTTCCAGTACTTCACCACCCTCCTAGTGAAACAGAATTTCCTAATATCCAAAGTAGACCTCCCCCTACTGTAACTTGAGACCATTGCTCCTTGTTCTGCCATCTGTCACTACTGAGAACAGCCTCTCTCCTTCCTCTTTGGAACCTCCTTTCAGGAAGTTAAAGGCTGCTATCAACCCCCCCCTCACTCTTCTCTTCTGCAGTCTAAATAAGCCCAAATCCCTCCGTCTCTCCTCATAGGTCATGTGCTCCAGCCCCCTAATCATTTTGGTTGCCCTTCGCTGGACCCTCTCCAGTGCGTCCACATCCTTTTTATAGTGGGGGGCCCAAAACTGGACACAATACTCCAAATGTGGCCTTACCAGTGCCGAATAAAGGGGAATAATAACTTCTCTAGATCTGCTGGAAATGATTCTCCTAATGCACCCTAATATGCTGTTAGCCTTCTTGGCTACAAGGGCACACTGTCGACTCATATCCTGCTTCTCATCCACTGTAATCCCCAGGTGCTTTTCTGCTGAACTGCTACTTGCCAGTCGGTCACCAGCCTGTAGCAATGTTTAGGATTCTTCCATCCCAAGTGCAGGACTCTGTACTTGTCCTTGTTGAACCTCATCAGATTTCTTTTGGTCCAGCCCTCCAATATACAGTCTACTTGTTAGTCATCTGAGGAAAAGAGACTCATTATCCGGTGGCTTCCAAATGAGAAATTGTCTTCAGGACATGACCCACTTGAGGATGGTGAAATCATGCAGGATTAGACCAATAGCTTTCTAACCCCACAGGAAAAGAGACCATTCTATTTTTTTTAAAAAGATTTGTCTGATCAGGTTGATCACTAAAAATAGAAAAAACTAAAGCAGGAAAGTCAGTAGATCCAGTGCCTCTTTGAGTCCATAATGGGCACTGGAAACATTAGCTCTGCACTTACATGTTGAAGAACTGATAGACCAGAAATGAGAATTCCCAAAGTCTTTTTTGAATGGGTTCATGAAAATACTGTGTGTTACCTAGAGAGGACACAGAGGTCTTCACTGAGAAGCCCCCGAAGTACAGGTTGACATTCAAAGATGGCTATTTTCTCAGTGGGACAATAGATGTTTGAGAAATCAAGGTACTCTGGCTACCCATCTTCAAGAAGAATTATCTAGTGCAGCACTTAGATGGCTGTGGAACCTTGCAAAACCTCTAAGGCTGAAGATGAACACTGAAGCTGTTGTGCACTAGGCTCTTTTAGATGTAGCAGTGCAATTTATGTATGATACCACTTGTTTCCATCACAAAGGCCACATCACAAAGGCCACACCGAAGCTGTGATCTACCTGTTACCCTTCAGTGGCCACTTCTATTTGGCAAAGAACTCTAGGTACATGAAATCTGGGTTCCCCACAAAACAAGCCTCAGAAATGGCAGTACTTCTTTCAGTCTAAACTTAAGTAGTTGTTGGCAATGAGGAGGGAGCTCAATGTAATAAAAAAGGAGTCCGGGTAAAGGCAATTCCTTTTGCCTTTAAGGAGCTTTTTGTTTACCTTCAGTCAGACTGGCATGAAGATATGCTGATCCATGCAGTGCCGGATACCGTAGTTGGTAGCTTTTGTCTCATCCTTAGCGGATTGGCCAACATGACTTTTTTGACCTCTCT
Organism: Pelochelys cantorii; assembly: GCA_032595735.1. Taxonomy (NCBI): domain Eukaryota; kingdom Metazoa; phylum Chordata; order Testudines; family Trionychidae; genus Pelochelys; species Pelochelys cantorii. Next base: position 163,062,389 of record CM064327.1, read on the forward strand.
TGTCTTTAAAATAGGCTATTCAATAGACATAAGTTCTGAATGGGGTAGGAAGGGAGTGGATCAGCATTCACATCACGCTCCTTATCACCTGGGCCAGAGAAGATGATAATCCAGCCAGGAGACTAAATTAAGTGATGAATCTCAGACATGTGCTATCTCAGCACATTTTTCATATGCAAGTAGTAGTAGTAGTAGTTCCAAACCCAGATACCTTATCCAGTTCACTTGCTGTTGCCTCACAGAAAGGCAGAACTTCTACAACACTTTGACTTATCTGTTGGAAATCTTGTTTTCCTAGACCAAAGGGGTACCCAGTATGGAGCCATACATTTTAGTTTCCAGAAAAATACAACTTATACACAATGTAGCAAATTTTCCTGTAGTCACTGGCCCATTCAATCAACTCAGAATAACTTCTGTTACATTTTCAGCGATTCCTGTACTTCTAAAATGTTCAAGTCACTTAGGTTCCTAAATTGTAAACAATCATACAGATATTTACCCAGGTGGTGGTGGCACTTGTAGCACTTGAAAGAAAAGCATATACTGAGATGACTAGCTGGCCAGATTAGGATAGGAAACTAATAGATTGTCATTGCCAGGTTGTACGCCTTCCTAGAGAACCATGGTTGGATTGTTATTTGAACAAAGAGGCCCCTATCCTTATCTTAGCAGTTAGTCTGCCTGGGAGCCCAAGTCAGCTCAGAAGCTGGAAGTGTTTTCTTAGCACAGGATAGGCATGTTTCAGATACATGTTTGTTTTTTTAAACCTCGGTCATTGGGTGTATCATTGCACATACTGGGATCTATAGTAGTGAAGATGGAAGTGGTGCTTGAGCCTGCTTCTGTAGAAAAGTGCTGCAGTCCTTTCTGGTTCCCTGTAAGAGAGCAGAATGTAACATTTTTTTTAAATGCTGGCTGTGGCTATCTTAGGTGCTGGTTGACAACATTAATTTAGGGGAAGGGATGTAACCTGGCTCATTCCCATGGGAGAACTTTGAATATATCTTGAGTCTATTGGAATGTGCTACTGTGCCCATCTTTCCAAGGGGAAAGTTGTTAGACTTGGTTGATAGACTGCCTCATTATGAAGCTGGTGAGGCTACTGATACACAGCCTTGCCAAGTAGCCATTTTGAATGCAGTTTGATAGCACAATCACAGTTGCATACATAAAGAGGCGGTGAGATACAAGAAGCAAAAAGATGTCCAAAGAATTGAACATAGTGTTGATGTGGGAAAAACACCCACTAGAACTGTCAGACACTCTCCTCACAGAGAACCGAAACAACATGAAAGACTAGCTAAGCAGAAAACATATGTCTAGTGGAATGAGGAATAAGCCACAAGCTGTTCAGGGCAATATGGAAAACAAAATATTGATCTAATTAATACCAGAGCAACAGGATGTCATGAGTATTCCAGAAGTTTTGAGAAGAGATATGCTGCTCCGTATTCTGTTTTGAAATAATAGATGTCTAAAAGTTGAGTTTGCCTTGACATAGGAATTCCCGCTCTTGCTCATGGTGAGGAAGGTACTACAAAAGAGAGCCAGATATATAGAATACATTATTCTTATGGTGTCCAACACACTAGTCCGGGGTGGCCAACTCCTGCATGCGGCTGGCTCCTGACAGAACTGGGACGGAACCCGGAACTGCTCAGGTCAGCCGCTCTCACGGCCGGGCCGCTGTGAGCCGCATGCGTGCTCACAGCCCGCGCCATTCCGCTCACGGCCCCGAGCACACTGCACCATATCCTGCATGTGCAGGCCGGGTCACGCACAGCGTCCCAGCCTGCACGTGCTAGCAGCCAGCCGCTGAGCACAGGCAGCAGCAGGGGCTCTGGGTGTGGTGGTGCCAGCGGTGGCTCCAGGACCTGGGCATAAGGTTAGTGGGGGAGGGTGCATGGCGTGCCGGCCGCTCAGCACATGCGCTGCAGCACATGGAGGGAGAGGCGCAGCTGTAGCAGCGGCTCCAGGACCCGAAAATTAGGTGGCGGGGGGGGGGGGGGGGGTGCCTGGCTTTAGTCTGGGGAAGGGAGAGAGATTGGGTTTGGGAGGAGAGGGGTGCGCACAGCATCTCAGCCAGCACGTCTCAAGGCCGGCCGCTCAGTGCACGTGCCCCAGTGTCTGGAGGGAGATGCGCGTGGCTGTGGTGGCAGCAGCGGTGGCGGCTCTGCTTCCGGGACCCGAGAATTAGGTTGGGGGGGGGAGGGGGATTGGTATGGGGCGGTGCCTGGCTCTGGGGGGGGAGGGGATTGGGTTAGAGGGGGTGTGTGCGCCTGGCTCTGGGGAAAGGAAGGGGGATTGGGTTGGGGGGTGTGCCTGGCTCTGGGGAAGGGGAGGGAGATTGGGTTAGAGCAGGGGGAGTGCCTGTGGGAGGGGAAGGGAAGAGCAGCCAGTGTGCTTCCTGAGACCCGGGATCCCCAGATACTGGCCCCAGCTGTCTGTCCCCTCCTCCTGGCCAGACCCCCCCACGAGTACCCTGCCCCAGCACCCTGTCCCTTGCCCCCACCAGCACAGTTGGGGCCACATTAGTGAGGCTTGGGAGGTTTTGGAGCAGTTATTTTTTTGCATCTCACTTGTGTGGCCCCAACTGACTTTTCTGTGGGTCAGTGACCCCTGACTCAAAACAGGTTCCCCACCCCTCTCATAAATAAAGACAACACTGAAACAATTTGTGTTTGACATAATATTTTATTTAAAAATGAAGCCTGGGCAACAACCCCCCCATCTGGCCTCAGCATCATAACACTCCTGCACCCCCTCCCCCCCCCGACCCCAAACCTGAGCCTATCATTCATTGGAACCCCCTGTCCTGAACCTCTCACATCCCCAAACTCCTGCACCCCCACATCCCCAGTCTTCTGCCACAACACTCCTGCACCATCCACACACTGAAAATCTGTGTCCTGAGCCTATCGTACTCCCAGCCTCTCTGCCCTGAGCCCTTCATGCACCCCAGACCAAACTCCTGCACACTCACAGCCACAAGCCTGCAACTTGCTCAGCACCCCAACCCTCCATTTCATCCCAACACTCCCCAGCCTGGAGCCCCCTCCCTGAGCCAGCAACCTCTTCTCTACTTCCTCCTGCACCTAAATTCCCTCCCAGACCTTGTCCCAGTACTTTTTTTGTGATGGTATGCCCCGGGACGGTGTACCTATTTTCCCTCGGCACGGTGGTGTGTGGTTTTTTTGTTTTGTTTTGTTGCTCAACTCCTCCACCCCCCACCCCCGTGTACTTGGCTCTTTGCACTCTAATCACTGCTGTTTTGGCTCTTTGTCTCTAACGGGTTGGCTACCCGTGCACTAGTCGCTAGACACGTGTGGCTGTTTGGCCAGTTGAATGTGGCTAGTTGTCTTGAACAATGTGGCTAGTTGGCTGTTTCAGTGTGTCTAGTTTGCTGTAGCAGTAGCCACTATAATGGCTACTGCTTCAGAACTGGTTGGACACCACAGCATTATTCACGTAAGTGAGGACTGGCCAAAATGATACTGGTTCATAGTCTGAGTGAATGTGCAATTATCATTTTGGCTTCCAATAATAAATCTCCAGTCACCCAGAGTGATCAAACTCATTTCAAGGCTATGGCATGACTGTAAGCCTCAGAATATCCTACAATACAATTTTAATCTTGATAAACAATATACCACATAAGAGTATGAGAATTTGGAAGCAGTGTGGCAATACAAATGGTATGTGTGTTCTGTTTAGGAAGATGATATATTCTGGAATTTTTGCAGGACAGTTGGGACATGGAATTGAATGCTGGCTTGCTGAAAGTTAATTCAGCAGGAACTGTAATATTACAGGTTCATACTGATAATATGTCACTGGAGTCTCATGTTACAAAGTTGTGGGTTTTTTTTTTTAAGACTGAAGAAATTGAGGCATTAATCAAGCCATTATGAAAGTGTAATTTGGTCTTACCTGACCTCTCTAAACCACTTTGAGCCATTATGAAGGATTTTACTAAGATACTTATCCCTCAAAGGTCTATTTTTAGTTGATGTGTATTTGACTATGCAAATCACAGAGCTTCAAAGCCTACCTTGAAAGCTTCCTTCCTGCACAGTTTATCAGGACAAGGTAGCATTTATGATCGTGTCAGGTGTTTTTTAATGAAGTGTTCTCCCCCCCCCCCCTTTAGAAGCAGGATGTACTGCTACCTTCCTCGTCATACCCCCAGCAACAACAACACAAGGATTGCATTGTTTGCATAGAACTAAACTTGAAAAATATATTTTCAAAGAATCCAGAAATTCAGATTGTCTGAGACATCTTTTGTTTTATATGGAGGCAGTAAAAAAGGACACCTAGCTTTGTTGAATTGTGAATAAACTTCTAATTGGCAAGGTTTACTTCAGTAGTGAGAAGACATTGTTGGCTGGGCGTTTAGGGTCCACTCAATATGAATGATGTGCCTCTCAAAGAAAGCAGGTGAATCTCTGATAAGTTTGTTAAAATGCCCTGTGCGCTACCTTTGCTGAAAACTGGAGGATGAGGTCCAGGCTTCAGTAGATGTGGTTTTTGGAGGAAACATCCAGTAGCCTATTTTGGAAGCTAGTTTCACCCTATAGTAATCAGAATGCTACTTTGGGAAGTCCAAATGTCTGGAATGGCACAAGAAAATCAAGAAGAGAATGAAAATTGTCTGCTTGATTTGTTTTTCTTTTTAATCCCTCTTGTTTTAGTCCAAACTGCCTTCTTTTTGAAGCTAGCATCACTATATATAGTTTCAAGTTTTATATTTGAAAAAAAAAAAAAAGAGTTTCTAGCTGCATGCCGGAAAAAAATTATCATTAACTTTTGAAGTGTCGAGTACACTTGATAGCTAGGAATCCAAAGAGATTTGAAAGTTTTTTCTTTCTTATTGTATTTAGACTTACAGTTGACAAAATGAGGCTAGGTATCAGTTACTGTTTGTTGAGGTCTTGAAGCAGGAAGTAGGCTGTTTTTGATGTACAGAGTCCTTGATTTTAAGAAGTTTTAATCCCACTGGTCGTACCAATGCTATGTCTGAAAGAGTGTGGTAGAAACACAGCTACCCCAGAAAATTGCCCCTGGTATGATAGGCTGTCAGCCGGTGGTCAGGGCAGTGCATGTGTGTATGTTACACCCGAGTCTTCAACTGCTGAGACACAAGGCCCCGTCGCATTGGGCAGTCTAGGTGAGACTGATGGGCGCCCCGAGGAGTTTAACGTCCGTGTCTTTACCGCTAGGATCGGGATCCTTTTGCAGCGGGCAGCCAACAGGCCGACAGACGCCCCAGAGTTTATAGGGAGAGCTTATTACACCTCAGATTTTGACTGCTAGGATACACGATCCCTTCGCAGCGGGCAGCCTGGGGAGGCTGAGAGATGCCCCAACGGATCTGTCCCCTGGAAGCGACATGATCCAACGCTCAAGCTCTCCCTATATCTGTCCCTTATGACCGGCTGGAGTTCCTTTTAAAATTGTGCTTGGTTCTGTTACAGCAACTGAAGGAGTCAGGTCACAGCTTAAACAGTTACTATTTTATTGTTACAGGGTAAACTTAGCTGTTAAATGCTACTACTGTGTTACAGATAACACAGCCACTACAAAGGACAGGACAGAAATTACACTAATAAGTCACTTACAGGTACCATGAAACCCTTTTGGTTCTCTGAGCTCTTATTAAATGCATGCAAAATAGACACCTAGCAGGTATATATTCTCACCCCTGCGTTCCAGACTTGGTGTGGCCAGCGTCTTTCTCTCAATCCCTCGGGAAGAAGTAGGGCGAGGTTGGGCGTCCCACAGACCTCGGGAGACAACCAATACCTGCCAGCAGCTGTAGATGATTGGAGCTCAAATGGGGTGGGCTACTAAACCCCTCTTTATACCCCTTGGGTCACGTAGGCTTCTTCCTGGTCTCAAGTGGCCAATTAGGAAAAATGGCTCTGAATGCCAAGTTTCCCACGAAGGGTGCAAAGCATAATTCACACCTGGGAAAATGCAGACAATGGGCACTTCTGGTATGTGATGGGCGAAGATTCCTCTCCTGGGACAGTGCAGGCGTGTCAATTACTGGTACTAGCCATCAGGGCGACGGGAGGCCCCCGGTTCGTCAGCTAGCCCATTTACTGTCTGGTTTCTGTTTATTAGAGTCAGGGACAGGTAGCACACCTGCGTTCCCAGGGCATCAAAGGCTGACTGCCTTTCTCTTGCTCTCGGGGGGGGGGGGGGGACAAGATGGGGTTCATGTCTGGCTACATAGGCTGAAAAGGATAATTAATCCATTTTACTTAGGATAGTGATCTGAACAGGTGGAAACAGAAACTATAAGTTATCGGCTTTGCACAGTCTTACTTGTACACTCTGTTTGCGTTGTGTTTTAAATGACAAAAATGTCATTAGGTTTTTCTTTCACTATTATTATGGTTGTCATCAGGCTATTTTTGGTAAAATTCAGATACGTTTTTAATTTTGCAAGTATTTGTTTGTGAAACACATTTTAAAATGCTTATTTGGAAAATATTTTTATTTCACAGCATTCCACGCAACTCCTAACACTTACAAACGGAAGAATACAGAAACAGCAATAGATAATAAGCCTTGTGGGCAGCATTGTTATCAGCATCTGGTAAGATAATTTCTTTCATTAGGTGGATTGAGGCTTGAGAGTTTTTTGCTAAATAGAAAGAAGCACAAAAAGAAAAATCAAGTGTTGAAACAGGTTAAACCCATAGTCAAATGAATTCACTAAAGCTATACTATGCGGTGCTATAGGAAATTCTGTTAGTAATTAATGTCCCACATCATGTTAAGAGAGCTTGTGTTATTAAAGATGTAACAGTTAGGTACTGGCAACTTGTAGTCAACACTTTCATAGTACTTTTCACAAAGGTAGGGATAGTGATTCCAGTGACCAGGCCAAAGTTCAAATTGGGAAGTTGAATTATTTCATATGAAAGCTTGCACCTCAAACATGGTAACCCTATACTTGCACTATGTCAGTTTCCCCAGAAAAGGAAGCTACCAGAGGCAGAACTGAAGGGGAGGAGGGAGTTGCAAGGGCGAGTATACTAAGAGTGGGTATTTGAGGATGCAGTAGGGGTGTATGTGTACTAGGAGATGGGTATTTGGGGGTGCAGGTGTGAGAGTCCTGGGAGAGGATGCCTATGATCTCACTCTCCAGGTGTGTGTGGGGGGGGGGGGGGGAGGGGAGGAGCTGTGTCTTTCCCTGTAATGGTGGCAGTCAGCTGGCATAGACTTGGGACACAGCGCCTGCACTCTGTCTGCATCTTCCTGCCTCTCTTCCTCCTCAGGGCTGGGAGCTGGGACCTGGTTGGGTAGGATCCACAGCTGTGGTTGTCGGGAAACAGCTCTTTGAACAGCAAACTCTGTTTCCAATAAAAATTTTTTTGCTATACGTTCTCTCAACCATCTCAGTCTCAAAGAACATGAGAGAAAATACTATGCTGTATTCATCTTTCCCTGGACTACTAAATCTCTTTTCTATTACATCTTAACAGTTCTCAATATTTCTTTTTTTTTTTTTTTTTTTTTTTGCAATGGACTTTGTGCACTTCTGCCATCAACAAAGAAGATGAAAATAGTTTTTCATTTCTTTTAAGTCAAAGTGAAATAGAATTTGGATACTAATATCAAAGCTAAATAAATTGATCTCAAACTGTGTGTACTTTACTGATGCACATAGTAAAAATCATGAGCGTGAAAAGACTCATAAAAATATCATGGATAAACATTTTTAGAATAAATATTAAGATATATTTTATCGGACACCTGCTATGTAAATTATGCATTTTTCATAGTTCAGGGTTTGGCTTTAAGTGACTGACCATCCATTCTCACCTACCCAAATTAAAACATTTCAAACCCATATATATTTTTTTATTTAGGAAGGCGCAAAGGAGTTTGCAGCTGCTCTTACTGCTGAGCGAATAAAGACACCACCAAAGCGCCCAGGTGGCCGCCGAAGAGGAAGACTTCCAAATAACACCAGCAGGCCAAGCACACCAACAATAAATGTGTTGGAATCAAAGGACACAGATAGTGACAGGGAAGCAGGAGGAGAAACTGGAGGTGAAAATAATGATAAAGAGGAAGAAGAGAAGAAGGATGAAACATCCAGTTCTTCTGGTGAGGCCAATCAGTGTTTTAAATAAGAAATGAATTGTTGTGATTGTAAAGAGAGGGCTCAAAGCCTAAGCAAGCAACTTTAGAAGGCACATATTTTAAGTGTATTTGGACCTAATTCATTTAATTAGATGATGGGGGTAGTGCTTTTATCACAGAGAACGTTATAATAAAACTTCATGAATGCTTTCAGAAGCTAGACTGTACTATCTGAATTCTTCCCACTGATTATAGCTTCTTGTCTATAGATATGTAAAAACTTCTGTATATTGTGTTATCTCTCCTCCCCACCAAAAAGACAGAACTTTTTTCTGTTAGTTTCACACATAACTGGGTGCTTTTAAGGATCGTGGGAACTTAGGTAAATTGAGAGAGAAATCTCAACCTAATAGATCCTCTTGATGTTGCAGAGGCAAATTCTAGGTGTCAGACACCAGTAAAGATGAAGCCAAATATTGAGCCTCCTGAGAACGTGGAATGGAGTGGTGCAGAAGCCTCGATGTTCAGAGTTCTCATTGGCACCTACTATGATAACTTCTGTGCAATTGCTAGATTAATTGGGACCAAAACATGTAGGCAGGTAAGAAGTGAAAAGTGCTTATTTAAGTGGCAGGATGCTATTTTCAAAACTGGAGAGAAAATATATATTGAATTGTCATGTAAAAATGAGTGTTGTTAACCAACTTGGTTTTTCTGAGAGTGCTGTCTTCTCTGATTTTTATAAATTTGTGTAATGGATTTTAGTGTTTTCAGTGTATCATTGAAATTTAAGTTTACATATAGTTTAAAATGAACAGCTGTTTTTGTTCACTTAAGATCAAATAAGATAAGAGCTATAACTGTAAAGGGAAGGAGTGTTGTGGCTTATAATCTGTAAGGTGTTGGAGGAAATCATTCTAACATAATAGAAAGCTTCATTTTCTGTAAGTGAGATGTATGTTATGGTATCTCTTGCTAGGTGTATGAGTTTAGAGTAAAAGAATCTAGTATTATTGCTCCAGTTCCTGCTGAAGATGTTGATACCCCTCCAAGGAAGAAGAAGAGGAAACACAGGTAAATCTGTTACTAAATAACCTTTAGAAGCCAAACATAAGCCATAGGAGACTTATTGAACCAGCAATGCAAAATAAGGACTTAAGAAAAGGCTGCTTGTCTCTTCTCCCTGTTCCTTTGCTTTCAAAGAAGCAAAACCTGCTTCAGTGAAACAAAATTGCCCAACTTACCAAATGTTTTGGCCTCAAACAGCACTTCAAAAACAAATCTGTTCCACCTTTATAAATAGTCAACTTCTTCACAGTTGCTTATAGGCTAAATGCAACAAGTAAATTCAAGTTAGAGTTAGATTCACATTACTTTAGACAATTGGTTATAATGTTAAAAAAATCACATTAGTGTAGAATAGGTTAGGTTTTGCTGAATAAGAGGCAAAAAGAGATACCACTAGTAAGATTTTATTTTGGTTACTTTTCCAAAAAAATTGATACCTTGGGTCATTTTTTAGAAATAACACTAATGAAGTCATGTGACTTCAATAGATGACTTAACAATAAACTGAATCAGTAGTGAATAGAAGATACTCTTGCAAATTACTATGCACACTATTTCCATATGGTAAAACGTGTGACTTCCAGTGCTTCAACAAGCAATAACCACAATACTCAGGAGAGAGACATCCTCCTTTAAAAAACAAACAATTCTTGACCACCTACATAGATTCATACATCACAGCTTATTTACCCACTAGCTATTCAGTTGAAGAGTCAGGCTACTAAAGTTCCAGTACAAGGTAAAGATCATATGGCAGCTTTTCTACATTTCTTGACAAGGAAAAGTGTTAAAAGGCTCATTCTGAGGGCAAAAAGCCCATCCAAAATTAACTTTCTATACATTTTAAAAAATGCCTAATCACTATCTATTTTATAACATATGAACATTTTTTTATAGGGACAATATCTTAACTTCAAATCTGGGGTCCAGTAGGACCCCAAGCATGGGACAGTTCTCTGTGTATGTTCTGGTGAATGTATTTATTCCCAGAAGGAGAATGAAGGAAGGGAAAAATTATCTCATTTACTACAAGGTGCATATAACCCTCAGTAATCAAGACATCTTTGAAAATATTTTCCTTCTTTTCCCCACGTGGCCACCTCATTTTCCCAACAAATAATCCCTATAACTTTTTTTGCTCCTATCCATATGTTTCACATCTGTTTCATAATTTTCTTGCTCAAGGAGAGCCTTCCATTGATCTTAGTGCAGAAGCTGCTGCAGGGATAAAATGAACAGACTCCTTATAGTGTAGAGACACAATCAGTGCAGAGTAGAACAGGGAGTCAGAGCTGCTGGAAGAAGTCCTGCTTTGTTCAAATCACGGTAGTGCTGTTGCTCCCTCTCTGCTGCATAGCTATCAGCTGTCCTGGGGCAATTGTTGGGCAAGATTTTCAAAACCTGGAATTGTCCAGCCAAACTGTCCTGTTGGCAGCTAGGCCTAGGAAGATTGTTATCTTTGAGTTTTGGTTTTCTGTGATGTTCTGGTTAATTTGGAAAGACAGAGGGGAGAGAAGGGAAGTGCTATGTACCAATGTGTTCCTTCTGACAGGTTGCCAATATCAAAGTTACTGTGTCAGTAATAGATTATTGAAAGATGCCTTTAATGTTTTATAACATCTCACTGGAATCTGCATTTTACTTTGTCAGATCAGACTAATGGAATACTTTTTGACCTATATAAGAAGCATTTAAGTAAAACAAAATAATATTGTTAACACTTATTCATTGTGGGTCTCTTATTTCTTTGCCTCCTTGGGAGAGGTTTACAAGTGGCTGAAACACTCAAGAGGGAAGACCGAAAGTGTTATATTGTTTACAGTCTGACTCTACCATACTGAGCCAGACTGCAACAATTAAATAAAGAGCAACAATTCCACCAGCGCAAAAAGAATGTGATTACAAACCGAGAAAAAATTGATACTTTTGTCATTCATATCTAGGAGATAGTTATCTCCCTCTGATTTCAGTGAATCAGTAATTACAGCTGTAATGAGTTTTTCCTCATTAAACGGGACTTGATTCCTTTGACTTGTTTTCACTTTAGGGAAGAAATATTCTTGATGATTTTTTTTATCCACCTATGAGTTAGCTTCATTTGAATTCTTCTTTCTGTCCTCATTGCTCAGGGACTGGTTCTTCACAGCACCTAGCTATAGCTTTTCTATATTATTCTGTCCAAAATAATATAGGATTTGGGTCAAAGGCATCTTAGTATCATCGTAGCATGGCAAGCAGAGTGGCTGAAGTCTTAACATAAATTACTTGCATTCCCCTGTAAAAGGCCTCATCTCTAGAGAGAGCCTAGACAAGGCATCTTTAAGGAGTCTAATGAGAACAATAGGAAAAACCTGCTTTTCCAACAGATCAAACTGCATACATCAGTTGAATTTTCATTTCTAAATTCAAGAGACAGATTCATATACTTGTGGTATCCTCAAACCTTTACTAAGGACAGATTGTAGCAGTTTCCTCAGAAATGCCTATCGTTGCTATCTGAATTCTGGATTTTTAGCAGGAAAGGTTAACACATATGTAAGATAATTTCAGTTATCGGAAGTGAACATAATTCAGAAGCAGTCAGTTATTAAATGCACAGGCAGGCAGGAACGAGATGTAGAGGTCAGTTAATCTCCCACTTTGTGGGAGATTAGTCATCATTAACTGACCTATTGTTCAACTCTTGTGAATGTTTTCTCACTTTCCAACATGTATTTATATACTGAAATTGCTTTTGCCTGGAAGATTCTTCAAATACCACTTTTTGGTAAACCTACCTCATCTGGCTTGATGTTTGCAATGTCTCCGGACTATTACTGGGGAGAAAAGGAGAAATGGCATGTATAGTAAGGGAAATTGCTCATAGGGTGTTTATTATGGTTCAATATTTATTCCATTCTACGTCACTTGACATTTCTTTATTTTATACTATCCTACTAGTACATTGCTGTGGAATTCTCCCATTTGACACATTTGCCTTTTTACTTCCTAGTTGTTGAAACTATAACATTGTGTTGTGTTACTAAGTAGGATGGGAAAAGAGCGAAATCTTACTCCCACCACTTCCCCTAGCATCAGTCACTCACTCATTGAGGTCATTAGTGGAAAGGCATAGTGCTTCTAGGCAACCTTCCACCTCTTAGTCAGACAATTTCTGAAAGCCACATGCTAATCTTAAGGTTTATATTGCCACCTTGCCAGTAGCCAAGAGCACTAATCAGACTTCTGTTTATCCCAGTTGACTAATGTTGAAGCATTCACTCAGTCCATAATGTCATCTTTAATTCCCCCTCTGAACTCATGGTTACAATATACCTTTATTCTCCAAGTGCTGTTTTGATGGCCCTAGTCTCTTTGAGAAAAGTCAGCAGGCAGAATTCATCACAACTACTATATCTGATTTTCTACCATATACAGTTTATTTTGGTTCTGATTTTCTTGCTCAAAGTGTTATCTTTAATTTGAATCCATTCTCTTTCCCAAATGCTGTATACAATTGACTTGACCTTTAGAAAGAAGGTGGCATACCTCTGCAGTATGTTAGAACTGGAGAAGTACTTAATTCGTTGACACTTCATGATGATCAAAGGTCTGATTTAAGTTGTGCATTCAAGAGTTTTATTTATAATTTTGGCCCAAGATGACAGTATGGAAGGATAGCTTCTGTGGAGGAAGTATTGTTAAGCTATGCAGTCTTTTCTACTTTTAACTAGTTTGGAGAATGTAACATGACCATATGAGGGATATTACATTTTTCTGATGTGAAATCTTATTTCTCCCTTCAAGTAGTTGGAGAAGTAGTTTTCTAGAGAGGTTTCATGCCTATGAATTTAAGTGATACAGTGCAGAGAGAGGCATTTTTACCTGTTAGTATCCTTTTGCTGCAGCATTACTATATACCTGCTTGGAGTGTTCCACCTTGAAAAGGAATTGAATCTGTTTTGTATAATACTTTATAACTAAAAGTTTATAACTTTTCTTCAAAAAGTTACCTTGATAAGAGTCTAATTAAATGGATGGAGAACAGATTAACTTCAGAAATGTATTTAATGTGAGCTAGTTGTACGAAGAATAGTGTTGTGTTTGTTTAAAGCTGCTGGGTACACTTGAAAAAATACGAATCCTCCAGATTCTGCTGTGCAGAATAGGGATGTGAACGGATACCCAAGTACACAGTTACATACAGCCCCCTCTACCGCACCCCACGCTGCTGCCTCTGTATCAGCGGGGGGGGGCACACGTGGGGAGCTGGCTTTTAAGCCCCCACACATGCCAACTCCCATGGAGCCCCCCTCTCCCATTACAGAGAGAGGGTAGGGGAACAAGAAGTGATGCTCAAGGAGAACTGGCAGCACCAGCTCCCACCTCTCTCCCTGCCCTCCTGCCCCAGGCATGTAAATGTGCAACAGCTGAACATTTCAATGGTTACATGTTTACACAAATAAACACATTTTAAAATCCCTAGTGCAGAAAAGAAATTAACAGGTAGAAATTCCTATTTGGCTAAACATATATTTAAATATTTCTAAGTTTTTAAAGAAGAACTTCTGGGTGTGGTCATTCGAAAAAAATGAAGATACGTGCTTCTGTTTCTGAAACATTTGACCCTAACATAAGAATTTCTCACTACATAGTACATGCTGCATTATTTGAGCCAGTTACAATAATTAACTCTCTAGAAATAGAGATCTGTAAAGAAACAAATTGACAATCTGTCCCATAGTTAAACAATACAAATTTAATGTTGGTAATTCAATCTACAAATTACCTGTGTGGGAATATAAATTTAGGAAATCCTGGCCGCAAAGGATTTATTAAACCTGGTATTTCAATTAGCTTTAACTGCTAAAGAAAATGATATATTGGAACTATAGCTTAAAGAAAAAGTAAAAACTGGTTTCTAAAATCATTTTTAGGAGATTGTAAATTGTCTGAAGCATGTTGTTATCGCCAAATGTTACTACTGAACTGGGCTAGTGTGGAGGTTCTCCTGTAAAACTTTGATTTAAAAGGTTTAGGAATTCTTGTTCCAGAAGAATTTCCCAGTTAAAAGTAATTTTGTAGGTGCCTAGAACGGCAGCCAGTTCCACAGCCCAATACAGGAGGAGTTCCTGTCAACCTTCTTGTGTTTGTTTTGTGTTTTTGCAGGTTATGGGCTGCTCATTGCAGAAAGATACAGCTGAAAAAGGGTTAGCATCTTTCCATTTAACTTTATGTCCTGAATTTTTAAGATCCTACTGTTTTCTGAATGAAGTTAGGCCATTTTATACTTTTCGTGGGGAGCCAGCCGTCACAAGGAGACGGAAGAATAGTAACCATAAGTTAGTTATACATCAGGGATAGAGGATATTCCACATTGTTTATGCAGCTGTTCAGAAAAAAACTTTGCTTATTATAGGAAGGAGGCTGTGAATTCATAACATTTTAGGAAGGCTTTGGAATAACACTGCACAACTCCTACTGTGATGAACTGCATATGTGCAGCCTTTTTATTTTCTTAATTCTGAAATATGCTCTATTTGTGGGGATGGGAGATACTGTGATAAAGAATAATCTGTTCAGAGGTGGATTTAATTTATTGTAGTATTGATACTTGGTTGTTAACTGAAACAAATGTACAGGGTGTCCCTGCTATAAGTTGCCCTGGTATACATCTGTTCCGCACTAACGTCATTGATGCTTGTAGGAACTGATGCTTTTTATAAGTCCTCCCATTCCCCTGTAAGTCGCGCCAAAAAAAAAATAAACCCAACCCCATTTTGCACGAATGGAAGTCAGCCATGGGAAAAAAAAATCCCTGCTTTAAGTTGTTTCGCTATAAGTTTTTTGGGATGTATCTTGGACTTATAATGAGGACGGCCTATAACATTATACAAATGCATCTAAACCAGCATAAATACTAGTGAATTGAAGGCAGGTATTAATTTATATAGGTCCCAAAGTCTAGCCAGCTGCCCTCAGAGTTTAGGACTTGTTAACACAGGGAAATTGACAAGCAGAAATATAGGAATATAATATTGCTAAGTAGTATAATTCTCCTTGTGGAATAAAAATGACCTTAGTTTAAACAGTCCACATAGAGCGACATAGTATTAACAAGCTGCTGTTTTAATTTTCCCCAGAAGTGTTCAACCCCTGCTCTGCCCCGCCTCCACTCCACCCATTCACCCGTGCCCCCACCCTTGTCCTGCCTTTTCCCACCCTCACTTTCTGCTCCTCAGTGCCCTGTCTCTTCTCCCCCTCCTTACCAATGCCTCCTGCATGCCACTAAACAGCTGTTCCAAGGTGTGCAGGAGGGAGGGGAGGAGTTGGTTGATGGGGATCATGGGAGGGGAGTGTGGCATCTTTCCATGAGTGATACAGCCCTGGAGCATCCAGGGAGTCGGCACCTATGCCAATAGTATTATATTGCTATAGTTCTGCTTGTCACTTCCCACTGTAGATAAGTTCTTAGATTCTCAATACACTGAACAGATGAGTAACATGAGGGGTCAGGTGCAACACGAGCAAAGGAACTCAGTAAGTAAGCTAATGTGCATCTTGTTAATGCCACAATTTCTGTTTAGTGTACTTTTCTATGATTAATACTTTACAAGTAGGCTTTGATAGGTTTTTTTTATCATTGAAGCGAATTTTAAGAAAGGGCTTCCCTTTTGAAATTTTGAAATTTTTGATTAAATCTTTTCAAATTTATTACTATTTTTATTCAGATGGGTCATCTAATCATGTTTACAACTACCAGCCATGTGATCATCCTCGTCAGCCTTGTGACAGCTCATGTCCTTGTGTAATTGCTCAGAACTTTTGTGAGAAGTTTTGTCAGTGCAGCTCAGAATGTAAGTACTAATTTTGGAAGGTGCTGCAGTTGAGTGTCTTTTTGTAGACTAGTTTTATTTGTAGACACATATACTGCTAATATTAAATAAAAGGCTTACACAGGGCCAAAAAAGAGGCATATGCCCTTTTTTGCTTTTTTTGACATTTAAAAAAGGCCTGGAAAGTTTTCAGAGAGCCGCCCCCTCTTCCCCCCCCCCCCTTTTTTTAAAGAATTATTTGAGGTTACATCTAAGTGACCAGAAGGCTAGCTAGAATGAATGACATTACAAGAAAGGTGTGAAAATGCTTTTTAGTTAGGCTGTTAACATATTTGGTTATGTTAACTTTTGTTTTTAATTTTAATGACCGACTACACTTTTGAATATTTATTAGAAATTCAGCACACTCATCCATTTAACTAGGGAGGTAAGAGCTCACAATAAATATTCTGCCTCCAAGTGGTCCTTCAGCAAAACTAGAAAAGACGGGATTTTGCCTTACTGATATTTCTAAGATAAGAAACAAGAGTGCGCGCGCACCCCTACCCTGGCTTTCTGAGCCTTCTCAAAATTTATAAAGATGCAAGAAACTCTGAACGAATTAAGCGTTAACAGCACCAAGTACTGCAACATCAAAGTATCTTTCAAATACATATTTATGATGTAGACTTTAATGAAACTGCATGCTCTGAGAGAAACTTGTTTAAATGATAGAGGATGGGGACACTAAGGAGCAGTGAGTTGGTTATTCTTGCATGTAAAACCTCTATAAGTAACTTACCGTATCTATATTTAAAAGAAGAATTTCTAAACTAGTACATATAGTGAGCATTACTTCAGTCAGAAGACTGCAAAAGGAAAAACCCCAGAGGGTATGTATTGGGCCCATGGCAGTGAGCCTCCCAACCTAGGCCAACTGACTCAAGCTAGTGCTCCAAAAATAGCTAGGGAGACTGTATTTTGAGGTTGCTGATTGGCTCAGGATCAGGCTGTGAAGTACACTCCTTTCCCTTGGCTTTAGAGCCCATCCTGCAATTTCAGAGCGCTAGCATGAGTCTGTCAGCCTAGGCTGGGAGGCTTGCAACTGCATGCTGTGTAGATGTACCCAGGCCTGAACTGTTTGCTATAAGTATTGGGGAATTGAGACAGCAGGAGCAAGGAATCCATGTATATTTGCTAAATTTTAGGATGTAAACTGAGTCTTTTTTTTCATGTTTACTTATTTGGTTTTGCTCTTCATAGGCCAAAACAGGTTTCCTGGATGCCGTTGCAAAGCACAGTGCAACACTAAGCAGTGTCCTTGCTATTTAGCTGTACGAGAATGTGATCCAGACCTCTGTTTAACGTGCGGAGCAGCTGATCACTGGGACAGCAAAAATGTTTCTTGCAAGAACTGCAGCATTCAGAGGGGATCAAAAAAGGTGTGTGCGCTTACCATCTATAAACAGCTCTTCCTGGATCCACTTTTTTTGCCTTCTGCAATGATGGGGGGTGCCTATTATTATTTTCTTGCCTACAAATCCTGTGACCTGGAGTTTGCACTCTGCCTTTTAAACTAATCTCTTTCTTTGCTGTGGTTTCCACCAATTTTGCCTTTCTGAGTTGTGCCACTTTATTCCTCTTGACTACTATGGAATGGAACAACTACTGTTTTCTTCAATACTCAATTGTGTGCAAAATATGTACACTTAAGCTGAGCCTCTCACCCCTGTCTTGTAGGTTGAGGGAAAAATACATTTTAAAGCACTAGTACATGGTTTCCATACTCTCTTGAGAAGCCAGATAATTAATCACATAATTTAAATGGTAAAAATTGCATTTGTACAAGCAGACTTGTGCAATCTTAAATCTTTGATCAATTTTTTTCATTAGCAAAGTATCTGGCTTCCTTTATGTACATATTTTCCCTTCCTACCTCCTTCCCAAATGTTAGTGTGCAGTTTTAAAAATAGTTTTGTATCCCACCTCACATCTTAGGCATTATGCATGTTTATCATTTAAACTGAGCATTCCCAAAAACCCAGGTCAGGTGATAAGTTTCCTGTATCTTCCTCCTCTAGCATTTGCTGTTGGCGCCTTCTGATGTGGCAGGCTGGGGAATTTTCATCAAAGATCCCGTACAGAAGAATGAATTCATCTCTGAGTACTGTGGTGAGGTGAGGAAAGATCGTATCCTTCAACCTAGTGGTTTTCAACCGTTTTTATTTGCAGACCCATACAAAATTTCAGATGCAGTAAATCTTTAAAATAATCCACAGATCACAGGTTGAACACTGCTGCTTCAAATGTATGTTTTATTGTTACAGCTGTACATTGGTAAAAGAGGAAGAAATTTTGTTTATACATACGTGTCACTAAAGTATTCAAGGTCACTTTCTTCAACGATGTATCAGTTTGTGTCCTTGACTAATTATACAGCAAAATTGGTTAAATAATGCCTCCAGGCTTGGGAACTAGCTTGTTTGTAGACTTAGCAGCCTTCTTTGGAATAAAGGAATGTTACACAGTAATTCACAGAAGGTGTCAAGGTCTTGACAGTGCCCACTGAATAAGTTTCCCTAGCACCTAGTATACATAGCTGAATCCACAGCTGATACTGGCTTTTCCCACTGGCAAGATATCTTCCTGACTTTTGGGTGCCTATGAGGATGAGGCTAGAAGAGAGGGTGGCTCAAAGGAGCAAGTCCCAGTTCAAGCAAATCTGGAGCATCCTGCAAAATCATTTGACTTCCAGCATAACACACTGCCAGGATGCAGTAGGGAACCCTGCCCCCAGTGCAGATATCCGACTATGTGAAAGGGAGAGCTAAGGACCAGAAGTGAGTGAATGGATTTATATCGAAGCAATTTAAATTGTCATTTTCAATCACAATATGATTAGGAAAAAAACTAAAGTACAGCATGATTTAAAGAGAGGTTGATTCTCCTTTTTTGGTAACTGTAAAATATTGATTTTGTAACTAAATCTTATCTATCAATTTAGTGTTTTTATGGCTACCTAGGAAATTACACTATAGCTGTACACATTTATTTATCAGTTATGCAGCTTAACTTGCATTTAGATTTTTAATACTTTTAGAAAATGTTGAAAATGCATTTCTGCTCTACTAGATCATGAATTTTATATCTAGCTCTATTTTCTGATTTGATTGAAAACGCACATAATGTATCAAAACATATTTTGTATTTAAAACTGATTGATGGCCATGACCTTAAGCTTTCAGAACTTAATAGATTACATCCTCTCACACTTAAGATTTTATTCATAGACTTGAAGAGGAAAACAAACCCATTGGGAGCTGAAACAGCGGAAAAGCTTAACTTTGAATGAACTTGTCATTGAACTAAATATTCTTTTTGAACCTATAGAAGACGCTGTTAGGGATAAAAGCTAGAATAGTAGGTCAATAAACGAGTTCCAAACACTTAGCCAGTGACTTCTGCCAGTTCAGTCATTTGACCTTCCTTACATGTGAGAGCAAACATGTACTGCTTAATATTATTTTATGTATTTAAATGATTATAAGCTTAGACTTTAATAAAATATGTACTTCAACATTAATTTTAAATGAGCTGAATTGAAAAACCTGTTTAAATAAAATTTGGTGTGTGATTTAAAAATGTTCACTTTTTATATATGCAGGTCCTGTAAGTTTATATTAGGACTGTCAATTAACTAAAAAAAAATCATGATTACTCACTTAAACCATAAAAACCAATTGAAATGTATTAAATAGTTTTGGATTACCAATGTACCACCTTTGGGTTTTGTCAAATCTGCAGCGAACGCTCTTGAAACAAACATGCTGAGTCATCAGAATACAAGTAAAGTAGATGGAGACATAACATTTCCCGCCCCCCCCCCCCCGGAGTTCAGTCACAAATGTAATTAACACAGAATTATTTTAAGAGGAGTCGTCAGCATGTCCTCTGGAATGGTAGTCAGAGAATAAAGGGGTATACGAATGTTTAACATCTGGCATGTAAATTACTTTGTCATGCAAAAATCAGAACAAAAATGGGACCATTGTAGCTGGCATTATATTGTAAATAGGAAGTGGGCAGTATTATCTCCAGTAAATGTAAACAAAGTTGTTTGCCTAGTGATTTGCTGAACAAATAGGACAGAGTACTTGTAGCTCTGAAGTTTTGCATTGTTTTGAGTGCAGTTATGTACAAATGTAGTTTTTAACTTTCACAATAGAGAGAATGCACTAAAGTACTTGTAGGATGTGAATTGGAAAAACCTACCATTTTACAGTGCAAACAGAAAAAACAAGCACTATATGCACTTGGTATTTCATGTTGTAATTGAAATCAGTATATCTGAACATGTAGAAAACATCCAAAAATATTTAAATAAATGGCATTTTATTATTTAACAGTGCAACTAATTGCATTATTGTGATTTTTTTTTAAAAATCTCATGATTAACTGCGATTATAAAATTAATCATTTGACAGGCATACTTTATATATCTTTAGTTAAATGAAATTGTTTCCCTTTTAGGCTGAGTGGTGAGTGTCGCTAACTGTTTTGGGCTACTAAATAAGAGGGAGACATTTCCAATTCAGCCAAAGTTACATTAACTAGAGCTCTAAGATAATAACTGTAGATTTTTATTAGTCTTGCAGTCATTGTCTATAACCACTTGTCAGCTTTGGCTATAGTCTTAAGTTTTCCCAAGCTTAAAAATTTTAACTTTAAGTCTACACTGCAGGCTTTTTGCGCAAGAACTGTTTTGCGCAAGAGTGCGTCCACACTGCCATGTGCTTTTGCGCAAGAGCATCCATGGCAGTGTGGACGCTCTCTTGTGCAAGAAAGCTCTGATGGCCATTTTAGCCATAGGGGTTTCTTGCACAAGAAGCCCTTGTTACCCGTCCACACTGGTGCAAGAGGGCTTATTTCTTGTGGGGAGAGGAATAACTCTTGCACAAGAAGCCCTCTGTTCTGACGTTTTACTGTAATTTACTTGCGCAAGAACGTGCATGCAGTGTAGACGCTCCGCAAGTTTTTGCGCAAGAACATCCATTCTTTCGCAAAAAGCCTGCAGCGTAGACGTAGCCTTACAGTATAAAACTTCATTCCAGATTGGAATGTCTTTGAAAAGTTAGGACTTTAGATGTGGAACAACTTTGACAATGTCTGAGTGGGCATGAGAGAAGGGCATACTTGGGGCTATGTCTACACTACGGGGCTTTATCGGAAAAAGGTACGCAAATTGCACTCTGCAATTTGCGTACTTTTTTCTGAATTTTTTTTTTTTTTTTGGAAGAGGCTTTTCCGAAATTTGGCTAGTCCTACACTGGGCCAAATTTCGGAAAAAATCCTCTTTCGAAAGAGCCCTTTTTCCTCATGGGAGGGAAGACAGGGTTTCCGAAAGAGTGCACCTGCTCTTCTGCAAAAATAAAAAAGCGGAAGAGCAGATGCATTCCCTGGACGTGGTGGAGTTTTTCTGGAATACTGCCGGTATCCTGGAAAATCCCCGTAGTCTAGGCATAGCCTGGGTCTATTACCAGATGAAAGTCAATTTTTCTGTTGCAATATTTTTCTTTCAGATTATTTCCCAGGATGAGGCTGATAGACGAGGGAAGGTATATGACAAGTACATGTGCAGTTTTCTATTCAATTTGAATAATGGTACGTATGTTTAGCTATTTTTAATTTACACTGCCACTGTAGAGGAAGTGCCTGTAGATGCCATTAAACATATTGACTTCAGTTGGGCCATGATTCCACATATGCAACAGTGTCAATGAGGCGTGAAGGACAAGGTTGTCCAAATCAATTGACAAGAGTTACATTGAAAATAATGGCATGCAGCTCCCTTCACCCATTGAGGCCCACAGAGAAGGTACTGCAGCTGAGGAGAAAACAAATTGGGATAATTTGGGCTTTCCTTACACATGGGAAATAAAACATTCAGTTATTAAAATCTGTGTACAGTGTGGGTCTGGATCCAAAAAAGGGCATAGGCCTCTAAGTCCAATATTTTGACACCACAGGTTTTCAAAATCTCCACTTAACTACCACCTAACCTCCAGACACCTGAGTTTGTTGGTGGGCATACACAAAACTTCCTAAGTTCTGTGACGGAGTGCAGAAGTTCACTGTTTTGTCCATATGGGATTCTCAGAGTAGGTGATTCTTGCCTGCCGGAGTTTAATCAGTAGGCATTCTCAGAGTATGCCTACCACACTGGGCCTTACAGGCATGCAGAAAGTCATCTGTAACTGTCTTTTGTGCAAGTGTCTGTCCAAGACTCAGGTGCCTAAAATCCTTTGAGAGGTGGGGCTATTCCTTTCTTTAAAATTGCCTACTAATTTAGGCCCCTCCCTGCTCAGCTTGCTGGCTTCTGAGAAATTCCATTAGGAGCCTTACTATTCCTGTGCACTGCATAAGGAGCCTTAGGTACCTAACCCATGGCTGGAGATTCTACAGTAGGGTGCTTAAATGTTAGCTATCATAATTCTCACTGTTGTACTGCCTCAATCCCTTTGTGGATCTAGTCTTAAGTGCTACAAAAAGTTTATACAGGAACCTTTTTCACAAAAGTCAGCACATTTTAGATAGCTTATGTACTTGGAAAGAAAAAAGAGTTCCATCTAATTTAGAAACATCATTGTTACATTCCACCTCCATTTCCTGCCCAAATTATGTCAATTATTAGCATTCTCAGCAGGTGAAAACACCAATTTTAGAACTGCAAAACCAGCTGTTTTGATATGGCAACTTGTTAGGTTTTTCAAAATGATATTCGCATATAAGACTGAATACACTAACGTAGTTACTTGGCAGGCAACCTGTTCTAACTGCTTCCTTTCTTTTCTAGATTTTGTGGTTGATGCAACACGCAAGGGTAACAAAATCCGATTTGCAAACCATTCAGTAAATCCGAACTGCTATGCAAAAGGTAATATCAGACAGTGAAACCTAGGATTAGTCAAACAATACGTGAAACATTACTGTAAAATGCTGACTAAGGACACATTAAGTAGTGGCAGAATGTGTAAATACAAATAAGTCATTCAAATGTAAGCTTAAAGCCCCTGACAGTATATTTACACTCCCTCTCTTTCCTCTTTTTAAACAGTTATGATGGTTAATGGAGATCACAGAATAGGTATATTTGCTAAGAGAGCCATTCAGACGGGTGAAGAGCTGTTTTTTGACTACAGGTTGGTAGAGTATAGCAAGATATTCTTTCATTCTAGGGACATTGGAGAAGCCTGATTTTATGGCTCTCTGACTGCCGAACACAAGACAACAAAAAACAATGTTGGTTAGCAAGTTGTCTCCTGCAATAAATAGGGAATACCGTCATCTGTCCTGTTTTTACAGATTTATCAAGCTAGTGCAAGGCTGTTTCACTCTTCCGATGTTTAGAAACCATCTCATGTCCACTCTAAATTTCATGATCAATTTATACTCAGGCTTGAAATGATTACTTATTGGTAAATTTCAGTAAGTATTTCATTGTACGTCCATACACAAATTGTTGAGAGAAAATTCCCATCAGTCAAAATTTACAGGTAGGCACAGTGAGGAAAAAAAGCTGCTTGAGACCTTGTTTGATTTCAGGATAGTTACTTTGATAACCAGACACTGTCTGCCCCTCATTTCCTACAGCTGAAAACTTACGTTACGTAACTAAATGTTCCAAAACAAGCATTATCAGTTGAATGGAATTCCAACCACTGGACCTTATGCATACCAATTTCTACCCCAGTGTCTCTTCATGCGAATTGGCCTCTCCACACTTCTACAAAAAACAAGGTTGCTTCTGTTGTTTTTTTCTAGAGAAACAACTTCAAATGCAAGGGCACACAAGTGATAGAATTGTGTTCAACCTTTTATGTGATTGGATCTTTGTGAGAGGCTGAGCCTCCCCAAATCCTGTTGAAGTAACTGGTGCACAGCATGCTACAACTTTTATCTTGTATTGATATGGATGTCTTTCCCCCCACAGATATAGCCAGGCTGATGCACTTAAATATGTAGGCATTGAAAGAGAAATGGAAATCCCTTGATACCAGCTACCTCTATTGCTGAACAGCTGCCTTATCTCCAGGAATTTTCTAGTACTGTGGGCAATTTAGAAAAATGATGCAATTTGAAATTCTGAATTTGCAAAAGTACTGTAACAGTAATTTATAGTAAATTTCAAAATCAACTTTTTATTGCCTTGTCACCAGCTGCAAAGTGTTTTGTACCAATGAACTTTTGCAATAATGCGGTGTGGTACATTTTTCAACCTTGAATAAAGGATACTTGAACTGCTTCACTGTGTGTGTTTTTGAGTTATTATGGTAGTTCACCTAACTGATATAGAAGGTGAAGCTTTTGAGGATACAATGGGACTAATGCAAAAGTAAATCAGCAGGGGGGTTTAAGGACAAGTTAGTACCTGAACCTTATGTATTCACTTAAACTGATTAAGTTGGAAGCCTTTAGATTAGGAAAGGCAGACCATTTTTCCATGGTCTCCAATGTGCAACTTATTTGCCCGCTGAGTGACACTCAAAGTTAAATAAAGGTGTGCATTTAAACAGAGCTTCCATTGGCCACTTTCTCTGAATACTGCTAAACAGTAATAAGACACCAGGACTAAATGGTATTCACCCAAGAGTTCTAGAAACTCAAATGTAAAATTGCAGAACTAACAACTGTGGCTTGTAACCTACCCTTTAAGACATCTTCTGTACCAAATGACTGGGGGGGGGGGGGGGGGGAGACAGCTAATGTGACACCAATTTTTAAAAAGGGCTCTAGAGGTGAGCTTAGCAGTTACAGGATGGTAAGTCCAGCATCCGTAAAGAAGAAAATTCTCAGCTACACAGATGAACATAATGTGTCATAGAAGAGTCAGCATGGTATTTGTAAAGGGCAGTCATGTCTGACCACTCTACCAGGACTCTCTGTGGGGGTCAACAAGTGTGTGGACAAGGGGGGATCCACTTCATATGCTGTATCTACATGTAGAGCCTTTGACAAGGTCCCTTACCAAAGGCTGTAAGTAAAATAAGCTGTCATGGGGTAAGAAGAAACATCCTCTCATGAACTGGTACCTGATTAAAAATGGGTAGGAATAAAGTGTCAGTTTTCAGAATGGAGAGTGGTAACTAGTATTCCCCTCCAGGAGTCTGTACTGCGACCAATCCTCTTCAACATATTTATAAATGATTGGGGGAAAGGCGTAAACAGTGAGGTGGCAAACTTGCAGCTGAGACAAAACTGCTTAAGATAGTTATGTGCAAAGTAAGAGGCGCTTCAGAAGGATCTTGCAAAATTGACAGGGCAAGAACATGGCAAACAATCCCAACTATATGTATAAAATGATGGGGGGAGATCCTGGAATCATTGTGCATAGTTTTCTGAAAACATCCACTGAATGTACAGCAGCAGTCAAAAAGCAAACAAACCTGGGAATCATCAAGAAAGGGGAACATAAGACAGAAAATATATTGCCTCTATATATAAATCCATGGTATGCCTACATCTTGAATACTGCTCCCACCCCCAATCTCAAAGTTATTGGAATGGGAAAATGCTTAGGGGTATGGAACAGCTGCTATGAGGTGAGCTTAATAATGGACTTTTCAGCTTAGAAAGAGAAATGAGTAATGGAGGTGGTTATGATAGAGGTCTATAAAAATCATGACTGGTATGGAGAAAGTACATAAGGAAAAGTTATTTCTTCTTCCCCAGAACACACGAACTAGGATCACCAAATGAAATGAATAGGCAGCAGGTTTAAAACAAAGCACAGGCTGTAGAACTCCTTGGCAGAAGATGTTGTGAAGGCAAAGACTTCAAGTTTCAAAAAAGAACTAGATAAATTCATTGAGGACAGGTCCATCAATGGCTACTAGCCAAAATGGGCAGGTATGATGTGTCTCTAGATTGTCAAAAGCTGGGAGTGGGTGACCAGCAATCACTGTTCTCTAAAATACAAAAAGTATTCCTTTCACAAGTTTTTATTACTGTAAGGGCAGTCTGTTGACAGACCTAGTACAGGTTGCACCAGGACTTTCTGGTCCAGCAACATCAGACCACAGATGTTCGAAGACCAGAGAGCCCAGTGGTGGCCCAGGAACCTTTGGGCTTGGGTAACAAAGTCCCCCCCAGTGTGACCAGGGGGTCCAGCAGCACAGCTTCCAGGTCTGGCAAATTCTCATTTGGGACCAGTCAGGTCCCAGGTAGGGATGTAAGTGACAAAGTCAGTTAGTCCCTGGACTAGTTACTTTCCCCAGCTGCCTCTGAAGAGGCAGGGAGGGGGTGGGTAGGGAAGCTTAAAAGCCAGTCTCTTCCCCCCCCTCCCCCCCCCATGCACACAAGTTTTAGAGATAGTTGTGACAAGATTTAAAAATCTTTTCTGGCAATTTGTTTGTTGAAAGTGTTGCTTTGCCCTAATGAAGGCTTAACAGTTTTTTTCTTCTAAATACTGCAAGACCAGAAAAAAAGAGTTGCTAGGACAATATCTTCACATCATTATAGGAAATGAAGAAAGGTGGCTCAAAGATCACAGAGGAATGGGTATTTCTCAGAAAACAATGGCTTACTGCCTGTGGTGTCTTTGAGTGCCAGATGTGCATCATAAAAATCAAGATAGAGCTTCTGCTCACAATGACAATTTGGAAACACAAAGCAAGAATTTATTTTACATTTGTAGCAATAGTGAGTACAGCACTCCCATCATTATGAAATTAGGTTTTCACTTTGGCTGTATTGCATTTTAATCAGGCTCACACAGCTCGGAGCAATGCTCAGTCACATACAAGTTATAAAGAACTAAAGCTCATTTGTTCAAACATGGAAAAAAGACTTAGCTAAATGTTAAATCTGAGATTATTCCCATTTTAAGTACACAGTTTTGTCCAATAATGTGCATCCAGAATATACTGCCACACTATTGATAAAAGTGGCCTAATTACTCTGCTTAACCTTGTGCAAAAATATTACCTGACAGCTTAAGTAGATGAGTTTAGCATCTGTTGTATCCATTTTGAGAAACGCAAACTGCAATGCCAAAACATTTTTGCACATTTTCCAAGTATCTGCTATTGAGATTTATTAGCATATATCGAAAAAAACAGTATGCACAATTCAATGCACACTTCCCTGAATTCAGTCACTCCCTCGTCCAAAAAGCCACAAATACAGATTCATTTTTCAATCCTGGGAAGTGTTTTGCTACGATCACTGGAAAAAGGAAAGGAAGAAAGCAAAACTAACAAATTACTGTAGCTTTCATAATCATTATACCTTTTATTTACATTTAGAAAGTAGTGAAACTTAAAACAATAAAACCAAATGCAACTTGTACAGAAATCTTTTAATTTTTTTTATTTATCACACATTAAAAAATGAAACACACTATACAAATGGTTTTTCATAGCAGATTACACATGTCCATTCAGACTCGCTCTCAAAGTGCTGCCAACATTTCTAAGTGCTGCCTGTGGTGGCAGCTATTTATCATATAGCCAATGTATTGATTTAAATGCAGTAGCATGCAACCCTCAGGGTAGAAGGGTTTGATTCCTTTCTGTTCTTAAATTAGGTTAAATGGCATTGGTGTCCATATTTACATACTTGAAATGTATCAATCCTGAGCAGTTCCGATGTAAATCTGAGACTGGCTGATGGGAGTCCTTGTCTCAGTCATTAAAAAGGGAGGTCCAAATGGCAGCAGACAGGCTGCTATGAAGTTCAGTTGTTTTCATTCTTTCCATCACGTAACTATCTGCTGAGTGTCTCACATAGTCAGACAACTGCTAATAAAAATGTTAAGCCAAGTAACTGTAGGTGTCCTTCTCACCATCGACACGCTCCAAGTACTCCTTTTCAATCAGAATGTCAATGCATTTCTGTAGGGGAAACATTGAAAGGCAAGTAATGCATTTCATAGTATTTAATAAAACAAACCCCAGGTAGGCACTTTAAGAGCAATAAAACAATTTTTGGTTGCTGCAAGCTTTTTAACAGTTTTGGCTACTAAATATCATGCTGAATACATGTTTATTTCAAAGACTTGCATTAAAATATTATGCAGGGAAATGGCATAAACAAACAGACCATTTAAACAACGGCAATTTACCCAATTTTTGACCATGCCTAGAAAAGGCCACTCCGCAAACACTATTCAAGGGAGTAACAATGACTGAACACAGCCAAATGTTACTAATTCCCTGGAACATTATTATTCTGTAAATGAGCAATAAAACATTTAAGCCAAAATGTACATGGTTTCTTTATTTTGACAATGGTATGATAAATTATGTCACAATAAACACTACAGCATGCTTACTGGCACATGATGAGGTCTTATTTAGCCTCATCATATCAATATGCTGACTAGTCTTTGAGAACCTGTAAGAGAATAATTAAATGTTTCCTACTTAAAGTATAATAGTTGAATAATTTATTTCTTTAAATTCAGCCTGCTCATTTTTTTAAACAAGCATCTGAGTTAAGATATATTATTTCTATTTTGACATACCTTAATTACGGGAACGCGTGGTTTGAATCTTGAGGACAGCTGGGTTAGAACTTCTCCAAGCAACTGCTGGTGTTTTAGAACCTTTCGCATTTTCATAATTCTCACAATAGCAGCCTAAATAGCAAAGTAGAAACAGACCTTCTTAGGAAGATACAATTTGCCATTCTGTATCAAGCCGGTGTTCCCAAAGTTTTCATTAAGACAATCCACAAATGGCTTTTTGTCTCTTTCTGAGACTTAGCCAAGGTCCAAATTTGTTTGGGGAGGGTGGGAGCAAAATCATAAGACAGCATCCTTCTCCTCCTCCCTCCTCACCCAGCCACGGATACCAACCAGCAGCAACCTCCACAGAAACCATGATTCTGTCTGAGTGTGGCACAGCAGCATCTCCTGTCCCATGGGGCTAGGGCTGGCTCCTCACTATGGGGATTGCAATGTTGCATACGGGGTCACTGCGCCATTCAGGTTTGGCCCAACTTCTCCTCTGTCATAACTGAGAGACGGCTGAGCCAAATTAGGGAGAGTAGTTTCACCAGATCACAACACCTGGAGCTGGGCTCAGTCCTATGGGACTGGAGTCACCACTGAACAGTGGACTCACTCCTGCACGTGGCCCACAACCCATCTAAAACTTCCTGTGACCCGCTGTTGGGGAAACACGGTCTTCAGAGCTTTATCATGCAGCTACCAGTGGCTTGTACCTGCTAAAGAGGATGTAAGCACTGCCCAGTAGTGGAATGAACACGCACAGAGTTCTTACTGAGAATTTTCAGTGTCTTATTATATGCTTGTTCTTAGGCCCTTACTAATCTACCAGATTACAAACTGTTTTGCATAAGGCTAGTATTAGTAATGGACATCAATGGCAATATTAGCCAGAAAACTTCAAAATGAGGCTTACAACTTTTTCTTCTGGAGGCGGATTCAGAATTGTAACAGGTGCAATATAAAACAATTCCACTGTGATTATTTTCAATCTGAACAACATCCTGAAGTTTACATTGCACCTAGATGCTCAGCAAAATCAGTGCATGACTCCCCAGAATCTAAATACTCCTTAGTATGCTCTTCAATGTCGGCAACAACAAAAGCCTTTGCCACCCTCCTATGTTTGTTTTTATGTATAAATATAAAAGCTATATATTTGAAAACCCTGTTATGTTTTGTTTCAAGTTTGTTTTGCAGAGGAATATTACACTATCATGTTCTCTTGGGCATAAATATTAAAAGCAAGCTTCTGCAGAATACAGAAGTGTTAATGAACTTTAATTCATGGGGGCTGAAATAGATTCACACTTACAGACTAAGGCCAGACTGCATCATTGTGACTATCTAGTCTGACCGCCTGCATACTACAGGCCACAGGACTTGACCCACCCACTCCTGTAACCGCTGATGTAGTTACTGAAGTCATGATGTAAAGATCTCATGTTTTAAAGAATTCACTATTTAGTCTAGGTAAACTGGCAAGTGACCCATCCTGCACACTACAGAAGGTGGCAATCCCCTTTCTCCCAGGATCTCTGACAGTATGACTTGATATTGACCACATGCCATTGTAGGCAATATACTATCACATCACTATCCAACCCACCTGAATCAGTAGTTTCCTATCTTCCTCTATATTTTTGTGTGTAGTTTCCTGCTCCTGCTTCTGTTCAGTCTTCATTGGCACATTTATGTTGACCCTCAATTTTTTGCTGCCAGGAAAAGGTAGTTAAGCAAATAATTAGTCTAATTTCAAAAAGGAAATCTGAATGGAAAGTTGGGAATATCTGAGTACTCCTTCCATTTCCAAAAAGAATGAATTCCACGCCCATTTGCTCACAACACAGCCTTTCTTCCTTAGGAGAGGAGAGGAATTTGTGGTGGTTCCATTTATTTCACAATTGCTCCCCTTCTCCAAATGTGACAGAGGGGCAGTGATCTTTAAAAGATCTTAACACTGTGACATTCTTGATCGTAAGAGCTACCCAGGCCAGATGGAATACAATTCATAGTACAATTCATACAATACAATTCATAATCCCTTAATGGATTATGCTTACCGAGTAATAGTTAACTGGTATCTGGGAATGGCCAGTTGTAGGCAGAGGGCAACCCCAGCACAACTGGCTAGCAGAGCCCCCCCACCAGCCCCTCTGGACACAGGCAGGGGGGGCCACTTGAGCCCTGCCAGGCTTGAGCAGGGCCACCCCCCCCCCCGCTCCCCTTTAACACTACATTTAACTAGTCAGCCAATTAACTATTGTGTTTAATGGTTAACCAATTGAATGGGATTTTACATGCCCGATTTAAACAAGCTTCAAAATACCATAATCTCCACAAAATGGTTAATACTAGAAAGGGTAGTGATCTGTCCAAGCAATAATGAGATTTAGCCATCAAAAACATTGAACTACCTGTTATTCCTCCTGGAATGAGGTTTAACAGGTAGTTCGAACTAGGGCTTTATTTCGAACTACCGGGTCCCTGCCGCGTGTAGAAGCGGTCAGTTAGTCCGGACTTGTAAATTAAAAAAAAAAAAAAAAAAAGTAGTGACCGGCCAGGAAGATGCAAATCAAGCGCGGGATATTCAAATCCCGGGCTTGATTTGCAACTTCGAATGCCTAAGTTAGCCTCCCTAGTTCGAACTAGGGGGCTAGTGTAGACATACCCTTAGAGACTAACAAAAATATATAGAATCATGAGCTTTCATGAGTAAGATCAGGTTTTCAAATAATTTGGTTAGTCTCTAAAGTGACACAGAATTACTCATTGTTTTTAAAATTTCAGACTAACACAGCTACCCCTCCAAGTTATTTTTGGAATTCTGCCTCTAGTAAGAGAGAAATGAAATCGATGCTGCACTCCAATTATATGAGTATACACATGGACAATAGAAAAATGACATTTAGGAGAAAAGTCAATACGTTGGTTTAGTTACTACATTCTGCTCATAGTGAGGAGATAAAAAAATCCCAAAATTAATCTTTCATAATAATGTATTTTGCCCCAAGTAGGGATACTGTTGCAATTACACATTTGAATATTGTGAATATTTGTAGAAAGTGACCCAAAAAAAACGACTGCAGCTTTATACTTTTCAAATAAGCCATATTTATAAGCTTCAGAGGGTTAGTCTGTAACTGGAAAAAACTTAAAACAACAAATGGTCTAGCAACACCTTAAAGACTAACAAAATATGTAGATGCTAGTCTTTAAGGTGCTGTGAGACCATTCGTTGTTCATCCTTGTGAATCCACTGCACTGTTGAAAACAGATTTTTATCAATTCAACTGATTTTGAAACTCAAACAAAAGTAGTTGATTTGTAAAAAGCAGAGTATTAAAAGAGAGACAGCATTGCCAGCAGCATTGCCAGCAGACCCAGGGAAGTGATTATTCCTCTCTGTTCAGCACTGGTGAGGCCACATCTGGAGTACTGCGTTCAGTTCTGGGCTCCCCATTACAGAAAAGATGTGGATGCACTGGAGAAAATCCACTACAGGGCAACAAAAATGATTAGGGGGCTGGAGCACAGGACTTATGAGGATAGCAGAGGGATTTGGGTTTATTTAGTCTTGTGCTGCCACTCTCCTCCCCTGTATTTGAGGGAATGGCAGCACGCAGAACCTCTTCCCCTGAGGCTTTTCTCCGCTGCTCTGGGGGCAGTGCTTCGTAGTGGCACGGAGCCACGTGTGCCCCCAGGAGCGGGGTGGCAGAAAAGTGCCCTATCCTCAGCCCCTCATGCCCAGTCCCCCCAGCACCTCTCTCTGACCTGGCAAAATCTTTAATCTGGCATACCCTATTTCCCACCGTTCCTGGATTAAAGAGGTTCAAGTGTAATCACTTAGGATTTCTCGTAAAATAGAATACTCAGCGCTCTAGTCATTGCTTAGATAAAAAAGGGAAAAAATTAAATACAAGGCAGGATTTCTCAATAAAAATGTTCATTTCACATGAAATGGTTTATTTTTTAGCACGTGGATTAAGTTATATGTGCTACGCTAAAAGGGTTCTTAAATACATCAACATCAGTGTAGAATTCATACCTGAGATTAAATATACCCTTTGACTAAGCACACAAAAATCACCACTGTGCTGTAGGTAGTTTAAGATACAATGGTGAAAGTGAGCCAGGTAAGAGAGTGACTGGCTGGGAGCAGGGCTCTGGATGCTGTTGCTACACCAGCCGCTGTACAACCATAAGGTTCCCATGCCGGTGCTGGGCATAGGTGGCTTACCTCTTCCCTTTTGCTCCCTTCCCCCTCTTCTACCCTTCTCTTCTGCAAAATCCCAAGCCCCAACCAGCACCTACAGCCCCTGGGTAGCACAGCCATAGCATACCCAGACTCCAGCCCCAATGGCTGGGAAGTGTGTTATCTATACTCCCGGCCCTGAGCCTCCCCACACCCCACAACCTTCTGCCATGAGCCCTCTACACGCCGCCTCTCCCCCCGCCCCCCACTCTGTGCCTCTGCACCCTAACCCCTCATCTTGAGCCCTCCACATCCCCTTCCACACAAACTTCTTACAGGTACTGCTGTAATGCAACCCACACCCCTGCACTGAATCATTTTGCGTTGAAATACGATCGGGGGGGGGGGGGGGGAGGGAGGAAGAGAAAGGATTGTAATACGACAGTACCTGTTCCTTTCACCCCTGTTGAGACATATGACTATAAATATGACACTGGAGTAAGAGGAGCTAACGGAAAGGCACTGCAAAGAGAACCTTAATTTTTAAGACACTTCAGAGCTTAAATCTCTAAATAAGCACACTGATCTTTTTCCAGAAGCTGATTTTTTTCAGGGGCTGTTTTAATGGCCATGTACTTAAAACTTTCAATTTGGTGCTTGCTTTTATAAAAAAAAAAAAAGAATAAAATTTAATAATTAAATTACATGTAATTTAATTGACATGTGAGAGTCGGGACTAATGGCAAAACCCACACTGATGGCACACAAACTAAATGTGTCTATTTGATCAACGTCTGTCTAAATTACACCAGATTTTACTAAGCCCCAGTGACTAAGAAGAATCAAGAGCTGAAGATGTGCGAGTATGTTTACTGACACTGCTGGTGAGTACGAGCTTATTTGCTTTAAGGACCTTTGCTCAATTATAACTATAGCAAAGTGACACTATAGATAGCAGGTGCTTCAGAGAAACAGGTTGTTACCATTTATACACAACAGGCTTATTCTATTATATTTTTCTTACTTTTTATAACCAAGATACAGTTTTATTAAGGTATCTGGCTTCAACTCCACCTCATCAACATTTGCATTTTCATCTTCCAAAACCTACAAGAAACAAGAAATTATTATTAGATATATATTTGCTAAATTGTGTTTGAATGAATCAAATATGCAAGAAAGCAAAAGACCTTACCAATAATTTTGACTTCAGTAAAATCTGTAGAACTTGTGCCAAGATATCCTACAAGTTACAGGAGACATTATCAATGTGAATTTACGATGCTTTTTGTTCAAATGTCAAATGAATTTTGACAATGAGTTATAACAAAATAGCTGAAAAGTCCTGCATGCATTGGAGCTATTCAGGTTTCATTTTTCATAGCTACAAAAATATGTACCGTAGGCCGAACTGAAAAAAAAAAATCACCAATATAGGAAAAAATTGCAAAAATAGAACACAAAGAGCAAGGGTGGGGAACCTAAGGCCTGGGGCTAGATGCGGCCCCCAGCTTGCCTGGATCTGGCCTCCAAGGCATGGGCTCCCTCCCAGCCTTGGGGAACTCATGCTGGTGCTCCAGTCCCCTGCCATCCCTCCACAGGGCTGGAGCACACAAATTCTACTAGCTCCCAAGGCTCTGGTTGATTGATTGATTTTAATGTGGGTCAGCAGCCCTCTACCCAAAAAAGGTTTCCCACTCCTGATATAGGGCATTCATACAGTGAGAATTAGTGATTGAAAAATACCATAAAAGCATATGGGAAATATTAAAAACTTAATTTTACCAGGATTACAGACAAACACCACCATTTTAGCATCAACACAATAGTAGATTTTCCCCTTTTTTGTGGCAGACTGCTCTGAGGTTTCTCAAATAGGCCAATTTCAAAGAACAATTCTTTCCAATTACCCCTTTAATGACCCTTTCCCCACTAAATGGTGCTGACATGTAGGGATGCATCTAGCCAAAGACTATTTCATTCATGCTGTGTAAGAACTCAGAAAATGCACCATAGCAGCTTCCTGAACATTTTTCAGGTCTTATCTACATTGGGGCTTACATTTAAGAACAAGCACTTGAGGCCAGGCCCTGAGGAAGTTGTACCAGTGTCTCTCTCAAGTACAGACATGTGAAGCTGCTAATTCCTCTGCTGAAACTGAACCCAGTCTGAAGCAGATAGATGCTACATCCATGCAAATAGTATTGAGTTTGCACTAGATGCAGCTACATTGGTGGCTGACAATGTCCATAACAGAGGCAATTCTTCAATGCAGACATCACCTATGAATTTTCTATGAAGCATCCACAGCTCTAATTTGTATTCACAAATTTATTCTCTCTTTGACAGGTCACTTAAGTTTGCTGACCAGGAATAATTTGCCTTTTCTCAACATGCTTTAGAGCAGACCTCATGTGAACCTATTGGAAAAATAGCTAGTTTTTAAACAGTTGAGGTACAGCATCTGCTTTTGAAGGAACAGTAGGGAATTGCCTCTCCAAGTAAAACAAACACTTAGCCAATGAACCTATGTTCTCAATGCATTCATCTTCTTAATCTTTCAGGATATAAAACACATGGAAACCTCTAGGAACCTGATAAAGGGAAACCACCACCTTTCCCCGAAACAGAAGTTTTAAAACAAAAACACATGCACTGGAAAACCAATGACTAGTTATAGGACCTGAGAAGGGAGGTAGTGAGTAATATAATTTTAAAGGATTGAGCATAGCGAACAGCTGAGAGTGTCTCACTTTAGAATTCATTAACAACTTCAGAAATAAAACCTACAAGAGGTTATGATTATTGGAAACTAAACATGAAGACAAGCTGACCAACAAAGCACGACAAAATCAAGAACAAAAACTACCACTGGAGTCAAACAGTTCAGACCTCCTACTCCCCTTTTCATAGTAACGGCAAATATGCCAAACCCCATGACAAGAGACTTTACATTGAAATGATAACATAAAACTAGTGTAATACAATATAGTAAGTCACTACCATTTTTATTTGAGTACTGTCTGTCAGCTGTTGCACAGTATAGGCATCTTCTGTGTTGTACTGCAGTAGGATTGCCATCTGGAATGTCGATGCCTTCCAGACACCAAAGAAAGAAAAGAAAAGGTCAAATATAAAATCTAAGTGAAAGTACACATAACCTGAATGTGTATTTGAACTTGAAGCCCTGGAAAATTCATGAATCCACACACATGCAAACTCACCCCCTCCCCAGCCAAATTGAACTGAAACCTTGATGAAGCCTGATAGCGATAACTATTTAATCTAAAAGCAAAAAAAGGTTTATAATACTCAATTTGAATTTATCATCACTTTAAAAAAGTAAATATGAGATGTACTTTTCAATGACCCTTCGTACTCACGTCTACCATTTCTTCTCTGCTATTAAACAACATTTGAATGGATGTTTAAAGCAAAAATTTCTCAAAGACGTACTTTTTAAAAAAAATAGGAGTGAGAAAATGTACTACAGGGTTTTTTTTTTAAATAGATTATGAGTAAAATTCTCTCTATGCCTAAGCATGAGAAAGCAAAGAGGCATAATGTTTGTAGTACAACTAAAAACAGTGAGACACTCGTGCCTTCAGATATGTCTACACAACACAAACTTGAATGTGTGAACAATAATTGAGAACTGAGAAATTAGGCCACATGCTTTCAGACTACATTCTTTGAAGAGCTTCATGGGAATGCCAATAAAACACGATTTTCTATTTAAAATGGGAGATAAATCTTCACACCCAGAATATTAAATGGAATCATGTAATGTAGCATGTCTCTCTGTATGTTATTTCGCATGTGCCAGCATTGTATTGCCTATGTTCCAATATTCTTTATATCTACATCCTAAGCTTGTGACCAGTTGAACTATATGCAGACAGTGCCTTCCAAGTATCCTGGTGTCATAGCTAAAGCTTTGTCTTTTACCCATACGATTTCTAATTTCACAATATTTCTTTTCAGTTTGTTACCCAACTGAGGCTAGAGCTACACTACCCCCATTTTTTCAGAAAAAGCCAGCAAATTACGCTCCACAATTTGCGTAGCTTTTTCCAATTGCTTTTCCGGCAGAGGCTTTTCTGCCATTTGGCTCCGTCTAGAGGGGGACAAATGACAGAAAAGCCTCCTCTTTTGAAGGAGCCCATATTCCTCACAGAAAGAGGTATACAGGGGCTCCCCAAAAGAGCGCATTTGCTCTTCCACAAAAAAAAAAGCACGCAGAAGAGCAAATGCATTCCCTGGATGTGGCGGAGTTTTTCCGGGATAGCTCCGGTATCCCAGAAAAACCCGCCAGTCTAGGCGTACCCTGAGAGTAATTTCCATTTTACCCTTAATATGAAACCTAAACACAGTTTATTGGCTTTCACTACTTGACATCAGAAGCATTTTAAATACAATTGTACATACTGTAAGACTAATTTTTCATCAAGGTCTATAGTAAGTTAATGAACTACAGGGCTCAGACCATTTTATAGGGTTGCCAGATGGTTTCAACAAAAATACCGGACACGCTTGACATTACATCACAATTTACATTACATCTTATTTAGAAATACAAAACTGAACATCTGGCAACCCTACAGACCAATGATTTTCATTCAAGTTTACCTCTAGTAGAATTAATACCATAAACGCATAAATTCAATAAATAGTCCATGTAAGGCATTTGAGAAAGCAAAAATCTCTGTTTATTTTAGTTCCTCTAATAAAAGACTGACCCTGCAAACCATAATGCACACATTTATGCACACACATGCCCCTGCTGCTACACTCGTGCTCAATGAGCTTGGGAATCACACCCTTAGTAATGCAGGCATTGCCTTAGGAAACTACAGAAAACACAAAATGAATGTAAAATGCCAATATCAAATACTATTATATAATAGTGTTTACTTGATTTCCAGAGTTCAGAAAAGTACCAAATAGAGCTGAACATCACCTATATTTATATTAGGTTGTTTGTGTGCTGACATAGGTAGGCAGGCACTGTTTTAATTCACAGGAGAGTCTAAACCCAGAAGTTTACATCATACTGAATACCTCTGGGAGAATGTAAGCACTCCGCCATTTTAAAAAGGAGCATAAAATAGGTCCTGAGATTATAAAACTTTTAACCCACTGATCTCAATTTTTTTTAAACAATTATCTTATTGTAATGACTACATCAAGGATTGAGACAAGTTGAAAAGTTTTTTTGGGGGGAAAAAAACAACAGGAAATGTTTTAAGATCAGATTTTCTAAAGAGCTCAGCTCCTATTTAGGCACTAAAATGAAGCGGGAAAGATTTCCAAAAGGAGCCTTTCAAGGTTTTAAGCACTTTAAAATTTGTCCCCTTCATTTCTTATGTCTAAGTGGCTGCCAAACTCTTTAGAAAATCTGGCCTTAAACACTTTAAAAAAGAAATACAGTGATTATGCATAATTTTAAAATTATTTTCTGTCTCGCTGTTTAACCACCTCCAAAATTTGAAGTTAAAACATATTTTCTAGCTTCTTCTCCACTATTGCACACTCATGTTTTGCTATTGTAGGGATGGCCATGAAGGCTTGGCTCTTATTTTTAAGGTATGTGAAACATTTGTTCTGAAACTTTTCTCCCTAGCACACAGACCTACATATATATTTTGTCATTTGTTTGACATTAAAAAAAAATAGAGTGAGCTAGGAACTTCCACTATCCTCTATGTTACCCTTGGAAGAATTCATTTAAAAAATGTTTAGATTACTCAGTTATTCACTAAACCTTTCCCTAATACAAGGTTATTTTTACCTGCAATGTGTATCTATTTTTGAAACAGTTGGTAACCAGTTCCCCTTTGGATAGCTGATACAACCAGGTCAATTTTCTTCCACTATGACGACTGGCATAAAAAGCTGTAAATCTCTGGTAACTGCGTTCCAACTGCATAAAAAAAAAAAGAAAATAATTTCCATCATTGTATTTTCACACTTTTAAGTGTATTTGAATTGACAGCGTATAGATCAATCCAGACTACCCTATGTTAGCATGCCCTTTGCTAGACGAGCTAGATAGAACATTTTTTAAAAGGTTCTTCAGACTTGCATACAAATTTCCTTTTGTGATCAACTTCATTTTAAATGTCATATGGAAAGGAAAAGAAAACAGGCTTATGTTCTTTTGCTTCTTTGCAAAATATTAAGAAAGGCCTGAAAGGTCATTTCCTTTCCCTTCACTTCTCCTCCCCTACTCACTAGTTAGGGCACGTGCATAATGGCAAGTTTTGTCGCCAAAAACCCCAACAGCATGCGGCCACAACCATGGGGATACGATCTTCCATAAGGTGAGCGTGCCAGAGAGACACCTCTCTCCCATTTAATCTTCCAAAGGCACATTCAATAACCATGAGGCATCAGCTTAGCCTGTTGTCAAACCATTCCTTATTGCTGTCCAGGTATCCTGTGCAATGGGTAAGCCAGGTGACCGAGGATCACTATCGGCATTTCCACATCCCCCACTGTAATTCTGTGGTTTGGAAAGAAAGTCCCGACCAACAGCTTTCTGTACAGGCCACTGTACCTGAAGATGCGTGTGCATCATGCACCTTTTTAGACCACCTGTATTTATGTCTATGAAACACCCACAATGAAGCACAAGCATCTGAAGCACCATCAAGAAGCACCTCTTCCAATTGATGTACTCTGTGGCAAGATAGGGTGGTGCTATACTGGGAATATGTGCGCCATCAATTGCCCCACCAGTTTGGAAAGCTCATGTCAGCCAAGCCAGCCACTATGTCATACACATTTCCCAGAAACAGTGTCCTATGCAGCAAAATGTGATTTAGTGCCTTGCACACTTGCAGAAGTGCTGCCCCAATGGTAGACTTCTCCACTCCAAACTGATGTGCAACTGAATGGTAGCAATTGGGAGTTGCCAACTTCCACAAAGCAATCACAACACGCTTCTCTACCAAGAGAGCAGCTCTCAGTTGGGTGTTCTTGCACCACAATTCAGCACACAGCTCCAGGAAGGTTGATTTACACATCCCAAAGTTGTGTAGCCACTTTTCTTCACCCCACACCTGCATGACAATGTAATCCCACCACTGAGTGGTGATTTACCTAGTCCAAAAGTGACACACTACTCTGCACAGGTGCTCTGTGGCAGCCAAATAAAATGCCAAGTTGCTGCTGTCCGTGTCACACATATTGTCGTCCGCATCTGAGTCGTCTTCTGACAGTAAGTTCAACAGTAGCTCTGCTGCCATGCGTGATGTCCTAAGAACACTGAATACAGCACAGGAAAGAAGTCTGGAATCCATGATTTCTCACAGCAGATGTTGGAGTGTGCAGCAAGGACTGACAGTTTCAGATAACGCCAAAGGAAGCCGGAAGCCCGGGAAGCAAAGAGGTAGAAGACAGGATGTTTTTTCAACGTTCCCAAAACGTCTTTCACTACATTGTGCGTTTCCACAGTGCTTAGTGACTGAAGGTGACACCAGGCACTATGGAATGCATACTCACATTGCTTTGCTCTTTCTGTTGATGGGGGAGCTAACAATGTGTCCACAGTATGTCGTCAGAGGTTGCGGTCTAAACATGACTTGGCGACTTTCGCACGTCGACAGTACT
Source organism: Pelochelys cantorii (assembly GCA_032595735.1). Lineage (NCBI taxonomy): Eukaryota > Metazoa > Chordata > Testudines > Trionychidae > Pelochelys > Pelochelys cantorii. The sequence goes on from CM064327.1 coordinate 163,102,674, forward strand.
TGCATGGCCAAAACTTTCCAGTGTAGACATACCCTTAGGTTAGAAATTCAGGTCTGGACTAGCCGGAGGACAACAGTGACTGGAAAACTGGTCATCACGTAATCTCAAGAATCAACAGAATGAAAGCTGAATAACTGAGAGGGTCTCCATTTCTTAACTAAAACAAAAGCTTTAAAAGCATGAACCTATTTTACTTTAATGACTACTGAACGTTTTGGAAGAAGGCCATCTTGGTAAAAGATGTTCAGGTCACATCAATTTTTTAAAAAGCATCACACACCTCAGACCTTCCCCCAAAAGGTCCTCCAGCACAACCAGGGAAGACAAGACTTACCATTTCTGATATTTCAAAAATTAAAAAATGAACAGGAAAAACATTTCAGGCTTTCTTTACATACTGTAAAAGAAGAGAGACTTAAAATTTAGATTTTTATTTGAATAAATCTTTTGCAGGTCATCTTTACCAGAGGCAAAAGAGTTCAAGTCATGACATTTCATGTTAGAAATTATTGGGGAGTTCATTTTAGGTCATCCATGAAAAACGTAAACTGAAACTTTAAACTTTAATAGAAGATTTAAAAGCATATTGGCTTACCTCAGTAGGCAGAGCAAACGTGCAGGACTGCTGAAAGGGCCATGATCCAGAACTGAGAACCTGTATGCTGAAATCCACTAGAAAAGAAATGTACATAGATTAATAGACTATCAGCTATTTCCCCTTTGTTATTATGGACCTGTCCGTGTGCAGTTTGGGAGAAGCCAACTCAAACAGGAGAGATTTCTGTCTTGCCTAACCAGAAAGAGTGATGACACTATACAAAAGACCATGGGTATTACTGTTTGGAAAACATATTATTAAAATTAAAGACACTGTGAGAGGGAAAGGCAGGGTCGAGGGTTCACATTTCTATTTACTCCAAATATAACTCAGAATTCCCTGACATTTCTATAAATGTAATCTCATTAATTAGTAAGGATGTAAAATCCCATTTCATTAGTTAACAGTTAAATTTAACATTTAACCAGTTAACTGATTAATGGGGGCAAGCTGGAACAGCCCCTGTGCCATAGTAGGGGGGGCATGGCCTAGTCACTTCTTATCTGCTTTAAGAGCAAGCAACAGGGGGACGGATGAGTGAGGGGAAAGGCCTCTGAGGAAAGAAGTGGAGTGGGGACAGGGCTGTGGACTGGGTGCCAGTGGAGGCCCACTCCCTCCATGCTTTTATGGAGCTTGTGGTGCTCCCGTGTAGACATTCACACTCAGGGTGAAGCCTGGGCACTTAGCCACAGCAAGGTGGTGTAGTACTCGGAGCCCAGGCTCCAGAACTAGTGGGAATGTCTTCATTGATATTTTTAACCCTCTTGATATGAGATCTGAGTCTCACTGCCACAGGGCTGTTTGTGCAGTGTAGACAGATTCTCAGATGCCAGGCAGAAGTGAATATATTATATATGTTATAATATAAAATTATGTAAAACCTGAAATTGACCTTGCACAACACAGGAATGTAATAAAGTAAAAACTCAAGTGATGATTCTGTTAAAGCATTTTTCAACAAAAAACTGAAACCAGAGACCTCTCACTCTGAAAGCAACAAGCCTATATAATGAGCCAAAGGGGAATCTATCTTTTTGCAGTACTATTCCTACACAAATATTCCTATTTAAGCAATGATTTGGCTCAAAGAAAAAAAAATATTGAAAACATCAGGTTTCACTTTGAGCAGAGGTGGATATACTAAGATGAATCTTCTCACTGGCACAACTAATCTCCCTGTGATCTGTATCATATCGGGCATCACAAAATGCTCTTTGGAAATCCAAAAAGTCTATCCAAGCTGAAGTTTTAATAACACTAGTTTTCATTGGTATGCTACATGAATCAAACAATTCCCTCATTCAACAGTTGGTCATTTCCCTTTGTATCGCTACAATTAAGGGAAGGTGTGGCTAATTCAACAGTAACTCAAGCTTTCAAGAGAAAGGTTATATTAAATTTAATACTTACAATCTAATGGTTCTGAATTCGTCAAGTGCTTTTTAAATTGTTCATTCAAGTCCTTGCTTACACCAATGTCTTGGAACATTCTCTGAAGTTTAGAGGTGTACTCAAAACCACAAGCTTGCTGTAATTAAACAACACAACTTTGTCTGCAAGACCTTGTATTTTGACACAGGAAGAACCAACACAACGAGAAAATAAGGGTTTCTCTATTTGGAATCAATTTATTCCCTGCCAATCCAAAATCACTCTGAAAGTTCTGAACCCATTTAGACAAGTAACATATTTTATTTGCTTTTTCTGTAGCTGTTCTGCCATCAAAACTGTGAGATAACATTTTAAAAATTAAGATGAATCAGCTAGGAAACACTGTCACAAAAATTTAACCAACTAGTCTCAATATACAGTCTATTTGGTAGCCCTTTATAACAACTATCATAATGAAAAAGTTATTGGCACTTTACTCCCCCTTCAAAAAACTGCACAGAAATAAATAGCAGTACAGTTATACAACTTGATTATGAACCCAACTGTATCGATTAATGATTACTTCACTTATCTCCACTGTCCAATTGCAGCGCACAGAAAAAAAAAAAAAAAAAAAATCAACTGTTCTCCTAGCTTCAGGGCCAAAAGTGACGGACTGGGGAACTGTTTGTAGCTGTTTGCCTGGATAAGATGACAGCTTAAAGATCTCATTAAAAAAACAACAACCACCCTTAAACAACGAATAGTCGAGTAGCACCTTAAAGACTAACTAAACATGTAGATGGTATCATGAGCTTTTGTGGGCACAACCCACTTCTTCAGATGACAGGAGTGTTGGAAGTCCAGATCCAAGAACCAACACTTCCAACACTCTTGTCATCTGAAGAAGTGGTTGTGCCTACAAAAGCTCATGATACCATCTACATGTTTTGTTAGTCTTTAAGGTGCTACTAGACGATTTGTTGTTTTTTAAGTTTTTGTAGTTACAGACTAACTTGGCTACCCCTCTGAAGATTCCAAAAAGAGACATACTAACTGCAAGCCTATGGGATTAAATGACTTGTGAACATAAAGTTAGTATGATCAAAATTAAAAAGCTGTAAAATTATAAAGCTGCAAAGTTGTATTCAGCAGTGCCTCCCAAGTCATTGCTAAGAAAGGGAAGAATTACCTTAAGTTTAGAGATCATGCTTGCTTCAGCATCATCACTAGCACTGTTCTGGTGTACCAGTCTCTTTGCCAGCATTTTAGCATAGAATTTTTGAAACACATCTTTGTCTTCAATGTACTTGAATACAACCATCTGTAAAAGCCAAAAAAAATTTTTTTTTTTACAAAAAGGAACAACTTGAAAATTTGTATCAAGTCCAAATTTTATTTAAAATGTCATACAGTTTAACGTTAATTATTTCTGAAAAATGCAGTCTTTTTAATCTTTGAAGTAGTTCAGAAGAGATCAAATGATTTTACGCCATAATATAAATTAAAGAGAATGGTGATTCTGTTCAGCTTTTTAAGGTATAATATTGATTGAAGGAAGATGTTTTCCAAAAAACAAAGATGTCTGACTTTAAAAAAAAAAAAAAAAAAAAAGAATGTTACCAAAAACTTTAATCTTAAATAAAAAAGAAAATAATGAAATACACAGATTAAAAGTTTTGACTGCACATGATCTACAATCTTGCTTATATAGGGAAAAAACTATTTAAAAATCTTACCACTTGATTGAGTGTATCTTCTAGCTCGGCTTCTTCTGGATTCTTAGAGCTGCAGTCAAAGAAGTGCACTACTGAGCAAATTTATTAATTTATGAAAACCCTGCCACATTCTAGATTAATGACTTGGTATATATGGAAATTTATTTAATAAGTAAAGAATGCTAGCAAAAGACAAAGCGGTTCAAAATTTGTATTTCTTTCGCAGAATTTCAATCCACCAGCGAGTTTCCCTTCAAAAGGAGTAAACACTGTTTTCCCACATGCTAATATATAGATTACATAAACTGATTATTTAAATTAAGAAAATAGCTTTTTAGTTGAAGTGCAGACTATGGCCCTCAAGACTACAGTGGCTCATGCCTGGACTCCACAATGGCTAAGAAAGAGCTATGTCCACATTGAAAAAAATGAACCCTGTACAGAATTTCAGGCTGTCCTCTGCAACTGAGTGCTCTCTCGTTCTCTGATTATCCTAGACACAGCCTAAGAGAATTTCTGGAATTTTTACACTTGCATTCTAAAAAAAGACTGATGTTTTAGATTTGAATCTTGGTAGGTTGAGAAGATAAGCCGACAACACAAAGGAAGATTTTCACACCACATGTTCATCAAGCGTACCCTAACCTAGAAAAACTAAGCATCCTATAAAGCAGGTTTCTCAAAGTGGCCCACGAAACCACTCTGAGAAAAACTGCTATTAAAAGGGTTAAGCCAATATTTGTGTCTCAGTGAGCCATTATCAGGGTTGCCAAATCAGTGCCAATATTGACTCAAATTCCTTCAGAAAAGGGATGATTTCAACTCAATTCACAAGTTGCTGAACCATTAAATAGCAAATACTTTAATCAAACCATGAACCACAAAATCTTACAAGGCAGCTTTTTGTCCTTAATTTGCAAACACATGGCCAGAAAGACACAGAAAACTAAAAAGAAATGCCAGAGTTTTGAAGTAAAAAAGGAAAATGAATATTTTCCTTTGTGAACTGAAACTTAAGAGCAACATGGAATTTTCTTTGGATAACATAGATTTTAGAAAATGTTCCTATTCAATTTTGTATATAGAATTTTCAAGCAACCATTACTGCAGTATCTTTTTTGCTTGAATTAAATGTTTAACTATGTAAACATATTTCTATAATGCAATATATAATATCACTTCACAACTATGATTATAATTAAAAAAACAACAACAACAAATGGTCTGGTAGCACTTTATAGTCATCTGAAGAAGTAGGCTGTGCCCGTGAAAGCTCATGATACCATCTACCTGTTTTGTTAGTCTATAAAGTGCTACCAGACCATTTGTTGTTTTTTTCCATAACAGACTAACTCAGTTACCCCCTTATGATTATTATAGTTTTTCAAAAAATAAATGCTAGAAAACTGATTTTTAACTTTCTTTATAAGACATACCTTTTCTTTAACAAGGAGTCACAATATCGTGCCAGCAATTCTGGAGATTTACTGGATGACTGAGCCATTTTTGTCACTGCATTATTATTTATAAATCGACCGCAAGCCTGCAAATTACACAAGAAAGTTAAAGTTTTGGAAATCCCCCAAATCAAAGCAATATAATGGTTACCACAAACATTAAACAAACTTTACCTTATCTAATGCAGCCACAAAGCCAGCATCATTATTGAACGCAGACATGACTAGAGCATTGTATTTCTTATGGACATCCAACACTGTTTGTACATACATTTTTGGATCCTGAAAGAAAACACAATCTGTTGCTTGTTCAACTTTTTGCAAGTTTCTCTAAAAAAATGCATCTGACTAATGTCCTCTTAGGCAGAGTGAAAGTTTAAAAAAAGGGAGATTAGAAGTATTTAAAAAAAAAACAGAAGTAGATTTTAGACTATTAAATGCATTTAAGTGACAAGGAAAACCTGTCCTAGTCATTACTACAGTAACAGATATGTAACTTGCTTGTGGTTGATTTATACATACATAAGAATGCAGAATGTACAATGACTATTGCTACTATATAAAGTATAAAAGGAAAAGCAATGATATCCAACAAGGAGATATTTTGAAGACATAAGTTTAATTAAAAATCTTATCTAACACTTTGTCATTCAATAAACCAAAATATGGCAATTTCTAAGATGAAACCATGCAATTAGTTTTCCAGTAATAAGATCTTACTTCTAAATACTTTACCAGAATGCAAATCATCATTCAATTTTCCAATAAAGTAAGCCAAGATAGAACCAGAAGCTAATAAAAAGGTTGGTTCTTCCTTGAACAGCTACAAATACTGCAAGAAGGTTCAGACAGGAAACATTCTGAGACAAGACTCTCAGGAGACCTTGCAAGACAAAAACTGAGTCTCGTGATCTCAACGTGGTGTATCTCTGAAGATGCTAAATGTCACAAGAGTACAGGTGAGATAAATAATCTAGGTGTATATAATAGGGATGTTAAAAAGCAGGTAATTGTGTAACCGTGTAACTGCTGAAAACCTCAGCAGTTACAGCAGTGTGGAGTGGCAGTCGGCTCCTGAGGAGCAGGGTAGGAGCCTGCGTATAACCATTAATGGTAGCCGAAAAGACCAGGCTTATTGGTTAACTGTTTAAATGGTTGTACGTTCACATCGCTAGCATAAAAGTGTAAGTATATACTTGTATAAGTATAAGTATATTCAGGGAAGTAGGTGTGATGGTTCCCAAGGGAATGTAATGTAGGTGCTGGCTTGGGATGAACAGGGAGACAGATGCAAGTAGTTTGTGGAGGGAAAGCAGCAGAAGAGAAAGGCAATGTTTATTTCACTTTATTACCTGCTTGAAAGTCATCCACTTCTTTGTTTAAAAACACACAACTGTATAGTCCGTTCCATTATGAGAATATACTCTGCTCTTCCTAAACTCCCTTTCCTCTCCATAAAATTAAAACAACAAAAATAATACATCTGATAATCTGCAATGTGTGTGTTTAAAAGTTATTTAAATACTGTTCAATGAGGCAACCTCAACATTTGTTGATTAAAGTAAGGCACCTCATTACAATTTTTACAATTAATCAGCACTACTTTCCCTTAATTAAAAATACTGTACTAGAAAATAATTGTATATAGTTTGCAGAACTGTTGTAGATGAGAGGATATGAAAAGGTGAAGTGTGTGATGCACTATGTTCTAACCACCATCTCCTACAGGTAGAAAGGATAAGCTTTTGAGTGCCACTGACTTGAAAAGGAACTCTGTGAAGCTCAAAAGCTTGTCACTTCCATCAAGAGAAGTTGGCCAATAAAACGTATTACCTCAGCCTTCTTGTCTCAATTTTATGCAGCCATATTCAGCATGCATAATATTGTATCTGAAGTAATAAAAGTTAAATTGATTTAAAACATTACAAGTCAAGAGACACAAGTACACAGGATGCAGTACAGAATAAAGAATAGGTTGTCAGTAGACCTCGACCACTTAGTCCCCAGCTGCTGTATTCCGAAGGAACTATACAGGCCTCTCGGTTAACTATACAGGCCTCAGAGGCATTCACCTCTCACAAAATGAATGGTTAACAGTCAAATATAAAACTATATCCGAAAAGATACTTGCATTTAGAGCAGCTTCTCCACACTTCTCAATAGCAGCTAGACCCTGATTATGAATGTGCGTTTCCAAGAGTTTTTTCAGCTCTCCAAGGCCATCCTGGATTCGAGATACAAGGTTATACATGCGTCCCAAGTCTGGAAAAAAAGAAAGCCAATCTCTCTCATCTGTATTAACTAGGATTTCCTTTCTCCCAACACTCCAATGCTGCATTTTGGAAGTGGCCAAAGAACATAGCCACACATTCATCAATGTATGCATAATTGCAACTATTATTACATAACAAATCAAACAATTGACACTAAACAATTGCAGAGTAATACAAAGAACTAGATGGCACTAAAGGACAAAACCTTGTGAAAATAAAAACATTCTGATTAAGTATTAAATCACTTCTTACTTCCTGTACACAAATCAAGGAACTAAAACCAAGATCTAAACTACAGTAAATAATAACTTATTTCTAGTTTTCATAAAGTTCCCACATTTGCGAGGAGGTGCTATGTCATACAACTCACTTTAAACTTTGAGTATGTAAATTAGGATTTTTGCCTCCAAGTCCTCTATAACGGATAGATATCAATGTTTCAACACCACCAGCAGTAATAGCGGTGGGAGTGCTAATGTAGCGTAGGCTCCAGCTGGCCAACAACATAAACGCTGTATTCTGTAATCCTCTCAGAGCAAGTACACACAACACAATACTTGAAACCTCAGAAACCACCTGCAGCTTTCTTTAAAACAAAGACACAGAAGCACACACATTATTTCACCCACTGATGGAAATAAAACAGTGTTAGCAACCGTGGGAAATCTGAGGCAAAAAAGCAAGTGCAGATGTGGCCTTTGAGAGAAACTTCAAAAAGTGCGATATCTGCAAATTTTGTTAGAGAAGCGCTACTGCCTCCTCATCAACCTTTTGGGGCGTGGGGGTAGAGGAGATGATATTCAATGACTGCTAAGTTTTAGCAAATTCTGTTTTGTTTTATAAGCCCAACTAAAAAGAGAGGGATGATTGACAAGAGTTCCTCTACAAAACTCAAGGTCACAGGATGAAAAACTTTATTGAACATATAAAAAGAACAGACTGCAGCCAAGATTTCCCAGTGATTTTGCAGTGTCCAAATTGAAGGGGTTTGATGTCAAAAGTCAAGTACTCAGCTCTTTTTAAAAATAAGGCCCTTTTTCAAGATCTCAAGTTGAGCACCCAAAAAATGAAACACACAAAATCACTAGTTGCCATAGAAAGTCTTGGACTTAGTAAATAGATACTCAAACGTTCAGGTAAAGGACAAAATTAACCATCATGAACTACATACCATAAGATGTGATAATCCAATAGGATAATGTTAGATTTTTCAGTCATATCCTACCATTCAATGGTGTGGGACTTTTTTGTATAGCCTATGAGTAGTTTATTAGAAACCCCAAATTACGGGATGTTAAATAAAAGGCAGTACACTATATCAAAATATAAACCACACAAAAATGGTGCCTTTTAATATGGAACAGTAGTGACTCCTACATTAATATTGGCTAACTTTTTTAATTTAGTCACTTATAACTTGGTGAACTTTCAGCATGATATATTCAGACTGCCTCAAGCTTTTTCTAAAATAGTTTTTTCTGTAGTTTTATATATACACATCAAGACTATCTGATCCACAGTTCCCTCTTTTTGTTTCAGGTACCTGGTAAAATCTTCTGAACAGTAATTGTAACTCATGTGGTTGTTAGCCACATCTCAAAAGTGAAGGAACAAGGGTTGTTGAACCAGACTATTTATACTTAGAAGTAAACCGAAGACAAATGCAACAAACAGGCTGAAGCTTTCATGGATTTATAAGGTAATTTTTCCTAAGACATCTTATACAGTGTTCAATAAAGATATTTATTCCTGGCATTAATTGTACTGATGTGCTTAGATACCGGCTGACTAATGCACACAGTCTCCTATATTACTATTGCATAATATGCTTAAGCAATTACACAATACCTCAAGAGCGAGTGGTTTGTAATACAGCGTGCCTAACGTACCTTATATATGGAGGATCACAAGACAACACATTTCTGGCAGATGAGCTATAAAGAATATATTATTGCATGCAACTATATACAGTTTTCATTGCTGAGTTAAAATAATTTACTTCAAAACTTCATGAGCTTAGTTCCAATGACTTGAGACCTGACTGGACTAGATACAGATGATTTATATTAAGACTGAATTCCCAGGCAATAGGTTAATGCAGCTGTTTCTAGCCATGTTGAGTTATAAGATACTGGTGCTTAAAATGACCACGGATCAATTACTGCCAGTTGTGCAAGTGAAAACAATTTAAGAGGAAGGAAACTTTTAAAAAACCAGTGGCTGTTTAAAAAGCTGCTCAGAGATTTGGTATCATAGACGTTGGTAAAATTAATGCACAGAGACTTGGAGAGGTGGACAAAGATGCACTAAGGGCACGTCTATACTTAACAGATGATTGATGCGCCAGAGGTCGATCTTCTAGAATTCGATTTAGCGGGTCTAGTATAGAACTATAAATCAAACGCTGAGGGCAGTCCCCACCGACATCGGGTACTCCTGCTGCTTACGAGGAGTAAGGGCAGCCCAAGAGAGCATTTGCTCCCGTCACTATGGCTCGGCTTAAGGTAAACTGCCATGGCTCGGCTTAAGGTAAGCTGACTCCATTATGCATTTTGCATAACTGGTCTAGTATAGACCAGGGGCAGATGTTTTAAGGGATTTATCACCATATGGTACACACCAGAGCTCACATGAACCATTATAAGCATAGTATTATATTTTTAAAAAGTTAGTTAAAAGCATTAGTTTCTTATTGTTTGGTAGTGGTATTTTTAGTACAGTAAATGGTTCTTTTTCCTGCTAGCGAATGAAGGAGATTGCTGGCCTAATTTTGTAGGATAATCCTTTGTACCTTTGAAAAAAATAAGTAGTGTTGGCCACTTTAATCCTCCATTACAGTTGTTTTTTGTAATTATTTCGTAAGGTTATCGCTATATAATCAAATCACTTCACTGTCCCTATCTTTGACTGTGCCTTCTGAAAGACATTCAGTCGTGGCAATAAGCAGATCCATTGTCTCTCCCACAGAAGTCTTACGCCTACTATACTTCAAACAATTTCTTATAAATATTCCTGTAGTTATTTATTCCTCAAATTCTCTCTCTCTAAGCTCTTATAGTCCCCATTTTAGATATTAACTACTGAAGATTATATTGCTCCATTGATCCATTTATACTGATTCATTTCAGTCTGGCTTCAGGCCTGGTTTTGGAACAGAAACAGCTTTGGTTGCCCTGGTAGACATCCTACGCCGGGAGACAGATGGGGGAGTATGTCCCTGCTGATTCTCTTGGACCTTTCAGTGGCTTTCAATACCATTGACTATGGCATCCTTCTAGAGCACCTGGAGGAGCTGAGTATTGGAGGCACTGTTTTGTGGTGGTTCCAGTCTTAGCTGATGGGATGCTCTCAGAAGATGGAGCTGGGGGCTGCTGCTCGACTCCCTGGCAACTGTGCTACAGAGTACTGCAAGGTTCCTCTTGTCCCTTATGCTGTTTAACATATACATGAAATGGCTGGGAGAGGTCATAAGGAGATTTAGAGGACGGTGCCATTAATACGCAGATGACACCCAACTTTATTTCTCTGTGACATCAGATCCAGGTGTGGCGGAGACTGATCTGAACTAGTGTCTGGAGGCAGTGACTGGATGAGGTAAAATAAACTGAAGCTGAATCCAGGTAAGACCGAGGTCCTATAGAACAGGAAGCCATCTGTCTGGGAATATGGTATGTTACCTGTTCTAGATGGGGGGTATACTTCCCCTCAAAGAACATGTATGCAGCTTGGGGGTTCTCCTGGACCCTTTTTTAAACATTTGAGAACCAGATTTCCTTGGTGGCCAGTGCTTTTGGGCCGCTTCGGCTGATCCACCAGCTGTGACCCTTCCTGAACAAGAATGACTTGGCTATGGTAATTCATGTTCCTGTCAAATCCCCATTGGACTACTGCCTCTGAAGAGACTTCAGAAGCTTCAACTGGTCCAGAATGCAGCTGCTCGAGTTTTAACTAACAGAGCACATTATACCAGTGCACAGGCTTCTGGTATGTTTCCAGGCACAATTCAAGGTCTTGGTTATGACTTATAAAGCTCTAAATGGGTTGGGAGTGGGGTATTTGAAAGAGCATCTCCTCTTATACAAACCTGCCCAGGGATGGCGGTCAGCTGGGGAGGCTTTGCTCTGTGTTTCCACCACTTATGGAGATACGGTTAACATCTACGTGGAGAAGGGCCTTCTCAGTTTTTGCCCTCAATCTATGGAATTCTCTCCCCCGGGATATTAGCCTAGCGCATGCGTGTGTGTGTGTCCCTTCCTGAGGTGTTTTAGCAGGTTTTATGTCCCCCCTTTGCAGTCTTGTTTTTTATTCTCTTTATACAATTTTATTCTATATATAAAAATAAAATAATAATATATATAGTGTTTTAAAATTTTGGTAAGCAGCTTCAAATATTTTAAATAGAGAGGGGGAGCAAAAAATATAATAAATAAATAAATAAATAAAATGTTCATTTCCATTAGTAAGACCTATTTCCTCTAATAAAATGGATCTCTCTTTTTGCCTGAATGAAAATTACTTGTACCTTCCCATGCAATTTTCCCCTCCCCCTCCTTTTTTCTTATGCATTCCATCTATCTCACACCAGTGTTTTGAGTAGCCACCGAGCTGACTATGGATTTCATTTTATTAAAAATTTCCCATTTCTCAGATTTTAAATTTCTTTATCCAGCGTTAACTGCACCTTTTGATGCAACCACACCAAAGATATCAAAGTTAGCAATATTATGATGATTAGTACTATTAAGGGGCATCATCTCTGAGAAACTCCAAAACTGAAATTTGAACCAACTCACCTTCATTTTTGTCAGCATCCAGTAAGTTCTGAAACTCTGTATGAAAAATCTCCAAGTGTTTTTCAATAAGTACTTGCTCGCATTTTCGTGCTAATTCATCCTGTGTGCTCTCATGAAGATAAACCTGAACTCTACGCTGTTCCTCCAAAAGACGAGCTTCTGCCTACAGAACAAAGATCCATGTACTAATGTATAACAGCTGAGATGGAACAGCAGTAAAACCAATGGCTGCAGTATAAACTGATTTAAAAAAAAATCTGTTGATGTAACATTATAGCTGTCTATTTAAATACAGAGAATATTGTTCTCACAGGAAAAATAGAGCAGCTTCTTTTTGTTTATATGTAATAGTTTGTGTTAGTGTCCACATCATTAATTTTCCTGTTTTAATCTGTTAACACAGCAAAACATCACTGAAAAATATTTTCATCCTATGGCTCTGAACAGCAATATTTTCAAAATAAATGAGAAATAAACCAAGGCAGAGCATCTGCGGCATTTAAGACATCAGGCTTTCCAGTGTACACTTAAAAATAAACATGAAGAGAAGGTCCTGTATACTTACACTAAAATTAACAGACAAAAGTAGACAATTTTACAGTATGTGCACACCATGAGTTAGGGGGTTCATAAATATATAGGATTATATACAAAAACTCTCCAAAATTCACAAACTGCATCAGTATTTATTTTCATCCTTGGAAACCTACATATATATATTTCTGCTGATCCAAAATCCTAACTGTATAGTGTTTATTGCAAAACTTAAAACTGAATTTACATATATGTTACCAATTGTCTAAATTTTGTTTGTAGAATATGCTAACAATTCGCTTTATGATCTGTAAAAACAGCAGAGTTAGATGAAGGGGCACATGGGACCCCACATTGCAGACTACGGATATTTTTATTAAAAAAATTCATCACAATATAAAGAAAATTAGAACACAAGTTTATTCATGTTCCTAACTGTTAAACTAAGCATGAAATACATTAGGGATAAGCCCACACTGAGTTTTAAAACCTACACATTAGATGGACAGAAAGGCCTTGCACAAAATAAAAATTTCAAATCATGCAGACACTAATCTTTAGCTAAATTCATTTGTATTAGGGATGTCAACAAGTAGTCAACTAGATGATTAATGGATAGCCTAAACTTATTGGTTAATCTTGTCAACTACTTGCATCCCCTACACCCCGCTGCCTCTGGATAGGCCTCTGTCCTCAGGGGTCCAAGTTCACTGTGGATGATGGCTGCTCTGCATCTCCCAGAGCAGATTCTGTATCACAGGCAGCAACACGGGGCAGCAGGCAGCCACTCCACAAGGGAAGCTGATACAGAGACGGGTGGCAGGGGGCTCACCAGGAGTGGGGGCAGGAGTGCACTGTCTGTCAGTCCCACCCCTGGGGAATATCAAATAGTCGTGTAACCCACAATATATTGTGTAGTTACACAACTATTCAGTTATACAATAGCTAACATCCCTAATTTTATAAAAGGTATCTCCTCTGAGGACATGCATGTGGATAACAAGCTTCCAGTTACAACAGTAAAGACTGAAAATATTAGAAACAAAATCAAGAGTTTTGGAAAGGATATATAGCCTCATATTTCAAGGGAAAAGCCTGTGGGGATTAGGAATCAACCTTCCGTACAAGCAAATGATTCTTTAATTGTCCACTGCAAGGTTCACTGCACATTCTTCTGAAGCGTCTGGTATTGGCCAGTGTCCACAGCACTGGACTAGAAGGACAACTGGTTTAGTCCCCAGCAATATTTATATTTCTATGAGCCAAGAGACTCCATTGCTTAGCCCCTTCTTCTTATAGATAGTATCAAGAAATGTACTGGTCAAAAGAGATACACTCAACTTGAAATGTATTCATTTCCAAAAAAGTAGCTCAAAATAATTTTTCATATGGCCCTTGCTCAAGTTCCTCTGCCAATTTCTGTGCTTTCAAAATTCTATTTTATTAAGCATTTCACAAAGCAAGAGGAGAGATACCTCAAAAATAACAATGGAAACCAACTGATCATACAGAAGAAATACACAAAGCAATAAAAACAGGAAAAAGTAAATATTTCCTATTTCAATATTAATCTGTTGAAATACTCTTAGGTGTTTAGCGTAACAAGAGATAATAAACCTCAGGCAGAATTTGTGATTTTTCACTTTGATGGGTCTCCAAAAATCCATCCTTTTCCTATGGATACACAGACTATCACACCTTTTTACTCCTCCCCATTTCCCATGGAGTAAGAGCACATTTCCTTTTAATTCAGCAAATATATTTGCATAGCTAACTGTCCATTTCTGAACTTCAAATAAGAAACTGACTATAGTCCTTTTACATCATAAATCAGATTTGAACCTCCATGTTCTTATACAGAGCTAAAAGTGTTGTGGACAATAATATACTATAAGTAGCATGGGTTTAGAAATTATTGTGCAATAAATACCCTCTCTCATCACCAAGAATTTAGCTCCTGGCATGAAAGCCACTGGAGTCAATCAAGTGCAATTTGCTTTTTGGAGTCTCATTTTACTAATACGGATGGAGAGAACAATTCTGTTCCAGATATTTATATTGTACAGATCACCACAATGTATGAGCACAAGCATTGTCTCCGAAACCAAAGAAAAATTAAACATCCTGTGATATTGGACTCAGAATACCCTACCGACACTATCTACACACTGAAGAGGAAAAAACAGGAGAAATAATTTAATACCTAATAGCAACTAAACAGTTTGGTTAACTTGTGTGGGTATTTCTACCACTGTAGTGAGACCATAGAAAAGAATCAGTGGAGAAGAAATTTGTTTTAGTTATCTAGTATCTAGCCCCACTGCATGCATTTTTCCCTGAAGGCCCACATCCCTTGGTCTGCATGTATT
Organism: Pelochelys cantorii; assembly: GCA_032595735.1. NCBI lineage: Eukaryota > Metazoa > Chordata > Testudines > Trionychidae > Pelochelys > Pelochelys cantorii. The sequence continues at coordinate 163,117,787 of CM064327.1, forward strand.
CTATGTATTCCCATATTCTTTAGACTGATGTCTAATGAGCAGCTTTTTGTGTGTGTTTGTTTCAAATGAATTCATTGGAGGATGGTCCTTCTGTTCAGCTGGCATTAGGAGTTTCATTTCCATGTGGGAGCATCCTCTGTGAGGAAGGATTCAGATGGTGAAGATGGTCTTAGACCTAGAGTGTTAGAATTTGGCCCAAGACAGGGATTCCCAATGAGACTCCTCCTTTTCTGAAGATCTGATTTCCTGTGCCCTCTGATACCTGCCATTAATCCCTGGTTCTTGACCTCCAGGAAGCTTTTTTGATGTCCTGTAGTGAGAAATGCTGGATGAACCCATTGTTTGGATTGGGATTTACTGTACTGGGATTCCTTCACTTTTCAGTGCTGTAGCTAATACTGACTATTTTTGTTTATATGTGATATGGTTTTCTTCCTTTTCTCTTTCGAGAGGCCAGAAAAAGCCAGAGCAATAAATCAAAAGGGAAATAAGAACTGCGGATTCAACAGTTATTGGAACACAAAGACAGATATATCTGAGATTGACTGATACGCAATAAATACCCCAAATTCAATGATGTTAGGATGGATTTTAATGTACCCTTAAAACTTTTGTAGATAATCCACTTTATTTTAAAGTACCAAGCTAGCTCCTTCCAGTTTGAGGTATGATGAAACAGCATCGAGGGCACTCTAGAACTATGGTTGCAAAGCATGTAATCATGTTTTCATTAGAGTACACAAAAAGCCCATGTTTTCATCAAACAAATGGGAGGGAAGATGGAATCACTTTGAAGAGGGAATTTATTGAAAATTTATATAATGGCCATTATCTGAGATAAACAAGATCTATTTATTCTGCATGCCATAAAACTGATCCAAGGAATCAGGCTCAAAGTTGCCAAATAATCTTTATCCAACTTGTTCCTAATTGTCAGAGAGACTTGCCAATGAAACTGTCCAAGAATTTCAGTTTTTACCTAGTGCCATTTTGTAGGGTCCATTACCCTAGAACAGTGGTCTCCAACCTTTTTAACCACACAATCACTTTTCTCAATTTAAGTGCAAGGTAAGGTCTACCTCAAACCCAAATACCCTTGCCCCATTTTCCTTTCTGCCCCTGCTCCACCTCTTCTCCGAGGCCTCACCCTGCTCACTCCATCCTCACTCACTTTCACCAGGCTAAGGTAGGGGTACATCCTTTGGTCTTTGGCCAAGGAGTGTGGAGTATGGGAGGGGATCTGGGCTTATCCCAGGGTAGGGATTGGGATCAAGCAGGGGTTTCAGGGTGCAAACTCTGGGAAGGAGTTTGGGTGCAGGGAGACTGACGTCTGGGGCAAGAGGTTGGGTGTAGAAGAAGGTTCAGGGCTGGGACAGGGATTCAGGAAGCAGGCTCTGGCTGGGCACCGTTTAACTGAGACAGTTTCCAGGTGGTGGAACAGTAGGGTTAAGGCAGGCTTAATCCTGCCCTGAATCTGCACCACTCCTGAAAGCAGCTGGCATGTTCACCAATGGCTCTGTAGCGCCATGTGCTGCCCCCCATCTACAGACACTGAGCCCACAGCTTCTACTGGCCAAGGTTCCCCGTTATTGATCAATGGGAGCTGCAGGAGTAGTGTCTGCAGGCAAGGACAGCATGTGGAGACCCCCTGCTCTGCCTCTCTCAGGGCCTGCAGGGACATGCCAGCCACTTCCAGGAGCAGCAATTACCATAGGAATAATTACTCCAGCCACAATAGGTTAGGCATTGTAGAACTCACTACTCAATAGAATTAAATGTAAGCGTGAGAGAGAAATGAAAATTATGAAATACACAGACCAGTCAAAAACCAAAACTAACCCACTTTACAAGCAGTAAAACAAGTAATAACAACCCCCCATGTATGTGTTGGGTCAGGAGATGAGAGTGAAGGACAGAGTGTGTTTGTGAGAATGACAGACACACACAGCGTGTGAGAATGACAGAGATTTGAATCCCTCCATCCCCTTCTCTCTGTGTGGAGATACGGTACAGAAGTGGGGGGAGGAAGGACACCTGACATCAGCACTTCCCTTCTCTCTCCAATACCCTGCGCAGCAAGCAGGAGGCTCCCAGGGGGGCAGCTCCAAGGCAGAGGGCAGGAGAAGCATGACAGTGGGTGGAGGGGCAACTGAAGTGCCAGTGCTTGATAGCTCCCTGGCCAAACCAGTCAGGATCACCTGCAGAGGCTCCAAGATCTATCAGTAGATCCTGATCTATTGGTTGGTGACCACTGCCCTAGAAGATCCAGAGGAGATAGATTATTTAATCTGTCCCCACTTCTATGGGGACCAGTTTGATAAGGAAGTGGTTTGATGGTTGTTTTTGTTGTGTTTTTTGCAATGTGGTCTCCAGGGCCTACATATATCATTTAGGTGCCACTGGTACCTTTCATGACCACCACTTAACTGGCACCTAAATCCCCATGCCATCTACATTTCTATTAGCTGGCATACACAAAGCCCTGATGCTTCCCACAGTTAAGGAACAATTTGGAGTTCTAGGTAAAATGAAGTTTTGCAGGCCCCCTGGGATTTTCTCAAACTAGGCAAGGGAACACCTCTCTCACCAGTGAGGCCCAGTCCTATCATCATATTCTAAGCAGACCTAAGACCTGACATCTGTCAGGCCACGAATAGCAGGTCCAGATGAAGATCATTGAGACAGCTGGGCAGCCCAGCACCTACATATAAGATGGCCAGAGGCACAGTGAATGTGAGGCAAGAACGACAGAAGAATCCAGCAGACGACACAGGTTACTTAAGTGGCTAACTTGGATTAGGTGCCTAACTTCAGAGTCTTTGCATTTGAGAGTCCTGAGCAAGGGAAGGTGCTTATTTGTGGCCCATTAGCCAGGTGCTCCTGGTCAGCTTCTAGTACATAAGCAAGCCCCCCTCTCTCAGCTTCACTCTAGCTAAGTTAGGGGGCTCACAGCTCAGCCTGCTGGATCCAAGGGTCCCTTTCTTAGGCACACAAGTCTCCCTTTACATTGCATAGAGAACCTGGCTCCTACCTCAAGACAAATGATATCCTGAAATTAGGGATAACACCAATGAATAGACAGGCAAGGTTTGGTATAGATTGCTTCAATTCTTAAATCTAATAATGATTTTTAGAGTGCAGTATTCAGCCCTCTTCCTGTTTGCAATCACATTTTATTCTCCACACTCTCTCATGTGCCTTGATCTTTTTGGAAGCCCATATGGATTTCAGCCACAGGCAGGCCAAAGGATCTGAGCAAACTACATCACAATAAAGTGGTCACCAGATTCAGGGTACATTAACATCTGCTATTCCGATGCATGTAAGAGCTCATAGGCTGCACAATCACTCTTTGAAACTTGGCAGAATAAAAAGTGCTTAAAAAAGAGTGCTGATGGTAGGCATCAATTAAAGCAAAAATGCAAAAGCCAAAAAGAATGTCTCTGACTTGTTTTAATGTCAAAAGAGGAGACTATCTATTGTCTACTCCAATACAGCTGGGCCATTGGGGAAGCAGCAAGTGAAATACCTTTGCACTGTAAACCAAACAAAAAAGACCTTTCCCTCTCATGCTGGAACAACAAATGTTCTCAGAGAATTCTGCTGAACATTTCCTAAAATCTGCTTCTTGATGAAAAGGGGATTTTGTCTAACCAACAAAGGCAGTGAGGCCCTTTGGTACCATTTACAAGCCCAACTCTTAGTGCTGGAATGGAAACCAGGGCCTGTAAGCCACTACGACATAGTTAATAGCTTTTTCATTGGGAAATTTGACAGGCCTTTGACATACCTGAATGTATGCCATCACTTCATTTGCTGTGCCCATTAAGAAAGGAGAGTTTCAAATCACTGTAAAAACACTGAAGGGGAGGAATTTCAAACCAACTAAGAGCAACAAAGATAGGAATAAAAACACCTCTGTTGAAATTGCAGCGGAGAGACAGCAAGTATTTTTGCTTTACTACAATAATTATCATCTTAAGAACTCAAATATTTTATTTCTGCTTACCTCCAATGGATTTCTGGATCTGGGAAATAAGCACTGAACTCCAGCTACTTAATCATAGCTCACCTTTTTCATGTATTCTGTGACTGGGTTCTGTTGCAAGAATTCAGTACTTTCTCTCGTATAAAACCTCTCTGTGTCAGCAAGAAACTGAGATTCAAAAGACTCTTTATACACTGTTAGTGTAGGTCCCTTTGCAAAGGCATCATCTTCATTCAGTCCCAGTTCCACTAAAAACCAAAGTACACAATGATTAATTGACCCTCCATTAAATGATCTACTATACATTTTGAATGTTTAGTTCTCTCTGCAATTAATTATGAATCTCAGAAGTGCATCCTTAATTCTAAACCAACGATGTGCACCAAGAGACCCCCCCAATTAATCATGAATCTATTCTGTATAAAAAAAGATTCAAACAACTTTACTGAGGATAGATAAAACTGACAATGTGTGCTTACAGTTTTCATCTAAATAAAAATTCATGAAAATAAATTGATTTTCACAATCTGATCTCTGGAACAAAAGTATCCATTTAGTTTCTTGCTCATCGTCTTTCAGACAGGTATATATTTCACCTACTGAATAAAGTGGTCTTTATTTTATTACTCATTTGAATTACTGTAACATTTAAGAGCCCCAGCCATGGAACAGTATCCTATTATACGAGGCATTACACAAAGAGAGAACAAAGAACAGGTCCTGAAAATTGATGTTACTTCATAGAAACATGAACTTCGGCTGAGTTCCGAAGTCTGACAAATACTGTACAAGGAAAATCAGAACTGAAGCTGAAATGTCCTTACCTACCCCAAAGTATGAAAATACAGTGACAGAGTTATTAGGAATTTAAACAGAATAGGATCATCACATTCTCTTATGACACTTCACATTTTTAAGTCAATTAACAGAGAACTCAACAAAGAGTGCAGCCTTGAACAAATGTGTTTTCCTGGAGAAGCTGGCAAAGACAGCAGATTAAAAATTGCCCAGGACTGTATGCCTTAGTCAGCTTCACGCTGCTGACTGTACTATAGAACAATCTAAGAGGGGCAGCCATGTTAGCCTGTAACTTTAAAAATAACTAGTAGTCCTGTGGTATATTAGAGACTAACAAAAATATATAGTACTATGAGCTTTCGTGGGAAAGACCCACTTCATCTCAAGTTTCGGGGGCTCCAACAAGCAGAGCCAGCATTAGACTTGTTGGGGCTCCAAGCTCCACCACCTGGGTCCTGATCAGCTTACTTCACAGGAGTCCTTGTGGCACTCTGCTATGGAAACAAATACTTAAGGTATCTTTTTAATATCTTTTCTTCTTTGCAGATAAAAGGCTAAAGCCTTCAGATGCCTACAGAATACCACCTTTCATCTGAGACAAGTGGATTACCTGACTCTCATGAAACTCAAAAACTACTTTAGGAATGAATTTAGGGTGAGGTCAGAAGACGACCTTCTCTCTACAGAAAGAACTATAGCGGTGGGTGCACCCTAAGTGCTCCAAGCTCACTGAATCTTCTAGCTGACATTATAGCTTTTAGGAAGGCCAGCTTCATGGACTGATGGGCCACAAAGCACGAGGTTAGTGGCTCAAACGGAGATTTAGTGAGCAACGGTAAAACAGAAGTGAGGTCCCACCAAGGTGCAATTTGCAATTTTCACCAATGGCGTAAAGGATTTAATAATCCCTTTCAGCAATTCAGTTGTGACAGAATGAATGAATATAGTATGGCTGCCCATCGGAGGAGAGAAAGTGATAATCACTACTAAATACACTTGCAGAGAATGAGAACAAAATCTGGAGACTTAAGCATAAGATGATATGCTATGATAGCAGAGATCTACCAGATTTTGCAGATGAATTTGAGAGTTCAAATTAAGAAATTTTTCCATTTTCCTGAGTAACAGCTTCTTGTAGAGTCTTTGCTACTTTGGATAAGGCTGGATTGCACCCTTTTAGAACACGAGCACACTAATTCTGATACCCATTAAATGCCAGGCTTTGAGTTGTATCAGTCCTGGACTGGGGTGCTTCAACTTGTCCTTATTCTGGATTAGGAGGTCCAGCAATGTGAGGATGTTCATGGGTAAGTGAACTGAGAACTTAACCAGATCCATAATTCAAAACTGTCTTAGCCATTTGGTCCCAATCAGGATGATTCAAGCACTGTCTTCATGGATATTCTGTAGAACCTGTGATATCAATGGGATGATAAAAAAGGCATACCCAAAGAGACCCTTCCAGGATACCAGTATGGTATCTTCCATTAAACCCTTTCCCAGGGCTGCTCTGGAACAGCACCGAGGAATTTTCTTGTTCTCCCAGTAGACAAAAAGTTCTTAGACTGGAATTCCCCTCTGGATGAAGATGCCCTCAAGAACTGAATTATGACTCTCCCACTGATGACTGAGGAAAAAATGTCTGCTTAATCTGTCCCCTAAAGAGTTTTATACCCTTGGTAAATATGTTGCTAGTAGGGTTATGTGATGGGTGATGCACCAATTCCAGAGAGGGGACTACTTCAATACACAAAGGGATACATCTCACCAATGGCTGCTGCCCTCCACCACACACACACTTACTTGCGTAAAATACCACTATCTATCATGCTGTTTGACATTAGTTGGACATGTATGGATTGGGTGAATGGGAGGAAGGGTTTGCAAGCTTGATGGACCTCCCAGTTCTAGGATGTCCATAGAATCTAGATATTTTGCTCCATATGATAATTCATGAGAGCAATTCAACCCAAAGGGATGCATTGGTAACAATGGTTACCACGGGAGGTTGAGTGAGGAAAGGGATTTCCCACCTGAGCCGCCTCCTGTTTTGTCCACCAAACAAAACTTGGGATGGAACTGTCATCTACCATTCTTGATGTGGGATGGAGAGAAGCCAGGCTTGTAGGCAGCAAAGATAAAGCCTGGCAAGTGGCATCAAGTATATGAATAAGGTCATGTGGCCAAGGAGGGAAAGGCAAGTTTTGATTGATTGATCTGGGTCTGACAGTGACCTGATCAGAGCATTCATGGCCTGAAATCTTTCCAGATGTCAATACATTTTTGTTGTAGTCGAGTCCAACATCTCACGCATAAAATGTATGAATCTCATCGGTGTTAATGGGTTTTCGTGACTGATGCAGACATCCAGGAAAGGCAGAAGGTTGAGCACAACAACGTTTGCCCACTGAACTTTCCTTGTAGGAACTACCGATCAGAAGCCAGTCACTGAGGTAAGGAAAGATTGTAAATCCCTCTCTTCTCATCCAAGCAGCCACAACTGAAAAACCTTTGTAAAGACCCTGAGTGCTGAAACTAGATCAAAGTGGGTGGACTCTGAATTCGTAATGTTCATTATCAGAGAGGAACCCAACTCCTATGGGGACTACATGTTAAGAGCTATGAATCATGTGTCCATTAACAGGGGAATTATGGATGCCAAAGGTATTACGCTGAATTTTAGTTTTTGAATGAACCTATTCAACTGAGTCAAACTGAGAATTGGCCTCCACCTCCCATTCTTTTTAGAGATCAAATAGTAAGATGAATAGAATCTCTTCCCTGGATGTTGAAATGAAACCCCTGCTATGGCTCCGTTGGGAGAATGGAATTCACCTCTTGGTGCAGAATCTGCTTATGACAGTGGGCCCTGAAAAGGAATTAGGAAGTGGGTTTATGGCTAAGAGGTACTAGAAACCATCAAACAGCAGCCACAAACAATCTCTAATACCATTTGTTTGTTGTTAGGGCCTTCCAGTTTTTGGAAAATTGAGTAAGACAGCCCCATATATCAGTGGAAGTATACTAAGTGGTATCAATAAACTGATGTTGCCCTTGACAGCTCCATCAAAAGAAACTCTTCACTTGGGGGCTAGAGTAAGATAGGATGGATGTAGCAAAGGCTGGGTTACTGGATTTAGAGACCCTCTATCTCTTGCATGGTGCCTCCTGAGGACAATGGTGGTATAATGGTTGAGGAGTTATGCTTATCTACAGTGTTTTTTCTTGGGGGAAGAGCTATATGTGCCCAGTGAGCAGAGTTGTCCGCAAGTTTTAGTCAAGAGACTCATCCATCTTATTGTGATAATACTGAAGGGCACATCTTGGAAGGTATTCTGCACCTCACTAGGGAAGCTGAGAATGGCAACGATGATTCTCATTATAACAATGGCAGCAGCCACCCTCTTAGATGCAGTATTTGCTGTATCCATCAAAGCTTAAAAGGAAGTTTTTTGCCATCAATCTGCACTCATCCACTAAGTCTTGTAAGTGAGCCCTAAACTCCTTGGGAGCCGGTCAAATTCCAAAAACATGTCATTAGTAAAATTCAGAATTAGCCTTGATAATTTGAGATTGTGAAGTGGAGGACAATGTAAGAGAAGACCTTCGGTACTTAGGTCAAATCACCAGTATCTTTTATGAGAAGTAGCAGTATTTGCTATTGCTTCTCTGTAGTGACCTGCTCCACCAAAGCTTTAGGTGGTAGTTGAGAACAAAAACTCTCCCTTCTTGGATGAAACAAAGTAGCCTTCTGAAAGGAGACAGCAGAAAAAAGCAAGAGCCAATACATCAGAGGCAGCAGTGTGGGGCGAAAGACATAGCTGGTCCATGAGGGGAGCTGATTTTTAAACTGGGTCTGCTCGTGGACGAGCTCCTGGCTGGCACCCCGCGCTGCTGCCTTTGATACAGCAGCAGCATGGAGTGGCAGGAGGCTCCTTGGGAGTGGGGCCAGAATGCAGTGGCTGCCAGCCTCACCCCCAGGGATTACAGAATAGTCGAGTAACCAATACGAATTTATGAGGTTAATCAACTATTCAACTGACCAATATTTAACATCCCTACTCTGATGACGTGGTTTTAGACAAAGATGGCTGTTCTTAAGTCTGTGAGAGTACCCTTGGTTCTCACGTGAAGCCTTCTGCTTAGGCTTAACAGACTTAGCCTCCATTCCCAAGCTTGTGTTCAGAGGGACACTGCCCACCTGGTGAGACTGATGTATGATGGCAGAGGGTGATTCCTAGCCTGGATCTGATTAAGGCCTTACTGAGTTCTATGTGAGATGTTTTCTGAGCTTGAGCTACACTTGGCAGAAACATGAACCTCACCCAGGCCCTATAGGCAGTTTTGATGGTCACTTCTCTGAAGAGAAGCGATTCAGGGTGAGGCTTATCAGTTAACCATTCACTTCCCTATCTACAACAGGAGCTACAGCACATGAGCAGATCCATGGACACTCCCTGCAAAAAAATTACAGACTTAAACACACATTTCACATGTTTATCTCAAGACTGAAATACAGATAAGGACCATCACTGAAAGAACATCTACAAGCTTAGAGTTCTGATTACTCTTAGCTATGAATTTTTGCCCCTGGAAACAGAAAAGGTTGCATTACTAGTTGGGATGGAGTAATTTATTTTAGAGGCATATACTGTCTGTCACTTCCCCCACTCTCAGATAGAATTAAAAGTTAACAATTGTTACGTGGCAAATTACATTACTAAAAGTTTATTCTACTGCAAAAACCTTTCTTAATCAGCTATGGTAAAAAATGTTGCTTCAGGGCTCTGGTGGAAGATTTTCCAAGTGATTACAATAAAACATTAAGGAAAATTAATTTACCATAGGATTGTACGACTCCACTAATCAGCCTGGTGTTGATGGTTTCACCATTTCTTTCCTTTTCTATCAGTTTCAACACAGCATTTGTTACCTTTGAAAATATGGATTAAAAATGAGTCAACATGCACTAAAAAAAACAATTACTTTATCAATATATACAATAATTATTCAGACACGTATTTCCCCACTCAAGACAATCCAAACTCCTGAAAAAGATTTAAGGCAATGTGCTAATCTTAACACCCCTCTTAACTCCCGAAAACTTAACTGAAAGTTGTGCGCAACAGTAACTTATAATTCAATACTTCAGCTAATGAACTGCAAAGAAATACGAAGGCATCTGTTTGTTTTTAACTGTTTTTCTATAACATATAAGCAACCTCTAAACATTGGTTTTTATAAATTCTGCTTGTTTACATTTGAAATATATAGTAGAACCTTGCCAATCCATGCTTTGCTAAAGCAGTGGTTCTCAACCAGGGATCCAGTATTCCCTGGTGGGGCTGCAGACGAGTTTCAGGGGGTCTAACAAGGATGGCTGGCATTAGACTCAGTAGGCCTCAGAGCAAAAAAAGCCAAAGCCATGATGCACAGGACTGATGCCTAGGCACCCAAGCCCCATCACCAGGGGCTGAAGCCAAAGTCTGAGCAACTTAGCATCACAGTGTGTCTATTGGACACTTGCCCTGCTTGCTGCCCTTTAATGCTGCCCCTGGCCTTTATATGCAGAAAAATAGTTGTCTTGTCATGGCTGGGCCATGAAGTTTTTATAGCATGTTGAGAGCACCTTCAGGAAAAAAAAAGGTTGAGAGCCTCTGTGCTAAACCATACCTATAACGTGCATACAAAATTAGAGCCTCTTTGCTTCCCTCATATGTAACAGATAGTCTTGCTGATGTCCCATATTACTAAAAATTCATTAAAGGAGAAGCAGAAGCCTTTTCTCTTCCTCTTTGCAGTTTACCTTGGAATAATTACCTGTGACATTTTAATATTAACCTTATGAAATAATGCAGTATTAATAAAATATGTACCTGCTTATTTAACGGCCTGAACAAACAGTCCCTCCAGGTCACCAAGGCAAGCTAAGATTGGGGAAAGAAGAAGAAAAGAGAAAATGGTTATATATACACAGAATAATCCTTTATGGCACACTGAAATAATGTATTATTCTGAATTTAATTTTAAGAAGCTTTTAGTTATGGCAGCAAGTCTCAATTAGCTAAGCTCTCTCAGGGAAAGCTCGCCTGTTTAAATCTATCCCTATAATTTAAATTACTAGATGGCAATATTTTTGAACTCCTATTTTCCTCATTCTCCAGAGAGGAATGGGATTGCCCAACACTTACCTTAATAAATACTCCACTCTTAAATTTTACCAAAAAATGGGATTTTCTGCTACAGGCTGATGTAAGGTCTTTGAATTTGAATGGTCAGAGGAACAGCAACTAGGAGAGGAACACTCGCTGAAGACACCCTCCTAAACTGTTTTTATCTTCCCATTTAATGTACAATTATTTTATAGTTCAATAAAATATTTATTAAGCAGAAACTAAAATAAAAAGATTCCTTCATTATATTACAGTCTAAATTCACAAATGAGTACAAGTTTCAATGAAAGGGAGAATATGAACACTGTGAAATGACAGTTTAGGCTAGTTTTTAGAAGTAATACAGAGGAAATGTAGAGTGCCCAGAGCATATCTATTGAGTGGTTGTTTCAAATACAAGAAGTAAAACAGAAGAGGATTTGTAGCTTGTGCTTTAACAGCAACCTAATGAAAGAGGGCAAAGGACTCGTTAGCATCTAGTAATGAGTTTCAGCTGGCCTGAGCAATTTATTGTTCTCCAACTCACTGATGTCAAAACCTGTATCTAGACCATGTCATGCAAGATAGCAATAAAAAGCGAATGACACGATGATCACTTATATTATTGCATGGCGTATGTATAGAGGACAAATTCAAAGTTACAAATATACTGGAGCTCATATCATCAAAGAGTGGGTGCCGGGCATGGCTGAAGTTACCTCAACTTTGACAAAGAAATGTGGCTCCGCCATCTTGAAGGTTTTTCTAAGATACATTAGACTACGTTAAGAGAAAATAAGAATGCAATTTACACAGACGGACCAATTTACAAACACGACCCCCCAAAAAAAAAAAACCAACAAGGGAAAGATACATCTAATTAGCAGCAGCACGGAAGGGAGAAGAAATTGCAGGAACAGATCAATTTGTATTTTAACAAACACCATTGGGGGAAAGAAATAAGCATGAGACCTCCCTATACCACAAGATTCCATGTCCCTCTCTTTACAGCCTGAATGAGCTTTCTTTGGGGAGCAGCCTTCAGAAGAATCCAGTTTAAAAATGTACTGGACTATAAAAGAGAGGGGCAAGGAACCCCAAGTTACGATTCATCTAAGACGGCAAAGAAACCAAACACAAAGGGAATGGTCAGCCATCTTACAGGAAGGCAGATTGGTAAGGTAACTACCACGATCAAAGGTTGTAGCTTGTTTTGTTTAGTCTTAACCCCGAGAAAGTGTTTTTCACTGTTATTTTCTTGTAACTATTTTTAACTGTCCTTTTTACTTGACTCACTCAAAATCCTCTCTCATTTTGTTAAAAATCTTGTTTTACTTTTAATCAAAAGTAAATGTTAACTACAGTTAATATGACAAGCTGCTATATCTTTAAAGGAACAAAAGAACCTTCATCTCTCCCTGAATGGTCCAGAAGAGGATTAGATATCGCAGAACACATGATTTTAGGTAAATTTGGGACTGGTGGGTTTTGAGTCACCTTGCTTGGTGTAACCAAGGCTGGTGGATGCCACAACGTAGCAGTGGTATAACAAGAAGCCTGCTGGAATCAGAGTTGCTGAGTAAGAGTTCCTAAAAACAAAGACACAACCAGTACATGCTTGTATGCTGTCTGGAAGCATCCACCTAAGGGAGCTACAGCAGCACAGAATTTTGAGGCACTCAGTGTTACAGGGCTGGAAGTGACAGCCTCTCAATAGTCTGGACTGCTCCCCAGAAAATGGCAGTGTCAGAAGAATTCAGTCAGGGAAAAGGCTTAGATGGAATACAATCAATTAAATACTGAAATAAAACAAAAGCAGACCAGGAGGCAGTCACAAATAGCTTTCAAAGTGGGAGAAAAAAGTCATTTTTTGTGGAAGATGAAAAACCAGTGAATGGGAAGAAGAGGAAAATATGGTTAAAACAGTTTATTTATTTATTTATTTATTTGCAGCATCATATTAAATTACATGTAAGAGAAAGGTCCAGGGGAAAAAAAAGTGAAAACAATACTGATAACAGTCCCCATCAGAGCAAAGAACAATATTTTGGGGGCAAAAAGAGCAAGGACATGAATTTTGGAGGTTATATAAAATGGCACAATTTAGCTTGTCTAGACACGGAGAAGGAAAAAGGTATCACATAAGCTTTCAATTCTGTCAAACTCTGATGAGCATCATACAAAGAGTGAGTTTTAAGGAGTGATTTGTGTGAAGAGAAAGCAGATGACTGGTGCAAGAGGGTAGGAACAGAGTAGGGATACATTTATATTTCCATCAGAATGTTTTTACTAAAATTCAAACCAATTAAACTACTTGAAGTTGTATAAAATACTTACTGAGTAGATTTCATATATTCCTTTACGACCTTCATCACACTCACGACGAACCCAATGTCGATTGAGGTAGGCACAAATACCATTCAAAACTTTGCTTGAAAACCTATAATCTTCCCATTGTTGAGTGTAAAATTTCAGCACACTCTCATCCATCAAGTCTTCACCATCCTGAAACAGGGCAAGTCCATCAATGCTGTACACAGCATTGTACTGTTTATTTAAAAATAAGCTATGTAGACACAAAAGTAATCATCTACTGTAAACCGAAATCCATGACTTACAACGTACGTTGTTGCCTGCAGTAAGATCTTTACTATAGCAGTGGGTATGGCTGCATGTAGGAAACAAAGTATTAGTAAATCCATTCTTACCTTGACAGTGGCCTGGTAAAATGTTAAAAGTTACGGGTTAGATATCTAGTCAAAACAATTGCGCCGTATCTACTCTACAGCCTCCACTGTTAATACCACCTAGGTACCTGGAACAGTGGAAAAGTTCACGTGCTAGATTTCTAAAGTATATCCGCTACCCAAATGTCAAGAGTGAATACTGCCTCATTCTTTGATATCCCTGCATATAGCTGCAGTTAAAAGTTGCTACCTTGGTAGAGGTAAAGCATTAGACCTGGCTTTTAATGTGGGGTTGAAGTCTGGACAGTAAGAAAAATGTAACAGGTTACAGGGAAAGCTGAAGTATTTTTTTATACTAGATCAATATGGATTGTGGGAATGTTCTGGATACAATATGGGAATGTTCTTGGATTGTCACAGCATGACTACAAAGTCTAACTGTTGGGGCCACTAGACACTTTGTATTCTTGCTTAAATTAAAAAGAAATTGAAAGCAATGGTTTATCTTAATACTGAACAAGATTCCAAAAACAACTAGGATTTTTTTCCTAAAAAATTGTTAGTCCTATTAGTATATCATTGATAACTGCCGTGAGGGCATTTTCAACCGAATGAACAAAGTTGCTTTTTTTGTCAGTAGAGGTAATACTGAGGTTAGCGTTACATAAACAAAATTCAGCGACCCTCACAGCAAACTAAAGTTATACAGGATAGATTATGAGCACCAGCAAATGGTGTGATGTGTGTGTTTGTTTCACAGTGTACAAGGTAAAGAGTCAAAGGTTAATGGAAGAATTAAAATGTTAAATGTCATGATTTCCTACAAATCAAATCACTCAATTTTACTGGCGATGTTTTCCAATATTTTTAGCTTTAATGTACTACTGGGGGGCTGTGCCCCCTGCTCACTGCGCTCACCATTCCCCTCTTGCAGAGGGTAGGCAACCCCGACTCTCGTCCCAGCCACTGGGGAGAACCAGGCTGGGGCTGCCACACCCTGGGCCCCTTCTCCCCTCCCCCGGGTCCCCCTTCTTCCTCCCTCTCCTCCCCGGGCCCCCCTTCTCCTTAACACCCCCCCTCGAGCTGCAGCACCCGTCTTTCTCCCCCCAGCCACAGAGTGGCTGGTATGGGCCAAAGCCACGCATGGCCAGGCCCGTCCCCCCGGACCTCCGAGCACAGGGGAGGGGAGAAGGGGTAGGCCATAGGCCACATGGCTCGTGGCTCCCCGAAACATAGGGGAGGGAAGGAGAGAGGGGCTGCGGGGATGCAGAGTGACGCATGTTGTCACTCTATCGTCCCGCAGGAAAAGTTTTCTTTAATATACAGTAAGGATTTTGACCCCAATCCACCTGAGTTTCATGTAGTTATTCACTTAGTTGACATGATGCCACCTTACCTTAAGGAGATTTGTCAAGTAGTTCTTCAGAAATTCTTTAAGCCGTTTGTACAGTTCTAAGCCAACGAACTGAGCTCCTCCAGGTGTCTGGCCTTTTTTAGATTTCGAAGGAGGTACTCCAGCTCCTCGTGCTTGATTAGACTGGTGTACACTAGTACAGTAGTTATAAACATGACTGACATAAAAGTTAAGGAATATGTGTGTGTGCATGATACATAGGCAATGCAAATTCTAGGAGTTCCATATGAACACGAAAAAGCATTTATTCCTCCTGTGAGGATTACCTGTTGTGTCAGTAAGGAGCATCCCCACAGGAAAAACTGAAGAGGAGACAGATTACATTATTTGTCCAAAGCATTTCAGTGTGTAGTGGAGCTGAGAACAGGACAAAGTATTTCTGACTAAATTAATGTAACAACATTCTTCAAAGGTCAAAAATATCCTGAGAATTGCTTTCTTGTTAATTTAGTTTCTGTTCCCAGCAAAATAATAAAAGAAAATAATATTAAGAGAAAAAACATATGAAATACATTTAGGCTACGTCTTGCGGAAGAGCAAATGCAAATGGAGCGCTCATTTGCATATGCAGCACTCATTTGCATTTCCTCTTCCTTCCCCTTTTGCGCAAGAGCCGTTCTTCCTCAAAAAAATGAGGAAGAACGGCTCGAGCAAAAGGGGGGGTTTACGCAAAAAGGCGCCGTCTACACAGAGCTTTTTTGCACAAAACCCTCTTGTGCAAAAGGGAAAGGAAGAGGAAATGAAAATGAGAGCACTGCATATGCAAATGAGCACTCCATTTGCATTTGCTCTTCCGCAAGAGGCTTGCAGTACAGACGTAGCCTAAGAGGGTGATTTATCAGGAAAAGCAACCATAAGGTTACATAAAGAAAACTGTCCAGGCTAATCTGACTGCCTTCACTTTTTGCTAGAAATCACAAAATTAATGAATAAAGGGGAAACACTATGAATACATTTATATTTTAGTAAACCATTTATAAAAGTCTCAAAATCCTAAGAGGTAATAATCAAATGTATCTAAATGCACAGAGGGATCTAGGAGAGCACTATTGGGATTGATGCTAGGTAGGAACAATCTTAGTTAACATCTTTATTAAAAAAACAGGAAGATACTGTAAACCATACTAATCTTTTAAAATAGGGGAAAAGACTAGTTCAAAGTCCAGAGACCAGTTAAACACCAATTAAACTTTAAATGGATACACAGGCATTGTGCTGGCTTGCTACACAGAGGTGAAGTTCACTGATTAGTGAACTGAAAGGAATTTAAGCACTAGTTTGAACTAAGGATGTAATAGTATAGTTGATTAACTGATTAGCAAAAGCTTATAGGTTAATGCTATGGACGACACGCATTTCCTTCCCCCACCCTTTCCAGTACATTTTTAGCAGACTGGCTAGCAGCCCAGCTCAGTTTTGGCTCGCACAGGGTCCAGAACCTACTTCTGCTGCAGCCCTGTTTTTAAAGTATATTAGGAGCCAGGCAAGCAGCTTGGCTCAATTCTGGCTCATGCCAGGTACAGGAGCTCAGACCCACCTTAGACAGGGGCTGCTGTCACCCTGTTGTGCTGCCTTTTTATCAGACGTAGCAGCACTGGGCAACAGGCAGTCAGTCCACAAGAGGACCTGGTTTTTAAACTGGCTCCCCTCGTGGACCTGCTCCCGCCTGACACCCTGCACTGCTGCCTCTGATACAGCAGCTGCCAGCCCTGCCCCCAGGGTGTACAGAATAGTTGACTAACTGATAAGAATTCACGAGGTTACTGGACTATTCAATTAACTGATATTTAACATCCCTAGTTTGAACAGACAAAGAAAAGAACCAGAAACATGGGCTGAAAATAAAACAAGACTAATTTTGAAGTATGCAAGCTAATACTAACTGAGGAAAACAAGTAAGAGTGCATGCCCACACAGAGGGAAAGAGAAATATGTGAAGCAGTTATGTGGAAAGAGACCCAGTATCACTAATGAACAGCAAAGTACACATTTGTTTACAATGTGACATGATTAAATAAAAAAGCCAAAGCAATTTTGGGCTGCAAACAGTCATCAAGTTAAGAAACAGAATGGTGGTAATTCTTCTATAGCTTTAGTCTAACCAGACATATACCATGTCTATTAGGATGTAAAATCTCATTTAAATGGTTAGCCTATTAAATATGAAGGGTTGGAGTGCTGCATTGCATTAAGAATGTTAACTAACACGTAATTTACTAGTCGAGTAGTCGATGGAATTTCCACTGACTACTCGACTGGCACTTCCACATTCCTCCTTTGAAATGTACAAGAGCCCCACAAGGGGCTCTTGTGCATTTCAAAGAGGAAGCGCCCTCACGGAGCCTGGGGTCAGCAGGGGACTCAGCGTCCCCTGCTGACCCCAGGCTCCATGCTGTGCTGCCGCTTTGAAATGCCATGTGGAACCCGGGGTCAGCTGGGGACATGCCGCAGGCAAGCCGGGATCAGCTGGGGACTCCCCAGCTGACCCTGGACTCCACACGGCATTTCCGCAGAATCTGGGGTCAGCTGGGGACTCCCCAGCTGACACTGGGCTATGCGCACTTTGAAATGCCACACTGGAACCCGGGATCAGCTGGGGAGTCCTCAGATAACCCTAGGCTCCATGCGGCACTCCCGCTTTGAAATGCTACGGGTCTGGGATCCATGCAGCGCTGCCACTTTGAAGTACTCTATCTTCCCCCCCAAATTTGCTGCCTCTGTCTGACAGAGAATCGACTAGTCGACTCGATTATCCAGTAAGCATTTGCTTACCAGAGAGTCAATTAGACAACTAACCCTCCTCCCCAAGGCCGAGATGAAGTGGTCCCTCACCACAGGCACTCATAGGGAAAGAGTGCAACAAGTACATTGTAATTACACATACATAAATATTAGGACTGCCAACTGTCACACGTTAATGCCTGCGATTAACACAGCGCACAATTAACGCGTTAATCGAAGGCGTTTCCATGGCATTGCCCCTTTGAAACGCCACTAGGGTGTTTCAAAGGGGCAGCGCAGTAAGAGCCTGGGATCAGCTGGAGTCCCCAGCTGACCCCTGGCGTTTCAAAGGGGCAGCGCCTGGGGTCAGCTGTGCGCCCCTTTGAAGCGCTGCCCTGGAGTTTCAGAAGGGCAGCGCAATGCAGCCCAGAATCAACTGGGGGCTCCAGCTGATCCCAGGTTCCCACAGCACTGCCCCTTTGAAATGGCAGGGCGTTGTTTCCACGGTTAGCCCAATGCGGAGCCCGGGATCAGCTGGAAACTCCAGTTGATCCTGGGTTCCCGCAGCGCTGCCCCTTTGAAATGCTGAGGCAGCCTTTCAAAGGGGCAGTGCTGCACCGAGCCGGGGTCAGCTGGGGATTCCAGCTGATCCCAGGCTCTGTGCAGCACTGCCCCTTTGAAATGCCGCCACTGCGTTTCAAAGGGGCAGCGCAGTAGGAGCCCGGGATCAGCTGGAGTCCCCAGGTAACCCCGGCTCCACACAGTACTGCCCCTTTGAAACACCCCTGCTGCCCCTTTGAAACGTCACCGCTGAGTTTCAAAGGGGCAGCTGCACTGAGCCTGGGGTCAGCTGAGAACTCCTACTGACCCCGGGCTTCCGCAGCACTGCCCCTCTGAAATGCCGTCGCAGTATTTCTAAGGGGCAGTGTTCGCGATTAATCGCGATTCTATTTTTTTAATCTCGACACCCCTAATAAATACATAAAACATACAAATGTTTAGGAATACTGTAAAATTTCTATAGTAATAGAATGTTGTATAGGTTGAATTCTAGTCTGCACCCTTGGGACCTTACTGGTGCCGAACCAGAGAATTTGCCGAACCATGGGGGTTCAATATTGTCTAGCAACATTACCAACACTTCCACTGCTTCCTAGGCTCTTAGAAGACATTTAGGGGTAAATTAGAGCTAAAGAACAGCACAGAATGCTGAGAGCAAGGACTGGTGGCAGTAAACAAACTTTATGGAATCATGGGAAATTTGGCCACAACCATCGTAAGTGGACATCCAGCTAACTAAAATCATGCCAGCCAGCTGTTGACAGACCAGAGTGTGCCATGCTAGAGAGGTTCAATCTGTATCTGGAAGTGTAAATCTGGAGATATTAGGATATCTTAGTTATATTTCCCAAAGCAATTTTAACTTGTATTCCTTGTGAAAGTGTAATATTTAGTTGCAACATCCATTTAGAAACACACACAGAAGATACAGATTCAATAAGAAATATTCTGTACTATAAGGGAGCAAGTTACAATAAAAACCATAACGTAGATTTCTTGAATCCATGCATCTAGAAGTTTCAGTATCAACACTCCAAATAGCTATTTTTGTACTGAATATCCTGTCCCCCCCCCCCCCCGCAAAAAAAAAAAAAAAAACTGAACATGAGTCAAATGAGAAAGAGACAGAGATCATGTGCAGTTATTTCAAACTGATAAGATCCAACTGGCAGAGTTTCACAGATCTGTAGTCATAGCTATCATACCCAAGTCTTGGCTTACTGAAATTACTATACAAAGGAAAACGTGCATTATATACGTGCACTTCATTATCAGATACAACACTTTTCCCTATATATAAATATATAGGTATTTATTTTAACCTGAAGGGCTCCTTGCAAGCATATCCTGACACAGATTCAGAGATGCTGTGAAACATCATATATTGCACACAAACAACATGGATAACGATGGACACTGCTTTGACGTCTCCCATGTCATCCCATAACTACTTGACAGCAAAGTGGAGGGCTGGCTTACCATGGAGCTGAAGGAGAAGCAGTAAATGCCAGGTGTTAAAAACTGCCTTACTGAACCCCACAGGATGCTATCAATGTTGAGAGGACACAGTCAGTTCAGCAAATGTGCTGGATGTGGAGGAGAGAAGAATACTTTAATTTTAAGAAGTGCCCCACTTCCAGGTCACTGGACTGTACAAAAAAGGTATAATTTTTGTCAAGAGCAATGGATCGGTCATAGAATTGTCTTAACAACTCCTTCACTAGTATCGTGTTTTAGTTTGTTTGCAGACAGAAATCTATGTTATGTAATAACAGTTTAGTATCAATAGCCAAATAAAATATAAGCCTTGTTTCTGCAACAACAGGAGAATAGACAACTGAAGCAGTAAGTAATCCTGAACTTTAAGTATTAACAAACAAAAAACAAGCAAACAGGAAAAAAAAGACACAGCATGTCACAGAACAAAAACAAAATGTATGCAATACTAATAATGTATCATTGTCTTATTTAGCCTACTGCTTTAAAGACTTAAGTTTACATTACGAAGTGGCCACAAATAGGGATGTTAGCTATCAATTAATTGAATAATCGACTAACCGCATGAATTTAGTGGTTAGTCCACTATTCTATAGTCCCTGGGGCAGGGCTGGCAGCCAGTGTGCTCTGGCCAACTCCTGGGAGCCCCCTGCCATCCCACGCTGCTGCCTCTCTATCAGAGGCAGCAGCGCAGGGTGCCAGGCGGGAGCTAATCTGCAAGGGGAGCCAGTTGAAAAACCAGCTCCCCTTGGGGATCAGCACAGGGTGGCAGCAGTCCCTGTCTGTGGGGGGTTCAAGCTCCCTGCAGACAGAGGCTGCCTCTGTACTGCTACCACTGCGGACATAGGCTGGAAACCCCCTCCCACCCCCGGATAGGGGCAGCTGCTGCGAAGCAGCCTGTCTGCAGGATGTGGAGCAGCCTCTGCCTGTGGCAGGTCTAGGTTTGCCACAGGCAGAGGCTGCTTCATGGTGGCCTCCTCTGCCTCCCCTCCTCCCCGCACTGAGGCAGCAGGGCGGGGGAAAGAGGTAGGTGGCACCACAGAGCCGGTGCTAGGGGGAAACGGCTTTTAAGCCAGCTCCCCCCAGCACCAGCTTCTGCTCCCCCCTCTGTTGCCTCTGATACAGAAGCAGCAACAGGGGATGGGGGGAGTCTACTAGATTAACTGATAATCCCAGTCTTATCGGTTAAACAACTGCTCGACTACTCTTTCACATCTCTAGTCACAAGTATCCCAGTGGAGGCTTTTGTGCAGCTGTCTTTGGTTAATATAGAAAAGCCTACAGCCTAAATAGCTAGAGCTATCCTGAATTTGTATCAAACTGGACCATTTGCTTGGGTAGTCCTTCTACTGCTACTATAGCAAAGCCAGCTACCAAAAAAATAGCATGTATTTATATTTTAATTTATAATTAAGTTATTTTAAGTTTATAGACTGTTAAGGATGTAAAATCCTGTTTAATCAGTTTAACTGATTAACAATTTAACACGGGTGTGGGCAGAGTACCACTCCAGCTCGGCCAGGCTGCCTGTTAACTAGTAACCATCATCCTGCATTTAACTGTTATTTTAGTTCACAATGGTAGGTAGATGTGTTTATTTACGAGTATAGTAGCTAAAACTAATTTATCAGAAAAATACTGAATAAGTCTAATTATGCCCAAAGATATGCCAATATTTAGCTCTACCAGATGCCAAAAAGAGATAAAAGAAAAAAAAAATCAAGGAATAATGCAGAAATTGGTAGAACAAAAATTTTAATCACAGTAAAACAAATTTACAAATAAGGAAAAGATTATGCAGTAGATAATGAAGGTGCCACAAAACATATTTAGTAAAGCTCCTAAATTTAAATATTAAAAATAGAATATCTGGGGAATCCTTATTAAAAGTAATATGTAAATTGTTAATCAGAACACTTTAGTGTAACAAATAGCTTTTGGAGTATCAGGCTTATTGGACCAATGCTTATGTAAATTTCAGATCAATCTAAATTTGGACAGTTCCCTTTAATTTCTGTGTGAATTGTATATTAATGTAATCAAATACTAGTCCTGGGGGAATTCTGTAATTGCTGCATTTGGAGCTATAATAAAATTGCAGAACTCCCCGAGGACCGGAATACTGACTAAACAAACGTTTTGAATGTTCTTATGAGATGGGTAACCTTTGTTTTTCTTTTTCTTTTTAAAAAAATGACATTAGAAAGTCTCTTAAATGCCAGTATCAACGTAAATAGGAGTTACTTGATTGAATACATTACAGATTGTGTACTTCTGTCTTTCCCCATAACAAATGAAAAAGGTTAAAGCAGCATGTGCATTCTATCTGTGTAAGTAGAATTAGTATTTATTCAAAAGGCATAGCTTTTGAAGTATCTAAACAGTATAGATTTTTAAAGATATGAAAGTAGCCAGATTTTGTTTTAAAAATTAGAACCATACGATTGCTCTGACTGGTGTAGGAATAAGTACATTGGAGAGTTCCTTGAAAACAATGATTCTCAGACTACATTTTAGTGCTGCAGGGAAGCAGGAGACTGAGGCTATTCCATAAAATTTTATTTAAAAAAAATGCAGAAAAACGAATTGCTATTTTTGATGAAAAGAAAACATACGAATGCTTTTACCTAGAGTAAAATGTACACTTATGCTAAAACTCCAAAAAGAAATGCAATATTTTAAAACTTGTATGTGAAAGATTAACCAGTAAGCATCCCTTAATAGGTAATGCTTAGCAGTTCCGGTTTATCGTTAACCAACAGGGGCTGGAGCAGTTCCCCACATGCTGTGGGCAGCCTTCCCACCTTTAAACAGGTTAACTGGTTAAACAATGCATTTAACCAGTAACCAATTAAATGAGATTTTACATCCCTATTTCATCAGTTAAATTCTTGATCTATTTATTTATATTTGTAGTCTGTTTGGTGCCGACAGAAGAGAGGTTAATAGTGTAGTCGATCAACCGATAAGCAAAAGCTTACAGGTTAATGCTACAGACTACACACATTTCTCCCCCAACCTTGACAGGAATTTTTTTTAACAGGCTGGCCAGCAGCCCGGCTCAGTACCAGCTTGCGCGGGTCCAGGACCTATCCCTGCTGCAGCTCTGCATTTAAAGCGTATTAGGAGCTAAGTGAACAGGCAGCCCAGCTCAGTTCCGGCTCACATCAGACCATCCTCCTGGACAGGAGCTGCTGCCACCCCATGCTGTTGCCTCTGTATCAGACGCAGCAGTGTGGGGCGAAAGGCAGCTGGTCCACGAGGGGAGCTGGTTTTACGGAGGCAGCAGCATAGGGTAGCAGGGGGCTCCTCGGGAGTGGGGCCGGAATGCACTGGCTGCTCAGCCTCACCCCCGTGGATTATAGAATAGTCGAGTAAGCAATAAGAACTCACGAGGTTAACCGACTATTCAATTAATCGATATTTAACATCCCTAATGCACATGTGTATCCCAAACCCGAGCCTGGAGATTTTTCCCACTAGCAGTGCCTGTTTAGCCCACATATACATCCTAGGCCTCCTCATTCCAAAACAAAGCTACACAGGGATGCACAGGTGAAACACCCTCAGGTCCTTCTAGCTTACTGGATAGTCGACACACTAGTTGACTGGTCACTCCCCTCCCTACCCCCACCTTGCTGCCTCTATCAGAAAAAGAGGTAGCAAGGAGGGTGAAGGGAGGGGATGCTTGGGGGAAACCGGCTTAAAAGTTAGTTCCCCCAGCTCCATTGGGAGGGCAGGGGAGCAGGATAGGGTTCCACCTTTGAAATGTAAAAGAGTCCCCATTGGGGTTCTTGTCCATTTCAAAGCAGAAACACCACATGAAGTCTGGGATCAGAGTCCCCTGCTAGCCCCAGGCTCCATGCGGCATTTCAATCTTTGAAAGAGCCGGGCGGGCTCTTGCTACATTTCAAAGCAGAGGAGCCGGCTATTAACTAATCAAATCATCACTGGAAATTCCATCGACTATTCGATTAACGGAGTAATCTAATTTTAGCATCCCTACTCAGTACCAAAAGTCACTTGGTACCCACGAGGAGCAGGGATTACAGCTCATCCATTAAGGACTGATGGTCCCACATATAACTAGATTTTTGCAAGATGGAGTAAGAAATCAGTACCAACACAGTAACTGAGGATGTGATGCCAATACTGATAGTATCACTGATGGTGGACACGCTGATGTAGACACTGACAGAGTTCGGCAGTGTTGCTTGCTTGGTACCTAAGGTAACAAATGGTCAAGTATGGACAGCGGGACTGAGCCTGATAGTACCAGACCAGGGTGCTTATGCTTACCCCCTCCTTGTCTGTAGTAGAGGGTATCAAAGCCTTGTCAAACCCCCGTCTCTCCCTAAAATGCAGGACCCTGTACAGGAGGAGCCCTTTGACAACAGTACCGAGCCATGAGAGGAAATGGGCTTTTTCAGAGCTGGCTCCTTCAGGTGAGAAGCCATACTTCTCTTTCAGGAAACCCTTTCAGAAGCCTCTCATAAACTCTCCTTAGAAAAAGCATGCACCAAGGAGGAAGAGGAATCTGCATCAGTGATTAGAAGTCTGAGCTTAGTCACTCTTTTTCCATGCGCTTAACTTGAGGGCTAGGCAGAAATTGCACTACTAGGAGACATAGAACTCCCCAAACAACGGACTCAGAGTGGCCGTTACTCACAAGCAGTCTCTCTCAGTAGGAGCAGCATCATTTGAAGCCTGGAAAGCTAGGCACACTTGTCAGGAAGACTAGATTTCCTACTGAGAAAGAGAGGGGCAAGGGAGGAGAAAAACCTAAAACCTAATCCTCTCACTACTATCAACAACTAACTGATCTTAACAAGCAACAACAACAGGAAACTAGCCAAAGCATGCTCAAGATAAGCAGCTCAGGCTAAGAAGAAGTCGAGGGCAATTTGCCCATGGTTCCTTATATAGGCTCTGTGTCTGACACAAAGACGCACAAGGCACTGTTAGCAGAAAAATATCTGTGATCGAGAGCTGAAAGAGGACATTACTCAAAGAGGAATTTTACTTTCCCCTCAATCAGGTGAACACATTACAAACACAACATAAATCTCTTGTGCTTTTTCAGTATATAAATACTAGATCACATAGCTGCTGTCTACATGTTTTCTTCCTAGAAGCTGAAGCCCTGGTCACTCAGGATGGTAATGACTCTAGAGAGTCAAGTGAACCTATTCCTTTGTATGGCAGCTAAACGCTCTTCACTACATAAGCTTTGGCAACATAATTCTGCTACCATTTGGAAACTGCCATCTGAATTTAGATAAATGGTAAAAGGCAGATATTCTGAAAAATCATTCTAAAAATCCTTTTTAGAAAAAAAAAATCTTTGTAGATCCACCTTGCACTATATTTGTATCATGGTTGAGGAGCTGAACAAAAAAGGAGCACACGCTGGATTTCCTTGATAGGTGGAAAAAATGAGGAGGCTTCCAATGTGAATTCTGATGCTCCTTCAACTATTTTGTTCTGATGAAAATGCTGAATTACTTTATATTGGCAGTTCTGTTGTAGCCATAGACCCTAGGATATTAGAGAGATAAGGTGGGAGAAGTAGTATGTGTCTTATAGGATCAACTTCTGTTCATGAAAGAGAAGCTGTCGAGCTTACACAGAGCTCTTCAGATCTGCTTAATGATTACAAGAGTAATGGAACCTAACACCAAGTTATTCAACCAACTAATGATCACTGCATTAGTGCAAGATTGACTAAATTAACATTATTTATAATATCCTCAAATATAATTCTCATTAAAAATGCCTTCTTCAGTATATTTAAGAGAAATTTGACTGATATTCTACCAAGCTCCTTTGACTGTAAAGCTACTGCTGGTATCTTGTTAAAAAAAAATCTTTTCTTTGACACAAATAGCTTTCTCACAATGTTTATTTGCTGAATGAAATTTAAAACTCTGGGATAGATGCAAGCTGGTCTCAAACCATTTTATAACAAACCAGTGCTATTGAGGTAAACAATTTTATCTGTGTAGTCTACAAGATGATGTTGCCTTAAAATGGCAAAAGGTAATAAAAAATGTTAAAAAGTAAACTGCACTAAGATCTGAATTTAGTGGCTCTTATACCTCAAATACCATCAAAAGGGTAAATTCAGATCTTGCATTTATGAGAATCTCATATCGTATGTGATACTGTTTCACTAACCTGCAGTGACACTAACACATGGTGGGTGCCTAGCATTACCACACATCTAGAGATAGAACAGAGAAAAGATTATCCTCAAACTATATTTTTAAATATATCTCTTCTCGTATGACTTACTTTGTACTACCTGTACTCTATTTGCTTTGGAAAAATAAACAACCTAAGAGTAAAAACACAGATCAGCCTCTCTCCTGCAGATTGGTTTTCCCACTTCCACTCAAGTAATAGGTTTATAAAAGAAGGATCTCAAGTCTTTATATTTCAAGAGATTTTTAGACTCTAGAATAGGAATATTAGATATTGGTTAATAAAGTAGTTGAGTAACCGCATGAATTCCTATCAGTTACTCAACTATACTATAGTTCCAGGGACGGAGCCAGCAGCCAGTGCGCGCTGCCCCTACTTCCGGAGAGCACCCTGCCGCCCCACACTGCTGACTCTGATACAGAGGCAGCATCACAGGGTAGCAGCAGCCTCTGGCTGTGGGGGTTACGAGCTCCTCATAGACTGAGGCTGCTGTGGGCCGGGAAGGAGTGAGAGGCAGCAGTGAAGCAGCCTCTGTCCATGGTGAGCTGAAGCCCGCTGCGGACAGTCTGCTTGGGCAGCAGCCCCTATCTGCAAAGGGGGGGGGGGGGTGGAGGGTTCGGCAGAAGGTCCAAACTCCCTGCAAACAATGGCCAGCTTCTGTATGCAAGGAGCTCAGACCCCCGGCGGACAGAGGCTGTTGCTGGGGACCAGCCTCTGCCTGCGGCAAACCCAGGCTTGCCCCAGAGGCTGCTCCGTAGGAGGTAGCAGCGTGGGGCGGTGGGTGACACTTCTGAGCTGGTGCTGGAGGAACTGGCTTTTAAGCCAGCTCCCCCAAACACCGGCTCCTGCTTCCCCATCCCTTGCTGCCTCTGCATCAGAGGCAGCAAGGGGGAGGGGGAAATGCATGTTGTCAACAAGATTAACTGGTAAGCTTAGCCTTATCAGTTAATTGTATAGTCAACTACATGTTGACACCCCTACTCTTGAAACTGAATACAGTTGAATCCGTGATCGCTAAGTTTCTACTTCACAATAGGAATGTAAAATCCCATTTAATTGGCTAGCTGGGTAAAACATATTGTTTAACTAGTTAACTGATTAAAGAGGGACAAGCAGGAGGGTGGAGGGCTCGGAACTGCGCCCCCCCCTCCCCCCCCAAGGCCTGGGCTGCTTCAGCAGATGAGGCTGCTCCATGGGATGCTGGAACAGTCCCTACCTGAGGCGGGCCAGGGCACCCCACAAGCAGGGGTTGCTCTGCTGACCGGGTAGGAGCAGCCCCTGCCCGAGGGGCACTCTGGCCTAATGTGGACAGAGGTTGCTCCAGACAGGATGCTGGAGAAGTCCCTGCCTGCGGCAGGCCAAGACGCCCAGCAAACAGGGCTGCTCCTACGTCCCAACCAGAGCAGTCCCGGCCTGTGGGGAGCCCAGGACCACCGTAAGCAGGGGCTCAGCTGGAACAGCGCCCTGCCCACGCAGGTGAGGAGCTCCTCTAGGCCCACCTGTTGAACCTTCACACCCTTACTTCATAGGGCTTTCTTAAGATTTCTAGCACTCATTTAAATGTTGCAGATTTTTCTAATTCAAGCACACGTTACTCCTTCTAGATATGGGGCTAAAAAAAGTTTAGCCTATTTTATGTGTTCTTAAAAGTCTAAGACCAGATCCTGAAGCATCAAGTGTAGAATTTACCACATTCCCAACTATTACTGAAAGAGCATTCCATACAAATCCAAAGACTACATTGATTATTTCTACTGATTTGGAATCTGAATTCACAGTTCAGAAGATTATTATGAGCACATTCTATGAAGATATATCTGAAGAACATTTGATAAATTACATACATCACCCTACCCTCCTACAAAATTTAGAGGACTGCTTATATTACACAGCCTTCACCCCAACCATCCTCTACCCCCTTAAACACACACTTTCTTCAAGTTTTGAAACTAATTCCCCATCTACTCACTCAATCTTACAAATAAGACTACCATCTGACAGATTTACAATTTCATGGGACTCCAATATATTTTAAAAAACTGAATTTAGAGATATTATACCTATCTGCTTACCAACTGTTTAGACCTGCCATTTTTATTCATCAAGGAGCATAACAGAACTAGACTAAAAATTCATTGAGGGACACACTCACTTCCCAAAAACATTTTTCTTTATTCTGTCTCAACTTCACAACAGTGTTTTCTTGTGATAAAGCACCTGCCCTACAGGAAACATACAAGGTTCTTAGAAGGGTAAAAAGAGGAAATAGGTGGGTGCAAAGCAGAAAGGGTTTTTTTAGACCTTTCTGAAAACCATCTTATGAACTCTTGAGTTGCATAGTCACTCCTTTTTCCTTAAAGGCTTGAAGATTTAGAATGAGATGTACACCTTTCTGATGCTTTTTTGCCTTTCTCCACCCTAAATAACAGATCTGACAGAAGAGTCTTTGAACAGGAACAATTTCCTTGAAAACAACTTCCAAGTATTAGGCTAACATGAACATGAAAACAAAACATACCACACTGTTTTAGAATCCTTCTACATTTTAACCATAGAACTGCTCAAAAATTTCAATTGCTACCTCAGAGGAAGCCAGTAATCCTAGAGAGAAGTTCAAAGAGTTAGTCAGTACTCCAGACTGAAAGCTTTGAAACTGACTCCGGTATTCTCCAGAGAAAGATGCTAACCCTATGGCTGGACAAGCCCTACTGCAAAGGAAAATTTTTCCATTACTTCCAAGTAGATAACTGGACATTACAAAAAAGCCTTACAGCAAAGTGTTGAAGTGAAAAAAATGGAAGGAAAAAATGTTTCCATTGTGCTTATCAGTAATGAGGAATTACATGGTGCACCTTGTAAACATTCAATTATATACTCAAAATCACCTTTAAGTGTTGCTGTCATAGAATTAATAGCATTCCACTTGACATTTTATAAATAAGTACAAAAATATTTTCAATACATTCACCTGTGATTTTTATTTATACCAGCGACTGGTCCTACCACTCATTTTTGTCACAGCAAAATGAGAAAGGCTAACTTTTCCAAAAATGAAGTTTAAAAACAAAAACACCATCAAATGCTTTAAAAAAAAAAAACCCTTACTTTAAGTTGATTTTAGTTCTTAATTGACAGTAAAAATATTTACCAACTTTTTTCAATTGTGTATTAGGATACGTGTAGAGTTCCATATATCTGGATTTTGCCATGCTTTGTCTGGTATAAACCTGTTGAATTCCAGCTCTAAGATCATCCCATATCTGATCAAGACCAATCTGTTTAAGTCCATGTGGGTTCTGACTCCTATTTGACGACATTTTGAGTTTCCTGTAAAGTCTTCCAGAGTAGCAATCTGAGATGGCTATTCCTCCATCAGATTCACAAGTAAAGTAACATTCCAAATTCAGGGACTCAAAAAGATGTTCTTTACATATGAAGAATGATATCCCCTTGCAAGATAACCTAAAAAAACAAAAGGGCAATTAGTTAACATTCACAGACATCAGATTCAATTTCCATGAGCAGCTAGAAAAAGGGATATATCATTAAGTTATTCAAAAGTGAACATTACATATTTAGAGTACTGCCTGCTAACAACATTACCAAAGCACCTATTCTTCAACAACAGAACATACTAATTAGGGGCTATTATTTTCACATAACTGTAAGCTTGTATGGTGCTTTATAAACAAATATGACAAACAAATACAACAGCTCTTGCAGCCTAAATTCGCAAAAAAAGAAGACAATGACAAAAAGAGAGGTGAGGCCCAGGTTATAGTGAAAAGTTTGAACAATGTGCATGTTTTAGGAGCTTTGTGATATTTTCCCTGCTTTTTATGACCTGCTGTACAGATGGTTACTTGGTGTGTCATATGTGAAATGCAAATCAAGAATGGACTACAATTTATGTATAAAAAGTCTGTAATTTTAAATATATACATTGAAGAGTACTGACTTTATTGTGGGCCTTCCATATCACTTTAGCAATGTTCATTAAAATAAGAATTTGGAAGACAATCACACCGTTAAACTGCCAAAATATTGATTAAATATTTTAGACGTCACTAGGGGACTGCGCCCCCTGCTTGCTACACCTGCCAACACCTGTCTCCCTGGCAGCTTGCATGGCCAGATAGAGCTTGGGGAAGCGGGCTGGGAGCGTGGGGGTCTCAGCTTGAGGATGAGTGGCAGGGCTGGGGTCTCAGCAGGGCGGTGAATGAGGGGGTTGGGGGCGTGGGGTCTCAGTGGAGGGGAAGTGTGAGGGGGCTGGGAGTGCAGGATCTCGGTGGAGAGTGTGTGTGAGGGGGCTGGGAGTGCAGGGTCTCCACTTGAGGGGATATCAGAGGGGGGTTGCGGATGAGGGATATCAGTGGAGCGGGTCAGGGGGATCAGCTAGGCTGTGGGTGAGGGGGCTGGAGGTGCAAGGTCTCAGCTTGGGGGAGTGGAGACTCATACCCTGAGTCCGCTCTGCTGAAGACACGTTTAAAACTCCCCCAGGCACGTAAAACAGGCATGGATTCACCGCTGCCCCAGGGCTTAGGTAAGCAGGGTCAAGGTGCAGGGAACACTGTGCATGCCATGCTTCTCCCACCACCTCAGCACGGAGGAGGGCAAGAGAGAGGAGGCCATGCAGCTTTTGCCTCCCCGGAGCACCGAGGGGAGGGGGGAAAGGAGGCTGCGCAGCTCCCTCCTCCCTGAGCACTAGGAAGGGGGCTGTGTCTCTCTTGCCTTCCCGGAGCACCAGGGAGGAGAAAGGGAGGAGTCAGTATGTCTCCCGCCTCCCCGGAGCACTGCCGCCTCCCCAGAACACTGGGATTGAGGGAAGGGGACCAGAGGAGCTGCCTGGAGCAAAACTTCTAGCTTGGGGGCAGGGCAGGGCAGGGCAACGCTGGTGATATGATGATGTCACTTTGTCATCTTACAGGAAAGTGTTCTATATAATATATAGAGATTAATACTCATCTGCAGCAACCATGTATACTAATGTTCTTCATAATATTCGTTATCAGTTCTCTTTTAAAGAATGCAAAGTACATACCAAACCATGGAGATCCACAAAAGCCCATTTTATTTTTTCAGAAAGTAATAAACAACAATTATAGACGTTAATCCATGAGGAATTATCATTGGCCTATGGCTAGTAATTTCTCTGAGGCATTCATTAATCCTAGCCCAGAGTAATGAACAGAAGTCTTTATTTCTTACATATGATGTAGTAGGACAATTGTATATCAATTTTTAATTCTGAATTTAAGTGGGGGGATGAAAGTCTTAAAACCTGCTGCTGAACATATTTGCACATCATTCTGAATAATACTGTATAGTATAGTGATATAGTTTATACCTGAAATTAGAAGGCCATTTTAAAAACCACACATCAAAAGAAATATCCATTAGGGATGTGAATGGTTAATGGTTAACTGGTGGTCCAGCCTGGTGGGGTGCTCCAGCCCAGTCGGCCCACCCTCGTTTAAGTGGTTAACCAGTTAAATATAACATTTAACCAGTTAACTGGTTTTAAAGTAGCACATACAGTTGCCTAGAAATTATCCATTCATCTAAAGAACTTCTCAACAGACAATTAATTACTATTCTGAAATGCACTATTAAAATAAATAAAGGTAGCTTGTTTCATTTTGGTATCTGAGTATACAATGTAAAACAGTTGGTGTAAAAGATCAACAGATATTGATGACAAGAATATAAAACTTAAATCTAACATTCCTGATCATTTTACTGATATCAATAAGCATAGTTCCAGCAAGTTTCATTAAAAAAAAAGGGGGTCAGTTTTGAGATGTTTATTGAGATACATTTCACAAAACACGTTTTGTTTTCATGCTCTCGCCCTAGCAGACATTTAATTTTCACTAGTATACACTAATTTAGAAACATGTCAATATAGCACAGGGCATTCTGTTTGAAATATAGAAACAACAGTTGTCAGTTATTTCCACATGTTGATAAGTCCTCACACAGATGTAGGTTGCCTGAAGTCAGATGTGTGTAACAGAACAGATACTTTACTTGAAATGCTTTGGGGCCCGATCAAGTTTGTTCTAATCAATTTGCGATCTGGACACTGGGGGGGAACAAAGGAATATTTCAGATTTTTTTTCCCAAATATCTGTGTAACTTATTTCTCAGGCACCTATCAACTTGAAGTGTCTGCTCTTTACATGCATTAAATTTCCCTGCATAATCTGTATTTGATTACAACATTTCAGTATGACTTGGCTAGTTTCTATCTTGAATTTCATAATTAAATGCTTATAAAATAGCATTATAATCAATTGAGTTTACTGACATTATAGACTGAAGAGGGTTGCTTCTTCTAGTTATCTGGCACAAAACTGGAAAGAAAAACAGATGTATAAGGCTACACATTGCTTGCATAGATCTTTCCACATATCACTCATTCATAGAAAAGCCAGAAGGGGAATGAGATGTTATTTGACTTAAAAGGAATAAAGAATAGCTTTCATAAGAAACATGTAGGCCTGTGTGTTGATAAAAGTAGCCACTCCTACTGATAATAAAACACACAATGCTACGGCATGTACAGCAAAAATCAGATTTTGCTATGAAGCAAGGTTGCTGTTAAATACAACTTTTTCCTATGAAAATGTAAAAGCTTTATCCTACATGTAAAGTTATTGAATGCACTACTCAAGTCTATTCTAAAATTCATACGAGAGGGCCCCTGTGTTAAATTGCAAGGTATGATCTAGTCCACAATTCCTTATATTTAAGTTTCTCTCTCACATAAGGTAATGATGATGATTAGGATTCCAAAAAGAAGAAAAACTAGATCTGTACATGCATGGCCTTCCTGCAGGATAAAAATCGATTTAAAAAAATAAAAATCAGAATTTTTACTTTAAATTTCTCATTTAAAATAAGTTACAATTAACTCTGATCACAAACATGCTATTGCTACACTTACTGTCTAATAAAAATCAATTAATAGCTCTAACAACCAGCTCTTGCTCCTTGACAGTTCTGGGCTTTCAATTTCTGTTAGTTTAGCTAACCTTTATGACTTGTTTAATTAGTTAACTAGTTTTAGAATCTACTACCCAAGTCTATAGTACAGAAAGCTTCAGTAAGAGAAATCTAGAGTTGCCACTAAGTGTCATTTTCTTATTTTATATTACATAATACATGCCTCTTATTTTGGAACATCACTGTCACAGACTGAAACGATGATGCCATAAGTCTATTCCCTATTTTACTTCACCAATAACTCAGCTTTCCCAAAGGAATCCCGTCCTATAATTATTTTCAATGGGGTTCATTTACACACAGTCTCAGCTTTTCTGGATCCAGATCTGCATCAAAATGATAGTGGGAGTAAGGAAGATGAGAACTAGCTGTAGAAGTTTCAAGGACACCATACACTTAATATTCTGAAGACTTGTCTGTTGGAGTGAATAAAATTTGAAAATTAAAAAAAAAATAAAGGAGTTTAAGGACAGTCATCAGCCTGAAACCCAGACGATTGCTTCAACTGTAAATGTGAAACATTTATGTAACATTCAAGATTTAGTTCAATAAAATATAAGGGCTACTGTGTTTGTGTGTGTGACTTAGTTCTTACCATTCCTAATGTACTGCTGCTGCACATGCAGTTTAATAGTACATAATACTTGTTATATGTATTTCCTAAATTAATAAAAATCAAGTTATCTACAAAAAATTACACAAAATATGCCCTCTTACATGTTGTAAAATGCTGTACTGAGCTGTAAAATTAACAGTGATCAGATTTCCACTATTGTTTGAAGAAATATATGAATATGTATCAGTGGGAAATTTGATATGTCTTTTTTTTGTGATGATTTAAAATGGCTTGATTAAAATCAATTCACCCTGCTTTTCTAGATAGCTTCACTCAGATTTAAAGCCCTTGAAATAAACTATGGCAAGGAAAAAACACTATGTCACGTACCAGAAACATAAATATTTATAATACTTCTGAACTTTTTATCACCATGCTATACAAAAATTAAATTTTCACAGGTATGCTGCATCAGCCCATTTTACAGATAGGGAAATAGTTCAGAGTGACTTCCTCAAGGCAATAATTCAGGAAGGCAATTACAGACCTGGAATTAGAAATCCGATGTTCTTGGATTCCAATCCTATGTTTAGTTCACCAAAACATGCTGCCATTCCAAGAAAGCACAGATTGACAGTTTAAAAGTAAAGGCTCAATATTATAAACTTAATCTGTGGGACTTCTCAGACTGGTAAGTACTAGTATCAGTCTTGAACCGTCACTGTTCTCTCTTAGGGTGCGTCTACACAGCACTGCAAACTCGAAATAAGATACGCAATTTGCGCTATGCAAATCGCATAGCTTATTTCGAGTCTATTTCAAAATAGCTTATTTCATCATTTGGTGCTGTCTACACAGTGCCAAATTTCTAAATACAGTGCTATTTCAAGACATCCCTTACTTCTCGTACAATGAGATTTACAGGGATGGCAAAATAGTGCGTCTGCTATATTTCAAAATAGTGGATGTGTTCAAAAGACACGCAATAGCTATTTTGGGTTACCTCCGGTACCCTGAAATAACTTTGCTATGTAGACATACCCTTAGAAAAAATGTTCTGGTGGACCGAGTCTAAAAGTAGGAACCAGGAACTTCTGAGTTGAAACACTACCTTGACCACTAAATTGCTGTGTGGCTTTGGCATACAGAATCTAGATTCCAGCCACACCTTCCTCCAGCACTGACTACAAGCTCCTATTCATGTTAATGAAGTGGTAAAGCAACTCCTCTTGGTGCATGCCAAGGATGCAATGAAACCAACTCAGAGTTGCGTGTGGCATGTCTTGAACAATTTTTCAGAATCTAACATTTGTTGTCTGCTGGCTGCACTGACAAAAATTTAACATGCAAAACTATAAAAAATTCCTATGAGATTAAGTTCCATAATATTCTGTCAAAGTAAGCTTAGTACCTTCTTTACCATGAGCATAAAAGACAAAGGCAAAAAAAAGTTAGACACTATCTGAAATAATGATCCTGATGGTTCAAAATAGGAAACTGAAGATAATTAATTTGCTTTTTGAGAGCATGATTCTGCATTACTGAAGTCAATATAAGTTTTGTCTTTACCATTTATAACATAGCTTTACGCCAACACAGCACTTTTCATTAAAAGCACTATCTATTCATTTCTACAGACCTTTATGACAACTTCAGCTTGGCTCAATACTCACCACCTGACAAGAATCTGTTTTAAACAGTGGAACAAACAAAATAAACATTTAGTGACGTTTCTCTGTTAGTTTCTTTCCATGAAGCAAGGGAGCAATGATGGCAATCTTCATGTGGTCTTTTCTGGTCAATACACTTTAATCTATGAGTATGACATCACTTTGTAGACTTGATTAATCACTAACTTCTCAGTCAAAATAGCAAACTTTTTCAAGAGCTACACTAATTGATTAATGGGCTAGTCCATTTGTCTACGCTGCATGCCAAAGGCTGCCAACCCCGGTCTATGCCAACTTAATATTTGGGGCCTATCTTGTTCAAAGATTAATGTTATCGCAAGGCTACTGATGGACAACAACATCAATGTCCTGGTGCTATAAGAAACATATACTGCAGAAGGCAGCTCAGAGCATCTCAAAATATCAGGATACATCCTATTCCCCAACCACAAGCATCCAGAACACTGAATGGCACCTATATCAGGCCAAAAATAAAAGACATAGCCAAAGCTTGTCAACAACAGTTTGGTATGAGTTGTGAAACTGTCAAATCAGTGAGCTGACAATATATAACATGTGTAAGCTACTTAATTAGCACTGACCCTAGCCATGTTAAATTGCATGCAATTAAGTAACTGTTTAACAGCTGAAAATCAAAGGCAGCAGTGCTGGGCAGCAGAAAGCACCCTGGGAGACTGTGGGCGCTGGAAGTTGGCTTTTAAGCCAGCTCCCCATGCATACCAGGAACCTGCATGTAACTATGAACATTAGCCAATGAGCCCAGGCTCATCAGTTAACCGTTTAAACAATTACACTTTCACATCCCTAATGGGCCCTTAAGGATACATCTAGACTATGCTGTATTTTCGAAAGAGGATATGCAAATTCCACAGGAATTTGCATATCCTCTTTCGAAAATACAGCGTAGTCTAGACATAGCCTAACAGTCATATCAAAATAACACCCATGTGAATAATTTGTCAATTTTAACTGCCATCATCCAACATGAGGCTATTAAATGAATGGCACTGTTAGCAAACATCTTGCCCACGGGCTCAATACCTTTGGGCATCTACTAAACTCTTCAACAAGGAAGTGTACATTCTGCTCAACATGGTGGAAAAAAGAATACACACCTGATTTAGATTGTGCCTCCACTCATTGCATCTTGAACTGCTCTGGATCCCTTCCTACACAATCAAAACAAGCTAGTGGCAGTATCTTTAGCTTTGCACTCCTCATCATTAGCAATTTACCAGTTCCATGCTGGAAACTGAGGCAGCAGTGGCGGGAGGAATGGACAGGAGGAAGCTGGTACACATGGGGAGCCGCCTCCCGCCCTCCCCCGTTACTGCTGCCTCTGACAGTTTCCAGCATCAGAGGCAGCCTATATCAGAGGCCACAGCATGGGGGGAAGGGAAGGCAATTCCCTGGGAAGCCACCCCCTAACCCCACCCCATATGTAAACATATAACCTCAGAAATTTTCAGTGATTACATGTTTACCTAAATAAATACATTTTAACTAGGGACAACCTATAGGTTAATCCACACAGTTAAATTTTGCCCTGCCTTACTGCTGCCACTTCCACTCCCTTCCATGCCCATGCCAGCTCCTAGTATAAGTTAATGCAGACCACCCAAAGAAGTTAATGATGCAATGTTTTGAAATGACGCATGTTTTACAGGAATACTATTGTTAATTAATTTCTTATAAATGAAAAAAAATGATCACTCATGGACTAACTTCCCTTTTTATTCCATTCTTTATTTGACGGTAAATTAGTGCTTCCAGTTTTAAACATATGCCACACAATTACATTTACTGACACAGAGCAATGCTAAGGCATTAAATCCTTAAGTTACTGATACATCACATTTTCCCTCCAGCTTAAGCCAGATACTTAATTGTGATAAGAATGTTAAATTTAGATCAATCAACTAATCGAATAGTCGATGTAATTTGCATTGACTATTCAATTAGTCAATAAGGGCACCTCTACCTTTGAAATGTAGCAAGAGCCCTACCGGCTCTTGCTACATTTCAAAGGTGGAAACACTTCAGGGACCATGGCCAGTGGGGGATTGTTTGAGTCCCCCTCTGGCCCCATGCTCCCTGCTTCTGAAATGTACAGGAGCCCCAAGAGGGCTCCTGTACATTTCAAGAGCAAAGCACCACCGGGAGCTCGGGACCAGTGGAGGACTGTCCCCAGCCAGGCCCAGGCTCCCAGCAGCACTTCTGCTTTTGAAATGTAGCAAGAGCCCTGCTCTAGCTACATTTCAAAGGTGGAAGCACTGCCAGTTCCCCGCTGCGCCCCTACCCTTTTTCCCCACTGAAAAGGTTCTGGGGGGAATCGGTTTTTAAGCTGGCTTCCCCCCAGCTGTCCCTCTCTGATGGAGGCAGCAAGGAAAGGGGGGGGGGCGAGTGATTAGTTGAGTCACTAATCGACTAGTCGATTTTCTGCATGGCTCAGAACTTATATCTGACAAAAATATCATTTATTCTGTAAGATCAGATGACTATTTCCAACAACTTTTGCTGTTTTAAAAATTTATCTTTGCCTTCCAACTGCTCCTAATTGTTGCTACACTTTGTCTATACCAAAAAAGTGCACCATTTTAACTAAAACAGTTTATAAGAAAAATCAAAGCAAGTTCTCAATATTGACCCCCTTAAGCCCTGTTTATGTCACTAAGATGTTGTCTACATTGCCAATTAAACAGCAAAATTGTTATTGTTCACAGGTGTTCACACACATCCTTCCCCACCCCATCCTCGAAAAAAAGGAACAAAAATTTTGTAGCAGCAAGTGGCACTTCAAACAGCACGTTGTCTACAGGAGTAGGGATGTTAAAATTAGATTAGTCAACTAATCAAATAGTCAATGGAATTTCCATCGACTATTCGATTAGTCAATAAGGGCACTTCCCCTTTGAAATGTAGCAAGATCCCGCTGGGCTGTTGCTACATTTCAAAGGCAGAACTGCCACACAGCCTTCCACCTTTGAAATGTACAAGAGCCCCAGCGGAGACTCTTGTACATTTCCAAGATTGAAAGGCTGTGTGGAGCCTGGGGGCAGCAGGGGACTCTCCAAGTCCCTTGCTAGCCCCAAGCTCCATGCGGCACTTCTGCTTTGAAATGTACAAGAACCCCAGCGGGGACTCTTGTACATTTCAAATGTGGAATGCCACTGCTGCACCCCTTCCCACTCCCACAGAGCTGGAACTGGGGGAGAACCAGCTTTTAACCTTGCACCCCATTCTCCTTCCCCCCCCCCCTTGCTGCCTCTTTCTGATGGGGGTAAGCGACTAGTCGACTAGTGTGTTGACTATGTGATAAGCTTTTGCTAATCGATTAGTCACTTATATTCCTATACAGGAGTGTTCTCCTGTTGACAACACAAACACTGGCTGAAGGGGGTTTAGGTATTTTGTTGGCAAAAGTGCTGACAAATTGTGTTTATGCTGAAAGCTGTGTAGCGTAGACATAGTGTAAATTAAGCCTGCAGCAGAGATTAACTAAACTGATTTTTAAATTGATTTACTTAAACATTCATTTTTGCATTAAACTTGTTATACTAGTACAAGGATTTTAGCAGGTACATATTTTCAAAGAAAAGAAAGGAATTTGGAAGAATACATGTAATAAAGAGTAATTTGTGTTCAGATTAAAAATGGCGCGTATTTTGAATGAAGACGCTCAGCTGTGGTCCCATTTCTTACCTAACAATACATGAGCTGAAAGTATTTTTGAGACATCACTAGCACATAAAGTGGGCTAAAGAAATGCAGCTCCCTGTTTCAATTAAAGTGTTAATGTAATTATTCTCATCATTGCTAACAACTCCAACAGAGCCATGAGGAATCCTGAACCATGAATTTTTTATTCTCAAAGATTATTCAGGTGTTTAATTTTGTTTGTGTGTGTTTCAAGATCTTCCCCAAAATGGTTTCATATTACAGAGAAGAATTGTTTTTTGGAAGATAATGTTTCTAAGGTTCTCTTTAGAAAGCCAGACTTCTATAATTTAGTTTTTACAGAATATTGGTCATCTTTTTCCTTTTTCTTAACTGTATGTGTCCCCCTTTCTTCTCTTTCACCCCCTCTATTTTGGCTTCTTTTCCAATCTTTGGTTTTTCAGGCATCTTCCAAAAATCCTTTTGTCTTCTGAGTCTCCCTTTTCCCCCCACCTCAAAAATTCATGCATCTCAATAACTTTCTTGGTAAAGAGGCCTGAACCATGACTTCCTCCAAAGCTCCTTCAATTCCTCTGAGGTAGGTATTTGACAGAAAATGAGGCACATCTTTCCTTCAGAAGTTGAGTAGGTTTCCTTAACAGCATATCAAGCCTGTGCTAATAGAAGCAGCAATGGTCTAAACTTTGTATTGAACTCTGATGATCTACAAAAGATGACTGGATGAGTTGAGCCACTACCAACACATTTGGCTTGCACATCTATCACTTAGTTTGCACATTTAATCTCACTCAATATCCCACATTTTGTGTTGTGGTTCTCTCAGGGAGAGAAGAGGTACCAATCTGTGCTGCTGGTCTATAACACAGCACTTCCCCACAGCTTTATTAAATTGGGCAGAATTGCAATTTCCATTTGCTGCTCCTGATGGTACCAGTCAGTAAATACTAAATGCAAGAGCAGCAACACAGGAACTTTCAGAATGTGTGGAAGCAAAACCATAAAATTCCTAAACCAACCATATCCGCTGCCTCAGGTTAATTTCTCCTGAATTAAAGCACAATATATATTTTTTAACTCAAACCACGGCACTTTCCTTTGGTAGACATTTTCCATTGACATGAGACCACAGAGCTATTCATGAATTTACATACTACATTTAAATAGTCAAGCAAAACATAGTGAATTAAACACAGAAGTGTAGCCTCAATACTAAGTTCTATTAACATCACTTAAGAGCTTATTTCATCACAAACACAAAAGATTTAAAAAATCCATTTTACACCAATGTATACTAAATACAACTTAAATGCACAAAAAAGTTAATCTGAGTTCAGTTAAGGTTGAAATTTTGTCCTTCATAGAATCATAGAGCTGGAAGAGACCTCAGGAGGTCCTTAGTTCAACCTGTTTCCCTATATTTTGCTGAATTATAGCTGAAACTGAATTTTAGCATTATTTAGTCTAATTTCTGAACAATTTCATTATGTAAATTTTACAGATAAGCATTCTACTGAATTCATCTGCTGCTCTCAGTTTCTAGAAAGCCTCCCTGACCCCTGCTGGCTGTTTTTATATCAACAGCAGAGATTGAAACCAGAAGCAGTTGCATACAGAATAATAGAAATGTAGGGCTGTTCAGGCAGCGCGCACGCCAGCTGTTTTGGGAAGGGAAGTGCAGTCGCATACTTCCTGGAACCCAGAGGTGCTGCAGGATTGCCAGGTACTGGTCCCAGATGCTCCTGTCCCCTGCCCAGACTCCCCATGAGTACCCTGTCTCCTGCCCCCAGCAGCACTATCCCCAGCACCCAGCAGCACCCTGTCCCCAGCCCTAGCACCAGCACCCTGCCATCCACCCTAGCTCCCAGCACCAGCCTGTCCCTGGCCCCAGCACCCTGCCACTCACCCCAGGACCCTGGCCCTGGCCCCACCACCCTGCCACTCACCCCAGCACCCAGCAGCACCTTGTCCCCAGCCCCAGCACCCTGCCATCCACCCCAGCCCCCAGCAGCACCCTGTCCCCAGCCCCACCACCCTGCCATCCACCCCAGCACCACCCTTTCCCCGGCCCCAGCACCCTGCCACCCACCCCTGCACCCAGCACCACCCTGTCCCCAGCCCCAGCACCCTGCCACCCACCCCTGCACCCAGCACCACCCTGTCCCCAGCCCCAGCACCCTGCCACCCACCCCAGGACCCAGCAGCACCCTGTCTCCAGCCCCAGCCATCCACCCTAGCAACCAGCACCACCCTGTCCCTGTCCCCAGCACCCTGCCATCCACCCTAGCACCCAGCACCACCCTGTCCCCAGCCCCAGCACCCTGCCATCCATCCCAGCACCCAGCAGCACCCTGTCCCTGGCCCCAGCACCCTGCCACCCATCCTAGCACCCAGCAGCACCCTATTCCTTGTCCCAGCACCCTGCCACCCACCCTAGTGCCCAGCTGGACCATGTCCCTGACCCCAGCATCCTGCTCCAGCACCCCGCCACCTTTGCCAGCAACCTGCCACCCAGCAGCACCCTCCCCCCAGCCCCAGCACCCACTAGCACCCTGTCCCCTGCCTCCACCAGCACAGTTGGGACCACATTAGTGAGGCGTGGGAGTTTTGGAGGGGGTTTTTTTTTGCATCTCACTTGTGTGGCCCCAACTGACTTTTCTGTGGATCAGTGACTTCTGACTCAAAACAGGTTCCCCGCCCCTCTCATAAATAAAGACGATGCTAAAACCTTTTGACTCTGACATATTTTATTTAAAAATGAAGCCTGGCCAACATGCCCCCAATTGGGGTCAAATCCCCATCTCATTGCAGCATCATAACACTCCTGCACCACCTGACCCCAAATCTGAGCCTATCATACACTGGAAGCCCCTGTCCTGAGCCTCTTACATCTCCAAACTCCTGTATCCCCACATCCTCAGTCTTCTGCTACAACACTCCTGCACCATCCAGACATCACAAATCTGTGTCCTGAGCCCATCATAGTCACAGCCTCCTTGCCCTGAGCCCCTCACATATCCAACCCAAACTCCTGCACCCTCATATCCACAAGCCTGTGACTTGCTCAGCACCCCAACCTTCCACCTGAGCCCAACACTCCCCAGCCTGGAGCCCTTTCCCCAAGCCAGCATCCCCTTCTCCTGCATCCAAATTCCCTCCCAGATCTTGTACTTCTCGCCCCTTCCCACACCCAAATCCCTCATTCCCACCCCAGAGCCCGCACCTCTTGTCTCAACCCAGTGAGAGTGTATAAGGGCTGAGTATAGCAAATGATGGAGAGGAGGGGAACAGAGAGGATGGGGCCTCAAAGGGGTGGGGTCTTTGGGAAGGAATGTGACTTTCATGCATTGGTGGGTTCCCTTCTTTTTTTTTCTTGACAAACCTAGGGGTTCCTTGAAATTCTGAAAAGCAGAAAAGGGTTCCATGGCCAAATAAAATTGGGAAACACTGGTCTAACCTAAATCTCCCCTGCCACACATTAAGCCCATACTGCCTTGTCCTAACTTCAGTGAACAAAGAACAATTGATTACGATCTTCTTTATACTAGCTCTTAACATACTGAAGACTTATCAGACACCTTTCAGTCCAGGGCTACTCAACACATGGGCCACATGTGGCTGGCAGGCCGTTTGTTTGCGGCCCGCAGTGCAGTTTGGGTTTACGCGGGGCTCGACATGTGGCCCGCGGGTGGGAGCCAAAACAAAAAAGTAGCCAATATAATGGTCTTCTATTGATATGCATTTTAGTTGTTGAATTCCTGGACTGTCATTGCTCATTAAAAGTCCTGTCTTATAGATGGAAATCGGGTAAATACTGCATTTTATTAATATCAGCCGAACCAACTTAAATGGGGCCTGTGTGTTGTGTAGTCTTGCCTTAAACTTTATATTTATGCCCGTCAGTGTGAAAGAAGCTATTTGCATATATATGCAACCACACTTAAGTTGCGGCCCTCGGCATGTGCCACATCATTGTGGCCCCCGGGGCTTCCAAAGTTGAGTAGCTCTGCTTTAGTCTTTTCTAAAGATTAAACATGCCTTTTTTTTTAAAAAAATCTTTACTTAAGTCACGTTTTTAAACCTTTTATCACTTTCGTTACTCCCCTCTAGACTTTTTCCAATTTGTCCATATATTTCCTAAAGTGTAGCACCTGGACCTGGACACAAACTCCAGCTGAGGCTGAGTAAAGCAGGACAACAACAGGAGTGTCATGTAAGGCAAGAAAGATGAAGGCTTATATCATTCTGGGGTGTATTTTTTTTGCATCTGCATCATGCTGCGGACTCATTTTGTGATCCTTTTTAGCGATACTACCACCTAGCCAGTTATTCCCAATTTTGTGTTGTACATTTAATTTTTCCTTCATAAGGGCACTGGGAACTTATACCAGCATGCCTAAATCTCCCAGGGGTGTGAAAAATCCACACCCCTATGGTGACCTAACCCCAAGTGGGATAACACTAGGGTGTCAGAAGAATTCTTCCTTCAACATTGCTATGTCCTCTCAGGAACAATGATTACCTATACCAACAGGAGACTCCTCCCTTTGGTGTGAACATCATCTACACTTAAACAACTAAAGCACCACAGCTACTACATTGGAGTATGCACCAAATAAAATACTTCATATCCATCTTTGCTGAATATCATCTTTTAATTCAGATCAATTCTCTAGTTCAGTGGTTCCCAATCTTTTTGATACTGGGGACCAGTAAACCCGTTCACAAGCTTTAGGAGGACTGGTAACATTTATTTGCATATTCATTAAGCAAATAATGAATATGCAAATAAATTGTTTCTGATCCTCCCAAAGCCCACAGTGGACAGGATCGGGCCCGGTTGACTGCCCTGGGCGGTTTCCCGATCCCAACCCCGAGGTATATATTTTACCCCCGTTTGGGACTGGTAAGGTTAGAAGGTCCCTCTCAGGCCTGCTGGGTGACTCAGCTTGTATGGGTCCTGGAGATCAGGTGAGTAGCCGCGTGTCCTCTCCCCGAGTCGTGCCTGCATTCGTGGGTGAAACCGCGGGCCGCACCCTGCCCCGGGGCGTGTCGCCGGCCGTACCTGTCCGGCGGGTTGTTCCAGCCCCCACCCCCGGCCCCAATCACAGCCACTTTATCAACCAGTGCCGGCTCCCCCAGCTGCGTCCAGCACCAGGCTTTCTGCATCAGTGCGCACGGCCTTCTCCCTGGGTCCTAGCGCCCACCAGATCTAGCCACGAGCATCCCCGGCAGAGGGCTCTCTCCCAAGAATCGTGCACAAAAATTTTTATGAGGACGGGTATTTTTTTTTCTAAGAATTGGTACTGGGCCGCGGACCACACTTTGGGAAATGCTGCTCTAGTTCATCAAAGTCATTATGATTCTAATTCACAGCATTTGCATTGCTGTCCAGCTTGGGGATACCTGCACACTCTCCATATCATTATCCAAGACATTAATGAAAATACGTAACAGTACAGGATAAGGATGTTAAGGACTAGTCAACTATCCGATAACCAAATGCTTGACCATGAAGTTTCCGTGCCATGAGGGGAGAGACTCCAGGTTGGGGTGCTGCAACTGGATGTAATCTTCAGTGATGAGATCAGGATGGAGAGGGAGGGGTATT
Organism: Pelochelys cantorii; assembly: GCA_032595735.1. Lineage (NCBI taxonomy): Eukaryota > Metazoa > Chordata > Testudines > Trionychidae > Pelochelys > Pelochelys cantorii. Next base: position 163,162,350 of record CM064327.1, read on the forward strand.
GGCCTGTCTACCAACAGCCTCAGCACCATGGTGAACCAATGCTGCCAGGACTATGTAGCGCTATGCAAATGAGCATCACCTTGTCCTCAAGATCTTGAGGAAAACCTTGCGTACTGGAGGAAGGGTGGGAACACACATATCAACACTTATGCCATGGAGCCAGGACTTTGGTTCTGGAAAGAATAGAACGAATGGTACTTTCTGTTGTTTCTTGTCATGAAGAGGTCTATATTAGGGATGCCAACATGTAGCCATTTCCATGATTAACCAATAAGCCTGGGCTCACCGATTAATTCTAATGGTTACATGCGCGCACACCCTTGCTGCCTCTGTGGGGGTCCTGCAGAGCTGCCTCCCCCCCCCACTGCATCCCACAGAGGTGGGAAGGAAGGCAGGAGCCATTGCTCACAGGGAGACGGATTAAAAGCTGGCTCCTCAGGAGCACAGCTGCTGCCTGGCCCTCTACATGTAAACGTGTTAAGGGTGTTAAAGACTAGTCGACTATCCGATATGCATTTGCTTATCTGATAGTTTTTTGACTAGTCGATAGGCACTTCCGCATTCCTCCTTTGAAATGTACAAGAGCCCCCGCTGGGAGGAATGCAGAACTCCATGTACAGCTCGGGACCAGCAGGAGGTCCCGCTGACTCTGGGCTGCACGCGGGTGCCTTCTTTGATATGCACAAAAATCCCCAGCAGGGAACCCAGGATCAGGGGGAGGCCTCGCGTCTTCAGCTGCCCAGGGAAGGAGTGGGGGGAGGGCACATGGCTCCCGACCTGCAGCAGAGAGGAGGCAGGATGGCTGAGGGCAGAGGGGGTGGCAGGACACAGAGTGACATCATGACACCACTCTGTCATCCTGCAGAAAATTTCTTTTATATATAGAGAGAAATTACTATTGCAGGTATATATAAGTTTAATTAAAAAGCAGATCCAATAGTGATGTTTTCAATTAATCCTAGAATAAAATGTACAAACTAGGGATGTAGTGACTCGACTAGTCACCTTCTCCCTTTCCCCCGCGGCTGCCTCTGTATCAGGAGCAGGAGCCAGTGTTTCGGGGAGCTGGCTTAAAAGCCAGTTCCCCCCAGCACTGTCTCCATGCAGGGGGAGGCAGAGGTGCAGCAGCGGACCCTGAGCAGTCTCAGCTCACGCTGGATCCCAGACACTGTGCCTCTGCTTTTTAAATGAAGTAAGAGCTGCCAAGCAGAGCCACAGTGTTCTGGGACGAGGCACGAGCCAGGACAGCTGAGTCCTGCCTTGTGCCCAGTCCCAGACCACTGCGGCTCTGCCTTTTATACCAGGCTCTTACTACATTTAAAAAGCAGAGGTGCAGCATCTGGGATCAGGCAGGAGCTGCAGTGAACCTCTTTATCGACTAATCGAGTAGCTGAAGGAAATTCCATTGACTATTCAATTAGCTTACTAACCACTATTTAATATCCCTTGTAGAAATTGAAAGATGTTACAAAAGATTAAATGTGTTCCAATCCTTTATTTTTTGTATGACATTTAAAAACATCAACAGTAGGGATGTTAGATAATAGGTATTTGAACAGTCGTGTAACCCCATGAAATCTTTGCGGTTACACGACTATTTGATAGTCCCCTAGGGCAAGGCCAGCAGCCAGCATGCTCCCGGCCCCACTCCCAGGCCCAGACTCACCGTGGACAGAAGCTACTCTGGGAGATGCGGAACAGCCGCTGTCTGTGGAAAGCTTAGACCCCCACAAACAAGGGCTGGTACCTCAAAACAGCCTCTGCCCATGGCAGGCCTCATAGAAACCTCCTCTCCACTTCCCCCACACTACCACCTTTATACTGCAGCACGGTGGGGGGAGAGCGGGACCATGGAGCCAGTGCTGGGGGAAAGCAGCTTTGTATCAGAGGCAGCAGGGGGGGGGGGGAATACAAGTAGTCAATAGGATTAACCAATAAGCATACGCTTATTAGTTAATTGTCGACTATTCGTTGACATCCCTACTTATCAGACTACACAGATTCCATATGACCATCTAACAGTGAACCTTCTAACTGATAATCCTTCCAAAAGCAGACTAACCAAAGTGGAAGATGAGGGGATGGGGAAACTACAGTAATTTTGTCCCAGATTCTCAAAAATAGCAAATAAAAATTGTGTTATTAACATGAGAAAGGAAGTGTGGTGCTAGTCCCGAGCAACCTGAGATATCTGTGGCTCTGCCACAAACTTCCTGTGCCCGTGTTTCCTAATCTGTAAAACAGGATTATTACTTTTCCAACCTCTAAGTAATAGTAACTCAGGCTTGTAAACCCTTCACGGTTCTCAGATATAAAGCACTATGGATGCAGAATGTATTATATTAACAAGTCAGTGTAAAATCTAAATTAGACTTATAATTATGGATGCTAGATACCATGTATTTTAGTAATCATGTAGCCACAACAATTTTTAGCAGTTACACAGTTACCAAAATACTCCCTGGAGGTGGGACCTGCAGCCAGTACACTCCCGGTGAGCCCTGCACCACCCACACTGCTACTAGCGGGGGGGGGGGGGGGGGGGGGAGGTTTCCCTGTAGTCATTTGGATTAACTGATAAGCCTAGGCCCCCCCGCCCCGCCATCAGCCTCCCACCATGGCCTCGCTGCCAGCCTCCTGGCCAGCTTCCCCCTGCTGCTGGCCCTTCCACATGCTGGGCTCCTGGTCTCACCGTGGCAGCCCCGCCACTGCAAGGACAGCTCTGCTGCCGGGCTCCCGGCCTTGCGGGGCAGCCCCTACTCCATCTCATGAAACAATATTTCCTCCCGCAAGGACTGGAGATAGCCAAGACATCTTATAATGCTACATTAAATGGTACTGTGAAAAGCCTGACGCAGATATGTTGTTTCACTTCTGGTACTAGTGCCAGTGTCACTCCACCAGTGGGAGCCCCAGTGCAGACTGACCTTGACAACTTCACCTCCATGTTATTTAACCCTGCTCACAACAAGTCTAGGCTGCACAGCAGTTCACACACCAGTAGCCAATCTGTATTAGTTCTCCCAATGGACAATCATAGTGAAACATTTTACAAAAAAATGCTAGTAAGACTAGCTCAACAGCTTTCTCTCTCATTTCTTAAGCTATTTCCTTTTATTTCTTGCTAATAAATGGAAAAAACAGAGCAGTCACTGTGATGGATTAAAAAGAAATCCTATGCAATCCCTATCTAATATAAGACTACAACTTTTAAAAAAGCTTGGAACTAGTTATTGGCACAGTTGGCTCAAGTCGCCATTTGCTTTCATTTACCTCATCTGCACAATTCATGAATTGTGGCAATTAGCAATGTTTTGCCCCTACCAGAGGCCTAGGGTAGCACATGGTTGTCTTTCTGAAACTGATTTACACATTTTTATAGTGGTACCAGGAACTCCATAACTTAAGTTTATTACTGGTTTCACTAGTTCCTTTCTATCTTTCATGTACTCAAACTACAGTGGAAAACCCTAAAAATACACAATCCTATGTGCTGCTGATATTGTTCTGTGTGCATGTCTTTCAGACTCTGTGTCCCTTCCTGAGGGAATACACGTCCCCAGATTTTTCCTAGAATTCATAGATACAAACAAGATTATACATTGTGGTAAATACAGACTCTCAATCATGGCTGCAATAGAGCAAAGCTGTGCAGGCACAAACAGAACTTTTATTACTAACATCAGTAATGTGACTGTGGCACCAACTAGGGATATAAGCATCAAGCTTAATAGGTGATGCTTACTGGTTGTAGCTAACTATTAACTGGTGGAGGCTAGAGCAGTTTCCCACCTGCCAAAGGCAGGGGGCTACTCCAGCCGCATGGGGGCGCTCGCCCTGGACAGGGGCTGCTCCGGTTATCCATGGACAAGGTTGGGCTGGAGCAGCCCCTGCCTGGAGCTGGGGGGGTGGATGCTCCAGCCCAGCCTCTGTGGGTGGGCAGGGCTGCTCCATCCTAGGGGGCTGAAGTGGCCTCCCCCACCCAGGCCCCCTGTAATCGGTTATCTGGTTAAAATGCCATTTAACGAATTATATATCCCTGCCACCAACAGACTATAAAATCCTCAAACTTGTTGCACACAGCATTTATATCTATCTATGGTAGGAAAATGACCCTTTGTTGTCAGCAATGGATATGTCTCCCTTTCCCCCATCCTCTAAATCTAGTTGAAAATAATTGAATTGCTGGTGCACATAGAACAAAATTGTTTTCAGTAATACTAGAGAAAGTATAAAGGAGGCATGTTAAAAGTCATTTTGTCGACTAGCAGTTAAATTACATCCAGTGCCAGCAGGGATAAGTACAGGTGTATGCTGGTGACCACCGTCACCAGTGAATCATTCCTTAGTAGAATATGCCTATGTTTCATGTACTCAAACTAACAATCCAGCACCAGAAAAATGTAATTGATGAATATTTAATAAAACATATTTAATATATCCTTAATTATTACATTATAAAACCAGCACAATTCTATATGTTAGTATTTTATATAGCAAGTTCATCCATTATCTTTTTGCACATTATCCACACATGCAGTATTTTAATTTAATCATGCATGATGCTTAATTCTGTCTGCAATATTCAAGTTACAAGGCTAAAGCAATCAAGGTTAACAGATTAGGAAACTAACAGTGAAAAGAGGAGCAGGGCAAAGTGGTCAACTACACAGAGGAACAATTGGCAATTTTTAAATCAGGGTTGGCTGTTTTTCTAGAAGCTATGCTCTAGTCCAAACAGGAATTATTTCAGGGAAGTTCTATATCGTGGGTTCCCAAACTGGGGGGCGTGAACAAATTCCAGGGGGGACGCGAGGCGACTCAGCCTGCCTTCCCCCCAATCAAGTTTTGCTGCCCTATTCAGTTCCTTTTTTCCTTTTTTTTGCTCAACAAGTTTTGCTGCTATTTGGAAGGGGGCGGGAAGGTTTTTCAAAAATCAAAAAGGGGGGTGTGATGCCAAAAAGTTTGGGAACCACTGTTCTATATAATGAAGGTCAAAGTACATGATCACAGTGGTTCCTTCTGGCCTTATCATCTACGAATCTCTTGAACCACAAAATCAGAGAAGCAACCAATTTGAAAGAGGGTCATCTCAGGTCAACTCTATGAAATCCCATTCTTTACCCAAAAAATACCCAGGTTAAAGATCGTGAAAGTGGGCCAATTTACTACACATTTGCTTTTGAAGAAGAAAAGATTCCAAGAAGTTTTTTCTCCTGAACATCTCTCCCTCCCCCAAAATCACAATACTGTAATAGAAATAATTTCGGAGTTGGTATTTTATACTAACTCCCCATTTTCTCACTATTCCCCCCCCGCCCCAACTTCTCCAAAATAGCAGATTTTTACAAAAGTGCCAGACGGACCAGATTATTATCTACAGATAAAAAGTAATACAAAAGAGAAAAGCGATATGTGCAGTAACTAAAAATTGATTCAGGGTACTGGAAGGGATTGTTAAACTAGTTAGTTATTATAAGACAACTGAAAACATAAGTTTGGGCCAAATATAAAAGATATGGAAATTGGTGTGCCCAGATTGGATAGAAAAAGGTGTTAACAAATTAAGCCAACATTAAAAAAAGGCAAGGCAAGAGAATACAAGTACAAAATAGGGGAAGATGGTATACAGGTTCACAGAAAAAAGGAAGAAATGTAATGGGACCATAATGAGGGATCTTAGGGAAAGATGAGAGCAAGTAAATAAGATGATCAGCGCAAGAAACAGTTTTTGGAGGAAGAATTACAGCAGGGGAATAATTATGGTGGATGACTCCTCTGCACGGAGGGGCAAAGAGTGATTAAAGGGATGGGGAAAGGATCCCAGTTAAAGGAAAATGAATTACTGGAAGGCTGTGCGACAGAGGTGGTAGTGGATGGCAGAATGTGAACTAAAGCATTTTTAGGGTTATCAATGAGGAACACAGAAGGCTGTAAGGATAAAGCCACTGGGTAGTGGCAGAATATTAAAGGTCAGCCACTGGGGATATAGGAAAAGTCGGGGGCTTTGGGGAAAGTCTTTAAGGGGGCTTTAGGAGTGGAAGGAGGGTGGAGAAAACTGGGATGATAGTACTGGGGTCAGAGATGATACCAAAGTCTGGCAGTCACTGAGGGTTGGGTTGAGGAAAGAGCTGTGGAAGAGAATATTCTGGAGTGACTGGGATAATGTTGGGAGTGAGGGGGCCTGCCCACAGGGGGCGAGGAGGCCAGCCACTGAGGTTGCCCCTGCGGGAGGAGAGGCTCCAGAAACAATACTGAGGCGTTGTGGCACCTGCCCCCTTGAGCAGGAGGCTCCTGCGCCCACACTGGGACCAGGGCGGGGAGGAAGGGGCAGGCTCGGGGGAGCCCAGGGGCGATACGGGAGGGGGGAGCAAGCGGGGCAGCCCCGGGAAAGGCATTTCCAGTGCGTAGTTCCAGGCCTCTGAGCAGCGGCCGGGCCGGAGCCAGAGGAGCCGGATCTTGGCCCGGGCTCGGCCCTACCGGGCCAGGGGCACAAAACGCGCCGGCAGAGCGCAACGAGCAGCGGCTGCGGAAGGACTCCGAGCCGGGCCCCGCAGCCCGGCCGCCGCCCCGCCGCCACCGGCCTCACTGCGACACCGCGGCGCCGCCGAGGCCTCGGCACTCACCAGCATCGCGCGTCCCGCAGAGTCAGGCCCGGCCGCGCCGCGTCCGCCCGCCCCTTCCGCCTCCGCCAGGCCCCGGATCCGCCGCCTCCCTCCCCGCGCGGCCCCGAGCACCGCCCCCGCCGCACAACGCGCCCCGCCCCGCCCGCCCCGCCCCGCTGGCAGACGCGCCTCCGGGCTCGTCCGGCCCCAGCGAGCGGGACGCGGCCCCGCTCCGCACCCGCAGCAGCGTGGGGGGGGGCGCACCTCTCCCAGCACAGGGAGACCGCCCAGCACCCACCTGCCGACTCCCGCCCGGGCGGGGGGTGTCCCCAGCACTCACCCCCTCATCCCCAGCGGGAGAGCGAGCCACATTGCCCGATATGGACAGAGTGGGGGAGCCTCCTCCCCATCGCAATAGGCTGGAGGGAGAAGGCGGGGGGGACTAACTCAACAGCTGCACTCCCGCCCAGACACAGCACCCAGGAGATTGGAGGCTGATCTTCCTCTCCCCCGCCCTCCCCAGCCAGCCTTGGAGAAGAGGGAGGAGATGTCTAAAACACCCTTCCCCAAGTTAATCGCTCATATTGGTCATAGAGTCCTCCAGTGAAGGATGGATGGAACATTGCATTTTGCTATCAGTATGGCTCGTGGGGAATAGCCGGTGTCCACAAATTCACAGAAACTGGGGGAGGGTGGCTATAAGTCAGGCCTGTTACTTTATTGACTGATGAGTTGGGCCAAAGTGGCAAAAGTCCGGTAGTGGCCACAGGTTTGTTTGAGAGAGAGACTCTCTCCTGTCCCGTTGATTGGGGCACATGCTGACGCTTCAGGTCCCTATGTTATTTACAGACATTTAAGTGAGCTCTGGAGGATGTGATGGGGGTAGGGGTAATGTATTGCCTCACTGGGTAAGTAGAAGTCATCTTACTATAGCAGACAGGAATTATTGGAGGAGACGTTGAAGGCCTGGTGTTGATATATGACATTGGGCTGTAACATTTGCAGTTATTGCAAGTCGGGTTGAACTTGAGCAGTGTTTGAAGAGGTTACTTAGTTCAGTAGTTGTCATTTGCTCCCTATAAATGATACCCTCTCACAGTGTTGATAGCATTATGCTGCCTTTCTCAAGACAGTAACCCCTCTGCAGTTACTAATAACTAACTGTAGGGCATATCTTGCAAAATTGAGAACATCCTGAGAAAGTGTCAGTTTGGATAATACGCTGACTGCCTGCAGTGCCCATACCATTTCAGTTGGGTATCATATATTCACCGTCTGTCCCAAACTGTTTCCTGTTACTCGCTGTGACTGACCTATGCTCACTAGCATAAGTTTGAGGAGGCTACGTAACCCTGCAATATAGCTCCTCCAAAATGAATGTCAATAAAATATTATACTGTCAAACTCATTCATTTTGTTTATTCCATACTGTATAAAATAGCGAGTGTAGATTATTTTTGAGAGGTAATGGTAGTGATGCTATTTTTAAAAAATCTTTCTTTGAAATCAAGCTTCCTTGGTACCATGAATGGAGATAGAAAAATAATATTCTTATTTCTGTTACAGAAGCACCTACAGCCTACTGAGACTGAGCTCAGAGGCTCTTTATCCTTCGCACTATACACACATGTAGTGAGATACAGTCTTTTCCTAAAGAGTTTATCATCTAAACAGTCAGGACAGGTAAAAGTTGGATGGGATGCCAGAGGCACAGATTAGCAAAGTAATTTGCCCAAGAACACATAGCAGATCAATGGTAGAGCTGATAATGGAAACCATGTCTTCTGGCTCCCAATTCTATGTTCCATCAAGTGGACTACATTGCCTTTAAACTTAGAGTTAATCAATTAAAAACCTTTAAATATATTAAATAGCTTTACGTACACCAAGATGATACAATTTTTATATAACTCAGATATATGAAATTATGTTTAAGTAATTTTGCATAATTAAATGCATTCTTCTGAAGAATAACAGAGAGATATGAACTACTGAAGGCCAGAATTCAGTGTAATTAAAGAGGTTCCACTGAAAAAGGAGAAGGAACAGGATTTAGGGATTCAGGGTGCCCACACTCTTCTGTGCACCTGAAAATTTGGCTCTGGAAGGCCTCTGCACCCTTTCATTACAAACAGTGCAAATACAGATCCACTGGTCATTTTCCTCTGCAGACAGCAGTCTAGATTCTGATCTGAGTTAGGCCAAAGAAAATCTGGAGTAACTTCTCTGAAGTCAATGTAATTACTCTGCTTTTACACCAGTGTGAAGGACATCATAATCTAGCCCAGGGAGTGCAACACTCAGAGTATATTATGGTACAAATTGTGCAAAAAGTAGAGTTACAGGCTAGGGGAGCATATTCCTTTTCACCCAAAAAGTATCAGCTCACATTTTGGCATCATAGGCTGTGCACCATTTTCAAAATTTGGCAGTTTAAACTCCCCACAATTAGCTGTTGCCCCCACAACAAAGACACAATTATTTCCTTATACAATAAAATCTCCAGAACCATCCACTGAAGTGAACATAATCAAATTCATTGAGAGAGCTCCCTTAAGAAAACAGTGCTGCATATCAATCAAGAAGCACCACATTGGGAGTAGGATCAGCTGATGTGATGGACCGTAGGCTATGTCTACAGTACAGAGTTTCCTGGTATGGGTATCCTGGAAAAACTCTGCCACATCCAGGGAACGCGTCTGCTTTTTTGGAAGAGTTTCCAAAAAAGCAGGCATGTTCTTTCGGAAGCCCTGTATTTCTCATTTTATAAGGAATAAGGGCTCTTCCGAAAGAGGAAGTTTTTCCGACATGTGGCACCATGTAGACAGGGCCAAATGTCAGAAAAGCCTCTTCCGAAAAAAGAATCGGAAAAAGGTATGCAAATTGCATAGCCTATTTGACGACTGTGAAGGATTGTATCATGCACTAAATTTGTCCATGAAGAAATTGCTTTATAATCACTGTCCATAAGCATGACATAACACTTTTCATTTGCCAGAATAGGAGTTATGTATTAGGGGTGGAGTTAAAGCACACGATGAATAACATGCTGTCTCCTTGGTGGAGTCAGGAAAAAGATGATCAGAGGAAGGAGGAAACCAGTGAGGGACATTATTGATAAATGAGGACAACAATGATAAAGTCTCTCAAGGTTTGTTTTAACTGCATTTTGCAATATTATAGCAACATTTAATTAAATTCTTACACTGTTAAAGTCAGCATTGTTTTCAAGTGCTAAACCAAGAAAAGGATGGAGCCACACCGAAGATATAAGAGGGGGTAAAATCTTCGAAGGAGTAAAAAAAGAAAGGAAAAAGCCTGCATTATCATGGACAAACTATTACCATCTTTTTTTTTCTTTTTTTTTTATCCCATGGCATGACAAAGAAAAAGAAAGTTTTCTTAATCCTTTAACAGAAACTTGAGTTCATAGAGAAATTTGAGAATGGTATTCCAGGAAGAAAAAAAATTCACTAGTGTATAATTGTTTTTTGTGAACTGTGTATAACTTGAAGATGGGCAAATCATGGATTCGTAACTTTAATCATGATGTTAATAGAACGCTCAGTGTACTAAAGAAGAAGACTGAAAAAATCTTCATTGGAGGATTTAGATGTTGCTACGTACATGTTTCAAATAAAAACATGCTGAAGGAATTCCGATTTCAGGACCAATGATAACAGAAAAAGGCAGGGAATTTCATGCAAAAGTGCACATTACTATCAGGCTCTGCCTTCTGATAGTCATGCCTAGAGAGGTTGGAGTAGAGCTAGAAACCATTCAGAGGGTTGGGACTGTACTGAGATAGTGCTGGAACCGAGATCTGGACCAGTAGCAGAACTGAAATCAGTGACCATAGACAAGCCAAACTGAGTATTATAGCCAAAGTCCAGATACAGGCCAGAGGCTGAAGCCAGGTGATCTGAGTCTGAGAACAAGCCAAATTGATACTGTAACGCAAACAGACCATCTCAAATCAAAGCCATAGGCCAAATCACTTGTTAGAGTAGAACAAAGGGGGATGTTACCACATTACAATTACATGGCATATAAACCAGTAATTACATTTAAACTAAAGTTACCTGTTGACTGCTATTGCTTTATATTATCCATATCCCCGTACTTAATTGAGCATTGATCAAAAGTGTATGTTAATGTGTAAACTTCATGCAAACTATTGAAGGATTGTTTGAATTGCAGTAACTAAATTCATTGTGTATATCTCTGTAACTGGATTGCACATCAAATGCAATTGGAGCTTTGGAACTATACATGAATAAGCATGTTAACTTCAAAGCAAGCATCATTATGCTCGATGATGGAAAATCTGCAGACCCATTTTGCATTTAGTCCAGAAAGGAAAAGCCAATGCTGTGACAGAAACAATTGCCAGATTGCTTTCCAGGGCAAACAGCTATATGGATCTAGGGAGTGATCTTGTATCTCTAAGCTGTTTGGATACTTTCAGGGAGCATTCCAGATGCAAAACAGAGATCCCCAGAAAACTGGCAGATTATTATGTCTCTGCTATCACTTTGGACTTACAAACTTGGACCAAAAATCACCTCACATTAGATTACTCCCTAGCCCAAAGGTCAGTCAGTTACCCCAGGTCAGTGGATACTCTTGACCTCACACCAAAAACAATGCTAGCAGTCAATTTCTCTCTTAAATTAACTAAAGTTTCATTGCGAAGAAAAAGAAGTGTTATTGAGAGGTTTTCTTGATATGTCTGGAGACTAATGATACACGTGCAATTAAAATCAGGCCAGGTAAATAGCAAGGCCTCTTTTATTTGGAATGTAAAGTGTTGCTCCTCAGTTGATAAAGTTCCTTGATGGTACACCCCTCTTGTGGATAACAGATAAAAATGTGAAAAATCTCAGATTAGTAACTCAACGGCTTTCTGGTCAGACCGTAAGAGGACATATTTGAATCTTTTTGAAGATTGTGGGAGTTCTGATGTGTTTTGAATTCTCTTAATTAGTGAGAAGATATTTGTGAGTATGAAGGACCCTAAGTGTCCCTTCAAGGTTAATATTACCAAACTGAGGAACAGGTTATCCTATAAAAATATGAGGAATTAGAGATCTGCAATTGGGATTAATTTGGAAGCCTCTGTACAAGCAGCGGTTATTTATTCTTCATCTACTATATATTTTGAAGAGTTTGTTTGTAGATTTGTTTGTGCAAAATAAAGTTATACTTCAGATTACCTAAAGATACCAAATTTTGCATAAATAATCGTGCCACTTAAATTAGCTGAATGCACTACTTTTTACAATGGAATATGCATGGTGAACGGTTTAAATAATTATTTTTGTTTTTCATTGGAAAAAAGTCATGACTATTATGATTAGAGTTCAAAAAATATTTGCTAACAAAATTAAAATTGAGTTGCCTGTTCAACTGTCATTTTAGAGCAAAGAAAATTTTTACTGCTACAAATCAGAAAATATTCAAATTAGTTATGGAAAGAATAATGGAAGCTTTACAGGTTTCTGATTCAAATGTACTATGTATGGCAATTATTCAATAGGATGAATAATGTTTGAAGTTGAAATCCTACAAATTTAAAACTGTTCTGTTACTTCCCTTTTGCAAGCACATTAATAAAAAATTCTATTACATATATTTAATTTCTTGAACTTTCCTATAAGTGTAATCTACGAAAAATTACTTTGCAAGGTCAACAACAGGCCTCACCTGCTACTATTATACTATTTGTATTTGGAGAGTTTTTTGGATGTAATGAGGGTGCATTAATCTGTCTGGCAGATCAGCTTTTCTCAAGCTTCCATTCAGTAACCAAGGGTATGTCTAGACTACAGGGTTTTGTCAACAAAAGTGGGCTTTTGTTGACAAAACTATACCTGCGTCTACACTACCACCACGTTCTGTTGACAGTAAGTCGACAGAACGTGGCAGTTTTGTCGACGGCGGTAAACCTCATTCTACGAGGAATAACGCCTTTTTTTGATAGTACTCTGTTGAAAAAAGGCACTATTACATGCAAACTGTGCTTTTTCTAAAGAAAGCGTCTAGACTCTCTTTCGAAAAAGTGGCTTGCTTTGTCAACAGTACTGGTTGTAGTCTAGACGCTCTTTTTTGACAGAGGCTTTGTCGACAGTATCTGTCAACAAAGCCTCTGTTGAAAAAGGCGTGCAGTCTAGACGTACCCTAATGGCTAATTTAGTAATGGTGGATTCCAATGTTAAGGCATAGGCCCCATAAAAACAAGCTGGAGATGTGCTGATCATGGATTTGCTCACTAGTTTTAAGAACCTCTGCTGCTTCAACTAGTGAGGGGCAACTAGGAAAATGCAATCCTTTTTTTCATTATCTTATGAATCAGCTGGAAGATATGGGGTCAGGGACAAGAAGCATATAAGTAGGTGCTCGGGTTAAGGAATGAATCCGGAGCCTCAGTAGCTTATTTGGCCATAGGTGTGAGTGGGTGTCAACTGCTTTTGCCCTTCTTTTGTGAATGGAGAAGTGTATTTCAGACCTGTGATTGTCCAGTGAGGTGAATAAGTAAATCATTCTAATGAGCCTATTATTCACTTTTCTACAGACTAATAATTAAAGGACCATTCCCTTTCCTGAATTTGTTTTCTCCGTCAGTCTGCCCTATCACTGTTGGCTCTTTTATGTGCAAAGCTTTCACAAAGAGTGTACTCTTCTGCCCACTGAGACAATCTTTTTTTTTTTTTGCTTTCTAATGAAGCCTGGTTGCAGCAGTTCCCTCATGTTTACATTTTTGTCTTGACCAGGATATGCTTATTTTTTAGAGCCAGCTATAACTTTCACAGAATTGGCTCATATCTCTGAGTTCCAATAGGTTGGTTGATTTTTCTTTCTTTCCTTCCTGTTTTACACTCAGGGTATATCTACACTACAGAGTTTTGTTTTTCGACAAAACCTAAGTTATGGCCACACAGCAATCACGTTCTTTTGAAAGTAAATTGAAAGAACAGAGGGGGTTTTCCAGCATTGGTAATCCTCTTTCTATGAGGAAGAAGCCTTTTCTTGTGTGGACGGGGAAGAGGGTTTTTTTTTTTTTCCGAAAGAAGAGGCTTGTAGGAAATAACACTGGTGCCCTGGTGGACACTCCATCCAGATTAATCAGGACTCTATAGTTCCTGTCTCCTGGCCCCTCTTAAAGCTGCAGGCACCCTGGACAAGCCTTGTGGCAGGAAGCCGGCCTGAGAGGAGCACTTCACTGTGCGGCTCTCCCTGCCACAGGCCTTACCACCCATGACAGAGCCTCAAGCCCTCCGCGACCCCCCTGGCTCTTGCAGGGAGCAGCCCCAGGGGTCCCAGGACCCACCTAGCGGGACCAAGAGGAGTGCATCCTCCTGGTCCAGAGCGGAGATCCTGTCCCTCCTTGAGCTGTGGGGTGAGGAGGACACCTTCAGGATCTCTGCTCCACGTGCTTCAATGTAGACATCTATGAGCACATGGCCAAGTCCCTGGCAGAGTGCAGACTTGAAACAGGTCCGGAGTAAGGTTAAGGAGCTCTGCCAGGGATTCTTCCGGGCCAGAGAGCATAGCTTGTGCTCAGGGGCAGTACCCCACACCTGCCCCTACTTCAACGAGCTGCACCAGATCCTGAAGGGTGGGGAAACATCTTCCCCACCCGTCATGGTGGACTCCAGCCTCTAGACCCCCGTCATCACCCAGCCAGAGGTCATGGTGGAGGAGGAGCAAAAGGACCAGGGCCAGCCGGAGGAGGAGGAGGAGGTGGAGACCATGACCCTGTCGCTGGAGCCAGTGCCTGTGAGCCAGGACATCTCCCAGGCCTCATCAGACGCCAGGGAGGAATCTTCAGGTGAATGGTTTTAGTTTGTCACGCACACAGTAAGATAAATACAGACTTTGCTTTGTTCAAAACCAAACAGGTGTCTTTATTCTGAGGTCAGGGAAGGGGCGAAGGGAGGGGTTGTGGAAGGGAAGGGATAGGGCAACAAGCCAGAGGCCCCTAATGGGGAGGCCCTGGGGAGAGTTACTGGGGTGCTTGAGAGAACCTCTCCTTCAGGGCTTCCCGGATCCGCAACCCAGCCTGACGGGCCTGTCAGATGGCAGCTGTCCTCGGCTGCTGGAAGGGTCGCCCCTCGCGGCCAGCATCTGCTCCTCAGTCCAGGAGGAAGGCCTCCCCCTTCGTCTCCACAGTGTGGTGGAGGACTCAACATGCCACAACCACCTCGGGGATGTTGTGCTCCCCCACATTGAAGCAGGTCAGCAGACACCTGAATTGTGCCTTGAGGTGGCTGAAGGCGCGCTCCACCTGAATCCGGGCCTGGTTCAGGTGGACATTAAATTGGTCCCTGCTGGGGTCCAGGTGTCTGTTATACGGCTTCATTAGCCACGGCATCAGGGGGTAAGCCACGTCTCCCACGATGCACAATGGTATCTGCACATCCCCAACTGCAAAGTCACAGTGGGGGAAGAATGTGCCCGCCGCCAGCTTTCCATACAGGCTAGAGTTCGGAAACATACTGGGCATTGTGTGCCCTGCTCAACCACCTGACAAAAATGTCTGTGAACTGTCCATGGTGGTTGACCAGGGCCTGCAGCACCATAGAAAAGTAGCCCTCCCTATTAATATACTGGGCCGCTCTATGTTCTGGTGCTTAGATTGGGATGTGGGTCCCATCTATGGCTCCTGCGCAGTTTGGGAACCCCAGGGCATCAAATCTGGCCACGATCGGGTCCAGGTCTCCCAGGTGAATGACCCTCTGCAGCAGGATAGAGTTGATGGCCCTCACCACCTGCAGAAGGAGACAAACAAACACAAAAAACAGAGAATGAGAGAGGGGGTGCCTGAACCCTTGGGAGGTTTCCACCCTTCTCTCCTCCTCTCCCCTCCCCCAGACACCACAGGAGCCACCCCCTATGAGGCCACAGCAGTAGGGCTGTGTGAGGGTGGGAAGGCACAACCTGCCCCCCCCCAGGGGATGGGGCTGCCCTCCACCTCTACTCCACCCCCCACAGCTCCCAACCCCCTTTCCTGAGGCACCCGCTTTTCCAGGACTCCTCCCCCCCCGCAGGGACTGCAGCCCCAGAGTGCCTTACCTCCATGAGGAGGGCCCGACGGTGGACTTCCCCATGCCAATCTGGTTGCCCACTGACTGGTAGCTGTCGGGGGTGGTGAGATTTCAGAGGGCGATTGTGACCCGCTTCTCCAGGAGGATGGCGGGCCGCGGGGGGGGGGGGGGGTGTCACATCTCTGGAGGGCAGGGGCAAGCCAGGCACACAGCTCCAGAAAGGTGGCCTTCCACATGCAGCAGTTTTGGAGCCACTGCTGGTCATCCCACCACTCCATGACCAGCCAGTCCCACCAGTCTGAACTGGTGTTGAGCCTCCAGAAACGCCTCACCACTGCGGGGTGCGGTTGCCAGTGTGTAGCTCCTGCAGCCAGGGAGAGGGTCCCTAGAATGAGCTCGGGGTTGAGCTCGGTCAGGACCAGGAAGGCAGGTGGCACAAAGTGCTGCAAAAACTGCAACATGGCCGTGTGGGGCCATCACATGCCCAGGGGCAGCTCTGGTTCCATGGCACCAAGAGAAAAGCTGTGGCATCCAAAAAAGCAGGGCAACCACAGCAGGCACTGTGAGAGCTTTGCTGTCCCTCAAAGAGGTAGGCAAGCATGTAGCAGAAGCAGAGAAACAGCTGTCCGAAGGGTGGGGCCCTTTAAGCACGTGTCTCTGCAAGGCTCCAGCACCAGCACTCGGAAGCAAGTGGTGACCTAAAGCCCTGCCTGAAGTGGTTCCAGGTGGCCTTTTATGCGAGAGAACGTCCAATCAGTCTGGATGCTCTCTTTCAGAAAAAGTTGCGCTTTTTCGATGCGTTTTTGCGTGTGGACGCTGTCTTTCAGAAAAAGTTTTTTCAGACGCGTGTCTTATACTGATAGACTCAAATAGCTCCATCTATTTAGCTTAACAAGGAGATTTTTAAGGAGTAATTTGGTTACAGTCTATAAGTACCTACATGGGAACAAATATTTAATGAAGGGCTCTTCAATCTCGTAGAGAAAGGTAAAATGCAATCCTATGGCTGGAATTAAATCTATACAGATTCAGACTGGAAATAAAGCATACATTTTTAACAGTGAGAGTAATGACCCTTGGTAAATTGTTCCAATATTTAATGTTGGATTCTCCATCACTGACCATTTTAAATCAAAATGTCATGTTTTTCTAAAAGATATGCTCTAGGAATTATGTTGGGGAAGATCTATGGCCTGTATTATATAGGAAGTCAGACAAGATGATCACAATGGTCCCTTCTGGCCTTGGAACCATTGAAGTATTTTTAATTGTAGTTCTTCTAGCTGGCACACAGATCTATCACTTGTGCATATGAAGTCTGTCAGTGGTAAATGATCCTCTGCCCTGCACTGTACTCTCACCATTCTCAGGCAAATAATAGATTATGAAGAGATTACATTACTCTTCTCAAAAGTTGATAACTCTGCTTTTGAATGATGGATGATGCCAGATCAATAGCAAAGGATAAGGGATGCAGTCTAAAAATGGATGTATATACTGTATATGCATGCTTTGGTTAATCCTCTGACTGACTGACATCCTGAAGGGGGAGAGCTTTGTACTGGTCTTGTTGTGAGTTGTACACAAACCTTACTTTATCCAGGTACACTTCTTGTTTGCAGAGGTCAGGAAATTTCCCAGCAGGATGCTGACAAGTATTATGAGCAGGTTGTTCTCTCTCCTGACATTTTGAGTTAATTTACTTTGTTAAAGTATTACAAATAGAACTGATAAACACCCCAGAATTTCTCATTATGGTGCACAGCCTCTAAAGTTTCTATATGAAGCAGTTGGTTTTTAGTAGTCTGAATCACAAGGGAATTGCCAGTCTTCTCTAATATTGTTATCTGAAGGAAACTCTAGAAACCTGGAAAAGTTTCATGAATTATTGTAGCATAACTGTCTTTAATCATTTGTAAGACTTGTCTTGGTCAACTTTTCCCATTCAGACAGAAAATAGGATCCCAATCTCAAAGGACCTGTCCTATTGCTTGACAACATTTGCTGCTTTCATAGACTCATGAAAAAAGATCAGCAAACCTGTACTCTATAGAGTGAATGACCAGTCTTTCTGCACTTTTCATGAGATTTTTAGCAGCAAAATGTTGGAGGCAGTCAAGTAATATGAGAATTTTGTTTCTATTTACAAAATATAGAGAGTACAGGTACCTTTACTAGTAAATTATAAAAGTTAAAATGAATGAACAAAATACATTTGTGATGCTTAATTTTTAGGATTGTTCATTTAGTCATTAATTCATAGTGGGTATCCCAGGTTCTGCTTGGTAACAAATACCATAATCTCAACTCTTATTAAAAAAATACACACTGAATAATGATATTATTAATGTATGAAAACCTAGAGCTCTAGATTCAAAGAATCATTATAGCCCATATTTTACAGTAGCTTTTGCGAACAATGCTTTTTTGTACTGAAGTGTATCATGGACATTCTAATGATACTAATTTTGACTAAGGCTTGGGATGATTTTTGAGGCTTTAAAAATATACATGTACATAGTATCTAATGTCTTAAATAAAAGTATAAATGTATGCTGTATACTTTTATTTAAGACATTATAAAACTAACCCTTCTTGCTCTCCATCCTCTCTCAAGTTTGTGTTTAGTTTCATCTGACTTTTGTGTTTCAAATGCAAACAAATATACCTGAAATAGTGAACAAGAGGTGAACCCACCTAATTAGGTAACAATCATAATTGCTAACACTTTACTTTGTATAGTTACCTAAAAATCTCAAATCATTTTACAAAATTTAATCCTCCCAATATGGAGAGGCAACAAAGTTAAGTGGTTTGCCCAAGATGACATAAGGAATCAGTACCAATATCAAATCCTGACTGTAAATTCCCTAAAACAATGAGGAGTCCCGTGGCACCTTAGGGTGCACCTACACTGCACCATAACTCAAAATAAAATATGCAATTTGAGCTATGCAAATTGCGTATCTTATTTCAATGCTATTTTGAAGTAGCTTATTTTGTCATTTCGCACTGTTTACACAGCACCAAATTTCGAAATAAAGCGCTATTCCAAAACATCGTTTACTCCTCATAGAATGAGATTTACAGGGATGTCGGAATAGCGAGCCTGAAATAACGGGTTTGCTGTGAAAATGCAGGATAGCTGTTTTGGGATACTCCGGTATCCCGAAATAGTGTTGCAGTGTAGACGTAGCCTTAGAGACTAAGGGTGCATCTAGACTATGCAAAAGATTCGAAAGAGGATATGCAAATTCCGTGGGAAAATGAGGTTTACGCGGCTTTTTGAAAAAGGGGGGGGGGTGCTGAAAACGCTGCGTCCTGACTACTTTCACTTTCAAAAGCTCTGCTTTCGAATGTGAGATCGGAAGGTCCTCTTTCGAATCTTCCACGTAGTCTAGACGAGCCCTAACGGATTTATTAGGGCATAAGCTTTCATAACAAATTCATCAGATGAAATTCATTAGATGAATTGGAGTGGAAGTTATAGAAGCAGAGGTATATACACAGAAGAAACTGGTTATGTAATAAAGCTAATCAAGTCAGGGTGGAAGTGGGTCATTCACAGCATTTGGTGTGGAGATGTGAATATCCAGAGAGGAGAAATTGCCTTTGTATTGCACTAGCCAGTTGAGATCCTTATTCAATCCTAAATTGATAGTGTTGATTTTGTAATGTTCATGTTAAGTACAGGTTGTACCTCCCTTCACTGAGACTCCCTGATCCAGCAACATCCCTGGTCCAGCATGGACCACAGATGTTCCTGGATCACAAAGCCCAGGAACAGGGAGGTCTGACGGCAGGGCAGGAATGCGGTAGGGGATACCAGCAACCCAGTGTGTGTTGGGGGATGGGGGGAAAGGGGGAGAAACGGATGGAACAGCAGGGAGTTCTGGCCCCAGCAGTGGCTATGGAGCTCCAGCCCCAGCAGCAGGCAGGGGGCTTCAGCCCTAACCCTCCCCCCAGCCCTGTCTGCACAGGTCCAGCCCTGGCTGCACAGCCAGGTGGCTGCTGAACTCTGCCCCTGCTGTGCAGCTCCAGCCTCAGTCATGGAGCCAGGCATCTGCAGAGCTCTGCCCTGGCTGCACAGCTCCGGCCATGGTGCTCTGCTGGTGGCATCTAGAGAGCCCCGGGGGGCTAGGGCATCAGTGGGGGCAGGCTGGATCCCGAACTCTGTGGCAGCACAAGCCAGGAAGGGAGGGACCTTCCCTAGTCCAGCAAATCCCCTCGTTTAGGACCAGCCAGGTCCCAAGGGTGCCAGACCAGCGAGGTCCAACCTGTACCAGACCATATTTATGGCCACTGAAGTCCATTCAGAGCACTTGCCAGTCTCTGAGTTAGCTTTATTTTCAGGTGAAGAGGCAAAAATGGAACCTAAATCTGAGAGTTTGACACAGTTTCTTGTATACTTGAGAGTCATGACTGATGTTTTTAGGTAGTTGGCAATTCCCTTAATTCCCTTAAATAAATCTTACAATTGAAAAGTAATTCTCCCCCCCACACACACACCTTTTCAATATCACACTACCTCCAGTGTAGAAAATGTTAAGTCAAAAGGGATTTTTAATGCAATAAACCCCTAAGAATACTCAGGAACATCACATTAAAACACTTTCCAAAATATTTCTACAGACCAAGGTCATTAAAACTTACTCAGTATTGCACACAGTCACAGCACATACCTTGAATGATTGAACCTCAACTTATAAAATACAGGCTGAAACTGGACCAGATGCTAAACAGGGTCTAACCCTTATTTTTTATCTAGGTCTAACTGCTAATTGTCATCCTGATTATGCTCTCTGCGTCAGTGCTATGAGAGCTGGCAACACAGTAATTGAAACAAATTATTTCAAACATGATAATGCAAATGCATGCTGGACTTTCTGCTCAGACCTCTATTACTGATCATAGAGGGTGTGTCTAGACCACACCTCTCTGTCCACAGAGAGATGTAGATTAGGCACATCGAAATTGCTAATGAACCAGGGATTTAAATATCCTGCGCTTCATTAGCATAAACATGGTTGCTGCTTTTTTTCAAAACTGAGTTTTTTCCAAAAAAAAATACGGAAGTCTTGATGCGGATCTGTTGAAAATAAAGCCTTTTTCGACAGATCCTGTAAGCCTCATTTTTTGAGGAATACAGGATCTGTCGAAAAAGGCTTTATTTTCGACAGATCCGTGTCTAGACTGCCGTTTTTTTCTCAAAAACTCCATTTCGAAAAAAAAGCGGCGGCCATGTTTATGATAATGAAGCATGGGATATTTAAATCCCTGCTTCATTAGCAATTTCGATGTACTTGATTTGCATCCCTCTGTCGACAGAGGGATGCAGTCTAGACATAGCCTCAATGAGAGAAACCACTCAGATGCTAGGAGAAGAAAGCACTTAGCTACATCTAGTATTTAAAATGTGTGTAGATTATCATGTCTAACACAGTGCAATTTTCCCCTATAGATAAGCTGTAACAGAATAAATATCTCATAGTAAAGATGGTCGGTAAGCACAGAAGCTTTAAAACAACCGCATATTTTATCAGCAGACTCATTGGCTACGTCTACGCTGCAGGCTTCTTGTTCAAGAATAGCCGTTCTTGCACAAAAACTTGTGGAGTGTCTATACTACACGCGGGTTCTTGTGCAAGTAAATTTACAATAAAGTGTTGGAACAGAGGGCTTCTTGCGCAAGAGTTATTCCTCTCCCCATGAGGAATAAGCCCGCCTGTGCAAGAGCTGTTGTGCAAGAAGGTAGTGTGGATGGGCAACAGGGGTTTCTTGCGCAAGAAACCGCTATGGCTAAAATGGCCATCAGAGCTTTCTTGCGCAAGAGAGCATCCACACTGCCATGGACGCTCTTGCACAAAAGCACATGGCAATGTGGACGTGCTCTTGCGCAAGACCTTCTGAGGAAGAAGCCTGCAGTGTAGCCGTACCCATTGTGCTTAATATTCCAAGTATTGAAATACTAGCTGAAATATCTTACTAGATCCTGATACATACCTATTTGATCTTACCTGTATTTTGAGATATTTATATTAATGGTTATAAATGTCTAAGGAGCAGTTTTTCTTTCGTAAATTAATATTGTAAGGAGGAAATAAAGTACGCAGTCACTAAACTGCTCAGCCAAAAAACGTTTGATGTTATCTTATTCGTACGTGTTAACTGCTTGTCTAACACTGCTCCAAACCTCATATGAGGTAAACAATAAAACCATTCTGACTACACACTACTTTTCAGTGATTCGTGCATCTGATTTTATTTTTTGATAACAATACTTATGAACTTTGCAGGGGCTGTGCAAGGTTGAATTCTTTCATTTTTGGTCTGGAACTCTGAGGTTCTTTGATAAAAGGAAATCTATAAAACTAGTCATTACTAATTTAATTTCCCCTCCTTTACCACTCTCCTGTGATAGACATTGATTCTTTTAAGATAAATAATACACTTAAAAACAAATTATTTTTCTTGCTAAATCAAGGAAACCTTTTTTTTAGAAACTGTTGCAATGAATAAAACGAAAAGGTATTTCACACCCTCTTTCAAGAGAGGATGGTTACATGCTCTTTCTCCACCCTCCCCCTCAAGATGGTAAAGAATTTTTTCAATTTTATATTGCTATTTATGACAATTCCGTCCTCCATCCATCCAGGTACCACTTGAGGGTTCCTGTCACTGTACAATTATACTGAAAAGCCTCTTGTTAAACTTTGGGCCACAGAGTATGTAAACTTCATGCATACTACAGGAAAGATCATGTGGCTCTTCATGTACTGTTGCACAGATGGATGGAACCTAGGGAAGAAAAGAAATGAGGATGGGAGATCTCCCACTAATAACCAATATTGAGTGGCCATTGTTCTCTGAAGAGCAGTGGGAGGAGAATGGGCAATACTGCACTGTGAGGACTGTGCTATGCAGACAATTTTATTTTAGGACTTGGGAGGAAAGTTGATTCCCTCAACCTCGTGGAGAATCCCAGAGCCCAGAAGCAAGTCGGACTATGTGGTTCACAAAGCATTTATCTCATAGTCATGTTCATTTTTTTTATTTATATTTGGATTTTGACTGGATTTTTGTGGGTTCATGGCAAGGAAGCACAAGGACCTCCCTCTCGTCCATGTATTTGCCAAAAGGACTGACCACATTGTCCCTTTATTTCGCTTGGCTGTACAAGCCATTCCAAAAGTGGCAGCAAAGTCTTGGCTCTACCTTGCATTACCCTTTCTAAAGGTAGATTATCCAAACATTGGGAAGGTTGGGCGTCTATTGGTAATGTGTTTCTCCCAAAGTAATTACAGTTTAACTGCCACAGTCTGACTTAGGTATTTTATCTAGTAATGCTCATTAATGCAAACGTCAAGCTAGCCAATTTGGGAACCCTGCTTTGCCACTGTCTCTCAAATTCTGCTACAAGACAATACTCCAAGGTTACATCTACACTACGTGGCTATTTCGGGACACTGGAGGTATCCCGAAATAGCTACCCCGCGTCTTAACAAGCCGCCCATTATTTCAAAATATTTTTCTAAATAACAGGCATGCTATTTCAGCATCCCTGTAATACTTGTTCCACAAGGTTAAGGGATGTCTTGAAATAGTGCATTATTTTGAAATTTGGCACTGTGTTGATGCACCAAATTTCAAAATAAACTATTCTGAAATAGAATCGAAATAAGATACACAATTTGAGTTGTGCAAATTGTGTATCTTATTTTGAGTTTAGCGTGCTGTGTAGGTGCACCCCAAGTGAGAAGTCAAAACATGGTCGAGTTGTCTCCTGACTATGAAGACTCCTGCTGTGATTAAGATGGTAGGAGCTGGAAAGGCCGGTTTGTCCCTGTCTTGCCTGCATGAAACATTGTATATCAACATACCAGTAGCTAATAAACTACAGAGTGGGTGTCTGTTGTGCAGTCCCTGCCAGGTCTGTTCAGTTGTCATCCACAAATATCAGGATTCGTTGCCTCTTATGCATCCTTGCAAAACTTGTTCTCTGTGTGTGTTTTTAAATACAAAACAGGAAGGTTCAGAAGTCCTTGCTTAATTGACACGGGAATTGATCTTAATCATCCCTAGTTCTGTAGGATTTATTTTGCGCAGAGAAAAAAATGGCATTACTGAAAACAGTTGGAGAAATACGGTGAACCATTGGGGAAATGTATTAAGTTAATTAGCAGCCCATGTAACAGCAGATGGGAGCTTTGCTTTCATAAAGCACAATACTGATTAAGAAAGAAACATTCTTTATCTCAATCTTAATCTGCCTCCTATTGGACAGAAATAAGCAGAGTTCATTTTGTTGTCCAACAATCTAAAATCATTACGTTTTTAATTCCACATATGGCTAGAGTGAGTTCTCTACCTTACCTTACAAATGCTGATGGGAATATAGCATGGCTATATTTATAAATTAATTCCCCTTATACTCTACCGAGACTGCCGAATATATATAATCTTCAGAGGGGACACAATTTTAATATTTATTAAAGTTGCTTCTCTTGTGTGTGTTAATCATTTCTATGCATTATTAACTTCACATTTATAACCATCAATTACTGGCAAGTTTATGATAGATCCTTTTCCCATAGGAGTCCACTGCATTCCTATCAGAATTCTGAGACTCATCCACATATTTCTAACGTAAGTGCTTTCCTTCTTTGAATATTTGAGGCCAAGAAGTAGGGTACATCTAGACTGCATGGCTCTTTCAGGATACTGGAAGTATCCCAAAATAGCAACACCATGTCTTTAAAAGCATCTGCTATTTCCCGAAATTTCCCAAAATAAGCTATTGCGTAGCTTATTCCGACAGAAGGGTGCTATCTAGATGCACCTGTACTTGGCAAGGCCATATTTGGTCTGTGTAAGTACTGTTCCTTTGTTGTCCAGCAAACTGAACTACTCAAGCCCTCTGAATCAGTCTCAGCCTATTTCAGCCTTGGAAAAAAACAAATTACGCTGTTAGCCCTCCCCCACCCTACAGGTGCTCAATCCTGCAATCTTCCTATCTTCAGTGATGGCAATACTAACATTAGGCTATCAAGCTAGCTCTACCTTACATATAACATTACAAATTAGTTTTTTCAGGATGTTTTACATGGATGGTCTCCATAATCCTAAAAACAACTTTACCTGGGAACAGTATCATATATGGCAACATTTAAACATCAGGCAAGAAAATTTTGTCTGAGATAGATAGGTTTGTGTTGGGAGAAGACCCTCAAGAAATTTGAAATCCAAGACTTAATTTTCTGTTTCTTAAAGTATGAAAACAAAGGTGAGTGTGTATTTCACTGTTTCTCTTTTTTTATGTTTCTTTTTTTCATCTTTCTTCTTGTTTTCCTACTGTATTTTCTCCATCCTTACTGTTTATTAAAATTTACAAACTTATGCCATGCCAACTAAAATGCCCCCACATACTTTTCTTTCAATTCTTTCACTTCAAGAAACTTCCATGATTTGTTATTGTATCGCTTTCCTGTGCAACACATCTCTTTCCTTTGGTCTTCCATGTCCCTCTTCCTCTTTACTATCTCTTATCTCCTCATCCTTTCTCTCTCTCCTTCATGGCCCAGTACCTTTTGAGATTTACCTTTCAGAAGCCTTAATGAGACAGCACAAAACACGACAGAAGAGGTTCAATGTAATTTCAAAGGATGATGTAAGTTGGAAGAGGGCTCTTTGAAAATATACAAAATAAAATAGCACTGATGTGATGCTTAAAGTCCACAGATATGTTCAATATAACAATGATGTTTTGCCATTACTGTTATATATCATCTTCCACTTGATGATCTCAAACTGCTGTACAAAAATTATTGAATTAAGCTTCACAAGATGTTGGATGAGGCAGATAAGTATTGTTATTTGTATCACAATCAAAGCTGGGATATGGAGAATAAAATTTTGTTAAGTATAGCATTACCACAAATTGCCCTGTGCTGAAGTAGGATTGTAGGACATTTATACTGGGGTGAATTTCGTAAGACCCATAAGACCAATATTTCCAAAGCTGGGTTCCTAAAGGAAGATGGGTAAATTCATATTTAGTAGCCTATGTAAAACTGGCCTGATTTTGGAGGTGTTGAGCACCCACAGTTCATGTAGACTTCAACAGAAGCTGTTGGTATTTAACATCTGTGAAAATTGGATGAGTTTTATTTATATGGCTAAAGTTAAACATCCACATGTACAAATTTTGTCATTGCTGGTTTATCCAAAGTCATAAGGAAAGTCCGGAAGAACATAGAATGCAACCCAGGGCTTCTGACATTCAGTCCTGCGCATTCGCCATGAGAGAATCTTTCTTCTGTTAATCCATAGCTATACCTCCATCCCAACTTTATCCTAGAATGTGTTATCATTTTATACAGTTTTTGCAAATTATTGCATCCAGTAGTTCAATCTCACAGAGGAAAAAATGTTACTCACCCTGTGCAGTAACTGAGGTTCTTCAAAATGTGTGTCCCCCTGGATGCCTCACTGTAAGTGGGTGCGGCAGCACCCCCTGCACCTGGGATCAGTGATCTTCAATGGCCGCGCCTATTTGACCATTGGACCAGTTCCTTCTTTACCACAAAACTTAACTTTCAGGTCCAAAGCAGAGGGGAGGAGGGCAGGTAGTGGAGTACTATAGGGGAACATCTCAAAGAACCTCAGTTACTGTTCAGGGTTACCCTTTCTTCCTCTGGGAGACTATGGGATAGCATTTAATGTGGATGAGAGGACAGTGTGTCCTGCTAGAGTACCTATGCTGTGTCATGAGTCATGGCATAGTGATGGCTAAAAGTGTCCATGGATGCCCATGTGATTGCTTTGCAAATGTCAGCAATCGGGATATCATAGAGAAAGGCAATTGAAGAGAAGAGTGAGCTGGTGGAATGTGCTCAAGGTCCTGCGGGAGGTTGTTGATTATGCTGTTGGTAGCACAGGTGTTTACACTTCAAGATCCACTTGGAAAGGTGTTGCTTAGAATTGGTCATGCCTTTCAATCTTTTATCAATTCCGTTGATAGGAATAAGTGTGATAATTGTCTGGAAGGTTTAGTTCTGTCCAGATTGAAAGCTAATGCTTGTCTGACATCAAGGATGTTTAATGCCACTTCCTGTTGGTTGCTATTTGGCTTTGGAAAGAAGCAGGTAGGTGGATAGGTTGGTTGAGATGGAAAGCAGGAAGGTACCATAGGTAAAAATGTAGGCTATGGATATAACATGACCTTGTCTTTATGCAAAGTCATTTACTGGGGTATACCGTGAATGCTCCAATTTCACCAGTTCAACGTGCAGAGACGATAGCAACAGGAAATTCTGTTTTCATGGATAATGAATATCAGAGCCCACTGGCATTGATTCAAAAGGTGGTTTGATAAGAGAACATAGAATGAAGCTAGGGTCCCATGCTGGAGTGGGATCCTGTATATGAAAGTAAAGATTTTAGAGACCTTTCAGGAATCTCTTCATGAACAGGTTGGTGAACACAGAGTAGCTATCTATCACAGGGTGAAAGACGATGATGGCTGCCAAGTTCCCGGAGCCAGTGGATAACCCATATCTTTTAAGTTGTAAAATATAGTCCAGAATAAGAGGTAATGGAATGCTTGTTGCCTTGACATGATTGGAGGTGCATCAGGATTGGAATGTAGTCCATTTGTGCAGATACATGCATCTAGTTGTATCACATTTGCTATTCAAGAGTATTCGTTTAACTGCTTCTGAACAGGTCATCTCTGGGTCCCAGAGCCATGAAGAACCATTTGTCCACGTAGGGTAGCTGTAACTTTGGATGGAGGATTCAACCCACATCCTGTGAAAGCAGTCATGGAGTTAGTCGCAGAGTGATCCAGTGCTAGCCCTGTTTAGACCTGCCCCCCCACTAGGCACATTCCCTATGGCACTAGCACCGGGGCAGGAGACGAGGGCAGCATCCTGTGGCACTGGTAGGAGAGTGACATGTCACGTGACTGGACTGATGGACATCGAGCTGGGTTTGGGAATTCCCGCCTCTGATTCGAGAGCTCCAGGCACAGGTTCGGAGGTCCTGGGTGGTAAGTGCATGGGCTAAGGCCCAGTCAGGCCCATCTGTGGCTATGCCCCTGGCAGACACTAATTCAAATGAAGCACTGCTGCCACATATATCTGTATATATACTTGTGTGGCAGAGGAGGCATAAACTACTACAGACACAATGAAGCAGGGTGGGAACAAATAAGTTTAAGATTGAAAACCTGGTTTAAAGAACCATTCAAAGTAGAGTGGTCCATTAACACCTCTACAAAAGTACAAAAAGAGGAAGCTACCGGGTTACGGATTGTTGTAATAAGCTATAAAAAAGCCTTGAAAGGTCCCTTATAATATGTGCTAACTACTTATGCTAAACAGTCTGTTCCATCTTGCACTTAGCTGTGACACTCAAATCTCTCTCCCTGACCTGAAGGAGCGCTCCATGTGGCTCGAAAGCTTGTCTCTCTCTCTCTCTCCCCCCAACAGAATTTTGTCCAATAAAATATATTACTTCACCTACCTTATCTCTCTGATATCCTGGGACCAACATGGCTAAATCTACACTGCATACAACATAGGATGAGATGTTACTAGCATCAAAAATTGAATTGAGAACTGATTCACTCTGATGCTTGGTCCACTGGTCATGCTGGCTCTCAACAAGAGAGCTGTAGGCAAATGAATAAAGATTGAGGGGAAGTAAGAGAGATGAGATAGAGAAGAGGGAAAGAGCAGGGATTGGCTGATTTACCTTTGATGTCATAACCTCAGAGGAAGCATGTCAGAATCCCATAACTGAACAAAGACCCGTGCTGAGCACAGCTGAGGAGGAGGAGGAGGAATGGGGTAGGGGACAAGGGGGAGCTTTGCCTCTGAGATCATAATGCTACTATCCAACAATAAGCTTTTCATAGGGCTATAAGAGAGGGAAGGAAGAAAAATGGAAGCAGGAGCAATCTGAATGGGGAAAGGAGGTGTTCAGTCCATCAGCAGGATACTCACCTAGGGATCAAGGAGTCTGTGCCTAATCTCACCTTGAATTTAGAATGCCCTTGTAGAACAACAAAGGAAGGGGAGAACCTATGCAGCTTAAAAATATCAGGCTTCAGGAGAGTGAGGATCAGAGCAGGGGAGCGGACAGACTCAGTAGCCCCAGGCCTCTGGAAAAGGGGGGGGGAATGGAGGGGAGAGAGGGGTAGGTCTGTTGCTCCTGGAAGGAGTGGAACCTTAGGCGGAGGAGTGGAGCTGGGCAGCTAGCCCTCAGCATTGCCCAGAGAGCATTGCCCGGGGCTCCAGCAGTGATTTAAAGGGCTGGGAGCTGCAGGAGCTCCAGGCCTTTTTGAATCAGTGGGCCCCGGTCAGTCGCCCCTCCATCCCCCTGTTGGTGGGCCTGGATCCTGGGTATCCTGCAATTCATTGTGTGGTCTCTCTTTAGCCACATATATAGATGAGGAAAGAGTAGGCAGAATCTTGCCTTTTTTACTGTAAGTTTACTTTCTAATTATGCCAACAGAAGCAGAATAAGTGTGGAAAATAGGGATGTTATATATCAGTTAACTGAATAGTCGATTAACCTCATGAATTCTTATTGGTTACTCGACTATTCTATAGTCCCCAGGGGTGGGGCCGGCAGCCAGTGCGCTCCGGACCCACTCCGAGGAGTCTCCTGCCACTCTGTGCTGCTGTCTCTGTATCAGAGGCAGTGGTGTGGGGTGCCAGGCGGGAGCTGGTCCGCGAGGGGAGCCAGTTTAAAAACCAGCTCCCCTCACAGACCGGCTGCCTGTTGTCCTGATACAGAGGCAGCAGCACAGGGTGGCAGCAGCCCCTTTCTGGGGTGTGTGTGTGTGGTCTGAGCTCCCGGACCCAGCGTGAGCCAGAACTGAGCCAGGCTGCCTGCCTTCCTGGCTCCTAATACACTTCAAATGCAGAGCTGCAGGAGGGGTAGGTCCCAGACCTGGCACAAGACGGTACTGAGCTGGGCTGCTGGCCAGCCTGCTAAAAAATTTACTGGCAAGGGAGGGGGAAATGCGTGTAGTCTATAGCATTAACCTATAAGCTTTTGCTAATCAGTTAATTGACTATACTATTACATCCCTAGTGGAAAATACTTTTATATTGAGTATCTAAAAAAATAGTTCAAGATGTTGACTTTTTTAACCTTTATGATGACTCGTCTGTTTAGTTTGTCACAATGAGGGTTTTATTTGATATTGTGAATAATTTAAAATAACCATTAGAAAGAGCTCAGAGGCTATGTCTACACTGCAAAGTTAATTCGAAATAACAGGCGTTATTTCGAATTAACTTTAATAGCGTCTATACATGCAAACCTCTATTTCGAAATTAATTCGAAATAGTGGAGCGCTTAATTCGAATTTGGTAAACCTCATTCTATGAGGAGTAATGCCAAATTCGAAATAGCTATTTCAAATTAAGTGCTGTGTAGACACTTAATTCAAAATAGGGGGCCTCCAGCCCTTCCCAGGGAGCCCTGGTGGCCACTCTGGGCACAACCAGGAAAACTTACTCTCCTCTCCCCCAGCCCCGGAGCCATTAAAGGGGTAGACCCTGGCCACAGTGCCTATGCCAGCTCCAAGCCTGCCAGCCCAGAGCCATCAGTGGCTACAGGGGCCCCTGACCCAGTGGCCCCAAAACATGAGCCAGCAAGCCACTGGCAGCCAGCCCTCCACTGCTCCCCAGGAGCAGTCTGCCAGCTCCCAGGAGCCTGACAGGGGCTGGAGAAGGCAGGTGCCTTCCTGGTCCAGGGTGGAAATCATGGACCTTATTCAGGTTTGGGGGGGATGCCCCCAATGTCCATGATCTCTGCATTAGACAGAGGAATGTGGCCATCTATGGCAGGATAGCTGCCAGCCTGGCCACCAAAGGCCACATGCGAACCCAGGAGCAGGTCTGCATGAAAATCAAGTTGGTCTGGCGAGACCCCCAACCCTGGGCCCTGAGCTTCCCCTCCCCCTTCTTCCCCTTGCTTCCCCCTTCCAGCTCCCTCCTCCCAGGTTTCCTCCTCCCCTCTCCCACCTTCTCTCTTCCTCTCTCCCACCTCCTTTTCCCAGTCTCCCCAGAGGTTCATCCCCCCCAGTTTTGTTCAATAAACCCAGTTTCTATTTTTGAACATACGTGTCTTTTGTTTGACATCAGGAAGAGGGGCTAGAGAGGGGTAAGTGGAAGGACGTGAGGGAGGAATGGGGCACGAGCCCCCGGTGGGGAGGACCAGCGTGGCTCTGAGGGCTCCTCAGGGTGGACGCTCTCTCGCAGGGCCTCCTGGATCCTGAAAGCCCGCCGATGGACCCCCCGGATGGCAGCCTGCAGCAAGTGCAGCCGGGCTGATGGCAACGACCCCACGAGACACACCGGTGTGCCCAGGGGCAGCTCTGGCTCTATGTGGCCGAGTGCTGTGGAGTCCCGAGTGCGGGCACTCAGGGCACTCCAAGACAGGACTGCTTTGCTGTCCCTCATCGAGGTAGACAAGCAAGCGGGGAACCCTGAGAACTGTCTGTCCGGGGTGGGGGTAGGGTCCCTTTAAGCACGGAGCTCAGTTAGCCTCAGGCAGCAACCCCACACACTAAGTCCTAACCTGATGCCCTGCCGGCACTGGTTCCGGCCAGCCTTAACTTCTGTTCAGGGTCCACTCAGTGTGGACACGCTATTTTGAAACAGCAAAACACTATTTCAAAATAGGTTTTGTGTGTAGATGTGTTAATTTGAATTAGCTTAATTCGAATTAACTATTTCGAGTTAAGTTAACTCAAATTAACGCTATAGTGTAGACGTACCCAGAGTGACTTGTCAGCTACATAGCTAAATGTGGATTGATAACCAAGATGGAGGGCTTGTTTTTGCGGGCAGGAATAGTCTGTGAATATTTAAGCATGCAAGAGCAACTAGAGAGTTTGGAATGCAAGAATTCCCAGGCAACACAGAGCAGGGGACTATTACAACCCCTCAAAGGCAGCAAGGAATATCTTATTGGCCATGAATAAATCAAAACTGTACTTGGGCTACTTTCCAGCTTCAGTAAAATATGGGACAGTGAGACCAGCTTGTTTGATGAATGATTAGATTATGCCTTTACATTTTGCCAGGATTTACTTGTGGTTACTTTGTTAGTTGCTGTATTTTTATTTATGTTTCTCTATTGGGAACATTGATAATTCAGAACAAAAAGCTACAAACAAATTCATGTGAAGCCCATTAGTCCTGCTACACTAAAATCTCATTTAGCCATCCTTGGAGAATGAGTACATCAAGAAAGTCAGATATCCTTTCACAGCAAGATTTAAAATTCAAACTAAAACAAAGTAATAGATTATGTATAATAAATTAGGGGTCTAATTCATCTATTTTTCTTATGGTGTTATGAAACAATCTTTTATTTCAGTACATTCAGCATTTGTGTTGTAGCAAAAAGGAAAAAGAAAATAACTACTTTCTGCTGTGTCCTCCCTTATAGATTGCTGCCAATTTTGATTCCCTCTATAATAGTCAAGACTTTGCACATCTATTCTTTGTTGTTTTCCTACAGATCTATAGTTACATTTGAATGAGAACATATTTTAAGGTTTTATCACATATATTTTTTCTTTATAGCTTACCAATTTTACCACCTGAAACTTTTCTGGTAAGTTTCCAGCAATCTAAATATGATTTCAATATAATAAATGCTATTGGTATAATAGATTTTTTAATATAAAAGATCACTGCATGTGGGATCATCAAATTAGGAGAAGCTTTCAAAGGTTCATTCTTTAATAAAATATTGACTTCAGTATAGCTTATGACTTCTCCCCTGGCCTGATGCATGAGCTATGAAATAGTTTATATTGATGATCCCAGTAAAGCCCACAACATATTGGCTTTTTGGTCTCAGATCTATCCAATTTAATTAATTTATAATTCTAAAGTGTCAACCACAGCAGTAGTCTGGGCCCTGTACATGGATTAGTTTAAAATAAAATGTGCAAAAAGATAGTCCTGCACCCTACTCTTGTTTAGTTGTGAGCTGCTTGCTTTGAGTGTGTTCAAGTTTATCTAACATTCCATTGCTTCAGAAATGCTGTGATGAAGTGATTTTTGTAGTATCAACTCAGAATATTTCATAACTCTTCCTGAACTCTCTTTAGACAAGGAGTTTCAGAGCTTTGGGTCTGCTGTTGAGAACACTCTATTACAGACTCCTTCTAATAAGTGCTTGGATTCTGTTATACATAGGCCTTGTCGGGGGTGGCCCTAGACTAGCTGCCAGCAACTGGCGCCCTAGGCGAACCATGCAATCGGCCCCCCCTCCCCACCCCAAGGGCAGATATAGGCTGAGGTTTTTGGCAAACTGGGAAACATTTTGCCCCTATTTTCCATTTAATGTTTTTTAAGTATATTTATTTAAACAGGCATAATTATTCGGTTTGTCCGTCCAACCAATGTTTCTGAGATCAGATTAAAACAGAGACAGGAAATTTTCAGAATAGATTTGTACACGCCAGTTAGATGATATTGCAGTACGATTTCAAATAAAAATGCATTACAAATGTTAATTATAATTTTTATTATTACAAATCCAAAATAGTCTATTACGCTAGCCTGCTTTAACTGCCATTACCACCACATCGCTGGAGAGAGGGGGGCTGGGGATAGAGTTCTGTGGCTGGGGAGAGGGGCGTGGGGGGAGGGGAGAGGGAACAGGGTGCCAGTGGGGGGAGAGAGAGTCCCCTGCACCCACATCCTCCCAGGATTCCCCCCTCCCAAGAGGGAAGCCGGCGCGCGCCTCTCCTGGCCAACTCCCCCCTCCTGCGGTGCAGGAGAAGCCGGCGTGTGCCTCCCCCCGGGCCAACACCCCCCCCTGCAGCACGGGGACACCCCTGCACGCTGCCTCCCCCGGGGTCGACCCCCCTCTCGCGGCGCAGGGGAAGCTGGCACATGCCTCCCCCAGGGCCGACCCCTCTCTCCTCCCACGGTGCAGGGGAAGCCAGCGCGCACCTCTCCCGGGGCCAACGCCTCCCTCCCATGGCTCGGGGAAGCCGGTACATGCCTCTCCCGGGGCCGACCCCTCCCTCCTCCCATGGCGCAGGGGAAGCTGGCACGTGCCTCCCCTGGGGCCAACTCCCCGCACTCCTCCTCCGGGGCCGACTCCTCCCTCCTCCCACGGCGCAGGGGAAGCTGGCGCGCACCTCTCCCGGGGCTGACCCCCCGCTCCTGTGGCGCAGGGGAAGCCGGCATGTGCCTCCCCTGAGGCCAACTCCCCGCACTCCTCCTCCGGGGCCGACTCCTCCCTCCTCCCACGGCGCAGGGGAAGCTGGCGCGCACCTCTCCCGGGGCTGACCCCCCGCTCCTGCGGCGCAGGGAAGCCGCCACACTCCTCCTCCAGGGCCAACGCCAGGCGTTACGGGAAGGGGAAGGGGAAGTGGCAGGGAATTTGGCGCCCCATTTAACTTGGCACCCTAGGTGGCTGCTGAGTTTGCCTATAGGCATGGGCCACCCCTGGGCCATGTTTTCATTGTGGTGTTAATGCAGGCTCTTACACAGATGTTGCCCCTCAACTGCCTGGCAGAAATGTGAGGGTAGGTGGCCTGCCCTACCGGCTAAAGTTCAAGAACTGCTAATATGTGAGCTGGTAACCTGCCCACCTTGAAGTGAGGACACAGATTAAACCACTCCAATCTGATAGTCTCCCAGTGCCTTCCCACAGTATCTCCCATGTGCCCTGAAGGACAGACAAGTTCTCTCACAGCTCTCTGGAAACTAATAATAAATAAATCAAACACAAAAATTTTGTAAAGTTCCTTAACTAAAAGTTAGTGAAGGGTTGTTAAAACGTGTAATTTAGACAACTTTTAAAATAAAGCTGATTAATTCACCATTTAAAAAAAGCCAGTTAATAACACAGAAGGTAAAGAAACCTAAAGTTCATTTGTTGCTGAAAGTTACTTTGCAGCTTGTAGAGAGAGTCTGTACATAGAGTACTTCTGCTGACATTCTTTTGAGTTTGTCTCATTTTCTTGAGCCTTCCAGTGAGGGGAAGCACTTGGAAATGTAGTGGTGAAAATAATAGGCTAAAGTCCTCCTGTTAGCACAGAGACAGGAATAAAATGAATCCATTGCAATGAAAAATTTGTCAAAAAAAGTGTACTTTCAGCATACTTTGGTGGGCGGCCTTGTTAAGAATTGTAATCTGTTGTCTTCCATATAGCATCACCATTTTCAGAGACATCATTCAATCCATGTACTTGGCTTTTACTTCTACCATTTTTGTTTTAGTGGCAAGCTAACGCACAAATAATCTGTGACTGGAGGTTCTGAGTAATTTTATAACTCACCATGCTCACTACAAACCTAAGGGGCCATCATTCATGTTGCTGTTGTCAACACAGAGCAAATTTACTCTCAATTGTTCATGTTTGGTAGAGGATAACTGCTGCTTCCTTGGGGATTATTTTTTTGTTCTTTTGAAAATTCCTAGCTTTGAGCAGCCTCTGCCTTCCAAATTAGGTTCATTGACAGGCCTCCCAATAGCTGGGGACAGTTGCCTTGGAGCCTAGTGATTCAAAAGGTTCTGGGGCTCCCAGGCTGTGTCTATACTTCAGAGTTTTTCTGGGATACCAGAGGTATCCCAGAAAAACTCTGCCATGTCAAGGGAACATGTCTACGTTTTCAGAACAGTTTCCGAAAAAGCGGGCACGTTCT
The DNA here is from genome assembly GCA_032595735.1 of Pelochelys cantorii. Classification (NCBI taxonomy): domain Eukaryota; kingdom Metazoa; phylum Chordata; order Testudines; family Trionychidae; genus Pelochelys; species Pelochelys cantorii. The sequence continues at coordinate 163,197,699 of CM064327.1, forward strand.
TTCGGCATCCCTGTATTCCTCTTCTTGAGAGGAATAAGGGATGTTCTGAAAGAGGAGAGTTTTCTGAAATTTGGCCCCATGTAGACGGGCCAAATTTCGGAAAAGCCTCTTCTGAAAAAAAAAGCAGAAAAAGATATGCAAATTGCGGTTTGCAATTTGCGTATCTTTTTCCAGAGAAAACTGCAGTCTAGACGTAGCCCCAGCTGCCACCACCGCTACTATAGACGCAGCAGCAGCTGAACCTCTGGGCCCTTTAAATTGCCACTGTAGCACCATGCAGCATGCTCCAGGTGGCTTTCAGGGATGGCTGGAAGGTGCACGGGGCCAGCGGAGCATGCTCTGGGTGGCGCTAAGCGCTGGTTGCCCCCAGTCCTGTCCCTTATGCCCAAGGCCCTGCCCCTTCCATGAGTGTGGAGCCAGGCCCCTCAATCTTGCCTAGGCATATGCAAGTCTGTTGGCCCTGCTGTGCATTGCTTTCTTCTGAGGTGACTCACCACATTACTTTGGGCTAGAGAGTGGAGACCCCTCCCCACAATTCTTGGAGTAGTGTAAAATATTGTTTTGCAGAGAGTACCCTACCACATTTCCTATTTATTAAATGTATTATACCACATACTGCACAGGATGCACTGCTAGGTGTAGTAAGCTAGAATTCATCACCCTGGTTACTGCTAAATGATATCTGTCCGCAGGACTTATCCCTTGCAACCTCACCCAATGGCACCCAAGTATCTGTGTCTGTTCAGCTCAGGTCTGAAAACAACCCTGTACTCTCAGACTTGCGTTGGGTCATCTCTGAACACCTCCTCCTGCCCACAGGGTTGGTGCAGGCAGTGGCAGCTGTGTGCTTTGCTCCTGTCAGCTGCTGCTGCAACCTCACTAAGCCATGTGTGCCAGCAAGTCATAGTGCTTCTTACTCGGCAGTGTGCAGAGCTCAGTAAGGTTGTGGTGCCCAGCGGGAGCTGGCCAAGTGGAGGTGCCTGGAGATGGATCCCAGGCACGGGGTGTGAGAACAGGAAATCCTCTTCAGGACAAAGCCCCTCAGATAAGGTGACAGAAGTTGTAGGGAGAAGTGTTGGAGTCAGATCAGTTTTAAAAATGACTGGACACTCTGGTCAGGTTGTGCTCCAGAGAGGTCCAGATGAGGTCTTCTCTAATTCCTGGTGCACCTGGAAATATTTCTGAAACCCTTTAGAATGAAATAAACCACATCAGTGTGTCAGGTATTTTCAAAACCATTTCCATGAAACAGTGGAGAAGAATACTGCTTCACTCTCTCTTTCAGACTTCCCATTACACAAACTCCCTCTCCTAGTTATGATTTTTTTTAAATGGAAAAGCAAACAAATAGATTCTTCAGGACCTCTCGTCTCCTGTGTGTGATTATAGAATCATAGAACACTAGAACTGGAAGGGACCTCAAGAGATCATCAAGTCCGGTCCCCTAACAAGGGTTGGGGAGATGTCAGAAATTAAGAGGTGGGAATTTTTGTGGAAGTATCTTATTAAAATGCTGATACAGTTGAACCTCTCTTGTCCAGGATTCCCTGGTCCAGCAACATCAGTGGTCTGGCAGGAGCACAAATGTTGTTAGACCAGAGAGTTCCGGCTGCAGAGGTTGAGAGCAGCTGGGAGCGGAGCTGGTCTAGTTGGTGGTAGCCTGCAGGGGCAGTGACCCTGGGGGTAGAGAGCCCTGGGAGCCACTGTTGTCATGTGCGCGGGGCCGGGGTCTTGGGAATCCTGGGAGCAGTTGTGGGCTGGGGAACTCCAGAAGCAGCTGCTGCTGCTGTGCTAAGGGTGCCATATCAGGGAGGTTCAAACTGTAGTTTGTCAATGTATTATTATGTGAGCCAATGGCTGTGATTGGCTATGTTATGTAAACTGAATGTCAGTTTTATAGCAAACTGAAGTCTACATTACCGCCCTTCTAGCTAGCTGAAACTTGACAAGGATTAAATGGATCAGAAGACTAAATGATTGTCTCATCCCATAGATAGTGTCTGTCAGAACTGAGGCACAATGATGCATTCCTCCCTCCCAGGAAAATGTTTTCTGGTAAATGTAATTTTTATCTTTCTTAGGAGCACAGAACTGTTTTTCAAAAGCAAGAGTAGTGATACAGAACCAACTCATCTTTAGTATCTGAACATCAGTTTGCTCAATTCAGCTTTCTACCCGTGTTTTACTTTGTAAAAACCGGATAAGATGGCTCCACCCAGTAATAAAGCCAGAGACTAAAGGAGACTGAATGATCATAAAGTGTGGAGAGACACCATCTAGTGGTATAATGTTTAATACACATGTTCTTCAAAGAATACAATAGTCAGAGTACTGCACTTTGTATTGATTGAGTAAAGGAAGAGCGGGATGGCTCCATATGTTTGGTTTTACAAGGAAGGGTGGCATAGAGGCGAAGAGCATGCTCCTTTCCTAACTGGGTTTACCAGATTTTTGGAACCTATGTATCTGATTACTTACTACTAGCATATTAACTTGCCTGGGCACTCATAAATGGGTCTAAAAGTGACTATACTATTACAAAGCAATTTTTAAAACCAGCTGGAGAGAGAAGCTGCGGAACTTGCTTTCATTTGCAAATTTGACACCTTTACTCATGGTTTGAACAGAGACCTGAACTGGATAGGCTGCTACATTCAACACCATAAAGACATCAAAAGTGAAGTATCGGGCACTTAGGCCCATTCTATTAGCCTTATTTAGCATGGACACTCTAACCGACACACATTTTTTTCTTCTTTTCATTCCCAATCCCCTTTTTCGGCTATTTATTTGTACCCCCAGACCCTTTGCTTCATACATCTGAAGTAGTGGGTTGTGCCCACAAAGGCTCATGATACCATCTACATGTTTTGTTTGTCTCTAAGGGTATGTCTACATTAGCCACCGTAGTTCGAACTAGGATGGCTAATGTAGTCATTCGAACTTGCAAATGAAGCCCGGGATTAAAATATCCCGGGCTTTATTTGCATGTTCCCGGGCGCCGCCATTTTTAAATGCCCCATAGTTCGAACTCCCTGCCCGCAGCTACACGCGGCATGGGCTAGGCAGTTCGAACTAAAGCCCCTAATTCGGACTACCGTTACTCCTCATTGCAGGAGGAGTAACCCTGTTGGCCACTCCATCCATAGTAATCACAGCTTAAAGGTGAGATAATGTCCATTCAGTGTGGACACTATCTTTCAAGAAAGCAGATCGCTTTTCTGATGTGCTTTTGCTGTGTAGATGCTCTCTTTCGGAAGAAGCCTGCAGTCTAGACATAGCCTAAGTGATGATACAAGCAGGCTGAAGATTCCTAAGAGGCAAGATGCAGTTGCTTACAGCTTGGAATCCCCAGGTTTTCCATTTACATGCTAAAAATCCATTTAGCCTGGGTCCAGCACTCCTTCCAGTTCAGTCTTTGTTCCTCAGGTATTTTCAAGGGTTTGCTTCAGTGGGATAGTCAGCGAAGAACCAGGACATTGCCACTACCTTATCTTCTATATCTTTAGCATATGGCAAGAACCCTTTGTTTCAAAGCTTGGTTTCCATGCCAGACAGTGAAAAAATACTGATATCCCAAGATGGAGTCCAGCACCAGGTGACTGCATGTGAGATACAGAGACATAGTCAATAGTAATAACTTCAGATACAAAAATGATCCATGCATACCGATAGGCTAATCATTTAAAGCCGATTATAACCTTCCCAATGATATCTCACATGACCTGTCTTCCATAAAATACATAATAATTATGCCATAATCATAACATAATATCTCTATGAAGAATATGGGATGCAATGTCACAGTAACCAAGGCTGTTGGAAGCCAGAGTGTAACCTGTACGTTGCTGACAGGCTTCTGGGGTCAGAGCTGCTGGATCAGGACTGCAGCAATACACAGATACTTCAAGTATGACCAGTGTAACAGGTTGAATCACAGAAGTCCCCTTAGGGTTGTCCCCTGGTGTGCTGATTATGTCACTGATGTCTGCCTTCCTGCTCTCTGGGGCTTCCCCCTACTCTGTCCTGCTGGGCCAGATTATTTGGTCTCCCCGGGACAAGGCACAGAGTTGGAGTTACCACCTGCGACACTTTAGAGCAGTGTTTCCCAATTTTATTTGACCATGGAACCCTTTTAAACTCGGAAGAATTTCGAGGAACCCCTAGGGAAAATTTGTCCAGCAAAAAAAAAAAAAAAAAAAAAGAGCCGCTGGACCTGAGCACCACGACAGCCCTCCTACCCACACCCAAATAAGTTAGGATAATAATAATGAACAAATGATGCTAAATAAGGTCTTTAATTTCACATTTAATGTGTACAAAAAAATAAAGCTAAAAAAATAATATGAATTATATTGGCAGTATTCAATGTGAAGAGTGATTTTTCTTCTTTTCTTGGCAAATTCTTTTTATATTTTGTTTAATACTAAAAAGTTGGATTTGCATATCTGGCACTGCATTCAGTCGATTTCTGTATTTTGTTTTTGTTGCTGCATAATGCAAGAACCCAGTTTCACACAAGTATGTGCCGGTGAAGGTTAACAACTGACGAATTGCACGTCTTGATAAAGCTGAATATTCTTGACATAAGCTGCCCCAAAACGTAATCAGAGAAACTTCTTTACATTTTTGTATTAATTGGCCATCTGAAGTGATTTCATATATGTTTTCATAATCTTGCATAGAAAAACTGACTGGCTTTCCTGATATACTTAATGGATTTCAAATCCAGTTATTGTTGTCATTTATAGTTGGAAAATACTTCATGATGTTTGTGTATAAATCACAAAGATGATCTGGCCAGGAAGGAGAGTACAGGAGAAAGCTTGGAGCAGAATTGTCTGGCCAGGAGGGAGGGTACAGGAGGGGGTCTTGGGGCAGGTTGTCTGGCTAGGAGGGAGGGTACAAGAGGAGCCTTGGGGAAGGTGCCTGGCCAGAAGGGAGTGTACAAGAGGGGACTTGGGGCAGGATGTCAGAGCAAGCTGGGAATGCGGGCTCTTGGCGGGCGGGGGGGGGGAGGGGAGTGAGGGGGATATGGGTGCGGGGTCTGGGCATGATGGGGGACTCTTACCTGGCTTGGCACCCTGCAGCAGCAGAGAAAGCCTCCAGGTGGGGGGAAGGGGGGAAGGAGGGAGGGAGATCAGTCTCCCCCCCCGCCCATGCAGCGGGGAGCCCAGCGTAGCTGCAGCACCAGGCCGTGCTTCCCACTGGCAGGGCTGGGGGGGGGGGGAAGGTGTAGAAATCCCAACCTTCCCCGCCAGGTCAAACTCTGCCATTTCCTCAGCAGGCTGGGGAGGGGTGCAAGAGCAGCAGCACATGGGGGGCAGCGAGCCTGAGTGTGCCCTGGGGGGGGGGCAGCAGAGCCTGAGCCGGGTTCCATGCAGGTGACAGGTTAAAAAACACACCGAGGTCTGAAAGTGGCTCCTCGGCTCTGGCCACTCCTCCGTCTCCCCCTCCCCCTCCCAGCAGTAGCAGCAGCAGCAGCAGCAGCAGCAGCTGCCGCTGTAAAAGCTGCTGCCTGCACACAAGGAGGAGGCGGTTGCAAGGCACCGGGATAGGGCAGTCGTGCAGGGCGAGGAGGGGCCGCACCATGTGCGGGGGTGGGGCAGCCGGAGTGGGTGGTGGAGCGGCCAAAGCCACACGCCTCCAGAAGCCAGTCCTCGCCGGCAAAGCCCCAATGGGAGCTGCCTACGGGTTCTGCAGGGGGTGGGTGAGCAGAATTTTTTCGTGGAACCCAGGGTTCTGCGAAACACCATTTGGGAAATACTGCTTTAGAGCAATACAGGCACTGAACCAGCTCAGCCCTGTGAGGGCTCAGCTATAAGGGTCAGCACTCAGGAAACCAACCCACAAAAGGGATCAAACCCCCAAATAAATCCATCTTACTCTGTAAAAGTTTTACACAGAGAAATCTTATAAGGTCAGTCCACTTTATCAATGAAAGAGAGATATGCACAGTGGATGCTCCTCTGTAAGGTAACAGTTATTTATACTGAGTTTTATATTAAATGAAAATGTTTTCATTAAGCATAAAAAGTAGGATTTAACTGGTTGCAAGTGAAAACAGACAGATCAAAGTAAGTTTCTAAATAAAAATGAACAAAAAATGCTGGCTAGTTCTAATCCACTAAGAAACTTCTTACATGCAGATTCTTATCTTAAAGGGCTGTTCTTAGCTCAGGGAAGAAGCTTCAAGACAGAGCAGATCTCTCTAGAAGGAATTAGAATCCATCTTACAGTGCTAACAGAAGTAGCAATAATTTTTGTCACTAATGTCAACAAATATGACTGAGTAGAGTCTGGGAGCAGAACTGATAAGTAAGAAGGGTTTGTTTTCATGTAGTTACAAACAGAATAAAGCTGCACTTCAGGCCAGATTCTCTGTTCTGGTGGTGCAAATTAGGTGTAAAATCAGTGTAACCAGCCACAAGAGCTCTCTCTTGGTTTAAGAAAAGAAGTAACTGTGCATGCAAGTTACGTCATTTAGATGTCTAAGTAATTTGATCATTCTTATAAGTCACATATTGTGCTTATGACTGAAGTACAGTTCTTGCTATTATTTATGTCTACAAAATTGACAGTGTAAGAAGAGTCTAGTTTAAAATTGACTTGATAATGTAACCTTCAGTTTCTAAGCAATGTGCAGCCAAACTCTGAAAAAGAAACTCTCCTCTTCATAAATACCACTCCGTGTAGTTACCTGGGTTCCACTGATTACAGGAGAAAGTATGTTTATCTCTTACTGACCTCTTTCCTCACTAGATGAACTGGAACCCAAGCACCCACTGATCAGTATTTCTTAAGGGCTTGGAAAGGGTTAATTCATCATTGCAAATAAATGGGTTGACATGGACTAAAAATAACAACTGCTCTTCAATAAAATAATACCTTTTTAAAAAAAGGGCTGGGGTCTGGCATTTATTTTAAGCTTCATAATACAGCACCTTACTATTTTCTTAGTCTTGATTGTATTTTATTTGAATTGGTTTGTAGCAGATATCACAGCGAGACCTGTTTAGCATCCGTATAGTTTCTGTACATGGAATCATTTTGGTCTTTTCAGCACAAAGTAATTGAAATCTTTAGTAGGAGTTTGGTGAGGAGTATCACATCTGTCTTGCTAGCTTAATGTATCCACTGCCTGTATCTATCACATCCGTCACCACAGTATCCAAGCCCTAGTTAAAATCTGAGAATCACTTACATTCTGTGTGAATGGAGTATTGATGAAGAGACAAGACATTGAGAAACACAATACTGCATCATTATTTCTGTTACAGTAGCACCTGGGCCTGAGGTCTCTGTAGTGTAAGGTACAGTAAAAATATATTAATAGATAATTTCCTTCTCAAAAAGATTGCAATCTAAATGGACAAGACAGCCAAAGATGGAGGAAAATGATATAATATGCAAGCAAAATTAACAGAATTAGGGTTTGGCTTTGGCCAGGGTTGGGCCCCACACCATCTGCTGGGGCAGTGGTAGCCTGCCCCTACATCAGGGAGGGGGTGCTTGGCTCCCACGGGGTTCTGGGTGGCAGGGGCAGGGCCTTGGGCTTGCCTCCCCCCCGCCCTAGGTTCACCCACCACCCATGCATAAACTAAATATTCAGCTAGGCCATTTTAAGGACCTAGCCAGACATTTATCTGGGTGGCATTTGATTGGGAGAGAGGCCCTTTGGGATTTGCCAGGATGATGAAGCGACACAAATCAATTAAAGGTGTGGTAGGTGATGTACCATATAATTACTACCATAATACATCATCTGAAAAGATCGTCTTTCTTTAGTTTTACTAGAAATCAAATACAATAAAAATAGTTTTAAATTCATATTAAGTGAAAGTAGCTTAAACTCAAAATTGCAATTCATGTTTTGTACACTAAATTGCTTTAAAAATTAGAATAATCAGAGAAAAACTACTAATTATACATATAAGTCAGATTGCATGTGATTTAATGCCGGGAATCATGTCTGGGAAATAAATAAATTTATTAATAATAAATTAGATTATATTTTCTTATCACCTTACAGTTTGTTTCTGTTATCAAGGATTTTATTGATCCTCTGATTGGTCCCAGGGTTTCCTCCAAATATAGTGCTTCCAATTCTTACGTATTAGGGTTTATTTTTCTTTGCTTCCCTTAGATTCCATGTCCCTTCAGGTTTGCCAGCTTCCACCCACATTGCATCCAACATCTTCTAGCCAAGGGTATGTCTACAGTGAAGAGTTCTTATGGAAAAAATGGCCAGAAAAACTACACTTACATCCATATTACTATTGCAGTCTTTCAACAGAAAGTCAAAAGAACAGAAGGGTTTTTCCAACATCGGTAAACCTCTTTCTATGAGGAAGAAGCCTTTTTCCAAAAAAGCTTTTTCAGAAAAAGGCATGTGTGGACGTGGAAGAGAGTGTTTTTTTCGAAAGAAGAAGCCTCCAGGAAAAAGCACATGTGCCCTGGTGGCCACTCCGTAATCATAACTGAAATGTGAGATAGCGTCCAATCAATGTGGACTCTATCTTTCAAAAAAGCAAATCACTTTTTCGTTGTGCTTTGCTGTGTAGACGCTCTCTTTCAAAAAAAGTTTTTCCAGAAGATATCTTCTGGAAAAACTCCTTCCGAAAGAAGCTTGCAGTCTAGACGTAGCCTCAGAGTGGAAGAGACACCCCTTCTAAGTTGGAAACTCTGCTTATCTATGTTAGTAGATTGTTTAGTCAATTGCTTGACCATACTTTGGTCCAGTGTGAAATATGCTCAAGAGATTAAATAACCAATATCAGATTTATTGCTAAAAGTCAGTAGGAGCATAATACGGGACAAAAGTTTCAATATGATACAAGTTTCCAGGAAGCTGTCTCATGCAGATTTGTTAAATTCACCATACACAGAAGGTGTGCTTCCTAAGAGTATTTATAGGGTGATTTTACAAGTTTAAAAACTCTTTCCATGTCATTAAAATCTAACCCATCAATTTGTACCAGTTCCTTAAACTGCTGCTCTGTACCTTCCTTACCTTGGCTTTGGATACTAGCTTTCCAGGTACTGGTCCATGAACAAACCTCCCCAGATTGTAGCTGGGCAGAACATTAATGTATTTTTCTTTTGACAAGTTTGCTTTAAAGTTGATTCCAGTTTTTCAAAGTGTTCGCATAAATAAACAGGATTATAGAAAGATATAGAATAATTCAGGCCAGGTATCCACTGGAAGTGTGTGTGTACACACACACACACACACACACACACACACACACACACACACAAACTTTTGTATTGATACTATGTACTTAATGCCTATTAATATGTGGTGTAAATAATATATATTGGTAATGTGATATCAATTAGCCCAGTACATATTGATCAGCATCAAGGCTCACAGGAGAGTGAAGACTCCATACCTAACCTCTGAGAGACTGGCAATGAGAACGGATCCCACATTTTGATATCTGTGGAAAACACTTGGGAAGCTAAGGGTAAGTCTACACTGCAGCATCTTTCCGGAATAACTTTCATGCCATCACTTCAGGTGATATTTCAGGCATTTTAGGGACCGTAACTGGTTAGCATTTAACTAGACACACTCCCCTTCTTTTGGTGCTGTTACCAAAGACTTCTAAACAGCCCTTTCCTTCTACTTCAAACCTTAGGGCCATATTCAGAGGTTTTTCTAACTTTGAATAGGTAATAGCTTCTCCCAGCCCATTCAGCATAGAAAATTACACCAAATGACATCCCTTTATGTCACTACTAAGAGGGATGGGGTTTTTTTTGAGGGGGAGGTCAAATAGTAAGTTTGTTGAAAAATATATTTTGGGGGGCATGGAAACCAGTGTCAAAGTTCAATTGAATTCAGCAAGTAGTTTTGTCCAGTTCCCACCCACCCCTTTCTGAAATGTCAAAACTTTGTATTTTGACATTGTCAAACAAAATTGTTTAGAAATAAAATATTGACTCGAAGTTTGAAATATTCATTTTTTTTCATTTTGGCAGGAACCTGGAAAAAAACAAAACAAATACAATTAGTTCTGATTTGAGGCAAACTATCTTTTTATTCAGCCACTGAACCACACTCTCAAACCCCATAATTATTTGCTCATCTCTAGTTACTACACACTTAATGAGAGATTACGTTTCTGCCATCAGGATAGGATTTATTACCACAGACACAGGGGGTTGTAAATTGCCAATAATGTAATTTTAGAAGAGTGCAAAGAAAATGTCAAGTCAGGAGGATGGGCAAGCAATGTACTGCTCCCCAGAAAATTCCAGGAGAGGAAACAGCCATAGCTCATGCATGGAGCTCCACAGGACCACTGCAAACACAGTCTGCCCAGAGATGTTCTGAACCTCTGGTCTCATTCACTTTCTGAGCTGCACATGGCTAACACTCTCCATTGAGAGTTAATGTGCCATTTAATAGAAAACACTTCAGTGTGTAGTTACATAAGGCTGTGAAAGGCTTCAGCAGGAGAGAGCTGTTGGAGCCTTTCCTGGCTGCCTCCCTACCCACCAGAGAGCCTTTCCCCATGATAGGTAGAGGCTCTGGCAACAAATCGCTATACTGCTGAAACCACCAGTGTAGGCAGGGAAGGCACTGCTTGAGTGGGTGGAGAGGGCACATACTCTAAGGTTCTGGCATGTCTTTACATGCCTCACAATCTACACTGCTATTTATACTATAGTAGGGACATGTGCTCTGTGTGTACTCTCGATGTGTCTGCAAGTGTAGACAGACTTACAGCTATTGCGTCAAACTGTAAGGTGTATGACAGCTGCAGCAATATATGGCAATTTCCTGGACAAGCCATACTGAATTAAATGTAAGTAGCTTGAGCATTCATTGTATTGTGAATGGAAAGTGAATGTGTTATTTGTGGAATTGTAGTATGAGTATGTATTATTGTGGGTCAAGTCTCTGGGCAAAGGAGACATAACTAATGTGTGAGTTTCAAAGAACTATCTGAAACAAAGGGCCAGACAAGTATGAATGGTTTACAATTGTGTGTTTCCCAGGAAATCTCTTGGGCAATGTTTCTGCAAACATGCCCCCCCCCCCAATGCTAATCTTAGCCTTTCGAAGCGTCACTCTGAGAAGGTGACCCTTGTCTGTTGGCCAGGGGACCAAACTGCATAAAGTGGTGACTCTCAGCTACATGGGGATACTTATTCTGAGTAAAAGCTGGTAAACTGGGTACTGCAGAAAAGACCTTGGGATTTGAAGGCCTGACATCTGTTGGAGCCCTAGCTGGACCTGGGTGATCCCAGGAAGGCTTATTAGCTTGTATATATATTCTTTCATTGTTTTAATGTTTTCTCTGAAATGTTTTCACCTTCAGAATAAGTGTGTTTGCTTAGAAAGAGCTGTTTGGGCAATTATGCTGTTTATGATGTCTGAGGAGAAAGCAAAGCAGGCCTGCTTAGGCAGCTGAACATCCTGCAGAAATCACAGCATAGATAGGGACCCATGCAGGCTGGAAAAATCTCATAACGGGAGCGAGAGAGAGAGAGAGAGAGAGAGACTCTGATCCAAGTGAAATCTGAGGAGCTGGGAGCCTAGAGTGGGTGTCCTTGGTGGACCATCGAGGGTAAATACAGGTGCAGTTTCTCTGAAGCGTGACAAGGCAGCACGTTAATTAGGCTGACAACATGGAGGCTGCAATATGGTAATTACGTAGGTTGTACACATAAAAAGAACACATGTGGTGATGTTTGAGTAACTCTGGTTACTAGTCAGCTAGATAACATCGTGTTTTTGTGTCCTTAGTACAATAAAGCTAGAGCAGATGGGGGCAAGAGGCAGTCAGCAGGATGCATCCGCCCTGCCAAGCAGCCAGATCCAGCCCACGGGTCCCTTGCCAGGACCCTTAGCACAAGGCAGCCATAGCTGCTTTAAAGGCTAGCTCCTCTCTGCTCTGGACCCTGGGGAGAGAGGGAGGAGGCTTTGTACGCTACCCCCACCCCCCGCAAAATCTCTCAGCTTCCATTGCCCAGTTTCTTACAACTTACAGCGTTGCCACACATACATTAAGAAAAACAATACTGACTGGTGTAAGCAGGGTCTGAATGAATGCTTCCATTACAGCTAGCTGGAAGGGAGAGAAACCCTGGGTATGTCTATGAAAATACAGTTTCCCCCTGCTTTGCTTAGATGTGTTAGCTATTCATCTGATGGAACAGTGTTTTGCTCATTGTAATCAACCTGGCTGGTATTGGGTCACAAATTGTGTTAATGCTAATTGCAATGTCTATAATTATTGTGGGACTACAAAAGAAGAAAGTCTGTGCTTAACCTGGCATGAGAGAGACGCTCTCAGTATAAATACACTTGGATGGACAGAGGGTCCTCTTCCAGAGCCCTGTGAGATTAAGCTGGGGAGGGCAGGACTCTGAGTCAGCAGGCTGCATGCCCTACAGATGTGAGTTGTAACACTGGCTCAACCTGTTTCTCCCCACTGTTTCAGTGCTAGAGCTAAAGAAAGGCTCCATAAGGAGTCTCGTCTATTATTTACATTTACTCCAGTGGATGCTGGAATTCCTAGTGGATGGACTGAGTTTTGGGCCAAGAGCTGAGATCACTGAGAACTGAAATCATTACGTTTGGCCCAGAGCCAAATCCACCACAAGCCAGAAGAAGCAGGGAGTGGATGGTGACTGACAGCTGGCAGAGAGCTGTGACGCACAGACAGCAGAGCAGTGGTGGAAAGGTGTAATGAGCAGCCAGCCAGGCTGGAGAGGTGAGACGAATGGCCAGCAGGGTGGCACCAGGCAGCAGTGAGCAGCGGATGGCAAGTGACCAGTGGAGTGAGTAAGATGCCTCCTTACCTCCCCCCGACTCTGGATGGGAGGTGAACTCCACAAATGCATCGCTGAACTCTGGGCCTGCCCTGACCAAGGGCATCAACTTAGAGTGGGGTGCAGAGAAGAGTTGGGCCTATGAAGAGGACATTTACATTGCTGGACTTAAGAACCTGAGAGGAAAAAGACACTGCCCAACCTACTTGAGGGGGCTATGAACTGTTTGTTGTGTTTTCCCAAATTAATGCCACATTATTTCCCTCTCCTTTTATTTAAAAGTTTCTTTTCCTACATTCAGACTCTGTGCTTGTGAGTGGGGAAGCATTGCTTCTCACAGGCGCCCAGGGGTGTTGTGTGAATGTCCCAGGATACTGGGTCAGTGCTTGAGCCAGTTCTGTGTTGGATGGATGAAGAGGAACCCGTAGATATTGAACCTGGCCTTGGCTGGTGCTGGCGCTACCTGGAAGAAGGGTTACACGGGCATATGAGTTTTTAAATGATACCTAACAAGGCATAGTTTGTATGAATATTATTACAATAGTGTGTAGGGTATGGACACAGGGGTACATTCAGTCACAATGACATTGTACTGGCCCTCAACACAGGGAAGAATTTCATCTAATACACTACACATGAATGATGATAACATGGTTTAACAAATAAATTGATATTTGTAATGCATATGTTTGCACATCTCATACGCCTCCTTATTATATTCAAATAATGTAGCTCTAGATGTACTGGAGATGCCCAGAGAAAATATATATATTAAAATGTACTGAGAGGGCCAGGCTCCTAAGAAACAGAAGCTGATGTGGAATAGTGTGGCTTGTGATGAGCGTCACGGATGTTAGTGACTAGTTAAGACTGATAGGGCCATAGAGACTACTGATGGCCTTTTCACATGATTGCAACTTTTGTCCCTTATATTCTCAAATAATTGTTTTTGTTCTTAAAGTTAGGAAGAACCCCTGGGAATTCAGTCCCTTATCTCTCTGGTGTTCAGCAGACATAGAATCATAGCACTGGAATGAACCTCAAGAGGTCACCAAGTCCAGTCCCCTGTACTTATGGCAGGAGGAAGCACTAGCAGATCATCCCTGCCAGGTGTTTGTCTAACTCACTCTTAAAAATATCCAGTGATGGAGATTCCACAACCTTCATGTTAATTCTCCGTCTCATGTTCAGGCTCAAGACAATACCCAGTGTTTTGCTTGATAGCTTTAATATATGAATTGAGATAAACCCATATGCCTTTGTCTAGGACAAACCTTACCACTTTTTCTAGGCTAGGCTGTCTTCTTATACATGTTCTAGTAATATTATAAAGAGGAAATTCTTACCTTCACATGTAAAGTTAACACTTCCACATACAATACAATTAGGCTGCGTCTAGACTGGCAAGATTTTGCGCGAAAGCGGCTGCTTGTGCGCAAAATCTTGCCGCCTGTCTACACTGGCTGCGAGTATTTGCGCAAGAACACTGACGTTCTAATGTCCGAAATCAGTGCTTCTTGCGCAAATACTCTGATGCTCCCGCTCAGGAATAAGCCCTCTTGCACAAGTATTCTTGAACAAGAGGGCCAGTGTAGACAGCAACGTTAATTTCTTGCTCAAGAAAGCCCGATGGCTAAAATGGCCATCGGAGCTTTCTTGCGCAAGAGAGCGTCTACACTGGCACAGATGATTTTGCGCAAAATATGTGCTTTTGCGCAAAAGCATCCATGCCAGTGTAGATGCTCTCTTGCGCAAATACTTTTAACGGAAAAACTTTTCCGTTAAAAGTATTTGCGCAAAATCATGCCAGTCTAGATGCAGCCTTAATGACCAGTGTGGTATTAGTTTTTCAGGTGGTACCTTACAAAGCACATTTTGGATAAGCATCATTGCTGCACTGCGTGGGGCGTGAGTTAGGGTCAGAGTTAGTTCATGCCATACTGAAGAAGCTCCACCTTTCATAGATGTACCCCCTTTTTTTTGTATCACAAAAAAGAGTAAAATATTACCCCCAACAATTGTAGCAGCAACTCTGGTCAGCCACATGGATGAATTAGAGCAGAACAAAGCACTTTACTTTCTGACACAGTGGTGAGAGCTGTATCCGGGTCTGGCTTTAGGGAAAGTGGGTGAAACCACAGCAATTTCAGTGTCCCCCTCCTTCCCCCCCCAGCTAGGAAGTGGCTCAGGCCACCTGTCCCCTCTGCCGTGCTAGGATACCGTGCAGGCCACTGTGCCCCCTGCAACTTCAGTACCTGCCCTGGCTGGGAGTTGACCTGACCCGCCTGTCCCCTCTGCCGCCTAGGATACTGCACAAGCCATGATGCCCCCTCTGACCACAGTGCCCTGGGCAGTCACCCACCCTTAAGGCAAGCCTCGGCTGCATCCAGGGAGCTTTTCCACATAATGGTCTCATTGAACCTTGTAAACGCTTCTTGTGTCAGTAGATGGCACCCTTTAGATTAGCTACCTCATTACATACACAGCAGAGCTGACAGAGACATGCTGTGTTTCAGATGGGGGGGGGGGGCAGGGGAGCGGGAGAAATAACTTTGTGATTGTTCCAAAAGCTTTTTTACTATTTTTTAAATGACACAAAGGAAAAGAGTTTTTGGAGTTTTTGTCATTTTGCCCCCATCCCTCTTTCTCCTCCCCCCTCTTTCTTACCTCTCTAACATGGAGCTGCATCTGCTTTCTGTTTTTCCTCAAAGGTGGTCTTCCTAGACTGGTAGGAAAATCTCGTCAGCTGGGTGTTGAGAGGGGTTATCAAGCTTCCTTCTAGCTTCTTTGAAAGCTGCAGACGGGGAGTATGTCTACACTATAATGTTTTTCGGGAAAACAGCTGTTTTTCTGACAAAACTTCACTTATGGCCACACTGTGATCGTGTTCTTTTGAAAAAAAAAAATAGAAAGAACAGAGGGGTTTTTACGACATTGGTAAACCTCTTTCTATGAGGAAGAAGCCTTTTCCTGACGAAAGAGCTCTTTCGGAAAAAGGCGTGTGTGTTGTCAGGGAAGAGGGAGTTCTTTTGAAAGAAGAGGAAAGAGGAAAAAGCACAGGTGCCCTGGTGGCCACCCTGTCCATAGTAAACCTAGCTTAAATGCGAGATAGCGTCCATTCAGTGTGGATGCTATCTTTTGAAAAAGCAGATTGCTTTTTCAATGCACTTTGGTAGTGTGGACGCTCTCTTTCGGAAGACGTTTCTTCAGAAGATCTCTTCCGGAAAAGCTTTTTCCGAAAGAAGCCTGCAGTCTAGACATAGCCCAGGATTCCTAAGCATGACCAGGTTCCAACACCAGGCCTAAAGCTCACACCAAAACTATGATGCCCCACCCCCTTTCTTCTACACCTTTCTTAGGTCCTTCCATATTCCATCTCCTCACAGGTGTTTTCCAGTAGCTGCTCTGTGAGTGAGCATTTCCCCTGCATGCTTCATAAAGAACTTGAATCTCTTCTTGGATAGATGTCAGGCTGCTCCTTTTATTCCCTGGTACTCTTTCCCAGAATGCCCTGCAGCAGCTTACAATCATACAATGATAAATTCTCAAGATGCCAGTACTTAAAGGGTCAGCCACTGAAGCAGACATATGCAGGCCCAAACCTGTTCTTAAAGGGATAGCACACCCTGTGATATGGACTGTGAGTGTTTCTTCAGTTCAGCTTATGCTGTATAGCAATTGGATGTGGCTCCCAAAGCAGCCTAAGGTGTTGCAGAAACACACATCTGTTCAATGTGGCACTTTGTTCCACAGTAGTGGTAGCTGTGCCACATATAGAGAGTACTAAATCAGCAACAGTCTTGGTTAATAGAGGTATGTGCCCAGAGCAGTGCCTGTGGACAGCAACCCACCTGAGGCGAGGGTGTCACAGTGCAGTTTGAATAACATACTGATTTTTCGTAATGCGACTTTTCTGACCATTTCTTTTAGAGATTCTTTGGTGACCTTCTGGATCTCCAGCATGGCAGACAGCTTGTTGCATCCACTTGCCATGTCACAGTTTTCTCATTCTGCCTTGGATGCAAAAGCACCTGCTGTGCTGTGAATACCTTGGTGTGCTGTGGGTAGCCCCCAGCAAATAAGGAAAGCAGATGGGCCCACCAAAATTATTTTTCTTATTTGAAACTGTGCATTTTATCTCTGCACTGCCACACAATGATGCAGACATGTAGGCTGTGTCTAGATTGGCAAGTTTTTCCGCAAAAGCAGCCGCTTTTGTGGAAAAACTTGCCAGCTGTCTAGCCTGGCCACTTGAATTTGCGCAAGAACACTGACGATCTAATGTATGATTGTCAGTGTTCTTGCGCAAATACTATGATGCTCCCATTCGGGAAAAAGCCCTCTTGTGCAAATGTATTTGCGCAAGAGGGCCAGTGTAGACAGGGGCGGACTGTTTTGCGCAAAAAAGCCCCGATGGCGAAAATGGCGATCAGGGCTTTCTTGCGCAAAACCGCGTCTAGAGTGGCATGGACGCTTTTCCGCAAAAAGTGCTTTTGCACAAAAGCGTCCGTGCCAATCTAGATGCTCTTTTCCGCAAATGCTTTTAACGGAAAAACTTTTCCGTTAAAAGCATTTGCAGAAAATCATTCCAGTCTAGACGCAGCCGTAACATTTTTTAAACGTAATTAGGGAAACCAATGACTTGTGGAACAATAACCTGATATCTCTGTTACGACACAAAATCCTGCATGCGGATCAGAGCACGTCAATGATATTGCATATCATGAGTTTACTCCAACCAAAGTGTTATTGTTCCATGATTTAATACAGTCATCAGTGATTAGCAACACGGTGCTTACGGCTAGCAAGACTATATGGCTGTCTCTACACTGGCATGATTTTGCGCAAATACTTTTAATGGAAAAGTTTTTCCGTTAAAAGTATTTGCGCAAGAGAGCGTCTACACTGGCATGTGCTTTTGCGCAAAAGATGTGCTTTTGCGCAAAAGCATCCGTGCCAGTGTAGACACTCTCTTGCGCAAGAAAGCTCCGATGGCCATTTTAGCGATCGGGCTTTCTTGAGCAAGAAATTAACATTGCCTGTCTACACCGGCCTCTTGTGCAGAAATACTTGCGCAAGAGGGCTTATCCCTGAGCGGGAGCGTCAGAGTATTTGCGCAAGAAGCACTGATTTCGGACATTAGAATGTAGTGTTCTTGCGCAAATACTCGCGTCCAGTGTAGACAGGCGGCAAGATTTTGCGCACAAGCGGCCGCTTTTGCTCAAAATCTTGCCAATGTAGACACAGCCTATTAGCATTGTAATCGTTCTGCAGGAATATGGCTTTGTTTCGATTTCACTCACACTCAGGTCTATGAAGTTAGAGGTAAATGAAATGAGAGTCAGATCTTTTTGCTCTTACTTTGTTAAAAGACAAGAAAAGTGCTGAAATATGAATTACAATAGCTGCTTTAAAGCACAGATCAGGGCCCAGATCTGCTATCATTGAGGTGAGTGTAAATCCACTCCATTTAACTCTGGGTTTATTAACATGTAACTGAGACAGTATTCAGTCTATGTATTTTATACACAAGGAGTGAAATAAATGGAAAAACTAACATTAGATTAGTGGGGGCTAGGAATTCACCCAAGATCCTTAGCACATAGTAGATCTGTGGTTCTTAACCAGCAGTCTGCCCCCCCCTCCCCTGAGGGGGGCACAAGCAGGTTTATAGGGTTCCATAAAGTATGGCCACGTTAGCCTACCACATGGGACTGAGACCCAGAGTTCCAAGGCCTGCCAATGGGTACTGAAGCCAAAGCCTGAGCAACTTAGCTTTGCAGGACCCCTTTTTGTTTGGGGCCCCAGGCAATTGTCCTGCTTGCTACTCTCTAACTCTGGCCCCGTCTTTTATTTGCAGAAAATCTATTGTGGCAGAGGTGGTCCATGGAGTTTTTATAGCATGTGTGTGTTTATGTTATAGCATGTGTGTGTGTGGCGGGGGGGGGGAGGGGGGAGACAGGGGGCTCATAAAGAAAAAGGTTGAGAACCCATGCAGTAGATACTGGAGACAGTCACTTTTTGAATTATGTTTGATGGTTTTTAATTTACAGGAAGTTTTTCATTTAAGCTGCTTAGTGCTATTTATGCCCACACTAAACTTGCCTTAGAATTCATCATTCAACTACAGTTCCTCTCAGAAATGGTATTGCTATGCCACTTCAGATCTTAGGAGCATTCTGTGCTACAAATGGAGGGACTGACAGAAATATTTGGACTGAAAGAGCTGAACACGCTGAGGATAAGTCTGGTGAGAAGACCTGTCTCTTGATACGTTAGTACCAGAGATGTGAAGGTGATTTGGTGCTGCAAAACAGCTCCATTAGTTTCTAAATATTCTCTGGGCTCCTCTGAACTCATTCCAGAGCACATTCAAAGCCAATTTCTATCTCTTTTGATTATTCTGTTCTGTTCTATTCTCTCTCTCTCTCTCTCCACTCATCTCCTAATTTTCTCTTTTTATCACAGCAAATCCTATCTTTTCTACTTGTGCCCTCTCCTATATATCTTGTACTCTATTTAAGCCTTTTCCTACTCAACTTTATGATCTCCACAGGGTCAGTAACCTTTTACATATGACAGACAGACAGCAAAAGGAAGTTGATTAGAATCCAAGGACATTTCCTCTTACAGTACCTTTCAAGTGTAAAGGCTGGTTCTGATAGCAGAAGAAAATGATTAGATTCATCACTTTCTATCCGTCCCAGCTCATTGTTCATTTCTAGTCAACTGTGCTTTGCCATCAACTCCCTGCTCATGATGCAGAAGTTGTCCAATGCCACAATTTTCCATCAGCCGCAATTTCTTTTCACAGGAAATGAGCTGTTAGGTTTTTGGGTACCTCACTGACCCCTTAGCTAAGAAATAGATTTTATAGTTATGGATTGAATCCTTAGCCAATCCACTGGGATCCCTGGCATAATGACAATTTACATCTACTAAAGATATGTCCAAGAAGTTGCTTCTGTGTTTGCTGCCTTCTGCCTTCTTTTTTTTCCCATGCTGCTCCCTACATCCAAAACAAAGTCCCACTTCTTGTGCACGAGGCAGCTTTACTCTCCACTTTCAGGCCCCTTCTCAGTCTGCCACAATGCCTTCTAGACCTCTATTACCTGAGCCTCTCTTCTTGCCCTATCTCTGGTTAAAAAAAAATCCAGAATTTATAAAACACACAATAAACATTGCTAGTGTGACTCACAACAGCTTCTTTTTTCCTGTAAACCCTTCCTTTTTCTGTTATCTCAGCTTTCTAGTTGTGTCTAATTTTGGGGTCAGATTTTGAAACCCTTATTCATGCTGACTTGTTAGTTCCTCCTCTTTGTGAACGGAAATAAATGGAATCTACTAGTGGAGTGAGGTATTATTCAGTATGAATAGAAGAGGCAGAATCTGGCCCTGAGATTGTAAGCTCTTAGGTCTGTCCCATTTTAAACTCTCCAAAGCAATGTGCAAATGTCAAAGTTCAGTAATAAATGTCATAATAATAAAGAGAAAAGGTGAAAAGAATCCAGCAATCTGAATGCATCAATGACTTTAGTGTAGCCTAATTTATAGAATCAAGCAAGACTTCCATTCTTTCCTTATGCAGGGCTGAGAACATCAGTGTTGCCTGAGCAAGACCAAATCATTTATAATTTTTACTCTCACTCATAAGGCAATTCAACTGCTAGGGTGATATCTTGGGGATTGTTAGGTACTGTTAGGTACTGGGGATTGTTAGGTATAGTGTGTGTTAGGTACTGAAATCAATTGCAACCAAATATAAAAAATAATCAATGCAATTTATTTTGCTACATCAGATTCTGCTTTCTTTTTCCTGTGTAGAGCTAACAGATATCCATGTGGAGCTTATTAATGTCAGTAAATTGGGGAGGCATATGAAAGGAGTTGCAGACATTTGTTTCTTTGTACTAGCCCTTTATTGGAACTGAAAGGCAACAATAGGAGACTTATTGAAACATTTACTTTATTAGAAGTAGTCCCAGAATGCCGCTTTCTACTTTTGTATAATGTATATTGTGCCATTGACACTTGTATGCTCTATTTGCTTACTGGTGGGGTTTCTAACCAGACTGGAGAAGTCATTATTATTTGCTGGGCTGGAGCTGACTCTACCCTTTTGACATGTTGAGACCCCAGAACTCTCATTTCTTTAATGGAAAATGGCACTTACTTGTACAGTAATATGGATACTGTACATCTAATAAGCAAGAGCCTGATTCAGTTCTCGGCTACGCTGCTGCTTTGGCAAAAACTGGTGCTGGAAAGCTCACATCCCTTGGGGGACAGAGTTAAGACTAGGCAGTGTATGATAGTTTTGGCAGTAGTAAGTAGCGTAGAGAAAGAACACTATGTGTATACGCTAACTCTTCATCGTCTTGCTTTTTGTGGTGTTGTTAGGTATGTTATCTATGTGGTAATCGTTGCTATTAAGCAACAGAGGTGTTTTTTGGGGGTAGATATACATAGTATTTGGTTCCATGCCAAATTCTCTGACCCTGCATTCCCTCATTTTTCACTTATGGGTGTTATTTTGAGCATGTCCCTAATATACACATACCTCCCGTGGTCTTTCTTGATTACAGCTTTCATCCACCTCAGCAGTCCCATTTCTGTGGAACTGATAATTTGCTCAGGATTCTTCTTTGATGCCCAACACGCAGCATCATATTTTGAAACTAGCCAGCCCATTAGTTTACATACTTTCCCTTTTAATCCTATTGACATCCTCCTGTCACATACTAGACCACTTGCCTCTCCCCATCTGAGCCAGATGTTTCCTATCCTAGCTCTAATTTCATCCTCTATTTTCCTGGATTCTGGAAATCAGACACTTGAAACTTCGCATTGTTGGTCTTGTCTGCCCATATAGTTTCAAGTATAATCCTTCCGCTTTCACAATATTGAAGTTACATATTATATACTCTGTTTTTCACCTGCTTATTTTGAGCTCTTGTCTCTCTAACACATCTCTCAATTTATCACAGTCTTCTTTTAGATTTTCACCTCACAATATCATCTGCCAAGAATGTACAGCGTGGGGACATCTTCTTTATATTCCTTTGGAGACTAACCAGAAGGATGATAAACAAGAAGGGGGCACAATGCTGAGTTCTGAATCACCATTATGGAAAGGTTAAGTGATATACACCATAAATAAATCCCAACCTAGTTTTTAACCCTTAGAAAAAATACCCAAATGATCCCTGCCAAATAACCCTCACCAAAACCAAACAAAATCCCACCACACTTACACTGTGAATAAATCAAATAAATTTTAGTATTTGGGGGCTACATCTAGACTGCAGGCTTCTTTCGGAAGAAATGTTTTTCGGAAGAGATCTGCCGAAAAAACGTCTTCCGAAAGAGAGCGTCCACACACAAAAGCGCATCGAAAAAGCGTTGCGCTTTTTCGAAAGAGAGAGTCCAAACTGATTGGACTTGATAATCTCTAAAAGTCCCTTACAATCCTAGTATTCTATGATTCTATGCTGTCAAATACCTAACGTGCCCTGTTCCATTAACCACAAGCCAGCACACAACCATTTTTTCTCTGACAAGAGACCATTTATATAAAGTACAGGGAAAAAGAGCTTAAAAATGTTGGGATGCTTGTGAAGGGCAACATTACAGTTACACAAGTATGACAATGCTATAAACCTTAAATATACCAGCACTACCATGACTCCACAATCCATAGAACAAGTACAGCATAAGCAGTGGCAGCAGTAATTCTCTCCACTACCCTTACCATTGTGTGGCCACCCTGACTTGGAGGGCCTAGATGAGGTGAGTAATACAAGATGCATTTAATTTGACCAAAAAAGATATATTTTATTTGAATACCTTTTCTTATAGCTCTGCTTAAATGACAAACAAACAAGTGAACACGCGTGAGAGAAATGTAGCGTAGATTACCTTGATAAACAATGAAACTTGCACAATCCTGCCCCCCACGTCCAGTAGAATCATAGAACTCTAGGACTAGAAGGGATCTCCAGAGATCAACTAGTCCAGCTACTGCACTGAGGCAGGACCAAATATATGTAGCTGACAGCTCTTTGGCAAATCTGTTCTTAAAAAAAAAACCCCACCACCAGTGATATGGAGTCCACCACCTCCCTCAGAATTCTATTCCACTGATTAACTGTCCTTAATATTAGAATGTTTTTCGTGCTAGTTGATCTAATTGTCCTTTGCCACAGATTAATCTATTTACTTCTTGTCCTTGTGGACACAAACAACTGATCACCATTCTCTTTATAGCAGCCCTTTATACATTTGAAGACTTTCCAGGTTTCCCCCGCAGTCTTCTTTTCTCAGAGCTAACCATGCCCTGTTTTTTTTTTACTCTTTCATCATAGGTTAGTATTTCCTAATCTTTTATCATATTTGTTGCTCTGTTCTGGACCCTCCCCAATTTCTTTACAGCTTTTCTAAAGTGTAGTACCAAAAACTAGACACTATATTCCAGCTGAAGCCTCACTAGTGTCAAGTAAAGTGAGACATATCACACTCCTGTTACTCCACCTCAGAATGCAAATAGCCTTTTTTGCAACTTTGTGATAATACTGATCCATATTCAATGTATGCTCCAATCTAGCCATCAGATCATTTTCAATAGTAGTATTGACTAACCAGTCATAGTTGTGAATTTGATTTTTCCTTTCTAGGTGAAGTAGTTTGCACTTGTCTTTATTGACTTTCAGCTTACTGAGCTCAGACCAATTCTCCATTTGTCAAGGTCATTTTTAATTTTAATCCTGTCCACCAAAGTGCTTGGAACCCCTTGCAGCTTGGGGTGGGGGAATCACCCACAAATGTTATAAGCTAATGTTCCATTACATTATCCACATCATTAATGAAAATATTGTCTAGTTTAAGGACTGACTCCTGTTCCTTCCCAGTTTGACAGTGAACCATAGGTAACTAATTCTTGAGTATGTATTTGAACCACTTGCACACACACCTTATGCTTATTTCATTTAATGAATGTTCCTGTATCTTCACCCAGAGACTGGCCTGCCTCTGATCTTCTGGGCTAAACAAGTGTTTATATTCTTGATGTACAATGCAATGCTTCCTTCCATTTCCCCCTCTCTGTTCTTCCTAACAAGCTATACCAATATTGCAGTCATGAGATTCATTCCTCTAAGTCCTGTTATTGCTAATTAAGTCATAATTTAACTTATGTACTAATATTTCCATACTCCTTGCATCTGTGTATGGCCATCTAAGAAGCTGTGCTGCCTCCACTGTTTTCCCTCTTTTGACCGTCCTGTAATTTTTCCAGAACTTCCTCCCATCCCCCCACTCCCCAATTTCTAGCCTTCTGTTAGCTCACTATTTGACCATCTCTTCTAAGTGACTATTTGCTTGTAGGTATGTTACTGAGTTTTGTTCCATTATTTTCCCTGTGTAGCCCTGGGATTTTGTAACTAATAAGTCAGTTAGTTATAATGAATGTATGTTATAGCAAAAGGTTTGGATTAAACTTAAACACAAGATGTAGGCCTCAGACAGGCCAGGCAGTTTTGTTAATTTAGCTCCAGCTCTGTTTGATGTTAACATATTGAAGTGAAGCGACAAAACATTGTAATACATAGTGAAGTTAGTGTTAGATAAAGCTTTGTAATAGAGAGAAGAATGTTAGCATGTTGAAAGATCTTGTAACCTTGTTAAAGTGACTAGAAGTACCCTCTTCTGTCCCACGCTGCAATGTATTGTTTGTGTGAATGAGAGAGAGAATGTTTTAGGAGAGATAAGTGTGAAGTCCATTGCATGCTCAAACGGTCAGAGGAGGGGCAGGAGACTCAGAAACATCAAATAATTATCAACTAAGCGAAAGCACACTGAAGACACAGCCTACCGGGGCAGACTGATGAACCCTGAAGTTAGTGGCAAGCACCCCTTGATAGGGAACTGATAACAACTTTTGCCGGAAAGACAACACCCCCGAGGGGTCAATAGCATATGGATGTCAAATGACGATGAGAACAACTTCTTTCCGATAAGCACATGTCGTAGGAAGATTGATTGTGATGCTGAATGACTGATTAAGGCCTCACAAGGCAAAATGCATAGACTTGCATGGAAGGAAAATCCTATAAAGGATGGGGTGTCTTGTGTGGTTTTTGGGGTTCCCGTCCTACTAAGACTATGGAGCATCAGTCCAGACTGACAAGAACCTGGCTCCTTCCTTGCACCCAACCTATCTGGCCAATAGGTTGGGCCGAGCAACAGACTGGTAACTATTCTATCAGCTCAGTGTATATGTGTGTGTGTAAATGCATATGATACTTTGTTATATTATCAATAAATGCGGCATGTTGCCTTATTCCCCTGAAAAAGATCCCATGTGCTTATTTGAACCATAACACCTGCACCCACCCATTGATTCTTTTGGGGACAGATTGCTGATCCCTAGGTGTCATCACTTGACACAAGTTCACACTGAATAAGTTAATAAGGGTTTTGATTATATCCTGGTTGTCATAAGGGCAAAGCTAAGCACATTGGGACACATACTTACTGGCAGCCTAATCATTGGCTGAGGAAAGTGTCAGCGACTCTGTTGGTTTGCTTCTTGTGCCCTGAAGACACTTGTGTACCTGGGTAAATTAAAAAAGTAGGCCCATTTAGAAGTGAATGGGCCTGCACAAGAGAATGTTTTCAAGACCTGGCCCAGAGTGACTCAGCCCCACATTTTCAAAGGTGGATAAGTGTCTAAAGGTGCGGATAGAATCTGAGCAGGACTTTCAAAAGTACTGAGATGCCTCACTCCTCTTGATTTCAATAGTGCTTTGGAAAATGGCACTAGGTGCCACTGTTTTAGCCACTTAATGACTTCTAAAAACCTAGCCCACAGTGTCATCACTCCATGATGCAATGGCAATGTACACTGAATGAGGCTTTTGGCTTGAGGAAGGTGCTCAAATTTTATTGCCATAATGACTGGCTTCTGAAACATGCTACCTGCTGCTCTCTGAAGTGCTGCCCATTTAATCTCTGGTTTAACATTTTTATTCACCTCTGGTTTTCGGTTTTATTACATCAAGAACAATAGAAGAAACAAGAACACAAGCAACACAATATAAACCCAATCTGGCAAGGCTCTTTTAATGTTTGTTGTACTTTTACCAAACCACAGTACATATTTCAAATAAGGCCTAACAGATTATGCTCTTTATAAATTTACAAACAATTTCTTCTCCTTAAAGAGACAGTATTCTTTTACCTGTCTTGTGTATTTCAATGAAATATATATTTATCCAAGCATAACTTAGCAAACATAGCTATAAATCTGTAGACTAAATGCTGGGTAATGGAGGAATCTGGATACATTATAGTCTTGGATCGGGGTTTATTTATTTTTTTAAAGGTGGTAATTATAATGTCCTGATTACATGTTGGGGAAATTATACTCATTGAAAAAGTCAGCAGATTAGAACGATTGGAAATCAATGCCACTGTTTTTCCCCAACCAGGTGGTATATAGAGGTACATCCTCCTTGGCACAATTTTCTCCCATATATTGAAGGAAGGGGTAGAGAGATTCGATCAGTTTCCCTGTGAGCTGATGGCCCTGTTCCTCTTTCCTCTGCTGGCCTAATGCTGCTTGTCAGTTAGATCATGAGAGAAATAAGATTAATGAACGTGAGGCACAAGATCTATGTCTGACCAAGAAGGCAGCGAATTTGTTGAGCTTTGGCATGCCAGTGGGTACAGAATGCTTACACATGGAATAGAACCAGAATGAAGTCAGAAAGGAAAACAGGAAGTAAAATATT
Source organism: Pelochelys cantorii (assembly GCA_032595735.1). Classification (NCBI taxonomy): domain Eukaryota; kingdom Metazoa; phylum Chordata; order Testudines; family Trionychidae; genus Pelochelys; species Pelochelys cantorii. Next base: position 163,224,278 of record CM064327.1, read on the forward strand.
CTCTGTCAATGATGATTTGACAGTTTCCTACAACTGCAAGAGCTCTAGTTTCTCTGCAGTCAGCTGAAGTTCGAATCCTCATTCAAAGCTAATCCCTATCACACCTTCTTCTCCCCAGCCCCCACTTCAACCAAAAGCCACGTTTCACCAGCTTGCTGGGCAACAATGGAGAACCCTGAAGGTGTCACCCTGTGAACAGATGTGAGTTGTGAGGGCCCAGATAGTCTGACAATGTGACTGGTTTACAGGGGGCCTTACACCAATGGAAGTTGCCATATGTGGAAGGCGTCTGCGGCAGTAGGAATACACAAGGTTGCACTCCATCTCTTGGGGTGTGTCTAGACTACATGGCTCCGTCGACGGAGCCATGTAGTCTAGACACACCCTTGGAGACTGAGAAACAAGGTCCTGCTCTAAACCATAGTGCTGCCAGAGCAGCAACAGGTAAAAGAGGAAGGGGGGAAAAAGACACCGAGAAAGGAAAGCAAATCCAAACCATGCAAATGATATCTGAAAAAAAAAATCAACCAAAACACATGTAGACACTCTCCCCAATCCAAAGTGCATCAATGATAAGACACCACTTTCTAAAGGCTGCAGCCTACAGCCCCACCCGTTCTGTGGCTTCTAAATAACACCAGCCTGTCAATAGATACCGTGCACAATTAAAGGCTAAGACAGGACAAAGTAAAGGCCACTTATAAAACAGCTCCATAAAAATATCGCAGCATCTGGCATTAAAAGTGAAGTCAGGAAGTAGATTCAGACTGAGCACAACCTAAGCTTTTTGCTGCAAAAGCACTCAGGCAATCCATTTAATTCCAACAAAATGAAGCATGATTTATTTGGTTTAACATTTGCATTTGGGATTCAATTTATACAGCGCATTTCTAGGAGGTGTAGCATATCCTAATTAGCAACATTCAAATGGGGAGGATGGTAGCGGAACATCAGAGTTTTTAATGGAGCTCTGCAGAAATAGTCAGACAAATTATGCCCTTGGACTCCTTCCAGAGCCCTTCCATGTAATAAAGTTCCTTAACTTTGGGAGAACCAGTTGTGTCACAGCTACCCAGATTGAGCTGTGTATCTGAGCCAGTGAACACTAGACCTGGATTGTTAAGTCACATATGGAGTAGAAGTCAACCTTGTGCAAACAGGATGCCTATACAGGGCCAATGCACTATTTCAAACTTCAAAAACAAGGCTTAAATGGGATTCAGGTGTTGCTTCAGCCTTGCCCAGGCTGTCTGCACCAGAATGCTTTTTTTGGTTTGTACGTGACATAACTGGGAACTTGCGTGTCGTGCTGGGACTTGATGGCTCAGATACAACATGAGCAGTGTGCTTGGCACAAAGAACTCTCTCAAAGACTCGCAAGAACCAGAGAGGAGTCTTGATTGGGAGTAATAGCTGGGGGGGTAATAGAGCACATTCTTTGCTGAGTTATTTCCTAGGCAACTCTTCTGAAAACAGTGGGCTTGTCAATTTGGGCAGAGTTTAGCCCTGATAGCAACAACTTTACAAGGAAAAGAGCTCAAAATTGGGATTCTGAAAAACGATCTTTTGGGAATTTTTCAATGCTACAACTATCCTGTTACAGTGGATTGTGCTGCAGATAAAACTTTGTGCTTATGTGTGTGTTGTATGGTTGGAAACAAGCCTGAGACCTTTTTTTCTTTTGTAACAGTGCACATAAAGCTGCTGACGGAACACACGTTGAGACTAGGTCACTGGACACCATCTTGCTGTTTGGGCAGCTCCTGGAGTTTATGAACAAGAGTTGTTCCACTCGTGAAGTTGGTCAGTGTTTTCAGAGCACTGGCCAAAGAATTGTAGTATTTTTGGCAAAACTGTTACAAATGTATTATTTGCCCATCCTTAGTTAATCACACACACAGAAAATTTCATCCTCTGAAAAAAATTCACTTTTAAAACATTTGGCTAACCCAAATGTTGCTTAACCAAGACATGCCTATGTGTAAGAGCGCTCTCAGTGTGTATGCTCAGGCTGGGAATACCACAGAGGAAGCCCCTGAGGGGAGAGACTCACCCCTACTGGCTGGTTCAAGAGCAGTATTGATTAGCTCCAGAGAGAGGCACCACCATCTAGTCTTGGGCAAAAGAGCAGTGGCGCCAATGCTGGGATGGGGGAAAATTGGGAAAGACACTGACACTTCTGAGAACCACCTCAAAGGCAGAGAAGAAGGGCTGTTCAGAGGTTAGGCCACTAGCCAGTGACTTAGGATGCCCTGCTACATCCCAAACAGCGTGTGTAATCTTGGGCCAGAGAGAGCTCTCTGACTGGAAAAAGGGAATAATACTATAGAGGGTGATTGTAAGACTAAATGCTTGATAGGTGCTCACAAACTCGTGTGTGTGTGTGTGTGTGTGTGTGTGTGTGTGTGTGACACTGTATAATTAGTGAGATCTATCTAGTTTGACGTGAGAGGGTGGATTTAAAAAAACTAACAACAATCTATCAAACAACAAAATTCTATCTACCTAGGTAGTTGGATGGTCCTGTCAGCGTGGTATCTGAACACTTCACAAACAACGGTGAACATCTCCTCACACTATCCCTGCGAGGGGGGTGGTGAGGTGGGAGAGAACGATAAGAATTTCCATTCCTAGATGGAGAATTTAGGCCCAGGGAGATGAATAAATTTGCTCAAGATCACACAAAAAGTTTGGGAAAGAACCAGCATTTTATCCCAGTAGTTCAGCCCTTCAACCACAGCTGTCATTCCTCTCTGCTCTCAGTCTGACCTGCCTACAAAGGAGCCACCATGCAAAGCCCTTTTGTACATTGTGTATTAATTGTGTCTGCAGATTATGCAATACACACAACATCTGAATATAACTGTCTTGCTGTACCTAGAAGTTCATACTACAAACTGGAGAGAATGCTGACTAAAGCCTCTGTAAATGTATAGCTCATCCATTAGCTTGCAAAACAATCCCACAAACACCAAGTTATGTTTTGGTTTTTGAGTTTCATTCAGATCAACTAATTCCTATTTCTTGTTTTCTAGAAATCTCAGCCACTTGCCTTAACATGCCTGACAACAACCTTCATTAAATATCCATGTTTATTTCAATAGTCATTTACCAAGCTCAGGACTGGCAGGGGTTGCTGTATACGATCACTAATCAATATTTCCGCTATGTTTCTAGTGAGTTAAATGGTAATGTCACTGCTCCAGTTTGTGCAAAGGGCAGAATTAACTCTGCAAAATGTAATTTACAGGAATGGATATCTGTTGGTAAAGAAAGAGATGCACAATTTTCTCATGTTCTGCTGGTTACATTTAGATGCCCAACAGGGGCCTAAGCAGTCAATATCTCAGCCTGGCATGTTTCAGAAGGGAACTGGATAAAGCAAACTGGGTACCTGCTCACAGCTTCAGGGTTTCTTTCTTAATTTCAAAGCTGCAGTGCTTTACTTTTCTCATTTGATGTCTTAGAAGGAGAAAGCCTCATTACAATCAAAAGAAATGTTCTCAGTGCTGAAACCTCTTCGCACCATGCTCTCTTTTTACAATGCTTGCTTTGGTTTTGGTTTTGTTGCCTCAACAATTTTTCTCCTCACTCTTTGACTCACTAAAGTCCTTGAAAGTTTAGTTTTAATGCAGAACTTTTTTTGGCAGAACTGTTTGTATGCGAAAAGTAGAGTCATATGTCACAGGAGTGGTAGAATCGCAGTACTGCAGCTCTTCTCCTGGAACTCTAGTGTAGATGCATCCTACTGAGAGGGAAATGGGTTTTTTCCATCACCATAGATAATCCATCTCCCGAAATGTTGGTAGTTAGGTCAATGGAAGCATGCTTCGATCACCCAAATTGCGCCTACCCCAAGTATTAGGACAGCACATCCTGAACAACATACGTCACTCTACATCAGGGGTGGGGAACATCAGGCCCGGGGGCCGGATGCAGCCTCTGGCTTGTCTGGATCCAGCTCCTGAGGCTCAGGGCATTTGGGAAGCCTGGGTTGGAACTCCAGCCTCTCTGCCCCTCCACTGTGGGCTGGGGCACACAAAATCTACTAGCCAGGGCCCCCCCTAGGCTCTGCTGTGCAAGGGGAATGTGGCAAGTATCTTTCTCCTTCTCAGTAAGGGGCCACGTCAGTGAGGGTTTGGTTTTTGGGGTTTTTTTCTTCTCACTTGTGTGCGGCCCCCGACTGATTTTTCTGAGAGTCTGCGGCCCCCGACCCAAAAATGGTTCCCCATCCCTGATTTTTAGTGTAGATTGAGCCTTCAACTGTATCTTAGATGGCCAAAGAAATGCAGTTCAGGGTACTGGGTCCATTCCTGTTCCCATACAAGTCAACAGAAAAAGTACTATGTGAGTAAAATCGACTTTCTCTCCCTCATCCCACTAGACAGTTACTTCTATCACCTGACACTTTTCAACTCTGCAATGGTTTTGCTATAACCCTCATTTTCACTTTGTCACACACACACTCTTTAAAGTTTTCAGAATGAAGTGCAATTGTGATTATTCAATGATTATACACATCATACGCAAAATGATCTTATTTTACATAAACACACACACAGGCAGGGCTGTCGACAGACTTCGGTAGGCACCGGGCAACGTGGGGGAGGCAGGCTTGGCTGTGGACAAAAGGGGCGGGGGTAAGGACTAGCCTCCCTCAGCACCATCTGGACTGTGCCATGTAGGGCTTTGATGGTGATTTAAAAGGCCTGGGCCTCTGGCCACTGCTGCCAGAGACCTGGTCCCTTTTAAATCTCTGGGTTCTAAGTCAACTGCTCTCAATGCTCTCCCCCAGTTGGGAACAATGATATAATTGTGTGCCTTGACTCACTGATATTTGTCACATTTATGTTTCCCTGATTGGTTTCACACATTTTTATTCAAGTACAATTCACATATTTTTAGGAAGGGATTCATACAAAAGCTTTCTAGAACCTGATAATTTCACCGATTAAAAGGCATAAGGCCCAATTCTGCCTTTTGAGATGCATACACAACTCACTGCATTTCAATAGTAGGCTCAGACCCATATTCAAAGACAGCATGGTGATGAAGGAACACAAGCGAGCTATATGATATTGTAAGAGCTGGAGCTTTCATAGACATTTAATACTACAGTGTAGAAGATAAGATGCACCATGAATGATAACAACAGCAAAACTTCCTTGACACTGTCTGCAAAGGAGCCTGAATGGTAACAATCAAGGCAAGAGAAGAGTCGTTTTGTGCAGACCAAACTTTTGAGGCAAGACCCTCAGCTGCCCTAAGTTGCTATGGCTCCCATGAAGTCAATGGAGACAGGCCAACTTACTCTAGCCAAGGAGCTGGCTTTTAGCATGTAATCACGGCTAGTTGATGTGAAAACTAGACACAGTCTAGCACCAGTTTTTTATTTTTAAGCAATCACTGATTTTGTGTATGACTGCCTTCTTAGTTGCAAGGAGGGACAAGTCCTTTTGGAGAGGCTATGAGTCATATTTTGAGTCTTTTCTCACAGCTAGAGAGTTCTGTCCTTTCCAAACTGACTTCCTCTTGTTAGAGGAAGAAAAAGTATAGACAATGATCAGAACATACAAAGCACGAGGAAGCAGCTGGTAGGATAATTAAAACTATGTAGAATTTCTATTTTTTTATTTATCAATCTGGTTTCTAATAGAACTTTTAACTAAAGGAAAGACATTCACAAAGGATATTAGGCATACATACATATTTTCCTTCTTTCATTCTAATTTACATGCTGATGCTTTCGGAGGGTGAGATTCCTGTTTCATAGCTCTAGAATGGAATACCAAGTTTGGTTAACAGAGATAGAATTTAGATTCTGCTTTTCAACAGCGTAACCCTTTAAAGAGTCACCATGCTTGTGACACAATGTAAGATAATCTGAGTGAGAAACCATATTAAAAAGCTACTGCTTATCAGAATGAGAAACAGTTTCACATTTCAATTGGTATCCTGGAAGTTAGATGCATCTGCCATTAAAAGACACTCTGTTTTGATTAAAATGTAGTCACTGAAGAGACTCTCTTCTAAAATGAACTCTTATCTCTACCATAAACTTGTAATTATACACCCCCTCTTTGGCAATCTTGGTGAAATATTGATGATAATCATCCTTTTATATGTGTCATGCTTTCTTGAGCATGATTAAAAACACGTTGCGAATTCCAAACATTTCAAGTGGTAACGGCTGTGAAAAACATAACTATGTATAAAGAGAACAAAAGAGCAGTGTGCATGGTAAGTACAAACACCACAGTCTTAACTGAAGTCTCAAACGTTTGTTTAATATTGATTTCTTATTTTAAAGGTCATTACTAAGGTCAGATGGCTCTAATATGAAATAAGGGGCATTTGAATTAACACATAAGAAACAAGAGGTTAGAGCCCTGCTTTCTACTAAAGGCTGTATTGTTAGCAACATTTTAATGTTCTCTAGTTTTGCTAGGACATTTCTTTGGCACTTCATAGTTTATCTCCTGGAGTCCTTTACTGACGCGGCAGATCCAAATTTCACTGAGGATTACTCCGCTAGACCAACACTTCTGATTCTGGGCCCAACCTGCCCCCCCCCTCACCCCTACCACTGAAAACAACAGGAATTTTGCCATGGATTTCAATGGGAGCATGAGCAAGCCTTTTAGAATCACATTTCCCCACATGTTCAAACAAGGACAGGGACTGAAATAGGTGACAAAAAATTGACTCAGCTGAATGTGCACTATGCTCCTATAATGTCTGAGCACATTTCAGGGCAAGTGCAGTGTTGTGTGCTCATCAGGATTCACTCTGTTACGATTCAGATTGGGACAACATAAGAAGATATATTGTGCTTGCCAACAACTTACTATGTTACCTGCCATTTTAACTGCTCAGTTGGTCAGTACAAACTCTTGTATCAACCAGAAGTACCCATGAACTCACTTTACAAATCACAGAAGATATCATCATACCTTTTGCAAGGGAGACTTCCTTGCAAAAGAGACCGTGCTTGCAGGTTTTTGTGAGCTACCCATCTTAGTTGGCTGCTTTTCAGTTCCTGGGCTCCAGCAGGGCCAGTGTTTGTCCTACTTAAGACTAGTTACCCTGGCATTCTAGCAAAAGTCTACAAGAACTGATAGTCATGACACCAACCCCACCATAAAATGCTGGTGTGAATGGCATGTGTGTCAGCCTGCAATGTCAAATCCATTGTCGTAGCCTTCTGAGCTCTCTCACTGCCAGTTTAAGGAAACACTCTCTTGCTAATGCAGCTCTCAATAAGATTTTCAATCATTAATACTTCGGGATTTATGAAGGCAACTCCATATTCCTGCTGAATCAGAAAAATAATCAAAGCACTGAAGTTCATCACCCACTTATTCTCACCATACGAGGTTCCCCTGCAAAGAGGCCAACACAAATTTAGGCAGCTGTCATGGACTTCAGGTGAAGAGCTGAGTGACAGAAAGTTGGGAGACCAGGTCATTAAGACTATTGGCACTGGCCTTGCTCTTTCTTCTTTATTGCACAGGTTTGAATTGAGACCAGGTCCATCATTTCCATGAGATGGCCGCTCACTGGCTCATGTGAATTGAGTTGGTGGTCTCAGTTTAGTCATTGATGAGCAGGCATCACCATCACAGAGACCACTCTCACAACCGAAATGCTTGTTGCTAGGTCAATCAAGCACCCAAAGACTTGACTGGACACGGAGAGTCAACTATCCACTTGCCCTTCCAGCATAGGGATGAGATGCATTAGTTGGGAAGGGTGCCCCTGTGGTGACTTATGCTGTCTTTGTTATGTGAAGAACCATAGAACTCTAGTCTCAGGTGGCAGAGTTGACACTTCACATATTAAATGCCGTTAGAAAGTCAACCTTTTTATTGTAGCAAAATCACAACCTAAGGAAGCGGATGCTCTGTTTTCATTTGATTTATCTGGGCCTTCTGAAGTTACATGCATAGTCTTTATTGAGAATACCTAAAATACCATTTGAAATCCAATTAACAAACTAAAATAAATGAGAAGTGGGATTTTCTTCACAAGAAGAAGAGAAGATTTTTGTGACCTACCCACCCAGCAGTAGAGATGTGTGGCTGAATAATTACTAATATGCGGCAGATTAGTTTCAACACACTATTGTGCTGATTTAACACTTTCCAGGGGGAGGATACTCCTCTTATTCCAATTGCTCCTAAACCAGAATAAGGACTTCTCACTCAAAGATGATAGTGTTTGAGGCAAACCAGTGCTAAGCATGTGATGGTGGGGGGCAAAGATGACATTCTTTCCTGTTGAGACCCCACCTCCCTAAAGATACCTGCAAAACTGACAGGGATTTTCTTAAAACTGACCAAATTTACATTCTGAGTCCAAATCCATACACTGAAGAAACTGGTGGCTTTGAGAGCTACATTATCTATAGTGATTCAGCAAGTCCTATCTGTGATGCAGATTGTGGAGGATTCTAATGAAAGGCCTTAACAGGTATCAAATGTCTTTAAATTGTCACCATATCTGGTAAACTATGCATTTATAAAACAAGGAGGAAGCTTTAAGACTTACGAAAACAAAGGAATCCTGACACTGCTCAAATATTCTGTCTCTAACTTTAAAAAAATCTCCTTTATTTTATAGCATCCACCAAAATAACTGTAAATAGCAAAAATAATAAGGAAGAAGAAACAAAAAGAAAATAGCTCTGCTTAGTTCATCAGAGTGCAGTTCCTCTGAATTTCAAATAAGTCTTGCAAATAGGTACTGAAGGAATGGATTAAAGCTGGGCATACCCAAACTGTAAATATAATAAGGTTACATGACACCAAAAGTGCCACAGGCATAAGTCCTTTCATAAGAAATTCTTAGTGTTGTTTGTTTGTTTTTTGGTGCACAGTAAATGACGTGCTATACATTCATATCTCCATTCCCTTCCATGCGTAACTACCCATAAGGTCCTGTGTCACCATCAAAAAAGGTCATTGGAGACTTTTGCTCCTTTGCAGTGGGGAAGCAAAAAACACTTGATTGCCATCAAAGGATGAAATTAGCTATTCAGGCTCCCACTTTCACTCTCTGCAAACTGACTACCATTTTTTCAGTGACCTGTCTGACATTCAGTTGGTCTGAGAGATTGTGATCCCTGAAGCACTAGATATTGTCTTTGCCTTCCTTAATCATTACTTCACAAAGACAGGGAAACTGATCAGGCAAATATGTTTATTAAAAAAGGACCTCTGATCTCATGCTGAGTAGTTCTGCTGCCCTCTGTATGAGCAGGACTCTTTAAGCCTCTTGTTTTGCTTTGCTGTGACGGAGGCTTTCTTCTGGGATTTAAACCAAAGATTTAAAGAACAAATTAAATTACTATGCCAATGACAGAAAAAGTATTATGTGAAGATTGTTAGAACAAATGCATTCCATAGAACTGTACTAATAACTCTGTGGCAGCCTATAAAGAGAAACAAGCAAACAAACGGTAAGGTCTGGCTCTAATTCCCAACTACAATGCTTATGCCTACATACAGCATACGCCAATATATCACAGGCAGAGCTGAGTTTAAACTGAAACCAGCAGGTGGCCTCAGGTCAGCAGCATCATAGCCAAAGTTACAGAAACAGTTTAGGTCTACAGACACGAACTAGGCCTACAGACTCCTTCAGTTTTAAACAAGCAAATCAAAACCAAAAGCTTCCTGTGCTTTTACTCCTCTCCCATAGTCAGAATAAATATAATATTTTTACATTGCTGATAAGTACTGTACACAATCAACATTTTTAAATGCCCGTGCCAAAGTGGGACTCTTAAAATGTTGGCACAAGATGGTCGTGTTTGGAAAATTGGAAAATTTTCATTAAGTGTTGACCCTATTTTCCCTGTCCCACTCCCTCCCCTACAATTTTTAAACCCCAATTCAAACACCGCCAAATTGAACAATAGGTGAATGAGACCTGGGTATTATGGCAACCTGTCTGGAACCGACTAAGTGTGACAGAAAAGAACACTTTGAAGATGTACAGATGTTTAAGCTGTTCTCAAGACAGAAATATCCACATTCTAAAGGGCTTTTAAAAAATGTAGAAAAATTGGCCCTGTTATCATCACAGGTATTTAGAACACCTCCAAACAAACACAGAAAAGACAGGTATTACTGACAAATTTTAACCAATGCTGAAGCTCTAAATGCTGCTGTTTGTTGTTGTTATTTGGATACAGAAGGGGCAATTCATTGTAAATGAATATTAAAAAGTACTTTTCTTAAATGTATGTGTGTTTTCCTGGTTTCCAGTCTCATTGGTTTTGCCTGTTGGTTGCTCCTCCATTTGTGCTGATCTTCTTACTAGATGTGCTCAAGAGTCTGAAGTAGAGCGTTCTCTCCTCGCTAAAAGAGTCATCCCCAACCCCACCCCAGCCCTGCTTCAAACCCCCTTCACACACGCTCAGATAAGCCACTCTTTTTTGCTCTCGTCAATGGTCTCCGTAAAGTTGGGATCATTGTTCATGATGGCTGCATCGGCACTCTCAGCAGACTCTGCGCCTTTGGCCTCATTGGTGTGATAGGTGCCCTTGTGACGGAACATGTAGCGTATCAGGAACACCAGCGTGCAAAGGATGGTGAAGATCACAACAGCGATGACACCTAATGGACAGGAGAAACAACAGAAGTGAAAAAATTATAATTCAGGAATTCCATGGAATATTGATTTTACTTTCCATGTCACGTGTTTACAGCAATCTGGCATTTAATTACCTCTGAAGCTCACTTTTTGGTTTGGCTTGACTATGTCTATGGAATTCCTTTGTGGTTTACTTTAACACTTAATCAAATGGAGTCCCTTTATTGTTATGGCAATAGCTGAACCTCAGCATTATTACTATTTCTACAGTCCACAGGGGTATTTGGTGCTTCACAGGTCAATGTAGAGACAAAGGGCCCAACTACTCCCAATAAATACCAGTGTAAATGAAGATGAGTTAACTGGACTTTGCCAGGGAAATTCCTTGGGGGACAGAATTCTTATGTAATCTGTAGGTTGGCCATGGAGATGCATCACAGGCCCTCTCTGATGCTTGTGGCATTTGTCTGGAATAGTGGATGCTGGCCTTCTGCACCCCCACAAGGGGATTCTGGGCACTGGTTCCTCATAACTACAAATTTATTTGCTCGTGCCCTGCCCTCAATTGTCCCATCCTATTTAGAGTAACCTCTGCAATAGCCTAGTTAGGGCAAGGAGTGAGTGTGAAAAATCCACACCCCATGAGAGAGCCAGTTAAATAAAAATAGCCCTTAGCACAGCCAGAATTCTTCAGTTACACAGCTACCACCTCTCGAGGAAGAAGAGTAGCTATGCTGACAAGAGAACCTCTCCCATCAACAAAGGCACTGTCTTCACTGGAGTGCTGCAGCACAGACATGCCCTTGCCAAACTCTGCAAGTAATAACACGTGCATTTGTAATTATAATGAGGTTCTGTGAGGTGTTAGGGCAGAATCTGGCCCCTAAAAAGAGGTCAGGTTAGCCTGACAACCAAATCTTGCCAAGAGTATAACAGAGTGTGCCTGACTTACAGCCTCTGAATCTATAGGTTTGAGCCTACCCGAATAGGAGCAGAATCAGGCCCAAGCTTCATGCTGATTGGTGTGAACCAGTTCATTAGACTAAATGTCAGGAAACTTTATGAGTTATACCAGTACAACTATCCGGAATACAAATGGCTTTTTTGGACTACAGTTTAAATAGCTTTCAAAGTACCATAAGCTAAACTGAAACCCCCCGCCAACCCCCACACTCTTATATAGGACTAAGCAGAGCTACATGGGGAGTTATACCAGTATAACTACAGTGGTTTCAATTCACACCTTCCCTTAAGCTGGTACAACTTCCCTGTGTGTAGAGAAGCCCTTTACTAAAGCAAGCAGTTTGAACACACTATTTTCTGCCATTACAAACTTCTATACACAAGCTACATAATATCTTACAAATGCATATGTTTTTCTTACCTCCAATAATTGCGGAGTTCCTGTTAACTCCATCTCCTATAGCTTGACCATTGTATGGGAAATCAGCACTGGCTGTAAAATGGAAATCAAAGATTCATGTTATAATATATCAATTCATGAAAACCCACAGATTGGCTTAAAAATTCACTTGTCACAAGCACAAGCTCCTAAAGTACATAAAGTTACAAAAAGAAAGCCAGCCTTGATTATTTTTATTTTTTAAAAAGAAACTTTCCCCTCTCCCTGATATCTTAAAGCCACTCCCCACCATTGTTCCCTCTATTTTTTCCCATCCATATGCAGAATAAATTTTGTTATGTGCATCAAGGCATGTGTGGCTGTGCACCACTGGTAGAAACACCTGCTGCTGGCTGTGGGCACTCTGCTAATCAGCTGAGTGGCACTGGAATTTCTCTTGGGCGGTTGCCTAAGTGCCCAGCTTACAGGGAACACTGCTCCCTTCAAGCCCAAACCATTCAAGAATCTACAAGAGGCAATCTAGCAGAACGTGTCAATATATAACAGAGTATCTTTGTGGCTTTAATAGGATTTTTAAAATAATTTCTGTCTAACAGTGAGAGATCATAATGTGTTTCTAGTGAGATTTTTGTGTTAGTGATATTCGGCATTGATGATCAGAAGAGATACCAATTTCTCCAGCCTTTAGGGGCCACTATACAATAGCAAAAAAATTGTGTTATAGAGAAAATAATTTTCATTTTTATTGCACGGCCTAAAATTAACACACAAGTGATTGTGATAGAGATCGGCCAAAGAATCACTTCAGCTGTACTTTTTTTTCTATGGTGTGTATTACCTTTAAGGAACACTGATACAATCACTGCATCCAGAGGCTTGTTCATTACAGAGTTTAACTTGAACCTAGATGCATAAGAAGAGTCTTATTGTGTTGCAAAGCATCTGCGCCAAAGAGTTAATTGCTAAGGTCGCCTCTCTAGCTCCAAAACTTCTGTCAGACCACAGGGCCTCACGTGATCTCCCATGTGCATACTCTGGGATTGAGGCAGAGCCATGGTGTGTAAAATAGCTGGTAATCTGATCTCCTGTATAACACAGGCCTCAGAAGTCCCCTCAAACAATTCCTATCTTTTAGAAAAATAACCCATCCATTTAAAAATTGTCAGTGATGGAGAATCCACCAAGAGCCTTGGCAAATTGTTCCAATGTTTACTCTCCTTGTTAAAACTTTATATCTTATTTCCAGTCTGAGTTCATCTAGCTTCCACTGCCAGCCATTCAATCATATTATACCTTTCTGTGCAAGACTGAAAAGCCATGATTTAATATTTGTTCCCAATATAGACAGACTAATCAAGTAACCCCTTAACCTGTCCTTTGTTAAACAAAACAGATTGAACTTCAGGAGTCTAACAGTGTGCCCACGAAAGCTCATGATACCATCTACATGTTTTGTTAGTCTATAAAGCGCTACCAGACTATTTGCTTGCTGTTTTTTTCTGTAACAGACTAACTTGGCTACCCCCTGAAGCTACTGAAAAGCATATTTTCGAACTCTTTGACCATCCTGTGGCTCATCTCCCAATCCTCTCCAGTTTATCAACATCCATCTTGGATATACAGTGTGCCATTTGTCTTCCGTGGATACAAACAGGAGTTCTTCAAAAGTTCTTGTTCATTGACTGGTGAGCTAACATTAATATCTAGACAGTAGTATAAGTGATCCAGTAGGGTCTGCATCACAGTGAAATGGTAAATAGCCGACGTGGCAATAATACACATCTGAACCACTGGGGGAGCTGTTAATGAACAAGAAAGAGCATTCATTTTCTCCATCACTGTTGGTGACACCCCGCTCTTGTTCAATTCCTTACATTAATTGTAAGAACATATCCCAGCAGGACTTTGTACACTGCCTGATACTTGTACCACAATAGCCGCAAATGATGACTTGCCCAGAGCAAATAAAAATCATGAAGCTGTAGTTATTACAGTAGCTAACTGTCACATAGCAAAAGCAATTATCTTGCCAAGGGGGAATACATCTGTACTGCTGCTGCATTATTATGTTGAGAAAGAAAAAAGAAAGCTGTCTTCTTCATTCAGAAGTTTCAACCAGTCACTACCATTCTAATTAGTCAAAACTATCCCAATTACGCAAAGAGTTGAATGAATTTTGGTTCTAAACACTGTACACCATCCTAGCCTTTATTCTGAATCATAAATAAGACCATTTAGTTATTTGGATTGCTAAGGCTGAGCTAGAACTATACTTGTACTGTCTCCTTTGATATTCAGGAATCTCTTAATCTTTACCACCATCTCCTGTTGTACAGCAGACAAATGTCGACCTTTATCAATCCCCTGGGAATCAAAAAAGTAGCAAACATGGTGAATAGCTGTTCTGTGTAAGCATCCATCCTGGAAAAAAAAGCCACTTCTCTGGTTCAGGAATTCTGTGATTTTGCTTTGGTAACCATGTGATAAAATTCTCCAAAACCTCTGCTCTGGCAGCTGTGGCACTAAGCGAGCCCAGGCATGCAAAGATACTAACCAGAAGCAAAGAGTGTTAAGTGAGGACATGTGAGCTACTACTACTACTAAACCATTGTACTCCAAGTGGAGCATAGGGTCATTTACAAGTCTTCTCCACTTCTCTCTGTCTCGAGAGAAAACTTCTAGCTGACTCCAGGAGTACCCCAGTTGTTGTCCTTCAATCTCAGTAGATGATCTTCACATTGTCTGAGGTCTTCCTCTTTTGCATTTTCCTTGTGGGTTCCATGTGAAAGCTTGGACTACACTGGAAGATGGTTTTCTGAGATTGTGGCCTAGCCATCCCCACTTTCTTCTCTTGATTTGAACGTCAAGTGGTTCTTGTCCTGCTCTGTTCCAAAGCTCCTCATTTGTAACAAAGTCTTGCCATTTGATGCGAAGGATGGATGTACAGGCATCTGTTTATGAATGTCTGTAGCTTGTGATTTAAAGACTTTTTAGTACACCAGGTCTCGCATCCATACAAGAGCACACACACTCTTCACATTTGTGTTGAAGATCCGCAGTTTTGTCTTCACAGATATTATTTGTGAGCTCCATATGGGATGAAGAGTCTTGAATGCCACTGCTGCTTTCCTTATCCTAGCACTGATATCCTTATCTATTCCTCTGTCTCTGCCCATAATACTCCCCAAGTAGGTGAATTGCTCCACATCTTCCAGATCATCCCCTCTCAGTGTGATGGTGTTTTGTTGGACTGATGGATTCTCATTGTCTTGGTCTTTCCCTTGTTGATGCTCAGTCCAATCACTGAGGCAGTTTTGTCTAGTGTTGCAATCTTTTCTTCCATGCTTTCATGATGGTATGAAAGGAGGGCAACATTGTCAGCAAAATCAATGTCCTTTAGTTGTTTGAAAGGTGTCCACTGAATGCCCCGTTGCTGGCCATCTGTTGTCCTGCTCATAATCCAGTCCACTGTGATCAAGAACAGGAAAGGTGACAATAGGCACCCTTGTTGCACTCCTCAGAGTATGCTGAAGGATTCTGTCAAAACACCATGTGCACAACTTGGCATGTCAAGGGTTCGTACATTGAATGGATCAGGTTAATAATTTTGGCTGGAATGCCACGATGTTGCAGCAGTTTCCACAAGGTGTCTCTATCAACACTGTCAAAGGCTTTTTTGAAGTCTATGAAGGTTACATACAGTGGGGAATTCCACTCAAGCGACTGTTCTATGATCACTCTGAGAGCTGCTATTTGATCAGTACAAGATCTCTTGCTTCGGAAGCCGGCCTGTTCTTCCCTGAGATGTCTATCAATTTCTGTCTTCATTCTTTCCAAGAGAATCCTTTTGAACATTTTTCCTGGAATAGACAGTTATGTGATGCCCCTCCAATTCTTGTATTCCTTCAGGTTGCCTTTTTGTTGGCTGCTTAGTCTAGAGGCTACAAATTCTGCAAACATTCAACGAGTTCAAATAGTATGTTGGGCACGTTGAGACCTGCTGACAGACTGGGGAAGGAGGGACAAGAGGGCAGTTGCCCTGGGGTCCCGGTGATTCAAAAGAGAGTAGCAGCAGCGGCTGGAGCCCCGGGCCCCATAAATCACCAGAGGAGCTCAGCGCAGCATGCTCTGGGCAGCACTGAGGGCTGCCTGAGGTAGGCGCAGCACATTCTGGGTAGTGCTGAGGCTGCCTGAGGAAAACTAATCACAGCCCTGCCCCTTCTGCCTGAGGCCGTGCCCCAAGCCAGCTCCTCCTCCCTTGCCCAAGAGTCCAGTGAGTCTGTCAGCCCCAACTGGGCTCACTAAGCCTGATTCTGCTTCCTCAGTGAAGATAATCAACTTCACTGGAGTCAGTGGAATTATGGTGATGCAAAAATCAGTCTCAATAAAGAGAATCAGACCTAGTGTTCAAAGGAACAAAAGTTCCTGGAAGCCAACAGCAAAACAGACAACCGTATCAAGTCAAAATAGAGCGTTCCTTTCTTCTGATGGTTGGATGGTTTCCTTGGCCCTGAACTGTTAGTACCAAAAAATACAGTCCTGACTGCCAATCCTGTGTTGCTGCATATACAAAAATCACTGATATTTTATGGTCCTGAGAAAGCTTGTGAGACTAGATCAGTTCATTAGGAATTTTCTTCTCTGGATTGTAGCAGAGAAGAAAACAATACCTTGTATTCCTGCTAGTCTGTGCAAGTACAACTCTGCCTTTCAGGCAAGGCTATTGTACTCAGGCTGCCAATTTCATAGCTTTTCTCAACAGACACCCTAATTACAGCAACTTCCCGACGAATTGCTTGGCTCTCGATAATAGCATTGCATACCTGCAGTTACTTTGATACTTCCCTTTATTCCCTTTTTTACTAGTTCTCAATTGAACATAAATGCAATGGGGGGAAATATGTAACATTCATAATTTGTCTCCTGTTTTTTTAACTATAGGTACCACTTTCATACAGCATACCGACAACAGCTGTCTATGGATTTTAGATAGAAAATAATGAGTTGCAATAAGCAAAGCCTAATATAACATTGCCCTTAAATACATGCTTCATGTTAATCCCGGTGAAGCAAGTGAAGTCAATGAGAATACTCACATGCTTAAAGTTTAGCATGTGGTTAAATGAACTCCAGGCTTGGGATTTACAACAATAAGGTTCAGGTGACTAAAATTAATGAAAGTTGAGAGTGGTTAGCACTCTACCAAAATTCTCAGAAAGTCTTCACAAATGTTCCAGCATAGCTGAAATGAAAAATACCCTGGCAATAAGTGAACCAAAGGACTGAATTAAAAATAGAAGAAGCTTTATTTTGCATTAGAAAGTAGAATTTTCTTGGTAAAAATATCCTGGTTTCCTTGTACAGATTTATAACAATTCAGAAATAAATGACAATGAGGGAGACAATATACTTTGCATGCAAATATAGTATCAAATGGCAGGTGCCTTTCATGCGATTTAACCACAATAAATAGAGGCACTTGATCTAAATACAAAACACAGTACATGAAGAGTACTACAAACCAGTGATATGTTACATAATGTAAGCCCAATAATTAAAGGTGGGAGAGGAGAGAAACTGCATGATTCTATACATATGCAGATATATGTTATCAGATTATATACAAGTTGGACAGAAGTTAGCACATCAGAGTCCCTTTTCAAAGATTCTGAAGAACTGACACATATGAAGAGATGTTTTTAGAAGGGATTTAATAGTGTAGTTGATTAACTAATTAACTGATTAGCCAAAGCTTAGAGGTTAATGCTATGGACTACACACATTTCCCTCCCCCACCCCCCGCCAATCAATTTTTTAGCAGGCTGGCCAGCAGCCTGGCTCAGTCCTGGCTTGTGATGGGCCTGGGACCTACCCCTGCAGCTGTATTAGGAGCTGGGTGGGCAGGCAACCTGGCTCAGTTCCGGCTTGTGCTGGGTCCAGGAGTAGGGTTGCCAGATGGTTTAACCAAAAATACCAAACACCCCTTTCCCCACAAAAAACACCAGGGAAAAAATTCTGTTGAGGGCAAAAAGGGGAGGGGGGGGAAGGAGACCAAAGTTGTTGAGAAAAAAAAAGGACCCCAAGAGTTATTAAGCAAAATAAATAAATAAAATAATAAAACAGCATGGCCCCTTTAAGTGCATGCAGAGTCAGAAGAGGGATAGGAAGAGGAGACTGAGCACTAAGACCCAGGGAAGGCATTGATTCCTCTTGCTCAGGTCTTTAGGCTTTTTGCCAGTGGACATCTTGTTTTCTTGGTCGAGCCAGAAGGGAGCTTCCCTGTGGAACCAGGTAAGCAGGGGGCCCGGGGGCGGGAGTCTGGGGGCCCGGGAGCTGGGTCCAGTTGCTGAGTGTGTGGTAGGGTTGCCAGGTGTCTGGTATTCTCGCCTCCTGGCAGGGAACCCCCCCCCCCCACAGAAAATACCGGACATTTTAGGTGTCCAGTATTTTCTGAATTTTTTTACCGGACAGGAAGCAAAAATACCGGATGGTCCGGGTCAATACCAGATACCTGGCAACCCTATCTGGGAGCTCAGACCCCCCCCCCCCCCGAAAGATGCTGCTGCCACCTCGCGCTGCTGCTTCTGTATCAGAGGCAGCAGCAATGCAGTGTAACAGTTAATTCGAGGGAAGGGTTTTGGATCGGACTACCGCATCTACACGTGGCAAGTTAAATTGGGCAACCGGCATTTTAAAATGGCGACCAGCCGTGAATATGCTAATCAAGCGCGGGATATTTAAATCCCGCGCTTCATTAGCAACTTCGGTATGATTCATTTGCATCCCTAGTCCGAACCAGGGTGCAAGTGTAGACATACCCTAAGGAAAAGTCTCCCTAAGGAAGGGTGAAAGGAAATAGTCTTTCTATGAAATCTGCAGCCTTGGAAATAATTAAAATCTATACTGGACAACACCAGAGGAAATTTAGGGAGTAATCCTATATTGGGAGTAGGGAGGGATTAGATGACCTAATGACTGTGATTCTGCCCTGCCTTGCACTTTCCTTGCACTTTCCCAATGACAGCATTACACATGATGCTTTGATTGTGCAAGTGCAAGGCAGGGAAGAATCAAGACCAGTATAATTTTCATTTCAAAATTAAAAGTTCCATGATGCATGATTTTCTTCCTTATTTAGGTCAATACATTTTAGGTATAAGAACAGTAACATTCTGCAGGATTACACTATATGAGACTGCATTTGTCTGATACTGGTTCACATTTTAATTACATTTAGGTTTAGATGTAGTATTTTGAACATCTGCAGTTATCAAAGTTCCAAACTGATCTGCGGTATATTACATCATTCAAAAGCCTGGCTCCATCTGTCTTTCTACTTCTCAGTGGTCACATCTGAATGTCACCGGGTGCCTTACTAGGACTCCAGACAAGAACTGATCATATATGAGTCATGCTGGCCTAAGCTCTTACCTTCATGAAAATTTTATGAATAGGTTCTTACATTTCACCTGTTAAGGAAGGAAAACAAATACTTCTTTTTATAATTAATGCAGAATATAAAATGCTCTGGTGCCCTCAAAGGAACTGTAGAGTTAAGTGCTGATCAAAACCTAGCTGTAGATAGCTAAGCATTGGTAATGGATCCACAGGGAAGTCTGTAAAATACTGCCTTGGGATCAGGAAAAACTCTTTATGGAAAGCATGTGTATGTGTGTAAACCTCCAAAGACAGGACTTCCATTTTGTTTCATTTCCCTGTGGCATGTGAGAACAATTTTGACTCCCATCTTTTCTCTTTGTTGGGGTCATGGACACCGTTCCCACTAATCGTTTCTATACATGTGTGGATTTTTTCCATCCATGTGCGGAATAAATTTTTTTATGTGCACTGAGGCATGTACGAATATGCACCTCCAGTTTCAACAAAAAACCTAGCTGTGGGCACTCTGCTAATCAGCTGAGCAGCATTTGACTCTCTCCCGAGGGGCCGCACAAGCACACAGATTACAGGGAACACTGGTCATGGAATAATGTTACTAAAAGTGCTAGCTGGCAGTAGTTCCAGTTCTCTCTCTCTTTCCAGCAAGGAAAGAGCTAAGAACAGGGAATAACACTGTTCAGAGTTGAGAAACTCATTTACAGGGGTCCTCTACTACTCCACAAGCAACATGTCTACTTCTGTTCATGCAGTGGGGCAAGTGTGGCTTTCTGTTTGCCTTCAGGAGATTGTACCTTGTTAGCTAAATAGAGTCCTGGTTAGGGATGTCAGTGGTTAACCAGTAAGCATCACCCAGTAAGGTCATCACCCTTACTTGGTGATGCTTACTAGTTAGTGGTTAACCAGCAACCTGGCTAGCGAGTGGGGGGGGGGGAAGGGGAGGGAGCTGCTCCACCCAGCAGGCTGTCTGTGGCATGGGGGGTGTGTGTCTCCAGCCCAGCTGGCCTGGAACAGCCTCCTGCCAGCTCCATCCTGGCTGGGCCCACCATGCTGCGTGTGAGGGGCTGCTCCAGCTCAGCTGGGCTGCAGTGGATCCCTACTCACAGGATTATGTTTAAATGATTTTACATTCCTAGTCCTGGTTCAAGGTATTTGTATCTCTTTCTACACGTGCACGCATACACACACGCAGAGACACATATCTGAGCAATAAAGACTGTATGAATATTGTTCCTTCCATACCTATTTTGGAGACCCTTGTTACTCTGTGCTATCACATTAAAGATTTTGGATACGGAGGAGTGTAATACCATTACACCTCTTTTGGTGACAGATGAAGCCAGTGATGATGAATCTTGAGGGGAATGGCTTTTAAACTCAAATATTTGTAAGCTGAGAAGCTTGAAAAATAGCAGCTGCTATATTCCCAATTTGTACATTAATATGCCTATAATTTGTAGTTCCTTTATTTATAATTGTCAGAAATGGTGGGTGCAATCCTCTCCTTGCGGAGGTCACTGAGGATTTTTGTGGCTGATTTTAATGAGAGCGGAATCAGCCCCTATATATGCCATGTGTTTGTTAATTTTCTTTAATAAAATCAGAACAATCGCCCAACCTTTTGTATGGAGGATGGGGGGGGGGGGGGGAGAGTGAGGCAGGGGCAAAGAAGAGAGCTTCAATATTCAGAGTAAAATGTAAATGTAACCTTGAAAGCTATAATGGCATCGACCTTGGTCTTCAGCTTCAAGTGTTTATGCTAGTTCACTAAATAGTTTTCAGCCTCTGGAGAGAGAGAGGCAAGGCAGTTCTGTCAAGAATTTGGGCATCAAAACACCCTCTTCTCTACTACTGAATAATTTCCTTAGCAGGATTTTTAGTTATTGATAATACCTGTAAAATAACACAGTCTCAGTGAAGGGTGACTATGGCTCTTTGTAAACTAATCTACGAATTTTCTTATTCCTAGACGGCATCATTAACATTCTACTCAGTGCTCTACGAAATAGCCTCAAGTGCCTGGTCTTTTAGCAAGTACCAAAACAACATATCGGGTGCGTCTAGACTGGCATGATTTTGTGCAAAAGCATGCGCTTTTGTGCAAAAGCTTGCCGCCTGTCTACACTGGCCGCGAGAATTTGCGCAAGAACACTGACTTTGTAATGTACAAAATCAGTGCTTCTTGCGCAAATACTTTGATGCTCCCGCTCAGGCATAAGCCCTCTTGCGCAAGAATACTTGCGCAAGAGAGCCAGTGTAGACAGGAACATTAATTTCTTGCGCAAGAAAGCCCGATGGCTAAAATGGCCATCAGAGCTTTCTTGTGCAAGAGAGCGTCTATACTGGGCACGGATGCTTTTGCGCAAAAGCAAATCTTTTGCGCAAAGGCACATGCCAGTATAGACACTCTCTTGCGCAAATACTTTTAACGGAAAAACTTTTCCATTAAAAGTATTTGTGCAAAATCATGCCAGTCTAGATGCAGCCATCGACTTGGAAGGCAGCTAAATATCAACTGGCTGGTACACCTGTAATCAGGATCGACAGACTGTGATTATATCTTTCAGGAGAATAAAAACACAATTGTGAAAGAGAACCAAGCAAGAGTGAAGGATCCATTTTCACTCTCCATCAGTAGAGATTACAGGAAATTCATGCACCTGTTGCTTTCTCCTGAAGAAGAGCATGAGAAAACCTTCTTATGTCATCTGTTATCAAGCTGGATCTTGTGCTGTTGGAAGCACCATTGCAAAAGAGGATCAACTATTGTTTGTGCTAATCTCCAAGAGGTCTGTAATTGGATGATGTTCTGTATACTGCAGCCACAGCCCAAGGCAATTTGAAATCAGAAATACTACAAGTTGAACCTCTCTAGGCTGGCCTCGGAACCTGACTGGAACCGAACCAGAGAATTTGCCAAACAACGGGAGGTCAATACTTGTCTAGCAGCATTACCAACACTTTGACTGTTTACTGGGCACTTAGAAGACATGTAGGGGTAAATTAGAGCTAAATAACAGCACAGAACACTGAGAGCCAGGACTGGTGGCAGTAAACAAACTTTATGAGACTGTGGGAAACAGGTCCACACCTATGAGAAGTGGACATCTGGCTAACTAAAATCATGCCAGACCACAGATGTTGTCGGACCAGAGAGTGCTGTATTTGAGAGGTTCAACCTGTATCTGCAGCTAACAATGTCTTGGGTCCTTGGTTCACATCTTTCATGACCTAATTGTACCGGGACAAAGAGAATATAAATTATGAAAAGCAGCAGCTATTCAATACTTCAGCTGCCTTTTGAACTAGTAATGCCTCCTTGAATGGCATTTTTGCAATGGTTCCTGTCACAAGGCAATAGCTGTTTCTGCTAACATGTGGAAGGACTAATGGTCACCAAAGGGAACTTTAGAAGCCTAATTAGCCTTACTCACCGACAACCTCGAATGCCAATAAAACAGGAGATACCTTTGTTCAAAACAGCCACAGTGCAGATTTATTAGGGTCACCCTCCCTAATGAGAGATTTAACACAAGATGATGAGTTAACATGTAATTTCCCACAAAATACTGTGAGAAATACTTTACTGAAGTCTGGCTAGATTAAATCTATTGCATTCTCCTTGACTAAAAAAACCCAACTGTCTTATCAGCTTAGTCTTGCATGATCTGCCTTTGGTAAACACATGTTCCATTTATCTTCACGTCTTTATTCTTTCCTTTAAATTTGTTTTTTAAAGTGCTGCATACTACTGATGTCAGACAAATGTGTCTATAGTTGCCTGGATCATCTCCCTCTATTTCTTAAATATAAGCATTATGTTTACAATTCTCCAGTCCTACGGTACTACTGCTAAATTAATCAATTTATTATTTGCTTAACTGAGTTTTTTAAATTACTGAAGACATCCACTCTGGTTAATCTATATTTAGATAGATTTAAAAAACCCTTAAGTACCAAATCAACTAGAAATTGCCCCTTTATGGCTTTGCCTCTTTTGTGACATTACATTTTGGGATGCAAGCTAACTCTTGCAAAATTGTAAACACTGTTACTTTAAAACACACAGCACATATAGCAGGTAATTTCTACAATCACAATATCTGTCTTTTTTATTCCAAAATACCATAAAAGGTTAGGCTACATTTTGACTAATTATTAAATGTCCATTTAAAAATCAAATCTTCTTGATTATTTCTGATTTGCTTTAGTTTCATTCATCTTTACCTCTAGTAAGTCAGACTAGAGTGGAGAATGACTTATTGAATTTCACTGCTTCATCATCACCAGAAAGAATCACCACAGCAACAGGGAAAGACTGCGCATTATAAAAATACTCAGCAAGCTAAACAAGATAATGCTTTAATGATAAAGTTGTTCAATAGTACAGAAAAGGGCCAGAACGGAGGCTGAAGCAGCATTTTAACTCTGGCAATGAATCCAGAAGGAAGTGGAAATGCTGACTGTATTAATTCTAAATGTATGTGAATTTAGTGTCAAGTACTAGTGCAAGTCCTGTGTTTAGCACAGGCAATAGCAGTGCATGCTTCCCCACCAATGTGTCTCAAACCTGACTCACATAAATCGCTTCTGGCACAAGAGGGTTAATCTCTAGGGCACATTGTAGTTTCATATTTATGGTTGCCAAAATGAGAATTAATTAGTACTAGTTATGATATGAACTGCTGCCTACTTAGAAATGGATGGAGAGCAAACTCAGTCCGTATAGGCCCCTGAACAATTAAATCTTTGCAACATCTTTCAGTCTGGAGCTGATCCAAATGGCAATCCAGAAGTAAAAGGAGCACTAGTTTGCCTTTTTCTTGTCACTGTCAAACTGACATTTGTCTTTGTCTCCTAGAAAACGTGTAAGCATTGGAATTTCAGTTTCATGGTATTTGAGATGCAAATATATAAGTAAATACTAAATAAACGCTAAAATATGGACCAGCCAAAATGTAGAAGAGCATCTATACAATATACAGACTATGTATCACACAATTCCATTCCCCATAGGTATGATTTTTTGTTGTTTAATTTCCTTGCACTATCGTGTATTGTTTTTATATATATATATATATATATATATATATATATATATATATATAGTGGGGCTGACCCACTCATCAGGCCCCTGGGCAAAGGAAAGGGTGGTTCTGCACCTCTGGAAGGGTGGGGCTTTGGGTGGAAGGGGCAGAGCTGGGCTAACTTCCCTCAAGCAGCCCTCGGCATCACCTGCCCATTCCTACTCTAGGCAGTTCTTAGTGCTGCTGGAGCATGCTGCATGGGGCTCTGGCAGCAGCTGGGAGCCCTGGGCCCTTTTGAATCACTGGGCCTTGGGAGAAGTTGCCCCTTTTGTTTCCCCTGTCAGTGGGCCAGTATATCTATATATCCCAAAACAGGAGAGGCAGGCTCTGCTCAGCAGGATCGAAGTGTGGAGGAACTTATTGGTGGGCGATCTGGGAGTGGGGAGATGAGGCTCAGTGAAGATGTCTAGGTCTGGGGGGAGATCCCAATACACTGGGATTGGGTAAATGGGAGATGGATCTGACCCGGCTCTGATGGATCTGACCCAGCACCACATGGTATAACCCCATCCCCATCCCTCTTCCCTTGGCTGCTCTGAGTGACTGAGATGACGCACGCGTGCCGCTGGGGTGGGGCACACAATTACTCTTGTGGTTTCCCTTTGGTTTCCCATTACAAAGTCATTTTTGGCAGGGAAGCACTTTGCGGTGGACATGAATTCTGTGCGCATGCAGTTGTATAGAATTCCTCCAGGAGTACAACATGCACATGTACATCTCTGCTATGACACCTGTGACAGCTTCCAACACAATGTTCTTCGTGTCCCTCCAGGGAGCTCTGCTAGTAGGAAACAAGTACAGGTTGAACCTCTCTAGTCCAGTTCCTTCGGGACCTGACCAGTTCCAAACCAGAGAATTTTCCAGACCTTGGGAGGTCAATATTGTCTAGCAGTATTATCAACACTTCCACTGCTTACTGGGCTGGTTAGAGGACATTTAGGGGTAAATTAGAGCTAAATAACAGCACAGAACACTGAGAGCTAGGACTGGTGGCTGCAAACAAACTCTATGGGACTGCGGGAAACTTAGCCACACCCATGAAAATTGGACATCTGACTAACTAAAATCATTCCAGATGACGGATGCTTCTAGATCAGGGAGTTCTGGACTAGAGCGGTTCAACTTGTAGCACAATTCCTGCAGCACTGGCGGGACATAGATGCAGAAAGGGAGCTAGTTTGTGCACTGTTCATCAATATTAAATTATTTTTGACACAACATTTATTTTAGCATAGATAACTTACTAATATGATCTATTCTTTTATCTGATAGCTCTTACTGAAAGTCTAACAACAATATAGATGTACAGTCACTTTATTTAAATGGGAACTGTGTACACTTCTGGTAATTATGCCACTGATTTAGGGACCTATATATGGATTTATGAGTTTAACTTTGGGGACCCACGTTAGAAAATTTTTGCCTCAGTCATCCAACACCGAGGTTTTGACATTGTTGTATCTGAAGTGCAACTAAACGGTGTGGGTGAAATCATAATACATCTGAACAGATGTGACTAAAGGCAGAGCTTCTGTACCTAGCAATCACAGAGATGGTTACTGTTCACTTACTTTACAAGACATATTCTTTGCAGCCATTTCAATGTGAAAGGCTGGAAGCTAACTAGATTCCAACCACCTTTTCCGTTAGCACAGCGAGAGTTAAATCTGCGACTTTTAAAGGGCCATTGGCATTGTCCTTCTATGTAATTAGTGCCTCAGGAAATTTACACTAGGAATTGAAATACATCTTCCAGTTCTGGAACGAAAGGGCAGCCTTACTTAATACCTCTAATTTTTCACGTACTGCCCCCTCTCCACCACCACGCCATTCTGGAAATGCCTTTGGTATGCAGATTTTGGATGGTTTGGGAATTATCTCAAACTACCAACTTGCTAAAGTAAGTGGCATTAAAAACAAATGTTTTGTTCATGTATCATTCATCAATATCGTGAGTGTGAGTCCAAAGCCATATGGTCTACAGTATGATCAGACTGGCAGTGACTTTGGGGATTTTTTTGCCTTCTGCTGCACTGTAGTGGTGTGGGTCCCCTGCCAGGATTATCTGGGTCTCTCTCACTTATCATTTCCATGCCATTACAGGTTCCTCGAGTAATGGTGCACCTCAGGTCCTCATCTTCTTTCGCCAGTGGCACACAATAGTCTGGTTTCCCATGGGCTAAAATACTTTGGTCTAAGTGCAGCTGTTGGGCTTAATCAATGGCACATTAGCCACTCTATGGAGTCAGGGCCTGTGGGGGGAGGGGTGCGCCGGCATCCATACCACTTTGCCCATCTGGCGCGCCTCTGGAGGAGTGGGGTTGGAGTGTGGGGGCTTGCCCCGTTTCCACTGCCTGCCTGACCCTACTGCCAGGGAGCAGGGGAAGCCTTTGCTGCCCAACTGGACCGCGATGGGGAAGTTGGAGGGATTCTAGGAGGATGGAGTGGGGAGGAGCCCAGGGCCCCCCAAACTCCTAATCTTCCGCTGGGTTTATTATGTGGGTGCTGGATTTTGTTTGTGGACTGTGATATACAGGAGTTCACACTAGATGGTCTAATGGTGCCTTTTGGCCTTAATCTCTATGACTTTTCTTGGAGTGAAACAGCCAAACAGCACAGATCCTGTACAAGCACTAATTTGTTCTTACTTAAAATTGATGGGGGAAGGGTGTCACTGTACCCTCCCTCCCCCTTCCCTCACTTCACATCTTTGGCCTTGAAACTACACTAGTTCCTGTTTGGAGGTCCACAGGATCCAAGAGAGGGTATCTATTCTGCACCATGGTGGAGTGAAGTGTAAGTCAGGAATCACTGAAAGACCTTTCACTCCTGTCACTGTGAACCTGCATTCTAATCACTGTGGATTTTCACTCCACTATAATTGGTACGGCTTCACTTAATTACTCCCCTTTGTATGCAGCAGTTATTTACCAGAGAGGTGTAGAGTGATTTTAACTTCTTCCGCTACTCTCACTTAGCAGTGGAAGAGAAATGAGGAGAAGTCCTGGTCTCCCAATGCTGCTGCTGCTGCTCCTCACAGAGAATGAGGGGGCAGGCCCCTTTCATGCCAGCTTCTAACTGAATGTGTGAAGAAAAACCCTGCCATTACTTCTGAGTGGACAATGAGGGACAATTGCCATAGGTTATGTCTAGACTGCAGGCTTCTTTCGGAAGAAGCTTTTCTGGAAGAGATCGTCTGAAAAACTTCTTCTGAAGGAGAGCGTCTACACAGCAAAAGCACATCAAAAAAGTGATCTGCTTTTTTGAAAGATAGCATCCACACTGAATGGACGCTATCTCGCATTTAAGCTGTGATTACTATGGACAGAGTGGCCACCAGGGCACCTGTGATTTTTCCTCTTTCCTCTTCTTTCAAAAGAACTCCCTCTTCCCTGTCCACACATGCCTTTTTCCGAAAGAGCTCTTTTGGAAAAAGGCTTCTTCCTTGTAGAAAGAGGTTTACCAATGTCGGAAAAACCCCTCTGTTCTTTCAATTTTTTTTTCAAAAGAACGCAATTGCAGTGAGGATATAAGTGAAGTTTTTTCAGAAAAATGGCCATTTTTCCGAAAAAAACTCTGCTGTGTAGACATACCCATATAGACCTTCTTCAGCTGTGGCAAAACTCCACTTGTAGTGAACTTCTTTATAGGAAAAAATTCTCTTAGTTATACAAGTCCAACTGCTCTAGTTTATTTTCAAGAAGTTAAACTAGGGCAGTGGGGGGGCGGGGGGGAAGGTTTCCATATGCCCCTCACAAAAAAGGTGCCTTTTATTTAAAAGCATAGGAGGGTGATTTTGTAAGTACACTAGACTGAAAAGGAGGCACAAGGCATAATCTTCAGGCACCTGTTGATTGGATGATTTCTGAGAAGAAGAGCAACAGAATTTGAGAATTTATAAGGAACAATGAATGTAAGTAATGGCTTTATGTTTCTCCTTACATGGTACAAGGGGAAGGAGATGGGCTGAAATGTTACAAAAAGTTGGCTATATGGAGATGTGATAGACTCTCTACACTTATACCTCTACCATAAAGCTGCCAACAATCCAGTGGCTGGATTGGAGATTCAAAATGTTGGAGGATGAAGGATGGGGAATCCTCCCTCCTCTCTAACCCATGGGGAAATCTGTTCAGAAGTTAATATAGCCTCATACAATGCTCCTTCCTTGACAGAAGAAAAAGTCAAAGTAAACTTAGCAAAGAGATCCTGGGAATCTCCCAGCCCCCACAGACTTTTCCTGCATGACCTGAGCCTATAGGACTTTGAAGCTTGTATGTATTTTCCATGAGCTGGCACTAAGATTGACAGATGGATAAAGCCACAGAGCAATTGATAAAGAGAGAGAAATTAGGTATAAAAACACTAGGGAACCTGATTCTCATCTCACTAACACTGGTTTGACATACATGTAACTCCAATAACTTGAACAGCATAATTTGTGATTTATACCGGTGTAAGTAGAATCTGAATCAGGTTTGCAGCACTAGGCAGATGTCAGTATAGGTCTGAATTGCATAACTCTGAAGGGAAGGGAATAAACAAATATGTTTAATATTTTATCTGAAGCCTAGGAAGCTGAAAGAAACTACTTATTCTGAAGTCAGCAGCACTGTGTACTTTCAAAGGCTGTTGGTATTAGCCAGTCAGAGAGCATGATGAACCTGCTAGGATCAGCAAATTGTTTTGATTTCCCAGCATTTTCAGCCTGAGATGAATATGGTGCTGGCTAATGGGATTTCTCATTAAAAATGGCCTAGGGAAAGCAGAGACTGCAAAGATAAAACATTTTGCTATTAAAATTAGATATACTTTTTGAATTGGAGCTGCTGAACAATAGAATGTGTTCATTTATCAGCACAAACTAGTGCTGTGAACAATCTGTGTCAACACTTGCATCCAGTTGCAAATAACCAGTACTCCATGGAAAGTGGGACCACAATGACTATTTTTAGGCTCATGATTTACGCAAAACAGAACATGAACAAAAATGCCTTTGAAATTTAATATTCAGGCTACGTCTACACTGCAGGCTTCTTGCGCAAGACAATTTTTGTGGAAGAGATCTTTTGCAAAAACTTCTTGCACAAGAGCGCATCCATACTACAAAAGTGCATTGCAAAAGCGATGTGCTTTTGTGCAAGAGAGCATCCAGACTGCATGGATGCTCTCTCAAAAGAAAGCTCTGATTGCTATTCACAGAATAGCCACCAGAGCACCTGCCCTTTTTTCGATTGGCTCTTTTTGCACAAAAAACCCGTTGCCTATTCACATTATCCTTTTTGCACAAGAACTCTTGCACAAAAAGGAGTTATTCTTTGTAGAAAGAGGAATACCTACACCGCAAAAACAGCTCTGTTCTTTTGATTTACTGTAAATTTACTTGTTCAAAAATGCGTTTGAGGTGTGGATGCTCTGAGGGTTTTTGTGCAAAAACAAACCCCTGTAGTGTAGACGTCGCCTCAGAGGCCAAAGACTCACTGTGTACTTTGCTGGTATATAAGAATCAGAAAGCAAAATGGATTACAAACCACCATGAAACAGACCAGTAAATCTTCATTGTCTAATGTCATTAAAATGCAAAAAGCAAAGAAACTGCAAAAATATACATTACGAAATGTGTATTATATGGCATGTATGTGTCAAATGTAATGAAGGGTTGATTCTTTTTCATACAAATTGATAAAGTAAGGCTGCTAGAGAGAAAGAGACACACAGATATACATTTCCACCCACCACAGGGGACAAGCATTAATATTTCTCCACACCTTAGTCATATTTTAAAAGTCAGTGTTAAATCCCCTCCTTTTTCGGTTCTGATTTTGTATCCCCCATGGTAGCCATTGTTCTATCTTTGGAAAGTTCATCCAGTGTAGATTTTTCCATTTAGTTTTAAAGGCTCAACTGTGTTCCCTTACAGTCAATCTACACCTTACCTGAATCTAAATGCCAGGGGTCAGTGGCAGCAGACATTGGTGGGATGGTCAGTGGAGATGCTCCGCAGTTGGATTCCACGAGCTCGCCTTGAACGTGGACTTGAGAGGAGGTGTTGGTAGGTCTCAAGGCTGCCTTGAGTGGGGCAATCTGGTTGAACTGCACTCTTGACAGGCAGCCAGTGAATCCCGGTGTATTGTACTGATAAATATCTTGGTCAATCTTCCCAGTTTCTAAGAGAGAGAAAGAATAGACTACACTGGATTGACCACATTGGAAACAATGCTATCAAGCTCGACAAGCATGGTTTTAAACACCCACATACAAGAGAGCCCACCCATTTCACATCTTGCCAGGTTTCTCTACACTGCAGTACTGATTAAAGCAGGAATCTTCAGGTCTTGATGTCACTTGGTGACACAGTGCTCGTGTTAAAATAGGAAAGACAAGTAGGAGGGATCAATACAAGGGTGAAAAGAGCTCTTCTCCAAATAAGAAATGAAAACAAAGGCAGAGCTCTGAGGACTCTTCCAGTCAGTTTCTCTTTTTTCACTCATGTGACACTGTTGCTGGGACTGCTTCTTTTCATGTAGTCTGGCCTGTCTCTCTTCAGTTCCCCTTTTGACAGCCTTCTGTGGACAGCATTGTCATACATTTGTATTCACCAAGAATAGTCACTGCTTTCTTTGCTTCTCTCCTCATTTGCTTTTCAGAAAGATCAAGAGCTCCCTTGGCTAATGGTGGGAAATACCCTCTCTACTTTCCTGTCATTGGGAATTTTGAAAAAGTTGAATAAATGCAACTGCCAGGAGACAGCAAATTCTCTACCCTTTTGTTAAAGACTCAAAGAAAACTGTAGGTTCTCACACATTCACTCATGCATTAGTAGATTAGTAGTTTACAGCTACTAAAGGCATTTTGGAAGTCAGACATTTTGCACCTTGTGGTTGTGAATGAATGGATAAAATATGAGGCTGAATTTTAGAGCTGATTGTAGAGCTCCATTAGGTCCTCTTGAGCTTTCTACTGCCCAAAAATTTGGTTAACCCCCCCTAAAACAATACCTACAAACATTTAGCATATGTCCTTCATTTCTGCCAGAACATGCTGGTTAGGAATCTAACCCACATCTGAGGAAGTGGGTCTGGCCCACGAAAGCTCATCACCTAATAAACCATCTTGTTAGTCTTTAAAGTGCTACATAGTCCTGTTTGTTGTTTTTTAAGTTTTTCTGGTTAGGAATGAGTGACTCTTCACTGTACCTCAGTGCTATAGCAACAATATTGGTATTCTGTATCAATAGCCTGCATTAGAAAGCAGATTAACATTTCAAGGCATAACTACAACTCTAACAAACATTACATTTTCATTGCAGTGAAGAATTCAACTTCATTTTCTCCTTGACCATGCAGAGCAAATAAAAATGAAACATGACAGGAGGATGTTTGCGCTGCATTAATATGGTTTAATATGGAGCCACTGAGAGGGTGGTCAGATGCACATTGCAGCCTGAGTTTCATTTCTCTAGGATAGCACTGCTTGTATCAGCAGGGATGAGGGTTGAAATTCTGGCCTCCGTGAAGTCAATGGCAAAACTCTCAATGATTTCAGTGGTGTGAGATTTTATTTTAGGGCTGGAAAAAAAGGAAACACTCCAGGCTGCTCAGCAGCAACCATTTCAGACAATTAAAGAACAGTGTTAACATGCTCAGAAGAGTAGCCAGTGAGAGACAGCATAAAACAGTATAAACAGTAGGCAAGACAAACAGAACAATAAAACAATTCAGTTCTCCCAGCTGTGTGAAACGTTAGCAATAAACCCCAAACCAAATGAAACTTCTGGGTTTGAGCTTTGCTCCTTCTTCCAATTTTAGCACAGCACAACAAGGCTCTGATCCCTTACTGGATCCTCTCAGTGCTACTGTAATACAAGTAATAAATAAATGCTACCTCTAATATCATAATGATTTTGCATCAAAATAGGCGTGATTTACAGTTTCTCTTAATGTTAAAGTTATAAATTAAGGGATAATGTGGCAGTTTCAGTTTGAGATTCTAAGCTCAGAGAGAGTGGGGTTGGAATGACTGGCAGGAGAATATGGATCAAAACGGAACAGTCTCGTGAACCAACACATGCATTTTGCCCAGACCTAGGTTAGTCTCTTTTGATTTGGAATGATAAATAACAAGCATTGCATATTTACATTGGGGTAGCCCTTAGAGGTCCAACAGCATTGGGATGCAAACACAGAGGCAGACAGAATACTTGTCCTGAACTGATCTGCCTTATCCTTTCCAACCCATCGGAGAGGTCCCTTCTTTCTCTGCCAATTTCAAATCTGGCCTTTATTGGCAATGAAGCCACCATTCTTGAGCTATCACTGTACAGGGACCATCATTTGTGACAAAATGGATATATGCTTAGAGGTAGGTTAAGGGCTAGATTAAGTCAATTACAAAAATTTTATTAGTGACCTGGTTCCTCCAGCCAGCCCTCCGATAAGCAAAACGCAAAGGCAAGACTCCCACCGAACCATTTGCAGTACCAGCATGATGTTTTCCAGGAATTTTCCAGGAAAAATACTAGGGCTGCTGAATCATCAACATTAACTTATGTGATTAACTAAAAATATTATCATGATAAAAATTAATCATGGTAAATCACAGTTTTAATCATACTCTTAAACAATAGAATACCAACAGAAATTTATTAAATATTTTTGGATCTTTTGTACATTTTCAAATATACTGATTTCAATTACAACACAGAAAACAAAGAGGGGAATGGTCACTTTATTTATTCACTTGAATTATTTTAATATAAATATTTGTACTGTAAAAATGAAAAAAGAAAGAGTATTTTTCAATTCATCTCATACAAGTAGGGTAGTATACTCTCTTTATCATGAAAGCGTAACTTACAAATGTAGATTTGTTCTGTTATAGAACTGCATTCAAAAACAAAACAATGTAAAACTTCAGCTCCTACAAGTCCACTCAGTCCTACTTCTCATTCAGATAATCACTAAGACAAACAAGTTGGTTTATATTTATGGAAGATACTGCTGCCTGCTTCTTATTTACAATGTCACCTGAAAATTCAAATAGGTGTTTGCATTTGGACTTTTGTAGCCAGCACTGCTAAACATTCACATGACCCTTCATGCTTTGACCACCATTCCAGAGGACGCGCTCCTGATGCTTGTTAAAAAAAGTAATTAAATTTGTGAGTTAGTTCCTTGGGGGAGTACTGTGTGTCTTCTGCTCTGTTTTACTTGCATTCTGCCATATATTTCATGTTATAGCAGTCTCAGATGATGACTCACCACATGTTGTTTATTTTATGAACAGTTTTACTGCAGATCTGACAAAATTCAAAGAAGGTACCAATATGAGATTTCTAATGACAGCTATAGCACTCTACCCAAGGTTTAAGAACCTGGTCTGTTTTCCACAATCTGAGATGGAGGAGATGTGGTACATGGTTTCAGATGTCTTAAAAGAACAACACTGATGCAGAAACTACAAAGACTGAACCTCTAAAAAGAAAATCAACCATCCACTGGTGGCATCTGAGGCAGATGATGAAAATGAACAAGCATTGGGCCACTTTATTGGATCATTATCTAAGGGTATGTCTAAGGGTATGTCTACAATATCCCACGCTTGATTTGCATCTTCCTGGCCAGGCGCCATTTTTTGAAATTGACAAGCCCGGAATAACTGCCTGCATCTATACACAGCAGTGAAACAGGCGTTCGAAATAAAGCCCTATTTTGAAATACCTGTTAAACCTCATTGCAGGAGGAATAACAGGTATTTCGAAATAGGGCTTTATTTCGAATGCCCGTTTCACTGCTGTGGGCAGTTATTCCGGGCGTGTCAATTTCAGAAATGGCGCCCGGCCGGGAAGATGCAAATCAAGCACGGGATATTTAAATCCCGGGTTTGATTTGCAATTTCGAATGCCTACATTTGCAGCCCTATTTTGAATTAGGCTGCAAGTGTAGACATACCCTAACAGAACCTGTCATCAGCATGGAAGCATGTTTGTGATGGGGGGATTGAAAAATAAATTTTCTTTTGTCTTTTACAGTACAAATATAAAATAAGCATAAAGTGAACACTGTGTTGTAACTGAAGTCAAATGCATTTGAAATTGTGGAAAATATAGAAAATATTTGACTAAATAGTATTCTGTTATTGTTTAACAGTGCAATTAATTGCATGATTAATCATGATTAACGTTTCAATAGTGCAATTAATCACAGTTGATTTATGTTTTTCAATACTTGACAACCCTGAAAATAAATATTTTGTAAGTAGCACTTAGAAGCTATACCCAACACAATGTTAGTACATTTAAATTTATTACCTGTAAGATGTATTATTAAATTAATAGACAAGATTCATACCTTCCCTGAACACTAAAGTGTCCCTCAAGATAACACAATATTTGTTGAAAGAGAACAGCTTACAGAATGCATGCAATTTATTATCAGAAATCCTTGTTTCTTTATGAAAAGGAACTAAGTCATATTATAGCCACACCTTTACTTAAAAACTGTAACCGCTATGTGACAAATGGATCCTGTTCTTATTTATATGGATCCTGCAGAACTTAACCTAGTTCCACAAATAACAGAATCTCACCAAAATATTAAATGAAATTATGCGGCTAAAAAGCTACTAAGATGACGAAGCAAATATATTTGTGCTGCATTATCAGACTCACTACTATTTTTCTCCCAATCGGTGAAGTGTTAGTGATAAATATGGCTCCAGTGAGCACTTAAAAATAATAAAGCGTTTTACCAATGATCTGCATTTGTGTTTCAAAAAAATCCACAAACAACACAACTGTGCAAGATGTTTCATAAAATTGTAATTGTCTTACAACACATCAGCGTTACAAGAAGAGGGATCAAATGAGCTTTTTTGTTCTATAACTATGCACAAGTTTTTTTCCTTATGTCCCATAAGGTTCTTTGTTCTCTGATGTTAGGCTATTGTATCTTGTCCTCTATCTCTCTTAGAGTTTGTTATAAATACATTTGTTTAAGAGTTGTAACCATTGAACTATGGTATCACTGCTATGATTAGATCTTCTCCCCCTCCCCTAAGCTAAAGAGAAAAACTAAGACATAGATTTGAATTATTTTTAAAAAAGAAAATAAATGCAGTGTAACTGTATTCCCATTTAAAAAAAAATTCAGCTGTGAGATTAGTACAAAGTCACCAATTAATGTTACTAATTTTATCATTTTTGGACCTAATTGTGCAGCCCTTGCTTACATTGGGAAATACCTTAATACAGAAGAAATATTAGTCATTTCAAGGGGATTGCTTACGGAACAAGGTACTATTCACTGTGAGTTAAGTTTTACAGTCAGGACCTACATGTCCCTGGGTGCTCAGTCCTGCAGTCCATATCCTGTGAAACCAATTGCAGTTTGGGCTTATTTTATGTATTAAGGGTGGAGTTTTAAGAAGCCCCTATGTTATTTGGCTCCACAGCTCAATGAGAATGTTAAGGGATTTTTTGTGTCTAAGCCATTCAGGGGGCTGCTGAAAAAAATCACATCCTAAAGGCATTTTTTGCCTTACCAGGCTAAGGCTATTAATTTATTGTCGTGTCATGTTTCCCTTCATGTCCCTGAAGCAATATGCCAGTAGGAACTTTTTCACCTAGAAATCTGCACATTTGGTATTGAAGCTACAATTGCATAGCAGGTGGCCCACACTGCAGAACAATTCACGGTCTCATTACAATGTAGAAACCTATCACACTTAACTATTCAGAAGAAATCTACATGGCTAGCTCCTTAGATTAATGAATCAAAAAGAACAATTTTGCAGAGTGTCTCTCCTGTAATTAAGCAAAAGTTAGCAGGGGGTTTTAAAATAAAAATATCAGCAAAATATTGGAATTTAACCTTGGTAATTGCTTTGGGTTTTATAATAATAATTGTGTGCAGCTGTCATAGAAACATAACAAGAGTGAAAATGATACTTCAGTGTTTCTATATTGATGTAGGATTCTGCTGTAAATTCAGAGGCTCTCACCATCTAGGTGAATGAAGAATGGGTGTGTTTAGTTCATGTAGGCATTACAATGAGAAAAAACACCTTTAGCCCAAGTACTTTTGAATTATGTTTTCCAATCTTTACTGAAGAGATCTTTCAATGAGAATGGAGGAAGGCTCTAAACAATGAGACAGAGTTAAAAAAAAAAAAGCCCTGAGTCCATCTTGTTTTTTCCATATTGGCAGATCATCTGCTGTTGTTAGACCAAAGATTTCACTACATGATGCCTTAGTTCGTACCAAATGACTTGTGTGGACCTTGCTCGAATGCATGAAATGTCCCCTCAATGACCATTAATATATCTCCTTTTCAAACTGTACACATGACTCATACTAGAGAATTTTTAAGATTCACCAGGGTCCACACCAGTCAGTTACAGTGCTACATGCTGATGTGCATAAGAATTCACACCCCAGCTGGAGCAGACTAAGTACAGCTTGGACTTCCCGGGTCTGGCACCCTGGGGACCTGAGCGGTCCCGAAATAGGGAGTTTGCTGGACCAGGGGACGTCATGGAATCTCTCTGGCTATTGGGGTCCCTGGAGCCTAGGATCCCTGCCCTGCTGCCGGCCCCATGACCGGGCTAGGTCTCTCCAGCTGGCGGTGGCCCCACTCTTGTGGGGTTTGGCCAGGGCTGGTACTACCCACCCTCCGTAGGACCAGCCACTGCCAGTCCAGCTGGGCAGTCCCAGCACCTGTGGGAGTTCCAACTGACTTGTGCTCCTTACCTCCAGGGCTCTCTGGTCTGGCAACATCTGGACCATGGATATTGCCGGACCAGAGAGTCCTGAATTTGGGAGGTTCAATCAGTAGACAGGGGTTCTCAACCCATGGTCCGCTTGTAGCCCATGGAGCACACAGCTGCAGTCCATGTGAGAGAGCTGTGTTATGTGGCCTACAATGGTAAACAGGTTGAGAACCACACAAGCTCCAAGTTGAATTTCACTATCCTAATTGTCCACCATAAGAGTAAAACCAACACACACTATAGAATAGAAAAACTGTGTCTGGGGATCACAAACCAACAGTACCACAATAATAGAGGCTGGAGTCAGGTTATTTAGAGTGTAAGCTCTCTGGGGCAGGGACTGTCTATTTTGTGCTGTGTTTGTATAGCATCTAGGACAGGGGTCAGCAACCTTTCAGAAATGGCGTGCCAAGATTTAATTTATTCACTTCTATTTACAGATCTGCATCCCAGGGGGAGGAAGGGGCAGCGGCAGGCTGGGTATGGTGACCATATTTTTTGAACCAGCTGCAGCTAGGGAGAACAGTTTAATTTAAATTATTACACAGATTAAGCATTTTAACATCCTCATGTTAGTTTATCAAACTTCATTTTAAATAATGTAAAATATTAATTTATGTCCAGCACAAAAGGTTTCAATGTTTTCTTTATTTATGGTAGGGGTGGGGAATCTTTTTTTGGGTCGGGGGGGCCACTGATCCACCAAACAATCAGATGGGGACTACACAAGTGAGAAGCAAAAAAACACCTTCAAAAACCCTCTAACCTTCACTGATGTGGCCCCCAACTGACACACCTCACTCCTCTGGCACGCCAGCCTCACAGGGGAAGGGGAAGGGACAGGGAGGACTGAGGTTCAGAGTTTCCCATAGACCAGATTTACTTTTCTGGGGTTCCAGAGTTAGTTGATTTTACTATGCCTGCCCTGGAGGCACCACTGCCACGTGGTCCTAGGCCAGCCCCGGAGGCACTGCTGCCACACAGTCCCAGGCCGAGGAGCCTCCTCCTACCCTCTTAGGCTCTGGGGTAGGAGCAAAAATGAAGGGTTCACTGTGTGAGACAGGGCTGCCAGCAAGTGAGATAGGGAGAGGTTGCAAGGTCTGAATGGAAGGTGGGGTGCAGAAGCAGGCTGAGAGTAGGGTGTCCGGTGACGTGGAGGGAATAGGAGCAAGGAAGGGTGCAGTATGTGGCCAGGAGGGAGGATGCAGAAGCAACAGTGGATGCAGGAGCAGGGTGGAGTTGGTGGCTGGCCAGGACAGGTGGGAGGGTGCAGAAGCAGGATGGGGGTAGGGTGTCTGGACAGGAGGGAGGGTGCAGGAGCAAGGGATGGTGTCGGAGCAAGCTAGGGGTGCGGGGTCTTGGTGGGGGTAGGGGAGTGAAAGAGGGGGATTGGGCTGTGGGGGTTTGGGCATGAGGGGGGATGCCAACCTGGCTTTACACCCCCTTGCAGCAACTGCTGCTGCCACGTGGTCCTGGGCCTGCCCTGGAGGCACCACTGCCACGTGGTCCTAGGCCAGCCCCGGAGGCACTGCTGCCACACAGTCCCAGTCCGAGGAGCCTCCTCCTACCACAGCCTAACCTGATGCCAGGGAAGAGGGAGGGCTTCAGTGACTGCGTGAGGAAGGAAGGGTAGGGTTGAGCTCCCACCACGTGTGCCGTTGAAAATCGGCTCACGTGCACGCCGTAGGCTGCCGATCCCTGGTCTAGAACAATGGGATCCTGGTCCATCCATGACTGAGGCTTCTAGGTGCTATCACAATATCTACTATATATTTGAGAAAGTTTGTCTCTCCATGTGACTGTCTGCTCAAGAACGCCTCTTAAACCAGTGTTTCTTGAACTGTGTTCTGCGGCACACCAGTGTGCCACAGAGAACAACAGAGTTCAAAATAGCCGCCCTTAAAGGAGCAGGCAACCTTTTTTTTTGGCTCAATAACTTTCCCCGCAACCTTTTTTTTTTCTCAAAAAAAATCCTTAGTGTTCCTCATAAAAAAAATTATTGTTTGTTGTTCCTCGGTCTTAAAAAGTTTAAGAAACATTGTCCTAAACATAAGAGATGGAACCACCAAATTCAGTACACAGCTTCCTCTTATCATAACTTAAAGCAAGGTCAGGGTTAGGATGTGCCAGGAAAATGGGATGTGTCTGAAATGGGATTGCTGGGAGCACACCAACTCCCTGTCTTGTACTACCCTAGCCCCTAGTCTCTCCCTCCCCCCCGAGCGTCTATTAGGGAGTATGGGGCTGAAGCTCTCCCTCCCCTGATTTTATGTCCTTTGTCAAGGAGACAGGGGAAAGTGCACAGTTTGCTTCATTCCTCACTGTGGCTAGGAAGTGCAGAGGGCAGATGAACCTGGACCTGTGCCAACTGGGGAATATTCATCCCTCCTCCAGTTGTGCCCTCTGGAGCTGCAGCAGCCACAGAGAGATTCTTCTCACCAGGCCCCAAGGTGCTGTGGTGACAAAGGGCTGGGGTAATCCCCTCTGTCTGGGGCAGCCTGCATACTGAACTCCTCATTCCCGACCCCACCCCACAGCAATGATTTAAATGAAGAAAACAAAAATTAAGTAAATTAAGGACCTGAGCAATCCCGGCTAATCTTCTCGTAAATAAAATAACTGTTGCATTCGGTGACTGTCAGTACACATTTGATAGAACACCCGGTGAAAGCAGATGCACTGACATTAATGTATGCCACCTGCAGTAATTAAGTAACACACTTTAACTCCCTTAATTTCTACATTTATTTGCAATGTTTAAACTTAGTAGGTGTTTGTAATGTCAATGGAAGAAAACATAGGAAAACAACACACATTTGGCTTCTGCAACTTTATGAAGCGAAGTCATAAACTGTTAATAGCAATACTTCCTCCATATAAGGAACTTTCCATTCAAGGAGCCCCAGATGCTTTATAAATATTTATTAACGAAGCCTCAGTGCCACAGAGAGAAATATGCATTTATGTCTTTCCACAGATGAGGAAACTGAGGCATAAAGAGGAAAGCAAACATTATCATAAATGGTCCCTCATGTGTGTACCTCAGTTTTTGAGTGCCCAACCTGAGCCACTACAGATAAACACTCTATTACAAGATACTTAGCACCTACAGCCCCAATGAAAAAAATATATGGCAGGTGCTCAAATACCTTTGAAAAGGTTAGAACCCAAAATCTCTTGCCCTTCTAGGTTTGGCTCCTTCTGACTTGCTCAACATCACATTGGGTCTGTCAGGAATAGAACCCAGCTCCAAGATTTGTGCCGTAGTTACAAGACTATTCTTTTGGCTTATTAGCTATTATGTCTATTTTTTATATGCAAAAAGCACAGAGCTATTGCCATGTAATGAAATGCCCGCTCTGCTTCCCAGCAAATCAAGATGCACTCCCCCTGAGTACAATCTGAAAAGAGGGTCAGGGTGGTATCCACCAAAGTTCCAGTAATAATGCATCACAAGGAACTCTTGAAGCATATAGGATGTGGATTAGTACAACAAAAAGTGCACAATAGGATGCAAATCACTTTCCTATCATAGCCCTGGTCTACACTAAGGCTTTATTTTGAAATAAGCCTCCTTGGGTCAACACTACCAAGTCCGTTATTTCGAGACAACGGACAACTTATTTCAAAATCTGTACTCCTACTTTTCTGGGGAATAATGCTAATTTCAAAATAGTGTGCATGCTCATTGGCTGCTATTTCAAATCTACCCCTCAGAGTAACTCGGACTAATTAGTCCCAAGTCAAGGTAGCGTGTCCACATTAATGGAGTCTGCCTCAGACTAATTTTGAGGCTTCCCTGCAGTGGGAACACGCTATTTCGATTTTGTAAAATTGGGAGTTATTAAGTTGAATTTAGTTATTTCAAAATAGTTTCCTAGTGTATACATGGTTTTGTATATTATCTGATCAATTCTAAGGACAAATACACTGGTATAGCAAGGTCATTAATGTAGTTGATGGTGTCTTTTGCACTTCCTTCTTTAGGGATGGGAAACAGTGCTTGGGGTATTTTTTTTACGAGTAAGAGAGGAGCGGGAGAAGTGGTTGTTGTAAATAATCATTCTGGTTATGGTGGAAACATTTTTATCATGGAGCATGACTAGAAGTTTGCTAAAATGTCTAATAACATGTATTCATTTAATTTCACCAATGCTATCTCATATAAAGAAAACGAGGGCATTCGGGCTCTGTTTTAACTGCACTAAAGAATAATCCAGCTGCTTGATTAGCGTAAAATGGCTCATATTTAAATAAGCAAAAACAAACTCAGATGTAGAAAAGTGGTAGTTTAGTTATTCTGGAAATATGACAGTCATATAAATAGCAAGGAAAGATTGGGATGCCACAGAATATTTCCAGCTCTGCAGTGCTGGATTACTATTTTATTTCATTTAAAATTAATGACCCTCTCATTGGATAGATAAAAGGTAATCCATTATAAATCTTATTAGTAGCACCTGTGTTAGTTATATTAAATTGAACCTATATTATCTCTATATAATATTATAACAATGTACAGGTGAATTCATTGATTCAGTTAAATGAATGCCAACTGCTTTCAGGTCAACCTTAATAATAAATTTTCTCCATGAAAGAGAGTACCAAGCAGTCTCTTATCTCTTCAACTCAGAAAGATATCCTATTACATTACTGAATTCTCACAGATCAACCTTGTAAGCATTCTGTAAGCATTATTGTACTGAAAACATGTTACTGCATCATGCACAACTTTACAACAAAAGCCAGTTTAAACTCCATTGAAAGGAAGCTATTGATTTTAAGAAGTCACAGTCTGCCAAACATGCTAGAACACTTTCTGGTTTCCAGGATTTGACATTTACTCCAGATGGAATGGCTCAGTACAGCACAGGCTGTGCTACTCTGAGGTGCTTCAATACCCTGAAGAGGGGTATGGTATAAAACCAAGATAGAGAGATTAGACAAATAGGATATAATCACATACAGTGGATTGTTAGAGGAAGATCTGGTCTAGTATGGCATATCCTTTCATCAGAGCATCAAGTACCATACAGTCAAAACAAATGCTTTGGAGGAAGGCAAAAATCCACAATCATAGAAATGCAGGGCAGGAAGAGACTTGAAGAAGTCATTTAGACTATTCCCCCATGGATTCTGTCTTGGTAACCCTCTTCCAGCACTTAACAAACCTTATACAGTAAAACTCCAATAGTCCGGCATCCAATTGCCCGGCACTCCCGATAGTCCGGCATCAAAATGGCGAGAGCCTAGTGCAGGGGTGGCCAACCTGAGGCTCCTGATGGAAAAAAAATTGCAGCTCCCGATGGAACTGGGACGGAACCCGGAACTGCTCAGGTCAGATGCTCTCATGGCCAGGCCGCTGTGAGCCGCATGCGCGCTCACGGCCCACGCCATTCCGCTCATGGCTCCCAGCGCACTGCGTCGTACCCTGAATGTGCACACCGGGTCGCACACAGCGTCCCAGCCTGTACGTGCTAGCAGCCGGCCACTGAGCATAGGCAGCTGCTTCGGGACCCGGACATAAGGTTGGGGGGGAGAGATGCCTGGCTCTGGAGAAGGGGAGGGAAATCGGGTGGAGTGGGGGGGGTGGTGGTGGTGCGCATGGCATCCTGGATGCGGAGCAGCAGCTCTGGCTCCGGGACCCGAGCATAAGGTGGAGGGGTGGGGGAGGGGGATTGGGTTACAGCAGGGAGGGGAGGTGTTTGGCTCTGGGGAAGGGAAGGGGAGAGGAGGGGGACTGGGTTGCGCACGGTGTCCCGGCCAGCTCATGCTCAAAGCGCCTGGAGGGAGACGTGCGGCTGAAGCAGTGGCTCCGGGATCCGAGAATTAGGTTAGAGCGGGGGGAGGGGATTGCGTTGGGAGTATGCCCCCTTATAGTACTTCCTGAGAGTCTGGCATGTCCGATAATCCGGCACCACCTAAGTCCCAAAGGTGCCAGATTATCAGAAGTCTACTGTAATTGGAAAGTTTTTACAATTACCTCTAACCTAAATCTCCCTTGCTGCAGATTAAGCAGACAAGTTATTTTGTTATCAGGTGCCTCCTTAGTTCCTCAAGACTTAACATGCCTGGATTTTTTAACCTTTATTCATAAATTAGATTTTTCTAAACCTTTTCTCATTTTTGTTTCTCTCCTTTCGACTCTTTCCAGTTCATCCACATACTTCTCCAAGCGTGGGGCCCAGAACTGGATACAATATCCTACCTGAGCCTTCACAACAGAGTAGAATGGCATAACTAACTCCAATGTCCTACACTAGGGATATAAGCGACTAGTCGACTATCCGATAAGCATAAGTTTATCGGTTAGTCAACTAGTCCCTTTACTAGTTGCTTCCCCCTGCCCTTCCTGCCTCTATCGGAGAGAGGCAGCAAGGTGGGGAGCCAACTTAAAAGCTGCTTCCCCCAGCACTGTCTCTCAGGAGAGGGGGGCAGGGGAGGCAGAGGGTAACGGGAACTGGGCATGAGCCAGAAATCAGCTGATTCCTGGCTCAAGCCCGGTCCCAGATGCTGTGCCTCTGTTTTTTAAATGTATTAAGAGCCTGCTGGCTCTTAATACATTTAAAAAGCAGAAGCACAATGGGGGGGACCCGGTGTGAGCCTGGCTCGCACTCGGTCCTCTCCACTGCGATTCTGCCTTTTAAATGTATTAAGAGTTGGGAGGCTCTTAATACGTTTAAAAAGCAGAGGCGCAGCAGGAGGGACCTGGCGCAAGCCAGGAATCAGCTGTCTGGGCTGGTGCTGGGTTCCCTCCCCTGCTCCTTTGCGCTTCAGCCTTTTAAATGTATTAAGAACATAAGAACATAAGAATGGCCATACTGGGTCAGACCAAAGGTCCATCGAGCCCAGCATCCCATCTGCCGACGGTGGCCAATGCCAGGTGCCCCAGAGAAGGAGAACAGAAGACAATGATCAAGTGATTTATCTCCTGCCATCCATCTCCTGCCCTTGTTATGAAGGCTAGGGCACCATACTTTATCCCTGGCTAATAGCCATTTATGGACCTAACCTGCAAAAATTTATCAAGCTCTTTTTTAAACCCTAATAGAGTCCTGGCCTTCACAGCCTCCTCGGGCAAGGAGTTCCACAGGTTGACTGTGCGCTGTGTGAAGAAAAATTTCCTTTTATTAGTTTTGAACCTACTACCCATCAATTTCATTTGGTGTCCCCTAGTTCTTGTATTATGGGAAAAGGTAAATAATTTTTCTATAATCACTTTCTCCACACCATTCATGATTTTATATACCTCTATCATATCGCCCCTCAATCGCCTTTTTTCCAAACTGAAAAGTCCCAGTCTCTCTAGCCTCTCCCCATATGGGACCCTTTCCAAGCCCCTAATCATCTTAGTCGCCCTTTTCTGAACCTTTTCTAATGCCAATTTTTTGAGGTGAGGAGACCACATCTGCACGCAGTACTCGAGATGTGGGCGTACCATAGTTTTATATAGGGGAAGTATGATATCTTTTGTCTTATTATCTATCCCTTTTTTAATAATTCCTAACATCCTATTTGCCTTACTAACTGCCGCTGCACACTGCGTGGATGTCTTCATAGAACTATCCACTATAACTCCAAGATCC
Organism: Pelochelys cantorii; assembly: GCA_032595735.1. Classification (NCBI taxonomy): domain Eukaryota; kingdom Metazoa; phylum Chordata; order Testudines; family Trionychidae; genus Pelochelys; species Pelochelys cantorii. Next base: position 163,269,080 of record CM064327.1, read on the forward strand.
CTTTCCTGATCTGTCGTAGCTAAATTTGACCCCATCATGTAGTACGTGTAATTTGGGTTATTTTTTCCAACATGCATTACCTTACACTTACCCACATTAAATTTCATTTGCCATTTTGCTGCCCAATCACTCAGTTTGCTGAGATCTTTTTGTAGTTCTTCACAATCCCTTTTGCTTTTGACTATCCTGAACAACTTTGTGTCATCTGCAAACTTGGCCACCTCACTGCTTACCTCATTTTCTAGATCATTGATGAACAAGTTGAACAGGATTGGTCCCAGTACTGACCCCTGGGGAACACCACTAGTTACCCTCCTCCATTGTGAAAATTTACCATTTATTCCCACCCTTTGTTTTCTGTCTTTTAACCAATTCTTGATCCATGAAAGGACCTTTCCTCCTATCCCATGACCACCTAATTTACGTAAAAGCCTTTGGTGTGGGACCGTGTCAAAGGCTTTCTGGAAATCTAGGTATATTATATCCACTGGGTGCCCCTTGTCCGCATGTTTATTAACCCCTTCAAAGAATTCTAACAGATTAGTTAGACACGACTTCCCTCTGCAGAAGCCATGCTGACTTTTGCCCAACAATTCGTGCTCTTCTATGTGCCTTGCAATTTTACTCTTTACTAGTGTTTCTACTAATTTGCCTGGTACTGTTGGTTCTTAATACATTGAAAAGGCAGAGCTGCAGCAGGGTTAGCTCCTGGGACTAACTGGGGCTCCCCTGCTTATTGACTAATTGCTGGAATTTCCCTCAACTAGTCAATTAGTTGATTAAACTAAATTTAACATCCCTATCTTACACATGGCAGTCCTGTTAATATACCCCAGCATGATATTAACCTTTTTTGCCACTGCCTGATATTGTTGGCTCATATTCATTTTATGTTCCGCTGTAACCCCAACATCCTTTTCAGCAGTACCACTGCCTAGCCAGTTATTCTCCATTTTGTAATTGTTCATTTGGTTTTTACTTCCTAGGTGTAGCACTATACTCTTATCTTTATTTAATTTCATCTTGTTGATTTCAGACAAATGCTACCAATTTATAATTGACCTAGTCAACTGCATTAACTCCACATGAAGAAAGTATTCCTTCCTGGCACCAGCATCTAGAGCATAAAAACTGAGTCTGTTTTTTTTTAAATAGCAAACATCATTAAAAATGGGACACAGCAATGAGTCTTGAACACTATTAGAATATATTACAAAGTGGCCATTTATACCATCTAAATCCGCAAAATCCGTTGAAGGCAATGGAGATATTTACATTTAGATATTTATAATTACAGCATTTAAGGTTCTGGCAAGATATGACTGGAAGACCTCTCCTCTCAGAAGGTAACAATTCCTCTACCACAGAGTGGATGATTTTGTTTCTGAATTACAATTCAGTAAGTGGTCCTAACTTATCTTGAAATGATGAGAAGCTTTTTGTCATTACTGTAAATCAGCTTTTTGTCATTACTGTAAACCTTTTTTGGGTCAGGGGCCACTGAAAAACCACTGACCCACAGAAAAACCAGTTGGGGCCACACACAAAACCCCCTCACTGATGTGGTGCCCGACTGAGAAGGAGAAAGACACTCCACATTCCCTTTGCACACCAGAGCTTAAGGGGGCCCAGACTAGTAGATTTTGTGTGCTCCAGCCCCATGTTGGGGCGGGGAGGAAGGGGGGGCTGGAGTGCTAGCTCAGGCTGCCCAATGCGTGGGGTCGGGGGGGCTGAGGCTTGGGGCTGGAGCCAGGCAAACGAGGGGCCACATTCACCCCCAGGGCAAGAGGTTCCCCACCCCTATTGTAAATACATGCCAATCTGTGTTTGCTGCAGGAATACAGAGGTCTATGCAATTTAATCTAGCAAACAAGAATTCTGACTGATTCTCTGATATTTAACACAGTTTTGAATTGAAAGAATGAATGCTTTGAAGCCTAGCATTTGAAGATGGCAAATGTACAGTATAACCTTGATTTTTCAGAATGCCCAATAGACATGTAAACTGTCAGAAAAATGCATAACACTAGCAACTGTTAGAGATGACTGATTCAAAAGTGCACTGATAATAGATGCATTTTGTTTCTGCACAAAACACAGAAAGAATGGATCACAAATTGTTTCCATATACCATGATGAGACAAGACAAGTATGTAAGTTTATGGTAGGCTGCATTATAATGAGTCATTGCAAGTCCTTAGACAAAACAATGAAAGAGCCATTTCCCTAGTGATATCTGTTGGGGAGGTGTGCCATATCTGTAAAAAAAATAGTTAATAGATAAAGTACCAATAGATGGCACTCACAAATATATAGCACAGTTCTTGGATTCTGTAGTAATAATAAAACTTGTTGTGCCCTGCAAATGGCTCTCTCAGGCTGCTCTTTCTATCAGCTCTCAACATTAAGTTGGCAGGTATCTGTGGGCTGAGAAAGCTAACGAGTAGCAGTTGCCTTTTAAATCTTCAAAAATTATGCACGGCATGCAACTAATAAGAGCTATTGCAACTCTCCCTCACTGCAGCAATAAGAGACTATGTAAATCTTATTAACATGAGCTAAGAACAGAAATATCACAGTCTTGGATATATTTCACATGTAAACACAGATGTCAGAGCTGGACACTCTTCATTAGTTAACTCTATTATCCATATATGAACATTTTTTATATTTAAGGACAAGTTTTCAAATAACCCAGGAGTCTGGGACACTTTACTGGGGCCCAGAGGATCTTATCAATCAAATCATATAAATATCTAAATTATCAGTGCCTCAAAAATGATGGTTTTCAAACTGTTCTGCAAGATCAGCTCTCTTACCAGAGCAAAATCCACTAAACCCTACATTTAGTGCCTCATTGGAGGCACTGTGTCAAGACATGATGGATCATGAAAGCGAAATGTTGTAAGAATGAATGGAAACTAGCAGCATCCAACTCCCTCATCACTGTTGGAAAACAATTCATATCAAAGCAGTGTCCTAAAATTTGAAATCTTCTCAAAAGCTGTGGAGGCCCCTTCCCCTCCCAGCAGTACCTCCCCTCAGCAGGGAATCTTAGCCCCATGTGGGGCATACTTGTGGTGGGATAAATTTGGACAGAACTGATGCTGTGTATCTAACCCCAGATCTGACTGGTGGCATCCAGGAGGCCTGCTCTTTCCTCAGGAATAATTATGGGGAATAGGCGGCTCTCTCATGCCACACTTCCAACCCTTCCAACGATGCACCCTCCACTCCTGCTTTGAATGTGTCCTTCCTCATTTTCTTCACGTGGTGCCTCCTCCCACTCCCATCGGAAACCCCCTTTCTCTTCTCCCACTCCTCCTCCCCAACCACAAGATCCTCACTTTCTTTCCTTGCCTGCTGCTTGCTCCCCACTTCCTCTTCTCCCACCCGCCTGGGCCGCTCTGAACTTGAGGGAGATTTGCTGGTGGCAGACTCAAGGCCTCTGGAAACTGGCAAGGGGAGGGAGGAGGGCCGCAAGCTTGAGCTCTGACCTCTGGTGGCCAGAGGCAGTAAAGGCAAGGAAAAACTTAACTTTCTCTTGAGCACTACTTGACAAGGACGCAGCCCTTGGACAGCACCAAAAGTCTGGCTATTTCAACTGTCACTTTCCTTGGGAGATTACATCACACTCTAATATCCAGAGGGTACAAGAACCTACATGACTTAACCAAACTTGTTATTCTAAATGACTTACATTCTTTTATAACAAGCAGTCTCACCCCACCATTTTTAAGCCCCTGAAGTATAGCCTAAATAGTCCCTTCATTAATTTAATGTAGTTAATCTATGGAGACCATCCCCCGATCCTTGTTGTGCCCTCTTTGGTGTTAGCATCCTCCTTGAAACTCCTTGTCTACCCTCTCAACATTTGGCTAAATTGTACAGTTAGGGCTATTCTACATGGTAGGGTAACATGCTACTGTATGATTTCTACAGCATACAACTTTTTATACTTATTTGGTCCACAAAGACCTGGCTGGTGCATACTAAAAATGCCCTGCTGTGCTGAACAATGCTATTTTAAAGCAGACTTGGGAACTTTTAGTGCATACCAGCAGAGCCTCCATGGACCAATTAATGTGGAACATGTTAGTACTCTTAGAAATCATGCCCCATCTTGTGCATTAGTCCATTGTATAGACAAGCCTTTATTTATTTTAATTACTATTACTTCAAATATCAGTCCCTTGAGCTAAATTCCATCCAATATATACAGATCTTTCTGTGTTCCAAGCTCCCAGAAATGCACACAATATATTAGCTGTGGTCTTATTGAAGAACATCTGGAAAAACATATTCTATCAGACTGTGATAAGTCCTATTAAATCTAATGCTGACAATGATTTATATTCATATTGTCTTGCCTTCTTTAATGTGAACACTCAGTACACATGTTTAAAAAAGCCCTCAAACACAAACAAATCACCACCAGGTAATTTTGACTCTGAGAAGACGAGTGAGAGACTGAAGCACATGGGGCAGATGTTGTCACACTGTGGAATACACTTATGGAAAGTGCTCAGCTCCCACAGTGATCAGAAGGCTAAAAAGGACCTTGTGACGGTGCATTTGCCCCACACTAGCCTTTTAAGGGTTAAAACCCAGTCCTGGAAGAGGGCTGGAGCGGTTGAGCTGTGGAGCCAGTCGCTGCAGCTGATAGCAGCCATTTAGGGCCCGGCTGAGGGCACTATAAATAAAGGCTCCTGGAGGGGTGGAGACAGACTGACTCTTGCTCTGTTTGGGGAGCAGGAGGGACCTGCCTGCCAGGGAAGCTGGAGGCTTCCTGATACAGTGTATCAGAGCTGGGGAGCTCTGGCCTGACCTCACTCCCAGGCTGCAGAGCCTGAGACAAGGCCTGAGAACACTAGGGCTGTAGTGAGAGCAGGGCTGGGAAAAGGCAGGCGGAGCTGGGAAAGTTCTGGCCAGGCAAGCTCCCAGGCTGCAGGGCCTGAAGCAAGGCTTCAGGGTACAAAGGCTGCAGACAGGCAGCCAAGGTAGGCAAAGGCAGCAGGTTGCCAGTGATGAGTGGCCATTCAGACTGCAGTATGCCCCTGAGGTAAGGGGCTAGATGATGACTGGCAGTGGGTCACTGAGGCAAGGTGGGCATAGGCAGGGACGGCCCACAACATTTTGGCTCCGGAGGCGGGGAGCTCAAATGACACCCCCATGTCCCCTCACTTGGGCCAAAACTTTGAAAGGTCTCAATTCTCTGGGTCTTAGTGGCGCCCCCCCCCCCACAGTCTGGCACCTGAGGCAGCCGCCTCAGTTCGCCTCATGGTAAGGCCAGCCCTGGGCATAAGGAGTTGGGAGTTCCCAGAGTGGGAGGACCCCAAAGTGTGGGGGCAGTACCCAGATGGAGGATGCTGTGGTCTGGAAGGGATGTGGGTCCTAATACACAGGTGAAGAATAGGTAACAGCAGGCAAGACACCAGCCAGAAGGGGGCGTTCCAGTACCAAAGAGCTGATTCCCCCAGTGACCAGGAGGAGGCACCTATGGTGGTGAGCCATGCTCTGTTACAGACCTACATAGAATAGACTGGATTAATCCACACTCACAGGATAACACAGGGTCCTGTTTCTGCTGATGTGTGTGTGTTTTTAATATCAAAGGACAGAGAAGAATCCTATTTCCCATATCATCTTCTAATTATTTTTAAAAATTGTGAATATGGTCATAATTTTTCTACCAATCTATATCCAAGTTTCTTTCTTTACAGTACTCCTCACTAAAACTGAGTGAACAATGTAAATCCTATGTCAGCAAAAATAGTATCAATAGTATTAAATACTATTTAACTGTGGTACCGTGAATACTGATTATTTTAACTTGTTTTTGGTTTATATTGATGATGGCCTGTTATGTGTTAGTTTGTCATTTATCTCTGTCTTGGACTTAGCAGCCTAAGACTCTAAATCATTTCCTGATGAAACCATCTACACCATTTAAAACCATCTACACGATTTAAAACCTCATGAAATTCTTTGGTTTCATCTAGTATAAAGTGATACTCATAGAACAGAGGAAAAATCCAGACCATCAAAGAATTGTGTACAAAACTGGAGGCTATGTCTACTAGTTTTGGGATCCCAGAAGGGAGAGTGGTGAAGGAAATGACTCAAAGTTCACTGAATAATGGAGATGGCAAATCACGGATCTCAAATTTTGAGGTACCAATCAATAATATGGAACCTTATAACAGAGATAATTGAAACTAGTTCTGCACTAATTCTTGTCAGTCAGCCAGCCAGTCAAAGACACCAAGAAGAATGTGACAAAATAAAGAAATTTAGGGCCATAAATCTGTTTTAAATGTCTGGTAAGAGAGAGTTCATGGGAATGACAAAACACATATTCTTTTCACTCTTTATTGTAAGAGATACAGCATTGTGAATTACATTTTAGTTAAGAATATGTGAAGGCTTTCCATTCAATATTCTGATTTCTATTGGTTTGGCTAAGTCCTTTCAAAATTGCATGTAGCTGTAGCTGACATGCAATGGCAGTTGTTATGCTGGAATTTACATGTTCTTATATGTGAAAATTGTGTAAATTGGGGGAAGGGTTATTAATAGAGTTGTCAAAAAGAAACCAACAACAACAACCAAAAACAAAACAACCAACCAGCCAAAAACCCCTAAAGATTTATGGTTTTTTTAATGAAAAAATATTTATTTACTAGAGGATTTACCTGGGATTGCTCAGGTCCTTAACTCAATTAATTTTTGTTTTTCTTCATATAAATCATTGCCAGGTTCATCTGTTCCCAACACTTCCAAGCCAGGGTGAGGAATGCAGCAAACTGTGCACTTTCCCCTCACTCCCTGAGAAAGGGGAATAGCCAGCAATATTCTTGAACAGACTCTCTCTCTCTCTCTCTCTCTCTCTCAAATATACAGTAAATTCCTAGGAAAAGTGCAATTCCATACAGTGCATGAGAAAATGGTGTGATCCAGTGGATTAGATGCAGGGCTGAGCATCTGGAGGAGACCTAGCCTCTCTTTTCACTCTGGGTATGTCTACACAGCAAAGTTATTTTGAAATAACAGCCCTTATTTCGAAATAACTTTAGTAACATCCACACAGCCAAACCGCTATTTTGAAATTAATTGGAAATAGTGGAGCGCTTATTTCGAATTTGGTAAACCTCATTCCACAAGGAATAACGCCAAATTCGAAATAGCTATTTCAAAATAAGTGCTGTGTAGACACTTATTTTTAAATAGGGGGCCTCCAGCCTTCCTAGGGTGCCCTGGTGGCCAGTCCAGCTTCAACCAAGAACACTCCTCTCCCTCCCTCTCTCTGTCACAGCAGTCTGTGGCCCACTGGAGTTCTACCTGTGCCCTGCAGACCCCTTGTCTGCCCCCCCCCCCCGCACACACCTCTCGCGCTGGGACACTAGAGCACTGCACTTCCTACTGCTCCCCCCTCCCTCCCAGCACATTGGGAGTGTTCTGAATCTGCTGATTAGCATTGTGTCCCTGCTCCTCTCCCATGCTCCTAGAGCTTGAACAGCTGCAAAAAGCTGATTTGTGGCATTCCAGCTGTGGCAGAGGGAGGAGGGCGGATGAGGCACGAATCAGTGGATTTGTGGTGCTATGGAAGTGCTGGGAGGGAGGGAGAGGTGTAGGAAGTGCAGGGTTCATGGGCAGCAGGTGGAGCCCCGGTGGATCACATGCAGCCCATGAGCTGCAGGTTGCCCACCACTGCTTCACATGCTCCCCTCTAGTGAATTATCATGTAAATATCCAAGCCCTGGGAATCCCTACAAACTTTATGCATCCCTTGTGCCCTCTGTCAGCTGGCACCAAGAGGTTTCTTGGTCTTGAACATACCACTTGCATCCAGCATACACCATTTTCTCCAAAGATAGCTTTTAATTAAAAAGTATCAGCATCTGGAATGTAATTTTTTATGCCACCTTTGGTGGTGGTTTAGATCAACATTGCCCAACTGAAGTATGTTTTACCATGTAACAATTTTCACTTATTGTATGTTTTAAATTAGGAAAGGCAGATATACAAGGAAAATGATTTTGGGAGTTGCATCATATTTTCTAGTGCATATTTTCCCCAAGAACTTGTGGCCCTTACTTATAACTCATCATCTTTTTACTTATAACTCATCATCTTTTCAAAAAAATCCAAAAGTACCCCCAAATATGTAAAAAGTAAAAAAACTCAACCAACCAACCAACAAACCAAAAAAACAAAAAAAACCCAAAACAAGAAGATTATGAGGGAGAAGAAATGTAGGTGGTACAACCAGGAGTAACTGATGAAATTATGAAAATGAAAATTAAGACCAAATATCAGAAAATATTCACTGATGAGATAGACTAGACTGTTGAAGTTTCTTCCAAGAGGAAAGCTTACTTGAGTTATTTTAAGCTTGACTGGGCAAAACAGCAGAGAATATGTTGTACAGAATAATCTTTTACAAAAAGGGGTGAGTAACCTAATAGATTTTCTTCCTTCCAAAGGTTATGATTCTTTTTGTTCATTCTACTTCCAGGTTTTGAATCTTCTACTTCTTGTGTCAAAAAAGCCACTTGTTTATATGATGCTGTGAATCTATGTCTGCTGCAGAAATGAGATGCGATTTATTTCATCAGCTGAAAGCATACTGTAGAATATCCAGTACTGTGTGTTTTAGAGTTTGAATCTAGGTTATTTGTATTTTGAACAGTCTCTTGCATATCTAAATACCAGTGGTATGTTTGATCTGAAAACCTGGAAATAGAGCAAACAAGCCTCTAGTGTCTGACTTTGGTTCTAGATTTTCTGAATTTGTGCATAATGTGGAATTTCCTATTGCATTGTCTGTATTGAGCACATCTCCTGGAAGAGATTGTGATATTTTTTCTTAATTTGCAGACATTCCGCCCATCTGAGCTGCTGCCCAGAGATCCACTTGTCAAAGTCATCACACAGTCTGGCATAGTTCAATCTGACTAGCATTCTTTGATTCAGGTAAAGTATTGGTGAACATCACAAGTGAGTAACAGGGGCAAAACTGTGCAGAACAGTGTGTCTAGAACAAGCTAGTAGGTGCTAAATTTTAGTAAGAGTGAGAAGTGGGGGAATTACACCAAGATTTTAAATCCCCCCAAACCTTAATTTTGACTAATAATATTTGTGATTTATTAAAATAAATGTATGTAGCTTGAAACTATGAAAACCAACAGCTACAGAAGGGAATGGGATTGAGGTCTAAAGAGTCTATCACAGACTTTAATTCTCTGAATTAATGGAGTAACATTACTAGTGGACCTTTATTTCTTTTGTGATTGGAGCTCAAATGTATAATCAGTCTTCCTGGAATGGTTATTGTTATGATTACTTGCAATGTGTTCTTTTACAGCCTTAGCTGAGAGGTAATACATTACATTACATGCATTAGCTGTCTTGATAAAAAACAGAGCTAGGGGATAAAAACATACAAACACTAATTGAATGACTGCATTTGGGTCCAATTAGATGGTGCCAATCAATCCCATATAGTCAGCCAAATCCAAACCAAAGAGTGCCAAGATTTTCTTCCAAATTGAAATGAATGTGTATGGGAAATAACTCTAATCAGCAAAATAAATTATCAGTAATATTTGAGCACATATCTGCAGTAGAATGGCTTATAGCAAATTATTTTCTTTTCTCTTCTCCAAATGCTGATGCTGGGATTTGGTTTATTGATTTCAGAATAGAAACAAATCAGGGTTGTGTTGGGAGAGGGGGGGCAGCAGGGCTCCTCTAAGCCCCAAAAAGAATAGCGTGCAAAAGGATGACATAATTAAAGCCTTTTATTGTGTCCTTCCTGTTACTGACACACATGAAAACAATGTTCTAAGTTAGCTGAGGTGGCTAAAATTAGACAAGATATATTTCAATTTTCAAATACTTTATTAGCTTGGTTAAAAATTCTTTTTCATGTTTATCAAAATGGGGAACAGTCACATATATAACAATTTCCTCTATTACTCTGGTCGGCCACTTAAAAGAAATAAAATTATAAAAAAACCTTACAGGTGTGTTGAAACCTTGGTGTCAGAGCAAATTAATTGAATCACAGACTACTACCCCTTTGTTTTCCTTTGAGATGTCTGTCCTAGCCCCTGAGCGAACTGATCAAATCTAATCAGAAATGCAGTGGTAAATCTCAACATAAAGATAATGCAGCTAAAACAAGGTTTGACAATTGTTCTGACATAGTGGGTGTCTAACAAAATAGGCAAGTCTCAGCATCAGACTGACAGCAGATGAATTAATAACGTTTTTTTAAACTGTGTCTCATATCCACACTGGAGGTAGCATTGTTTCCCTCTCTCTCCATACAAACATACATGCACACTCAAATTTTGGTGAGTGGGCACCTATTGACCCATCTGTATGAAGAATAAAAAGTGCTAACTGCAATTGTCATCGAACCGAGAATCATTCCCTCCCACCTACATTTGCTGTAGAATATTATCTCAGAATATAGTGGTTTTTTAAAAAAGCCCTAAACATAGACTATCAGATTGACATCACTAATATAACCTGTTTGGTATTTTGTCTCTGCCTCGGTAGCATAACAGGCATGCACCTCAGAGACTACGCCCCATCCCCTTTTAGGTTACCTTTTTTTCTTTTCTTTCAAACCTTGCTTAGGTAATTCCTTCTTCTTTGTGAAGAAGGTGGATTGTCAACTGGCTGACTAGATTTAGGGAGCCTCTAGGAATCTTCTTTTGTCAGCTGGAATTCCAGCTCTCTGCTTTCAGCCAATAGTGTGCAGCACAAAACACTGGACTAGACAGACATGCAGGTAAAGATCAGATAGAAAACACGGAGTGGAGTCCTGGCTGCTTTCAGCATCCTCCTTTTTTTCTATAGGAATGCAGTAGAACACATAGAGGGAAAATGAAATATATGGACTGGATTTCTTTTTTCACCAATACACTGTATGACTACAACTTGTGGATTCTTGGCCATCATTAGTAGAACTGGACCAGAAAGTTAAAACTTGCTGAGACTTAATGAAAATCACTCTGCAGCAGACCCTCATCTGAATGTAAAGTGTCACAGTGCCACTGAAGTCAATGACAAGATAAACCAGCTGAGGACCTGCCCCAATGTGTGATGAAAATTGTGCTTATATCACACACTGGGGCTCATTGACTGTTGTAAGGCACTTTGACATCCCCAGACAGAAGATTCTGTAGCAGTCAGAGACATAATAGTGTTTTTTTAAATTGAATTAATCATGACTACTTGTTATTGTTACATGCAGTGTTAAGGCTTTAGAAATATTTTGTAAAACACACTTTTTAACAGCAATAGTTGATATTGTAGAACAGCCAAGCTTAGTGAAAACGGATAATATTTGTTTAGAGCTGAAAGTTATGTAAAATTTTTTATGAGATTCATAATGTTTCATTCTATTAATGGGTTATTTTTGAATGCTTTTGTTTTCTAAACTTGCTCAGATACTATGACGACGAGTAATATATAATAACCCGAATAGAAGACTTTAAAACTTAGTAAAATTTAAGTGATTTGAAAACCATTTTCTGTGCAATTTGAAGGTAGAAGAAATAGTGGAAATGCAGTATGGTTGTGTAAAGGAGATTGCAGAAAGGACCAGAAAGGACTAGGGTTGCCAGGTGTCAGGTATTGGCCCAGACAGTCTGGTATTTGCAGCCTCTGTCAGGTAAAAAACCCCAGAAAATACTGGACATGCAAAATGTTTTTCTTGGACAGAAGGCCACTTGGGACATTCCTCCCCTGCCACGTCCGGTGTGTGTGTGTGTGTGTGTGTGATTTAAAGGCTCTTTTTTTTTTTTGTGTGCGGGTTTTTTTTTTTTTGCTCAACAGCTTTGGTCCCCACCATGTTCGGTAGTTTTTGTGAAAGTATCTGGCAACCCTAGTTCAAAGAACATGGATTAAAGGAATGTTTACCATTTACTTACATAGTGGCCACTTATTTCCATTAAGAGGTGATAATGCATCCTTAATTTGTCCAAGAATCTTAGAGAATTAGAAAATGGAGCAGTAAAAGGGGGCTAAGAAAAAGATGGGAATTTCAACCATGTAAAGTGAAAATCCTGGTTTGTCCTCAGGGTGCCATAGTTTGCTCCCTTTTTAAAAAAAATTGATGTGACTGTAGAAGTGATTGGATGTCAAAAGGAAGGTTTGCCATTCTGATATTCTACCATTGGGGGAGGGCGTTATTATGCCTGAATAAATTGTGCAGTATAATAAAGTAAAAGGATTGCAACTTGTTTGGTCTGGAACTCAGATAATTGCCATTGATTATTCTGTATGCTTTGCCTTTAGTTTCTGTGTCTGGAATCACATATATATTTCTCAACTATTTCAAAATGATGACACACACTGCTTGGAATGCTCTTTAGTTTATTTGGACGCTTGCCTTTAATAATCCAAGGATTTCCATGCACAACAATATCTGAGATTCTTCAGAGATGGTCATAACAGGAACTTTGATCCTTAATTCTTCTAGTCCTGCTACTTATTCCTCATTCTTTAAATTACGTGATATGACAATGAAACATTTAAAAGATGATATTGATACAACAATCTTATTATTATACCAAGTGAATAAGCAGCAGGAGCCGCTGAGCTGTTCAGAAAGAAAAGTTCTGATTTGTGCAAATGTTTCTTATACACATGAATGAAGAAAATATACTGACCATATAAAAAAAGCAATGGGATTTAACAGGTCTCTGGACTAGGAGTTATGAAAAATGGGGTTAAATTCTTAGCTGTCATCAATTGGTATAACTCCACTGAAATCAAAGGCATGATGCTGCTACACATCAGAATCTAATCACTGATTTCCATACCAAGTTCAGTCATTAACATGCTTATGATTTTAGGCAGACCACTTCAACTCTCTGTGCCTCAGTTTCCTATTCTACCCTTTGTCTGTCTGATCTGTTTAAACTGAAGACATTTTGGAACACATCCTGTATCCCTAATACATTTGTGGAGCAATGGGGCTCTAATCTCTGTTGGGAACTCTGGGCACTACCGTCCTACAAATAATTAGAGCTGGTCAGAAATGTTCAGACTGATTTTTTTTATCATAAAATGCTAATTTGTCAAAATAGACATATTCCATTAAAAACAACTTAAAAAACCCCAAGTAGTTCTATGGTACCTTAGAGACTAACAAATATATTTATATACAGTATTGTGAGCTTTTGTGGGCAAATCCCACTTCCTCAGATGAACACATTGGTTTTCAGAAATCTTCCAGCAGAACACAGTATTGGAACCCTGTCTGCCTGACACATTTCTGCCTGGATCCTTGCTATCTTAAGCAGCCCAGCTCTTTGGCAGTCTTGCAGTTAAGGACCCCGGGTTCCATGGCAGACTATGTCATGGACTGTATCACAGTCAGGGACTGGGGCTCCTGAACTCCATGATGCCAGAAATTACAAAATTTCCTACTTTTCTTTCTAATATGGAATATTTTATTAATTTTAGAATTTCCCACAGAAGAGAAACTCTGACTTTTGACCAATTCTGCAAATTATAATTGTAATCATCACCACACTATCATGATGAGAACATTTTCCAGTTTTTTTCAGGATAAAGCAATAGGTCTTTCCCCTGTCCTCTTAAAACACTGAGGCTATGTCTATACTACCAGGTTATTTCGAAATGGATTATTTCCCATATGAAGAGAGATTAAAAAGACTTGGACTTTTCAACTTAGAAAAGAGACTAAGGGGGGATATGATAGGGTTCAAAAAAGAGCTAGATAGATTAATGGAGGTTAGGTCCATCAATGGCTATTAGCCAGGATGGGTAGAAATGGTGTCCCTAGTATCTGTTTCTTTGGAAGTGGGAGACAGGGGAGGGATCACATGAGGGTTACCTGTTGTGATCCCTCCCTCTGGGGCATCTGGTATTGGCCACTGTCAACAGACAGGATACTGAGCTAGATGGACCTTTGGTCTGACCCAGTATAGCTGTTCTTATGAAATAAGTTATTTTGAAATAATAACTCCTGAAATAATTATTTTGAAATAAGCTTATTCCTCTTCACAAGCAGGAGTTATTATTTCAAAATAACAAGCCCATTATTTTGAAATAACAGGTTTGGTAGTGTGGACACTTGCCTTGTTATTTTGAAATAACTCCCCAGTGTAGACATGCCCTAAGTTTGTATAGATGTTCCGCACTCTGCAGATCTTTAGAATTCAGATATTTAAAATGTGTGGTTTCTGGTAGTGTACCCAGTGCTTTTTTTGTCATGATGCTGCCCGGTACGCAGTACCGGCACCTCCAGACGCAGCACTGGCACCTCCAGTCAGAGCTCGACAACTTTTCCTCTGGAGCACCGGCACCTTTTTTTTTACGAAAAAAGCACTGAGTGTACCTATGCTTGAACCACCTATCTAACATTTGTAATTTTACAACCAGTCTCCTATTTTTAAAAATGTTTCCCCAGCTTTGCTCTACAGCAATAGGACAAACAATCCGACACTGAAGTAAGACATGTATCACCAGAGGAACAAGAGAAACCAACCATCAGAGGCTGCATTGCTAGAGACCACTACAGGTCAGTTAATAAGACCTTTTCCATTTTCCTTTCAGTCTGAAAACTTTCCATGGCTGGTCTTTGGTTTGACTGGAGAGATTTTGCCCATTTATGAGATTTGAGGGTCACATAGTTTAAGGTCAGAAGGTGCCATGCAGATGATTCTGTCTAACCTCCTGTATATCACAGGCCACCAACTCACTTGTATTTAAAAAACCCAACAACAACCAATGAGGGGCAAAATGGAACATACCCCCATAACTACTCAGTTTCTGCTTTAAAAAACCATATCTTCTCATTTTTGAATGGGAGATATATGTTATAGTCCCCATTAAGGGCTTGGATTGCTCAGGAAATAATTGTTTTTTATTTAACAAAAATAGGGTGCACACACACAAGGAAGACAGGTTGCATGATGTGACCCTAAGCATCCTTGTATTCATATCCTACACACCACTGCAATAATTTTGTACAATATGTGCCTCGTGAACAATCTTTTCAAAACTAACAACTCCTGCTTGTGAACAGGGGCTGTTAACAGGGATTTTGGAGAGGGAGTTCTCCAGATAAAGGAGGAAGCTAATACAGGACCCTTGAGGGAAGTGGCTGTCTGTAGTGTGTGTTTGTGTTTGTGTTTGGGGTTTTCTTGCTGTGTGCTGAGCTTGTGTTTGGCTGTTTTTTTTCTCCTTTCCCTTCCCCTGACCCCCCTCCCCCCCAGAGTGTGTGCTGTGTCTGGCAGGTGGAAGCTGTGACTCTAATCAGGGTTTGAAATCTAGAAACCTCTGCTCATTGGTTGAGCCTTAATCGGGGGAGGGGCTATCATGCAGTCCAGGGCTTTATAAAGGAGTGAGTCAGCGACCAGGGATCTTATGAACAGGGGCTGTTAACAGGGAGTTTGGAGAGGGAGTTAGGAAGGGGAGTGGGAAGGGGGTGAAAGACACTCGCCATTCTTTAAAATCTTTTTACTATACTCCTGCCCTTCAAGGAGGCATTTAATAACAACTGAGGAATCTCTCAGAAGGAAGGCAGGTATGGTTTGTGATAGGTCTGCTGTTGTTACCTGCACAGCATGTGCCATGTTTGTCTTTCTCCCAGAAGAAAGAAGGGATTTTGTCTGCACCAAGTGCAAGCTGGTCACCATTTTGGAAGAAAAAATTAGAGCACTTGAGGCCCAAGTATCGACCCTACGTTCCATCAGAGAAGATGAAGACTTCCTCGATAGAAGGCAGCGTTTAATCCTGCAGGCACAGCAGGCTGAAGAGCCAGTCAGGGCAGTACAGGACAAGGAAGAAAACTGGCAGCATGTAACCTCTAGAAGGAGAAGAAGGCCAACTCAGGTAACCCCCATTCCTGTAGAGTGCTTTCAGGCTCTCTCCACAGGCACTGCAGTGGAGAATGTTTTTGCAGGGACCTCTCAGGGAAGTAATCAGAAGGGAACACCTTCTACCGGAAGTCATGGGATGCGTAATCCTAAGGATGGGGGTTCCATGACCACCACCCCCGAAAGAAGAAGATGGGTGGTGGTGGTTGAGGACTCCCTCCTAAGAGGGACTGAGTCATTCATCTGCCGTCCAGACCTGCAATCTCAAGAAGTGTGCTGCTGACCGGGAGCTCACATTCAGGATGTGACCGAGAGTCTTCTGAAAGTGATTAAACCTTTGGATCGCTACCCCTTCCTGCTTCTCCATGTAGGAACTAACGATATGGCCAAGAATGATCTTGAGCGGGTCACAGCAGATTATGTAGTTCCGGGAAGAAGGATCAAGGAATTTGAAGCACAAGTGGTGTTCTCATCCATCCTTCCAGTTGAAGGAAAAGGTCTGGGTAGGGATCGTTGAATTGAGGAAGTAAATGCGTGGTTGCGCAGGTGGTGTCGGAGAGAGGACTTTGGTTTCTTCAACCATGGGACTCTGTTCCGGGCACAAGGATTGTTAGGAAGAGATGGGATCCACCTAACCAAGAGAAGAAAGAGCATCTTTTGCAGGCAGGCTTGCAAACCTAGTGAGGAGGGCTTTAAACTAGGTTCATTGGGGGTCGGTGACCAAAGCCCTGAGGTAAGTGAGGAAGTCAGACACCGGGAAGAATCACAAGGAGGAACGAGTAACAAAGGAGGACCCCTGATTTGGATGGAGAAGGTAGGGCGATCAACTGGTTATCTAAGGTGGTTTGTACACAAATGTGAGAAACCTGGGAAACAAACAGGAAGAATTAGGAGCCATGGCCCAGTTGAAGAACTATGATTTGATTAGAATAACGGAGACTTGGTGAGATGACTAGCATGACTGGAGCACTGTCATGGAAGGATATAAACTGTTCAGGAAGAACAGGCAAGGGAGAAAAGGAGGAGGAGTTGCATTGTATGTAAGAGAGCAGTATGATTGCTCAGAGCTCCAGTATTTAGAGGGAGAAAAGACTGTTGAGAGTCTATGGGTCATGTTTAGAGGTGGAAGCAACAGGGGTGATGATGTGGTTGGTGTCTGCTATAGACCGCCGGATCAGGTGGATGAGGTAGACGAGGCTTTCTTTGGACAACTGAGAGAAGCTTCCAGATCACAGGCCCTGGTTCTCATGGGCGACTTTAATCACCCTGACATCTGTTGGGAGACCAATACAGCAGTACACAGACAGTCCAGGAAGCTTTTGGAGAATGTTGGGGATAACTTCTTGGTACAAGTGCTGAAGGAACCGACCAGGGCCATGCGCAGCTTGACCTGCTGCTCACAAACAGGGAGGAACTAGTAGAGGAAGTAGAGGTGGGTGACAATCTGGGAAGCAGTGATCATGAGATGGTAGATTTCATGAGATGGTAGGATCCTGACCAAAGGAAGAAAGGAGAGTAGCAAAATACACATCCTGGACTTCAGAAGAGCAGACTTTGACTCCCTCAGAGAACTGATGGGCAGGATTCCCTGAGATGATTACATGAAGGGGAAAGGAGTCCAGGAGAGCTGACAGTATTTTAAAGAAGCCTTATTAAAGGTACAGGAAGAAACCATCACGATGTTCAGCAAGAAAAGCAAATATTGTAGGCGACCAGATTGGCTTATCCTTGGTGAGCTTAAACACAAAAAGAAAGCTTATAAGAAGTGGAAACTTGGACAGATGACTAGGGAGGAGTATAAATATATTGCTCGAGGATGCAGGGGAAGGCGAAAGAGCAATTGGAATTGCATCTAGCAAGGGATGTGAAGGGTAACAAGAAATGGCATGTTAGCAATAAAAGGGTGATCAGAGAGGGTGTGGGGCCCTTATTGGATGAGGGAGGTAACCTAGTGACAGATGATGTGGGAAAAGCTGAAATACACAATGCTTTCTTTGCCTCTGTCTTCCCGGACAAGCTCAGATTCCAGACTAATGCACTAGGCAACGCAGTATGGGAAGGAGGTGGACAGCCCATGGTGGGGAAAGAACAAGTTAGGAACTATTTAGAAAAGCTAGACATACACAAATCCATGGGTTCGGATTTAATGCATCCGAGGGTACTGAGGGAGTTGGCAAATGTCATTGTGGAGCCCTTGGCCATTATCTTTGAAAACTCGTGGAGATCGGGAGAGATCCCAGATGATTGGAAAAAGGCAAATGTAATGCCCATCTTTAAAAAAAGGGAAGAACGATAATCCAGGGAACTACAGACCAGTCAGCCTTACCTCAGTCCCCGGAAAAATCATGGAGGGGATCCTCAAGGAATCCATTTTGAAGCACTTGGAAGAGGGGAAAGTGATCAGGAATAGTCAACATGGATTCACGAAGGGCAAGACGTGCCTGACCAATCTGATTAGCTTCTATGATGAGGTAACTGGCTCTGTGGAAATTGGAAAGTCAGTGGATGTGATATACCTTGACTTTAGCAAAGCTTTTGATATGGTCTCCCACAATATTCTTGCCAGCAAGTTAAGGGAATATGGGTTGGATAAATGGACTGTAAAATGGATAGAAAGCTGTCTAGACTGTCGGGTCCAACAGGTAGTGATCAATGGCTCAATGTCAGGTTGGAAGTTGGTTTCTAGCCGAGTGCCCCAAGGATCGGTTCTAGGACTGGTTTTGTTCAACATCTTTATTAATGACCTGGATGAGGGGATGGATTGCACCCTCAGCAAGTTCGCAGATGACACTAAGGTAGGGGGAGAGGTAGATATGCTGGAGGGCAGGGATAGGGTCCAGAGTGACCTGGACAGATTAGAGGATTGGGACAAAAGAAATCTGATGCGGTTCAACAAGGACAAGTGTAGAATCCTGCACTTGGGATGGAAGAATCCCAAGGACTGAATGGCTAAGTAGCAGTTCTGCAGAAAAAGACCTGGGGATTACAGTGGATGAGAAGCTGGCTATGAGTCAACAGTGTGCCCTTGTAGCCAAGAAGGCAAGTGGCATATTAGGGTGCATTAGGAGGAGCATTGCCAGCAGATCCGGAGAAGTGATTATTCCCCTTTATTCAGCTCTGGTGAGGCCACACCTGGAGTACTGTGTCCAGTTCTGGGACCCCCAATATAGAAATAATGTGGACGCATTGGAGAGGGTCCAGCGGAGGGTGACCAAACTTATTAGGGGGCTGGAGCACATGACCTATGAGGAGAGACTGAGGGATTTGGGTTTGTTTAGTCTGCAAAAGAGAAGAGTGAGGGGGGAATTGATAGCAGCCTTCAACTTCCTGAAGGGAGGTTCCAAAGAGGATGGGGAAAGGCTGTTCACAGTAGTGACGGATGGCAGAACAAGGAGCAATGGTCTCAAGTTACAGTGGGAGAGGTTGAGGTTGGATATTAGGAAAAACTATTTCACTAGGAGGGTAGTGAAGCACTGGAATGGGTTACCTAGGGAGGTGGTGGAATCTCCATCCCTAGAGGTTTTTAAGTCTCGGCTTGACAAAGCCCTGGCTGGGTTGATTTAGTTGGGATTGGTCCTGCCTTGGGCAGGGGGCTGGACTTGATGACCTCCTGAGGTCTCTTCCAGTGCTATGATTCTATGATTCTAACTCACTGCCCATTAGTATTCTCAAGCAATATAGGTATGTGGTGTGTCATAAGAATTATAGATACACTGTGAAGTTATGACTAAAGAATGGTGAAAAAAAGGTGGGCAGGGAGACAGCATGACATCATGACCCAGCAGGAAAGAGAAGCTTGGTCTGAGTTTTACTTTTCAAAGAATACATTGCAAAGCCTTATCGGGTTATAAAGATGAGGAGCTGAACCTCAAGTGATAAGCATGTATTATAAAAGTGATTAGAGTAAGTCTTTTCTGAAAGCTAATGACACGCTCCCTGATTAATATCATTGTGAAATGTATGTATTCATTATATATCAGGATACTTAATGATATCGTGCTTTAAAATCAGTGGCCAGACAGGAGAGGAGCCACTATTTACATGCCTCCTATATAAATTCAGCATGGTGGACTCAAAACAATGGAAGCCCCATTTACGTATAAGAGATGGGAATCCCACAAGAAGGGAAGAACAATGTAAGGTCACCCTACCTCTTGAATCAAGGTGAATTGAAGGCTGGAAGGCAAGTCCAGAAGCTACCTGTAGTGGTCTCTAGCAATGCAACCCCTAATGGTTGGTTTCTCTTGTTCCTCTGGTGACACAAAGCTTTTGAAAGCTGAGAAAGATGGGTCCTTCAACCAAGTGGCAGGGGGTTGAAGACTTTGGAAACTGAATATAGGTGAAAAACTTGCTTACACAAAGATCTCTCACAAGTAAGTAAGAGAAATCTTGGCTTAAGCCCAGCTGCTGGAATTCCGCAGTGAACAAAACACCCAACTGAGCTGCAGTGAAAACTGGAGCTAGGTAAAAAAAACTGACAAAGAATACAGATCATAATGATTCTGCTTTTCTCTCTCAGGGTATCAGATAGACATTAATGGAGGAAGCTAAAATGAACCCTCCTAGCATGAAAGGTATTCAGTCATACCCTAAGTTATGAGTACATTTATAAATAGTTTATAAAGGATGTTTTACTGCATGATTAACAGGGTGTTATAATGGTGGTTTGTGAATGTTACAGAGTCCACAAGATCAATACTTTGCTGATAATTATAACAACTTCTACTGATGCACATATAATAATGTCTAACACACTACTTTTGTTCATAAAATGCTTATAATATTTCATTTACTAAGCTTTTACTGTATTAGTGACTTACCGACATACTCTTAATTCAAATGTGAATGATGATACAATGGAAGATATTTAAAAAATACTTTAAAATGATTTGCTCTCCATGGTTTTTAATCTTAGTTTAAAAGCTCTGATATATCTGTAACCTGCAGGAAGGGAGTGTTCTATATTACTGCAGATCTTCTAGCTCATTTTGAAGTAGTCTGGAAGGACTCCAGGAAGAGAGAGAGAGAGACAACAAGTCCTTCTCAGCAAGAAAAATGATTACTATGATACTAGGCCTGAAGGCGAAAGGTGTGAAGAGGGCAAAACCTATATCTAGAAGAGAGACGAAATCACTATGGCTAGAAGATAGAGAGCTTGAGGAACCCTTGAAATAAGTGTGTCCTGTAAGCTGAGTGTTCGGGAGGCCACCCATGAGAGATTCAAATGCCACCAAGATGATTAGCAGAGCACTCACAACATGTGTTTCTACTGCTGGCAGATCTGCACATGCTTCAGAGCACATAACAAAATTTATGCTGCACATGGGTGAAAAAAATTATAGGGAACATTGCTTGGAATACAAAAGTTTTAGACACCAAAGTCTCAGGCACAGCATATTACCACCAGAATTGACCAGAAGGAATGTTGTCTGTTGACTAGGGATGACAAAGTGGGGAGGCCTGGCTCTTAGCCCCCAGAAAGGGCAGGACTGGCAGTACCCAGCCGTCAGTGCCAACCAGACAGTGTTGCCCCCTCAGCCAACCTTTAGTGCTGCCCAAGGCTCTGGCAGCAATTTAAAGGTTTTGGGGCTTTGGCTGCTGCTGCCGCTACAGTAGCAGTGACAGCAACTAGGAGCTCTAGGAGCCTGAAGCTCAGGCTTCAGGGCAGTTACACCCTTTGTCCCACCCCTCCCCCTTCTTTGGCAGGCCTGGGGATGGAGACTGGGCATCTGGATTCCCATTGTTCTATTTCCAGCTGAGCAACCGATCTGTTGTGTGAACTTGGTCAAGCCATTTAAACCCACGTGAACCATGGGGACAATAATACTTGTGACAGATATTACAATATCCTGCATATCCTGGAGAAGCCTTATTGAACTGAGTTTAATGCTTTTGGGTCCTTCAGGACTTCAGCTAGGCTCAGGACAAGAAAGCATATTTGCCCCACTGCGAGGTTTTTTTTTGGCTTTCCTCTGCCCCATTTTTCTGCTCCCATGGCTTTGGGCCCTGAGCGGCTGCCTCACTGCCCCACTCTGGTTTCAGAGCTGAGCTCTATTGTGTTAAAAATGCTATTGTTCATGTGTTATTATGAGATTTATGTAACTCTCGGTACGCTAATGTAATTCGTCTGGTCATCAGCCTTTGAAGCCACCATCTGGAAAGGTTTACATATACTACTTCAAACTGGATTTTCCAGGAACCAACAGACAAAAAAGAAATTTTAGATAATAGCCTGGTTTTAAATAGGCTCAGTGTCAGAAGCCTCTTTTCTGGTGCAGCAAAAGGATAGGACTTCTTCTCTAATATGCTGCCCCAATCCTTAGGGAAGTGTTGGAAGGATTACTCATCAACCACATTCTTTGTCAGAGTGAATGGGCTGATGTCTGGCAAGCTTATTAGTATGTGTGCAGGTTCCTTTATTGTTTGTAATATGTTTTTTACTGCAATGCTTTCTCCTTTAAGAATAAATATGCTTGCTTAGAAACAGCCGCATTGTAGCTTATATCTGTGGCAATCATACTACCATCCCTAAGGAGAGAAATGAAGCAGACCTGCTTAAGTAGCCTATCTTTTGCTGAGAATATCACAGTACAGTCAGGGAACTGTGCAGCCAGGAAATACCCTGGTCAGAGAGAAACATGACTCCACCCAAGAGAGGCAATGGCTGGTGAGACCGGAAGCATATGAATGGGTGCCCTTGCTGAATCTCTAAGGGAGAAGCTCAGGTTCAATTAGCCTGAACTATGACAATACTTATCTCCCTTTTGGGACAACAGCAAACTTAAATATCTGTCAAGCATTATGGGATCACTGAACGAAAGTACAAAGCATTACCACTGTCTTTATTGTTCAGGCTATAGAAGGATAGAACTGTTAAAGGACAGCTATTGAAATGAACAAAACAAGCATAGTAAATATTAAAATAGGATAAACCCACTGACTCCCAACATAATGCAGGTGTTTGATGCTTGTGCCCAGTGTATCTACTCTGTGGGGGTGTAGCTGAGTCTCAGGGGCAGAAGAAATACCTCACTCTCATGAACGGAAGCAGGCCACAATGATCTCCCTACCAACTGATTAAAGTGCAGCATGATATGTTCATCTAACTAAGAGTCTCCTGCAGCTGCTTGACCTGGAGGTGACATAAGGGGCAGGGATATAAAGTAGGAAGGCCTGGGGTGGATCTCAGGGGGCTTACTAGGGGCAGATTTCTGTACCATTCATTGCTGTGCTATCTGATTGCAGGGGTGTTTCAGAAGCACCTTTCCAGCAGATATATTTTTCAAGCCTTGACTGAGAACATCACTTCGAAAGATGCATCAGCCACATGAAGGAGAACAGAAAAATCTACACTGAGAGCAGGAAATATGTATGCACAGGGAGAGAAAAGAAGGAAGCAATGCTGAGGATGGCTATCAGGGATGATTTTTGTCAACGCTGCCAGGTTTTCCCAGGTATTCTTTGATCCCTGCTCCGTCTAACCACCATTGAGCTGCATGATGGAACTTAATGCTAAGATAGACATGAATCAGTCTGCTGTCTACATGCCTGACTTGTTGCCACAGCTGCAGAACAAAGGGAGCCATTGTTGTATTTCTTAGGAGCCAAAGTACTGCCTCCTCTTTCTAAGAAGCTGTTCTTGTTTTAAATATTAGTGACAAAAGAAAGGGAAGAAAAGGAGAATAGGGGCTTGCTCCTTGTCTCTAAAACAGCAGTTCCCAACCTTTTTTCCAGATGGGGACCCATTTTGACAATTCAGGAAGACTTGTTGACCCAGGGCAATTCAAAAAAATGTGTGAATGGCTCCTTAAAAGCCACCTGGGGAGACATCTGGCAACCCTTTTGAAATGTAACGATGACCCATATTTGGGTCCCGACCCATAGATTGGGAAACCCTGCTCTAAAAGAAACAGTCCTATTTATTACTCCCAAGAAATTATGAGGAGAGGAATAACATCTCAGGAAAAAGGTGATACAAAAGATGCTGGAAGTACATTTTGTTAAGACAGAATTGTTCCTTCTTTAGTTGTAGCATATGCTTCTGCTAGATGACATTTTAACAAACAGAAGTCACTCGTTATTTTAAAAACCGACTTGGTGCTGCAGTCAATCACTTCAACAAATGCAACTTTGATTTGAAGAGGTGGTTGACGTTAAATAGAACAAGAATTAAAAATAGTATGCAATCATATAGTTTCTTTTCAGACCTGACTGGGAAGTCCTTTTTGTTTCAATGAAATAAAGAACCTACATAAAGGAAGTGAATATATTTTGCTTTTGTCAGCATTTTTCTTCAAAAACTTTTGACCAAGAAATGGATGTCCTAAAGCCAATCCTCTTCAATTTTGGGCCACACATTTTCATACTTGAGATGTAAAAAATTAAATAATTTTTTGGTTTGGGGTTTGTTTCTGTTTTTTCACAGGCTTCTTCTGTAACTTTGGACGAATCAGTTGTGCCTCGGATCCCCGTTCCCCATCTGTAAAATAGGGATGATAGGTCTTCCTTCCTTCACGGAGGTGCTGAGAGGATATATACATTAAAGATTGGGAGCTGCTCAGATTCCATAGTAAAAGGGGCCAAATAAGTACTTACGATAGAGCAGGGGCGGGCAAGAGGCTGCCAGTGAGCTGGATCTGGCCCACCAAGCTACTGGATCTGGCCCACAGACACTTCACTGGAACCCTTAGGCAGAGAACAGTTCACACTTTAAAAAGCCAGCTGCTCTCCACACTGGATGGCTGGAGAGGGAGGGGAGAAAGACTTCTCATGCTGATCCCACCCTGCAGCAAAATATCTCAGCTCCCACTGGCCAATCTCTCAGTTTCCAGACAATAGGAGCGGAGAATTTTTGCTGGGAGCAGGGGCAGTGTGGGAAGCCTTCTCTCTCATGCCTCATTCCTCCCCGCCCCTTCCCCCTCATGCGTGGAGTGGAACCATGTGGAGCAGCAAGCAGCCTGCAGCAGATAGTCTGCCTGGGGTTTCTGCAGGTAAGCGCCTTCCCGTTAGAGCCTGCCTCCAGCATCCCACCTCTCCCCCCTCTGACTACCTGCCCCAGGCTACCACCACCCAAACCCTCTGTATCCCTTTCCCCCTTTTCCCAGGTCACAGCTCCCTCCTAGACCCTGCACCCCCTCCTACACCTCTCCCACAGGCTAGAATCCTCTCCTGCACCCATACCCCCTCCATGACCCTGCACCCCCTTCACCCAGGTCACAACTCCCTCCTAGACCTTGCACCATCTTCTACATCTCCTCCCCCAGGCCAAAATCCTCTCCTGCATTCATACCCCCTATTGGACTGTGTACCCCAAGCCTCTGCCCCAGATCACAGACCCCTCCTTTACCCAAACTCCCCCTCAGACCTCTCACCCCCTCCTACACCCCAGTCCCC
Organism: Pelochelys cantorii; assembly: GCA_032595735.1. Lineage (NCBI taxonomy): Eukaryota > Metazoa > Chordata > Testudines > Trionychidae > Pelochelys > Pelochelys cantorii. The sequence continues at coordinate 163,294,342 of CM064327.1, forward strand.
TAACTCAAATTCCCTTCTGTACCCAACTCCCATCCCAGACTACACCCTCCCCCCGCTCCACAGAAGTGTGGCCCTTGACCACTTGCCAAAATCTTGGAGCAGTCCCCCATTAAAAATTATTGCCCACCCCTGCGTTAGAGAAAAGACAATGACTTCTCCACCAACTGATTAAAGCTTCTAAGACCCTGGACTGAGGGGCTAGAGAACATGGTAAATCAGGATGGAAACATAGCAAAAAAAAAGCGGAAGAGCAAACGTGTTCCCTGGACGTGGTGGAGATTTTTCGGAATACCTCTGGTATCCGAAACACCCCTCCCCACCACAGTTTAGCTGCTGTAGGTTAATGATCTCATAGCTTTTCCATGAGTACAAGAGTTCAAATTACACTTTAGATCGCAAATGAAATTGATTTTCCAGGATAGTAGAAATTCCAGGGAACATTTAAAGATCAAAAGTAACTGTCTCCTTCATTGACAAAATAAAATCATAATATGTTACTGGCATTACTTTATGCCTCTTAAATATTATAGCACATTGCTTGCACTGGTATTTATATACAGTGTAATATATGAGCGGATAGCCATCATGACACTAATTCATTTGAATTTGGTAATATCGTAACAGAATGAGAGGTAAATTCAAGCTGTTTATACACATCCTCAAAATGTTAAGATTGAATTATTGTTTTGAGTGGAAGCTTATCTGGTGTTATTTTTAAACTAAAAATCCATCAGCTACCATGATAATGAAAATAAGATTTAAGATTATTAACTTAAAATATAATGAATGTGATCTGACTTTTTTGAGACACAGAATCAAGTAGAATATTGTTAGCTTTGAGTGATTGTGTGTGAGAAATATTATCAAAGATGTTGATCAGATTCTACAATAGTCATTCGAATTTGAATTAATGATGTATGATCACCCAAACAGCAATAATTTATTCCAACAAAAGTCAGCTCAGTTTTACTATAAGAATGTAAAATAACTGTTTCTTTCACACACACATGACAGCACCTGCAATAGCTGATCTTCTGCAAATCATTGAATGTAGAACAATCAATATCCTTATTTACAAACTCTACTGACCAATTCATTTGTCTCATTCACTCTTCTTCCTAACAAATTGTTTACAAAATCAGAGAAGAGATTTTTCAAGAGATAATAAAACCTATATATAAAAAAGCACATCCTATTCTCTATCTAAAGTCTAGTAAACTTTAAAGATGTCTACCATTTAATTGTCCTTGTTTTGTTTACATTTGGGAGCTAATATAAATCAGTGATTCTGTCTAATGCTGAGATGGGCTGCCTTTTTTCTCTTTTCCTAGCAGCCATGTTGTTACAGCCCATCAGAGTTAAATCTCGTCACCTAGAGCTTCAAACACAGATGCAGCAGAATGCTGAAACTTGGTGAATTTGTAGCTCCTATTGGAGAGAAATGCATAATTACCTATTCAAGCCACAGAATCCAGTTGCAAAAGTTAATACTGCTCATGTAAACTTCTTGCTGTCAATTAATGGAGCACATCGAAGGGTTTTAATAATTAAAATGCAACACACTCATGTTGGAATGAACATTCACACTTCTTTGAAGCAATACACATTTTTTCTTTTAGCCAATCAGTATTTCAGACCCTGTGCTATTGTCAGCAGAATAGGCAAGACAAGCAGAGCCCTTCCATCTAAAATTGATGAACTGTGCTAAATATTCTCAATATTTGCCACATCTTGTACTTTGTAAAGAGCTCAAGACTCAGATCAAGTTAGTCTGTAGCTCACCTGTGCCCAGTTTTGACCCAACCTGTATTGATTTATACCTGATACATTAAAAAAAAGTGAAATGTAAAGTCTCAAGGTTTTGATGCAAAATCAGGTGAAACACTAATTTTGAATGACCGCCGCTTTGAGACTGAGGGATTTTCCAAAACTGAAACAATGCAAACTGCAAGAATGAAAACTCACATAGATCTTTGGCAAAGAGACTGTCGCATACTATATGCTTGACCAGCATCTAGTATAACACAATCCTGAGTAGGGTGGAAATCACGCAGTAACTACTTCAATATAAATGATTCATACAAGTAATTCATACTAGTAATTGAAAGTAAGAAAATATGAGTATAAACCCCTACACAATAAAATCAGAGACTCTGTCACAGTTCTGTTAAATGGATTTTATAGCAAAGTGCCTCAGTTCTGGTCCTGCAACCTCAGTTCTGGTCCTTGCAAATGTCTCTAATATCTTCCTGTAATCCAAGAAATATTGCAAGTCTGATATCTCTGGAGTACTATGTAAACCAAGCTCTCTCAATATAGAGAAAGAAAAGAAGCCAACAAGAGAGATAATCTATAAGGTACCTGTCCACAGTGAGTCAGTCTCTTGGCAGTAACAGGAGAGTGTGCCTCAGGCCTCTGCTGTTATGAAGAGCAAAATAACTTACCCAAAAGAGCCCTCTCTGCTAGCTTGAGAAGACCAGATAAAAGAACCTGCTCAGTATCACCAGACGTGTTTTAAAATAATATCATGTGAATGTGAATGAGATTTAAAAACTCATAGAAAGTGGCTAGAGCCGAGTAAAGTTTCTCCCCACAAGTCTAATAACATGTAACTCAACCCGGACTTGTAACTCACCTGCAAACCCTGTAGTGGGCCCCACATACCTAGGATAAGGCCTATCAGGAGTCCCGAACTTACTTTCATTATTCAGTGGAAGGATAAATGTTATGCTGCTATTTTAAACTCTGCGTATGGAACATCACATGCTTCTAAAATGAATAGTCTGGGGTACATTCATGATATCCCATTCCAAATCACACTACAAATGTGCTGCAGAACTGTGTCCAAATCCTCCCAGGGATAACCTCAAACACAGTTCTACCTTCATTCTGTTTACCAGACATTTGCTAAACACTGATGAGTTACAAAAAGAGAAGATGATTATGTTGAAGTTTAAATGGTCTGGAAAACAGCTCTCAAAAGTCCTTTTTGCTTTTTTTTCCCCTAGGATGAACAAGGCTTTATGTCCATGTAGATTTTGTTAAGAATGCCAATGCATTGTTCTGTTATAAGTAAGCCAGTGAAAGGTTGGATGGGACATTGTTTTTGTGTATCTCATGGGGTTAGAGAGTAGACTCCAGTTGTATGTCCAACAATAGTCACTGTGAGGGACTGGGACCATGAAGTGAAACCACCACTGGAGCCAAATTTTACCTAGCCTCAAATTCAGGCCTGTGACTGGCTGGTGTAAAACACTGTACACATTTGTGTATCTCTCAAGAAACTTTGCACAATGGCTGTTTCACACAAAATTGGCACGTGGAACATGGCAGTAGAAAAAAAACCAACCCTGCCATTTTGAAAGGATTGTTTGTTTTTCAATTGTGTAAACAATGAAAAAGCAAAATTTGAAGTGGAACAGTTTCCCCCATAGCTTACAGAACTCCTAGATGAAATCCACAAGACAGAAATCTCTGTTGTTGGCATACAATGAAAATGAAGCTTGAATTTAATTTAATAATAATTGGCTACTTCTGTTCATTTGGAGCATCAGGAGTCTCTTGACAAGAACATAATGCTGCACCCATGTATGATGAAGAGATTTATTTTCTGCTGATTTGAGATTTAATTTTTCTTTAGGTGAATTCCCTCCAATTTCTGAAACAGGGAATCCAGGATAGATAGGGAGACAGGATTAATTAAGGCAAGAGAGCGAGAAAGACAGAGAGAAATATGTAATTACTTTTTTGTTCAAAGAAATGAATATTTATAACTGAATTCTTAGTTAGAATTAAGCCTTGAATATGTATTTTGAGAAGTACATTATTTCCACCCCAGGGATAATATTAAAATAGAATGACAAAGAGTAAAGTTAAATCTAAATGAGAAGAATAACAGGGAAATGAGACTGTTTAACAAGAAGAGAAAGACAGACACACATTACAGCAAAAGGTCTAGGATAGAGAAAGATGCAGATAAGCTTTCCCTGGAAGATAAAATTGTTCTATCGAATAGATTAAAGAAGCTGCAGTCTTTAATATATGCATATATATAACATGCACATATCCTAGTAGGAAATAATTTTCTTCCGCAGATTGCTTGGTATCCTATGACTGGTTTAGAGAGAGAGAATTCTGTCTCCAGTAGAGGTTTAAAATTAATGGAGTAAATCTGAAGTGACAAACCACGAATTGTTTACACTTGTCAGTGCTACAGATACCAAAGCTTCCCTGCACCCTATAGCTATGTATACACTGCGGAGCTATTTCAAGATACCTCCGGTATCCCAAAATAGCTATTCCACGTCTTAAGAGCAAGCCCGTTATATCAAAACATAACAGGCTCACCATTCTAATGTCCCTGTAAACCTCATTGCATGAGGGATAAGGGACATTTTGGAGTAGCACTTTATTCTGAAATTTGGTGCTGCGTAGAAAAATTTATAAGCTATATCAAAATAAGATCGAAATAAGCTATGCAATTTACGTAGCGCAAATTGCGTAGCTTATTTCCAGGCAAGGGTGCTGTGTAGATGCACCCCTATGTGTCTGAGTCTTTCGCAGTGCAGAAACACTAAACACTGAAAACCTGAAGGAATAAGCAATAAGGAAGTTTGTTTGCGGCCCAGTTTTTGTTTGTTTAGTATTTGCAACCGCAATACTGTAACTCATGCAGAGAAGGCATTTCCATTCCAGAACCCCCTTTTCAGTAATTTATAAACAAAAGTTTTCCTTTGGAGTTGAAGAATCAAATTTGTGCTCCATGTCCAAAGGGAAGGGGCTTTTTGATTTTTGTTTCTTTTTTTTTAAAGGGAGACTGGATTGAGGAAGGAGCAAGCCCATACTGAAGTTGGCAATACCTGTTTGGCACAGCAGGCATCAAGACAGTACCCATCTGGGCTCAAGTACTGTGTCTATGGCATTATAGGTAGAGATGTTGCTATTGGTGTGCATCAATCTTACAAAGTTATGTATCATAGAATCTCACTAAGAGTTTACTAAAGTACAAAGGCCTGGAAAGAAACATCTGCTTTATCTTCTTGATAGAGACTATCCCTTGGATCTAACCCAACATCCAGTTAATTTTAATTTGGGGAAGCAGGAAAATATTCACTTAGGGAATGTCTACACAGCAGGGCTAAAGCTGAAATAAACTACGCAACCTGAGCTACATCAATTGCGTAGCTTAAGTTGAAATGGCTTATTTTGCTTCTGGCGCTGTCTACGCAGCAGGAAGTCGCAGGAAGAGCACTCTTCTTCCGACTTCCCTTACTCCTCATAACATGAGAGTTACATGAGTCGGAGTAAGTAGTCCTCCAGGTCAACATTATTTTGACATTATGTTGAAATAACGGCTTGTAGTATAGATGCAGACTGTGTTATTTCAGAATAACATCAGTTATTCTGAAATAACACGGTTGTGTAGATGTACCCTTAATGATCCTTTTGTCCTCAAATAATTGCACTCTTCCCCAAAACTATTGCACACAAAATCTTCAAGCATTGTGTGTTTATATTTCTTAGTGGCATATGATTCTTGTAAATTTGAAAAAAAAGGATTTTGTTTTCTCAGTAATAAAATTGCAAATGAATAGATTTATGCATGTTTAGCATATAACTTAATAAGCTATTGAATGTTGTTGTAACGTACTAATGGAACATTTATGAATGCTAGCACAGAATGGTGATGCACACTGTTAAAAATCAATTTCTAGCAGAGCCTTGTTTATGCTAATAACTTGGAGACCCACTGCAAATGTATAACCCTGATCAAATCATTTATCCTTGTGTTTTAGTTTCAGCATTTATAAGCTGGGGATAATAATGCATTTCCAGCTTTGAAAAGCATTTTGATGTCCTGTGATGAACAGCACTACAGGTTGAACCTCTCTAGTCTGGCACTCTCTGGTCCAGCAACATCCTTGGTCTGGCATGATGTTAGTTACCCAAATGTCCACTTATCATGGATGTGGCCAAGTTTCCCATGGTCCCATAAAGTTTGTTTACAGCCACCAGTCCTGGCTCTCAGTGTTCTGTGCTGTTCTTTAGATCTAATTTATCCCTCAATGTCTTCTAAGAGACCAGTAAGCAGTGGAAGTGTTGGTAATGCTGCTAGATAATATTGACCTCTCCTGGTTTGGCAAATTCTCTGGTTCAGCACCAGTCAGGTCCCAAGGGTGCTGGACTACAGAAGTTCAACCTGTATAGAATAGCAGTGTTGGCCCAAAATGTAAATCAAGCCTGAACCTAAAAGGATGTGCTCTCATAGAATCCAAATCTGAAAGAGAAATGGAAGATGCCATGTAAACCAAGATGTCTTGTAAACCAAGACCATGTAAACCAAGACCACCAAGACCAAGATTGATGTACTGTTGCATAGCTCAGGCAGTTGCATAGCTCAGGTTCCCACACTTAACACTCATTGAGGCTAATCCATCCAATGACTTTAATGGGAAAACAAATCCATCATGAAACTTGTGGATCCAACTCTCAGAGAATTACCCTTATGTGAGGAGAGAGGCAGTTGGTGTATTGGCTCCACACCATGGTCATTCTGCCCCCTAGCACAGGTCACATTCATAAGGGAAAGGTAGGGGCCTGGAACATTGTTGCATCTGATGATCACTGCCAGCAGGGTTTAGATTACAGTTGTTACAAACAACCAGTTCCACAAGAGTAGTACAGTAAAACCTGTGTTATCCGGCATGCTCGGGGATTAGGGCATTCTGGTTATCTAAAAATTCCAGTTATCTGAGGGTCCCATCAACCTAGGAAAAAAATTGTTAAGCCAATCATGGTAAACCAAGCCAGGCCTGTGCGTCTGAAGATGTGATAGTAATGTGGCTGGGGGCGATACTGGTTAATAAAGTTTTCTGGTTAACAGAGTGCTGGACAACAAAGGTTTTGCTGTAGATGAACGGAGAGGTAGTAAAAGCCATCTTTACCCACTTGTCTAGGTTCTACATGAAACACCACTCAGTCAGACCAAAAAATCTTGTACGTTCCCCGGAATGCAGGCAGGAGTATCTAGAGACTATCTTCCTACTCTCTATGAGCACATTCTAATATATTAACAAATAGAAATGCTCCTAAATACTATGCACACGCGCACGCACACGCACACACACACACACACACACACACACACACACTTAATTTGCCAAACTAGATCTGAATCTTCTTAAAACTCTCTAATAATTAAGGTGATGTCAAGAGCAGTCTAAGAAACCCTGTGCTGACCCAAACTGGCAACATGTTGCCTAAAGTAACTTTGAAAGAGTAGTCTGGGAGTAGATGTGCTAGTCTGTATCTTTAAAAACAATGAGTGGTCCTGTAGCACCTTAGGGTGTGTCTAGACTACAGGGTTTTGTCGACAAAAGTGAACTTTTGTCGACAAAACTATACCTGCGTCTACACTACCGCCAAGTTCTGTCGACATAACGTCAACAGAACTCGGCAGTTTTGACGACGGTGGTAAACCTCATTCTACGAGGAATAACACCTTATTGCATCTACACTGTCCTTTGCGTCTACACTCTCATGTCGACAAAGCGGCTTGCTTTGTCGCCAGAACTGGATGTAGTCAAGACGCTCTTTGTCGACAGAAGTTTGTCGACAGTATGGGTACGTCTAGACTACATGGCTCCGTCGACGGAGCCATGTAGATTAGTATACTCAACAAAGGGAAATGAAGCAGCGATTTAAATAATCGCCACTTCATTTAAATCAAAATGGCCACCGCGCTGTGCTGATCAGCTGTTTGTCGGCACAGCGCAGCAGTCTAGACGGGGATCTGCTGACGCCAGAACCCTTTGTCGGCGGATCTTGTAAGCCTCGTTTCACAAGGCATAAAGGATCTCTAATTCGAACTACCTACTCCGTGCCGCGTGTAGCCGCGGGCACGGAGTTCTGACTAAGGGGGATTTAAAAATGGCGGCGCCCGGTAACATGCAAATGAAGCCCGGGATATTTAAATCCCGGGCTTCATTTGCAACTCTGGTTGCCCTCATTTGCCTACCTAGGTCAAACTAACGAGCTAGTGTAGACATACCCCTAGTGATGCAGGATGGGAGCCATGCGGCCTCCCTCTTCCCCCTCACCGGTGCTCTGGGGAGGTGGAAGTCATGAACTGTGTGGCTTTACCTCCTCCCTGGTGCTCCAGAGAGGTGGAAGCCATGAGCCTGCCCCCCTTCCCCTCTCCTTGGTGCTCGGGGAGGGGGAGGATAGGTGTTTGCCACACAGCCTCCCCCCTCCATACACCCCCCCCAGCCCCCTCACACACACCCTTGGCTGCAACCCTCCATCCCCAGCCTGCTCACTCATACCTCCCAACCTGAGACCCCCCACTCTTAGCCCCTCCCTCACCATGCTGCTGATACCTCTCACCCCTAGCCCCCTCACACACCCTCTCCACTGAGACCCTGCATCCGCAGCCTACTCCTGTCCCTTCCCCCCTGGGAAGACATCTACCCCCAGCTTGCTCCTGCTCCCTCCCCCTGGCCAGACACCCTGCCCCCAAGCCTGTTCCTGCACCCTCCCCCCAGCCAGACACCTATCCCCAGAAAGAGGGGGGGCTGGCAAGCATACCAAGCAGGGGGCGCAGCCCCCTAGTTGAGCTGAAAAAGATCTGACAGGCATTAAGCAAGTTTCCAAGTAAGCAACACTGTTGTTTTGTCACGAGTGTTTTGTGTGTCATACTTAATCTCTTATGTAATCTCCTATCACGCCTCCTCACACACTTGTCAAGATGCCTGGAAAACATATACTTGGAGTTCGAGAATATTCAGAGCTATAGTTCTATTATGGCATCCTGGCATGAAATAAAAAAACATTTATCATCTGATTTCTTGGAACAGTAAGAAGTGGTTCTTGCTGGTAAACATGTAGATCAATATTTATTCTTGTGTTCAGTTACAAATTATAGTTGTCTGGGTGGCAGACAGTGGTTTGATGGTGCTTCATTACTCAGCACTTATTTGGAGCAGAAATCTGATTTAGTTGACATGTATTTCCTTACTGGACATAGGATGCTTTTGCACCAAACTCCTACAGGTTGTGTTTATTGAAGTCTGTCTATTCCACTCTTCTATTGCTTCTATTGCTACTGGAAGCATCTTCTGGCGGTTAAAGTTGTGGACACTTCACATCATCATTGTTCTTAGTTGCTTATAATTTTTCCAAAATTTTTTTTGGGGGGAGGGAGGAGTTTTAGCAAAGCAGTAAACAGAGTCATCATGAAGCAGGAAGGGATACAAAATGTGTAGCTAGATTTGGCTTACCTTAAGCTGAGCCACTGCTGTGTCTACACTGGAGGAGGCTTTTGGGAGCTTATGCTCTTGTCACTTTCCCTTACTCTTCACAGAATGAGGAGTACAGGACACCTGCAGGGGCTGCCCTCAGCATTTGATTTGGGGGTCTACACTAGACCTGCTAAATCAAATGATAGAAGATGGACCTATGGAGGGTTGATCTTCTCCATAGTGTAGACAAGCCCTTAGTGCCTAGCTGGAAATGTTTTACAAAAGAGGGACTCAAACTATAAAAAAGAAGGAAAAACAGTCCAAGGGACCCCTCTATCTCTTCCCCCGTCCATTGTATTCATTGCATTTGAAGAGACAAAGGAGGCAAGCCTTTGACTCTGTGGGAGGAGGTTTAGTCAGAGTTAATCACTGAGACTGCTGAATCCTACAGGATTTAGTCAGTAAGACTGCTGAAAGCATGCGGTAAGAAACTTTGCTTGAATCTGATATATACGATAACTTCAGAGTTAATGAATGAACACCCAGGTTATGAACTGAACAATCTGTCACACAGCTCACTTGCACTTGGTAATGTACATGCAAGTACATACGTCAGGCAGCAGAAGAGACCAAAAAAAAAAAAAAGTACAAATACAGTACAAGAGGGTATGTCTAAACTACATCCCTCTTTCGAAAGAGGGATGTATATTAGGCAAATCGAAAGTGCAAATGAAGCGGGGATTTAAATATCCCACGCTTCCTTTGCATAATGGCGTCACAGCGCTTTTTTGAAAAAGGGTTTTTTGAAAGTGAAAGTGCCGTCTAGACGCAGTTCTTTTGGAAAAAATACCCTTTTTCGAAAAAGCGCTGTGATGCCATTATGCAAAGGAAGCATGGGATATTTAAATCCCCGCTTCATTTGCACTTTGGATTTGCCTAATTTACATCCTTCTTTCGAAAGAGGGATGTAGTTTAGACATACCAGTGTGTTAAAAATAAACTACTAAAGAAATACAGGGAAAGAAGCATATTACTTTTCAAAGCTGTCTTAAGTCAATGTTCAGTTGTAAACTTTTGAAAGAATAACCATAACATTTTGTTCAGAGTTAGGAACAAGCTCTATTCCCAAGGTATTCATAACTTTGAAGTTCTACTGTAGTTTGTTAAGTTAGATATTAATAAACATCTTTATTTTTCTTGTAACCATTTGTATCTCATTACTTATACTCACTTAAAACTTTTTTTGTTGTTAATAAACTTACATTACTGTTTTATCTAATCTAGTGTTTTTAAATTGAAATGGATGAATTTGAGATAAGATGTTGGTATATTATTCCTTTTAAGGAATAATGAAATCAAAATATTTGTACTGTCCAGAAGGCTGGGCAGTACGGAACAAAAATTTCTGTGGGGAAATCTGTAACTGGGGGCCTGTTGGGGTCATCCTGAAGTATAACCAAGGCTGTTGAGAGCCAGAGTGTGACACAGGTGTAACTGGCAGTCTGGATGTGACTTGGATGCTGGAAGGCTGTTCGTGATCAGTCCAGGTGAGAGAAACCAAAATACCAAAGGTTGCAGGGCAGTGGTGACCAGTTGCAGAGTACTCTAGATTATACCATGTGTCACAGCGGTATTAAAACATAAAACATTTCACATCATAACAGTCCAGGGTATACCAATATCCTCTGCTGAATTCCTTCTTTGAATTAATTTAGGCAGGAGTAAGAAATATTTTCTTTTGGCTACATTTTAATACATAAAACAACACCACTGAACATGATGAAAACATTTTGTAGATATACGCTAAAAGCTTAAACCCTATAAACACTCCTGTGAGACAGTTATTAGTATGTCAATTGGGAAACTGAGGCAGAGAGAGACAAAATAATTTGATTGCAGTTACTGGTAGAATCAGAAATAGATTCCAGAATCAATGCCCAGTTTTGTACTGTACTCACTTCTAGTGGTTATTAGATGCTGACCTTATCTGAAGATCAAAGAAAGCACTCACAAAAGGATTACATTCTTGGGTCTTCTAAAGGAGAATACCTCTCCTGAAACCTCTTTTCATCCCCAAACATTACTCAATCCCATCCTCTTCTGCTTTTTTAATTAACCAGTCCTCTTCACTCATTCCCTCATTCAATCACACCCTCTTGTTTCAGGAAAAAGCCTAAATAAATTACTGTTTTTTTAATTTTGTAGAGTACTTCCAAGTTTAGGACACAAGAAGGAAATTCCAAAGTTAATGGCTACCTCCCAAACAGAAATGGCACTGCTGCCAGTCCCCGTCCCTTCTCTTTTACAGCAGCAGGGACTCTTAGCTCAAGAACCTCGGACAACCTCAATTGTTGCAGTATTTAAGAAAAAAACAGACAGTCAGTCTCTCAGGTTCTGGTAGCCAAAGCATTTAGGGCATTAAAAACTGCTGAATTGATAATAAATCCTGTTAAATGTACACTGGCCAAAAGACAGAACAATTTCTCGGGTACATGTTGCAAAATGACTTGGGGAAATTAAACATGTTCAATACAGAAACCATTCAAAATAAATCAGTTCCCAGAACCTGAAAGTAAGTTAGATAGTTTCTCAGCCTGACAAATTAACACTATGACTTTATACTAGATTTTACTACCATTACAACACTATTAGAAAATTTGGAAAATAAAAAAAGGATCCACCTGAGTGGACAGGGATTTTAAAAATTTAAAGCAAAATTATATCATGTCTCTGTATTAAGAAGCCCTGATTTCACTGGCCTTTTATTTTCTAGACAGATAAGTTCAATACAGAAACCACTCAAAATAAATCAGTTCCCAGACCTGAAAGTAGGTTAGATAATTTCTCAGCCTGACAAATTAACACTATGACTTTATACTAGATTTTAGCCCTGAGGCTAGGTTGAATCACAGGCTGGAAAGAGATCTAATACACCAGTAGAAAAATTGTTGCCCCTGAAACAAAATTATTTGTCTGGGAAGAAATGTTTCCCTTTATTTAAAAAAAACCTGCTTGATATGCCTCAGTAGCTACCCAAATTACTACTACTTGGAAAGGTAGCGTTAAGGACCGTTACTGAAGAGTACTTTAGTATGAGTGGCTGACTATAAAGTGAGCTTTGAAGACCTCATATATTAGCTTCTGGGGTCAGAAATCTTATGGTGTTTAACACCATCTTTTGGATTAATCTAGTCTGGGTTAAGAAGGCCTCTATCACAAAAAGGGCACTTAGACTTACAATCTTTTAAATATTTTTCCCCTGAGGCTATCTAGCTAGGCATCCACCATTTCCCTCTTCATTCTTGTCAGGTGGCTCCCCCAGGTAAACTTTCTCCAAGCTTGAGAAGGCAGAGGAAAACAGGTGATAGGCTTGTCAGCTTGAGAACTATATGTTGTATAGTCATAAAAGGAAACTCCACACATTATGAAGAGCTCCCTCACCCATACTGCAACTTCAGGGGAAGTTTGCTCATAAAGAGAAAAGTGTATCCAAATTATAGGTGAATTTCAAGGGAAGTTTTTACAGAACAGTGCTCTTGGAGGTATATTAAGTTTTTGATTCATCTTTTATTTTTATTTCCTTGATAAGTGAAAGGGGGGGGAAAAGGAGCTATCAAGTAGTACAAACCTTCTTAAGCAGTAAGAAAGCCAATTTGGCTTTGGTGAGACTGAGGATTGCTGATAACCCCCAGACGGAGGTGAGAGACCAGAGTAGTGGACACTGCTGGATAGATCCCAAAGAGGATGCCATGGTCCTGAAAACAACATGGGTCCAGAGCCAGACAGTGGAGATGATGAGCAGAGCGGAAAGTGATTGTGGGTGAGACACCAGCCAGGAGAGGATACCCCGCTGAGAGTCAGAGCAAATTCCCAGAGTGACCAGCAGGAAACATGCAGTGGTGAGTCCATCTCTGTTATAGGAATGTCTACACTGAAATGTAAAGTGTGATTGCAGGTTGCACAGGCACAACTAAAAATAGCAGTGAAGTTACAGCAGCACAGGCTGCACAAGTCCATTTGGAACCCTGGGTGCAAATTCCCATTGCTAACTGTAGTGTAGACATACCCTTTGCTGCCCTATGGATGGTGGTAAGCATTACCAAGTGGGTAGTCCAGTGAACAAATCCTGTACTCTGTTTTTCTACTAAGATAATAAAAATAAATCCGCTGATGTATCAAGTGTATAGTGGAGCCCTCAGTTCAATTTTTGGTGGAAGAGAAGAATTCTGGTGACACCTGTTCTATATATGGGGACTGTACATTTGACCCTAAGCATATGCAGACTGAAACTGAGGTCTGAGAAGTAAGGATTTCCCCCCCTTTCCCTTTTGAAAAGAAAATTATAGACGTTTATTTTTATTTTGTAGCATCTAGAGGCCCTAAATAAACTTGAGGCCCCATTGTGTTACATGCGCCACAAAAAACGAGTGAAAGCCAGTAAACTCCCAAGAGAGTTTGCAATGTAGATTGACGAGACAGACAAATGGTGTGCATGTGTGTGTGTAGGTAGGGGTGGGAAACAGTGGCACAGAAAGTTGAATTGACTTGTCCATGGTCAGACAGTAGCACTACTATGCCAGAAATAGAACCCAAATACCTTGACCCCAACTCCAATGAGCTTTCCACTAGTCCTTACTACCTTCTCAATTTTGATTTTAGGTCTACTAAGCTGTTGTTACACAGCCATGGCCATAAACACATTTATTTTAAGGAATGCAAAGGTCATTATAACTGGTTTATTAACTAATTTTCAAAAACACTAAATTGAGTTGATTTCCAATGATTTATTAAACAGTTTTAAGTGGATAGCAACCACTGCAAATGCATTTACTTTATTTTAAGGGATATCCATTTCAATCTAAAGAGCCTGGAATGGAAAGGGCAACTCTTAAAATAAAGTGAATGTATTTCCAGTGGTTACTGATTGCATTATTACTCTTCTCTGCCGTAAATATGTGGTGAGTTATTTGCAAGACATCACTGCATTACCATATACGCTAGAGAGAGCACATTAAAACTGTATTGATACCTTTTTAAAACTTTGAACAGAAACCTTCAAAACAAGGCATCAGCCATGTTTCAATCTGTAATTTAAATTACAGCGCATTTAAGAACATAAGCATAAACCAAAAGGGACCACCCTCAGGAGGCTGCCAAGCCTTGCCTGCTATCATGACATTCAAAACTATCTTACAGTCCTACTAATTATATCCAGCTCTCTTTTAACACCAGTTAAACCTCCTAATGAGAGGCTGTTCCAGAACTTTGCTCCTCTCATGGATAGAAATCTTCTAATTTCCAGCTTGAATCTGTTCATCACCAGCTTATACCCATTTGTTCTCATGCCAAAACTGAAAGCAACTCTCTTCAGAATAGTCTATAGCCTATTGGTTAGCATGCTTGCCTGGTGGTGTGTGTGTATGTCTGACTTTAGTCCCTTCTCCAGAGCATGGAATCAAATCTGGGTCTGGCAAATCCCCTACCCACTTGGCTAAAGGCTATGAGGAGCATAGTGGGCACACACACAGAAGCAATACTTTACCAAGTGTCTAAAGGTTATTTGGGGTAGGCAGGAATACATACATATAGCTTTTCAGAAGCTGTCCTGAGAAACTTCTTTCCCAGCAGCAATTAATCAGATGAAATTTAAGGATGATTTGGGGTTGACTGAAACTGCATTTTTTAGTGAACAAATTATTAGCACATCTCCAGTCCCCACACTGTCATTGTGAAACTTGCACTTTGCCCTTGAGACATATTGTCAACCTATTTTCTGTCAGCTTGCCAACAACTTTGTAGGTGGATGGAAGGGCTTTTTACTCTTCACTATATTTTTTCCATAATTTTTTTCTAATTGATTATTTCTCTTTGTTTCCCCCTCCCCCCCCCCCTTCTCCCCAGGTGGAATAAATACTCCGTAACAACTGAGTGTGAAGCCAACTGTTTTGTGTAGGACGCTTAGAAAGATGTGCACAAATTGGAGTGAGTCGAGAGATGAGCAACAATGAGGACAGCTTTAAGAGAACAAACCTATGAGAAAAAAAAATTAAAAATGGGACATGTTTAGTCATTAGGAACAAAAACTGTGAAGGGATCTGATATGTCTTCAGATATGTTAAGGGCTTTATAAAGAGGACTGATCAATTGTTCTCCATGTGAAGCAAGAGAGATTTAGGTTAGATATTGGGACGAGCTTTGTAAATATAAGGGTAAAAGCTCTGGAATAGGCTTCTGATGGATACTGTGGAATCCCTATCATCAGAGGTTTTAAAGAACAGGTTGGGCAAACACCTATCAGGTAAAGTCTAGATTTATTTGGTCCTGCCTTTGCATGAGGTGCTGGATTTCAGGCCCTTTTGAAGTCCCTTCTAGGCATACTTTTGCCCTTCCCTTCCAGGAATAATCTCTAAGTAAACTGACCCAGAGAGCCATATAATTTGCCCAGATCAGTGGTGTAACAGAGAGTTTTGGGTTGAAATATGAATGCACATTTATGCTACTTTCGGCATGTGGTAGGTGTGCCAAGTGCACAATAAGCTAGAATTTACTCATGTTATATAAAATAACACACACCCTGAAGATCGGTGTAATGCCCAGGCACAGTATGGTGAACTAAAGAGGGAAAGAGTTAATTTTCTGTCACTTAATTCTGTTATATTAAGGCAGTTGCTTTGGATCTTCATAAATGTCATCTAAGTACACTTGGTGGAAAACCTTGGGCGGCTTCCCGATGTGCTGACAAAGGCACTGATGTTCACCTTCTTGCTCTTTGGAGCTTCTCACCACCTTGGCCTGCTGGGCCAGATCTTCTGGCCTCCCCCAGACAAGGCACAGAGCTGAGACTACCACCCCAAAGAGCAATGCAGACACTGAATCACTTTAGCTCTGAGGAAAATGTAGTTTCAGGCACAACATTCAGGAAACCGACCTTGAAATGGGATCAAACCCCCAAATAAATTTGTCTTTCACTGTGTGAGAGTTTCACATGTTGAAAGCCAATTCAGGCAAGCCCCCTATAACAATGAAAGGAGGATGTACACACTGATTGCTCCCCCAGGTAACAATTATTTACACTGGGTTTGAGAGAAAATAAACGTAATTTTAGTAAGTACACACAGGATTTAAGTGGTTGCAAGTGAAAACGGACGGAGCAAAGAAAATTACAAATTTAAAATAAAAGAAAACACATAGCTAGTTCTAACACACTGAAGGTTATTGCAAACTTACCCTAACACTGTTCTTATTTCAGCTTACACTCCAAGCCTGGGAAGATCTCTTTCTCTTGGGGTCCCTGGCTATTTCATTGGGTGTGTCATGCCAACCAAAGACAAAGAGTCTGCTCACTTTTAGTTTAAATAGACTTCCTTTTGTGTGGGAATCCATTGTTTCTATATTCCTCCCTTCCATGGAAATTTACCTGGTTAAACTAGTATACCAGTCATGTGTCTTTCCAGGACCAATGACTTCTCAAACTTAAGAGACAAAACCAGGCTGTTTACAGGCCATTACATTGATCTCCCGGACACTGAGGTGTCCAAGCACCGGAAACATCCTTGATGGCCTTCAATTGCACATTTAAAACGATACACCATTCCATACTCCATATATATCTAACTTTACATACAAGAATGATACACACACCAAAATAAGATATAAAGATCCAGCAGACTGAGACATTAAAAATCGATAGGTTACTTGAGGTATTTTGCTCAAAGCATCTTCGAGTTATGCATATTTGTATCCATAAAACAATTTCATAAAGCATGGGAAGGGGGAGGGAGAGGGGGAACTGTCACACTTACTCCTTCTTTCTTCCAAATATCTTTATATAACTTTCTTTTTTCCAGGTCTATACAATAGCTGATTTTATGACTTATGAGCAGCATAGGTGCTCTTGACTCTCTGAATTAGCTCTCTATGCTATTATGGTTTTACAGGGCTGGCACTTGGGTTTATTGCTGCCCTTTGTGAACTTGTCATGTTCACTCCCACTCTTTGCCCCTTTGAAGCAGAAGCATGAATAATAAAGTGGTATTAGACATGACTTGGCTACCGGTGAAATAGTTCCTCTTCTTTCATGCCAGGAAGAAAACTCAAATTGTGTAAGAAAGTATAACTCCATAAAATGCAGTAGGTAGGAAAATTAGTGGAATGTAACTGCCTTTTGTCGAGTTATACTTAAATTGTTTTTATCATATCTTTCTGAATGTCAGATAAGACTCAGGTAATTTTATTCCAAATGACAAACTAGAGATGTTTAAACATCTCTACGCTCTCAACAGTTATTTTTTCACATACAGTCTTTCAGACACCTCAGATCCTGTACAATAAGCAATAAAATAAAGGGCTTGTCACTATAAAAGACTACCTAGGTAACTCATACAAAACAATTCCCAGAGATAGTCTGGAGGAAAGAATAAAAAAGCTGTAACCATGGAAACATTCTTGGCAATGAGGGACAAATGTGGGGGGAAGAAACAAGAAGTGTGTGGGGGGGTCATGGTTCGTGAAAAATACTTAGGCCCAATCCTGTAAAATGATGAGCAACACCACTGAGATGTTGAGTATCCTAAGATCCTATCTAAGCCAGTGAGGTTGAGAATGCTTAGTCCAATGCAGATTCAGCTCCCTAGCACACTGTAAGATTAGAGACAGAATGTCTCAGACCCATGGTGAGAGTCAGAGATAGAACAGTGCACCACACAAGTGCTGGGTAGCCATCACATATGAAGTAGAGGAAACTGAGAGAAAGATGAAGAAAGACCTGAAGAGTGAGGAGTTGGTGTGGTAGCTGTAGATGGGGCCCTAACATTTGCTACAAATGTACTGTTAATAAAGAGCAGATGTTTCTAGCTTGTTCATCAAGGTGCTGCAGCCCACACAGAGGTCATGATTCTGCCTCTTCTGAGCTCCCTATTGGAATATGTAATAAGCAACCCGATGCATTGAAATAGCACAATTTAACGCCTAGGGGTTTTTTTAATGCCTAGTGGTGAAGGACTTGGGTGAACAGTGGCTGGCTAAAGCTTAGCCTTGCCAGACTGAAGTTCTGCTGGTAGGAAGTGCTTTGTAGAACTTGCCTCCTCTGTTACACCTTCTGCATACCTGGGACTGATTATCTCTCTGGGTACACTTTTTGCTAATTTGTGTATGGACACCCCTGAAGGTGACCAAGGTCTGAAGGAGACATGGTAATAAAAGGAATCTCTCGGGACTATACTGTACAGAGAAGTCCTTCAGGGGAAGCTCCAGTTTAGAAGCAGTTGCTAGGACTTATTTTTTTTAAATCCAGATTCCATGTCATATGTCTATGTGGATTGCTTTTTAACTTCTTCCTTTCATTTTTTTGACAAGATACTAGTTAAAAAGCATTTTGTGCTTCATTAAAAAAGAAAAACAGTCCAGGAACAAATTCCTGTCCCCCCTGCATCCTGCTCAACCACCAACATCTGGTGTATTTTTTTTCGTGGGTGCCCTCTTCTAGCCTATTGAAAATCAGCAATAATTTTCTGTAGCTAGTTCTCTCTCCACCTGAAAAAAGGGAAAGTTATTAGTTAAGTCAAATATCATAGTACACCCCATGCTATTAGTTTTCTAAAGATTTGAACTCATAACCACACATGGCATGGACCAGAACACCATATCTAAAACCTATCGGACTTTGAGATCTGGAATAGAAGTGAAGAGTAAGGTTCCATTTCAGTAATGGGCCTAAACTTGCACCTTGAATACAAATACCCCTCTGACTCTGTGGCCCAAGCCCATATCTACTCAGAGAATAACCTTTCACTGTCCTATTTTTGTTCATTTTTTATCTTGCATAAAGTCAAGAATCTTGACAGTAACCTCATTGCTTTTATCACATCATATTAATCTTCAAAGACACAATGTTATTAAATAAGACATTAAAGCTGTGCTCATGTCTACAGGTACATCTTTTGGAAACTTGCTGTATAAGGACTATTCTGGTTATAAATATTCTCTAATTTTTCCTTTGCCATTTTTTATTACTAGAGATATTTACACAAAAATAGGATCTTGTTTCCAATTATTCATTGGCTTCTGCATCTGAAGTTTTAATCCTGGTTAGGATATCTAGAGGATTGTAGAGGTGATAAAATTATTAGTTATAATTAACCAGTTTCGCCTGAGTATGGACTAAAAGTTCAAGCTTCTTATTTTCAGGCTTCTGGAAAATAATAAACATTATCTTCTTTTATTATATTTCAAATCTCTGTACATTTGCTTTTAACAAAAGTATTTGCTTTCAATTTCTTTATTTCAGGAACTCAGTAATTATTTCTGGAACACAGAAATTTTCAATTTAAAGAGACCTATGCTCTCTAATTACATTTGCAATTCAATCATTTTTACTTGTTTCCATGTTTCTGATAGAACTCTCCTGACTTGAGAGCACATGATATTAAGGACATTTCTGAGAAAAAGGAGGAATTTGCTGACAATTGAGACTGGGTTCATGTTTTGTTAAGTGCTGTCCAAGTAACGGTCTCTGACTGATATTGTATAAACTATCTGTGACAGATATGACAGTACCCTTCAATATCCTGGGCAAGTCTTAAGGAGTTAAGTTAAGCCATTGGATTATATACAACACGTTTGGGGTCCATCGTATTGGAAATGCAAATGGTTGTGCACTATTGTGGGATTGTTTGGGACTTCTTTAGGAAGAAGAAGGATTAATGCAATTTCTGGGTGAACATGTGATCTTCAGAAGATTATGTTGAACAGACACAGGCCCACCGAGTGAGGGAGACAAAAGGGACAACTGGCCCAAAGCCTGGCGACTCAAAAGGGCCCAGGGCTCCTTGCCACCGCTACTGGAAGAGTCAGCGGCTGGACTCCTGGGCCCTTAAATCACCACCAGAGCCATAGACGGTACTGATGGCTGCCTGGGGGAGGTGTGTCACAGTCTGGGCAGTGCTGAGGACTGGAGCTCTACCTCTTTCAAAATAACGCAGTTGCTGTGTAGACACTAGCATTGTTATTCCAGAATAACGGCTGTTATTCCGGCATAACGGTGCAGTGTAGATGCACCCAGAGACTGTTATGAACTTGTCACCATAGAATAGACCTTTTTGTGGGTTCTGAAGGCCTAATCATCTGTCAGAGCTCATGTTGGTGTTGAGGTGATCTCTGGTAACCTTATTAACATGCGTGTAGGTTCTTTTATTGTTTTAATATTTTCTCTCTAATGCTTTTATTTTAAAATACAATATGCTTGTAAAGGAAGTGCTGTGTACTAACTTATAACTTTAGCAATTACACTACGTACCACTTCTGTCTTCTGAGAAGGAAGGTGAAGCAGAAAGCTTAGGCAGACTGTTTTCTGCTAGGAATAAAACAGTGAAGGTACAGAATCATTCAGCCTAGAAATCATTGGCATGGAAAGCAGATGCTGCAGCACCGCCAGGACTTGTGCCGGGTGTCTTGTTTGCTGTCCCTGTGCAGTGGCCCCAGCTTGGAGTGTTGAGGGGTGTGAACAGGGCAAGAGGGGATACTGCGCAGCACCTCCATGCTAAAAATTGTTCCAATGCCACTGCTGGAAATACCCCTATCAGGAGAGAGAAAGATGCGGGTTTGAACGTGGATATTCTTGCTGAACCCCTATAGGAAAATACAGATGCAGTTGTCCTGAACTGTGACACAGGCATAGGAAGAAAAGTTAGCAAGATATGCTGTTTCTCTGCAAATAAATGTAGTTAAAAAGAAGGAAAAAATTTACAGGTAGAACTGTTTCTGAGCAGGCTAGTTCCAAGGTGCACCACAAAAGCACAAGCTGACTTTGTAAATATAGCTTAATGTTCACCTTTTAAGACAAAAAAGCATCAAGTCTAACAGAAGAGAGATAATTAAGCCTGAGAACCACCAACTAAACCAAACTCATTTCCTGGATGCAATGTAGGACATTACAAACTGTACAAATTATAATGCATAGATAATCACCTTTGTATTCACAACTCTGGTAGGTGAGACCCAGTCCAGGTTCACTGTAACTGCTTCTAGCCAATATAACATAGCAATTAAAAACTTCAAAAACACTAGATGCTGCCAGTAGCGTGCCCTTCAAACTGTGCTGAACACACATAACAATGTTACCTTGACTTCACTCCCTTCACTCAGCATTCCCCTGACAGTTGTTATTCAATCTGATCAATGGCAATTGGCTGTGGAGCAATCATTATAACAGTGAGTCAAGATCTCGCCAGGGATTTTTGTTCTGTTTTGGCATCCATAATGGAATTCGGTTTGGTTTTTTTTTGACATGGATACTCTTTTATTTAATAAAATAAAACCCCACTTTGAAGAGACAATGAATCTAAACAGATTCAGCAAAGAAAGCGTAAGAATCACATTCCTAATGTCTACACAATAAACTTAAAGCACTAAAAAGGCAAAGTGATACCATCAATGAAAGCTGCAGAGCAACACACAGACTAGAATGATACATAATATTTCAAAAAAACATGAACACTGGTTTTGATTCTCTTAATGGCACATGAAAACATAGACCATATATACTCCAGTTGACCCCAATACCTCCCCAAGATCATCCAGGCACCATGCCTGGTTCTGTCTTTTAACATTATTTTCTTACACTGCTTATTTAACCATTTTTTGTGGCGACTTCATGCTGTCCTGAAATCACCTAATGAGAAGAAAAAACCTGTGACTTCACCACATACATCTGCATAGTGGATGTTATTAGTATTATGTTTATTGATTGGTACATCTTACAAAGAAAGCTAACTCCTCATTTTGGAGCTTACTTTAATTTCATGCCTTTAGGCTGTCAAACTGTAAGGAAGGAGATGACATAGGTCCTGGAGTTGGGTGTGTGCAGGGTTCTGCAGCACCCCCTGGCCTAAAGGGGTTTCCACTATATATAGAGTTTACAGTTTGGTTCACTGGCTTTCAGCACCCCCACTATAAAAATCGTTCCAGCCCTTCGTGGTGAAGAAATCCAAACTAGAACCGTTGGCAGATATTATGTACTTCCCTTGACACATGTACCAAAGTTGGCAAAATAGACTTGATGTATTCTGCTGCGAAGAGCAAAAAAATATAAGATCAACCCAGGTTACTTTGAAAAATACCAATGAATGTAATGACACTGCAGCAGATTGATCTTGTCTGTGTAGCTACATAACAGGAACATCATGGACAGGTGGGAAGGCAGGCTTCCACACACTATCCCAGCAACATGTCTCAACTCTGACTTGGATGGCACATATGCAGGAGTCAGAGGATAATAATGTATGCTCTTGAAGCTTCTATGACTATTGGCAAGGGAGCCAGATGCAATGGTGATTTTTGTGATGCAGGTATTTAGAAACTGGGTAAGTCATTATTTCTTTTCATACAGATCAAACTTTTGCCAGGTGGCAGTAATGATTTTCAGACCTTGCTAAAACAAGCTAGATTTAGGGAAGTGACCTAGATACAAAAAGCTTCATACCCTGTCTAATTCTTGCAGGTTGTTCTCAAGGAACAATAAGGAAAAAAAAAATCCTAAGGAGGATACTACTAAAACATGTCAAAGGAAATAATATTGATCCTCTGGCATCTGTGGGATAGAGCTGACTGGTGCCTATAGTTACCTAGTATTACTGGCAGGGCTTAGATAATCTACCCATTATTCATCAGGCCTAGGACTAAAGCCATCAAGTATGGTGAAAAATGCTGTAATGCCATCTAAGACCACCCCTACTAACTGAAAAGATATAAGTGTATGTCCTGTTTATTGGGTATCACTAACCAACTTTCTATTTAATGCTTTAAAAAATTTAACTATAATGTTTCTTGCTTTCTTTTTCTTTGTGAATTCAATGCAATTTTCTCTTCTCACCCCCTCTGCAACAACATATGGTACATCTTTCTGTAACCTTTTTAGTGTCTTAACTCTTCTCTCCCTCATTTTATCTTCCTTTTTCCTACAATATTTTGATGGCACTTCCTTCCCTATATTTTCTCTCTCGTTTTCTTCCACTTTCTTCCCTAAGCTTTTCCCCATATGTAATGAGGATGAACACCTCACCAGCCATATCAAGCTTCCTCATCCATCCAACTTTTCAGGACTACAATCAGGCTTCAAAAAATTGCATTGTGAAGGGAGCACAGGGTCTGGTGGCTTCCTAAATCTGAGCAGCTCAGACAGCTGATATACATCTGGAAATAGTGTAGAGAGACAACGGGTCCATTGCAACAAACCACTCACATAAAGCAATAAGAGTCTCGCCCCCGTCCCTGGTGAGCCACAACTTCTCTCACCAAAATATATGTTTTATCAGGCACTGGTTTTATTAGCAGAACCTCTGTGGGGCATGTCTGGGGAGAGGAGATGAGCTCCCAGCCACCTTATCTGAGCCACTCTGATTACAGCTGCTGAGTAAGTACATCTCATGTCCTGCATCCTCTGCCCATTCTTCCGATAATTAAATGGATCTTGGATTTGTATGTAGAATGGGCACGTCGAGCTCTAAATTTCAGACTGTCCTTAGTGCTATAATTCAGCTCTATAAGATGGAAATATTCAGAGAGCAGCAGGAAAGTAATTCAAGTTTCAGATTATCAGCAAGAAGAAACTAGCTATTTTACTTCAACATATTGAACTCATGTTGCTAAGTACCAAAATCATCATTCATGTCCCATTTCACAATTTACAGTTATTCTGACTGTACACCTTCATGCTGTTTTACTGGGGCCCAAGAGCAGAAGAATTAATAAAATCTGAATTTTGAATTCAGCTCCATCTTAGCCTAGATTCATTTGGTTTAAACCCAAGGAAAACTTTATACTTACATCCAACTTCACAGAAAAATCACAAAATAAGGTAACTTAGACTAAATATGAAGCAAATGGAAACAGTGTCATGACATAGCTCCATTTGCTATATAATTGAATATTTTTCTTCTTAAAAAGTATAAGGCCTCTTTCTCTCTCACATCTCACTTGGTCTCCCAGCATGTGAGATCTAATGTTTATAGGGCTTTCCTTACATCAACCTTGACAGAACAATAGGCTGAAATATGAAAGAGATACAAACATTTCGGATATGGTAAGTGCAGCACCCATAAGTTATGTTTGTGGAACACTTATATTCCATGTGACTCATAAGTTACCATTTAAATTATGGTGTTGCAGAAAGAAAACTTAAGTTCATGATGTTTTGAGTCTGACTCTTCACTGTAATCCAAACTGTTGTGTTTAAATAAAGGTTTATAGAAAGTAATCACTTGCATTTAAAAAGTGCTGAGCACCTGAAACTCCCATGAGTTCAGTGACATTTGTGGGTACCTACTACCTCTGAAAATGAGCCATAAAATTGTGTGCAATGAGTTCACAATAAAAAATACCACTTCACATTTCCTAAATATTTTCTATATTTCACTGCAAAGCAGCACCAGTCCTAATGACTCCTACCCCCAAGCAAATTTGGGATGTGAATGGTAACTCAGCAAATATACTGTCTCAATTGACATTCCCTAGAACTTAATACAGGTTGTACCTCCCTTAACTAGGATTCCCTGGTCCAGCAACATCCGTGGTCCGGCACTGACCATGGATGTTTCTGGACCACAGAACAGGGAGGTCTGGTGGTGGGGCAGGAGTGTGGTAGAGGATACCGGCAATTTAGTCACGAGAGTGAGAGAGTGTGAGTGTGAGTGTGGAATCAGGCCCCATCAGTGGCTGCAGAGCTCCGGCCCCAGCTTCAGAGCCAAGCGGCTATGCAGCTCTGTTCCGGCTGCGCAGCTCCAGCCATGGCACTCTGGCTCTGGCAGCAGCGGGGCCAAGGGAATCTAGAGCACACTGGAGGGTTGGGACAACAGCGGGGGCAGGTTGGTGCCCTAACCTGATGCCAGCTGGGTCAGGAGAGGAGGGACTGCCCATGATCTGGTAAATCCCCTCGTTTGGGATCACCCAGGTCCCGAGGGTGCCAGTCCAGTGAGGTCCAACCTGTATATGATCTGCATTCTGTACATATTAGCCATAGCTTACTCTATTCTTGGGTTACCTATGTGTCCCCTTTTCCTTTGCAGTAACAACATAGTTCCCCCAGCTGACCTATATCCCATTTAACCAAAACATCACTGTCTCTCTCTGAGATGTCCAATTTGTGGCTTACTGCAAGACACTATGAACATCACAATCTCATGTACTTATATATATTTTTTTTCTCTTGGAAAATGTCTCATAAAAAGTTAATTATAAAATGTAATCTCACCTATAACTTTTCCCAGGAAGAGTGCCTTTGGGGAGTTGAACTGAGTATCAGATGTTGTTGGCAGACTGTAACTTGCTGGAGGATAGTGATCAAGCTGGGGAAAGTAAAAAACAAGAGGAGACTTTTAGAATCATATCCTGTTACACTGCTAGTGATGTGGAGATTACAGCCCCATTTAGAGTTCCGTTTCTGGATGATCTTGTTTTATCTGTTATACTGTTGATAGCACCCTCCACAGTCAAGGTCAAACCAATGTTTTGCAGGGAATTCACTATACTGTCAGCGGTGAGAAGTAAATGAAGAGTAGTTGGGAACACTCCTATTATGCTCTCAGAACCCTGCACAATGAATTAAAATGTGAGGTGTGAAAGGCCCCAAGGAACACTGTTTTCTAGAAGATTCTGAGCTCATGCAAGCACAATTATTTCTTCAAATGTGACTGTATGCAGGCAATACTCTCAAAGAACTACAATTACTGGTAACCAACTTCTCTATCTTGCTTGTACAAACCACCTGTCTGAATGCAGTAGCTCTTGGGCTTATTAAATGGGACAGGAATAAAATGCATTGGTGATGCCATAAGACCATTAGGAAATGTAGATATGCTTTTCAGTTGAATGTAACTTTATTATCCACCAACTCTTTAAAGGTTAGTCATACATAAACATACCATGTTAAAGACTTAAGATTCAGCCATGTTTGAATTAACTGCATGGAAAAGATTGTAGTAATATTTTCTTACCTTAGACAAATTATAATTTTTTTACCGTCTCACATAACTCAAAAATGGCTGAACAGATTTCCTCAGACTTGCAACAAGAAAAAGTTCACCTTCCAGTGGGGACTGGGCATGTAAAATTTCAGTCTAAGAGAAGATTTTTTTCCCCCAGAATTATAAGCAGATGAAGACAAAGAGTTAAAAATAAAACTAGAATGCATTAACCAAAGTAGGTGCTACAAAGCACACATTAAATTAAGTACTTGATATCAATTTCCATGGTAAAAGGGAAACTGGCATGTAATATTACATGCACAATTTCCATTAATATAAATATGAGTTACATATGCATTAAGTAAGGAAAACAGACCCCTCTTCTTTCAGAAGACAAATGGTAATGGCTTAAATCTGAGTCAGGAATCCAAAACAGTGCAGCATTCAGTGATGTTGTCATCAGAATCATCATGGTTCCTGACTAACAAAGGTTTGAGTGAGGCATGTCAGGAACAGGCTTGAAATAATTACCCAGGGCCTGATTTTTCAGTCTCTCACAACTGGTTTTAGATTAGTCTAACACCACTGACTTCAAGAGAATTATTTCTGATTCATTCTTGTGTGGGAGGAGAATCATGCTCATGTGTGTGGGAAACCAGAATAGAACTAATTATCCTGTTTTTTCTCTGACTTACGCTTCTCTAAATCAAGGATAACTCCACTGAAGTAAAGCCACTGTCAGTGGGAAGATAACTAGGCCCAGAAAAACTGAACTTTATTTTGAAATTGTCTGATGTTTTCTTTAAACTCTCCATCTCCATCACTCACTAAGGAAAAGCATTGTCTAAATATTTCTTTTTACTGTAGCACAGCATTCTAGCAGTGAGAGCTGTAAGTTTGAGATGACTAGGACAACTTTTATATATATTTGCACTGTGGGAGTACCTAAGAGCACCAGTCATGGACCCTGGTGTGCTAGTAACTGTAAAAGCATATAGCAAAAACATAGTCCCTGCTCCATAGATCTCATTATGGCTGGATAATGAACCTGGAAAGAAAAGTGAAATTAAACTAACATTCAGTGTGAGGATTTTTATCAAAAAATGTTAGGCACCGATCCCACCCATCTGTTGCATAGGGAAACATCTTCTGACTTTAGTGCAAGTTCCATGTGTGGAAGAATACAAGGCTAATCTATTTTTCATTACATAGGACCAGGGTATGGCCTGTTCTTCATATGCCTGC
Source organism: Pelochelys cantorii (assembly GCA_032595735.1). Lineage (NCBI taxonomy): Eukaryota > Metazoa > Chordata > Testudines > Trionychidae > Pelochelys > Pelochelys cantorii. The sequence goes on from CM064327.1 coordinate 163,321,781, forward strand.
TGCAGTGCATTTCCTCAGCAATACAGACTACCCCTGCTATCTATCTGACCCCAGTTCAACATCTTGGTGCTTATGTTCAAGGTGCTCAGTGAGCTGGGCCCATGCTCTGGAATGAAGACTGTTCACCAACTCTGCTCCTCAGGCACAATGACGCTCTGGAGGGGGCCAGTCCCAAACTGTGGAACTCCCACTGACCACAGAGACCTCACCAACGTCTCCAAGTGCCAGGAAACTTCTTTGATCTGATCTTCTCTAATATAAATACACTCTACTGTGTACATTTAAAACAATCTCCCTACCCCAAACCCACCAAAACAAAACATGCTGAAGTATGGGGTTACTATAGCCATCTTAGCTGAGGCTACCAAAAAGAGTGCCTGAGACTGACTCCAGGCATGGGAAATTTCTCCCAGAACAGTTTAAGTTTGGCAAAGTTACAAGTAACTGAAAATAGGGTTTTGTAATGGGAAGTGTCAGAAAACCTCAGTCACATTTAGCGATACTTGTGCTGCCTAGAACAGAATGCAGAAGAGTGAGGAATTCTCCTTACATCCCTGCACCAGCTACCTATATCATGGAGAGAAGTCTGGGAGGAAGCTTCTGTTCTCTCTCATGTAGGTAGATACAGATAAGGAGAAACCTAAACCTTGACTCTGCTTTTTTCCATCCAGAGTGCTGGCCAGTACATGTCAATGTGTGGGGGAGATATGCTGTGCCAGGGAGGGGGAAACCAAGAGGCAAATTGTGAATCTGTGAATCTCTGAATCATAATCTGTTTCTCAGTCTGCTCGATACATGGGGTTTATGGCAAATCTTCAACTGAGCCCACACTGTGTATTTTGAGCTGGTGAAATTTTGCTGTTGGTATCTGCACGGAAATGTTCAAATTGAAGTAAAAACTGTAAAAGTATGTGAAGAAGCCCAAAAGTGCAAGTTTCAGATATCTTCATGGATCTCCTCATGGAAGCTCAACTCAACTAATTTAACCACCCATTTACTTACCCTAGAAAAGCAGGAAAAATGACTAAAATAGATGATGAACCTTCACTTTTTAAATACAGAGAAATGAGATAGTATGGTTCTTTCATGGGTACAGGAACAAGGAAAAGATTTCTGATGGTACATGAAACCAGACCATGGAACGAGCTCTTGAACCCCTTGGGGACGTTCTGGTCTATATCCAGACCCAACATTTGTGAGTTGTGCCTTCACTAGTTTTGACACTATGAATTTAAGGGAATAATGTTCATCAACGAAGAAGCAGTGAACATATACGATGCTTAAGGAAGGGTAGGTCAGTGGTGAGATTTTTATCTTATTTTTAACAATCTAACAAAAGAAACCACAATTTTACAATAATCGAAGCGAGGACATTTATACGTCAGTGACTAAAGCAACACAGGTGCTTGGAAAGACTGGATTCTTTCTAAAAGTCATGCTTCACTGCCATCCAGTGGCTGCTTAGATATCAGCTGCGAGAACTAAACTGCTTGCAATCATCGTACGAAATACAGTGATTTCTCAGTCTAACGTGGAGCAAGACTCATAATATAAAAGGAATTATTGCTATCACATGCTATTTGAAAAGAATATGGCATTATTTAATTAATACAAAACATCTTTTGCACACACATAGGATGGTGTCATGAATATGTGTTAAATTATAGTTTGATTATTTTGATGAGTTTTCATTACAGCTTCTTGTGCTAAATTACAGTTTGATTATCTTGATGAGTTTTCATTACAGCTTCTTTTCTTTCAAAAATAATTAATTTCATTTGAGCTGCATTTGAGCAACACTGTGTACACAGTACAAACCAAACTGGGAGGAAAGTGTTCAATTTCAGTGCTCAAGGCACAGCAAGCCAGCAACACTGACTTTATCTGAAGTTGCAGTTGTTCAAGGAGATGTTCAATAAAATTCCATTTCTTTTAGGTCACTACTCACTTTGATAGTGTAACTCATGCTCTATGCTTGCCATTGGCGTACATTAGTTTTTTTTTTTTTAAGTTTACTGCTTTTCAAAAAGCAATGAGCGTGCTTAGCTTACCCATGTAGAATGCAATGTAATCTAGTTTTTTGGGTAGTCTATATCCCCTTAAGGCTGGCAGAGGCCAGGGTCACTTCCTAATAGTCTCCTGAGCCCTACACAGATATCCATCCCTCCTATTTATTCAGGGTGGGGAAGAGGCTGCCTATATTTTCTTCTGATGTTATTTTTACCTAGTTTTGCAATAATGTCACCTTTTCTTGGACAATTATCTTTCATGGAAGAGACATGCGTGGCGCCCAGGTATCCTGACTCCAACATGGTGCTCTAATCACAAAATTATCTGGAAGATATCCTGATACATATCTTGACTGCTTACTGCCATATACCTGTGAGTATTCAGCATGGTCTTGGAGCATTTCACAATAAATAGTCCAAACACAGAAGTCAGTACTCAATTTTAAATCAGTGTTTCCCTAAGTGAGGCCTGAGCAAAAATAGAGTGAGAACATCAAGATTTGGCCCAGCATTAGAGTTTCACAGCCACATTTTTTTCATTCTGGCCTAGTAAGTAAAATACTATTCAAGAATGGCTCTATCACTGCTTTAAGGCCTGATCTTACACTTCTGAAGGTAGTGGGGGTTTGTCATTGGCTTCAGGGAGTGCAGGAGTAAGTACGGATACATGACTGCATATGACTGAACCTAGGAACTTGCACAGTAACTCTGAGTAAATCCTTGAACCTCTGTGTGACTCAGTTTGCCCATATGCAAAATGGATATGGAACAAACAGGGATGTAGTGAAGCTTAATTAGCATTTGCATTAGATATTCAGATGAAATTTGTTATATAGCTGTAATTATCATTCGTTTTAAGTAAGAGTCCAAATTTTCTTCTCCAGGGCACTACACTGATTTAAGAAGTACTGCTTATGCTATTACAGTCTTCTTCCAAAGGGATTAACTTCATTCACTTGTAATACAAGCTTTTCACATCATTTTACATTGGAAATGCAATCAGCATAAGATGCACTGCAGTTAAAATGTAAATACATAAGGTCTCCCTCCTCCCCTTTAAAAAAACCTGATTAGATCCTTACCTCCTGTAAACTGGTAGCTTAAATGAAGTCAATGGAGTTACATTGATTTCCTACTGCTGAGGATCTGTCCCAATATGTGAAATATATGCAAACTCAGATGAAGGCTTAATGGAAAGTAATCTGAAATAGTTAGGTATGTTTCTAAATGATTATCTTAAAATGTAACAGGAGAACTAATGTGAAAACAAGTCCCAGATTTGTCTTAATCCTTTACCTTAGCCACCATCAACTGAAATAACATTATGGTAATTTCAGATCATTGTGGGCTCTTTTCCCCTATGTTTAATTGAAGAGCTTTACAGCAAATATTAACAGAAGCAATAATAGACTATTTACTACCAGATTATTAAAATTAAAAAGTGTGACCCCATGTGCTCAAAGACAACATTAATGGGACATTAATTTGTCCAGTATGTGTTATCATATAATATAAAATCCATATTTTTCTAGTTACGTTTATTTTATACATTGATTTTTTTAGGCTTTTAACTTTAACTGAGCATATTTTGTTACTTTTTCTGTTCATTTAGGCACAACAGCATTATATCAATATAATGAGCTCACAGACAGAGAAACATATAAGCCTTTATTATATGACATATATGATATAAATTATCTTTTCTGCATAGTGTATCGGGAAGAACCAGTGTTTAGTGACATGGTTTTAAGAAAGAGTTCTGAAAAACATATATAAATGAATGCCAAGGTTTTAAAAAGTGACTATTGATTTTGGGTGGCTCATTTTTTATATACAGTTTGATACCTTTTAATGGAGTCTGATCTACAGCAGGGGTCGGCAACCTTTTCAAACCAAAGAGCCAAACTACATCAAAATTCAGATCAAGTGGTCAACAAAGAGCTATATAAGAATGCCCATTTGCCTGACTGAAAATATACAACTTAATATTATTGATAATTGACATAATGATTAATAATAGCATAAATGAAACATTGTACTCACAGACTTTATTTTAATGGAACTCTTGCTGCTGCATCTTTTCACACATTTCTTTGAAGTTTACATCATAACTGGTCAAATCCAGCTTCATGCATGCATTCAGGCTATCTGTCAATCTTATGGCAGAGGGCTGGAGATGTGGGGGAGCAGGAGTCTGGGTTGGGTGTATGAGGGGCTCAGAACAGGGGATCTGGGTGTATGATGGACTCAGGGCACAAGGTTGGGGAGTGTTATGGCAGAGGACTGGAGATGAGGGGGTGCAGGAGTCTGGAGATGTGGCGGTTCAGGAGTTTGGGTATGTGGGGGTATGATGAGCTCAGGGCAGGGGGTTCAGGTGTATGATGGGCTCAGGGCTGGTGTGTGTGGGGCTGCAAGAGTATTATGATACTGGGGCCAGATGGGGGCTGGGCCCCAATTGGGGCTTGTTGGCCACGTCTCATTTTTAAATAAAGTAAAATATTATGTCCAAAAGGTTTCAATATTTATGGCAGGGTGGGGAAACTTTTTTGGGTTGGGAGCCACTTACTCACAGAAAAATCAGTCTGGGACCACACTAGTGAGAAAAACCCCCTCTAACCCTCCCCAACCCAAACTAACTAAAACACCCTAATAAAACACCTCACTCCCCCCCGGTGGGGGGAGGTCCAGGGAGGACGGAGGTTCAAGGCCTCAGGCCAAATTTACTCTTCTTGGATTCCAGGGAGAGTGGATTTTGTGGGCCCCCCCTAAACGCTGGGTGGGGGCCAAAAATGAGGGGTTAAGTGTGCAGGACGGGGCTACCAGTGAATGGGATAGGGATGTAGGATCTGGGTGGGAGGTGGGGTGCAGGAGTGGGTGAAGGTGCAAGGTTTGGGTGGGAAGTAGGGTGCAGGAGTAGGCTCGGAGTAGGGTGTCTGGCAGGGGGGAGGGGACAGGAGCAAGGAAGAGTGCAGGAGCAGGATGGGGGCAGTCTGTCTGGCCAGGGCAGAGGGGGAAAGAGTGGGCTGAGGGCATGGTGTCTGGCCAGGCAGGTGAGTGAGGGGAGTGGGGGTGCGGGATCTGGGCATGAGGGGAAGGGGGGGGGGTCACCTACTTGCTTTCATGCCATGTTGCAGGCACCGTGTAACATGACTTCCCACTGCTCCCATTCACCAGAAGGAAGCCTCCAGGAATGATTTGCAGGGGAAACCTCCAGGACGTGCATCCCTGTGAGGATGGCCCCCAGCTCAGGGAAGGAAAACGGCAGTGTGCTGAGCCATTTTTGGCTTTGCTTGTTCCCTGCATGCAGAGGGAAGGAAAATGGCAGCACATGGAGCCATTTTTGGCTCCACTTATTCCCTGTAGGCTGGATCCAGTGGGGAGGCTCAGGGTTTTCTCCCTCCACCGTCCCTGAAGGAACCCGGAACTGGTGTTCCAATCTTGAGGGGGGATCTAAGGCTGTAGTGCCAGTGCAGGCTCCCTGCTGTGGGGGGACCAAAGGAGGGGGCTGAGCTGAGGTGCCAAAAGAGCCATATCTGGCTCCCTAGTGAGTCATATTTGTCTTGTGAGCCATAGGTTGCCAACTCCTGTTCTAGAGGGTGAGTGCTCAGCACATTCTAGAAAGTGCGACTCCTCTGAGGCATTTTGCATTAGACCCTTAAGCACTGAGTCATCCAACATCACTTGAAAATCTTGGCCTAACTCTTAGACTTTATCTATATTTGCCTGCATTTGTGGTGGTTGCAAGATATGTATAGCTATGTGCCACAGCTCCCCACTACTGGAACACTTGACTGTGGCAAGAAAATGGTCTGGTGGAAGGGAGCTGACAGAGCTTTTCCTCACTGTAGTGAAAGACTCTGGCAGTGGGGAAATGTTTCAACACAGTGGGGAAGCAGCACGACGGTATACTGCTAAAAATAGCAAAAGTGTTGACATGGGAGGAATGTAAAAAGCTGTGCAGGGTATACACAGGTTAAGGCATATAGACATGACCTCTTCTCACCTAAGCTGTGCCTAACCATTTACAGTGCTATTTGTACCAGTGATAGTTGAGAGAGCAGTATGTGTATTAGAGATGTGCATGGTTAACTGTTTAAACCAGTAAGCAACACCATGACTGGTTATGGTTGATTGATGGGGGTTGGAGCAGTCAGCTGCTCCAGCCTGAAGATGCCCACTGTGGGCGGGAGGTGCTTCAGCCTGGCCAGAACTGCTGCTGCACATGGTGGGCCAGGCTTGGCGGAAGCATGCGGGAAGCTTTTAATCTGCTTCCACTTCATCAGGGGAAGTGTGTGTCACAAGATTTAGATCCCAGTCCTAAACTAGAATACCCTGAATAAAACATTGGATTATAACCTATGGATCATTTCCGAAAGAATTCTTTGCAAACACAAATCTCATAGTCTCCACTATGAATCTGAATCTCAAGAATTGTGCTCATGTCCATATATATACTGATCTTTTAACTGATACTCTCTCTCTTTTCTTTTTTCATAAATTTTAGTTTAGTTAATAGGAATTGACTATAAGCATGTATTGGGGTAAGAGCTGAAATATTCATTAACCAGGGAGGTAATGTGTCCGATCCTTTGGGATTAGTAGAACTTTCTTATATGATAAATAGGATTTTCAGTGATCCTCTTTGTAATTGACTTGGATGTCTGGGTGGAGGCCTAAGGGTGACTCGCTTTAAGCAACTGTGTTGGGTTCTGGCTGGGTCACCAGTAAGGTATTACAGAACGACTGTGTCTAGACTGGCAAGTTTTTCCGCAAAAGCAGCCACTTTTGCAGAAAAGCTTGCCAGCTGTCTAGACTGGCCGCTTGAATTTGCGCAAGAACACTGACGATCTAATGTATGATCGTCAGTGTTCTTGTGCAAATACTATGATGCTCCCATTCGGGAAAAAGCCCTCTTGCGCAAATGTATTTGCGCAAGAGGGCCAGTGTAGACAGGGGAGGACTGTTTTGTGCAAAAAAGCCCCAATAGCGAAAATGGCGATCGCGGCTTTCTTGCGCAAAACTGCGTCTAGAGTGGCACGGATGCTTTTCCGCAAAAAGCGCTTTTGCGCAAAAGTGTCCATGCCAATCTAGACGCTCTTTTCCGCAAATGCTTTTAACGGAAAAACTTTTCCATTAAAAGCATTTGCAGAAAATCATGCCAGTCTAGACGCAGCCAACCTGTTTTGTGTTAGCTTGATAAATCTAAGTATTGGAATATCCACCAGCTTTGCGGTTTGGTTGCTCCATTCTTTGCAGTTCATTCTAATTGAATGACCTCAGTTGGCTGTCCTGGGACTTTGGTCACAAGCTCAGTTTTAACCTCTCCCCCCCCCGATTATGAGCATTTCTTATAAAGTCCTTTTACCTTTATTTTATCTGTGAACAAATACTACATAAACTGCAGAGTTGAACTCCTTCTTATTGTTGGTTCAGAACCCCATCTGGTATAAATGACTGAACCATGTGCTAACATGTTCTTCCCTCAAAAATAGCTATGAGCTTGTTTCTCTATAGCACAATCATTTTAAAGAATAAGTATTCCATATGGGATAAATAAGAAAAGTAAACTTTAGGCGGTTTAGTTCACTGATTTTAGCAGAAAGTTTCACTCTTTCACTTGGAGGAATCTGGGCGTACTTTATACTTCATTGAATAAATAAACCTGAAATTGAGCACAGGTTTATTCATTCAAAAAAGTATAAATTACCTCAGATTTCTCCAAGTGTCACCTTAATAGAACGGATGAGACACTCTGGGTATGTCTACACTTGCCCCCTAGTTCGGACTAGGGAGGCAAATGAAGCATATCGAAGTTGCTAATGAAGCACGGGATTTAAATATCCCGCGCTTGATAAGCATATTCGCGGCCGGTCGCCATTTTAAAATGCCAGTAGCCCGAATTAACTCGCCGTGTGTAGACGCGGTAGTACCGATCCAAAACCTTCCCTCGAATTAACTGTTACTCCTCATTGCATGGTGCCAATTGATTGGTGGCATTAACATTAGCAGAAAGCTAGATTGTCCCTAAAAGAAGCCTTGCATCTACACTGCAGGAGTTACGTCAATTGCGTAGCTTATTTTGAAATAGTTTATTTTGAAATAGGGAGCATTTACACAGCACTTATTTCAAAACAGAACACTCTTCCTCCAACTTTCCTTATTCCTCATACAACGAGGGTTACAGGAGTCGGAGTAAGAAGTCCTCCAGCTTGACAGTATTTTGACACTATTTCAAAATAACTGTCTGCTGTGTAGATGCGGAGTAAGTTAATTCTGAATAGCACTAGTTATTTCGAAATAATGTTGCAATATAGATGTACTCTAAGAGAATTTTCCAACATTGTTAGTCAAATGGATGCTATGGTATGGCTTTTGTGTGTTTGCCAGACAGTAAAGGAAATCAGCGAAAGAATGACTACATGTCTGTAAGGCGTTGGTGAGATCACTTTCATTCCTGTGTATATTTCGGTTGTCCACACTTTAGGAAGGATCTTGAACTGGAGCAAGCTCAGCAAAAAGATGTCAGAATAATTCATGGTGTGGAAAACATGCTTTATCATGATGGGCTAATGGGATTCAATCTAATTAGCTTATTAAAGAGAAGACCAAGACATCGTTTTATCACAGGGCTAGGCTATTTGATACCACCAGGCTCTTTTGGCAATTGTTCAATATCTAAAGGCTGGAAATTGAAATCAGCAATGTTCAAACTGGAAATCAGATACACACTTTTAACAGTTCTGTTAATTAACCACAAGGAAAGATAACCACGGGATATGGAATTTCTCTATTACTTGATGTCTTTAAATCTATATAGTACATCTTTCTAAAGTGTATGGTAGATGCAGGAATCACTGGGTGGAATTTTATTGCCTTTATTATGCTCCAGGAGATCAGACTAAATGATCATAATCCTTTCTGATCTTAAAATATATGCAGTCTATGAAAGAAGTTTCTAAGTATGACTCTAACGATAATCAGAGTGAGTGAAATCCTGGCCCTACTGAAGTCAAAGGGACCTATAATCACAAAAAATCTTTGATATATTAATGCTATTCAAACCTGGGGGCATATGCAGAGTGCTCTGATCTTCTCCAGACAATGACTTAGCAGAAGAAACCAGATATGTTTAAAGAGAGGTGTCTCATACCCCTTTATTCTGAATTATCTCCCCTCCAACACGACATTTTCAATTTTATTCTGAACTCATTGCTAGTTTGGAAGGAACTTCAGAAGGGTCAGATCATACAAATATCTTGAAGCTTACCCAATGTGATCTATATATTTATAATACATAATTTAAACTAGAAATAGGGAAATGAATTATTTTGCAAAATGTCCAGTTCCTTCTGATTTCAACTCAGTCATAAACTAATGCTTCACTGTTTTTCTCATAGGATTTTGGTCTTCCTAATACCTGTTTGTGATGAAACTAGGAAAAGCAGAGCCACCAAATTTACTAAATTTTTGAATTGCAAAAAGTAAAGGATTCAGTTCAAGCTTTTGGTGAACAGGCTTGTGTTCCCCCTTTATCTGAAATGATTCATCAATCATTGCTTATAAGTCAGTCCTGTCACTACCATGGAGTGCTCCAAGATTGTTTCACACCATTTCCCTGAGTACATCCTTCCCCTCATGCTTCAAGTTCCCTCCAGCCAAAGGAGAGACTTGCCAGTGACCCCTGAATTTTGTATTCTGAGCATGAGTGTCAGTGTCACTGGCACAGGCCCTGGTCCTTCCAGGAGTTATATATGGGGAGTCTCAGGGAAGGCACTTATGCATAATTCTTTGCAAGACCAGGAATACAGCCCTCAGGCTTCCAGAGGTAAAACAATAGCTTTATGGAAAAAGAAAATAAAACCTGGCTGTGTCTACATTGGTGCGATCTTGCGCAAAGCAGCCGCTTTTGCGCCAAAACTTGCTGCCTGTCTACACTGGCCGCGAGTTCTTGCGTAAGAACACTGACGTTCTATGTATGAAATCAGTGCTTCTTGCGCAAGAACTCTGGCACTCCCACTGAGGAATAAGCCCTCTTGCGCAACTGTTCTTGCGCAAGAGGCCAGTGTAGACAGGCAACATAAATTTCTTGTGCAAGAAAGCCCTATGGTTAAAATGGCCATCAGAGCTTTCTTGTGCAAGAAAGCGTCTACACTGGCATGGATGCTCTTGCGCAAACACACATGCCGGTGTAGACGCTCTCTTCTGGAAGAGTTTTTGCACAAGAACTCTTCCGCAAAAGAGTTCTTGCGCAAAATCATGCCAGTGTAGACGTAGCCTCGGTGAGACAGGAACCAGCGTTTCCAGTGTTCCGAACATAGGGTATATTTTGGCTACTAGCTTGAAAGCAGAATGACTTATTCTGAGTGACATTTGAGTGTAAATGGATGGGTATAAAAGAATAGTTTATTGTGAGGTGCATTTCAGATACCAGACTCCATGGTTTCAGAGAGACAATAGCATGGAGCACTTGCAAAATCTTTATTTAATGTGCCTGGAAAATTTAAGCTTCAAAATCAAGGCCCAAGAGAAGAAAAATGTTTTAATAAAAGAAAATTTAGAAAACAGTCTTATTTTGCATATTCTAGACAGTAGTATGTTAGATTTAATACCAGACACAGATATTACTTTCATATAAGCTTCATGAAATATACAGAATGGCAAATGTGTTCCTGGAGAAATTTGTTGGACTGGGTGGTAACATAGCCCTGGGGGTATATAATACATTCATGGAAATAGTTTTAAAAGAAAGTATGGACGTTTGGAGACCTGCTGAGACTCTTCAAATATATCCGAATAAGGAAACTGATCATTAACATTATATTTTGTTGTGTTCCTTTGGGTATTATTTTATTTAATATTAACATACAGACTGTTTTTATTTCTTCTGTAACAAACTTAATAACTCTTATATAGCACAACAGGAATAATAAGTAGAATAGGGAGCTAGAAAAGAATAGTGGTGTCCAGATTCCATCCTCATTTGGAACCTTGAATTCTGGGGCACTGCTGGGAGCAAGAGGTAGAGTCTAGTCTTAAGACAGAAATTCTTTTAATTCATTGCTCTACAAGGGCATATTCCAAAGCTCAATGAAGTCAACAGAAAAACTCTCATTGGCTTCAATCGACTTCAGGCCCTAAGCATAGGGACATTTTTTTCCTTTGACTTTTTTCATTTTTTAAAAAGTGGCTTTACTGATGTATGAATAACTCTAAACACCATTTCACAACCAAGTCTTGATGTTATATAGAGACTGATCTGTTGTTTATGATCTGGAAAATACCCGACTGAAGTATGAGAGACTTTAATGAAGTCAAATGAAGTCAAAACAAATAAAACTTGCCCTACATGGCCTAATGCCCAACTCTTGACATTTCATTTACTAGGATAACATATTTCCCATTTGTCTTACTTAACTTCTTGTCCACAGGTGAACTTCTGCAACCTTGGAAATATGACACGGATATTGGTAGTTGATTAATACAGGCGAGAGACAAGAATTCTTATAAGCACATTTAAATGTTGTCCACATAATCAAAAAAGCAGAACTAAAAATCAAATGTTTGCATATCTGGCTTTTTAAAATTACAGTTTTCTTAAAGCCTAGACCAGCAGTTAACACTGGACACAATTCTTGAGATGCTGATAGCACTGTAAACATGACATAGTAGTTTAATGAGGCAATAAGTGTTGATTTATCCACAGTCACTGAATGAGAAATCTGTAATATACAACCCTTTTGACAGATTCACTGTTACTCTGTTTTGATATGCCTATATTAGTGATGAGGGCCATAATTTCAACAAGTAAAATCATTCACACTAAACATTTGTTTTTAAGCCCATATTTATGTTTGTTAAAGACTTTAATCAAGTTCTGACTGACTGGTAAAAAGCCATAACTTACTAAGTATTGAACAGATTTATCTTTATAATATCAGCTGGAGTACTAATGGGCGCAGCAGGGAACCTCTTATTGTATTTATTCATAAGTGATAACCCTGAGAGTTGTGATAAAACTGAACTCCACGGAACATATATGGCAGTGATTTATTGTCAGAGTGAAGGTTAATTAAATATTTCTGACACTGAATGCACTCTACAGGATTATTACAGTAAGTTAGAGAGACAGGTATTCTGAATATGAACTTGCTGTTAACTCAAGAGAAAGAAACGACATGCACTGCAGTTGGTGCACTGATGAGAGTTTAATCCTCCCTGTGACATTTTTATACCACGTAGTGCTGTGAGAGTTTGAGAAACTGCACCTGGCAAGCAAGCTGCCTCTTTTAAAAAGAGGTAAACAAGCTGCTAGTCAGGCTGGAAAATGGTTTATGTAAGGAAATACAAATCCGCTTGACACTGCAGTGTTCTGCCAAGAAGAACCCAAAAACATTGGGGCCTTACGATACTAAGAAGTCACTTTTAGCTCTACATTTTCAAGCACAGAGGAGTGCACATGTTTGAAATATTGGGCCCAAGTATCTTCTCAAATTCTGGGAAAAGGCAGGTCATATTAATCCTATGTCTTGGAATGGGCTCTGCATCAGAAATTATAGCAGCCCACCAGAACAAAATAATGTCCTCTTCTCAAAGTATGTATAGGCTCATGTTAGAGTTGCCTCATTTACAGGAGGAAACCAAGTAAACCTCAAAGCCCTCCCTTTTCTGGGGTATAAACCAGAACCAAATTAAAATCCTCCCTTTTCTGATTTGTGAAATAGGTAGCATAGGATTTTTCCTACCATTAGCCACTCCTTTCTTTATCCCCTTGTTTATGCTTATTAGTAGCACCCGGTAGTTTAATAAGCCCCACCTCCATCTGTTCTCCAACAATTTAATCCAATTTTGTTCCATATCTCTGCTGACCTGCCCTCAGCCTAGTTTCAGGGCAACCCTAGAAGTGTTTGGAAGTCACCAAGGACCCAACTGGGTAGTTTACTCCCTCTCACTCCCAGTGTAAAATACTGTAAAAATGTTGAATTAAACCCATGTGAAGCTAGAGTTAGGATAATTAATGCAAGGACTGGCACACTTAATTGTTTTGGGATTTTCCAGATAGAGAATGGGAGAATGTTTCAAAACCCAGCAACAAGGTCTAGAATAAATTGTAACAACCAGCCATCCATCTTCAGGAAACATTCCAGACAACACGCAATAGAAACATTTAAGGTCCAGAGGGATAATTGACTACATATCTTATTTTACCAAAACAGTTTGGTGAATAATCTATACATATGACACAGTCACTAAGTCTGTGACTCTACAAACATAACAATGTATTTCTGAAGAAATTCTGCCTCAATGCAGCCAAAAGGATTATGCATCAGAGATGAATGAATACTCTACTGCGAGCGTCAGGCAAATGATTCCACAATCAACTGACAAAGCTTCTCCCTGCTATTTTTTTACTGGCAGGTATCCATTTTGATTGCTTCCTGGAAAATACAGTGACAGCCCATCCGTGATCTGTTGGCTTGGTTCCCAAGGAGACCTTGTCTTGTTATCTTTTATTTATGGTGCCTGCTGTGCGGGTTCCCTCACACTGTGAACTAGGGGAGGTGATTAAAGAAGCCAAGGTAACATAGGAAGTCAACTCTTTGGATGCCTTAAGGATGGACCAGCTACCTGGGATTGCTTGAGGGACCTGCAGGTCAATCTTCAAACATCCATAATTTAAGTAACAAAAAACAAACAAACAAACAAAATCACTAACAAACCCCATCAGAGAACTGTTTCTCTTATTTTCCCAAATGTGGAATTTCCCTCCAAAATTATACTGCCCTAAGTCCAAACAAGGGTAATATTCAGTTCTACACTAATGACACATTAACAGTAGCAGCAAGATTTACACCAGTAGAAACTCCAGAAATTCCCACTTCCTGGTGGACATACAGATTTTGTTTCTAGCCTTAGTAGTTCACAAATACATTATTATGAACAATACAACTATTTTGTATAATTTTCTAAAATGTATTTCCTCTGTTCCTAAGGCTCAGTTAGCTAGAGTCATGGTACTAAGATAGCTTAGCTATAAATACAGAAGAACATGAAAAACTGTGCCAAAACCATGTTTGAATAATTCCAAAATATTTCTACAATAGCATTTCTGTAAAATGTGAAGTATTTGTACAATAAATGAAGCTATGGTGTGGTATAAAGCTTTTATTGGCACTTGTCTGGATGGTATGCCTATTTTATTTTTGGTTTGCCATTTGTAAGTATTCAGTCTATATGAAACTCGTGGCAATAAAGTTTTATACCACACTATTCAATATTTTCCATATATATATATATATATATATATATATATATACACTACAGGAACTGAAAGTGGAGCTAGCTAATTAACATATATTTAAATAAATATTTGGAAAACATTAATTGCTTCTCATAGTGCCTCTGTGAGGCACATAAATAGCATCGTGCTCATTTACAGAGAAGTAAACTGAGGCACAGATACATGAAGTACTTGCCAGCATTACAGAGAAAATGAAATAAAACTGGAACTCAGTAATCTAGGGTATGTCTACACAGAAGGGCTAAATCCGAAATAAGCTAGCAATTTGAGCTATGTCAATTGTGTAGCTTAAATCAGAATAGCTTATTTTGGCTTTTGGTGCTGTCTACACAGCAGGAAGTTTGAGAAAGAGCACTCTTCCTCCCACTTCCCTTACTCCTTGTAAAATGAGGGCTACAGGAGTTGCAGTAAGAAGTCCTCCGGACAGATATTATTTTGTCGACATTTTTTTAGACTGCTTGTGTGTAGATTATGTTATTTTGGAATAATGTTAGTTATTCCAAAATAATGCTCCTGTGTAGATGTACCTCTAGAGTCCTAGGCCCTCAATCATACTCCTTCACTTCCATTCCAAATCTTGCCAACACTTATGCACATCTCTAACTTTATTCTTTTGAATAGCTCCATTAACGACAGCACCATTCAGTGAATATATTCATATTTAGAAATTTAAGAGTAGGCATATCTGAGGTAAGAAAGAAAGGGGAGGAAGGATGCTCCAATGACTAGACAGTAGACAGGAGATCAGTTTTCCTATGTTTGTAACATGCATTCATATCTTCTATGGAATGATCATAGGAATACCAAATACTATTGTTATCACTGTTACTGATAAAGCTATATAGTATCCAAAGGATAGATGTATATTTACCTGGAGAATTATGTCCCTTTCATTCCGTGTGATGTTAACACTGTGTGGCTGTCCATTTGCCATGTTTCTGTGGTCTACATCAATGTTATATGGCTCTCTAGTGCCTCCTAGGTTGTAACGAATCTGTAAGCTTCCTATAGAAAGAAATGTACATCATTTGTAGCTATTTATACCTTTATTTCCCAGAGCTTTCTTTCCCTCCTCATTTAACTTTTCACTTATGACCTCTGTAATTTCACATTTAAACCCTCCCACCTTGCCAGGACCAGTAGGGATGTGCTGGCAGCTTTCAGGAGCAGCACAGAACTAGGGTGGGCAGAAAACCTGCCTTAGCTCTGTTGTGAAGCTGGCAGAGCCTGCGGCCTGCCCTGGCCCTTTAACTCACCTGGGTGGGCCCTTGGACAATTGCCCCCTTTGTCCCTTCTGTCAGCAGGCCTGACTCTTGGAGTTGAGCTCTGCTGCAGGAGAATTTAAACAGGAAGAGTCACTGCCTGATCGTTTAAATATAGTGAGGGTACTGTTTCCAGTTTACAACCATAAACCAGACATTGACAAGCATCTCAAAACCAAAGCATCTAAAAATCAAATAAGTCAGAACTATGCATGGACTCAGATGAAAGTGACTTACAAATTTAAGCATGTAAAGCAAAATGTATTGTTGAGACTGTTATCCTTGTCCAAATAAAATTTTAAAGCTAAATACAGAACAAAAAAATAATAGTTTTATTAGGAAGACGCAATAAGGATTTCCATCACTAAAATAATGATAGGTGTAATAACAGCTGATTTATGACAGATGAATATTGACATTTTATGTGAACAAAAAGGTTTTCTTTTCATCCCACTTAGTTGTTTATGTGTCAGCTATCCTTGGGGTCTTCTGAAAAGAACTTTTAATATTTTATGAACAAGTGTTTTGACAAATGGGTGCCTCAAGTGAGGTTGCTAAGCAGAAGTGGTCAATTTTTTTTTGTTGCAGCTCTTTTTCAATGGGGAATTAATTTTTTTCAGAACATTTTTTGCAGAAAATTTCAATATTTAATAAAAAACGGAATGCCATCACACCAAAGTTGCCAGTTTTAAGCCAAACCCCCAAATATTCTGATTTATAATGATGCTGTTCTACACCGTGGGAACTATAGTTCAGCTATCTTATGCTTTCTTCCTCTTTGGCTAGATTATTTCTTCCATAGTGCAGCATGGTCAGGGACTCCTATGATGCATTCTCTCCCCGCACCAAGGGTACGTCTATACTGTGGGCTAACGCTGAGTTAAGCTACGCAACTTCACCTATGTTAATTGCATTGCTGAAGTCGAAGTAGCTCAACTCGGCTTTTGGCGCTGTCTATACACAGGATGTCGCAGGAAGAACACTCTTCCTTCGACTTCCCTTACTCCTCGTGAAATGACAGAAGGGTGACAGAAGTTGGAGTAAGAAGCTCATTATTTCAAAATTATTTCAAAATAATATTTTGAAATAGGCATGTAGTGTAGACATAGCCAAAGAGAGGGAAACATTGTGCATCTTTAAAGATATAGCCTGGCCTAAGAGGCCAGTCCACAGAAGAGAACAGGAGCATAAGGCATCCTAACTAAAACTCCCATGAAACCTGGCAGCATCGTTTTGAATCAAAATATTTTCTTTTTCTGATATTTTAACAAAAAGCCAACATTTTACACTTCTATCACTTACTATTTTCTAGCTAGTTCTACTTCTAAGTGCATATTTAGGCATAAATAGCTGGCCAGATTTTCAGAAGTGTTAAGCACCACGTGCACGTCTACACTAAAAGGGAAGGTCAACTTAAGATATGCAACTCCAGCTACGTTAATTTTATACCTGGAGTCGATGTATCCTAAATCACTGTCCACACAGCAGAAGGTCGACAGTAGCAAATGCTCTTTTTGGCTTCCCTTGCTCCTCGTGAGGAGCCGGAGTACTGGTGCCCTCTCAGTTCAAATTAGTAGGTCTTCACTAGACATGGCCCCAAAAGTTTCCACTGACTTCAACAGACATTACTATGAGGTAATGAAAATTAGGCCAGTTGTTTGGGCACCTAAAAGTGAATTTAGGTGTGGATTTAAAGCAACCTTTACTGAAAATCTTAACTATATTGTTCTAACCTTATATTTGAGTTGTAATTCTGTAGGAAAGGTTCAATCTGTATTTACTGAGGTTACTGTTATAAACTTAGAATTAAATAATCAATATAGCAATTTACAATGTGTGGGCTGTGGGAAGTCAATAGTCTCTGCAAAGGCACAGCTGTCTATTTATTGTAAATGTGAGGATAGGAACTTATTTTAAAAAGATATAAATGCATCTGGGAGTTTTGATGGGTTCTTAATAAACCACTAAAGCCTGGGCACTTCTTCAGATGTGCCCACGAAAGCTCACAATACCATCTACATATTTTGTTAGTCTTTAAGGTGCTACTAGACTATTTGTTGTTTTTAAAGTTTTTCCTGTTACAGACTAACTCGGCCACCCCTCTGAAGTTTTTAAAATTCTATATAATGCAGCAGTCCAAAAGCAAACTGAAAAAAAAATTCTATCTTGTCCATATGCACTCCTTCTTGTCTCAGAAACACCATTTGCCTTCTCACTGCTCTTCTCTCTCCAGCAATAAGTAGCACTAAACATTTTAGAATGAGTTGATATTGTCTGCTTAGAATTAAGTGGGATTGAGTAAGCTTGATCCTGAAAACATTGGCATGTGAATAAAGTAACTCACAAACCTAAGAGTCTGTAGGATTAAGCCCTTGACTTTCCCTATATTCATTTTGATTATGTAACAAACTAATTTTAGGAGGAGCAGTGGGAGGGGCAATAAGAACAGCAGATATCAGAGTACTATAAAGGAACTGAGGTATGATGGCACTCATCAGCATCACACCTAACTTTTAGAAACCTAGAAAACCACTAGGATTCACAAAGCCAGGCACCTCGGCTCCCCATAAAGTGAATGAGGAAAGACTAGAGCCTCAGAACAGGACTAAAAAAAAAAAAAACTAGCATGCTAGGAGGCTCCTCACTTAAGGTAACCAATGGGAGTTGCCAAGTCAAGAGGTGTACGCTAAGTCCTTCCTCCCCTCTTGCAACATAGGCACTTCCATTTGCTTGGGATTTCAGCTTCAAACCATTGCTTGGCAATAGGAACCTATACTACATTCATGAAGAAGAGCTCCAGGGATGGGGGCAGCCAGGGGGTCCACGGGTCACAGGTGGAGCCTCAGTGGGTTGCATGTGGCCCACAGGCCTCAGGTTGCCCACCATTGCTTTTAGCCCAGTAATTTTAGACCCTTGGTTCAAGTCCCCTAATCCACCTGATGGGAAGAAGGAATATAAACACAAATCTGCCATCTCTTAGGTAAATGCCCCCAACTGCCATGCACCTAAGAAACTTTTACTACAAAAAATGTGGGCACTGAATGAGTTTAGGCATCAGTGGGGTTTGGGCCATTATTTTGGTAATCCCCATGGGATTTGAAATTTTAGTCCCTAAAGTGACAGTAGCCCAAAGTGATTATCACAAAAATCTCTTCTGTGAGATAGGTATTTGCTTCATGTTTTATGTAGAGACAGTGACACACACAGACTTGTCCCTCTCTCAGCAATTCAGGGTTTGAGCCAGTTATAGAAACCATAACTCTTGTCACTCAGACCTGCGCTCCAACCATTAGACCCCAAGCCTTCCTTATTTATGATTTTTATAATGCAATATTTTGTAGTGTTTCCTCATGTGAGGCCTATTCTTACTTCTCTTGAAGTCAACAGTAAAACTCCCATTGACATCAGTGGAAGCTGGAAACAGGCCCTTGGTGATGGGAGAGGTTAAGAAAATGTTTAGAAAAAAACTGAAGGGGACAGAAAATAATAGGTTGTATAGAATACACATGAATTCAAAGACCTGACTTCAAAACCTCTTCCCTACCATCTAATCTAACCACTGTATTTTATATTTATTAAAATGGATACTGCTTTGGTTTTAATGCCAGAGTCACAATCCACTCTCTGGGCCTGACTTCCCACTCTGCTACATTATTTACATGTGACTCCATTGACTTGAAATGAGTTACACCAGTGTAAATCTTGTGCAATAAAATACTGAATCAGACCTAATGTGTCCAGTTTTGAAATTACATAGCTGGAGAGATCTTCCCATTAGCTCATGGATTTTGCTTGGTCTAGAAAGTACCAATTTTTTGTATCAGTTATAAGTTCTGTGAAGAAACGCTTACCAGATGGCTTGACAAGAACTGCCATGTAGTCCTGGGTGTAAGAGCTGATGTACAGGAGAACACAAGGGGACTTGGTGGTACTGAAGCTGAAACTGAGTGCTTCCTTATTCAAGGTGAGGTCTGGCACAGTGTTATCATGGTCTGTAGAGCTCAACATAGTTCGGCTGACTAAGTCCTTTGCACTGATCCCTGGGGCCTGGAAATTGTACCGGAGCCACATCCCCTCTTCAAAAAATGCTCCAACATCTTGAAAACAACAAGAGTGAGAGAGGTAAAGGAGAAAGTAAATGTGCTGAGACATTCTCTGAAAAATAGCAGGAATAAATAAGAGTACATAAATTAATTTTGTTGAACTTAATTGGTGCCCCATTTTAAGTGTGTCTAGATTAAGTAATAAAGCACCTTGCAACCATTAACAAATTGATCCTAGGAGGAAGGAAAATATTGTCCTCATTTTATAAATGGAGAAATGAATACATAGAGAGATAAAGTAACTTGCCCAAGATCACACAGAAAGCCTGTAGTACAGTTGGGAATTGACCCCAATTGCTTGAATCCTGGGGTTAGTCCCTTGCCCACCAGACTATACTTTTTCTAATTCCCATCACGTACATAGTTTACAATGTTAGAAAGAGCAGATACAAATATTCAGAGCTACAAGAAAACAGTCAAAACAAAAGAAAACTAGAGTCTGAACCAAGAACAAAATCCAAAAGGCAAATTCTACCAGATTGTGGAATAATCCTGCAGAGATCATTGAAAGCTCCAGGATTTGAGAGATTTAAAATGGACAAAGAACTGAAAAGAATTGCCTACTGAGAAGGCAATTCTATACTGAAAGGAGAATGAAGCTTAGGGACATTTGCCAACTTTAACTTCTAAGAACTTGCATTCAGTTGGTTGAGGGAAAGACAGGCGCTCTTTTCCCTCTATTGTCCCTGG
Source organism: Pelochelys cantorii (assembly GCA_032595735.1). NCBI lineage: Eukaryota > Metazoa > Chordata > Testudines > Trionychidae > Pelochelys > Pelochelys cantorii. The sequence goes on from CM064327.1 coordinate 163,342,143, forward strand.
CAAGAGACAGGCAGAATGAGAATATTTGTGGTCCTCAAGCATCGTCGGAGAAGTTCGTCATGCCAAAGAAATTGTGAACTGGTCATTAGGGAATATAGCTAGGGATCCTTTTCCTCAAGCAATCTTTTAGCATTTAGAGACCAATGGTGCACACTGTACTTTTTTTTTTGGATACGTATGAGCATTCTTCAACCAAGGCTTGTCTACACTACAGCATTATTTCAAAATAACTCATGTTATTTTGAAATAAAACCCTCTCATTTCATGAGGAATAATAGCTATTTTGAAATAGGGGGAGTATGGACAGCATAGCTGTGCTTATTTTGAAATAATTGGCCTCCAGGGCTTCTCACAGCTGCCCTGGTGGCCACTCTGTCCACACCCCTCAAAACTATGTAGTTTCCCTTCCCCCACTGCCTTTTAAAGGTTCAGGCAGAAGGGCAAGGGCTTGTGGCCCCAAACGGCCCTGTGAGCTCTGTGCCACACAGCAGCACCATTCAATGAGGCCATGAGTGACTCCAGCTCTCCCACCAAGCCCCCCAGGGCTGCAAGTGAGCCAGCAGCCAGCTCCGAAGCCCCTGGCTGGGGCGGAAGAGGAGGGCCCCTTCCTGGTCTGGTACAGAAATCCTGGAGCTCATTGAGGTCTGGGGAGCGAAGGCTAACCTCCAGGATCTCCGAACCAGGCACAGTAATGCCAAAGTCTGTGGCCAGATGGTCGCCAGCCTGGCCCAGAAGGGCCACACGTACACCCAGGAGCAGGTGAGCATGAAAATAAAAGAACTGTGCCAGGCCTACACAAAGGCCAGGGAATGAAGGTTCTTGGTCAGGGGTGGCACCCCAGTCATGCCGCTACTTTGAGCGGCTGCATTTCATCCTGGGAGGAGGGGTTGCTCCCCCCCCCACATCGCTGACTCCGGCCAGGAGATGTCCATTCTCATCATCAGCCTCTGGGAAGGTGGGGCTGTGGATGAAGAGGACATGGAGGAGGAAGATGAGGCCAGTCAGGACACGATGCCCACCAGTTAGGAGGTCATCATCTCCCTGGAGACAGTACCCCCTTCCAGGATGTCCCCCCCCCCGCAGATGGGGAAGCCTATGGTGGCAAAGCTGGTTACAGTGGGGTCCACGTTGCCCAGGATGATGACCCTGCACAGCAGAATGGCGTTGATGGCCCTCACCACCTGTAGAATGATAGAATCATGGAATCATAGGGTTGCCAGAGCCCATAGGGTGGTCCCCGAGCCCAACTCCTTTTCCACAGCAGGAGCAACCTCAACTATTCCGTCCCTGGCAGGGCTTTGTGAAGGCAGGACTGAAAAACCTCTAGGGAGGGAGAGTTCCCCCTTCCCTAGTGTTACCAACTTTAGCAGAATTGTGTGGATGCTGAGGGCCTCTGTTGTGGTTGTGTTCACCTGGGTGCAATCTGCTTGAAATGTATTGTTAATTGTCATACTTGTGGATTGATGTGGTGGATTTCATTTGGGTGTGTGTGGAATTCAGTTGTCCATGTATATATATATATACCTGTCAATCAAGTTAAGAAACCATCATGTTATTGTTAGTTAGCACACATATCTGTAAACAGATCTGTTAAGGTTTAAAATTCTATAAATATGTATTAAGAGACCAGTACCTCATGAACATTAATATGTTATGATTCTCCATCCAATCAGTTTAAAGTCATGTAAATTAGCATCTTTTTCTACCCAATCAATTTAAACTTAGAACCTCATGCATATGCATGAGCGCAACCTATTTAAGGGCTCGCAACGCCAGTTACAGGTGTTGCATTGGGTTCGTCGGGTTGCGTCGGGTCCCTTGTCGTGTTAGGGTTAAGACTGGAATGAGTGAGGTCGTGTAAAGCTCTTTCCCGAGGAGTGGTTGGACGGAAGGTTCATGCCTCTTATCTCAGTTCAGTTTAGTTTAGCTTAGTTTAGTTAGCTTAGGTAGGTTTAGATAGGGTAGAGATCACCATGTTTGTGTCAGGTTTGCGTCAGGCACCGCTTATCGGCCGTCATCGAGCTTGTATGTCGGGCACGTCATGATCTTAGATAGGATTTTTTAATTTAGTTTAAAATAGATAGATCTAGCTTCCATCACCAGTTCCAGCTGCGCCGAAGAGCAGGAAGAGGACCGAGGACCAGACGATTTCACGGAAGGTGAAGCGGCCGTCTTCGCACTCGACCAGCCTTCGAGGGATCGCCCTGGCTGTTCCTCTCCGAGGGCCCAGAAGGACCTAAGGATTGAGGTCGCCAGACTTCGGCCTTCCTACGTGGGACTCCTGGCTGTTCCTCGCTTAAGGCCCGAAAGGACCAAGAGCTTGTAGGTCACCAGCATCTCCTCAATCGCTGCTGCGCTGCTAGACTATGTAAGTGATTGCAAGGGGACTGCCCTCTTGCAATTATAGTTAAGATAGTGTAAAAGGGGCCTGCCCCCTACTAACTATGTTTGTTCGTTAGATGTCTACAATATAGCCTTGTGGTCTAAATTTTACCAAATTGTTCAGTTTTTATTTTGAGCGCCGTATTGTGCCACGTGCCTTTTATTGTAAAGAAACCCAATGATAGATGTGGGTGAGTGTCTGCATTTGCTTTCTTCTTGAAATTAATAATTAGGCTAATCATTAGACTTACACTACGTTGGCTCTCCAGAGTTGACAGACTTCATATGTGACTTAAATTAGCCAGGTAACACTAGGTAACTCCATTCCAGTGCTTCACCACTCTCGCAAGACAATCGTAGGGCAACTGTAAGAGAGGCAAACCTGCATGGCCCCAACGGTCGATCTCCCCACACCGAACTGGCACCCGATGGAGCGGTAGCTGTCCGGAGTCATGAGCTTCCAAATAGCAATAGCAACCCACTTCTGGAGGCGGATGGTGGGTCTCATGTGGGTGTCTTGTCACCAGAGGGCAGGGATGAGCCACTCGCACAGCTCCAGGAAAGTGTCCTTCCGCATGCGGAAGTTCTGGAGCTACTGCTGGTTGTCCCACTGCTCCATGATGATCTGGTCCCACCTGTCAGAACTGGTGTCCCAGAGCCAGAAGCGGTGGTGCACGGTGTGCAGGGCAGGATGGGAGGGACTGTGGTATATGAGAAGCACCTGAAGTGGGGTGAGGAGGTGCCCTGGCATCAGTGCCATGATGGCAGCCTGCAGTAATTGTGCCAGTAGGTGCAGCAGGAGGTTTAAGAGCTGGTGAGTGCTTTGCAGCAGGTCCCACTCCATGGCAGAACTGCTGTGTCATCCGCAAGAGCAACCCACAGTGAGAAAAGTTTGCTGTCCCTCAAGGAGGAAGGCGATGGAGAAGGGTCTGAGACATGGCTGTAGAGGGGAGCCCCTTTAAGCACAAGCCTCAGATAGGCTCAGGCAGCAGCTGCTGGAAGTGACTGCTATCCTGATGCCCTGCCCAGTGTACTTTCAGAGGGCTTTAAATGCGATTCAGGCTCCAATCAGTGTGGACATACTATTTTTATATAGTTCTGCGCTATTTCAGTGGGGATTTGTTGTGTGGACATGTTATTTTGAAATAGCTATTTCGGGAGTTATTATTTCAAAATAACTTATTTTGAAATAACCTAGTAGTGGAGACATGCCTTCAGTGACTTGGGGGGGGGGGTGACATCTTGACTATTTGCGCTCTTGGTGAACAGAATGCCTCCTGTTAGGCACCATAGTTCTATACCACAGTTCCCTCTAAGCTGCGTGGCAGCACAGCCCCGCAGCTGCTTAATCAGCCCCGCCCAGTCAGGGGCTCAGGCTCTGTGCACAGAACTCCCTGACTGGGTGGAGCTGATTAAGCAGCTGTGGGGCTGTGCTGCTGCACAGCTTTGGATTAGAACAGAGCCTGCAGACATCCTGTCTGTCTCTTGACCTACACTTCAAGGCTATGATCCTCTCCCTTTATATGCATCCAGTTGCTGGGGTTTCTTGCCCCCTCTAATTACTCCCTCAGCTATAGCTCTGCTCAGTTTATTGACCATCCAGTTAGGTCTCAGTTAACCTATATTAGTGGAGATTAGAGGACAGGATGCTGAGTTAAGTTATGCTGAATTAGGATCTATCACAGGCCCATGTATGAATAGTTTATAAAGGATAATAGATATTATAAGTATGTTACAGAAATTAAATATGGATATGAGTCAAGGAGATCAGTAAACTTACTGACCTGTTGAACTTATAACAATATCAGCTGAAAATCATTATTAAAATATATTTATTTAATATATATAAATACATTTTAATATTTTAAATATCTATAATATATTAACTCTTTATATATTATTTCTAAATGTATGTTTAATATACAATTGCATCAGATTACCATCTAAATTGCTACAATGTTAATATACAATACTATTTAAGAAGAAGTTCATTTAATAATAAAAATATTAAGTGAATCAACATGTTCAATAGAATCGCTATGGATAGTAATTACATGCTCCAATAATAAGAAATTAGCAGTAGGGATATATTACCGACAACCTGACCAGGACAGTGATACTGACATTGAAATGCTGAGGGAGATTAGAGAGGCTACCAAAATAAAGAACTCTATAATAATGGGGGATTTTAATTATCCCCATATTGACTGGGTACATGTCACCTCAGGAAGAGAAGCAGAGATAAAATTTCTCAATGGCCTAAATGACTGCTTCTTGGAGCAGCTGGTGCAGGAACCCACAAGGGGAGAGGCAATTCTCGATTTAGTCCTGAGTGGAGCACAGGATCAGGTCCAGGAAATAACCGTTACAGGACCGCTTGGGAATAGTGACCATAATATAATAACATTCAACATTCCTGTGGTGGGTAGAACACCTCAGCAGTCCAGCACCCTGGCATTTAATTTCAAAAAGGGGAATTACACAAAAATGAGGAGGCTAGTTAAACAGAAATTAAAAGGCACAGTGACTAGAGCCAAATCCCTGCAAGCTGCATGGAAACTCTTTAAAGACACCATAATAGAGGCTCAACTTAAATGTATACCCCAAATTAAAAAACATAGCAAGAGACCTAAAAAAGTGTCACTGTGGCTTAACCACCATGTAAAAGAAGCAGTGAGGGACAAAAAGGCATCTTTTAAGAAGTGGAAGTCCAATCCTAGTGAGATAAATAGAAAGGAACATAAACACTGTCAAATCAAGTGTAAAAATGTAATAAGAAAAGCAAAAAAAGATTTTGAGGAACAGCTAGCCAAAAACTCAAAAAGAAATAACAAAATGTTTTTTAAGTACATTAGAAGCAGGAAGCCTGCTAAAAAACCTGTGGGTCCCCTAGACGATCGAACTATAAAAGGCGCAATCAAGGACGATAAAGCCATTGCGGAGAAACTAAATGATTTCTTTGCTTCAGTCTTCACGGCTGAGGACATTGGGGAGATTCCCAAATCTGCACCATCCTTTGTGGGTGATGAATCTGAGGAACTGTCCCGGATTGAAGTGTCATTAAAGGAGGTTTTGGAACAAATAGAAAAACTTAATGTTAACAAATCTCCGGGACTGGATGGCATTCATCCAAGGGTTCTAAAAGAACTCAAATGGGAAATTGCTGAACTATTATCTGTGGTTTGTAACCTATCCCTTAAATCGGCTTCCGTACCTAATGACTGGAAGGTAGCCAACATGACACCAATATTTAAAAAGGGCTCTAGAGGCGATCCGGGCAATTACAGACCGGTAAGTCTAACTTCAGTACCGGGCAAATTAGTCGAAACAATAGTAAAGAATAAAATTGTGAAGCATGTAGAAGAACATAATTTGTTGGACAAAAGTCAACATGGTTTCTGTAAAGGGAAATCCCATCTTACTAATCTATTAGAGTTCTTTGAAGGGCTTAACAAACATGCGGACAAAGGGGATCCAGTAGATATAGTATACTTAGATTTTCAGAAAGCCTTTGACAAGGTCCCTCACCAAAAGCTCTTGTGTAAATTACATGGCCATGGGATAAGAGGGAAGGTCCTTTCTTGGATTGAGAACTGGTTAAAAGACAGGAAACAAAGGGTAGGAATAAATGGTAAATTTTCAGAATGGAGAGGGGTAACTAGTGGTGTCCCCCAAGGGTCAGTCCTAGGACCAATCCTGTTCAACTTATTCATAAATGATCTGGAGAAAGGGGTAAGCAGTGAGGTGGTAAAATTTGCAGATGATACCAAACTGTTTAGGATAGTCAAGACAGACACAGACTGTGAGGGACTCCAAGAAGATCTCACCAAACTGAGTGATTGGGCAACAAAATGGCAAATGAAATTTAATGCAGATAAGTGCAAAGTAATGCACATCAGGAAAAATAACCCCAACTATACGTACAGTATGATGGGGGCTAATTTGGCTACAACAAATCAGGAAAGAGATCTTGGAGTTATCATGGACAGTTCTCTGAAAACTTCCACGCAGTGTGCAGCAGCAGTCAAAAAGGCAAATAGGATGCTAGGAATTATTAAGAAAGGGATAGACAATAAGACCCAGAATATCTTACTGCCCCCGTATAAAACTATGGTACGCCCACATCTTGAATACTGTGTACAGATGTGGTCTCCTCACCTCAAAAAAGATATTTTGGCCTTGGAAAGGGTTCAGAAAAGGGCAACTAAAATGATTAGGGTTTGGAACGGGTCCCATATGAGGAGAGGTTAAAGTGACTGGGACTTTTCAGTTTAGAAAAGAGGAGACTCAGGGGGGATATGATAGAGGTATATAAAATCATGAGTGGTGTGGAGAGGGCCGATAAAGAGAAGTTATTTATTAGTTCCCTAAATAGAAGAACTAGAGGACACCAAATGAAATTAATGGGTAGCAGGTTTAAAACTAATAAAAGAAAGTTCTTCTTCACACAGCGTGTAGTCAGCCTGTGGAACTCCTTGCCAGAGGAGGCTGTGAAGGCTAGGACTATAATAGAGTTTAAAGAGAAGCTAGATAATTTCATGGAGGTTAGGTCCATAAAAGGCTATTAGCCAGGGGATAAAATGGTGTTCTTGGCCTCTGTTTGTCAGAGGCTGGAGAGGGATGGCAGGAGACAAATCGCTTGATCATTGTCTTCGGTCCACCCTCTCTGGGGCACCTGGTGCTGGCCACTGTCGGCAGACAGGATACTGGGCTAGATGGACCTTTGGTCTGACCCAGTACGGCCATTCTTATGTTCTTATGTATTGGAGGGTATTTATGTGTCTTTAGCCAAAAGCAAGTTAGCCAAGATGTAAAACAGGGGCTACATTATGAGAAATTTCATTGATGCCCTTTTCAAGTGTCTGGCTCAATTTGGTGCTAGAAAAAATTCATTTCCCTGTTACCTTATGACAATTTTCCAAGAACTGAAATATTATATTTAGAAGTGACTAGAACTCTGTACAGATACAAAATTGATATCCACATCTGCATCTGCAAAAATGGTCCACGGATATCTGAATCTACATTCATGGATGTAGCTACCTGTGGATGTATGTAAAGAGGATATCTATGGATTTGCAGGGCAATCACATAAAACAGTTGTCCAAACTGTGATCTCATAGTACAGGTTGGTTGTACCTCCCTGGCCTGGTACTCTCAGGACCTGACTGGTCCTGGATGAGGGATTTTTCAGGACCAGGGGAGGTCATTTCTGCCCCCCTCCTACTGACTCCATCCCCTGCCCTGCCCCCACCATTGGACTTCCTAGCTCCCCCCCCCCCCCACAACTCACAGCTGAGCCGTGAGCTGGCTTCTGGCCCTCCCCCGCAGCCTAGATGAGCCATGCTCTGGGCTTCCTGACTTCTCCCCTGCTGCTCTGCTGGATTGCATGTTGCCCAGCGGTCCCTCCATTCTCATCACAGAGCACTGGGACTCTATGATCCTGGAACATTCAGAGCACGGATGTTGCTAGACCAGAGAGTTCCAGTTTATAGAGGTGCAACCTGTACTGGAAAGAACATAGAGCCACTGTGGTAGATTTATAGCTATAATTTAAGAACATAAGAATGGCCATACTGGGTCAGACCAAAGGTCCATCCAGGCCAGTACCCTGTCTGCCGACAGTGGCCAATGCCAGGTGCCCCAGAGGGAGTGAATCGAACAGGTAATGATCAAGCGATCTCTCTCCTGCCATCCAGCTCCACCCTCTGACAAACAGAGGCTGGGGACACCATTCCTTACCCATACTGGCTAATAGCCATTTATGGACTTAACCTCCATGAATTTATCTAGTTCTCTTTTAAACCCTGTTATAATCCTAGCCTTCACAACCTCCTCAGGCAAGGAGTTCCACAGATTGACTATGCGCTGTGTGAAGAACTTCCTTTTATTTTTTTAAACCTGCTGCCCATTAATTTCATTTGGTGGCCCCTAGTTCTTATATTATGGGAACAAGTAAATAACTTTTCCTTATTCACTTTCTCCACACCACTCATGATTTTATATTCCTCTATCATGTCCCCCCTCAGTCTCCTCTTTTCCAAGCTGAAAAGTCCCAGTCTCTTTAATCTCTTCTCATATGGGACCCGTTCCAAACCCCTAATCATTTTAGTTGCCCTTCTCTGAACCTTTTCTAATGCCAGTATATCTTTTTTGAGATGAGGAGACCATATCTATACGCAGTATTCCAGATGTGGGTGTACCATGGATTTATATAAGGGCAATAAGATATTCTCTGTCTTATTTCTTAGGAGACATTTAAATCATCTCCAAATAGCTATAGAAAAGGCAATTTAGTTTAATACCTTTGTTTTTCACTAGACCCGATTTAATACTATTTTGGATGAACAGCTAAGAGCACTATTGTGCATATACCTATCATCAAGTTTAGTGCTTACTCCTGTAAGCATTGTAGCATTGAAAACAATGGGCTTCTTTATACTGGGGAACCTCAGGTCCAGGGGCCAAATGTGGCCCCCAGCTTGGCTTGAACTGGCACCCGGAGGCTCAAGGACCTCTAGCATTGGGGAGCCTGTGCTGGCACTCCAGTCCCCTTGCTGCCCCACCATGGGGCTGGAGCACACACAATCTACTAGTCTGTGGCCCTCCTAGGCTTTGGTGTGCGAGGGGAAGGTGGAGAGTGTCTTTCTCCTTCTCAGTTGGGGGCCACATCAGTGAGGATTTTTTTTTTCTTTGCTGCTTCTCACTTGTGTGTAGTTCCTGATTGATTTTTCTGGGGATCAGTGGCCACTGACCCAAAAAAGGTTCCCCGCCTCTGGTTTATGGTATTTAGCACTATGCTCAGTTGTAAAGGCTGCTGGATTTGCCCTAAAATAGCTTCTGATTTAAATGTTAACAAACAAATGTATGATACTTCTGTGGTACATCATTGTCTAGAGCTGCTGATGCAGAAAGGTTGCTTGCAGGTGTGGTTGCTTTTCGGTGGTGGGTGAAATGATACTTCTAGGCATAGTGCAAAAGTCTGCTCTCAGTTACCCTGGTGTCAATTTAAAGCTCCTTGCAAAAACCTACATGGCTGCTACCTTATTATCCTTGAAATCCATCTTTATGACTCATCTCGCTTAGAAAAAAACCCAAAACATATTGCTAGACAGGTGGTGAGCCAATATCACCGCTATCGCTTGACTTGTTACAGCTATTAATTGTGCACACAGCCCATCTGTAACAGTATTGTTTTCCCCTTTTCCCTCCCAGTCCATTTGCTTTACTTGCTTGTTATGTCTTATCTTTTAAAACAGCAAGCTCTTTGGGGCAGAGATAGTATGAATGGGGCTCCCTGGCTAGGAACATCAGCTTTCCTTCATATAGCTTTTCACCAACATGGGTTACATTATCATGCAAAAGAATATATATATATATATATATATATATATATATATATTTCTGATACATTTCATGCAGGGCACTAACAGTTTCAACCCTGCAAAATAAAGGGAAAGTTCTTGAAACTAACTCCAGGTAAGGGCGCATAATTAATAATGAATAGCTGTATAATTATAAATGCATCCTATGTTGCAGCATACCTTAAAATCTAACTAACATTTGCCTTAAGAATCTTCGGGACACACTTTACTGTGGATAGATTAGTACGTTTGTAGCAATTTATACGTTTTGGGCTTGATCGTGCAAGGTGCTGAGTGCCCGTAGCTCAGGTTCCAGTTCATCAAAGCATTTAAATAGGTGCTGAAGTCAAGGAGATTTAAGCACACAACTCTATATCCATTTCTAAAGAGGTAGCTGAGGATACTTTTGTAGGAGTGGGCCCATTATTGTTAAAATATCATAAACTCTTGGCAGATCATTTTCTCTAAATTGTACTCAGTTTTGGCTTTGAAATGCTGATTGGTGATCAATGAGGAAATTACCTACCTTCAAGACACCAAATACTGATAACCTTGAGGATTTTTTTTTTAAATAAGAGGCATCTAAGTTCCTGAGTCAGGAAAACATTTAAGAATGTGTGTAAAGCACTATTAGCTAAATGGATATTTTCTGAATTTTTGCCTAAAAAAGGAATAACATTTTTTCTTTAGGAAATACAGTGATTAAAATAAAAGAAATCCCCTTGTTGATGGGGTGTATACACTATTGCTCTCCTTTGGAACATTTTAGATGAAAAGAAGTGTCCCAGAAGATAAAATATGGTAAAGATTTGCTGTGTACACTGCCCTTTCAAGACAAAAGCTTCAAGAAAGAGACCGTGGCAGTAGCAGATCAGTTTTCTTTGGCTAGCGGCACATATTTCTAAACCAATATGCAGTGCAGTCATGCTCTGTTGACAGTCTTAGCAAAAACATAAATAAAAGAAATTTGGATTAGCTGTCTGGAGAAGCACCAGATAGGATCTGTGAAACAACAAAAGCAATTTTACCAAGCAAGAAGTGTACTCTCAAAATAAACCATATACATTCTGAAAATCTATTCTTATATTTAAAAAGCTAGGAAAGAAAAACAGATCCAAACCTCCATGCAAAACACAAATATATTTAGAACTAAGGGTACGTCTACACTAGCCCCCTAGATCGATCTAGGGAAGCTAATGAGGGTGACCAAAATTGCAAATCAAGCCTGGGATTTAAATATCCTGCTCTTGATTTGCATGTTCCCGGCCGGTCGCCATTTTAGAAATTGACTAGCCCAAAGTAACTGCCCGCGTCAGAAATTTCAAAAGAAAGCATTTTGTCTTCAGATTTCCTGCCCTAAATGTTGCAGTCTTAAGCAGGTACAGATAAAGGTCTTGACTCTTCTTTCCTACTGGTTTTACATCAGTGAAACTCCATTGACTTCTCTTTCCTTTTCATGCATCATCACAAGTAATTAAGATTCCACAGGCCAAATGCTGCCCTCAATTACACCTGTGACTTGACTGTCTTCAAATTGTGATCCTAATGACAACGGTGAAATGCCATTGCCATCAATGGATTTGCACAAGTCAGGTGTAGAGAACAGAACTTCATACACAATTCCAACAGTGTTGCACAAATGAGGTACATAACATTCAGATCTTTCTGCAGGAGCTGAGTTGGCTCTGTAGCACTAACAGGAGTAAAAAAAAAAAAAGGTTAAACATATTGTAACCACTCAGATAAGCAGATCTGACTTTGAATGTATACAAGAAGCAGATCTGTAGCGTAAACGATGCCATTTTAATTAGGGATGCTAGTATGAGGGGTGGCAAGTGTTGGGGGAAACAAGAGACTTTGCTGGGGGGAGCTGGCTTAAAAGCTGATTCCCCCCAGCACCGTCTCTACGATGCTGCCTGCTTCACTCCTCTGCTGCCTCTATCAGGCTATGTCTAGACTGTAGGCTTCTTTTGGAAGAAGCTTTTCCAGAAGAAATCCTCCGAAAAAACTTCTTCCGAAAGAGAGCATCTACACAGCAAAAGCGCATCGAAAAAGCAATCTGCTTTTTCAAAAGATAGCGTCCACCATGAATGGACGCTATCTTGCATTTAAGCTGTGATTACTATGGACAGAGTGGCCACCAAGGCACCTGTGCTTTTTCCTCTTTCCTCTTCTTTTGAAAGAACTCCCTCTTCCCTGTCCACACATGCCTTTTTCCGAAAGAGCTCTTTCGGAAAAAGGTTTCTTCCTTGTAGAAAGAGGTATACCAGTGTTGGAAAAACCCCTCTGTTCTTTCAATTTTTTTTGGAAGAATGCGATTGAGGTGTGGACGTAAGTGACATTTTTTCAGAAAAACAGCCGTTTTTCTGAAAAAACTCTTCAGTGTAGATATACCCTCAGAGGCAGCGGGGTGGAAATAAGGGAGACTGCTCCAGCAACAACCCCTGTCTGTAGGGGTTCCAGCAGGGAGTGGCCCCCCCCACACACAGACAGGGGCGGCTGCTGCCAAACAGCCCCTGTTTGCAGTGGCTCAGGCTGGCCATGAACAGGGGCTGCTCTTGCAGTAGCCCAAGGTCACCGCCAGCTCTGGCCACCGCAAACAGGGGCTGCTGGACTCGGTGCAAGCTGGGACCAAGCAGTCTTGGCTCGCACTGGTCCAGGATGCTGAGCCTCTGCATTTTAAACGTAGTAATGCTGATAAGCATAAAAAACTATGTTGTTAAGGGGCTTATTTCTGGTGATGGGTGTAATTGTGCATTAGGGTAAGAACTTATCCCCATAGAAGTCAATGCCAAAACTCCATTGACTTCAATTGGGGCAGGTCTTTACAATGGGTGTGGGACTATATCAGGTGTTGTCAATAATTTTTGAGGGGGAGGGACAGTCCAAAGATTTTTGGTAAGTGCTCAAGGGTCGCACTTTTCTATGGAGGGAGTGCAGGGTCTGGGATGGAGGTTGGTTGCAGAAGGGAGCTGGGGTAGGGAAGTGGAGTGCAGAAGAGGTTGTGGAGTCTGAGGGTAAAGGAGGGGTTGTGACCTAGGACAGGGGATTCAAGTGCAGGGCCAGGGAAGGGATATGGTTGCAGGAGAGGATTCTGACCTAGGGGAGGGATGTAGGAGCAGGTGCAAGGTCTGGGAGGGAGTTGTGACCTGGAAGAATGGGATGAAGAGTGTTTGGGTGGTGACCTGGGGCAAGAGATTGGGGTGCAGGGTCCAGGAAGGGGTATAGGTGCAGGAGAGGATTCTGGCCTGGGGGAGGGGTGCAGGAAGGAGGGGATGGTGTGCCAAAAGCAGGCTCTGGCCAGGAGGTGCTTACCTAGGGAGCTTCCAGCCAGCAGTACTCTCAAGTAGGCTTCCTTACCTGCCAGCAGCCCCAGGCCATTCAAAGCAGCTGGCTGTTCCATGTGGCTTTCTGTGCTGAGGGGGGAGGCTTCTGGTGAGGGGGAGAAACCAGTCAATGGGAGCTGAGAAATTGTGCTGCACTGTCCCGCTCCCAGCAAAATCCCTCAGCTCCCATAGGCCAGTTTCTGGTGAATAGTTGCTGAGAGAATTTGTTGGGAGTGAGAGCAACCAGCCACAGGCTGGAACAAAAAACTTGGGGTGCCGGAACTGTCCCACAGTCTGTATTTTGCCTGCCACTGGACTACATCATGATGATGAATATTATACTACTTGCATCACAGAAAGATACATGAAAAATTGCAACAAAAAGTGATGTTTTTCTCTTTGCTTCAGAAACCTGAGCTGAAATATAAGCTTTGTTTACACTACCAAGTTTGGTCACCAAAAAAAACCCCAAAACCAAAACCAACCCCCCCCCCCCGCCTTTTGGTGACAACATAGTGAGAGCATTCACACTGCAATGTGATTTTTGTCGGGGGGAAAAACCCAGTTTTGGCAGCAAAAAACTTCTACCCTTATGAGAGATATTTTTTCTTTTCCCCTTCCTTTATTGCTGACAAAGAGCAGTCTATACTCTGCCGTTTGTTTTGTTGAGAGAACTGGCTTCTGCCAGTATCCCACAATGCTTGCCCTGATGGCTGTGCTCAGTGTTTTGATCTCTGCTGCCCTGCAGACATGTGCCCCTCCCCTTTCAAAGCTCTGGGAGTTATCTGACAGCTGAGTGAGCTGCTCCATTTGGGGAACAAACAAAGAACAAATCATTGGAATACTCCTGTTCTGCCCTGAACTAGGAACACCACGACAGGCAGACTGCTGCTACAGAGGGAGGAAGATCAGACTGCTGTGCTGCTTTGACACTCCTCAGCATGGAGAGCTTACAGAACTACTCGTGATGCCACTCCTGGCAGCTGAGAATGCTGTGTGAGAACTCAGAGAGAATCCCAAATGCAGGAATCAGCTCTGCCTTCCCGCAATACTGTGCCGTGGGATACATACTCACAGTGCATTGCTCATACTGTCATTGATGGTGCCCCCAATATGGACATGATCTGTTGACAAAGAGAGCAAGTATGAACACCCTCTGACGGTTTTTGTTTTGTCACCTTTTGGGTGTTGACATAAGCTTTGTCAACAAAAATTGGTAGTGTAAACATACCAGTAGATTTTTAGATGGAAGCCACGCCCAGTGCTGAAGCTGCAATCTTTTTCCTGGTTACAGGTACACAAATACAATTATTCTTTCACACTGCTGGCTAATTATCAGATATTTAGCCTCCTTTTTTTACTTGACTGGGTTTTGATTAATAGAGTGAGACATATCATGAAGATGTTTCCAACCAGGGACATACACCAAAGAGCCTTGTGGTTCACACACATATTTTTAAGTGACTTAATAAAGACTCTTCTTCATCTCTTTTTTTATGTTCCTTAATTCTATCCCCTGTCCATCAGTACAAAGCATAAACTACTTATAGAAGGCATGCCAGGAATGGCTTAAATTACCACAAGTGTGGCTAGACAGCATCAGAAATTGTCACAAAAACTGGAGGGCTGGTCTACACTTCCACTTAAAGTCAATGTAATGTCCGTCGCTCAAGGATGTGAAAAGAACTCTCCCTGGAGGGATGTAAGTTCCATTGACTTGAAGCAGCGCTGTGTTGGTGGGAGATGCTCTCCTGCCAACAAGGCTTCCAATTCTTGCAGAGATGGAGTAATTATGGTGATGGAAGACTGCTCTCCCTTCGGCATAGTGTGTCTTCACCAGAACCGCTACAGTTGTGCAGTGGCATTGGTACGGCTGTGCAGATGCAGCGCTGTAGTGTAGACTTGCCCTAGACTGCTGTAACACCTGCTGGCCATATGATAGGAAAGGTAAGAGTCTCACTGGTTTTTTTGATCTGAGATAGCCATTGCTCTGAGACACGTGCATATAGTATTGATTTTCATTTAACCACTCAGTGCACTTTGGGTTTATTCTGCTCTCAGCCCCACTCTGTTTAGTTTGTGCAGACAAGAAGTGGAGATATAAAGCTTTTCTAAAACATTTCCCAATGTGTGTTCTTTAGTTGTCATCACTGTACATTTTGAGCATTGTGGTGGTGTAGTCAAATGGAGAAATACAGCAATTATTTATTCCAATTAGCAATTTAAACTCATTAAATGTCTATCCTCTTCTCTGATTAAATAGATCAATGTTCAAGGCAGAGAAGGAGGGAGGAGGGAGAAAAATTGTCCTTCCTGGTCTCTGAGGATAGAACAAGAAGCAATGGGCTTAAACTGTAGCAAGGTAGGATTAGGCTGGACATTAGGAAAAAGTTCCTAACTGTCAGGGTATTTAAACACTGGAATAAATTGCATAGGGAGGTTGTGGAATCTCCATCTCTGGAGATATTTAAGAGTAGGTTAGATAAATGTCGATCAGGGATGGTCTAGACAGTATTGGGTCCTGCCATGAGGGCAGGGGACTGGACTCGATGACCTCTCGAGGTCCCTTCCAGTCCTAGTATTCTATGATTCTTTGATTCTATGAAGGCAAAGCTGGAAAAATGACATGCAATGATGCCTTATGTGCAACCTGACGATTGCCCAGTGAAATCTATACTAAGATTCTCATTGATTCAATGGGCTTTGGATCAGGCTCATGATGAAGTTATTTTATTCCACAGTGTAAGTGAAGGGTTTCTAGAATTAGAATTCCATTTTGCATAAACACACCAAAACAATTCAGAACTTTTGTTCTACTTCCCTATACAGAGAGGGAAGGTGGTATGCCAGTAGAAGGCTGGGTGGTGGGGCGCTGCAGCCATTGAGGGTCCTTTTTACATTAGGGAACAAATTAGAACTGCACCTTAAAAGCTGTAACATATGCTGAGTCGGTTGGCCCAGGATCATGAAGTTTTTCCCCCTTCACTGCATTCAAGTGGAGTGGAGAATCCAGCTGTTTATTATTAGGAAAATATCCCAAGTAGTGGGGAAAAAGAAAAGAAGAAAGCTGTATAAAATATACATCAGAAGAATGGTTTCTGGAGAAAATGTTTTTTGCATGTTCTTGTGAAGTATCATTGGGTCTATAGGGAGATACTCCCAGAAGTAACATCAAGGGATGTTTTCCCAGTGTTGCAAAAGCAAGTCCAAAAATATTTGGGGTTGCTTTCTGCAGTGTTCATGCGAAAAGGACCCAGTGGTTAGGGTGCTTTGTTTCGCTGGGCTTGAACAAAGACATTAACAGGATGTTGCATTATAAAGTAATTCTCCCCTGCCTCTAATAACCACATTTTTATATCAAAAGCTAAAAATGGGACACTTTCAGACCACTTAATTAGCCTCATTAGCACCGGTCCTACAATTGACAGATAATTTCCCAACCCCCCTCTTATAATTTCTTGGGGATGGAAGAGTCAACATGGATTTTGTAAAGGGAAATCATGCCTCTCCAATGTGCTAGAATTCTTTGAGGGAGTCAACAATCATGTGGACAAGGGGCATCCAGGGGATATACTGTACTTAGAGTTTCAAAAAGCCTATGACAAGGGGGAAGGGAGAAGACACTTACATGGACTGGTAATTGATTAACAGATAGGAAACAAAGGGTAGGAATAAATGGTCATTTTTCAGAATGGAGAGAGGTAACTATGGTATCCCCCAAGGGTTTGTACTGGGACCAATCCTATTCAACACTTTCAAAAATTATCTGGAGGAAGGGTAAACAGGTGACAAAATCTGCAGATGATACAAAACTGCTCAAGATAGTTCTATCCATGGAAGACAGCAAAGAGCTTCCAAAGGATCTCACAAAACTGGATGTCTGGGCAATAAAATGGCAGATAAAGTTCAATACTGATAAATGCAAAATAATGGATATTGGAAAACATAATCCCAACTGCATATATAAAATGATGGGTTTTAAATTAGCTGTTACCATTCAAGAGCGAGATCTTGGAGTTGTTGTGGATAGTTTTCTGAAAACATCCACTCAATATGCAGCGGCAGTCAAAAACGCAAATGGAATGTTAGGAATTGTTGCAAAAGGAATATATAATAAGACAGACAATATCTTACTGCTTCTTTAAAAATCCATGGTATGCTCATATCTTCAGTACTGTGTGCAGATGTGATTGCCTCATCTCAAAAAATATCGGAATTGGGAAAGGTTCAGAAAAGGGCAACAAACATGATTAAGCGTATGGAACAGTTTCCATAGGAGGAGAGATTAATAAGACTGGTACTTTTCAGCTTGGAAAAGAGATGACTAAGGGGGGGGGGATATGACTGTGTAGAGAAAGTAAATAAGGAAAAGTTATTTACTCCTTTCCTTAACACAAGGACTGGGGTCATCCAATGAAACAAATAGGTAGCAGGTTTAAAATAAACAAATGGAAGTATTTTTTTCACAAAATACACAGTCAGCCTATGAAGGCCAAGAGTTTAACAGGGTTCATAAAAGAACTAGATACATTCATGGAGGATCGTTCCATCAATGGCTATTAATCAGGATGGGCAGGGGAGGATGCCTCTAGCCTTTGTTTTGTCAGGGATGAGAATGGGTGATGGGATTGATCACTTGAGGATTACCGGCTCTGTTCATTCCTTCTGGGGGCACCTGGCGTTGGCCACTATCTGAAGACAAGATACTGGGCAAGGTTGTCCTTTGGTCTGATGCAGAATGGCCATTCTTATGTTCAAGCTAGCTGGTTTGTCAGAGAGGATGGGTTGAGGCTCAAGTGATGCTGATGTCTGAAGTAGTGATGCAGTGGGGATGCAACAGCTCTAGTTACAACTATTCAGCAACAGCAACTAATTGAATCATTCTGTGCTGCTAATCTTGCAGTAACTGTTGCAGTGAAGACACGACTTTAGCCTCTGCCTCAGTTCCCCCACCTGCAAAATGGGTCTAATAGTATTTCCTTATCTTGCAGAGTGTTCAGAGGACAAAATACAGACTAAGAAATAGTGAAGTGCTTGAATATTAAATAATGGAGGCCATACAAGTATAACAGATGGACACAGCATACAGAAACCCAACATGAGAAATTTGGATTTTCTCTGTGTTCATATGGATTCTCATTCAGAGCAGCTAAAAAGCTTGCTGTAGTTGCTCCATTAATCTCCAGTAAAAGAACTGGATTCAATAGATATTAGTACCCGGACAGTGCTATTGTCATTGGCTGACAGAGAAGTTGAAAGTTTATCATGCTTTCTGACCCACAAACGTCAGGTTTTTTGAAATTATCCCTTATATATTTGTTTTCTGTATACAGATAAATAAATCTTTGCTCTTTATTAGAAATTTATTATAGCCTTGTGGTAGACTGGAAAGTTTTATCCCACTACTTTGCCTTGTGTTCTGATTGAAATATCTCTTTGAGTAATGTGAGTAGGGAAGGGGAGCTGATTTTTTGGATTAAAAATCAAACACAACATTTTTCCAATAAGAAATTCCATGACACTATGAGAAATGTGATTTTCAAAGCAGCATATACTGCATGCTAATAAGTGAATACATGTAGGACAAAAATAGATGCACCTGTTTGCAACCTTTTCACAGAACGTACAGTATTTTTCACATATATATTTGGGCTGTGAATTAATTATAATTAACTCGTGATTAACTCAAAAAATTAATCACAATTTAAAAAATTAACCACAATTAATGGCACTGTTTAAAAACAAAATACCAGTTGATGTATTAAATATTTTGGATGTTTTCTCTCCATTTTCAAATATGTTAATGCATTTTAAAATGCAGAATACAAAGTGTTCAGTGACCACTTTATATTATTATTTTTTATTACAAATATTTGCACTGTAAAAATAATGAACAAAATAATTAGTATTTGTCAATTCACCTCATACATATAGTATAATGCAAGCTCTTTAGCATGAAAGCATAACTTACAAATGTAGATTTTGTTTGTTTGTTACATAACTGCACTCAAAAACAAAACAATGTAAAACTTTGGCGCCTACAAGTCTACTCAGTCCTACTTTTTGTTCAGCCGGTCACTAAGGCATGTCTACACTACAGATAAGATCAAAGCAGATAAAGTTGATTTTCTGAGGTTTGAATTAGCAGGTCTAGTAAAGACATGCCAATTCAAACTGACAGGGCACTCCCTTCGATGCCGGTAGTCCTGCTTCTAAAAGGAGTAAGGCAATACAAAGGGAGAGTGTGCTCCCTTTGACTTCCCGCAGTATGGATGGTGCCAAAATTCAAGTTAAGATACTTCGACTTAAGCTATGCAATTAACAGAGCTGAAGTTGCATATCTTAATTTGAATTTATCCTCTAGCGTAGACCAGGCCTATGACAAACAAGTTTGTTTACATTTACAGGGGATAACACCGCCTGCTTCTTATTTACACAGAAAGTGAGAACAAGTGTCCACATGGCACTTTTGTAGCTGGCGTTGCAAGGTCATTATGCCCAAGAGATGCTAAACATTTATATGTCCCTTTGTGCTGCAGCAAACATTCCATGTGTGTGCACTCATTCTGTCCTTAAATCCCATATCTATTCACGCATGTTAGGCAGTGGTGCACACAAAAGGATAGGATTGAATTTACACTTCCACCATACATGGAGCCATGTGTGCTAAGGCATCAGGTGTGGAGTAGTTCCAATGCCTTTTCAATAGGTTATAAAGTCAGAAGGGACCACTGTTCTGTTCTAATCTAACTTCTTGTGTAGCACAGGCCATTGGAACTGACTGCAGCATTGGACAATTTCCACTCTCCTGGATCCCTTCCCCTTCAATGCCTGCGGGAAGAATTTCTTCCTCCAGCTGGCCTCTTGGGAGCTCTCTAGAGCACGACACAGATTCTTGTGCTACACAATGATTCTAGGATTTTCCCTCAGCTGTTTTAAAGACACACCTGTTATAGATGTAAAAATTAAGCTCAGACAAATCCAATAGTCAGAAAGAAAGGGCCACTGTGTGATGTTATTGGATTGTGATATAGCCTTATAGATCATTGTTATAACCACTTTTTTATGTTTGCATCAAATCTTGTATAATGTGTGCCAAGTGAGAGAGAAAAGTTATGATTTGCTGGCTATGATTGTGCCATTTATGTGTGTATCATTTTGTATTTGAAATTATGAGTATTGGCCATGTATTTGCATTTCAAATGTTTGATTCTGGGAGCACCAACATGTCTGGCCAGCCTATTGTAAAGGGTCTGTTCAGGTTGAACATAACTACTTGACTGAAAATGGGCCTTAAGAGGTGCCAATCTACATCTGATGAGCTTTCCTGTGAACATCCAGACTACCATGGGAGCAAGGCTTTCTCCCCATAAAGAATTAATTATGCATAGACAGGTGACTTGTTCATGCACAAGCTACATTTTGTAGACGTACTTTTCCACAACAAGAACAATGAGATTCCATTCACATGGGGGAAGCTATATAAGGCTCTCGGAACTCCTCCATCTTGTCTTCAGTTCTGCTTCTCACCTCTGGAAGATCTTTTCCACAAATGGAAGCTCTAAGCAGAGGAGTCAACAATGTATTCAAATTGCACATGGAGTCCAGAGACTTGACTTAAGACAGCAGTTTATCCCATCACTGCTACAAGCCTGAACCAGGAACTTTGCAATTGTTATATGTATTTGATTCCTTCCTTCCTACCTACTTAAAGGATTGGAAACAGCATGCTTTTGGGGTAAGATTCTAAATTTGACCTGGGAATGTGGCTTGTCCTTTGGAATTGAAAGAACCTTTTTGTTTGATGAGACAGGTTTTCATACTTCCAGGAGTGGCCTGAGGCCAGCTGTGGCAGCTGATGCCCGAGGCGGAAGGCGCAATTGGCGCCCCCGCCTGCACGGCCATCAATGGCCGTGACGTAATCATCGGTCACCTGGGTGCTCTGTGACATCATCATCCGGTGCCCCAGGCCGGCGGTGCCCCAGGCAACCGCCGAGTCTGCCTATGCTCACGGGCCGCCCCTGCATACTTCTCATCTGTATAAGGAGTGGTACTGGTGATGACAAGAGAACTGAAGTGTCTGAGAGAATTACTTATATGACTTCTTGTTAGCCACTGTGGTGAACAGAAGTGCTCTTTGTGAAGGGTTGGGAGTGCCTTAGAGCAGAGAACTCCAAGTTTTGGGCAGTAAGTAGCCCTGTCTCTAAGCAATTCGCCTTGAATGGATGCTCTCAGCAGTGTCCCCCAGAAGCCCCTTGTTATACATTGTAAAGAAAAAGATTCTGAAACGAAGGACAGAATAAGGTCAGAAAGCAATCTGTAGGATTGCAGACTCATTTTGGCTGCTCCTTGTAACAATTTCTCAGATCGGTGAAAGAACAAATGGAGCTGATTAGAGACCCAGAAAAACCAACAAAATAAAAATATATGGCAAACTGCATTCTGACAGCTTTGTCCTTGTAAGGGGACGGTATTATTCTATGTGAACAGCCACTGACCAGACTGGAGACAATGCAATTTCTTACCAGTCATCAATCAATAATTCTAAACATGAATTTCCTCAATAAATATAGCCACCAGAGTGCATGGCCTATACTTACTCTGAGAAGCATTTGCTAGTTATAAACCAATCTATGTGGATCTTCTAAATCAATGGCATTCTATTTGTTTAAACTTTTCATTATCACTCCTTCTGTCATCATTCCCCAGGTACAGCCAAACTGATAAAACATGGCATGCATAGGTGTGTAGGACCCATAGCAGATGTTGAAAAATATACTGTGATTTTTGGGGGGGGGGGGGTCTGTCTTTTTAATTCTGACTAATATTATGGAATTAGTGTGAAATTCATGTATCACGGAATGCCTCTGTGTCTATGTAATCCCCATGGCTTATATATCGTAAAGCATGTTTTTGCTAGACCAAGGAGAAGAGGTCATCATGAAAGAACTATCAGCACCTGACTAGGTCTTACCTGGGAGAACAAAAAAGTAATTGCATTCGAGGGGAAAAGAGTTTTCTCTTCAGGAGGCTGGCTTTGGAAGTATGGGAAATTAGCAAACAAGAGGAAGAGGAAGGGGGTTAGACTCATAGGGAGAAGATGGACATACATAGGAAGTTCAGGCAAAAGAAGGGAAGGGGATGGTCTGGCCAAGGACAAAGGAAGCAAACTGACCTAGGGAAAAAGCTTCAAGTTTAGGCAGAGAAGTCAAGCAGCTGCAGGGGAAGGATCCTGGATCTTATCAATGACCCTAACCCTAGCCCACAGTGCTCTGGAGTGCTGCGGTGATTTGAGGGAGGTTATTTGTTTTTGGAGAGATCTATGTATTTCTCCTGTGAGTAACTAAAAAAAAAATGTGTTAGATTCCTATAGGTTCTGCCTGTGTTCTATACTACCCTTGCCATGTGGTCCTTTGAAGAGGTAAACCAGAAGGCTCGCACCTTGGGGTGGAGTTCTGGCAGACATATGTCTAAGATAAAAGGGAAGCCAGAGGTGTCAGCATTATGTCCAGAGTGCTGTGCTACAGGCTGTTGGAAAGGGGTGACATACAGAAGAGAATGCTTCATGAGAATGTGCCTTGAGACCCCAAGACAGTGGGGGTTAATGGGTTAATGCAGGCCTTGGGGAGGCTGTGGAGGATCCTAGCCAATGAGAGGAGGGTTTTGTGAAGCCAGACAATGAGAAGAAGGCTTGCTGGAGCAGCTAACAGGGTCAGGGAGGGCCATATAAAAAGGGAAGGGAAGAAAGAACCAAGTAGGACTGTGCCCTGAAGAGGATGCCACAAACTGGGAACCAACATGGGTCCCAGCAATGTCATGGAAGCGACCGCAAGTCAGACCACACTACAGGTAGGGGCACTGTTGGACTGCAGAGCTAACTCCCAGGATGGCCAACAAGAGGCACCGTGGTGGTGAGTCTACCCTCATTACAGACAATGACAGCACTTGGGCTGTGTTCAGACTCCCGAGGCTTAATACACCCAGGATCTAGTATCTGGGTCCCCTCACAGCAATCTGGTGAGCTGCTGACTGGGGAATCCTGACCAGATCCATCATACATATCATAAAGAAGTTTATCATCATTTAAAAACTATTGGGGCAAGGTTCTGCCAACCTTTACTTATGCTGTGTAGCTGCTTGAGTTGAGTCCTCAGTGTTTCAGTGGGACTACTTGAGGAGAAAGTTACTATGCAGTGTCAAATTTGTGCCAGTCTTTGGATACCCAAAAGTTGATTCTTCCGAGGTTCTGAGCATGCATTATTACAACTGAATTGAATAGCTCTGAAAATTAAGCCTTAGATGTTAAACTAGACATACAAAATTCAAGGCACCTAAAATCAGAGATCCTTGTATTCCTCAATTCCCTTGTCTATAAAATGGGAAAAATGTCACTTTCTAAGTCAAAATAATTTATATGAACAGAGTGTGATTTACACTGTAAGGGTAGCAGAATTCAGCCTTAATTATTGATGTGGTGCACCTTTAACCATTATCTCTGTAGAATTGAACTCAAATCCTGGCTTAGGTTGCAAAGGAAAACAAACTTGGCTGTCTCATCCCAAATCCCATTTGCACCTATAACAAAGACTTGTGATAAAGCAGCATGACCATTGGTCTATGACCAAGTGAGGGAAAAGATTGCAATAGCAGAGGAATGTAGCAAATTTCTTTGCACAACTATAAATCTAGAGTCTATGTAACCAGTACAATAAAACCCACACATATATATTACAGTCTATGTAACCAGTACAATAAAACCCACACATATATTACAAAAAGAAAACATTTCATAATATGTAACCGGTGGTGCTTTTTAACAGCAACCAAGTACCTCAGGCCCTGATGTGACTAGCAAATCATTTATAAAATACACAGTCATAACCATACCACACATAGCAATAATCACTCACTAATCCATACAATAAAATAAGTCAGCAAAAGAGAAAGTGCAGCTACACATATACTTAAAATTAAAATTAAAACTGAGACAATGATATTCAGAATAGCATGAACATGAAAAAGTAGAGCTGCTTGGGGAAAAAGGATGTACTTTTACTGAATAGTTCATTGATCTTTTTTGGGGGGGTTGTCAAAATTCAAAATTTTGATGAAAAATGTAGTAAATTCCAGATGTTAGTATTTTCAGAAAGCTATATTCAAAATATTACCTAGGCATAATTCTGATAGTTATGAGGTGTGTTTAAATGAGTGCTAAGTGGAAAAGAACCATGTCAGGACTGTTCCTTACTCTGACATTCCAAGTGGAGAGGGTGAGGGCCCGCAAGAGAACTCCAAAACCTTGCCTCTACAGGCACTGCTAACAAAAACTGCCCTCCCCCAAATCATAATACATAGATTTTAGGGAATCACTGCCACCATCAAGTGCTTTTTTATCCCTAAAAACCATGGGTGAACACTTGAAATCACCCCCAAGGTTACACCAAGTTCTTTTGTCCCAAAAGAGCTTGAAAAAAGAAAAGAGAAAAACAAGCTATAGTCTCTGGTAGTTGACCCCTCAGTCTGAGGCATGCAGATACACACAGACAGATCTGCCAGCACACAAGAATCAAATCATCACCTTAAAAAAAGTGATATTTATTACAAAACAAAAGATAAATTTGATAAAGCATACTGAGTTGGTAGGTGTTACAGAGCAACTAAGGAAAACAAATTAAAACACAGAGAAAAGTCTCTGAGCACAATGCAAGGTAGTAAATGGGGAGGGGAGGCATTGATTCACACAGAGTCATTCAAACCAAACCACAAAATAAAGAAAAATCAACCCAAATGTGAGTAAATTCACTTTTCCTCTTACTCCCAATTTTCTCTTTGTTCAACCCACTCCCATGCCCCAAATTCCTTGGAGACATAGTAGTCCTGCCTGGGTTTAAATCATTCTGTGTCTCTCAACTCCTGGTTTATTTCTTCACCACAAAGAAAGTAGGCAAGGAATCTATATTAAATTCAAATTTCAACACTCTATCTCGATTGGTTCTGCCAGCCTCTGGGCCAACACCTTTGCTAGCTACCTGAGTTTAACCCCTTAGTCAGTGGGTTCTGGTCAGCACTCCTTCTGTCTGTTACAAACCACCACTACACTCCAGGAAAGAATATGCAATACACTCAATTATTTTGCCAAAACTTCATTTCATTGGCATGTACACTATTTCTGTATTTTCGCCTAGCATCCAGTGACAGCCCAGTGCTGTTTCATGGAAAAGGAGCATATGGCAGAAGACTCCCTATGGTGTCATTAGAAACAAAAGTAGAAGCCAGTTTATTTGAAAACCTAGGGAATTTGGCAACATTTACAAGATGTTCCAGTGTTTTCCTGGATTTATGAAGCATACTGCAAGTTAAATTTACACCGTAAAACTCAATGGGCCCCAACTGAAGTGTTTTAGAGACCTTATTTTCAGCATTGCTTCAGGATTTTTACTGTTCTCTTGTTCATGGGGCATTTCCAAAATTACCGGTGTTGTGTCTACGTTACCTTTTAACTGTTGTTTTTGATACCACCTGCTTATTTGAATGTAGAATCATTCTGAGGTCATAAACATTGAATTATGTTTGGAGGGGGGAGAAGCCTGATTTTCCACACAGATAAACCAGTTTTCTGCACTAACTGAAAAGGAAATTGGGATGATCAAGTCACAGAACCTGCAGCTAATTGGAACTAGGTGATGTATATAAATTGCTGGATATTTCCTTAGCACCCATCCAGTGTCCAGAGAAAGGAACTAAGGCCTTGTCTACACAAAAAGGAAGACTGCTGCTGCTGCAATCGATCTTCCAGTGTTCAATTTAGCGAGTCTAGTTAAGACTCGCTAAATTGAACTCAGAGGGTGACCCTGCCAGTGCTCGGTACACCTCATTTTGCGAGGAGTAAGGGAAGCCAATGGGAGTGTTTGCGCCCATTAGCCTCCTGCTGTGGGGACACCATCAACCTCGGCTTAAGGTAAATTACGTGGCTGCTTGCATACTTTAAGCTGAGCTGTTGGGTCTAGTGTGGAGCTGGCCCGAGAGTCTGGAATTCTGAGTCTTATTCCCGGCTTTACCAGTGACTTGTTAAGAACTCATTTCAGCCTGCACTTTCAAGTTTTGGTGCCAGCTTTGGATCCCCAAAGATTGATTTTTCAGAGGTTCTGAGCATGCATATTTCCAAATGCATTAAATAAGCACAGGGATAGCTGTGAAAATTAAGCCTTAGATATTAAACTAGACATATAAAAGTTGAGGCACCTAAAATCAAAGATCCTTGAGTTGACCTTTAAACTCTGTATTCTTCAATTTCCTCATCTATAACATGGGGAAAATGTCATTTTCTAACTGTTAGAAAATAATTTGACATCCAAAGAGGAATATAAACATAAATTATTATTTCAAATACTCTATGGTTTTGTTCAGGTCAAAAGTACTCAGGTAATAACAATAATTTTGTTATTTATTATAGTAGTGCCTACAGACAAATCAAGAATGAAGCCGCATTGTGTCAGGCACCTATTCAACTTCTTTTATGGTATTTCTATTTTATGTTGTGTCTAAAGTCAGGAAGAAAATATTTTGTTTAGACTTAGTTTTGACTGAAGCTTTGGGTTGGTTTTCATTCAATCTGTGGGTGGCCCATCCCCAAAAGTCAGCAGGGCTGATAGCCAGGGGCCTGGTGAACCTGAGGTGTGTGTGTGTGTGTGTGTGTGTGTGGTGGGCTGTCTTCATGCTCCTGGAAGGGGTGATTGCGTGGGTGGAAGGGGCAGAGCTGGGGCAGCCAGACCACCGCATGCCTGGAACATGCTGTACTGCATCTCCCTCCCTCAAGAAGCCCTCTCAGTCACCTGAAGAGTGCTATGCAGTACTCCAGTGGCAATTTAAAAGGCACGGAGTTGCAACCACTGCCACTGATGTATAGCGGCAGCAGCCAGAGCCCCAGGCCCTTTTGAATCTCTGGGCCCAGGGGCAATTGCTTCTTTTGGCCCCCATATTATTGGGCCTGGCCAAAAGAAACAGGGAAAAATGATCTAACAAATTTTGGGAAAAGACTACAGTACTTTAAAAAAGTTCACTGGAATGTGACAGTGACCATTTAAAAAGTCAATACATATGATTGTTAAAAGACTAACACAGTTAAAATTACTTCAGTTTTGGCTGAAAGGGAGACTCTCTAGGGAGAACTCTGTCTCTGTAGGTGATTAGTTCCAAATGCACACTGCCACTCAGAATGGATTGGAATAGAAACCTGGAGCATCCCAGCATACAGAGCCGTGGGATGTGTCCCCAGCCATAGGTGGATACGTGCAGAATCGGTGAGGGCACAGTAATGAGGGTAGCACTTTGTTGTAGGAAGGCTCACCCAAGTGCTCGGACCCCGGTACCAATCATCTGAGCTCACTGCACAGTGCAGATAATGCCCTTGAAGATAGAGATTTTCCATTGAATGTTGGCTAAAAGTGGGATGAAGCTTTCAGGAAAAAAAAAAAAAGGTCTTCAGCTGCCTGGTTCCATTTTTCTTCAGGGAAACGATATTCTGTCCATTCTTTGTAAATAAACTGGATTGCATTTGAAAGAAACACTTGATTCAATCATCAGTTTCTCTTCTTATTGGAAACAACACACTGGACCCTGAGTTTTGGCTATCTGGCAGATTAAGATTTGGATAACAATAGTAATCACAGAACCATAGGCTTAGAAGGGGACTGCCAGGGTTATCTAATCTGATCCCCTGCCAAGATGCAGGATTTGTTATATCTGATAGAATAAAGTGAGGCTAGATATGGGCAGTGACGCTGAAACAATTTTTAGGGTGAGGTTGCTGAGTTACACCACCCCCTGCAACCCATTCGTGCCCTTCTGATGGCTGCCAACTCTCCCAGACCAGAATGACCGGATGCCATTTGTGGCAATGGTGTAAGGTCCATATGGTCCAGGAGAGTTAGGCAACTCTAGCTGCTCTCTGCCCCCAGGCTGGAGCCACAGGTGGGGGCAACTGCTGAGCCCTGCGCCAAGGCTAGGAGCAGAGCCCTGAGGTGGCAGCGGGACCTGTAGCAGCTGCGGAGCCTCCAGGGCTGGTGGCTTGGACTCTGAAGTCAGCAGGGCCGGTGGGCTGTGGAGTCTGTGGACGTGGGGCCAGTGGGTGAGGCTGGCAGGTGGTAGTGAAGCCATTGGCATCCCAGACACCCAGTGGAGGCCAGGACCCGAAGTTGGTGAAGACTGTGGTGAGTCAGCAGCGTGGCTGGCCTCCGGGCACAAGGAGGTTGGGTGAAAAATCCCCTGAAGCCTTACTTCCTGTGCCTATAGATATGGGCTAACGCATGGGGGAGAGGTGAATCTAGCCCATAACCAGGAAGTGGGTAAAGAGAGCCTTGGACTGGCCTTTTCTGCTATAAGCTTCACTTATTCCCAGATGGAAGAGACAGGGAATGCAAAGCACAAACTCGTTAATGCCTGAGGCTTGTCTTAAAAGAAAATGTAGTTGTGAAGGAGTTGGGAATGTCAAAGGATACTAGTCACCCCCTGCAGGCATAATGAACTGCTCAAGGGCAGTAGGATGACTGGTAAATAGACTTGCCTGTAGGATTGCTGGTAAGGTGGGTAATTTAAAGGCAGAACAGTGTGATAAACAATTTATGAGACAAAAGGTTCCTTAGAATCATGAAAACCATTAAGAAGAGTTATGAATAAATGATCTCAGCTGAAATCACAGACTTAGCACTACATGAGGCAGCTTCTAGAAAGAACTAGGAAATACAACAGATTGGATGATTTTATATGTTTATGACACACAGTGAAAGAGGGAGAGACTGGCACCTCAAGCATATGTGATGAAATCTTCAGCAGCGGGTTGCAATAGAATATAGGAATATTTCTTGAAGTGTTATGTAAACAAATGAATGTCTGTAAAATGTTAAATGCATTGATTCCAGACACTACATTGCCCAATACTATGTAATTTTATCTTTATAATTTCCAATCAAAATACACTAGTGAAACTAACTAGAAGTTTCCTTCCCAGTTTTCTTGTAGCTTTTTGGACTTTTTTTTTAAAGTAGTTGGTAGGTATGTCAACATACCAGAAATACTCTGATAATAAAATGATTCATTATAATCCGTGATGCATTTCAAATGAATGAAGTGGATATAGCATCTGTGCTTTATTAGTCACTGTGCCCACTCAAAATGCTCTACTATAACTATGAACCTCCCCTTAATTTAGCATGATCAATCTCTAATCCGGTATAACTAGTGAGAAACTTCAACCAGCCAAATGTTTGAGAAAGGTTGTAGCTGACCCCTGCCACCCTAATCTATATCAGTTACAACCAATGCCCTGAACTTAAGTCCCCCTGAGTACTAGAGAAGTTCAGATCTGGATCTGAACTTAACTCCTATTGTTTGAACTAATAAACATTATCCTGTGCTAATAGGAATTTATTACTCAACAGCTCAAGAGAACACTTGATCCTGCTGGGAAGATCACTGTCTTAAAGTTCCTTTCTTCCATTTGCTGTTGGATTTAAATGGGAAACACATATAATTATATATGGTGGATTTACTGCCCATTAATAAGTGGTAGAACAGATCACTGTGCATGTGTTAGGTTTGTAAGGGATATTAAAGGACTCACATGTCATATGTTTAACCAAATTCAAACAATTAATTAGTGATTCTCTTTTGCTTAGTGGATTTGACTTCCACATTTCTCCTTTTACCTTTTATGCAGAACGGTCCATCATACGCAGTTTTGGAACAGTCACAGGAGTAGCCATTGTATTTCTCGACACATTTACCTCCATTCTCACAGTACATTCCATAGCTAGTGCAGTGGCCTGAGCAGCCAGGTTTCACCCCCAGCGTGACCTTTGCTCTCTCTTCCAAGTCCAGAGTCACCCCATTCATTCTTAAAGAGCGAATACAACCCAGAAATCCTCTCTGGCCTCCTGCAGCACCTGAGAGAGAATGCAAAAATAATGAATCAAGAGTTAAACTGCATTATTGTTGCTGTAAACCAAATAATCTACTGAGTGGATTTCTACAGCTGAAAATACTGTTGTAACCCTAGAATTTTGTAACTAATAAGTCAGCTAGGGTATGTCTACACTGCATTCCTCTTTTGAGAGAGGAATGCAAATGCATCTGAGATTGCAAATGAAGTGCAGATTTGAATTTCTCATGCTTCATTTGCATAATCGCAGCTGGCCGCTTTTTCAAAATACACTATTTCTAAATAAAAAACGTGGTTTAGACGCAGTTATTTTGAGAAAAAACCCTTCTTTCAAAATAGTCCTTAAACCTCATTTTATAAGGAGTAAGGGTTATTTTGAAAGAAGATTTTTTTCTCGAAATAACTGTGTCTAAACAGAGTTTTTTATCTCGAAATAGGATATTTTTAAAAAGCGGCCAGCCGCGATTATGCAAACGAAGCGTGGGAAGTTCAAATCCGCGCTTCATTTTCAATTTTGCTTGGCTGCATTTGCCAATGTAGACATACCCTTAGTTATAATGTATGTTATAGCCAGGGCTTGACAACCCCAGCGAGAGCCACTCGCCAGCCCCACACTGTGCATGTGCCAGACTGGCACTGCGCATGCGCGAAGCGCCGGTGAATGGGGCTCTTGGAGCGACCAGCTGAAATCTACCCGCCACGGGTGAGTAGATTCAGCGTTTGTCGAGCCCTGGTTATAGCAGAAGGTTTGGATTAAACTTAAATACAAGATGTAGGTCTCAGACAGGCCAGGCAGCTTTGTTAACTTAGCTCCAGCTCTGTTTGATGTGAGCATGTTCTGATGTTAAAGTGAAGGGATGGAATATTGTAATGCTAGTGATGTTAATATTAGGTAAGGCCTTGTAATGGATAGAAAGAAGTTTAATGTTGAAAGACTTTGTAGCTTTGTTAAAGTGACTTGAAGTACCCCTTTGTTCCATGCTGCAATTCTGTAAATGTATTATTTGTGAGAATGAGAGAGAAAATGTTTTAGGAGCGGTAAGTGTGAAGGCCACTGCATCCTCAAATGGTCAGAGGAGGGGCTGGAGACTCAGAAGCACCAAATAATTATTAACTAAGCAAAAGCACACTAAAGATGCAAACTGGACCAAGGCAGATTGACGAACCCTGAAGTTAGTGGCAAGCTCCCCTTGATAGGGAACTGATATCAAGTTTTGCCAGAAGACAACACCCCTGAGGGGTCGTCAGCATACGGATATCAAATCACTGTGAGAACAACTTCTTCTCAATAAGCCTATGTCACAGAAAAACTGATTGTGATGCTGAGTGACTGATTAAGGCCTGACAAGGCAAAATACATAGACTTGCATGGAAGGAAAATCCTATACAAGATGGGGTGTCTTGCATGGTTCTTTGGGTTCTCATCCTGCTAACACTGTGGCGCATCAGTCTGGACTGACAAAAACCTGGCTCCTTCCTTGCACCCAACCTATCTAGCCAATAAGTTGGGCTGAGCAACAGACTGGCAACTATTCCATCAGCAGGGTGTGTGTGTGTGTGTGTGTGTGTGTGTGTATGTAAATGCATATGCTACTTTGTTATATTATCAATAAATGCGGCATATTGCCTTATCCCCCTGAAAAAGATCCCGTGTTCTTCTTTTAAGCATAACACTGTAGGTTGGGATGTCTTTTAAAAGCCTAAAATATTCATTCATTTTTCATTATGCAATCAAATTACAGGAAGTCTAAGCTTTCAGACAAATTCTCAGATGGTATAAAGAGGTATAGTTCCATTAATGGAGGAACTGCCTAGAGATATAATTTCTTCTTTTTCTTACATATTTTTAAAGATCATGTCTTGGTAATAATAGGTTTTATGCCTGAATACATTTAGGGATAGCAACATTTTCCTATAGGTTGATGATCATGATTAGTAATAATAATGACAACAGCCTCTTACATCGTATTACATTTTTCAAAGCAAAGTTTGGGAAACTGGAGGTGAGGTTTACACCCATACTTTCAATGTGCACAATCATCAGGCCACTTATTTAGTTGTTTAGATACAGATTTACATGCCTAAGTAGAACAACCAAATCTGAAAATAAGGGCCTAAGTGCCTTTTCCAAGTACACATGGCAAGTGGCTGACAGAGAGCAAGTATTAGAACCCAGTAGTTCAACCTTAAATTCGTTCAATATGCTTTTAGGAAATTCAGATTCATGGTGTTACAGGTTGAACCTCTCTTGTCCAGGATCTGGGAATGGAAGCCAGCTGGGAATCCGGCAGGAGAGGGGCCAGTAGTCAGGAGTCTGGCCAGGAGCAGGACCGGAGCTTGGCTGGCAATCTGGTGGCAGGAAGCCTTGCTTCGGCTGGGAGCTGAGCCCACTGGTTAAGGCCAGCAGAAGGGTCAGTGGGCTGGGGTAGTGTGGTGCAGTCTGGAAATGGGGGCCAGTGTCCAGAAGGACAGCCCTGCTGTTGAGAGACTGGCAGCCTCCCAGGAGAACCTGGGGGCTGGCAGCTGAGGGGCCAGCATTGACCTTCTCTGGTCTAGCTAACTTCCTCATTTGGGACTGGTCAGATTCTAAGGGTGCCAGACCAGGGAGGTCCAACCTGTTGTAGAGTTGATCATGGTTATGATTCAGAGAAAATCTAGTGCAATCCCAGATATTCAATTTTGGTAATACAGTCAAACAATGAATGAAAAATTTGTAAAGTACCACCAGGGCAGACTTTTTTGAATCTCAATGTCTACTGTCTAATCATTGTCTGAATCCTCTTGCCCTTTATTCTGATCTGCCCCATATCTGCCCACAACTGTGAAAATGTACATAGATAAAAATCTGAAAAAAAAAGATTAAAATAAACATTTTCAGTTGAAGTGATAAGAAAATAAAAATTGAATTCTGCCAACTCTATTTACATTTTGGTTTACTCAGCAACAAATTTTTATTTCAGATCATCTTTATCAGTGTTAAAGAAGAGACTGAGGTTGTGAATAATGACTGTACAACCAATGACATCTATAGCTGTTTCCATTCTACTTCCAGTATGATATTTACAAAAATACTAAAGTACTAATTTTCTTCTGTTGTTGAATGGTTCACAAAAATGTCAGGAAATGAGGTAAATAATTTTTGTTCATGTCTTTTTGCCACACATGAAGGGCACGTCTACACTAGCCCCCTAGATCGATCTAGGGAGGCTAATGAGGGCAACTGAAATTGCAAATCAAGCCCGGGATTTAAATATCCCACGCTTGATTTGCATGTTCCCAGCCAGTCACCATTTTAGAAATTGACTAGCCCGAAGTAACTGCCCACGTCTACACGCGGCAGTGAAACTGGATTCCGATTTAAAGCCCCTAAATCGGATTAGCTGGTAAACCTCATTGCAGGAGGAATACCAGCTAATTCGAGTTAGGGCTTTAAATCAGAATCCCGTTTCACTGCCGCGTGTAGACGCGGGGAGTTACTTTGGGCTAGTCAATTTCTAAAATGGCGACCGGCCGGGAACGTGCAAATCAAGTGCGGGATAGTTAAATCCTGGGCTTGATTTGCAATTTCAGTCACCCTCATTAGCCTCCCTAGATTGATCTAGGGGGCTAGTGTAGACGTACCCTTAGAGAGGTGGGAAATATTTCTTTGCACATCATATCATGTAAATCTGGTCCTACCTAATGACACCATGTCTGCCCTGTGGACCTCAATAGCTATAGAAGAATGAGCGTTGCTGGAACAGAAGCCTTTCAGTACCCAAAATGCAGTGAACACTAGCAACATTTTAAAGTGATAGGCAAAGAGTGAAATGTGTCTTTTTAGTACAATATAACCAGCTATTAAATGCACAAGCAAAAGGTGGGATGATGGTGTGTCAGATTGGAGGGTGAATACAGTAAATTAGGAAGGGGAGAACAAATCTAGACAGGACGAGGATGCTATTCATATCACAGAGATGACAGCCAAACAGTACTGCCATAAGTTTCCATCCCTGCATGCAGTTCTCTGGCCTCTTTTGGTTCCCAGTTGAATAGTTGTGTGGGAGATCCTTTGGGGAAAAAAAATCTCAACAAAGCCTGAGCCTTGAGATACAAATAAGGAAGGAGCAAAGATAACAGTGTACAAGAACAGTACTTCGTTCGTTCATTCGTTCGTTCGTTCCTTCCTTCCTTCCTTCCTTCATAGCCTGCATTACTTTTCATTCTGTCCCCTACCATCACCTAATGCTTCGGGAAAGAAGCCTAATATATTACTCAATTACTGTAACTGCCCCCATTGTGAAGTGTCTGGAATGCAGTAATGACCATTGGAGCCTATTATTTCTTCTACTACTTACCAACATATAACTGGCTATACAGTTCCAGTCGTGTGTGGCCTTCTGTTGGTGCCTTCCGGATCTCCTGTGGCAGCTGGTCCACCTGCAGACTGGCCTGCTTGACATTTCTCTCGGCAATGACTCGATGCCATTGGTCATCATTGAGTGGGTTGGGAGACCTGACAATGATCTCCACTGGGCCATTTCCAACATCGAATGAAAAGGACACTTCAGTAGCTGCTGAAATACCAGAGGGGAGAAAATCCAGCAAAGGTTTTAAGTACGAGTGTTTTTATCTTTTACACAGAAAGCTACCTTGGGACCCATTCTGTGAAATCCCTAATGCATTCAAATCCCCTGACCACAACAGATGCGGAAGGTGCTTAGCATGTCTCAGGAGTCTATTATGGAAAATTCATATGGAAATTAACAGAAATGATATAAATCTGGTTCTATAGAAAGTTAACAGGGTTCCACCAAAATTACTGTACAAGTATGAGAGCCAGTTGAAAAATGGTTATTTTTTTTCCAGAGAAAATTTTGTACATGAAAGAAAAAATCGCATTTATGTTGACATTTTCAGCAAGAAATTCAAACTTTTCATCAAAGAAAAATAGCTGCTTCTGATTTTCAGTTTTCCAAATAAAATCTAACTTTTAGAGAAAGACAGTTTCTATAAAAATGTTTAGCTGAAAGCCTGATTTTCCATAGAAAAAAGTTTTGATGGCAAATTTTCCACTACACCTAACATATGGTCTAGAAGTACATGGTAGAAGTGACCAACGGGCTGGATTTTTAAAAAAAATTCTACTAAATTCCTAGGAAGATTAAATTACATTGGACGGTTCAAAAATGTACAGACAATTTTATTATACTTTGCATGACTTTTCTATCAGGTGTTGCTCAGAAAAGCACAAAATAGACATTTATTACTAAGGAGGCAAAATAAGTAATAAAGACTATCCCCTCTGATGAGAGAAATATGTTCTCAGATTGCCTGCTATGAGTCATCTAAGGTCCATTTTGACTGGAAAATTATTATGTATAACAGCAGGAAACCTGTTCAAATAATTATCAGAAAAGGAATAGCTACTGATAATATTCACAAAGGAGCATTTAATCTAAATGTAAAAGCAACTGGGTTTTCTGTCTATTTCCTTTTTTTTAGGTATAAAAGAATCCATGGAAAGCAACTTCTGGAATATATGTCATCCTTTTGAGAGGATTCTTATGCACCATAGGTTTGGGATCTAGTACAATTATACTTCTCAATGTTGTACATAATTCACCTTCAGTCTGTCATACAAAACTTAACTCATTCAGATAGCAAAATTGCTTTTAATGGGCTAGTAAACTAGTAATGGGTGTACACATCCTAAATTCATAACTCTGGTCATCTGAAGAAGTGGGCTGTGCCCACAAAAGCTCATGATACCATCTACATGTTTTGTTAGTCTATAAAGTGCTACCGGACCATTTATTATTACCTGTCAGCCTAATAAAAGGAGATCAAATACTTTTTATGTCTAGGCCAGTACATTTTCATGATGCCTTCTGCAAGGCTGAAACAAACTGTAGCCATTTTTGTGCTTGGTGCACATCTCCAAAACGATACCATATGAATAAGCTCTTTTTTTTTTAAATAATCATGAATGCTTTTTTAAACAAAATGTGCTGCAAAAATCTTACTACATTTTGTGTTTTCCACTTTTTATGGAAAGAGATAAGTTTAGAGGGAGAATTATACAGGTATGTAGATACTGAAACATCCACCATTCTCAGCTATCTGCAATACCATTTCCTCATTTGAAGTAACCATGTCTCCTCAGCTCAACCAGTTTGTCTTTACTTCCCTGTAGCCAAGTCTTGAGCAAACAAAGATGTTTTACTCTGCTGTGGTGAAATCTTCAAGCTTCTGAGAGTGTGGATACAAGGTTAGGGCAAATTATAAAATAGAACCAAATATATATAGTCATTAGCATCCAGGAAGCATTGCAGCCTGCCTTGGAGAGGGGATGGCTTTTTCTCCACTGTGGCTGCTCAGGAAAAAAAAATGCGGCACACTGTCTCCGACTGCTTTAATTGCTTCCTGAAAGCAGTATGTCTACAAGGCTGTAAGAGTGAGAACTACTATGTAGAATGTTCATCTCATGCTCAGCCACTTGACAGCATTTTTGACATTGCCAGTGGGCACCTTTGCAAAACTCCATCTAGTATTCAGTCATTGACTCTACTTTAAAAGCCTACACGAGCACTTCTGGCTCATTTGCTCTCAATCTTCTGGGTGAAAGTAGCTGCCATTTTTTTGAAAAAAGAGATAATTGCAAATAGAAGGAGGGGGGAGGGGGAGAAAGAGAGAAAAGGGAGGAGTTTAGGAATAGATGAAGACATTGCAGTCACAACAAGCATACTTGTATAGCTCAGCTTTAATCAAGGCTGAAGATCAAGGTTTGTGCAGAAGCCTAAAAGACATCTGTTCTGAGATAATGGTATTAAAACACAAGGAAATGCATACTCATTGGAGGAAAATATTAACTGTGACTTTAAATCAAATACGTAGGAATAAAATTCTTATTAGTTAGCCTTACATTTTTAACATTTCCCCTTGTAATTTGAAAGGGAAAAGAATAAATGTCTCTCAACAATGTAGTTCTCATCACAGATTTTTGTTTCAATTTGTTGAATGTGAAAGGGAAAGAAGCACCAGAGAATATAACATTCACTGACATATCCCCAAAACAAAATTTAACACAGACATCACATAAAGCATTGGAGAGCAAATCGGTCTGTTAGATTGCAGACCTAAGAAAATAAGAAGTATAAAAACACTGGATAGACTTGCTCACCACATGTTAGTAATTCCTACAATCAACTTCTACTATTAGTTCCACAGGTAAGCACCAATATTTATCTATTTTAATACATTTCTTACTCCATATCCTGGGGTATGAGCATCCAGAAAGAATCTCTAACTAAAAGGACTGCTAGTATTGAGACTTTAACAGGGATGAGAGAACATGTTTATCCAAAGGTCCTATAGACTTAGACACCTTAAAGACTGGCAAGGAACTGATTTTTTAAAGCAAGTCTCCCTTTCACCATTCTTGAAGCTTGTCTTTGCTGAAACATTACATTCTAGACTCTTCTGTTTGATGATATTTGCTATAATGAGACATTTCCTCCCAAAAATCCCACAGTGGTTTGAGGCCAAATTCATTGAAAGTGACAGTCATGCAAACAACTATACCTGGTCAGAACAATGGTCCATCTAGCCCAGTATCCTGTGTTCTGACAGTAGCCAATGCAAGATGTTTCACAGGGAAAGACCAGAACAAGGCAATTTCTCATCATCCATCCCCTCTGATCCATCCCTAGCTTTTAGCAATTGGAGGATTAGGGTCACTTCAAGCATGGAGTTGAATCAATGAAGATCTTAGCTAATTGCTACTGATGGACCTATCATCCATTAACTTTTTAAATTCTTTTCGAACCCAGGTATACTTTTGGCCTTCTCAACCTCTCATAGTAATGCATTTCACAGGCAGACTGTATATTATGAAAAGAAATACTTCTTTCTGTTTGTTTTAAACCCACTGCCCCTTAATTTAATCAGGTAACCCTACTTCTTGTATTATGTGAAGGGGTAAACACTTCTCTAATAATTTTTCTCCACTCTGTCATATTACTTCCCCTCTTCTCCCCACCAAATCTATAGTTTGTGTTATAAAACAGGCTAGACTAGATGATCTAATGGTCTCTTCTGGCCTTAAAATCATGAATCAATGAGTCTCTTTCTTCATCAGAATACTCTGTGGTTGAGCTCTCATTTCACCACTCTTCTAGCTTGTCCCTGCTGAAAAATAGCATGATAGAGTTCTCTGCTTGATCATATTTGCTATCGTGAGGCTGCCATTAGAGGAAGACATGCTTACAAATGGCTGGTATTCACAGGACTGCCTGTCCAGAGAAATGGTTTTCACGTGTATGTCATCCTCACACTTGCTACTTACAGTTCTTCTTTTGCACTTTGTTCTTCCTAGCTCCTGTTACATTTATAAAATTTTCTTTGGTGCACACTGATGTATCAGAGTGACTGAGTCAATAGGTGTAAAATTTCCAAATGAAATGGTCATTTGAACAAGTGACTAAGTTTGTCAGTGTGGCTGTAAAAAAATTAAAACAGAATCTTTGAAAGTACTTCTAGTACTTTGAAGCTTGTGTAGACATTTACACCTGCAACAAGGCAGAGCAAAGTGAGTGTAAAATGCTTATTATTCTGATTTAGTAGCATTTAGAACACACTTTTCATGGTGTAATCAATTATGTAAGGTAAATGACAGTGGAACATCAGACCAGTGCCTTCCTAAGCATTCAGAGCTGGCTGACATTTTAGAAAAATTACATCCATCCTGGACGAATTCTGATAAAATATTGCACCTCTGCACTCAGAAATGAAATGAACTTTGCTAGGTTTAGCATTACTAAGTGATGTCACCATGAATTTAGTTTTATAAATACCAGTGAGGTCATTGGCAATATACTATTGATTACGTCATGTACTAAAATTCTTGTTGCCTAGAGAAAGCTTGAAAAAAAAAATCTTCCTGAACTAGTAAGTTTTTACAAAAGAGTTTACTGAACGGAAAAACTGTCATTAGTCTTTCTTTGAAAGTTAAAAACTTAAACATAGGTACAATTTTAATATAGTTTTTTTTTTCAGAGCTTGGAAAAGGTGATGCTATATTGTTTACAAGCCAACACACACAATTTAATTGTTTGTTTAGGAGATTTACCCCTTAATCCATCAATGATAAAAAAAAAGTTTATTTAATCCCCTTGGAAAATTCTGCAACCACATGCATCAGGCTTGGGAACTATACTTTTTATTCTGATAGCGTCTTCAGCATGCATTTTGAACTTATTTTAGTTATGAATTATGGAAGTGTCTTACAATACAACTAAGCCAATCACAGAAAGAAAAAAAAAGAACAAAAATACTGAACATCTTATAACAAAAATCTAAGCAAAAAACATAAGGAATCTTCCTATAAAGTTGCAGTCAGTCTCTAATATTTTTTGTTGATTATGCTGTCTTCTGTTTGAGTTGGACCCTCGGGGAAACTTATTTAATTTGTGGTGTGTGCAGTACATATAGCTGATTAATGTAAAATTGCAATTATATATCATGTGAGAATGGACTGAGTGTTTGATCTGTTAAGATCTGTTGC
Source organism: Pelochelys cantorii (assembly GCA_032595735.1). Taxonomy (NCBI): domain Eukaryota; kingdom Metazoa; phylum Chordata; order Testudines; family Trionychidae; genus Pelochelys; species Pelochelys cantorii. Next base: position 163,381,695 of record CM064327.1, read on the forward strand.
CCCACAGCAATGAGGAGCTGCTTTATATTTTATGAGGGCATATGCAGATTGTCACATTAATTGCTTGAAATACAAGTCTGGATACTATTAAAGTCATTTTGGTTTAATGTTTAAAAGATGCAATTAACACATTGTTCCTCTTCTGTGCCATTTTCGCTGGTTATTTCTAGAAAGGCATTCAATTATAATATGATTTCCTACAAAAGGACAAATTGACATAAGCTCCAGTCCCTCCCCCTCCCCCAGTTCATTTGAATGAAATGTGAATATTTGGATCAATCTGGATAATAAAATATCTTACAAATCCCTTCCCTCATCTGATGTTCTTCTAAGGCTATAACATGTTTATCTCACATACTGAAGAGCCTGATGACACGGACATCTGAATTTTTGTTCCTTCATTATCCCCTATATTTGATAGGAACCTTGCTGTCTTAATGGTCTTTGCTCACCTTGCTCTATCTACCTTTAGCCTCTAAAGTGTGTTCTCCTAGTCTTTAGCTCTGTTCTTAGGTTACGTCTCCACTCAGAGGATTGATGCTCTGGAAGTTGATCCTCTGGGGTTTGATTTAGCGGGTCTAGTTAAAAACCTGCTAAATCGAATGCTGAGGGCACCCCCATCAGTGCCGATACTTCTCACTGTGTTGTGAGGAGTAAGGGAAGTCAACAGGAGCATTTCACATAATTCATGTAGATGGAGTTGCATATCTTACATCAATTTTCTCTGTGAGTATAGACCTGGCCTCAGATGAGTTACTCATTGTGGTGTGCATTTGAGCACAGTGCTGGGAGGCTCAAAGCAAAGATGGTGGTGATGGCCGGAAGCACATGGCAGCAAAAGTTTGGGGAAGAGTCTGAGAAAAGGCAGGGTCATGAATTTAGTATTTAGGTAGAAAGGGCTGGGTACAGATATCTTTTGTGCAAATGGGTCACTTACTGCTATGGGATTCAAATTTGGTGCTTCATTTCTGTATGGAGGACCTAGAGGACTTGGGTCAACTGCCACTGATGTGAATGGGAGTTTTTCCAATGAGTTCAAAGAGGGAGAGAGATCTGTGAGAATGCATGGGCTACAGTTCTCTGGCCATTTCCTGAGAAACACCATCAGGTGTTCCTCACCATCAGGTTGCTATCTTATTGGGTTCAGCCAGTCTGCTGAATGCTTGGCTCGGTGTTTGGATGAGCCTGGAGCACAGATGAGAGCTAGCTGAAGTTCAGTGCAGATAAAATTGGGGTGATGTTTATAGGTTGAGGGAGGGGATGGGAAGATATGTAGAGAATTACCTCTGTCCCCTTCATTGGTGCTACCTGCTACCAGAGTTTGCAAGGAGAGGATGCTACTGGATCAAAGCAGCAGCATTCAGGAATACCTTTTCCCCTCATCTTCACTTAGCTAGGAAATTATGGCTATTTCGTTTAAATGCAAACCTTGCAGTTATGATCCAGGTTTTTTCCCAGCTCAAGAATGGATTATTGCAACATGCTCTACATGGAGTGACACATTAAGACACACCAGAAACTTAAGCTAGTGCAGAATTCAGCTGCCCATGTAAGCAGTGTATCACAGTGTGAAAACACAACATTTGTGCTGCAGGCTGTTTGTACTGGCTGCCTCTTGATTTATGAGTGGCATTTAAGCTGTTGGTTTTGATGTAAAAGTCATACGTGTTCACCTCTCTCCCTATCCCATATTATGGCAGATGTGATCAGCACTCGTGCTCCAGCTAGAATCCTCCTGCAAAAGAGAGGGGCTAAGGGCTGTACATGGGGAGCCTCAGCTTTGACCTAGCCCTCCTTGTTACTTCTAGGGGTTGTAGAGCTATTGTCTTTTGCTGGGGAGAAAGGGACTGGATAATGCAGACATTTGTGTGGAATGCAGTTTTACTGGGAACTCAGCTTTATGAAGTTTTCATTGTGGTGAACTGTATTTTTTCACTGTGTGCAACAGTAATGGGTTTAATCACACATTGATTGAGGTGGGGGACTCATGTCACTATATATATGTGAGCCTATTTTATCACTGATGAGTCAAAAGGACCCCAGACCATGGACAGACTTAACTTGGGGTGGGGAGAGGAGTCAGTGCCAGCCAAGAAATAACAAGGTAACAGATTTCCATCTCTTGCCATCTTTTGACTATCCCTCTCTGTGTCCCACCAAGGCAGTGGTCGCCAAACTTTTTAACCACAAGATCACTTTTTCAATTTAAGTGAAATGTAAGACCTACCTCAAACCCAAATACCCTTCCTCCACTTCCTTCCTGCCCCTTCTTTGAAGCCCTGCCCCTGCTCCACCCGCTTTCCGAAGCCTCACCCTGCTCACTCCATCCCCCTTCCTCCCCCATCCTCACTCACTTTCACCATGCTGGAATAGGGGGTTGGGGTGCAGGTTTTGGTCTTAGGCCAAGGGGTTTGGAGTGTGGGGGGCAAGGCCCTCTGGTCTTAGCCCAGCATGGGGGACTGGGGTACAGGACGGGTTTCAGGATACAAGCTCTGGGAAGGAGTTTGGGTGCAGGGGGACTCATGTCTGCGGCAAGAAGTTGGGTGTAGGAGGAGGTTCAGGGCTGGGACAGGAGTTCAGGAAGCAGCCTCTGGCTGGGCACCGTTTAACTCAGACAGCTTCTGGATGGTGGAGCAGTGGATTTGAGGCAGGCTTACCTCTGCCCTGGCCCTGCACCACTCCTGAAAGCAGCTGGCATGTACAGCAATGGCTCCATGGCACCATGTGCTGCCCCTCATCTACAGGCACTGAGCCCATAGGTTCTACTGGCCTCAGTTCCCCATTATTGATCAATGGGAGCTGTAGGAGTGGTGTCTGCAGACAAGGACAGCATGTGGAGACCCCCTGCTCTGCCTTTCTCAGGGGCTGCAGGGACATGCCAGCCTCTTCCAGGAGCAGCAGTTATCACAGGGATAGTTACTCCAGCCATGACAGGTTAGGCATTGTAGAACTCACTGCTCAAAGAATTAACTTTAAGAGTTAGAGAGCAATGACAATTATGAAATACACAGACAAGTCAAAAACAAAAAATAAGCCACTTTGCAAGAAATAACAGAAGTAGCAACAACCCCCGATGTATGTGCTAGGTCGGGAGATGAGAGTGAAGTACAGTGTGTGAGTGTGAGACTGACAGACACATTCAGTGTGTGAGAATGACAGAGATTTGCACTGCCAAGCTCCCTCCATCCCCTTCTCTCTGTGTGAAGATAGGGCACAGAAGTCGGGGGGAGGAGGGACACTGACATTAGAGCTCTCTGTCTTGCCCCTCCCTCACCCTGCACAGCAAGCAGGAGGCTTATAGGGGGTAGCTCCAAGGCAGAGGGCAGGAGCAGCATGCCAGTGGGTGGAGAGGCAACTGAAGAACCAGCATTCCACAGCTTCCTGGCCAAACTGATCAGGATCATTATCGGAGGCTCCAAGATCTACTGGTAGATCCCGATCTACTGGTTGGTGACCACTGCACTAAGGAATTCTGTTTCTTTAAGAAGGCTGCGGCATAAAAAGGCTGCAAATCACATTGTATTATTCATCCACCACTACTTATCCATGTGTAGTGTGAAATTTAATCCACCCAGATACACTGCATTATCGCCAATATCCTCTTTTTCCCCTTCCTGGTATACAGTTCATGCTTTCAGGCTGCCTGCATTGTATAGTGCTCAGATAAAAGCCCCTTTTATGTTTTGTAATATATGGGAAACTAATGGAATGGAGTTGCCGTGTGGAATCATTTCTTGACCCCTGCAATTACAGCTGCATTATTTTAACAATACCACTATCAGTTTGGGCCACTCCATGTCTGCCACTCTGCAAAGGTTAGAAGCTGCAGCTAGAAATAAGGAATAACCATCAGATGGTACCATTTTCTTTCTGGATATAGCTTTTTTGATTGGCTAGAGAGCCACTATATTTCCTGTGTACTGCTTCTAGTAATACACCCGGCTCTGGGTTAATCTGTGCCTTTAAAGCAAAGTTTTTAATCAGGGGTGGCCCAGAATTGCACTCCCTCCCAGAGCTTTCCTGTGTATATGTTCAGACTGCAGCATGGTTCTGTCTTCTTCCTATCCCATTGGGGAAATCTGTAACTGCTAAGGCATGCCAAGGCAGGAGTTTCAGCACTCTCCTGTACTCAGGGACTTCCTGCAATTTTGAGTGGCGACATATGTATGATGGCCAAGGGGAGACAGACTCCTTACCCATCTGAGCATGGGAACATTTAAATTCTCCATGACCTCTCCACTGTCAGAGGATAAATTTAAGCAAACAGAAATGTTCTGAGAAGGCAATAATACACAGTAGTTCAATATGGGAAAGAAGCAGAGTTTTAATGCAGTAGCTTCACTCATAACTGGAGACCGTATGTGTGGGGAATCAATATTGGGAGGGTGCGTTGTTATTGCTTAATAAAAGTCCTTTGCTTAAATACAGAGAGAAATAATTTTTAAAAAGTCCTACATAGTGACTCAGTCTTATATCGCAGTTGGAATTTAATGTTGCTTCAGGAAATGAAAATATTCAATTTAAATGAAAGTATTAAATGTTTCGCTTAGCTTGCTTGGTAAAGGCTATACCCCCCCCCCCCCAAGGCACTGTTATTTATTACAATAATTAATTATTAATCAATTATGTATGTTGTGTTAGATACTTTTGTAGAAGAGAGGCTTCTGAAAGATAGGGTTATATATTTTTATAACATATTTTTAACATGTTTAACACATACAGTAATTTTTATCCACGGACCTTAAAGTACTTTCCAAAGGGAGGTAAATAGAGGGATCTCTATTTTATGGGTAAGGAAACAGAAACACAGAGGAGGAAGTGACTAGTCTAAGGTCATAAAGAGCACATCTACACAGTGAGTTTCAGAACCAAAGAAGACAGGTTCTGGTGTATGGGGCTTGTGCTACAAGGCTAAAAAGTATCTAGCCACTGAAACAGCTTTTGTGGTGTCACACTAGCAAGTGCTTAATGGCACAGGACAGGGAAAACCCAACCAGAGGAATCAGCAATCAGACTGTATTGTTTTGGCAATGCTAGCCTCCAAGAGGCCCAGGAGTCCAAGCCTTGGACTGGCTCCTGGTGAGAAACCACAGCTTTTAATCCCCAGCCTGGACAAAGGCTCAGGGTGGGCACCCATTTAGCCTGCAGTCCAGGGTTGCTTTTCGTGTGGGCACCCAGATAAAAGGCAGTATGAGTGCCCGTATATGGAGTTTGGTTATTTGCAGTTTTAGATTGCAGAAAGTGAACTCCAGCTAAGAAAATGTTCCCTGTTTCGATAAATGGAACGGAAGTAAGAGGAATGGTGGATTCTGGGTATCGGTAATGCTGCATAGGAAAACTAAAAACAAACAAACAAACAAACAAAAACAATAGCCACTTAAAACATTTAAGAGTGTAAAAAATGAGAAGAAAGTAAAAAGCTAGCAAATTTATAAATAAAAATATTGTGTTAAACTATTTTTTTCCTTTTAATTTTTAAAATTGTATATCCAACCTGCAGCACAGATAGCTACAAAGCAAACTTTTCCCATAATGAATGCTAGCTGTGTTTTTGTAGGCATGTAAGAGCTAGTTTGGTCTCTATGTAAATAAAGTCCTTGGCCCATCAGATGAGACTGCCAGCAAAGGCTCCAATTAATGCCAAATGTGGTGGTATATGAACTCAATTTTTCTACCTAAGGATGAAGGGTTTAGTCAGCACTGATCTCATTTGAATGCAAGATTCTAGCAAAATTATATATTCCAAACCTCGTGCTTAGACTAAGCTGCTAGCCAAGTTTTTTATTCACCAGGAACCACTTTCAGCTCACATCAGTTCACATGTCATTGTAATCAAGTCCAGACATGCAGGAAACTAAGTTCACTTCTTAACATCATGAGTGGACAACAGAAGCTTGCCTTCTTTAGATTGTCCTGAGCCCAATTATTCTTTCCTTCATTAACACAGAAAACAAAATACATGTCTGGGTGCACATCTCCACAGGTGCTTTGAGGAATGAAGCAAACACTCTCAGACAGAAACCTTGTGATTAACCTAGATGCTAGATCCCAACTGAAACAAGAGGCTTTGTGCTCCAATTTGTTGACTTGATTTTATCTTTAACCAAAAAAAAAAAATCTCAAATATCAGGAAACGAAAAAAGGAAATACAGGAGAAAAGATTCAGTGTATAAAGGATATCTGGTACAAATTATTTATTATTTGTATTACTATCACTCCTATGGGCCCTAGTAATAGGCTAGGACTTGATTGTGCTATTCAGTACATTAAGTGTTTATTTTTGTAAAAATATCAGCACAGAAAAAAGCAGCTGGAATTTCAGCAGTCTACACAAATTAGATTGAAAAGAAAATAACCTGTGGTGTGCTAGTTGGTGGTATGGCTAGAAACTGTTTACCATATGCTATGTGGGCCCATCACAGACTGAATCAGAGTAAGGAAGAGTTATGCTAATATTTTCCCAACTTGTGCATCCTGAGGTGTGCTTTTTTCTGCTTTTTGATGCACTGCTGGCCTAAAATGGCCTGATGTTGGCATACTGAGCCAATGGAAGGTCACACCAGTGTCTTGGACCGGTAAAATGTTGCGAGGCCAGTTTGTGCGCATCATTTGATACATGGCTAATGAAACATTTTCCCGCTGAAGGGGTTGATTTTTTGACACACTGGCTTTTTTGGTAGGAAAACCAAATAGTAATTCAGTGAAAAAAATACAGCGAAGGTTGCACAAGTCTCCTCATCCATCTCAAAAAAGATAAAGGGATGAAAAAAAAAACCCTGTCTGCATAAACACATGAGACTCTAAAGTGTAGAGTGCAAAATTCATTGATATGGTGGGGGTCCATTTTAAGATGTCTTTGGAGAAAGAAGCTATGAAATTAATCATTATTAGAAAGATAGCATCCTAATCAGTGATATGTTAGAGGATTTAGGCCAGTGATGGGCAAACTATACTAGATAGTGGGCCATGTGAGTGGCTCTCCATCTCAGTGGGCCACAAGATTGTTGTAACCAGGACGGTCTCCCGGGATAGGGTAGTTTTGCTAACTGCGCTTGCATACCTAGAACTTGCATGGTGTGCCGACTGAACCATAGCATCATTTTGATTGATCCAGAAGGACTTCACGGCTCTCACAATCAACATTGTGTGCAATCAGCATGCACCTCACTTCACATGCCCTTGCTTTACATGCATGTCACTTCATTAATATCAGTAGGAAAAAACTATATGGATGGAAACCAGTAGAATATGGCAACCCTGGATGTAGGCAATGGTAAACAAAATGTCTCACAGACCACACATAGAGCCAGGATGGGTCGCAAGTTGTGCACCACTGATTTAGGCTGTAGGAAAGAGTATTGTCTATGCAGAAGCACACAGACTTAGGAATCAGAACTCCTGTTCTGCCACTGACTTACTGTCTGACCACTGACAAATTATTTAGGGTTCAACTGGATTGAGGGAAAGCAAAGGAGGCTTTAATGCCCTCATTGTTCCCACCTATTAACTTCCTGAGACTCATTAAGCTGTCTTTTGAAAATTTGCCCTATGTTTCTTAAACTAAAATAAGACACTCTTTCTATGCTCATTTTATTTTGCAGCATGTCATGCTGTTGTGGCCTCTTTTTTAGGTCAGAGATTTTACCAGTGTCATAACCCATGTGAGCATAAAGATTTGGTTATTTCAGGGTTTTTCAGAACTTAACATCACATGTACGCCTTCACATCTTTCAAATAATTGATTAAAATAGTCATATAGTGCTTTTTTCTCCTAGAGAATGACCATGGTATACAACACATATACATACTCTTCACATAACATAACTAAATTTGGCATATAATTTTAAAAAAGCCTTAAGATTTAGGTAATATCTGCCAGTATTTTTTTCCTCCTGCTACGACATCTCCATGATTATATTTCTAGGGGTTTCCCCTTGCTAAGGTAATTTACAAATATGAGAATCAGTTCACTTGGATTGTACCCTACATCACAAACAGCTTTTATTGGTTTACACTATGTGTGGAATGATGGAAGTTTCTTGAATCTCATTTTTTTTTGTTTTCAATAAAAACAGTGGAGGAAATATACTTACATTTCAGCTCAAGTTTGATGAAGTCTGTATTCCCCAAATTCTCAAGAAACACTCCATCAGGGGCTGATGTTTTGAAATAAAAAGAGATGTCTGCACTGGTTTCCCCTTGGAATGTGGAGAAGTGAAGGTAGGATGATGGAGTAATGAAAGATGCAGCGTTCCAGTAATTCCCTGTGGAGATGCAAGGGACAAAATTATGTCTTTCAGTGCTTCTTCTGAGTTGTCATTTACTTGTGTAATCAAAACAAGAACAGAAGCTGAGGTCCCTAATGTCAACGCATGCTACAGTGCTTTCAGTATGCAAAGAGAAATCATTCCAGTTCTACCTTGTTACATTTCTTATTTTACAGATAGTTTGGTAGATTTCAAAAGTTAGATACACAACATTGTGAGGATATTTTCAAGCTCCTACCCCAGGAGATACTTATTAAAATGTATGTATGTGTTTGTGTACATGCCCCAAATCAAGAAAACAACTAAATATATGCTTCATGTTAAGCATGTCAGGCTACGTCTAGGCTGCATTACTCTTTTGGGATACTGGATATATTCCGAAAAAGCAATTCCACGTCCAAGGAATGCGTCCGCTTTTTAAAAAAAATATTCAGAAGAACGGACGCACTATTTTGCCATCCCTGTAAACCTCGTTCTACGAGGCATAAGGGATGGCTTGAAAGAGCACTTTCTTTCACAATTTGGTGTCGTGTAGACACGCCAAATTTTGGAAGAGCCTCTTTCAAAAGTAAATCGGAAAAGATACGCAATTTGTGTACCAGAAATTGCATATCTTTTTCTGATTTAACGTTGCAGTCTAGACATAGCCTCAGTAATCCAATTTATGACATAGGACATCAGGGTGAAGGTGAATATGTATATGCAAAATGGCCATTCATATGTTTGCCTGGCCTTCATCATGTGTAAAAATCTGATTTGCACTCATGCATACATTACTGCATGTATAACTTGATTGCTTTAAATTGCATCTATCTAACTATATTTATCTTTTTCTTTTTGTTTGAATAACACAAAAATATGGAAACTGAAATTGAACATGACAGAAGGGATTCATGTATTTGATAGCCTCCATTGGTTTGGGTGAACAATATTTTCACTCTATGGGGTACCCCTACAGTCCTCTTTAACAATCAGAAAGTGCAGTATGCACTGCTCCAGAGGAGCCCTGTGTTATCGACTTGCATGACAGCACTCTACTTCGGCCATGAATAGACCATTTGAGCTATGCCTTCACTACCATTTTCTGCTTTCCCAATGAGATGCTGGGGATAGAGTCCCTCACTCCTCAGTCAGACCTTGGGGGCAGAAGATGCACTCTTTGTTAAGTCAGGCCAATGTATGGAGGACAGTTCCCCCAGCCTGGGTCCCATGGCAGGCTCATGGTGCTTCCTAAGGTGAACATCCCACCCTTCCCAAGGAAGCCCCAGACTCCCCAGCCCCAGATTGATGAGAGGTGCAGCTCGTACCAGGGTCACCCCAAAAGGAGACTGGAGCCACACTAGAGAGGGAACTTGGGGTGGATCCTGGGTGGAGCTCTACCTGGCTGTTTAGGGAGGCATGTCCTTCTCCAGCCTATGATGCCCGCCACCCATATAACTAACTGACTAAAAGACAAACTATTATATACAATTTTACATTTTCAAAAACTTCTCTCTCGCTCTCTCTCTCCACATAAAGGGAAAAAGCCAAAGCTTTGGACACTGGAGTTTCCGACCCAGATGATGTAACTGTGAGAAGGAACGAGAAGTCAGCCTGCCCTTCTCATTTATTTCCTTAGTTGGAATTGGGGGGGGGGGTATTTCTACACTGCAAAGTTAATTCGGAATAAGAGCCGTTATGCCGAATTAACTTCCATAGCGTCTACACAAGCAAACCGCTATTTTGAATTAAATTCGAAATAGCGGGGCGCTTAATTTGAGTTTGGTAAATCTCATTCTACGAGAAGTAACGCCAAATTCAAATTAGCTAATTCAGAATAAGCGCTGTATAGACGCTTATTCTGAATTATCTGGCCTTTCCCAGTTGCCCCTGGTGGCCACTCTGGGCCAAACCAGGAAAACTCTTCTGCTCCCCCGCCAGCCCTGGAGCCCTTAAAGGGGTAGATGCTTCTTCTGCTCCTTCTGGGGTGTGGAGCCACCCCCTCCCTTGCCTGACGGCCCACAGAAGATGTCCGCTCCCTTGGAGACAGGATACTGAGCTACCTGGATCATTGTTTTGACCAGCTATGGAAGTTCTTATGTCCTTAAGCTCATGTGAGGGAACTAAAATACCAGTGTGTATAAATGTAACCTCTTGCATTCAGAGTGTACAGACTGTGCCTTTTAAAGACTGGTAGGTCCATATTTTGATAACATGCAGTTAGTGGTCTTAGGGCAGTCATCCAGTTAGCTTCTCCCTTGCAATGGCATTTACTAGCACTTCTTTAGGCAACTCCTCTCTGTCTTTTCTTTATTAGCATGACTGAAATTCATTCTCTGGGACTATCAATTTCTTTTTTACATCCAGCTTCCATTGAAATAGAGATTAGCAATAGCAGAACTGTAAAAGACCTCAGTGCTTTTAGCAACAGCACTGGAGAATGAATGTTGCAATGTCAGGCAGCCTTTATGTATTACAACAGACCAACTCCTCCAGGGTCCTCATCTGCAGCAAAACAGATTTTATATCAAAATGATTATGTGAATAAAATGTAAGAATAGCCTCCTATTTCAGTGAAGATGGATTTGAGAATGGGAAACGGCACTGTGCCACAAAGTAATGGATTGAGGTTATCCATACAATTATGCTCAACAAATCAAGGTTTTTCCTTTTGTTCCTTCATTCGGGGAAAATAGGGATATACACACAAACTATGAAACATTGCCACCATTACCCACACACAATAGTACCTTACTCTAAAGGAATGTCACTGGCACCCATCAGAGAGCGAGGAGAGTCAGAGTGGCAAAACAGAGCTTCAAATGAGGTATGTGAAGTGCTAGCTGCTTTAAAGTGAGGTGGTGCTGTTCTGATTAACTGTCTTGGTATGAAACAACAAAAATGTCAAATTAAATTGTATTAAACAAGACCAACAACAACCTTGTCAATACACTAGAATACTTAATTCCCACCATCAGAAGATGAACAAATTATTGGAGGATTACAGCAGAGGCAGCCATTTAAATTTATATTACTCTCCACTGTCACCCTTTCTGCTACTCCCCCCCAAAAAAGGACTCTAGATTAGATTTTCATTTTGAAGATAAAAACAGCCCCATATCTTGAGGCCAAATAAAATAATGATTGCAAATCTAAAATAAAAATGGCCAAGAATCTCTCTCTCTCTAAAAATGAGCTCAGATTTTATAAATGGCAAAGTTAGCACAGTCGTGACATGTGTGATACTGCAAGCAATTCAGATTTTAGAGAGAATGAATGGTGGATACAAGTAAGTTTTTGTAAAACAGCTCTCTGGAAAAGTCTGGTGAAACAGTGTAACATAATGCAGTCTGATCTCTTTTCACTAAAATGGACTCCTCGTGAAGGACAAAAGTGTTCAGATTAAGAGATATGAATGGAATCAGCCTGACATTCCACCTTCATCAGCCTTACAGGATGTTCATAGGAATTTATCGTTTCAGAAACAGAAGGTCATCAGAATACGTAGATATAGATAAATAAACAACAACTATATCAGGTACAGGAGAGCTGCAGTTTTATTAGTAATTATGAGCCTCTCTGCTTTTCACACTGTTTTCCCCATGCAATGTAGATTTGTTTCTGAAAGTTCAGTGAGCACTTCCTCACTGAAGGCCTGATCCTGAGATGTGCCAACCACCCTCTGTGAGTTCCTGAGTGCCTTCAATTCCATTCACTTCTATAACAAGTTCTCCTTCAATGTGATGCCAATGGTTTTCAACTTGGATCTGGTAGGATCACCTCTACAGGTAAGAGGAGGATTCTATCTTAAGGCATATTCAGTCCCCTCTCTCTCCCTTCCTCCCTCTTTCTCTCCTTGCTAAGAATGCCAACAAGTATGCCTATTACTGCTAGTTTGAGCGGTGGTTTCTGTAAACTGGACATTTGACCCTCGGGAATTGAAAGGAGGCTGAGAGCAGCCATCTCCTTATAACAGAGAGCACTCTACAAGCCCTAGGTGGCAAGTTTTGGTCACTACAAATTAAACTTTACTTAACCCAGTAACCCAGAGATGAATGGCTCTATATCCCATTACCTTGTGTCACCTGGTACCCTAGATTCTCTGCCATCACCGATGAAGGATAAATCAACATCACTGACATTTTTACACTAAAATTAGAGTGAAGCAACATGCCTTCCTCAATTTTGGGAGACATTTTGGAAGTGGACAAGTTAACAAATGGCATAAGACATGTGGCATTGATCAGCGGCTAGAGACACCGAGGCCAGTGTTTGTTTTACTCTGTCAATTATCACGTTTGCTGAGTCAAAGGAAAAGTGCGAGCACATTTGTCAACAAAATGGTTGCATCAATGACAAGTTAACTCGATGATGCAGAAAGACTTCCAGCCCTTACAGTGTTGCTCACAAACCCATTTAGAAAATCATGCCTCCTAGTCAAACCCTGTAATCATGATGTTCCCCTTGTCATGGCTGGCAGCATCACTTTCATCCATCAAAGTGGTGAAAGGTCCTGATCCTGCATGGTTCAAAAATGACTGCATGCAATGTGCTGACGGAGCTTGAATGGTGCATGTGAGCTGGTGATCTTTCACATACTTCTGCAAATACCTGAACTTGCAAACATCAGCCTGATCATCTCCATGCTCTGACCAGCATGGTGAGTGAGACTCCCTATTGTGATGCAGTCCTTGTGGACTTTAAGCATAGGAAACAGCTGTTTTCCAAAAGCTTACTGAAGAATAACAGGCTCAGATTCTCTGCTACCTTGCGCCTGTTGTCCTTTACAGCTGTGCAAAGTGACTGTAAAATGCTACCATGCTGATCTGAAATGTTGCACTCCCATTCTGCACTGGACACAGATGAAAGGTAAGGGGGGAATTAGGACAATCACATCAAAAGGAAACAGTCATAATGGGCCAGATCCTCAGCGGTACTGAATTTATACTCAATATAGCTGAAATGAAGTGTCGGGAAAGAGAGCTCTAAGTCCCTTTCCTCTTCTCATATGGTTGGCTAGCAGACAAAATAGCCCTCAGCATAGCTAAGAACAGCCACACAAACCAAAGCACTGGCTGAGGATCAAGTAGAACACCATGTGACATCACCCCCTCCTGCCCTTTCTCTCTGCGCGTACAAGCTTTTTATGGGCAGGAAATGGGGATCAGTGGTATTCAGCTCTACGTCACACAAGAATTGTTCTCTGCTAGAACAATTCTTGGCTGCCTTTTCAGGGCCACTTTCCTGCTGTTTTGTGTTGCCTCAAAGTATCTAGAAACCAAGTCCACTGATGGGGAGGGAGGGGAAAAGGGGGCAGTTGCCCTGGGGTCTGGCAATTCAAAGGGGCTTTGAGCTCTGGTAGCCATCACTGCTGAAGTAGCAGAATTGGTGGCCAAAGCCCTAGGCACTTTAAATTGTTGCCAGAATACTGGGCCTTGTATTCCAGGTAGTGCTAATGGATGGGGGGCAGAGGGCTCCACCTCTTCTGCCTTTAGTCCCACCCCTTCCAGGAGCATGGAGTTGCCCTTCCCACCTTGCCCAGGGGCCCACAGAGGCTGTCAGCTCTGTTGCTGGAGACAGGGCCAAAGATATGGCCAAATTCTCTCTTACACACTAGGCATCATCAGGCACTGAAAATACTTAAAAAACAACAATGAATCCTGCAGCACCCTAGAGACTAACACAAAATGTAGATGGTATCATGAGCTCTCATGGGCACAACCCACTTCTTCAGATGCATGGAGTTAAGGGGTCCAGGGTGCAAAATAAATAGCAGAGAAAGAAGGGAGATGGGGAGGGAAAGAGAAGGAAAAAATGGGAAAAAATGGTCAATTAGAGTGTCCATGCTAAATGAAGCCAATAGAGTGGGTTCTAAGTACTCTTAAGTACCTGGTGCTTGGCTTTTTATGTCATTAGGATGTGAAATGTAGTGGGTAATCCAGTTAAGGTCTTTGTTTAAACCTCCATAGCAGGTATCAAACTCTGTCTCAAAGGTGCCCTTTGTGTTACTCTGGCCCTTTTACCCAGTGTACTGGATCTCATCCCAGAGCTCCAGCACTAATGCCTCTCTTCGCTAAAATCCAAAAATTCTGGCTCTTTGCAACTGCCTGTAAGGAAGTACCCTTTTCACTCTCACATTCAGGACAGTAGACAAAAGAAAAAGGGCATGGAACATCGAGACAAGACACGCTATCCATAGAGATGAGGAACAATGGTTGAGCGTTGAATTCCACAAAAGATTTTCTTTGTTTTCAGTTTTTGGGGGTTTTTTTGTGAGGGAGAGCCAGGGTGGTGCTTTTTGTTGTTTAAGATTAAAATGACTTCTTACAAGGCTTGGGCCTGCTCCCATTGAAGTCAGTGGGAATTCTGCCACTGCCGGCGAGTATCATAGAATCCACAGTGGATCTTCTTTAGACTAAAGCCTAGAATGTGGGTTGCTTTTTGCGGTCTGTATTGTGGTGTTGTGTCAACAGCCACATTTTCATGGGATGAGTATGGAGTGTTTGCATTGCAGCCAGATACAGGCAAGGGCGGAATTTCGGGAGGGTGGAGGAGCAGCAGCCATACACTCTGGGACGCAGCTTGCTTTTCATCCCATTCCCCAGGTATTCCGAAATAGCTACCCTGTTCCACAAGGGTTAAGGCATGTGCTGAAACAGTGCATTATTTTGAAATTTGGCGCTGTGTAGATGTGCCAAATTTTGAAATAATCTATTTTGAACTACAACTGAAATAAGATATGCAATTTGCATAGCGCAAATTGCATATTTTATTTGGAGTGTAGGGTGCTGTGTAGACACACCTTAAGGGAGTGAGGGGAAAGTGCTTCCATTCCGTACATGCCTCTCACACTTGGCTGGTGATGGGAGTAACATTAGTTTGAACCAAGGGGTTTGGTTTGAACTAACGTGTTCCAGCGCGCACTTTCACTTTCGAAACAGCTGTTGATCGGAGTAACATGCCGGCGAGATCATGCTTATGAAGCATGGGATATTTAAATCCCCGCTTCATTGACTATTTTGAATGCTTACATTTGGATCCCTAGTTCGAACTGTGTAGACATACCCTTAGTGTCTGAGGAACGGGATGAAAAGCAAGCTATCTCCCAGAGCACAGAGCTGCTGCCCCCCTACCCTCTCAAAATTCCACCCTTGGGCAAGGTTCACTCTGAGCATGACAGTCCCAGTTCTGCTTGGAATGTGCTTAATTCAGTGAACGTGAACAGGAAACTATCAACAAAAAATAAATTAACAATTAAATCACAAGACAGAGTGAGTTTAATTCTCCCTTCCATTCTCATGATGAGCTTCAACTCTGAACAAGAAATTATAGTAATCTATTTTGAAGGTATTATTGAAACAAAGAAGTCATGTCATTGGCTACTTAACTGCATTGTTTTAATGCAGTTTCACCCATTTACACTAACTCTGAATTTGGCCTGATGTCTTTCATATTACTGTTATCATAAAGATATCTCACCTAAGGGTGGGCAAAAGGCTTAGGAGAAAAATAGGAATCAATCAAAACTTTTTGAGAGTCAAAAAATGTTGACAAAGGCAGTGCTGGCAATCTAAAGAACCTAAAAATCATTAGTCTATCTTAAAAATGGGTGGCTGCGTCTAGACTGGCATGATTTTGCGCAAATACTTTTAACAGAAAAGTTTTTCCGTTAAAAGTATTTGTGCAAAGGCGTGTCTAGATTGGCACGGAGTTATCGTTGTAACGATGCGCTTTTGCGCAAAAGCGCGTCTACATTGGCGGCGCGCTTTTGCGCAAAAGCAGAAGCCCGGAACCATTTTGAAGAGGGCAAAAGGGCACCAGCCCTTTCCGGGGGTGGGGGGCTGGAGCTCCGTTCAGATACGTGCTTAAAGGGGTCTTGCCGGACAGCCGTTTGTCTCCTCCTCCGTGCGGTAGGACCTCTGGCAGGGACTGACAGCCATAGCAGGTTTGGTGGTTGCCCTCTGCCTTTTGGAAACCACTGCCTTTTGCCCCCTACTGCTTTTTCCTGGTTTTGGTTTCTTGTGCCTTGCTTTGTCTGCCATGGAACCAGGGGTGGCCATGTGCCTGCTCTGGCCCCTGTTGGCCATTTTCGAGTGCCTGCAGCTGGTGCTCCAGGCTGGTGCCCTCGTGTTCCAGGACCAGGAGGCGCAGATCGCCTGGGACTCCCTCACCAGGGAGGCCATGGAGTCCCTGTGGCATCCCCACCCCACCGTGGAGAGGCCACTCTGGAGACTGGACACCAGTACAGACTGGTGGGACTGGCTGGTCCTTGGGCAATGGGACAACCAGCAATGGCTCCAGAATTTCCGCATGCGAAAGTGGACGTTCCTGGAGCTGTGTGCCTGGCTCACCCCCGCGCTCCAGAGAGCCACCACCCAGCTGCGTGTGCCCATCCCCGTGAAGAAGAGGGTCGCCATCGCACTATGGAAGCTGGCCACCCCGGACAGCTACTGATTGGTGGCACACCAATTCGGGGTGGGAAGATCCACTGTCGGTGTGATCGTCATGGAGGTAATCCCAGGGGGAGTGGGGTGGGGGGAGGGTGCTGCACTCCATGCCCAGGGGCAGCCAAGACTCCAGGCTGGGTCACCCAGGGGTTTGGGCCGTCCCTCCCTTGCACAGGCCTGCTGGTGGTGGGGGGGGGAAGCCGTAGGGCGAGGGGGCCCTGGTGTGTGTGTGCGTGTGAGTGTGTGCGTGCGTGAGGACAGAGGGAATCATGGGGGGGGGGGCCCAAGGGAGTGCACACTCACCCCTGCCTTATGTGATGTGTTCCCTTGTGTTTCTCTGCACCCTTCTGCAGGTCGTCCACGCCATCAATGATGTCCTGCTACCGAGAGTGATCCACCTGCGCAACGTGGACGCTACGCTGGCCGGCTTCACTGCCCTCGGGTTCCCCAACTGCGGGGGAGCCCTGGATGCTACCCACATCCCCGTCCGGGCCCCGGAGCATCGAGCAGCCCATTTCACGAACAGGAAGGGGTACTGCTCTATTGTTCTCCAGGCCCTCGTGGACCACCGGGGCCGCTTCTTGGATGTGTATGCGGGCTGGTCCGGCAGGGCACACGACGCCCACATCCTCTGCAACTCCGGACTGTTTCGCAGGCTGGATGCGGGCACCTACTTCCCCCGGCGGGAGTTGACTGTTGGGGATGTGCCTATGCCCATCTGTGTCATCGGGGACGCAGCCTACCCCCTGCTAATGCGGCCCTACACGGGGCGGCCAGACCAGAACCGGGCCCGGTTCAACGACCACCTCAACCGGGTCCGAAATCAGGTGCAGCTCGCCTTCGGCCGCTTAAAAGCCCGCTTCCGTTGTTTGCTCACCCGTCTCGAGATGGGTGAGCGGAATGCAACGGAGGTACTGGCCGCATGCTGCATGCTCCACAACATTGTGGAGTGGAGTGGGGAGGCCTTCCTCCCCGCATGGATGGCAGCCAAGGCACAGACGTTTGAACAGCCCCACACAGCTGCCATCCGCCAGGCGCACCAGGATGGGGTGCGCATCAGAGAGGCCCTGACAGACATGTTCGCACAAGCCCCATAGTAGGGCCGCCTCAGTCTCCCCATATGACTCCCTCCCATCCCCTCGCCTTTCCCCTCCCGTCCCCTTACCTCCCCCCATTGTAAAGCGTCGGTTCCAAGCACATTGGCCATCATCGTAAATGTTCGTCGGGTGCGTCGGACATAGCTAGAGTTTTTCTTTTTAGTTTAGGCTAGGGTTTAGGCCACCATCGCCTGTCCGAGCAGTCCGGAAGAACAGGAGGAGGATTCGTGGTTCGTGCGGAAGGCTCGAGTCAGTGTACCCGATTCCAGTCGTCTTGGAGGGCTCTCCTGGCTGTTCCTCTCCCGAGGCCCGGAAGGACCAAAGGATTGAGGTTGCCAGCTTCGCCGTCGTCTTCCATCGAGGGATCTCCTGGCTGTTCCTCTCCCGAGGCCCGGAAGGACCAAAGGATTGAGGTTGCCAGCTTCGCCGTCGTCTTCCATCGAGGGATCTCCTGGCTGTTCCTCTCCCGAGGCCCGGAAGGACCAAAGGATTGAGGTTGACAGCAACACTACAATCATCCCCTGCATCTAGACTATGTACATATTCTTTTGTGTGCGTCTTTTAACCTTTCTTGCTAGTTTGTTATCTATGTTAATATAGTTGTGGTTTAAATTTTACTTAAAAGTGTCAGTATTTATTTATGCGCCACAAACCAATGACCACTTAAAGGAACGACCAGTGATAGATACAGAAATTGGTGTCCACATTTTGTAATCCTCTTAAATTTAGTTGGCTAATTGGCATCTCAAATCATTTATTACAGTTACCTCGAGTAACACAATAACCAACACAGTTTTGTTTTCAACTGAAAAATGTCTGTTTTTATTTACAAGGGGGAGGGGGAGGCGGAGGAGACCTTCAACTGGGAGGGGGAGGAGCTACTCCTGGGAGGGGTGGCCCCTGTGAGCGCTCCTGCAGGGGCGGACCTGGACATGCGGGGCAGGCCGCATCGGGGCAGGCTGCACGGGTAGGTGGGCAGGAGGGGCTATTGCAGGGGCGGCAGGAGGGGGCATTGCAGGGGCAGGAGGGGGCATGGGCAGTGCTAGGGGAGGGGTGGCGGGGGCATGGGATAAGGCCATGCCATACTGAATGGCATGGGCTATGTGGGCAGTGAGGGTGGCGATGGAGTCAGCCATCCGCGTGCACTGGGCCTGGAAGGCGGCCCAGGCCTCCTGATGCCACTGCAGGTCCCCCTCGACACGTTGGCGAATCGATGCCTCGATGCGCTCAACGGCCTGCACATGTCGGTGAAGGAGCTGGTCCCGGTGGCGGAGCCTGTGCCTGCGTGGTTGGGCAGCTGGGGGTGCCGCTCCTGCTGAACTGGAGGGTCCCCAGCTTGTGCTTGGTCCCGCTGCAGGGAAGAGAAGAAAGGATGGGTCAGTCAGGCAGGCTGGCCACTGTCCCCACACCTCATGCCCTCCACCCCTGAGCCCAGGCGACACTGCAGTAGTGTGGCTTGGGCCCACTTGGTTTCCTCCCTGCCCCCCGTGTTGTATGTTTGCAAGGAAGAACGCCCCTGGAGTAGGGTCCTCCTCCATGTATTGTAACCACCGGTCTGTGTCCTGGCACCGGGAAGGGCGGGAGGGCGCTTGTGTTGCGTTAACCTGTGGAACTCCCTGCCGGTGGAGGCTGTGAGGCTTTGGGCTAATCACTGGTGTTTGACAGGGAGTGAGATGCATCCCCACACAATGCCTGGGAGCACATCTGGCAGAGGTGGTCTGGGCTCTCAGATCCCCATTGCGTGGGATATCTCCTGGATGGAATCAGGAGAGTGACTGCGGGTGGGGGTGTCCCATCCTTGCAGCGAAACTCAGGCGGCCCTAGGGGCAGCCCGAGCGCTTCCCCCCCTTCTCCCTCCCACTATCCCTCACACACGTAGCCCAGGGACACGTGTGGCCGCAGTGGGGACTTCCCTCGGGGAGCCAGCCAAGGCACCTGGAGCAGGTGAGGGGCTCAGTGGGGGCCATGTTCACAGGGCTGTGACGCTGTGGTTTTCCCAGGAGCAGCTGGCTGTGCCTCACAGCCAGGCATGGGACAGTGTGCCGTTCTGCGTGCTGCACCCTTGCGGAGGTGCGGGCTCTGGCCTGAGTCCCTGGGGCCCTGCCTGGTTCCAGCCGGCATCCACCCTTCACCCTGGTCCTGCCGGATGTGTGTGAGCAGCACGGTCCCAGGCGTGCCCTGGAGCTGCTTGCTGCGGCCACGTGCCGCTCGGTCACCAGGCTGCACGTGGTTGCACGTGCTGCTTGCTGCCTAATGCTGCACAGCATGCAGCTCACGTGGCCTGAGTGACATGCTCTCCCCATCTCCCCTCCGGGTGCCTGGCTCCCACCCCTCCCCCCGCCCTTGTGAGTGCAAAGTGCAACACTCACCGGTGGATCCTTCCCCGGCCTCGGAGGATGCGCGGGAGACGTCAGGGCTCCTGGAGGGGGCCTGCTGGGTGGCAGTGCTGGCCTTATCCTCCGACGCACTGCTGTCTCCTTCCCCCACCTTGGTGGTCCTGGTGACGGGGGGGCGCACGCTGCTGTTGACGGGGACCTCCGGGGCTTGCGGGGCTGGCTGGCCCAGGATGGCATGGAGCCGGTCGTAGTGGGGGCAGGTGTCGGCTCCTACCTCCTGGCCCTCGCTGGCCTGCACGTAGCCCAGGCACAGCTCCTTCACCTTAGCCCGGACTTGCTCGAGGGTCTGGGCTGGATGTCCTTGCTGAGCGAGCGCCTGGGCCATGCCGGTGAAGATCTCGGCATTGCGGCGCCGGGAGTGGGTGTCATGGAGGTCCTCCTCCTCCTGCCACAGGTGCAGCAGGCTATCCAGCTCCCCTGAGGACCAGGATGGGGCCCATCTTTTTCGGCCCCTGGGAGCCTCCTGCACTGGGGGTGCGGGTGGCTGATTGGCCGGAGCTGCCATCCTGCTGCGGGGTGGCTGCTGAGCACGGCAGGCCTCTGCCTAGAGGTCCATGCTGGTATCCTGCCGCGTGAGCTCAGCAGCCCTGCGTCTGCTTTAAGCAGCTCGGTTGCCAGGAAGTCCGGGGCTCCTTCGGGGTCTCCCAGTGTCCAAACCACTTTTTTCCGTGTAGCCTGCTTTTGCGCAAAAGTCTTAGCTAGCTGTCTACACTGGCCCTTTTGCGCAAAAGCTTTTGCGCAAAAGGACTTTTGCCCGAACGGGAGCGTCAAAGTATTTGCGCAAGAAGCACTGATTTCTTACATTAGAACGTCAGTGCTCTTGTGCAAATTCAAGCGGCCAGTGTAGACAGCTGGCTAGTTTTTGCACAAAAAGTGGCCAGTCTGGACACAGCCAGTGTGTTTAAAAATAAATTTGAAGTTCTTTTTTTTGGGGGGGGGGGGGCACTTGTGCACCATACATCTACAAGTTTTTCTCTCCAAATATAATGGCTAGAAACTTACTTAAAAAAAATCTAATCTGAGAGTGTCACCTAGTCTTACGTTTGTAAGAACTAGGGCAGTAAGAAGCATGCCTAATTTCACTCAGCTTGTGATAAAATCACAAGACTTGGCAAGAAAACAAAGGCCTGTCAATCCTGAGAGCACATTTTCTGAAAAGTCCTTTAGAATTTTTGGAAGATTAAATCAATCGGGGTTTACAGAAATTTAATAAGGATCTATGGCATGTTCTCTAAAATAACCTGTAATAAAAGCAATAAAAAATGGAAGCAGGCGTGAACTAGAGGTCTCCAAACAAACAATACACAAAATTGGTTTCCTTTCTGTTATCTTACTTTTCAAAAGTTTAGAAATTATTGTACCAAGTGATCATCCTGAAATTCAGTACAGTAAAGAAATGTTTCAAATGAAATATAAAGACAAAGAGAGGAACGAAAAAGCAGTATTTCAGACTGTTTACGATGTGCCACACAGATTTGGGAAAGCAAGGAAAATTCACAGATAAGAAGATTAAATTTCCAGAATAACTTGTGAAGACTTTTACTTTAAAAGGAAGGAAGGTCTGTGCTTAAGTTATTGGGTAGAGAATTTAAGAGATCTCAATTCAATTGCTGGCATTGCCACTGTCTTAATGAACAGCCTTGGGCAAATTACTTATCTCTCAGTGCCTCTGTTTCCCAGAGCTGCAAAACAGGGAAAATATACCTTTTCTCTCAGCCTTTGTCAGTGCTGTCTATTTGGATCCACATCCTGCAATTCATTGTAACCACATGCAGTGAATTATAACATTGTAATGTTAGCCTGCAAGCTAATTGGGGCAGGGACTTTCTTCTTGCATTTGTACTATGCCTAGCAAGATAAGGCCTTGAACTCAAATGGTGTGCTGAGTATGCTAATAAATTAATGCATATGCAGAGGAAGGATCACAGTGCTTGGAAGTACGGTCAGACATCTTGCAGACTTTGAGAAAACACTGTCAGCATACAATGCAGTGATCAGCAGTACAGTTATCACTAGTAGCTATGTTATGAGTAGGTGCCCCCAAGAATTAATGGCTGCTTAGCAATCACTGGCAGTCAGCTTTCTCCTACCCCTCCAGTGCCTCCCACCCACCAGTAGCTCCACGGATCAACTCCTGCATCTCCCAGCCTCTGATCAGCTGTTCCATAATGTGCAGGAGGTGCTGGGGAGAGTGGGAAAAGAAGGGACAGAGAGCTCTTGGGGGAGGGTATAGAACTGAATGGAAGTGGGGCTTTGAGGGAAGATACAAAGTGGGGTTGAGTACACCCAGGGAAAGGAGGAAGCCTGCGCCTTTGGTAAATGCTAAAATAAAAATCCTTTGTTTAAAACAGTGAGGCCTGCATAATACAAATGATAATAATTTTCCATCACTATATCTTCTAATACTTTTCCTAAGCACACTTTTTCTTGAGTGAATGTGTTAAATATTTTTTGGGCCGTTTCAAAATGTGCGTGTAGTGGTGTCAACACAGCTAGCTATTGGAAGAACAGATGTATGAAGATCTTACACTTAAAACGCTAAAATGAAAAACATCTAGCTACCTGCTAAGAACCAAATGTTTCTTCTTAGTGCTTTCTAACCCTGCAGGAGTGTAATTATCTCATGATGACCAAGATGCCTGTGTTGTCACATTGCTTGAATATGACATTTATTTCCACTTTAGGTACAAATAAATTGAACAACAACACACTTTGATCACTGGAGACTACTAGTGAATTTCACTTGGCGACTGCTGTGACATTCACTTCATTCGATTGTTTCTGATCTTACACAATCCAAAGCAGAGGGTTCTGTAAAGCTCTTTTTATTATAAGAACAGAAAACTTTATCATGACAGCCAAACTTTTTAAAGGAGAGCATCACAGTCATTCTTGTACTCAGTGATGCTATGCCAGACATTCCTGCTGATCATTAGGCCAAACGTCCTACTGTCAAGTGAACATAAACTGTAGCAAGCTTTAAGAATCATTTGTAATAAAAATGTTAAGATGTGTAACTAAGGCTATTTCTACACTACAAGCCTCTTCCGCAAGAGGAAATGCAAATAGAGTGCTCATTTGCATATGTCGTGCTCTCATTTGCATTTCCTCCTCGGATCCCTTTTGTGCAAGAGGTTTTTGCACAAAAAAGTGCTGTGTAGACGGCTCCTTTTTGCACAAAAACCCCCTTTTGCACAAGAGCCATTCTTCTTCATTTTTTAGTGGAAAATGTAGTTTATTGATAGTGGGAAGATCAGTGGCTTAACATTTAGCCTAATATCCTGTTTGTCTGACCCCGTGTTTTAATTGCAAGATGTAGTAATCATATTAGAATGGAAAGTTTGAATATTGCAATATGTACCAATTGTAAGGGAAGTTGTAAATGATAAAGAGCTGACCTAAGTAGCCTGGTTTGGGAACGTGATCTTGGAACTGCTTGAGTCATCAGCTGCAAGCTCTGATTTCCACAAAGAGCAGGGATCACTCAACCATGGTTCCACAATCAACCATGACTACTTCCATCTCACTATTTCCTTGTTACTGGCTAACCAATTATAAAATATGTATATCTACAGATTTATATATAAAGATTACAGAATTCAGACTACACAAAAGAATAGTGGTTGGTTTCATGTTACATTTGGTCTAAATAAGAGACACAGATTGGCAAAGATACAAAAAGCGTGGGCTGCTTGTCGGTGGAGGGAGGTTTTGATCTGTGGAATCCTTCTTCCACTGCCAGAGGGAGGATTTTCTGACATTGCAGTTTGCAGTTTCATTCACCAGGGAAAGCTGGACTTTGTGAATGGAAGATATTATTAGTGAGATAAATAGACACTTGCCTGCTTTGTGTGTAGGAACACAGGACTGGAAGGAATTTCCTACGGTCATTGAGTCCTGTCCTCAGCTATCATAGGCAACCCTTTCATGTGGTCCCCTTCATAAATTTAACAAGCTCCAGCTTAAAAGTTGTTAGTTTGTTTCTCCAAACTACTTCTGCTAAGAGGCTGTTCCAGAACCTCACTCCTCTGTTGGCCAGACATTTTCTTTTAATTTCCAGCCTGAATGTATTCATGGGCAGCATATCCATTTATTCTTGTGCCAATATTATACTTTAGATTAAATAGATCGTCTTCCTTCCTGCTGATTAGTCCCCTGATGTATTCATAGACAGCAATCATAAACTAATCATATTTGACTGAGCTGGTATCATAAAGGACTATACAAAGTCTTGGGTGAAACCTTGATCTCATGGAAGTTGGCAAGAGATTTTCCACTGATTTCAGTAATATGACTCTGGGCTTGTTGGAAGGGAATATATATTTTTACGAGAGTCCACTGTTATCCTATAGAAATTATTTGGGCAGGAAAACCCCTGTTGGATAGGAGGAAATTTAAGGCTCTAAGATAGGGGTGGGCAATAATTTTTGCCCGGGGGCCACTTCAAAATTTTTTGAAGTAGTCCCGGGCCACCCCAGAAGGGGCAGGGCCTAAATGGAAAGGAGTGGGGCTACCCCACCCCCAGACCATGATTGGTCTGAGGGTAGGGGAGCCCCTTTACCCCCCTTCCCACTAGGCACCCATGCCCTGGAAGTAGGGTTGCCACATGTCCGGTTTTGAACCGGACAGTCCAGTATTTGAGCTTTCTGTTCAGGAAACAAATTGAGAAAATATAAATGAGAAAATAGAAATGTCCGTTATTTTCTAAATAAGATGTAATGTAGATTGTGATGTAATGTCAAGTGTGTCCGGTATTTCTGTTGAAACCATCTGTCAACCCTACCTGGAAGAGGC
This sequence comes from Pelochelys cantorii, assembly GCA_032595735.1. NCBI lineage: Eukaryota > Metazoa > Chordata > Testudines > Trionychidae > Pelochelys > Pelochelys cantorii. The sequence goes on from CM064327.1 coordinate 163,406,675, forward strand.
TTGGCACGCTCCCCCACTCTCTTCCCACCCTGCGAGGAGCATGTGGCACTGTGAAGGGCTGCGGGCTCCTCACAGGGCTGGGGAAGGGCGAAGGAAGCTTCACGCCGCTTCTCCTGATTGGCCTGGAGGCGGGGGAGCAGCAAGGCCTCCACAGGTCGGATCCACCTGCTTGGCAGGCTGGATCCGGCCCGTGGAGGCCCTTTTACCCACCCCTGCTCTAAGAGCAAATTCATTGGCTAAAACATACTTTGGCACCTTAAGGCTGAGCTTTACATTCAGATTTAGTCTTCAGGTTGACTACTCTATAAGTAAAGGAAAACGAAGCTTACTTACCTGTAAATGGAGTTCTCGGAGATGACTCCGCATTTTTACATTATTGAGCCAATCAGTGCATTATCCATAAGTGGGAATATACAGAGTCAAAGAATCATACAATCTTGACTTCCCTTCCTCAGTCAATCAGGGTATGTCTACACATCAAAGTTAATTCGAAATAACAGCCGTTATTTTGAATTAACTTTACTAGCGTCCACACAGTCAAACCACTATTTCGAAATAAATTTGAAATAGTGGTGGACTTATTTTGAATTTGGTAAACCTCATTCTATGAGGAATAACATCAAATTTGAAATAGCTAATTTGAAATAAGTGCTGTGTAGACACTTATTTCGAATTAGGGGGCCTCCAGCCTTCCCAGGGTGCCCTGGTGGCCACTCCAGCCTCAACCAAGAACACTCCTCACCCTCCTCCCCTCCCCGGAGCCCTTAAAGGGGTTGACTCTGGCCACAATGCCTGTGCCAGCTCTAAGCCTGCCGGCCCATAGCCAGCAGTCACTGCCCCTGACCCAGTGGCCCCAAAACATGAGCCAGCAAGACACTGGGAGCCAGCCCTCCACTGCTCCCTAGGAGCAGTCTGCCAGCTCCCAGAAGCCTGCCAGGGCCCAGAGAAGGTGGGCACCTTCCTTGTCCAGGGTGGAGATCAGGGTGGACCTTACTCAGGTTTGGAGGGGATGCCCCCAACGTCCATGATCTCTGCACTAGATGGAGGAACACAGCCGTCTATGGCAGGATAGCTGTCAGCCTGGCCACCAAAGGCCACATGTGAACCCAGGAGCAAGTTCGTATGAAAATCAAGTTGGTCCGGTGAGACCCCCAACCCTGAGCCCTGAGCTTCCCCTCCCCCTTCTTCCCCTTGCTTCCCCCTTCCAGCTCCCTCCTCCCAGGTTTCCCCCTCCCCCACTCCCACCCTCTTTCCTCCACTCTCCCGCCTCCTTTCTCCAGTCTCAGCAGAGTTTCAACCCCCCTCCCCAGTTTTGTTAAATAAAGAGAGTTTGTGTTTATGAATATACGTGTATTTTATTTGACATCAGGAAGAGGGTCGGGGGGAGTGGCAGTAAGTGGAAGGACGTGAGGGAGGAATGAGGCACAAGCCCCCAGTGGGGCAGACCAGTGAGGCTCTTAGTGCTCCTCAGGGTGGAAGCTCTCCCGCAGGGCCTCCTGGATACTGACAGCCCCCCGATGGACCTCCCAGATGGCAGCCAGCAGAAAGTGCAGCCAGGCTCGCAGCAACGCATTCATGAGAAGCACCAGAGTGTCCGGGGCAGCTCTGGCTCCATGTTGCAGAGTGCTGTGGTGTCCTGAGTGAGGGCAATCAGAGCATGCAGAGACACAAATGCTTTGCTGCCCCTCATCGAGGTAGGCAAGCAAGCAGGGAAACCTGAGAACTGGTTGCCCGGGGTGGGGTCCCTTTAAGCACAACCCTCAGATGGCCTCAGGCAGCAGCCACACAAATAAACTCCTGACCTGATGCCCTGCCGGACCTGGTTCCGGCCAGCCTTAAATGTGACTCAGCATCCACTCAGTGTGGATGCTCTATTTCGAAATAGCAAAACGCTATTTCGAAATGCATTTTGTGTGTAGATGTGTTATTTCGAAATAAGCTATTTCGAACTAACTATTTCGAAATAGCTTATTTCGAAATAACGCTGTAGTGTAGACATACCCTCAGCACTGCCTCTTAGCTGCCTGCAGTCAGTATCTGCAGTCCCACTTGGGTTGCCAACCCTTACAGTTTCATTGGGAATCTCCTAGAATTGGGCTCTATCTCTCACGCAGGCAACTGCACCCCATCTGGAAGATTTTCTGTTGCTAAAATGCTGGTGGTGCAGAGGGACTAAGGCAGGCTCCCTGCCTGCCCTGGCTCTGTGCTGCTCTTGGAAAATGCCTGCACATCCTGGAGGCTCCTGAGGGCAAGGGGAGGGCAGGCAAGCTCCTCATGCTGCTCCTGCACTGAGCACCAACTCACAGTTCCCATTGCCCAGAATAGGGAACTGTGCCTAATGGAAGCTGCAGGGGTGGCGCCTGCAGGGAAGGGCAGTGTGCAGAGCCACATGTCCCCTCCCCAAGGGCTACAGGGATGTGCCAGCTACTTCTGAAACTGGTGCAGGGTGCCTCCCTCAGCCCTGTTGTGCTGCTGACTGAGAGCCACTTGAGCCCACACCCCTCCCACCATCCTGCACTCCAACAGCCTCCCCACCCTGAGCCCCCTCACACGCCCAAACTCTCTCCCAGAGCCTGCGACCCACCATGCACCCAACTCCTCTGTCCAAGTCCAGTGGAAGTGAGTGAGGGTGGGGGAGAGTGAGTAACAGAAGGAGGGGGGGAATGGAATGAGTGGGCTGGGCCTCAGGAAAGGGGTAGGGCAAGGGGATTGGGGTTTGTGTGATGAGACGATAGGCAGCCCTAACCCCCCTAACACAATTTGTTTCAGGCCTACCCAATAGATCAGTGATTTTCAATCTTTTTATATTTTCTGACCTCCCTCCCCAAATTGGGGTGCAGACCCCTTTGGAAATCTCATATACAGCCTGCAGACTCCCAGAAGTCAGGAGCTGAAGATGAGCAATCTGGGCTCCTGTATTAGACTCTTGATTGTGCCACTGAATTGCTATGTGACTTTGATAGGGTGACCCAACATCCCGTTTTAAAAGGACAGTCCTGTATTTAAATCCTCCTGCAGGTGTCCTGACTTTTTCTTAAAAATAAGCAAATTGTCGCATATTTTCTGTCTCTTCACAAAAGTACTAGTGTGTCCTGATACTGGCTGAATCTCTTCTTACCAGACACTCCTTCCTGTGTGAACACTAAAGCCTTAAAGATAAGAAGGTAAATAAAAAGAATTCAACTATACCTTATGTCTTTTAACAGAGACAACTTGATGTCCATTTGAACATGTGCACAACTGATTGCCTTTGAACTTGCTTGAATATGAGTAATTTTACCAGGCGTCTTGTATTCAGCATAGGGATATATGGTCACCCTAGATTTTAATAAATCTGAATCTTTCTGTATCTCTGGTTGATTTCTCTGGGGCTACCATCAGACTGCATCCCTCTGTTGGCAGAGGGATGCAAATAAAGCACTTTGAAAGTGCAAATGAGCCCGGGATTTAAATATCCCAGGCTTCATTTGCATACTCATGTTCTGGTGCTGTGCTGATCACGAGACATTTCGAAAGTGAAAGTGCTGTGTAGCCACGGTTTTGCTGACAGTGGGGAGCTTTTTCAAAAAATGAGGAGTACAGGATCTATCGAAAAAGCTCCCTGCTGTCGGCAGAACCGCGGCTACACTGCACTTTCACTTTCAAAATGGCGCGTGATCGGCACAGCGCCGGAATGTGAGTATGCAAATGAAGCCCGGGATATTTAAATCCTGGGCTCATTTGCACTTTCAAAGTGCTTTATTTGCATCCCTCTGCCAACAGAGGGATGCAGTCTGGGGCTGTGTCTAGACTGGCAAGTTTTTCCGCAAAAGCAGCTGCTTTTGCGGAAAAACTTGCCAGCTGTCTAGACTGGACACTTGAATTTGCGCAAGAACACTGACGATCTAATTTATGATCGTCAGTGTTCTTGCGCAAATACTATGACGCTCCCGTTTGGGCAAAAGCCCTCTTGCGCAAATGCTTTTGCACAAGAGGGCCAGTGTTGACAACCCAGAATTGTTTTGCACAAAAAAGCCCCGATGGCTAACATGGCGATCGGGGCTTTCTTGCGCAAAAGCGCGTCTAGATTGGCACGGATGCTTTTCCGCAAAAAGTGCTTTTGCGGAAAAGCGTCCACGCCAATCTAGACGCTTTTTTCCGCAAATGCTTTTAACGGAAAAACTTTTCTGTTAAAAGCATTTGTGGAAAATCATGCCAGTCTAGACGTAGCCTGGAGGTAGCCTGAGAGATTATCAAACAGAAGTCAAATGCTGAACCTTTTGAGTTTCAAGCATCACTAACTAAAAATCTGGGGATCAGTTTACCTTGCCTGCTGTTGCAGTCTGTAGATGATCATATATTTTCTGATTTAAACATATTTTTCTTCATTGTTAGGTGTTTCGTTTAAAAATAAAATAAATGAATGAAGCAGTGCTCATTGTGATCAGCAAGAAAAAGAGGAGGAAAATGACCTCCTCTTGCTGTCCCATTATATAGCCTTAGTGCAACAAAATTTCTCAATATATAAATTGTTTTTCAGCAAGTCAGGGTCATCTCATATTTTTCTTGCAATAGTGCAGTCACTCACTATAGTACCTCCTCAAAGGCAGCACTCTGCCAAAAGCTAGTAATATACTATTACATGACAATGAAGAAAAAAGAGAGAGAGAGAGAGCAGAGTCATGCCAACGAAAGCACCAATTAATGACAGACTTGAGTTTGCTTTTCTAAGTAATGGGAAGGTAGAGGGCGAGGAGAGACGGGTTTCCAGCTCTGCTGATCTCATCTTGCCCTGTCTGATTTAATTACTGGACTTTCAGTAGAACAGATGAACCATCAAAATAGCCTCCCTTTTACCCCCCATTTGTTAAGCAAAGTGAACTAAATGCCAGGAGAGGCAGGAGGATTACATCAAGGTAAATGCACTCCACAGATAACAGGCCACAGGTCCTATTTGAGATCAGTGATGAATTTAGCTTCCAAAGGCAAGCTAAGGAAAGAAATCTGATAAAGAGCACAGACCACCCACTTGCAAGAAACACTTCCAGAATTCTGTTTATTGCTATAGGCAGTTCTGTCCTTACTAAATTATCAAGAGAAGTATCTAAGTTTAAAGAGAGAAAGCTTATTGTCAGATGAATTATTTCCTGTCAACACTTAACAAGTGGCTAATAATCATTTGATTCCGGTGACATTTTATTTATTATGATTAATAATAATATTGCTAATCAAAATGAATCCTCTTGGGTAATTACATTAATACATTAATTAACACAAAAGGAACTGCACTGTTAAAGGCCCGCACATGCAAAACCAATGGCATGTGAGTTCAAGCTGCTTAGCATGTCCCCAAGTGCTATGTAGTACCTCAAAATATTGGACCCCACTGGTTCAGTACTATTTAAATGTCCTCTTACTACAGAATGGCATTAGTTACTCCCCTTTCAGGGAAAAGACAGTTTCTTGGCACAAAATCAGCAGCATGTTCAGTTTATTTTTATTTATTGCCTTCAACGCCAACATTTGCTGTTCAAATCAACCGAGGGAGCAAACACTGTTAGCTTCCAGTACATGGAGTCAACAGAGTAGTGTATGTGGGTTAAGAATGATTATTCAGCAAGGTCATTTGTTTTTCTGCTGCCAGAAGCAGGATGCTGATAAGCCAACAACTAGTCCCTTTTCTTATACATTTCTAGCTTTGCATTTTTATCTCATCCCCAAGGGTGAAAGTAACTTAAATTTCTTGTAGGTATTGTCCTATAACAACCTGCCACCTCTTGGGGTGTCAGGTGTATTCTTAGGAGGCTTTGTTTCACTTACTTTCTATTGTAAATTGTGTATCTGACAGGACAGACTGATTTAATAGGGGTGGGGGAGAGGTTGTCCCAATCTCTGTTTATACACTGAATATAAAACTGCTTCTCTTCAGCAAGGGGATCCGTCTTTATCGTCTATTAGAGTGAGACCCAGGCAGTACAGTTATCTCACATCACACCAGAAGTGAACATATTCCACCTGACAAGAAGTAAAAACTGAAACCCGAAGAAGATTTGTAATGTAAAATATCATGAATGTAAAAGTATATGTCATTAAAGCAATAACTCTGATTTTCTGTTATTAATACAGTTTCCTTCCCACTGGAGTGTGTGTGGAGGCTCAGGGCAGGGGGCTGATGAAGTAGAAGGAAAGGGGTAGGGGGTGGGAGGCTTAGGGCAGGAGGTTGGGTATGTGGGGAGGCTCAGGGCAAGGGTGGGGGTGCAGGAGGCTCAGGGCAGGAGGTTGGGTTTGTGTGTGAGGGGCTCAGGGCAGGGAGACAGAGATGTGTGTGCGGGGGAGGTGCAAAAGTCAGGGGTGGGGGTGGCTATAATTAATATTCCATATTTGGGGTAATTTAACTAAGGAATCCCCTAGATACAGCTCTTAGGGGGAAAAACCAAACCTTTTCTTAAAGATCACGTGGGGAGGGGGGGCGGCACTGGGGCTCAATAATCATACCTAGCTACAAGGGAGCAGTGGGCTATCGGTGGGGGGGGGGCAGCAGTGTGAGACACCTCCTGTCAATAGGTCCCCAGCCCTTAAATAGCTCCTTAATGGCTATTTAAATAGCTCCCTGCCAACTTTTTCAATAGCCCTCCTCGGCCAGCTCTTTAAATAGCTCCCTGGTGAGTCTTGCTGGAGTGGCGCACCAGGGGGCACCCCCTTCCTTTCACCTCTGCTCATTCCTACCATTTTAGATGTGAAACTATGAATTTTAAAGAAGAGTCTTGCTTTTCCCCTTCCTTGCACAGGCATACACACACTTAAAGAATCAAGCATGTTCTCCAGTCAGCTGATTATTTATCCCTGGGACTACTGAAAACTGATCAGCAGACTTTGTTGTCACAAAAGCAAGATGCTTTTTCAAAAATAAACAATAGAGGGAGGGTCTCGGCAGCTATACTTTAGAGCAGAGCCAAAGCCTATCTTTAATGAGATGAACTAGTATTTCACTGCATGGCAGATGTTACTTTTGATTTAAAATGTGCAGGGCCAGATTCTACAATTAACTAGAGAGGTGTAGATCATAAGTTACTCTACTGAAATCAATGGTTTTCCTTTGCTTTTACTCTTCATATGTTCTTAAAATGTCACTGCTGTAAAGCAGTAACTAGCCAGAGTCCATCTAAGGGAATGTCTACACTACTTGCCAGATTGGAGGGAAGCAATCAATCCAACGGGGGTTGATTTATTGCATCTAGTATAGACATTATATATCAACCACCGAGAGCTCTCCCCTCCAACTCCAGTACGCCATCAGAATGAGAAGCATAGGCAGAGTACATGGGAGACTGTCTGCCTTTGAATCACTGCAATACGTAAATCTAAGTACTTCAGTGACCTTATTCGCATAGCTAAAGCTACCTTATTCACACAGCTGAAGTTGCATGATTTTATCTATGGCCCGCGGTAGTGTAGAGCAGACCTAAGCCCTCTCTGATGTTACCACCAATGAAGAAGCAACCCTCTGGTACAGGCTGGACCTCCCTTGTCCGGCACCCTCAGGACCCAACTGGTCCCAGATGAGGGAATTTGCCGGACCGGGGAGGTCATTTTTGGACCCCTGCCACCAGCTCCCTGGCTGCTGGCCTCTCAGCTGGCTCTGCACCCTCCTGCTGGCCCCGCTGCCCTGCCGATCCACTGGGCAGCCTGGCGCTGGGGCTCCCTGAGCAGCCACTCACCGTGTGCCAGGGCTCCAGCACCACTGGGCAGCCACATGCCAGGTCTTCCAACTTTGCTGGGCAGCCCCCGCTGCCACGCGCTGGGCGACTCCTGCTGTCAGCTCCCTGCGGGCAGCCCACTGCCCTGCCGGGCCCACAGGGATCCTTACTGCTGGCCCTCCACTGGGACTCTGTGGACCATGAATGTTGCCGGACCAGAGAATCCCAGTTAAGAGAGTTTCAACCTGTACTTAAAGGTCTGAAAAATCTTTGTGCAGACAAAACTGTAAAATGATTTTTTTTCCTTTGAGAAACATGCACAGGCTGCAAGGAAGAACTGAATTCTGGACTTCTTATGTTAAAATATGAGCCTCTACCCCTGGAGTGAAAGGACTAAGATTCTAACCCTGAAAACACTCATATACTTAAATTTACTACTGTGAGTAGTCCAATTGAATAGCTGTAGCAGAACTCCCTGTCAATAAAAAGGATTTACTCCCTTTCATACAAATTTTAATATCATGCAAAATATAAAAATCAAAATGATTGAAACTGCATCAGGAAAAGTCAGGTCTTGTCGCTGACAGTAAGGAAAGCTTTAGTCATTAACACAAATCTCATGTTATTTTTGCTAGAAGGTGGCTTAATCATAGAACCTATGCACAAAAGAATCTAGTCTAATCTCTGTGAATACAAGGCTTTTCCTAATTCTCTGGTCTGAGTGCCAGTAAACAGCACACTGTCTACTGCTCTTAGGCCATCAGCACAGCTAAAACAGGTACACAAGGAGAAAGCTGCTTTTACCTTTCTGCTTGTGTGACTGTGTGAGTGTGATTGAGAGAAGAGATTGGGTACCCTTCCAAAATCTTTGCTGTGCTGAATATAAGCACACTGGTCCTGATTCAGCAAGGTTCTTAGGCACAAGAACAGTCACACTGAAGTCAATAGTACTATTCACATGCAAAGTACCTTGCTGAGTTGGGGAAGCCTCTCTTTGTTATAAGATGTAGTGGCTGTGCTGTCTTCCTCACCACTGGACACTACTGAATTTGACACTCTTGAGCAGTACATGTCAGTTACCATAGAGACAGTCAGCAAGAAAATGAGAGAGAAAGAGAAATAAGCTCAGCAGTGGCTGGTCTAGGTCAATGAGAAAAAAACAGCAGTGAACTCCAGGTTTTGCAGGAGTATTGTAGAGTGTCTGCTCAAAAAACCAGTAGAAGCTTTTACCACTCTCTCTAACTGCTTCTGTTTCCTTCCTTCTCCTCATTATCTTAGCAATAAGGAGTAGCAAGCTCCACCAGATTTTTTCTTCACTCCCCCAGTGCTATTTACATTTCTTTCTGAATTGCTTATTGTTGCATTGCATCCCTGCATCACAACAATCACAGAATGAAGATCTGAGAGACCATGCAAATGGGGTTTCGTGTATACCCCACTTCTTAGCTCTCCCATGGTTGTCTGTATCTTCACCGGATTCTCCACACCCCTGGGAGGATGCAGGGACACAACAGGGCTTACCCTGCAGTTTATCTTTGTAGCCACCAAGGCTGCTGGGATGTCATGTTATAGGCAATTTGGCACTGCTCTCAGTGACCTGACTTGTGCTGGATCTCAGCTAGGAATGATCAGTAATTACTAAGGAATTGGGGATGACTGTTGCCACTAGTAGAGATGTGTCAGATGTGTGTGTTGGGTATGACAGTAATCAGGCAGAGACGCAAAGAAGTTACTGTCCTAAAGGCACAGGGATGGTCCTTTAGACTGAAATGTGAAAGGACAAACTAATAAGTCAGTTTGAAATAAAAAAGAAACAGACTTGGGAGACATTATGGCCAGCATGTTATCAGAGCAAGGATTCAGCTGCCCGAAACCCTGCAGAAAGTTATGAAATTGTGAAGAGCTAATTTAGGCCCCCGATTCTGCAACATCTAATCCTGCAAGCTATTAAGCACTGAGAGCCCCAACTGATTCGAGTGGGAATTGGTGATGATCACCTCGCAAGAGCTAATGGGTACCCTGCATGACTGCGTCTTCAGCATGCACCTTGTTGTTTGTGTCACATAATATTCACCACAACTAGGTCAAATTCATATCCATGATTTTACTGCCTACAGTCACGTGGGAAAGCATAAGGAGAGTGAAATTTCAGACTAGTTCTAATTTGAAAAAGATTAAAAAATATTAGTTGCTACCTGCAATACTTCTGAAGTAGACTGCAGGCAAAGCTTAGTAGTTAGCCCTCCATTTTTTTTGAAGTAAATAATCCATTTTTGTTTAGCACTGATTACAACTCTAATGAAATCAAAATCTAAATTGAATGCGCATTAACCAATTTTAATGTATAGTATTACCCAATACAAACAGCTAGAAGATCCAACTAGACTCCCCCCATTACTCAGAGGTTTATCACAGGACTGAAATTTATTGGCTAAATGATAGTGTTGAGTAACATATGATACCATAAAACAAATAATGGATTTATAACTTAATAAAAGGTAATCATCAAGGTGTTAAACATCAAGGCTGGCTTGTTTTGCAAACCATCTTTAATAGCAGACCCAACTGGTATACCTTAAATGGAATCCAGCCAAATAAATGACCTTGTTTCTAAACTTAGTAAGACAAATGCTGAACAAGGCTATGTGGTTTTTATAGCAAGGCTTCCTCAACTTGTTTATATTATGGATCACATATTAACAGAGAGCTAAGATTTTACAGATCAACACATCTCGTGGGTGACTTTATAACATCTCTGTAGCAAGCAACACAATTATTTGCATAGGAAATAAATAGTAGGAAACTATTTAATGAATTTCAAGCTTCAGTTAACAACCTAGGTGAAGTCAACACTATGTGACCAGCCAGCTAGTAGGTGGCCCATTTCTGGAACTACTTATTTAGTAATAATTTTGAACAACTGCCTCTGTCATTGGTACATGCCCCATTTTCTCTTGTCAGACTTAAGCTTGAACCCATTCTTACTACAGTCAGTTGCAACATATTCATTGACTTCAATTAGAGCAGAAACTGGCTCTACAATATAGTGTTATTTTACTGCAACATATCCCCCCTCCCAAAGAATAATGTATTGTTTTCATGGGATCTAGAAATGGTCTCAATTATTTTTGGGCTGTTCCGACTCCCAGCTTGATATATGGCAGTGAAAGAGGGGATCCTGACATGTTCTTTTCATTGTTTTCTCCAAATGCTGAAAGTCAATGATGAGGAAAACAAATCAAGAGAGCTTTTCAAAGGACTTTTATCATGTGAGCAAAGTGCCCTCTGGAAATGAACTCTGTAATGATGTCAAGGTATGTTTATTTATAGTCGTCAAATTTCTACCTTGGTATATGATCCCAGGACTCAAAAGCCCTGTCTTTGCAATATTCTCATTTCTTTGCTCTGAAACCATTGATAAAGCTGATCCATTCTAATTTCTGAAATAAGTCCACCAGATGGCAGCAGGGTTCAAGATTTGACCCAAAGAGCCTGAACAACAAGAAAGGAGTTTTCCCCTTGTATCTAAGGGAGAGCTGGCAATTGTTTAGATTCTCAGATCAATTATTTCTAATTTTGACTGAATAGCGTAAGAATGGCTAACACTGATTCCACTGATTAGACAGATTTTCATATTGTGTATATAATTTGAGGTGCACTTGTTTCAAACATTTTGTATACAGTGCAACACTGGTTCCAGGAAAATCTTAGAGATCCAAAGTTTGGGGAGCTGCGCAGTGCTCTTGTTCTCTGAAGTTGGAGGGCAGAGGGGAGTCAGCAGATGTCTGAAAAAAAAAGCATAGTCCTGAATTTTCCCTTACTGTCTGGGGTTCCTGAATTCAGAGCACAACCTGCCCTGTACTGTTCGCCAACCTTTGCGTATTCTTCGGTTTGTTCTTTTGCAACATAGCTAGAGCTCTGTATAAATTACAATTTCACGGAGGGGATGAAAATCATGAAAATCCTCCCAACTTGTGATCTTTTAAGTATGACCTTAGATACCATGATCTTTCAAATATTGCTTTGACTTACTGCTCTGTGTGCATGCAGAGGAATTTAGCATTGTGTTCATGCAGAGCAAGAGTCTGTTAAGCACATCTTTATGGATAGACTGCTGCGTCCATGAGGTGTTCTTCCACAGATGTGCTCAGCAGTCTCTTCCTCCACATACCAAGGAATGTATACTTTATAAAGAAGAAAACAATGCTGTGTGTGTGTGTGTGTGTGTGTGTAAGAATAGGCTGCGGAGTGGAAAATGCCTAAGTGGAAAATAACCACAGAAGGGACCATGTCCAACCTCTCCTCCCACTAAAAAGATGTAATTCCATCCCTGAAATTGACTAAGTTTGCTGGTTAAATTTGTTCTGTGCAAGCTCAGTGAAATTCAATACTTTGCCATTTTCACTGTTGTGAATATTCTTTTAAAAAACACAACAAAACAGTGATTTGCATAGAGCCTAAGTGTGGTCTCAACCCATTTGTTGAGAAGCTAAAGTTCCTGGCACTGCTAAAATTGTGGCAGTCTTGAAAAAATAGGCTTTCCGATCTGAGTTCTTGGGTTGGGTGACTTGTAGCACAGAGTTCAAAGCCTGCTGGGCTGTCTCCCATGACTGCCTAAACCTCAATTTCCAAAAATTGCATTTACCCCTTAGGAGTATTGTGGCTATACACAATACAGTCCCACGTGACCGTTTTGTAAGAAAACAAGAATAATGTGGGCTAGATGAAATGACGATAAAGTAGGAACAAAACTGGTGAAAGCTCTATACTCAAAAGAATGGTTATCAATTGTTCACTTTCAGACTGTGGAGATGTATCTAGTAGCTTCCCATGCTGTTCTGAGTCCAATTCTAGTCAACAATTTCATTAATGACTTGGATAATGGAATGGGCAGTATGTTTAGAAAATCTGCAATGACACCAACCTGGAAGGGGTTGCAAGCACTTTGGAGGGCAGGATTGAAATCAAAATGACAGGGGACAAACCGGAGAATTGATCTGAAATGAACATGATGAATTTAAGGAAACATAAGTGCAAAGTACTGCACCTAGGAATGAAAAAGAAAATACACAACTACAATATGGGAACAACTTTCTAAGCAGACTGCAGAAAAGGATCTAGGAGTTATTGTGGGTCACAAATTGAATATGAGTCAACTGTGATGAAGCTGTGAAAAAGAAAAATTTTGCACCTGTAATAACAGGACTGTTGTATTTAAGACACAGGAGATAACTGGTGAGGCCTTAGCTGAAGTACTGTGTTCGGTTCTGGGTAGCACACTTTAGGAGAAATGTGGACAATCTGGAGAGAGTCCAGAGATGACCAGCCAAAATGATCAAACATCTAGCAAAGCTGACTTATGAGGAAAGGATAAAAATGGGACATTGTTTAGTCTTGAGTTAAGAAGACTGAAGGGAGACCTGGTAACAGTCTTCCAATATATTAAAATCTTGTGGCAGTATTTAGGATGGTGATCAGTTGTTCTCCTTGTCCTACCTTCAGTGGATGTGAAGTAATGGGGTTAATGTGCAGCAAGGAAGATTTAGGTTAGATATTAGGAAACACTTTCTAAATATAAAGACAGTTGAACACTGGAATAAGATTCCAAGAGACGCTGGCTGAATTTCCATCACTGGAGATTTTTAAGAATAAGTTGGACAAACACCTGCCAAGGACAGTCTAGATATACTTGGTCTTTCCTTGGCACAGAAGATGGGACTCGATGATCTCTCGAGGTTCCTTTCAGTGCTACATTTCTATAATTCTACTGTAAGTTTTACATACAGGAAGTACACACATATAGACTAATCTGTCACTCTTCCCACTCCACTCTTCCTTAATTACCTGCTCTTCTCTTTTGTTGCATTCCGTACCCTCTGCTTTCCTAGTCATACCAACCATGACCATTTATTTGTTCAATTCTATAACAATTGTCCCATGTCACTGTGGAAATTATTATTCTTACCCTCATCGTCTTCTGCCTTCCCCCATTCACTTGTTTTGTTTCCAGCCACACTGACTTGTCATGTCTTGTGTTAATTTGGACCAGAGGTGGACAACAAGATGGGAGCGGTTCACCAGGGTAAGTCCACCACAGCCACTTTATTTATCTGTGCCTCCTCAGGTACAAGTGCTTGCAGCTCCTGTTGGCCACGGATCACATTTCCCAGTTCATGAGAGCTGTGCGAAGTGGTGTGCACAGGGACACCACTTCCCGCAGCTCCCATTGGATGGGAACAGCGATGTGTGGCCAACAGGTGCTGCAAGCACCTGTACCTGTGGAGGCACAGGTAAATACAGTGGTGGTAGCTTGCAACTGGCTAACCCTGGTAACCGTGTCTGGCCCACAGGCCGATTATCACCCACCGCTGATTTAGATTCTGAAGGACCCATGTCTGTGGAGAGCCTTGTACAATGGGGTCTCCTGATGATGGTGTCTGGGCGCTATCCCAGTAGAATCAATTACTAATTACAGGGGAACAAGCGGCATGATGCACCCTTATTAAGATGAAATTATTTGTTTCATGAATATTGGCTAGATATGATCTAGCCCTACATGGCTGTTCAGGGGAACAAAAGGACATGAGAGAAATGATGAGAGAGGAGACTGAAGGGAGTGGAGGCTGGCTGGAGCCTTAGCTGACATACCCGCTGTTTGCTAACACGTTGCATTCCCCCTCGGAATAGAAGAGAGACCTTAAAACCAGATTATAGCTCTCTCAATGACAGTCTGCTTCCTGGGCATTTTCTGGGGACAGAGCAACAATTCACTGATCCTTGTTCAGGGCAGAACATCTCATGACATGGGAGGACACCACACTGTGTGTGTCTGAAAGAGAGCAAGAGCAAGTGTGAGTGAGAGAATACTATGCTCAAATAAATTATATAAAGCTTTATCTGTCAGAACAATTTCTTCTGACAATATAGGCTACAAAATTGAAGCTAAGGGGCTTGTACAGGTCAACAGGAGACTCCAAAAGATAAAACAACAGACCTATAATTTGAATGTGGTGGGAGCTTTTTATTTTAATACTTGGTACCTACTGAAAATAAAATAAACCTCTATCTTAAAATTGGATTCTGTTATTTGGATGTTTCTTTCATATTGCTATTATATATGCTTGTGATGTAAATGTTTCTCTCTATAAAACAATACGTCACCACACAATAATGGATCATCATCATCATCAGATTTGGCTCCTTTTGAAGGCATTCAGCTGCACACTGTCTCATTCTGAAGGTTACTAGTTTGGAGATTAATCCCTTTTTGCCTTAGGCGTATGTAAGTCTGAGAGAGGGAAAAAAATTGCCTACTCAGTTCAGCTTCTCGGTCTCAGAAACACTTCCTTCCCCAGCTTTGCCTGTATGCATGTATAATATACATTAAATACCGAATGGAAGAGACACAAGAATGGCATTAAGAGAATATTATTAAGATTCTGGAGAGAGATCTTCACCCATGCTCTGGTTCCTTTGTACTGGATAAAAGAGCTGGAGCATTGTAAAGATGTTTTAAAAGCCTATTTCCCACCAGGGAAGGATTCCAGGAGAGCAACTACCTAAAACACCTCGTCAGTCTCTGGAGCAGGCCAAGATCAGAGCAGTGCAAAGATGGCGTAAAACCATCCCTCTTGCAGGCTGCGAGTTCCATGTCATGGCTCTAAGAGAGGCAGCAGGGAATCTCACCCTGGTGCTTGTTTTCACTATTTTTAGCACTGGCAGGAGGGTTTGGGCATTTTCTAGGGAATTTGTGGCTAAATTTAAAGGAGCATAATTTTATTTTTATCAGTTTAATCCTTCTTCACAGACACACTTCGAATGATTTAAACAAGGGTTAAACTCACCCAAAGCCCCACATTGCTATAGTTCAGTTACTTGTGAATATGGGGACCAAGGCCAACATTTTCAAATATATAACCCTGATGTTAGGCTCTTGTCATCCATATTTAGTCACTTAAATAAGTGGCCAGTGTGGTCAAATTAAGTTGTGGGGTACTCAACATTTCTGAAAGATGGATTGGAAGTCTGCCTTTCTGCTAACTCCTCTGATTTCATTGCAAGTCTCATGATAGTTGCTGGTTTTCTTAAAGTCAAGGAGCCTTGTTATTATTATGAAATCTCTCCTTGTATATTTAAAAAAAGAAAATTTCTCATCCTTATTGTGGTAAATTGCTTGAAAACATAACCCAAATGTATCATAAAATGACGCAATCCAGAAGGCAAATAAGAACCTAAATGTATTGTTTTTAAACAATCTCATTGTTTTTAACCCAATTTCATGATTTTTCGGGGGGGGGGGGAGACTTCAGATGTTTGTACACTTGAGGTTGATAATACTGTACTACACCCCCATATTTTGGAAAATCTTGGCCTTCGAGTTTTTCAGATACTGTAGTAGTCTTCCTCATAGCTATACAATCAAAACTGTGCAGGCTGGGTTAGTAAATGAAGAGAGAAATTGGTTTTATGATAAACATTTCTCATGTGCAACCTTTTCAATCCACCAAAAGCCAAAGGAATGTTTTGGCTACTTGGAACAAGTTTCCCAGTCTATACATCATACAGATAGCAAGCATTAGGAGATGTTGAACAGAAACATATTACTAGTAATAATACCCAGAGTGATCACAATTAGGACAGCCTGCATTGTGCATTTGTATGGTAAAGCCACCATTGATATCTGCAATCTGCATCCCACTTTTTCTAGCCATTTGAAATGTGAGAAGTCCCTCTGAGCATTACTTACTATGAGCAAAACCAACAAGCATTTGCTGTCTTGTGAGCATATAGAAAAATCAATCATATGATTAAATGATGCCAGATTCAGTTAATTAGCAAGCAAATTCATTACATTATAATGAAATAGCAGAAGAAGAAACCTTTCACAAGTGAATTGACAGGAACCTGCAATTTGAAGGAATAAATAGACCCAGGGCAGGGCAAAATTATTCACAGTGCAAACACCACAGGAGAATTCCACCCCATCCTTCCCACAGACAATCCCATACTTTCCATGATATGCTTAAGGTTCATTGAACATTTTTCTTTTGCATTTTGCTCTTCATCCCAAATGACCTTAATGTTATTCAGTGTGTGTTGTTGACATTTGAAGGTAGGGAAACAAACAAAGGCATGCTTGCAGCCAGTTCACACAGCAGACGGATATTGTACTGTCTCTGACACAAAACAGGTTAGGCAAGGTAGACCTCATCTATCCCTGAAGGGTTTCTGATGACATCCTATTTCTTGCTGCTGCACCAAACTTCATTAAAGACAGAGTGAAAGGTCACATTGTGACACTTGGCTGGTAGGAATCCTTACACCTCTTTTCACATCTCTGCTACATTCCTGCTCTCTTAATTGTAAAAGAATGGAGTCTCTCACTTCATTAATGTTTCTCACATTAAAAAATATATATCCTTTGGAATTAATAGGGCTGATGAGTAGTTAACCAGATGGCAGAGTGCTGATGTTTAGATCATGTGCCCAAGACACGCTTCCTTTGTTTTATAAAGTTTATTTTTTTTAAAGTAAACAGATGTGTACGACAAGAATGCCCTTTAATGCACTGGTCACTAAGGCCTGAATTGCCTGCTCCTGTGATAAAAACCACAAGAGCTTACTCTGGTGGGAATGGAATTTCCTTGAGACTTCTCTCTGAGGAGAAGCCCTCACGTAGTTCTGCTGGGGGAATGGAAACTCTGTGGATCCAGGAAATCTGAGGAAGACTAGGGTCATGAGTAGGGAAGCCCTGTGCCTCTGCAGCTGGTAAGGTCCTGGACTTAGGTTCCATCAGAAGTATGCTACCAATTCCAAGCTGTATGGTCCTTCTTGCAGATCTCTGTGGGGAGGAAGGGGAACAATACACATTCTACATGCCCACACCTCTGCAAGACCTATCTCTGCCTCCAATTCCAGCTCCTTGTCTTCATGTTTCAGGGCATATGTAATCCTGACTACACTCCATTTCTGCCGTAATTTCCCCCTTCCTACACTCCTTGCAGTCTCTCTTCTAATTGGCTCCCAATGCTGATGTTACTGCTATGCTCTGAACATTCACCTACTTCTTGGTCACCAATCTCCTGCAAATGTCTACTTTCAACCAATTCCTTTCAGAAGGGATTCTTACTCCATTCATTTCATCAACAACCACACCCTTCCTCATCTCTGAGTTCTTGCATCTTGTCTTTGTTATCTTTCTTGGGAGATAAATATTTCAAAGAAAGGAAAGTATCTTCATTTTGTGATTTATTGTCTATAAGAAGCATTACACAAATTAATTATAATTATTACGTGATTATTTAAGCATTATAATGATAATGAATTAATTATTGAAGAAATGAGGTGATGTTCTGAAGCATTATGATGATAATATACTAAATTGGAAGTAATTTTATATTCCAGGTTTCATCCAGGAATAATTTTTTATGGTAATGTTAGGGACAAATATTTATAATGAGTGGCTGATGAATAACCAAAGTAGTTCTACTATTAAATTTCTTAAGGAAGTGTCCCTTCCTTTCTGGACTGGTGGAAAGGGGAAATTTCTCACAGTCTGAACATAATTATAAGCTCCCTAAATATAGAATAATTGGGGAAAAAATCATTGCTTTATTACATAATCATGAGTTCTTGGTTTTTCAGTTTTTCTGCTACAACTTTATTCAGTAATATTTCTGCTGATTTAACATTGCATCTTTTAAAAAGCTTCATGGGATACAAATTGCTAAGTTTATGCTTTAATGATCTTTGAACGCTTTTTCATCAGTCAAGAACTACCTCCTTTCGCTTCCACTGACAGCCCTGAATCACAGTAGATCTTTTGCTCCTTATCTAGAAAAATCCCTAGTTTTTTAGGTGGCCACTAAAATTGTCTCTGTTTCCTCTAAGTCAATCTATGTGTTAATTTGCCAGCCTTTTGCCCATTTGACTCATATCTATTATTATTTTTACTGTTTGTATTAATATTATTAATAACCAAGCATCATTTCAAAGACATTTATACTTGTATAAATTGTTTGAAACAAATCAGAAATGTGCTCTTCCAGCTTTATTCCTTTTTTTCATCTGTTGACATGAAGAAGAGTTCAGGGCACCTACAGCTAGACATTTGAAAAACAATAAAGGGAATCTAGCTGTAAAGAAATCCTTTGAGTCAACTTCACTTCTGTTTTTGCTTTTTGGCACAAAAATTCCTTGTTTATTATTTGAGAGAAGGTGAAATTACAACTGAAAAAGTGAGCATTTTTAACCATTTGTTTATCATTTAGCTAGAAGAAACATGTTTTGCTTTCTCTCTTATCAAGCCCTGTAAATCCCAAGATAAATTATAAAATCACAAAAGAACAATTTGGATTTAAAGTGGTGTCTTTCAAGAATCACATTTAATAAAGTACCATTAACTTAATTTTGGAAAAAAAAAGTAATTTCAAAAGTATAGTTTCTAGTGGACCATTTTAAACTGTAGGTGCTAAATTATAATTTTGAAAAA
The DNA here is from genome assembly GCA_032595735.1 of Pelochelys cantorii. NCBI lineage: Eukaryota > Metazoa > Chordata > Testudines > Trionychidae > Pelochelys > Pelochelys cantorii. The sequence continues at coordinate 163,425,842 of CM064327.1, forward strand.
TTCATCTGAAATTTTTGTTTATAAAGGGGTTTCTGCTCCCCTGTTGGTTTATACTCAGGATTTTTCAGCAAGGGAGAAACGGAATATCACTTTGATTCTGCAAATCACTTAAGCACAGGAGTGGACAATAACCAGTCTGTGTGCTGGACACAGTTTACCAGAGTTAGCCACTGGTGGGCTGCTAGATGCTTAATATACCTGAGAGTGCACAGGTTTGTCTGTTCATAGCTCCCATTGACTTTGGTTCACTATTCCCCACCAATGGGAGCTGCAAGGAGCTGTATACCATATACATATACCATTTAATTTATTAATTCGTTCCAAAACTTCCTCTACTGACACCTCTATCAGATTTGTCACCTAAAAAGACTGGTTCAGAAATGTAAATCTCCCTCACATGCTCTACATGAAGAATGATGCAAAGAATTCATTTAGTTCTAAATTTCCACATTGAGAACCTGGTATTGAATTGAAACTTCCAGCTATGTGCAGTTCCTCCGAGTCTTCTTCTCTTGGATGGCTACACCCACCCATCCTTATATCTATCTCCAGCAATGTAGAATGCTACCATGACCTCCTGCCTCTAGTGGTTACTAGTTACAAACCACCAGTCCTTTTCTCTGACTTCATCTCTCTCCAGTTTCTTGGTGACCAGTGTTATGGGGTGCTGCCACAGAAGACCCCTTGGGGCGGCTTCTCGGTGTGTTGATAAAGCCGTTGACACTCACCTTCCTGCTCTCAGGGGCCCCTCACCACTTGTTCCTGCTGGGCCAGATCTGTTGGTCTCCCTCAGACAAGGCACAGAACCTGAGATAACCACCTCCCCCTGCCCCCCGCCAAAGAGCAATGAAGACACTGAATCACTCCAGTCTGGGAAAATGCAGATCCAGGAAACTAACCCCCAAATGAGAGATCAAACCCCCAAATAAATCCATCTTTCACTGTGTTAGAGTTTCACACACTGAAAGATCATTCCCTGGAAAATTCCCTGGTCAAACTGGTATCCCCCTACCAGCTGCGGTGGTCATATGTCTTCCAAAGACTATCCACTGGGGCATCTGGTATTGGCCACTGTCGGTAGACAGGATACTGGGCTAGATGGCCCTTTGGTCTGACCCAGTATGGCTGTTCCTATGTTCTTATGTTCTTAGCATTCCATGGCCCCACCGATTGCTTGGCAGGCTTCCTACTTCTGTTGTACTTTAATTTTTTGCTTTTAGTTTTCGAGTCTTTGGCTAGTTGCACTTCAATGTCTTTTTTGGCCTGACAAGTTACACTTTTACACATGACTTGCTGGAGTTTATGCTCCTTTCTATTTGCCTTAGTAAGATTTATTTCCAATTTTTAAAGGGTGTTTTTTTGCCTCTAACCACTTTCTTTTTACTTTGCAATAACATTGGCCATGGTAGCATTTTCTTGTCTTTTTACTGTTCTTTTTATTTTGGGGTATACATTAATTTGAACCGACCTTCGGGTGTCTTTAAAAGTTTCCATGCAGCTTGCAGGCATTTCACTTTTGGGAATATATTTTTTAATTTCTATTTAACTAGCATCTTTATTTTTTGAGGTTCCCCTTTCCTAAGTTAAGTGCACTGTGGGGGGTCTTCTTTGCTATTCTCCCCCACAAGGATATTTAAATTTATCGATATTATAGTCACTATTACTGATCAATATTGCCCACTTGGATCAGGTCCTGTGTTCCATTTAGGATTTTATCAAGAATTGCCACTCCCCTTCTGGGTTCCAGACAGTGTTCCCTCTGAGCTGCAGGGCAGGGCAGCTTCACAGGTGATTAATCAGCCCCGCCCAGTCAGTGAGCTCCATGCACAAGTTGAGTAATCATCTGTGAAGCTGTGTTGCCCAGCAGCTTAGGGGGAACACTGGTTCCAGAACCACCTGCACCAAGAAACAGTCATTAATAGTGTCTAGAAACTTTATTTCTGCATCCTGTCCTGAGGTGACATGCACCCAGTCAATATGGGGATAGTTGAAATCCCATATTATAACTGAGTTTTCTATTTTTATACTCTCTCCAATCTCCTGGAACTTTTCACAATCATTATCACCATCCTGATCAGGTGGTTGGTGATACACTCCTACTGCTATACACTTATTATTCAAGCATGGAATTTTTATGGTACAGTTTGAGTAATTTAAGATTTTTTTAGTGTATTTTTTACTATATTTGATACTATACTGTATCTATGCTTTCTTTTACATACAGTGCCAGTACTACACAAGAGTAACCTATTCTGTCATTCTTATATATTTTGTAAGTTTGTATTACATCATCCCACCAAGTTTCTGTGATACCTTTTGATGGGGCAGTTGCCCTGCACTGGAATGGAAAGGGTTCAAACAGCCCTAGGAGAGGACTGAGGCTTGGAATCAATTGGCTTTTAACAGCCAATAGGAGACTGGCAGGGCTATATAAAAAGATGGCTGTCCAGGAAGTGCTCATTCTTGCTCCAGCTCTGAAAGGAAAGGGACCTAGCTACCTGCTGCCATGGGATGCCTTGGACAGAGCAATACTAGGGGAAGTTTAGGGTGAGCTAGGGGAGCTGGGGCCTGAATAAATCACAGGGGGTAGCCCTGCAACAGGGGCCTATGGAGGTAGTAGGTCGTTTTTTAGTTGTCTGCCTTCAAGTGATGTCATTGAATGGGACTCTTTTTTTTCCCACTGACTCTCGTGGGTTCCTCTCTGTACTTTCTGAACTACTATACTCTTCTCTTTACCAGGATGCAGAGGATCATCATTAATAGATCCTCCCATATAGATTGTCTGTCTGAACCTTGTGCTCCTCCATGAGTGTTGGCTTTCTGCCTTCCTCTATGACCGTCTCAATTTTACATGCCAACAATCTGGTATTGTTTTGGTTTGGTGGAGCTAAACCAAGAAACTTCCTGTGTACGGTCCTCCTTTCCCATTATCAGAGCTAAGCACATATTTGTTTGTTGGATTGGGGTGTAACATCCTGCCCACAAGTAAGCACAAGTGTTCACCCATCAGTTAGAACAACAGATCACATGTATTGTTTGCATGACTGAGTCTTAAATGGTGCATATCCCTTTTGTTTGCCCTCTTCAAAGGGCTGCATTTCACTTCAAGTGCCATCACCTCTACAGAGAAACAAACCAAAAGATTTAGAGAATTTTCTCCACTAACATTTTTTTCAGTTTTATTACCTTTAAGTGTAACTTGTAACCCTTAGAGGTGCCTTTCCACATAGAAATGCATCACCCAACCAAGTTTAGCCATTAGTTAAGGGTCAGCATAATGCTGTGAACTATAGTAGGTATTAGTATTCTCTGACTGAAGACAAACAGAAAAACAGGAAGAACAAGTGATTTGCCCAGGTTCATCCAGCACATTGAGAGCAGAATTAGGGAGATGATACATGGTTCTGATTTTCAGTCTTCATTTCTAATCACTAGGCCATTCTTTCTTACACAGTTACACATATATTTTTGTATAGTTTTTTTTACTGTAGAGTATAAAGTTTGGCTCAAAATCACAGTTAATCTAAAAACCATGGATTTTAGAAAGCCAATTTTAGATATTCCAGGGAAGATTCTATGGTTAAATTAGGCCTAAAACCATGCTTAGTAAGAATTTACATATAGGACCCAATCCTTAAAAAATGAGTTAAATACAGGCACTGCCAATGGAAATACTCAGAGTACATAGAAGCAAATACCACATCAGGTTTTGGACAATCATAACCCTATCAGGTTTATCATGGTATGATTAAGGCAAAAGGTTTCATGGTTTTTGAAAAATACATAAGTGGGTTTTCTTGCACTGCACACTTAGAAAATTCCAAGGTTCTGTATTGTCCCTAAATGTGGTGGTAGGAGAAAAATGAGTAGCTCAGAGTGACAATGAAAGGATTCAGATCACTGAAGCATCTGAGCCACTAGTCGCAAATACAGATCAGTGATGTTATATGAAAATAGATGATGGAACAAAAAAAAAAATCAGAATAGACAACACATTCGGTTATGGTTAACTATGTCTGGATTTTTCCATATGCTCTGAAATAGTATCAGTTTTTCATTGTTTGTATCCTGCACTTGCTGAGAATACACTTGATTATTTGAGAAGACTTCAGTTTCTAACATTGGTAATCCTAAAAGACCCATGATTTTCTTTACATCACATATATTGCATCTAAAATAGAAATTATAATACAAATCCTACTGATGTCACATACTCAGATTTGGTATTAATTGATTTTACAGTTTCTCTGTAAAAACTGCAGAGCAGCTGGTAACTGAATTATAGCACAATAAATGAACAGAGAATGAAGGGAAAAGCATAGAACTAGTATAAAATGGAATGGAAATACAACATTTTCCTAAACACTGGATGATCTAAGATAACTGGCCCCTGGGTAGAGCAATCTCTAAGATACATGCTAGCTGACAATCACCTGTAAGTACATACACATGGTAGATAGGGTTAATCAAGTCTATGCCCTGGTCTACACTATGATCTTATTTCAAAATAACCCCCCAAGTTTGAATTTATAAGTGATGCATCCACACTACCAAGGCTGTTATTTCGAAATAATGGGCTGCACAATTTGAACTCTGTACTCCTTCTTTTCATCAGGAGTAATGCTAATTCTGAAATAGTAATTTAGAAATAAAGGTAGTGTGGATGCTCCTGTGCTGCTAATTCAAACTAATTACTCCCCAGAGTAATTCAAACTAATTACTTCCCAGTGCTTCCTGTGGCTCTAAGTCCGAGGTAGCGCGTTCACATTAACAGAGCCTGCCTCAGACTAATTTAGAGGCATCCCCATATTGTGTACATGCTAGTTCAAATTTGTTAAATTGAGAGCTCTTAAACTGAATTTAGTAATTTTGAAATAGTTTCCTAATATAGACGTGGCCTATGACAACATTTCTGGGCAGTCTTTTTATTTAGAATTAATGGTCACTGAACAGCATCTCAACATACCGGGCACAAACGAAATCAACACTGTATTCCTATTACATCTCTTCTAGGAGGTTATTTAGTGAATCACCATTCAAGACACAAATAGCAAAGGTAGTGTTTAAGCACTTTTTCAATCAGAACGCTCTTGTTATTTAGGAGGCAGGGAACCAGAAAAAAATCTTACTCTCTCTGAGAATATCCAAATTATGGCCATTTCTCTAGCTCATGATACCAGCAAGAAGATGCTAAAGAGAAGCAAATGTCTGTGTAAATATCAGCAATACAAATGGGCTCTTCTCAATCCAGATCTCCTACACTGAGCTTGCTCCAAAACCATCTTGGTGCAGAATTCTGTTCTAATCACTGCCAGACACTGCTTGACTGCTTTCTCCCAGTTTTGTTTTGACTAAAGACAAAAAGAGAATGGGGCAAATCTTTAGCTAGTGTGCAATTCCCCACTCCCCAGCCTATATCACATTGGGCTGTGATCTTGTGGGCTCTCATAAACTAAGCAGGGTTAAGCCTAGTAAACACTTGGTGGGAGAGCATCAGGGAAAACCTAGGGCCTGGCTTGACAATCATTTCTCCCTTTATCTTGAGACAGTGTCTCAGGAAGCTGTAAGGGGTTACATTTATCTTAATGTTGATGGTTTCCCACAGTGGTGAGACAAATGCATAAGAGTAACAAGTGAAGGCTATCACTTTTTTCTCTGTAACCCTAGTAGTGCATAATCTATAACTATTTTCATTTGGGTTTCCTTGCACATATAGCTCACAGAATAGCTAGCCAAGAAATTCCATACTGAACAACTCTATGAGGAGTCATTTCACCTGCTAGTGAAACTCCCATGTTCCATATATTTTTAGAGTAAATAGATGTAAGCACCCTATATATTTTGCAAATTATACCAACAAGTGGAAGAAGAGGCATATCAGGCAGTATTTGGAAAAATAACAGTTTTCCAGTATCTTTTGGGAACCTTAAGAAATAACTTTTACTAGAAGATTGTATAGTGAAACAGCAGGCCCTTATCCTTTTGCTGTGTGATAAATTTGTCTTTGTTAAAGTATTAGAACATATGTATATGTTAGCTCTTAGTGCTTCAGCACAGTTGTTTCTGAACAGAGTGCTATGAACTACAGGAACATATGCAGAGTCTGAACATCTGTGTGATGCTCTACTTCTCAAATGCTTTGTGGCTCAGTGCTGACCTTACTCTGTTGCAGAGAAGATCCACATGAAATAAACAATACCAGTGAGATTAAGGTACTTTTATGAGATGCACACTGAATCAAGCACACTTTATAGCTGAAAATATGTTTACTTATTGGAAGTAGTGTGATTCCAATTTGCAAAATTTAGACCCAGATCCAAATTCTGAATAAACCAAGGGATTCAGAGTTTAGTTCAATCAACTACAAGCATATATGAAATTTGAATAAAGATTCAGTGCTCAAATCTCTCCTTTCACAAAGTTTGGGGTGTTTGGACTCTAATTTTCTATTTGTAAGTCTGTTATTTGAAAACAGAGCTCTGAAACTGAATATTGGAAAAAAAAACCCTTATACATTTACAATAAAGCAAAAAATGACAAAGAGGGGAAAAGTAATTTGAGTGAGAGACAGTTAAAAGGAAAGCAGTTAAAGACATGTAATTACTTCTTTATTGTCTGAATTAATACGGTGGCAATAGCTTCAGCATACTTTTTTTATTTTGAGTAGAAAGATAGTTTGTTATGAGCTGTCTCTCCATGAATATCTGCAGGATGTAATTTAAACGACTTGCAATAAAAAAAGGCAATTACTCATATAACATGGGCATAATGAAATCTGACTGCTTTATCTTTCTACCATTAATAAGACCAGTTTACATTTGGTAATTTGTTTCTCTTAAGATATCTATTTGCATGGAGCAATAAATCTTCGGGGGAGGGGGAGGAAACGTATATGGGTCAAGTAAGTCAAGAATACAATTATGGTGAAATTATAGCTCTTCTGAGTAGGTACCCCAAAGAAGAAAGAGGGCTTGGTGAGTTTTCCCCTCTACAAAAGCAACTACATTTCCCCTTTCAGTTCAAGAAGAGGCCAGCTAGCACCAGCTACCAGTTGAGTCCCAAGAAAGGATGCCTCTGAACAGGATAAAGCTGGGGTCAGTGAACTCCTGAACACAGAATCCAGCTTCTTAGTGAGCATGCTGCATATGTTTCTGATAATGGATCACTGTGCTTGGCTGAAGCAAAAGGACCTTAAATGACATGGGTGCAATTTCCCTTGAAGTTAACTGTGAGAAGATACCCACGTGGTTGTAGGCAAACACAGAGTGACTCCACTTCTTCATGGAGAACACTGTACGTTTATTGATATTGCTTCCCCTTTTTAGGAAGGCATTTATAAAACTGTGTAAGTAAATGGAAAGCAGTGGGTCTGAGTCTATAACTCTCATGCCCTTTGAGTAGTGCCTATCCTCACAAGCAATCTCAGGGTATATCTACACTGCATGGCTATTTCAGGATACCTTTGGTATCCCGAAACAGCTACCCCATATCTACACAAGCTGCTTGAATATTTTTTGAAATAACAGGTGCGCTATTTTGCCATCCCGGTAAACCTCGTTGCATGAAGGTTAAGGGATGGCTCGAAATAGCTTGTTATTTCAAAATTTGGTGCTGTGTAGATGCATTAAACTTCAAAATAAGCTATTTCAAGTTCAGGGTGCTGTGTAGACACACCCTCACTGAGTTTGATGGGACTATCCCACATGTGAATGGGATTGCAGGACAGGGCCCAGTGTTTCTCTCTCACTAGAATCATACACATTAGTTGAAGCACATATATGTCTATTAACTAATAAAGCCTTACAAATATGCTGAATAGCCATGTAATTTGGCTAATTAGTGCCTTTCTATACTTTGCTTTAGGTAGATGGAGGAGCAATGGTGTTGCAAAAACTTCATTCCAACATCTAATTATTCTCAGTGTTCCAGGGTGACACAAAGTTGTGGTGCAATATGTCAGAATGATGGACTATGTAGCCTGTCAAACTGCCAAAAATGTAAAGTGTCAAACATAAATAGATTTTTTTTTACTCTATCAGATACTGCTTTGAAGATGATATTCTGAATTGTCTAGAGACATATTAGTCAAATTTGCAGATGATACTTCATCCTCACTACCCAGAGATTACATTTGCTTCTGTATTTGAAAAGCATTGTGCTGGAAATCATTAATATGACTGGTTTCACCCAGGAGAAGGAAATTTAAGCACTATGGGATTGATCTCTTTTAAGCTTGTTTATTAAATTTGACTGTAACTCCCAGAAAGGTGTTTTCATGCTATCAGATTATGTATGGCACATTACCTGCTTTTAGTTCTTCCAGTCTACCTTCTTTCAGAGGTAACAGAAGTTCATTCCTCTGGGTTGTATTTATATTTACACTACAGCACTGCCTAACTCAGTTATTATCCCAGCATGATATCTAGCTGCAGGCTTGGGTAACACAAGTCAAAGAATAACTAGTGAGTGCAGCAACAGAAATTGAGCTAATAATAAGTAACAGCATTATATATTTTAATACATATGTATAGCCACATTCTCTAGGCCCTGTTGTATCTTTTGTTCACTATGTTGGCAGTCTGCTGCAACAGCTCCTGGAAGAATTCCCCCAGTGCAGGAGTAGACTATGACGGGTATACATAGCCCCACGCTGCTAGCCCAGGCGAGCAGACATGCCATGAGGTAGGATGAGGAGTGGACAGAGAGCTATTGCTCTCCAGCTATTCTGACTGTTCCCTGCACTGAAGAGTGGAGCTGCAACAAATGGAATGTGCAAACTTTGCTTAAAGCCAATATTTCTCCCTAGCCTGTGTCTGTCTTTTCTATTTATACAATAGCATCTCATTGTTTCCTTGCACTCTTATGACTGTCTGGGTCCTGTTTTTTTTGGGACAGGGACTGTCTTTTTGGGGGGGGGGGGAGGTGTGCGCACGTGTGCGCCTGGTTCTGGTCCTTAACTGAGGTTCTAAGCACTTCAGTAACACAAAAATAAATAATTTTAATAGGCTTTAAACCATTTTTACTGTATGTCCTGAGAACCTAACAGAGTATCCAGTCCTTAAGAAAGATCTTAAATTTATCCTAACACCTCCTCTCCTCCCCAAGACAACTAAGTATTCTTATCCCCATTAGACACATGGGAAAATATGGCAGAGATAAATTGAGAGATTTATGCATGTTTATAGAGAAAGACTGTAGCAGAGCTATGCTGTGTCACTCTCAAGCCTCATGACTAAGTAACCACTGTCTCAGAACTAGAGAATTTGGCCATTTACTTCAGTGTGACTATGAAAGGTCACTACTGTCATGGAATCCCAAATGTTGCCATTTACATAGATCATGCTACCATGCATTAACAATGTATTACTTATTGCTTTGATCAGCTGCTGTGCATTAACAGTTTGATAGTTCCCTTTGATTTAGTCCTTCAGAAAGGGACTAAACAAAAGTGAACTAACAGAGTATTAATACATGGCAGCCGGATCCCCAAGGTTGCCATGACCACATCGTGAAATGATCTATTTTACTGCGACTGTGCCATGAATTGTGTATTATTTTACCATGACAAAATCACATCCATGCTCTTGACCATGTCTCCTCTTTGTGTGGAATTTCAGCTCTGGATTCTCCCATCAAACAGTAATTTAGACAGGGATGGGGAACCTTTTTAGGGTTGGGGGCCATTGACCCACAGAAAAGTCAGTGAGGGGCCATGCACAAGTGAGAAGCAACATGGCCCCTGACTGAGGAGAAAGACACTGCCCACATTCTCCTTGCAAACTGGAGCCTACGAAGGCCTAGACTAGTAGGCTGTGTCTACATTGGCAAGATTTTGCGCAAAAGCGGCCGCTTTTGCGCAAAATCTTGCCACCTGTCTACACTGGCCGCGAGTATTTGTGCAAGCACACTGACATTCTAATGTATGAAATCAGTGCTTCTTGCGCAAATACTCTGACGCTCCCACTCAGGGATAAGCCCTCTTGTGCAAGTATTCTTGCGCAAGAGGCCAGTGTAGACAGGCAACGTTAATTTCTTGTGCAAGAAAGCCCGATGGCTAAAATGGCCATCGGAGCTTTCTTGCACAAGAGAGCATCTACACTGGCACGGATGCTTTTGCGCAAAAGCAAATCTTTTGCGCAAAAGCACATGCCAGTGTAGACGCTCTCTTGCGCAAATACTTTTAATGGAAAAACTTTTCCGTTAAAAGTATTTGCACAAAATCATGCCAGTGTAGACGCAGCCATAGAGTCTGTGTGCTCCATCTCTATGGGAGGATGGCAGGGGCTGGTTGTAGTGGAGTGTCAGCGTAGGCTTCCCAGTGCTGGGGGTGAGGGAGCTCCACATCTCAGGAGCCAGATCCAGGCAAGCTGGGGGTGGTCTCCAGGCCTTAGGTTCCCCACCCCTGAATTAAGCCATATCATTGTTATAGTAAAAATGGAATCTTACTGTATGAAATAAGGTACTTTTTGTTACACTTTACATTTAAAGAGATTATAGTGGCCAATTAGATACCATATGGCATGAACTTCTATCCTTACATTTCTGTCATTAAAAATGATAATAGTAATATAAAAATTTGTGAATAAAATAGCAACAGAAGTCTATAATGATTTTATCAACAGAGATGGTGGAAGGAGTTAAAGGGCCAATGAACTGGATTTAAGTGCAACATGTAGATTATATTAAATAAGAAAAAAGTTTGATTTCTTTATTCTTTTACAGAGCTGCATAACAACAGAATATTTACATGACATTTTACAAATTTCAGTCCTTAGTGAAGCATTGTGAACCCATACAAACTGCACTACAGTAGTTTAGGAAATAATCAGAAACTGAAACTGACTATAAACAAAAGTGATACTCTGTAGTCTATTTTCATTGTCAACATAAAGTAAAATGAAAAAGTGTATAGATTGTAAATAGGGAAAAATAAATTGTATTTATAATATTGTCACTTTAATAATCCCGATGCTATTAACAGAGGCATAGATCTTTCTAAGGACTTTTCTATCCAAATACCTAACTCATGACAAAGTGGGATGTGAATCTACTCCCACACTAGCTTGCTGCACACTAAGTGGACCCTGCTGCTGCTGTCTAATAGTCCCTTAGTGCACTTTAAACTACTGCCGTTTCATCTGCTGCAGGCTAGTACAGAACAGATTTACACCCCTGTTCATCGTGAACTAAATGTTCACCCAGACAAGTCCTAAGTGTGCTTTCTATGCTGACAGTGTCTATTTAATCACATAAACTATCTGATCACAGTGATCATGGCACAATTCAAAAATGATACAATACGTGACCTCAGTCCTGTGACCCAATCAGCACAGGCAGACACTTATGCCCACGTGAAGTTTCAGTGTAGTCAGTGGAGTGCTATTTAGGTATTATGGGTATGGCTTTGTAAATCTGATTGCAGGATTGGGATCTGAGTTATAAAACATCTTAGTATAAATTGTGACAGTTCTTCATCATATTCATTTTCTTGTTGGCTATATCCACATCCCCAAACCATTATCCATTTTTGCCTTTAGACTGTCAGCCAGATTGTTGGCATTCTGTGTTTGTACAGCATGCAGCACGATGGGGCCCCATTCCTGATTGTGCGCTTTGGGTGCTATCATAATATAGTTATTATTGCTGATACTAACTTTGTGTCATGTTTACATTGTGGCTGTGATTACTGCTGCCATAGTAAGTAAACTAACCTGTACAATACACCATTGGTTCTCAAACTGGAAAAAAAAAAAACCCCAAAACCCTCAGAGTAACCTCTCTCTGCTATAGCTTTGGCTCCCTGCTATGCAAAAAACAAAAACAAAACAAAAAACAAAAAGAAACCTAATGCTACTGAGTTAATAAACATAAAACATCCATGAAAAGCAATAAAGCTAGATCTTATAAAATGAAATCATGGCCATTTATCCCCCAAAAGGATAATATTTAAGAGCTTTACACCCTTTAATTCCATCAGGGTCTCACTTTAACCTTTTGCAAGAGACTATAAAGGTTATTTGATTGAAACTGTTGTAATATGTGGCTCCTTTGAGATTTGTCCAGATTAGGTATGGTTCAGGTAGCCACAATGTGCCCTTCAGTAACCCACAATCATTTTAACCCCAAGTGGAAACACATTTACAGTTTCTCTTGGAGGTCAAACAGTATGCAGCCTGAGTATGTTTTCGCGTAATAAATACTTTGAATTGCATGAATGTTTTGGGAATTGAGACCTTTAACCCTGCAGAGAATTTTTTAAAAAGAGCAGAGAGAGAAAACCATGCTGAAGTCGTGGCCAATGTGAAGTTGTCTCTTTATCCCATAAAACAGGTACAGCATAAGCGATAAAACTGTAAGCTTCCCTATGCTGTCTGCCATTGTGACTCAAACCTGACATCGGGGACTGTTTCTAGTATCAGAAGAGTAGTACAGTCCTTCCATGCCTTGAAATCTCTACTGAGATTGCCAGCAAAAGTGTAAGTTTTTGCGATGCGGATACCTTTCCATTAGAAATGGGATTGAGTCTGCCTAACTCCTTCACGCAGAACACTGAACAGCCAGCAGAAACTGGTCACAACTTAATTGAGAGCTAATTAATAGGTGCACCTGAACCAATCAATCCTACACAAAGGGAATATGCTGAGACGTCAACTTCTTTTGATTTCAAATCAAAAGCAGGCAGTAGGTTCAAGGCCCATGTCATCAGGCTCCCAGTAAATTTAATTATTAAATAATATTTTAAAAACTGTATGTTTTAGTGATTTATTATACCTTCTAAATAAACATAACAGTTCTTAACATACGCCCGAGTTTTTCTTGAAGTTATTTCTATTACCTGCCATTCCTGCAAACAAGAGGGAAACGGCCACCAAACGGTGTTCCTTCTGGCCCAAACTTCATCACTAGCAATAAAGATTCTGCTGGCTAAATACTTATCTCAGTTATATCTGTGCTACTCAACTTTTGTCAGTGCAATTACTCAAGTTTAAGAAGGAGATACTTGAGGACTATAGGTGCTACCATTACAGGTTTATCTGCACTTCTGTTCCTTTCCACGTATCTCTGCAGGCACCCCTTCGGATGGTAGGCCTTGTACTTTTACTTCTCCTGGGTTGGAATCACAATTCTCCCGCCCTTAGAGTAGGCCCAGGGCTACATCTCTCTGTGTGTTAGCTGATTCATCACTTGCAATTCATCACTTTGGCAGTCTGTGACTAGTGGTAAATTCATTTAAGAAGGTTGTCTAGTAACTCTAAGTACTGTTTAACCTTAACAACAGAAACAAAGCATAAGAGAAAAAGGATTTTTAAACAACAAAACACTCCATGCATATCAACCTCACCTAAACCCCTACCATCCTCTGATGGTGATCCAGGGAGGCCAAGTTTCCTCAGACATTCCCAGCGGTGTCCATGAGTATCAGCCTGAACAGCTCCTTTTTTTTTTCCAGCCTGCCTTTTTTTGTCCTTGCAGTTCCTGGGGGTTTTGCCTTGAGATCCAGAACCAATTTGGTAGGTTCAATGGGAGATTCAGTCCATCTCCAAAGAGTCAGTGGCTTTCAAGGGACTACTGAGGGTTGCCTTATCTCAAGTCATTGTTTTGCTTTCCTAATTGTTTCCCAAGAGCCCTGTTGATTTTGTCCAGTATAACATCCCGATAACTGGGCCAACATACCGTGTTCATAAATTATTAAAGAGCAGCCCTAACTTCATCAGGGAAGGCCAGGACACAGGAATTTAGTTAGCAATCTGTTGAGGAGTGAGCTACAAAAGAACCGTATTCACTTGCTCATAACGGTATTGTGCCTAGAGGGACAAGAATGTAAGAAAAGCTCCCTCTGCCCCCGTTCTGAAGGTTAACTGGTGTCTTTGAATACACACATGGAGCACAACTACTGAGTATAAGGTGGCATTCTTACATAATGACTTTTCGGCATAGAAGTGCCTTTAATATAGAAACACAATCTGCTAGAGACACAGACCTAAGTGCAGATGGCAATGCTTATTGTACTAGCTATTCTTTTCTCTGCCCTGGCAGAGTACTTGGATGCTTGACATAATGAATGGTGACAGGCAGAGACAGGAGTGCAGTGTTCAGTTTACTCATATTCATAAACAACATGATTTTAAAAATAGCATACAGGGCCTGATCATGCTCCTATTGCCGATAGTGCAAAAACTCCCACTGACTTTAATTAGAAAATGATCAGGCCTCATGTATCCATGAAATGACTTAGGAGACAGGTTTATAATGAGGTCTGATGCTATGATGAATGTCAGACTATCCCTGGTGTTGTATGAAATGTCAATTTCCATTGTCAACACCACCGAAAGACTTGGATCTGAAGCCACAGATGTATACAGCTCAGTACAGTGTAGTCATGATTAGAAAAGGAGGGGGAGGAAGGTGGAGAAACCCAATCCTAAACTCATAGAAATCAGTGGGTGTGTACCTCAGCAAGGAGCTCAGATTTCAGCCAGACATTGTACATTTAGCAACAGCCCAGCCTTAGGGATATGCAACAGTGACACTACACATGCTGCCCTTCGCTGTTCTGCCCTCATCTCCTAGCCTCTCTCCCCCTCAATGGCCAAAGCACTGATCCTGGGAACAGCAGCAAGAGAGCTGTTGTTCTTTTTAATTAGGCAAAAGGTGAGAAATGGAAAAAGTTCTTGTGACAGATGGATACATATGCACAGCTATGCAGAGTGTGTGTCTGTGATGCAATGTGCCCCGTACTGCCACTATAATCCCCAGTTATTTGCCACACTAGCACTTCATGCAGCTTCTACTAAAGCTCACAGCTATCCAAAATGAAATCTAAATTTGTCTATTTCTTGGCACTTCAACAAGACAGATTTGTATCCATTGCTGGGGCAATTAGCCAGTACTGAAAAAACAACCCCTCCCACCCACATTATACACAGTATAATGCCTCCAAGATTAATTAGAAATCCCTTAATAGACGTGCTCCTACAGCTACTTAGGAGAAATTTATAACTGGCATTAAGTGTACACTGTCTAGAATTTGGAAAGTGCCCATGTGTCTATGTTGCTCAGAGCTCACCATTACCTGCCAAGGAATAATTGAAGGAGAAAATGTACAAAGGCCAGAGAATCCATTAAATTAGCATCTCCTAGAAGAATAAATCTGCTGGCCAAAAGGATGCTTAAATCCTCCTTGTACAGCACAAATCCTTCCAAATGAGTGTCTGAAAAAGCGACTTTTTCAATGTAAATGAGTATCTGAAAAAGCAACTTTTTCAATGAGCAACAGTGTGCATCAAGTGATGAAATATGACGAGTCATTACAGTAATAGACTAAATCTGTGAGCAGAATGTACTGGCGCATTTGATTTATTTTTATTTAGAGCTGCAATCATGTTACAAAATATAAGATGAAAAGAATCCTTACCTTCCTCCAACAAGACCATGTAAAAATTGGTAAACAATGGGCCAGATTCTTGAACTGTCCTTCCTGATCAGGGACTGTCCAGGGCTTGAGAGGGCAAAGCTCTCTGTATACCCCCTTATGTCTCCTGAATTCTGGGCTAATTCAGGAGTTGGTACGGTCAGTGGCTAAATTAAAGCAGCGCCAGGGACTACTTCATATAGCTCCATATGGAACTGTTCCAAAGCCTAGAATAACCAGGTAATAGAACACTCCAGCCAAACTCCCTCCTGCCCCCGATCTCATTTGCTGTTGGCTGCACAGGGGTGGGAGAGGTTCTCTAGGCCTGCCAAGATTTGCTCTCCAATGTCCCTGCACCAGGGTAATTCTTGGCAAGGGGATTTACCTCTGTGCCCCCAGACCACAATAGAACCCCAAATTTTTGGATAAGAATACCAACCACTATATCAGAAATGTTAACAAAGAGGATTGTTTGTGTAAAATTATTTACTTCTGTTGTTCATGAAGAAATATGCCTGTCCAGTTTAGTGCTCCCTAAATGTTTTCTGAAGTATCCAGAACCCTGTATGTCAAGTGAATAATTTTCTACCATGTGACTTTATATCAAGTTCATGTGCAAGTGGAACTGATTCTTCCTGCTATTAAAAAATATATGTATTGGTGCTATTTCTTATCTAGGCATACTGTGCCTAGTGTCAGACACATCTCATTGAGGTGCTACAAGAGATGTGTCCTACAAGGCACATTAGAACATGTCTATTAGTCTTGTCCAATTTTGCTTAGCATCTGAGAAAAGATTTAAATTGTTGTTCTGCTCTGAAAAGTGACTTTGCAAAATGGTAGTGTGGGGTTTATTTTCTCAGTGATATCCATACCAAATATGTTCAGATAATGCGCTTAAGAGCAAAAAGACAAACTCTCCCCCAACTGATATCTGATAATTAAACAGCTGTCTTTCCTCAATACCAGTGATAGAGACAGCAGCAATTCTGCCCTTACTTATAGTTGTGTAACCCTAACATCTTTCACCTCCGTTCTCAGTGCACTTGCAGAATCACCCTGAAACCCCCAAGGGGGTTTTACATGTTGCTTAATCTATCGGAAGTTTTATTTTAGCTATTTGAAGATGTAGCCAGTCTCAGCGCTTTATCTATTTTTACTCCTTGCAGAATTTATTCCTCATATTGTTATCAGCAGTGGAGGAAAAATGAGACATGAATCATATTCCTAAAAGGGGGAAAAAAGAATCTATGAACCTGACAAAAGCATAATTTATATTAAATGATTGTTCTGGGTTATTATTATTAGAATATCCCAGGGACACAGGAATTTGACAGCTGGTGCAAATCCTGCTTCCCCACTGCATGAGATCAGAGGACCCTGGATGCACTGAAACTGATGAACTTTCAAGGTGGGCATGTTACCTGGAGCCAAAGAAGGTGGCGTATCACTTGTGCATCTTGCCATCTTGCTCTCCCAAAGCTCTTTTTCACATCATGCCTAAGAGGGGTTTTGTAGGCACTACTCACAAGAGCAGGGCTGGATGATTCACAAATATCCACTAACTGTGTAAAATCACTCCACACCAGCTTCACAGGAGGGTAAGGAAGATTATGTTTTTTAGTCTAGCCCACTCAGAATCCTCACTCCTTTCCCTGAACAAAACTCTTCTCCTCAGATTTGGTGCAGGGGAGAAGAATTTGCCCATAAAATTAAATGTACTGGATTACTGAATGTGCTGAATGCTCATTGCTCTGTAAAACTAAATAATATAGATTTATTCCAACTCAGTTGACTGTAAAACTCAGCTGAAAATTAAATTTACTATAAAAGCCATCCTATTTTCAATATGTTCTAGAATAAGCTAAAGCTGTTAAAATATATCATTCCCACTGTGTCTCATGGAAAGAACTTACAATTGCACACATAACTAATGGACACTGTCATGTCTTTAAACCAGTGCTGCAGTAATAGAGTGAAATGGTTCTGCAACAGTAGCACCAGGTGCCATGATCTTATCAGAGCCCAGAAGCTAATAAGCAGAGAATCTCCCAGAAATGCCTGGGGCTGCTAGAAGTGGGGCTGATGATTCAGTATGTGGCAGTATGCTCCAATGATGAACTAATGCTTTGGTATAAGGGTGTGTCTAGACTACAGGGTTTTTTTGAAACCCTGTAGTCTAGACTACTGCTGCTTTCTTTTGAAATTAAATTGAAAGAACGCGGCAGTTTTTTCCACCGTGGAAAACCTCATTTTACGAGGAATAACGCCTTTTTTCGAAAGTGTTCTTTCAAAAAAAGGCATTACTGAACACAAACAGGGCTTTTTCAAAAGAGAGCATCCAGATCGCCTGGGTGCTCTCTTTCAAAAAAGCGGCTCTCTTTTTCGAAAATACTGGTTGCTGTCTAGACACTCTCTTTTGAAAGATTCTTTTGAAAAAGCTTCTTTTGAAAGAGGCTTGTATCTAGACATAGCCTAAGAGGCCACAGGTTTACTGTACTGCAGGGCATGATGACTTTCGGATGATGTGTAAAAACAAGGCCCTGGCCCATTGTGGTCATCAGTGCTCTGATTCAGAAACAAAAAATCTGTATCCAGGACACCATTTAAGTCTCAATGAAGCCACTGTGACTTAATATATGCTTCTATTAAGCACATGTTTACATGTCCTCAGGAAAAAAGATGGGCTAAAACACATGCTTACTTGCTGTGCGGAACTGAAGCCAAAAAGCTCCAATACTATTTTTTAAGACGGGAGTGATAAATAATATGTACTGGTGAAATGCTCCTTTTTAGGACTCTACATTCTACCTTCCTTATTTATTTCTTCCTACAGTTTTCAGTGAATACTGTATTTTTTTCATTGCCTATCTAAATGGCTGGGCAGTGCTACTGGATTAGAAGTTCTTTCCAGAGAGGAGCAAAATGACCTCTCTCTTCTCCTCTTCTTTTAAAGGAATTAGATCTGGGCTTCTCTTGTTTTTCCACAGCATAAAGCCCCTTGTAACAGAGACCAGGACTTACTGACACTTATCTGTTCACAATTGTGTGGCCCATACCATTTGTGATTGTGCCAACTAGCTTTCTTATCATTCATGGTCACATAACATCACTTTGACAAGAAAAGCAAAATGTCTGCATGAAAAAGTAGAATTGGGGAAGTATTTCCAAGCTTTTAGCTTTTTAAATACAATGAAGTAGGTGGAAGCAAGCAGGTGAGCCAGTACCATGTGACCAGGCAGCTTTCTGTGAACTGCCAGTGTCCATGGGCCACAGTTTGGAAACTTTAGATTAGACAGATAAAAACATTTTATCTGGTGTGAAGTAACTATATAAAAATGCCAGCTTTCATTAAAAAATAAAGTAGATTTAGCCCTTTTGTTGCAGAGAAAACCTTGAAAACTTGAAATCCAGAGGCTCAAATACTGGAAGACAAATAAAGAGAACCCCAAATTTTCTTTTAAAAAAATCTCATGATTTTTGATGTTCTGTTTTTTGAACACTTTGTGGTCAGCCCTACTGTACCTTTGAAAATTTGCACAAGTGTTCATGCAAATATAATTAGTACTTAGCCTTTGTCCTTTGATATCTTTCTGAACATTCACATTCTTTGAATGCTATTTGATGTCAGCAATGTATTATTTAGCAGAATTAGTGTATGTTCACGGAAAGTGACTTTCGATCTTGAAATATGTTTTATAACTAAAGTCTGATTCCAAGAGCTCAACCATCTAGACAGAGATAAATTTAGAAGATAACAACAAATTACTCATAAATTACACAAAGACAACTAATTATTCACAAATTACTTCACAAAGAAATCAAATTTGTTATAAATTGATTGCAATTTATAAATGAAAAAAAGAAATAAGTAAGCAATTAACATTAGAGCTGAGGAAATGATTTGCACTTATGTTGTTAAATGTCTTCATGATTAGTGGCATGTTCGCATAAGTTTACTAAAGCAACAACTAAAGAGTGCATGTTTTAAAATACTTTAAATTATCAATTGCACAAAATGAGATTGAATGTCCACTCTGCTAGTAGAGGAACAAAGTAAAGGATTTTGCCCCACTTCTTTGGAAAATCTGTTGATTTCTCCTTTCCTTTCTTTCTCTCATTCAAACAATTCTGAACTGTGTTAAGCAGTATTGTGCAATATATTGTTCCTGATACACAAGATAAGACACAAGGGACGTGTTTCACTTGCAACAGTTTTATTAATTTAATGAATCTTGGAACTATCTAACAATAAGTCTTTTAGTGCAGGTCACACTTCCTACCATAATCTGTTCCAGCTGCTAAAGAGCTGCTGTAAGCCTCCATGTCCAGTCCCAGCCTGTAGCTGGGACCTCATGACCTTCCCATCATATGACGTGTAAGAGGCTGTGAGAAAGAGGATTAGCTCCTTTCTATACCAGACATTAAAAACCGGAAGCCAATTTCCCAGCTTCTTCATGGATGCCTTCCCCCAACTCCAATTCCAGATTATTGGGAACCAGATCCCCCCCCTCCCAATACCTGCCAAATTATGACAGATTGAACTTTACTTCCCAATCTTCCCAGTCCAAAAAAGGTGACTAGCATGATACCCATAGCATAGCACAAATATCCAGTTCTACACTAATCTCAAGGCTGGGAGCTGTCCAGGGCATGTAATGACTCTGTTGCCAGTAGGAAAAGGTTTTTGTGTTTCCCCTTGAATGTGCAGGAGCCAGTAGGCTTTTGCTATGCTCCACAGATCACCCAATATGCTCTCATCTTCTCAGCTACTTTACTCCAGCCCAAGCACACAAGTAAGCTGAGCTCCCACATGGAATGGAAAGACCCTTAAAAATGCCCTATTTCCCCTGCTTGCCCATGAAAACTCCCTCCCCTATCTCTGCGGCTGCAGGGAATGTGCATTATACCTTTACTATGGAATTGTTTGTCACATAATTAAGTATTAGATTGGCTGCCAACCACATCAACTTTTCATAAACTGAAACAAGCATCCCACTATAATTCTCAAAAGGTTTGCTCCCCAAAAGCCCATGATGAAAATAGAGCTATTGTTTTCTCTCATTATAGAAAATCAAACCACCACACATTAGAATTAACATTAGAGAGTGTGGTCATTCTTTGGGCTGAAAGCATTTTAATTATGATGGCACCAATACTGCATTGTTTACAGCAGAGCATGGCGATTAAGCATGTGTACAAAAGCAATAACATTTAAACATGTTAACAGCTTTAAAAACAGGAGCTTCATAAACCTGTCTTTTGATCAATTAGGTTTAACATTGCATTTCACATACTAATTTTAAATTTCATTATGTATTTATGCCATGTTTGCTATTAACATGAGAAAGAGAAAGAATGAAAGTCACTTTGCCAAGTCCTTCAGAGGGGTTGATTCCACCCTTCAGAATATTAATGCTACCACTTTTTCCTGTGGCCTTGGCAGGCAGGTGAGAGGGCACTTGTAAAACCCAACAGAGGTCTGCTACAGAGAGGCAATATCGTATGCAAGAGAAAGGCAGCTTGTGAGGGCTGAGGAACCTTGCTCCATTTACTACCAGGCAGATCACTGACACATTACAGGTTGACCCTCCCTGGTCTGGCACCCTGGGGACGTGACCGGTCCCGGATGAGGGATTTTGCCTGATTGGGGAGATCATTTCTGGCCCCCCCTGCCACCGCCCCCCACCCCAGCCCTGGCCCAGCCTACTGGCCTCCCAACTGGCTCCCCATCTGCTGCCAGCCCCACTGTCCTGCTGACCTCGCTGGGCAGCTGTGTGCTGGGGCTCCTGGCTCATGTGGGCAGCTGCATGCCAGAGCTCCAGGCCCCATTAGGCAGCCATAGCTGCCACCTCTGCTGTGACTCCCAGCCAGCCAGGCAGCCAGGCACTGGGTCTCCCAGCCCCGCTGGACAGCCTCACTGCCATGCACTGGGTGGCCCCACTGACAGCTCACTGTGGGCAGGCCACTACCCTGCTGGCCCCACAGAGCTCCCTGTTGCTGGCCCTCCACACCAGGACTCTCTGGTCCTGCAACATCTGTGCCCAGGACCAGAGAGTTCTGGTTTAGAGTGTTTCAACCTGTATTCTTATTTTCACTGCATTGCTCTATCTGTCCTTGGTACTTCTGCAATCTGTACATGCCCACTCAGGTGTCACTGGTTACTTTACCCTCTGTCAAGTGGTTCTCTCCCAATCACTTAAATGGAAAAATCTTAAGGAGGGAAGCAAAGTGGAAACAAACCCAAACTTCATCATAACAAAACACCAGATGAATATTTAAACTCAACTAAGCATAGCCAATGAACTGCATAAACTGTAACCATTAATCATGGTGCACTAATGTGACCAGATCATAATATATAGGTTATGAAGCAAGCAAATTAATTTCTATAAAGTATGTCTTGCTTCACTGCTCATGAGTAAAGTGCCCATTCTAGATGGATAATTATAAAACCTTTATTCCACGTGATACTCTACAGAGGAACAGTATATAACTGAGATTTTACAGACCCATACACACCTATGTAGTGCACATCATAATCCTCTTCCAAGCAGCTCAGGACCACACACATGACTAAATCATAAATCAAAATGGTTTTTGCTCCTAGAAACAACAATGGAGTCAGGGAAACAAAATCTCCCTTTCAAACTGCAGGCAAGGTTTGTTAGCAGACTGTTGGCCTACCAGACATAGCCCATTGCACCTGTAGATTTGTGGCCATACGAATCCAGGTTACAGCATGCTCTTGGTGTGCCTGCATTCCACTGTGCACACTGAACTTCAGGTCCAATGCCAAGTTCTTTCATGTCATTCTGTGCAGACTTTCTAACTTATGCTCCTGCTCACATACACAGTATTTAAATTTCTTTTGGCCCTTATCCACCCAAATAAGGCATATTAGGTTTGTTCTAAGGTGAGCAGCACTAAAGAGAAGTTGAAACTGATCATCTGGCCTTGAAGATTATAAATTATATATAGCGCCCACCTTTCAAATTACTATAGTGAGATTGTTTTCAAAAGAGGCCAATCATATTCAGTCAATCCCACTGAAGAGGATGAAAGGGGGGGAGCGAAGGCATACATACACCTCTAGTCTTGTAGACAGGCACTTCTTACCACAGTTGCAATGCAAAGCCAATATAGAGCTTGAAAGCACAAGGACTCTACAAAATGTTAAACCCATTGATTGATGTGTCACAATCAACTCATTTGAGTTTAGTATAATTTGATATTATTAATTTTACTTAAGATAGATTTTAACTGTGCTACACCCACTCAATTTTTCTTCGGTAGGCAATCATTTGGAACATCCTGAGAAGTGCTCTTATAAACAAGATTTGTTAGTGAATATGAATACAAATGAGAGATTAAATACAATTACCTTATTACCAGAAGACTGTTTTAGGATTATAGGATTTATCACACCATATAAGATTAGACTAGTAGAGTAGTCCATTGGATTTGGGAACCTACTTCTAGTAATGGCCTTTGCCTGATTCTCCTATGAACATTAAACCCCCCTAATTCACCTTGCAACTGTGCAGTGTAAAGAACTTAGAATAAAGTTCCCTTTCTCCCCCCACCTGCAGTGTTTCAAAGTACACTTTCTGAGAGAAGGGAAAGTATCAGCAACATATGTTGTAAGCAAATTTGTTTTCATAAATACTATTGATTTCCACTGAGAGAGTAATTATATGCTGTTATGAATTATCAGATTATTTTTACAAATGTGGCATATCGTCTTATTGGTGTTCAATGCAATAAATCTTTTAAACTCAATTAAGAAAAATGATGCTTTTCTCTGGTTGGGAACAATAAAGCAATCTGTCACTGCATTCAAATTAAACAAAGAAAAATAACTGTCAGGAGGAACTCCAGAGAACACAGTCTGGTGCTTTATTTAGATCAAGTGTTCCCTGAGAGATTACCAATTGAAATATTTCATTCAGAGTTATGGCAAGGGGAAAGAGATGCATTTCTGACAGGTGAGTTACATTTGAAAAAGATGAAAGTTATAATTGTGGTGTGATTGTTTGTTTGTTTTTCCAGACTAAATCAAGGATGAGATTTAGCATCAAAACTCATTTCATGTTGCAGTAGAAATATAATCTGAATTTGTAAATTCCTTTGGAACTCCACAAATGGAGATGAGCCAATTTGGTGAAGATACTACATTTCAGTGTGTTATTAAAGTGACTAAAGTACATAAGGAGACATCAGATATAAGCACTGTGGGGGCAGGAACTATATTTTTGTGCCTTATATACAGTGATGCCACTTTACAAATCAATAATGATAGTGATATTAATGGGGCCAATTCAGCACAGCAATTAGAAACACACTTCATTTCTATTTAAGATAAAGATTTAAACCATTGTTTAAAGCTGTAGAATGTATAGAATTGGGGCCAATACCAGTATTTCCAAAATGCAAAATGCACGATGCCTGGTCAGTTTACTAGAATTTAAACACAAAAGTTGTCACTGCTTATTATTATTAAAGATCCCAAACTACTTTTAGAAAGAACTGGGATGTTAGCATCAGTGCCTTGGTTTATACGATAACATTCTTCCTACCTAAATTTCATCAATGGTTTCAGCTGACCTGGAGCAGGGTGGTCTAACCTAGTGGTGAGAGTAGGTGTCAAGTATGAAGGTCAGGGCAAGCACTGGGAGCCAAGAACTAGAATCAGAGCCAAAGTCAGCAGCGAGACACCAAAGTCAAGGGCGAAAACCAAAGTGCAGAAACTAGATACCAGAGTTGAGGTTCCTGCTGGGGTCAGTAGTTGAAAGGCAGAGCCTTGGTCAAGCTGGAGATCACAAAAGGGAGTGAGCAGGATAGCAGGCAAGAAGGAGTTCAAGGCAGGAGCAGGACAGAAACAAGGCTTGGTACAAGGCAGGAGCAGACACAGTGGAGGGCATGAATATGGAGCACCTGGAGAACTGCTGTTGCTGGCTTACGAACTGGACTGCTGGCCCCTCCAGCCAATCAGGTGATATGGCCAATCAGCCAGCGTGCTACAGGTCAACTGTAGTGATGAGTACGTTCTCCATGATCAAAAAAATCAAAATTCTCCACTAAAAACATACACATCTTAATTTTCTCCCACTATTAAAAAGAAACACTGAACTGTAGTTTAGCTTTGGCTTCAGCTAAAGCCCAAGCCCCGCTGCCCGGGGCTGACAGTGGGAGCTCTGTCACTCAGGGATCAGGCTGACAGTCCAAGTTCACTTAATAGAGAGAGACGGATGTTTTTATTTTTTCACAACATATATACACTAAAGAGTTTTTGTAAAAATGCAAATTCCATATTTTTTTCAGTGCAAACAGGTTTCTAGAATTCCTGCTGGGGAGGCTGCCTAGAGATTAGTTCAGATGCAGGCTTTGATTCCCAGCAAGAAGTTTCAATGAGACACTCTTACTCCTTGCTCTCAAATGGCTACTGTGTTCCACAACAGTCGAGACTACATTTCAGTGGCAATGAAAGCTTTGGCATTGTTTACCATGAAAGATACTACATAAAATCATAAAATATAAGACTATGACTAATATAAATATATTCAAATTCTACTGCTTTGTATTATAGCAAATGTAGTCTGGCTTTCCACTCAGTAATTCATATTGGATTTGTTCATTTTCATAGTTTCTATTAAGTTTCAGGGAGAATTTGTGTGTGAAAAAATGAGAAAATACATATACAGTATATACAATAAAATAAATGTTGTTATCTCCATTGTGAAAGCAATCCCAGCAGTGAACATAAGAATGAGCATACTGGATCAGAAAAATTATCCCTCTAATATCCCATCTTCTGGCAGTGGCCCATACCACACGCTTCAGAGGGAATAAACAGAAAAGGCAATCACTGAGCGATCCATCCATCCCATGTTGTCCGCTTCCAGTTTCTGGCAAGCAGAGGCTAGAGATGCTCAAAGCACACTGTTGCATCCGCGTCCATCTTGGCTAAGGGCCATTGATGGAACTATCCTTAATTAATCTACTTAATTTTGAATCCTTTTATAATTTTAGCCTTCACAAAACCCTCTGGCAATGAGTTCTACAGATTGACTGTGTGTTCCATGTTTGTTTTAAACTTGCTGTTAATTTTATTGACTCATGTCTAGTTCTTATATTGAAGGAATATAGAACACCTCCTTATTCACTTTCCCGACATCAATCAAGATTTTACAGATATCTGTTATATCCCTTCTTGTTGCCTCTTTTCCAAGCTGAATAGTCCCAGTCTTTTTAACCCCTCCCCATACAGAAGATTTTCTATACCCCTACTATTATCTCTGTATCTTTTTCAATTCTAATATATATATTTTTGAGATGGGATAAGCAGAACGGAATGCAATATGCAAACAGTGGACAAAAGCATGAATTTCTATACGGGCTATATATTTGTCTCTATATATTCATCTCTTGGTCAAAATCCTATCCTCTACTTAGGACTAAATCAAGAATTGCCTTTCTTCTCGTGAGATCCAGGACCACCTGTGCCAAGAAGCCATTATTAGTGAGGACTGGATATTCTATATCTGCACCCTGTCCAGAGGTGATGTGTACCCAGTCAATATGGGGATAGTTGAAAATCCCCATTATTATTGACTTTTTCTATTTTTACAGCAGCTCTCATATCCTGGAGCATTTTACAGATTGTATCAGTACCCTGGTCAGGCGGTCAGTATTATATCCTTACTGCTCTATTTTTATATACAAGTATTCGATTTCTATTCATAGAGATTCTGTGGACAGTTTGAGTAATTTAAGGTCTGTTATATTTGACTCTTTTTTTCACATACAGTGCCACTGCGGATGCCTTTTCAGATTTTGGTGGAGGTGGCTATGATGGGGAGAGGGGCAGACAGTGAGGGTATGGGAGGTCTGCAGCTTCAATCCAAGCATCAAATATAGGGGTATCAACCATGTCCACCCTCCCTCTCCACATACATCACCTCTTTCCAGGAGCTACTAAGGCACTTGAGAACTCTAGTTTTTTGGCAGATATTTTAGGAACACTGTATCTAATTCCTATATAAAAGAAAGAAAGTTAAATAAATATTAGATACAGTCAGCTCTAATAACATATTTTGACATCTTATGGAAAAATCACTTATGGGGCACTAATTAGGCTTAAATTTTTAATGTATATTCTTACTTTGTTATTAACTCTGCAGGGAGGGGGAGAGAGAGAGAGAGAGAGAGAGAGAGAGAGAGAGAGAGAGAGAGACACTGTTAGGATTCTTGGGGCATGTCTAACTACATCCCGCTTTCGAAAGAGGGATGTAAATTAGACAGATCGAAATTGCAAATGAAGCTGAGAGTTGAATTTCCTGTGCATCATTTGCATAATGGCGGCCATGCGTTCTTTTGAAAACGGGTATTTTGAAAGTGAAACCGCTGTCTAGATGCCGTTCTTTCGAAAAAAAACCTTTTTCGAAAGATCCTGTACATTTTTTGAGGAGCACAGGATCTTTCGAAAAAGTGTTTTTTTTTTCTGAAAGAACAGCGTCTAGACAGTGGTTTCACTTTCGAAATACCAGTTTTCTAAAGAATGCGCAGCTGCCATTATGCAAATGAAGCACAAGAAATTCAAATCCCGGCTTCATTTGCAATTTTGATCTGTCTAATTTACATCCCTCTTTCGAAAGAGAGATGTAGTTTAGACATAGCCTTGGTCTCTATCTCAACTGTGGGAGGGGATTGGTATCTGATGGGTTACATCAGGGGCCAGATATATTTGGGTTGCAGGGGTGATAAAGGTAACAGGAGGCTTGTCATTAAAGTAATTGAAGTATTGTTAAATGATCATGAGCCAGGTTCTCCACTTCTGGGAAAAAAGTAGTAATAAATAGCAGTGTTCAACTTACTCATAATCATGATCTTGAAAAAGGAGTAAACAGTGAGGTGGCAAAATTTGCAGAGGATACAAAATTACTCAAAATAGTTAAGAGCTGTGTTTTTCTTCTTTCTCTAGTCTAAAGATAAAAATGGGCATTTTCTTAGTGGTCTCTGTTAAAAAAATATTATTTACTGCCAATAGTTACACAATGAAATCTGACATACTATTCTTGTCCACTAATTACCTCAAATGCATAATAATTAAATACCACTGTGTGCACAACTGCTGGTAAACAGTGACTGTTTAGTGGTGTCCACAGCATCTGCTTATTATTTATTCTATTTTCATAACACTTAAAACTTGCAATAAAAGTAGTGCAGACATTATTCATCTACAGGATTTTAAAGCCCTGTGCTATGCCCTTTGGATTTGAGCCAGCTTATCTGTCCTGAAGGATTCCCAGAAGGTGAGGAGAAATCAGAGAACCTTAAACTACCATGCTGTAACTCAGTACTTGAGAAAACTCAATTCACAATAGAAAATAAGAGCAAAAGCAAAATAACTCCATGTGCAGTGTCATGTGAACACAGCATAGAAAATAACTATTCCTTGCAGGACTTGGCTTCATTAGAGTATGTTTGATCAAACTGAGTAATAGCAGATAAAAGAGATGTCAACAGATACCCTATGGGATGCAATATATTCAAGAGGGTCAAGTCAGAGCCAGCAGAGCCTCTCAAACAACACAAATCAAAGAATAGTGCTATTTGAAAGTTAGTTACATCAACTCCATCCCTATGCCTAGCATGTGTTGCTGTCTACATTTCCAGAGGATTGTAAAACAGATTTCACTCCCAACTTGTCTGAATTAGTAGTGAGCAAAACACCAGGGATATATACTCCTATACTTAATAAATTCATTGACAGGTGCAAGGAGGAGGAAGAATGTTTATTCACAGATGGAATAGAAACAACAGGGTTTCAGTTTTCACTTGCTGTGTGAAACTATCAAATAAAAAAAAAAACCCAAACCAAACAAAAACACCCCCAAGATTATGCTTTCTTTACACAAGCTTCCTCCTCAGTTTTATGGAAACACTGAAGACCTAAAATGTTTTCAAATGCTGGATTAAGTTCAGTTATATGGTATTTTGTGTCAAAGGATGCGTGACCCTCAGAAGTTTTGGCATTTGGGTTTGGATAAATATCCAAAAGTGTTAGTTCAAAATTGTGTGCAAACTTCTGTTTTTGCAAAAGGAAATTTTTCATCTCAGGAGGATTGTAAACAGTCTCCATTTTGCTCCAGATGAAAATATTGTGAAAATGTTAGGAAGGGAAACAGAGGCATGTATAGATAAGGTGACTTGCCCAGGGTTACACAGCTGATTAACAGTAGAACCAGGAATAAAACCCAGTTTTTCTCACTTTCTATTCACTAGACCACTCTGCGTCCCAGACTCTCTTAAAAATATTGCAGTTGTGCCTAAACATTTCAGGTTAAGATTACATTTTAAAGACCTCAGACACATGAGGATATGGGTACCAAAGCAAGGTAGTCCCCAAAACATAACCTGCACCCATATCTTTATCCTTCCTCCATGAACGTGATACACCCACATACGCTACATCTTCAATACTCACAACACAAATCACCCTCATCCCCCAAGGATATGGTGGAAGGTATATGGGCTGCCTGTGGTGGTGCAGTGCACTTCAGGCAGCTCTGCCCCTTCTGCCTAAGGCCCCTCCCCTTTAAGGAGCACAGAGCTGTCACCCCATCTTGCTCACAGGCCTGCAAGTCTTCTCCCCCTCCCCCTCCCCCTCCCCCTCATGTAATCATACCCTCTGAGTCGCAGTTCATTCTCTGGCCTACTTCTGGAACACAGCAGCTGCACATAACCTTTTGTTCAGGGCAGATTTTAGGTTACCACTCTGAGTAAATTATCCCAGTTTGACTCATGAATATGGATCATTCTGATAAGAGTCTTGAGATACGTTTGGGCTGGGGCTCTCTTAACTCTGTAGGTGCAATGTTGTTCTTTGAGTTTTGCTGCTGAGAAAGTAGTAATCATTCGGAGGTAGAACTCTGAAAGTTGTGGCCTAAATCTTCATCATCATGCTTGCAAACACAGGGTTTCTTTACAAGATTTTCAGGTTCTTAGCGTCCTAACATTTGGATTTTTTAAACAGTGAAGTTTAGAAGTGTAACTTAATGATAAATATTTGCCATCCAACCTCCAGTTTAATGGTGTTTTCAACCAGAAAGGGCCATTTGAATTGCCCTGAAAGCTCTTCCATATCTGTGCTTTCAAAGCACATCTCTTGTTGTACTGTCTTCACTGTAGAAAGGCTGTTTTCGCCATCCACTTAGAGAATGCTGCGCAAAAAGTAGCCCCAGGATGATAAGGACAGATGGCCTGGTATGCAGCACAGAGCGGTTCACAAATCTGATACAATAAGATCCCATTAAACCTTTTAAGAGCTACCAGATACACAGCTATTTACATCCATTTCCCAAAAATACAACCTGATGTTCTTCAAATCGAGAGGCTAAAAATAAATGGATGCTTCTCCATGGTAATGGACAGGTATTTCCTATCATAGATGCAGACAGCAATGTAAAAAAAGTGCCCTTTTAAGCAGAGCACTTACTGGCAGGCCAATTGCTGCTGTCCATTATTTCAGAAGTTTAGTGTTTGTGGTTCTAGCTACAGAAATATCACTGGTGGGAGCAGAGGGAGGTGAAGTGCCTTCATCCAGAGGTTCTCAGTTGATTGTGGCTGGTTCCTAATAAGGTGCACCCATGAGACGAGAGCTTAGGAAGCCTCTTCCCACTCTGTCCCCCGCACTGACAAGTGGAGCTTGATGGCCAAATGAGGCGTGGATGCTGATAACTCTCCCAAGGTGCCCGGACGCGGGAGCACTCTCCTACACACTGGTGAGCCACAGATGGCATGATCTTAGAGTCCTGCCAGCTGATCCCATTGGCTGGTATATCTCCTAAGGAAGAGCAGTGCCCCAAAAGCCACAAAAGAGCCCTTACTGTTTGCTTTATTTTAGCAAATGTGACCATTTAATTTCCCAGTATTGTAGGGAGTTTGAGCATTGGGCTTAACTTCTTCTACCCACAAAGTGTGTTTATTCTATACTCACTTGGCTATCTGTCTTTAATTAGTTCCTCAGCTGAGCACTTCAAGCTGTGCTGTGTGCATCTGGAATGTTTCTTGTTTTACTAATGAATTTAATTTCAGGGAACTCCTTGATCTTAGCTCAGTCACTATGAGCTACTGCCATTTCATGTGTAAATAAGAGAGGCACAATGTGCTAGGCCCCAGGCTTGCTTTCAGTGATAAGTGAGGATGTTTACTTGTCTAACACAATTTTCAAGAGAGTGAGTAAAACTAGAAGAGGGAGAAATGAGGAAGGAGGCAAGAGAACACAGTGAAATCTACAGCATAAGCCGACATTCCTCCAAGGATTTTAATGGAAAGTTCCACTGTAATGATTCTTCTTATAGTGTGTCATTTTAATCTGTTGCATTCAGTAGCCCTGCAGGCCACAGAATTATATCATGTGGGTGGATTTTGAAAAGTGGTGGATGATTTTTGCGTGTTACAATACTGTAATAAAATCTCACGGAATAAGCTTCTCATAGCAAGAGTCAGGGAAAAATTTCTCCCCCTTTATATATTATATTTCACAGTTTGCCAGGTAAATTTGAGTATGTACTCTGTGTGTGTATGTATGTGTGATTTCTCTCTTCAGCATCAGCCAATAGCAGTGATGCTGGAAGACTTTTACAGTGAGGCTGCTGAAACCTAGCGATTCCTAAACCAGGACCTGAGACACATGGACAGGAGCCGAGATGTGGGCACAAGGTAGGTGGCTGGGATCCCACATAAAACCTGGCAATGCTGCAACGCCCCCCCACACTCTTGCCTGAAAGATACAGACTTTCATTTTTAGTTTGCTGATTCAATACAAGCTCTCGTCACCAGGAACTGCTGGGCTAGTTATTCTTAGAATCGTAGAATCATAGAACTGGAAAGGATCTTCAGAGGTCATCGAGTCCAGTCCCCTGCCCTCACGGCAGGATCAAGCACTGTCTAGATCATCCCTGACAGGTGTCTGTCTAACCTTCTCTTAAATATCTCCAGTAATGGAGATTCCACAGCCTCCCTAGGCAATTTATTCCAGTGTTTCACCACCCTGACAGTTAGGAATTTTTTTCCTAATATTCAACCTAAACCTCCCTTTTTGCAGTTTAAGCTCATTGCTTCGTGTCCTATCCTCAGAAGCCAAGGAGAACAAGTTTTCTCCCTCCTCCTTGTAACACCCTTTTAGATATTTCCCTTTTACTATTACCTTGTGTCTGAGTCGCCAATAAGGAATGAGTGTCAGTAAGCAGAGGTCTGTATTAAAAATGATGTGGTTGCTGGTTCAGAAGATACCAAATACTGAACAGACATGGAGAATGAATTAATCTTATACCTTTAGGTTATCTTTCCAGAACAGAATTGGGGCATATTAGTAAAGTGGAATTGTGTAAGAACATCCAAGAAGAAATCTGCTTGAGCTGACTCTCCCTGGGCCCACTTATCTTAATGTAGATTATGTCCAAGGTTTCTGAGTTGAAAAGAAAGACCCCACTGACAGTACGCACTCACCAGGTTTTCAAAGGGGCATTAACTTTTGAATATAAGGATAGTTTAGAATGGGTTTGTGTTTCAAAGCAAACGGATCTAAAAGAGCAACTGGTTGTTTGAAAAGAAAATGATCTCATACTGGAAAAATAAGGGACAGAGGGACACTGAAAAATAATGCTAATGTTCTAGCTAGTTATGGATAACCATTTCTTCAACCACAAACACCTGCATCTTTCTCCCGGAAGTTCACTGATTTTTTTATTACATATTATTCATTTAGTGGGATGAAAAGACATGTCATGTCATCCTTTGTTCCCTTCACTGAGAAAATATTATATATTTCACAAGCCATATGTCTCCAGGTGAGCTCAGGAATACTTTGAAAGGACCATTGTATTTTCTTATCTTTAAGAATTTTGCAGTCCAAGAATGTGCAGGAAGTACAAAGGAAGACATTTAGGCTAAGTCTACACAGTAAAGAAAAACCCATTGCTGGCCCATGCCAACTGACTTGGCCTTGCAGGGCTTGGGCTATGGAGATGTTTCGGTGCTCTATAGACTTCCAAGCTTGGCTTGAGCGTGGGCTTTAGGACCTATGAGACGGAAGATAAGCCAAAACCTGGACAACTACATAACAATGAAACAGCACTGCAGCCTGAGTCCTGCAAGCCTGAGTCAACTGGCATGGGCCAGCCATGAGTTTTTCTTTGTTGAGCAGACAAATTATAGTGTCCTGATCCAGACCTGATGAGACAGATATGAAGTAATCATCAACTATAGAATAAAATTTTGCTTTTTTTCCTTTGTTGCTATCCTGTAGTTATTCCTAGTCAATGATGGCAAATTCTCTGGTTTTTTGCACTCTTGTTATACTGTTGTG
The DNA here is from genome assembly GCA_032595735.1 of Pelochelys cantorii. Taxonomy (NCBI): domain Eukaryota; kingdom Metazoa; phylum Chordata; order Testudines; family Trionychidae; genus Pelochelys; species Pelochelys cantorii. Next base: position 163,458,628 of record CM064327.1, read on the forward strand.
CTTCTGTGTCATTCTCATCTTGTAGTCCTAATCATTTCATTGGTGTAACTTCTCCAACCAACTTTTAGGATTTCTCTTCCTTTTAAAGTAAACCAGTAACATGCATAATGATTTTGGGCAAGAGTCTCATAATCGTAAAACATAAGAAGCAGACATAGAAAGGACTAAAAAAACCAAACCAAACATTTTGGTTATTTGAAAACTTCCAGTAGCTCATAGATTTAAAAAAAATCAGTTTCAATCTGGTTTCCTTGTCAGAACTGCTGCTTTTAATAATAGTGAGCCCCATTTTATACAGTTGCTGAAATGGCATTTTTAAATTATGACTTCTGCCCCACTCCCAATTCTGTTTATTGCCGTAAGCATTATGGTTTTATTTTGTTTGCATACTAGACTACTGTAGACTCATGAAATACAGAATTGATGCCAATTATTATACCTTGCTTTTATATAGTAACTTCCATCCCATTAAATCTCAAAGTGCCTCATGTAGGGGAAATAACGTTAGCCATTGGTGAAATATAGCCACCTGTGTGTTAATGTTGTTCTCTGACAACAACACATAACTAGTTTTAACTAGCAGAGTGAAGCTAGCTCTCAGTTAGGCAGGACATAGAGCAGGGGTGGCCAATAATTTTTGTTAGGGGGGGGCCTCTCCAAGATTTTGGAAAGTGGTCAAGGGCCACACTTTTCTGTGGAGGAGATGTGGGGGTCTATGGTGGAGGTTGGGTGCAGAAGTGAGCACAGGGTAAGGGACTGAAGGAGACGGTGCAGGAGATGGTGTGAGGTCTGAGAGGGAGTTTTGGTGAAGGAGGGAGTTGTGACCTGGGTCGGGGGTTTGGCGTGTAGGGTCAGGGAGGGAGTATAGGTGGAGGAGAGGATTCTGGCATGGGGGAGGGGCTCTAGAAGGAGGTTCAAAGTCTCGGAGGGAATTGTGACCTGAAAAAGTGGGTGCAGAGTGACCGCAGAGGGTGACCTGGGGCTGTAGATTGGGGTGCAGGGTCTGGGAAACTGTTTGGGTGCAGGAGAGGATTTGGGCCTGGGGGTGGAGTGTAGGAAGGGGTACAGGACCTGGGAGGGAGTTGTGACCTGGGGTAGGGAGGTACAGAGGGTTTGGATGGTGACCTGGGGGAGGGAGTTGGGGTGCAGGAGGGGCAGGGGCACTAGAAGCAGGCTCTGACTGGGAGGCACTTACCTAAGCCAGCAGCCCTGCAGCACCCCCAATATGACAGCTGAGAAAACATTTTATAATGTTTATATTTTAAATAAGATTTTAAGGCCCAAATTTAAATAACATGTTTCAAAATTGTCAGAACAAAATATTTTGAATTACCATACCTGGTTTTTTTTGGATTATCAGTTCATGAACATTTTTACATTTCAACTTTTTGGCCCATTTTGGGACAGATTTTTTTTTTAATCTCAAAAACTCTTTAGTCACCATCACTTCTTGAAGTAACAGAGTTTTCCTTTGAAGTCTCCTGTTCAACTAGTGCTCAGGCCTGATCCTTCTTGCCTTTGTGATAGGAATATCTAATGACTCAAACTGGTAAATCATCTGCATATTAAACATATTATAGCAAGTCTAACAAAACGATAGAGCAGCATACTGGAAATTATATATATGTTTGTGTGTGCGTGTATGTACGTGTGTATATAATCTGTCTAAATAATTTATATGTATATTACTTTTAGTCCTTTATTTTTCAAAAGTAAAATATTTACAAAGATCAGGCTAAAGTTTTCCTCCAATGGTAGTACATGTAGCTAAGATTAAACAATAAAATGTAAAAAGTATGAATGCTAGAAATTGATTAATAAAATAAAATGCTGAAAATGTTGTTTTAAAACATCAGTCACTGATGCCTGCCTCTTCCGATAGCTATTTCTCTACAAATGGGTTACCCCCCCAAAAAGAATAATTTACTCTTCTTTGAGTAAGACCAAATCAGACATACAGATGGCTCCTAACAAATGTGTGAGTTGAAAGATAAGTGTACACAAATGCTAGAATTTACTGCTTAATTTTATAAGACGGAGAGTTCCACAGTTCTGCAAGCTTAGCCAACACTTTGCATGTACAGATTACTGTAAGCTCCTAACAGTAAAGGGATGGAATTGGCATGAATTGCCTTATTGAGGAAAAACATGATTATGTGATTCAAAGGATTTTCTGCTCATCTGTTTTTAGTTCTGTCTGAGCTGATGCAAAGTTAAAAACTTGAAAAGAAGTATCAGCACTTTTAGTTTTATTTTTTATTTCCCCTCTGAATTACCAATGTATCTAGTTGCTGAAATAATTTACAAGCTATTATCATTAGTAACACAGGTAAAGGTGTATCATACCTCTCCCCCTGAGCCTGCATAAGATCTACTGCATAAATATTTCATATGTGAAGTCTAAGGGTACGTCTGCACTGCACAATGAGGGTATGTCTACACAGAAAAGTTATTTCAAAATAACAGCAGTTATTTCGAAATAACTTTACCAGCATCTACACAGCCAAACCGCTATTTTGAAATTAAATTGAAATAGCGGAGGGCTTATTTTGAAATTGGTAAGCCTCATTCCACAAGGAATAGCGCCAATTTCAAAATTGCTATTTCAAAATAAGCGCTGTGTAGATGCTTATTTCGAAATAGAGGGCCTCCAGCATTCCCAGGATGCCCTGCTGGCCACTCTTGCCCCAACCAGGAAAACTCCTCTCCTTCCCCACTCCCCGGAGCCCTTAAAGGGGCAGACTCTGGCCACAGTGCCTGTGCCAGCTCCAAGCCTGCCAGCCCAGAGCCAGCAGTCACTGCACCTGACCCAGTGGCCCCAGTGTTTGCCAGGCAGCCAGTGCTAGCCAGCCCTCCACCGCTTCCCAGGACTAGTCTGCCAGCTCCTAGGAGACTGCCAGGGGCCAGAAAAGGCGGGTGCCTGCTTGGTCCAGTGTGGAGATCATGGATCTTATTCAGGTTTGGGGGGATGCCTCCAACATCCATGATCTCCGCACTAAACAGAGGAATGCAACCGTCTACAGGAAGATGGCTGCCAGCTTGGCCACCAAAGGCCACATGCGAACCCAGGAGCAGGTTCTCATGAAAATAAAGGAGCTGCAGCAGGCCTATGCCAGGGCCACAGGGGGCAGCTCCCAACCAGGGCAGACCCAGACCCCTGTCCCTATTTTGATGCCCTGGACCACATCCTGGGGGACCGGATGGTCCGTGCCCCCCAGGTGGTCATCGACCCTGGGGCAGAGGGCCCTGATCAGGAAACGGAGGAGGAGGAGGGCCAGGAGCCACAGGAGCCTGGAGGGAGTGTGCTGCGCACCCAGGACCCCCAAGCCATCCCAGTGGGCCTGTCGCCGGTGTTGTCTGAGGCTGGGGAGGCAACGACATGTGAGTGCCATCACTGTCCCCTTTTCCAGGGATGGGGGTGGAGGGAGAGGGAGACCAGGGACCGTGCGCATGGACCTTGTTGACCACGGATCATGCAGCAACCTGTGCATGTGCCATGCCACCCCTGGGCATGTGGCCCCAGCTGGCTGCCACACAGGGCCCTTGGCCTGTTACCCATATGCTTGTATGTATGAAGGCACATGACGTGCTCCTGACCCTGGGGTGGGACACTGCACAATGCCCTCCCTCCAGAAGCCCCCTCTACACAGAGGCAGGGCACATCTCCTCCCACCCCCACCCTCACCCCCACCCTATATACAACACAGGGGCATGGGTGCAGTCCTGGAGGACTCCCACTCCCAGGGATAGCAGGACATACCAAACATGGCCTGTGTGCAAGCACATTGGCGCTGATGGTGTGGAGACCTGCCGTCCTCGCCTTGCAGAGGGGGCTGGGATTTACCCACTGTGTCCGCAGCGTAACTGACCACTTCTCTTGTTTCTCCACAGCCGCAGCAGCTGCGAGTGCCGGGCACACCACCCCGCCCAGGACATCATCCCGCACCCAGGCCAGCAGGCTGACCCATAACCAGGAGGAGTACCAGCGGTAGCACCTGGGGATACTGCGATGCCAGCACAGCACCCTGGACTACTGGGTGCATGAAGACCTGCAGCTCCGGTGGGAGAGCTGGCGGGAGCTGTTTGCCCAGGACCATGCCATCTGTGACCACCTGCAGACCCTGGTGCACAGATTGGTGCCTCCTGCAGCTCCAGCCCCTGCTGCCTCCCAGATACCGCTCCTCCTCCCACTCCTGCCCCCCTCCCACTTCTTCCTCTCGCCCCTTCCCCCTCCCCCCCAGGGGGATGCAGAGGCCCCCGCACCCGCAGTGCTGGGAGACAGGTGGGCTGGCAAGACCCCCAACCCTGAGCCCTGAGCTTCTCCTCCCCCTTCTTCCCCTTTCCTCCCCCTTCCAGCTCCCTCCTCCCAGGTTTACCCCTCCCCTCTCCCACCCTCTTGCCTCCCCTCTCCCGCCTTCATTTCCCCCCCCACACACACCCCAGTTTTGTTCAATAAAGAGAGTTTGTTTTCTGCAACACGTGTCTTTATTGTACATCAGGAAGGGGATTAAGGGATGGGTAAGTGGAAGGACATGAGGGTGGAATGAGGCACAAGCCCCCAGTGGGGGGCTTTGCTGTCCCTCAGCAAGGTAGGCAAGCACGCAAGGAAACCTGAGAACTGGCTGTCGGGGGGGTCTGTTTAAGCACATGCCTCAGATTGCCTCAGGCAGCAGCCACACAAGGTAACTCCTGACCTGATGCCCTGCCCGAGCCAGTTCCAGCTGGCCTTAAATGCAATTCAGCATCCAATCAGTGTGGATGTGCTATTTCAAAATAGCAAAATTCTATTTCGAAATGCATTTTGTGTGTAGACACGTTATTTTGAAATGGGTAAGTGGAAGGACATGAGGGTGGAATGAGGCACAAGCCCCCAGTGGGGGGCTTTGCTGTCCCTCAGCAAGGTAGGCAATAACTATTTCAAAATAAGCTATTTTGAAATAACACTGTAGTGTAGACATACCCTTACTTTAGAATAAGCTATTCCAGAAAAAAATACTCTGAAATAGCTTATTTCAAAATAGCACGTCTACACTATAGGAATCTGAGGCAGGACATGCTACCCTGATTTAGAGCCCCAGGAAGCACTAGGGAGTAATTACTTTGAATGGCCCTAGGGAGGAGAGATTTCAAAATAGCTATTTTGGAATTGGCATTATTCCTCATGGAATGAGGTTTACAGAAGTCAGAATAAGTCGTCTGTTATTTCAAATGTATTTCAAAATAACAGAATTGCTGTGTAGACACTCACATTGTTATTTTGGAATAACGACCGTTATTCCAAAAAAACTCTGCCGTGTAGATGTACCCTAAGTGGGCAGAAGAGAGTTTAAATGAATGTGAGAAGTCCTAATTTACACCATTTTATACATCATTTCTGAATTTATACAGAGCTACTGGGCCAAAGCTGGACAATAGCCTAAAATGATGTAATTTTCAAAATATTCCTGCCCAAGCAGCATACAGAATATATGAAATATAGGCTCACATTCCCTTTGTCTTACATCAATTTACTGACAAATAATCCACACCCTTTTTTGTAGCATATTGGAATTCAGCTCCCATTTCTTAAAGTGCTGTTTTTAATTTTTTTCTCATATTTTGTATCCCACATTGTTTTTTTTTACTATGCTATAGAATAGTGATAAAAAATTAATATACAATATAATCAAACTGGTGGAAAAATGTTTTAAATTGTAATGAAAGAATAAACTAACAGGATTTGAATTCAATAGGAACAGCTACTGTACATCATCTACTAGTCTAAAAAGTCTTTGCTTACACGCCCTAGGAATTTAGATATAATACTTTATGTGAAATGCTTTGACTATTTCTTTTTTAAAGTAAGAAAAAATGGTAAAATAAGCTATAATCTAATCATGATGATAATTTTTTTCCTAAGGGAACATTTAGTAAAATTAGATCTTTAATTGCTTTTGAATTCTACACTTCTGAAATATGAAGTTTATATTTTATCCATTAAGCCACACAATCTTTTTCTTAATACAAATGGAAAGAATGATTATGGACACTAGCTGGTTCACATGTGCTCCCATTACTGTAGTATAAAAATATTTAGCAACTATAACTAAAAATTATTGGAGGCTATACATTTCAAACAATGCACATTGTCTGGTTTATACCAATATGTGTCTGTACATGTAAAAATTCACATGTATCAGATTCAATGTACTAAGCGCCTGCTTGAAAACAGTTGCAACTCCCAGGTAAGTCTTTGGGTCAAATTCAGTGGTATTGTAAATGGTGGGGTGAGTTGGAAAAAAATGGATGTTTATGTCAAAATAATTTTACTTTATTTATTAGTAAATAAAGTTTAATTAGCAACCTGCCAAGTGGGGGTGATTTACATATTGAGGTGCAAGAAAGGAGTGTGCTAGAAAACTAACCAGCAGGAAGTTATATGATAAAGCTGACAATTATTTTGCTTATTCTTTTAGCTTTTTATGCTATGCTCTTTCATGTTCCTTAGGGCCAAAATCTTCTCTGTTCAAAGAGAAGACAATTTGCTCCATTGAAATTTAAATTACATTCATTTTGAACACCTACTGAATGCCAGTGCAAATTACATTACTTTACTTCTTATACCTTCTTATATTTGTTTTCTCATCAGTTTACACTTGACATGAAATGTGTATCACCATCTAAATCACAGTTGAATTGGTCTTTGGGTCCTCTCTACAAACACATGGAGGACAGAAAAAAATAATTTGGCCAAATTTCTCCGAGAATTTTTCCCTATAATTCTTTTGGTAACTACATCTAGGCTAGGGCTACTCAGCACGCATCCCATGGGCCACATGTGGCCCACAGCCCATTTGTTTGTGGCCCACAGAGGGGTTTGGGTGTACGCTCAACATGCAGCCTGCAGGTGGGATCTTTTGAACATGGCCTCCGCTGGGAACACACTCCACAACAGCGAGGCATCTCCCAGACAGGGTGAGCACTGAAAGACACAAGCAGACAGGCTGGCTGGAACTGACAGGTACAGGGTGTCGGTGTTTCTAGCCCCCAGGGAGGAGGTGCCGGGAGTGCTGGGGCATTGTGGGAAGTGCTGGCTGCTTAGCCTTGTGGGCAGAGCCTGAGAGGTGCTGACTGGTTCACACTGGCCAAGTTTGGGTCCAGCGCCGTGGCTTAAGGCTTAATCTTTGTATTTGTGCCCTTCAGTGTGAAAGAAGATATTTGCATATATTTGCATGTATATGTAACCACACTTAAGTTGCAGCCCTTGGCATGTTCTGTGAGTATCATTGTGGCCCCCGGGGCTTCCAAAGTTGAGTAGCCCCGATGTAGGCAAAACCCAAAAGGGCCAGATTTTCTTTTATATTAAACCACTGTGCATCATATAAGTCCAATGAAGTGGCCTTCAGTCTGCTGATGGCCATTCCACTTGTGAATGAGAACTTCACTAGCATACATCTCTGCACAGGTGGTGCTGCCTTCTCCTATGTCAACCGTTTCCCACTGCTAGCATAAGCTGATGGGAAAAGTGTGTTAACTCAAAGGTATTGCAATGGAGAGACAAAGATGGGTTAGGGAGGGGAATGGCAGACTATAATGGAGTTCTCCTATCCCTGGTATGCCCAGGCTTACGGTGTATGATCACATGCCAGTAGAATAAATTAGGCTGTTATGAATCAGCAAACTGCAACTGTCCACTGTATCCAGGTACAGCTTGAATGTAGTGGAGAATCAGGGTTAAACAATATAAAGATTCAATACTTGCTACAAAAGGGCAATATCCCACATTCTTTAGCAAAACTGTACCTATATAAAAAAATGTTTCTCTAAATATTGCTGCTGCTTTTACTACTGCCAGCATGTGTGTATGGTTTTTCCATATTCCCAACTCATAATTGTCATTCTTAGATTTATTTTTTTCTTGCACTGTTAGATGTTCTAGCGTGCTTTTCCTACTGCATAGGTCAGACACAGAAGAGTCTAGCTCTTCAAGGGTGGTGGCTTCCTGGTAATGTCATTTCCCCCTATTTGCTCTGGATCTTTTCTGATCTGTACAATGGTCAGTAGACACTTGCATTAAACTATAATGTGGTTTTTTCCCCAATAAAAAAATCTTTATCTACCACATCCACTCTGAAAATCCAACATCCTATAAAACATCTGATGATGAATAGCATGCTGATAAAAAATATTCAAGTCTTTCTTGTGAGTCCCTGTGATTCATGTTCAAACTGGGTCATGTTCAAGTCTGTTCTATGAGTCCACTGGGGACTTGTACACAAAATTTCAACTCAAAGTGAAGTTTGATGGCCAAGTTTTAAACGCTGAAAGGCCTATAATCAGAGTATCATGAATATGGAAATCAATAGTCTTAGCAATTCCATATCTCTGCCCCCCTCCCCGAGGTTACATTAAAAGGGATGTAGATTGAGAAAGGGGTGTGTGTGTGTGTGCGTGTGTGTAAAAGGTGTCTCAATTAAACTTACACTGCTTCATTGGACTATTTTCCTGCATGTTTTAAGACAAAACTACTTCCTCCTAAGGACGAAAATAATAGGGGCAAAATGTCAAGAATGTTTAGCTCAAACTGGTTCAAAAGAGAATGAAATCTCTTGTTGAGACTAAAACAATTACAACTGCACATGCTGTAATGTCGTTCATGCAGTGGAACCCCAATCTGATCTGGTAATGCAAAGGCATTAAATCTCTCAGTCCTGTTTATTGCAGTGTCCAGCATGGATCATACATTATCAAAACAAGATGTAGCTTATTGAGAACTTCTATTAAGGGCAGTTTCACTCTGAACTCTAATTTTCCAGTTTACAACATCTGAGAATTTACAACTCTGTAAATACTCTATGGTATTTCCTCCTATTTTTCCCTCGTTGCTGACAGCACTGAACTTAAATGGGAGTTTCAGAAGGGCAAGACGTCACCACCTGCAACAGCAAAACCTAGCATTCTGAACGCCAACCAAAACCTCTAGCACATGCTTTACAGGTTGCAAGGGATAAAATAATGTGTGTAAGGAAAGCAATTAAGGGTCACACAGTTTCCTCCTTCTTGTTTCAGTCCCATATGTGCAGTTTGAAAGAGTCTGAAAGTGAAATTACATATTGTTATTTTGTTACTGGTTTGCAATTTCCCATCCTCAAGGAGGGCATGGCTTTTCCTCTACTTCTGATACTAGGGAACCAGTACTGGGACACAGTAGCCAACATGCCAATAAATCATGCCATACTATTACTGAGGCATAGGAAGAAGTTACGTTCACCTAGAACTATGCAAGCACCTCAGCAGGGCATTTCCACATAGCTCACTGTTGAAAATGTTTCTCCTCACGTATACTAAAAGAAATTCCATTTATATTTAAAAGTTCAAGCACATTATGCTGCCTAAAATAGGATAACAGGTGAGCAGACAGAGATAGACTCAGTCATGGGAGATAAAAAGATTTTAATTAGATATTAAAGAACTGTAATAAGAGTGGATTTATTTACTTAAAGTTTTAGCAGGATGACATGCCAGGCCATCCTTTTACTTATAAGGCTCTGAAGGAAACAGCTTGATATTAAAGAATAATCAGAACTATTTGATTAAATGACGTGGATGATTCTTATCAAAAGCAGGCAAGCAGGCACTCTTATTCATATTACATGAGCTGCGACCAAATCCACTGAAAACTTAGTTCAACAGTGATCAAAATGACCTTAAAATATTAGGCATGTGGTCATCAAAACTGACCTATTTCAAAAGTAAATTTTCTTCTTACAGGTCCGTTACATGTTGGTGTAAGCATTATAATTAAGGTTGTGATTTTGGCCAGGGTATTTTTATTAAAGTTACATATAGGAGGTGGGTAAGAAGTAACCGATCACCAATTTATCTAAGCTGAAGTCAGAGCCCAACCACCCAGGGTGAAGTCAAAGCTGGAGCCCCACTGCTCAAGACTGAAGATGAAGCCAGAGCCCTGCCTCTCAGGGCTAAATTATTAGAATTTTCAAAAAGTTGTGTAGGTCTCATAAAATCATAGAATCCATGACTGCCAAGACAGATTTGTTGTCTTAATTACAATTGCTAAGACACTTTATCTTACATAGTTTCTGATGGTTTGTGGATGAAATTTATAACATGGCAATAGCCATTTGGCAGACAGTTCCTGAACAAAGAATTAATTAAAAAAAGTACGAGAGGGCTGTGCCCCTTCTTGCTACACTCGCCAGCCCCTTTCCTGCCTACCCAGAGCACCTGCTCCTCCCCCCAAAGCACAGGGAAAGGGAAAGGACAAGTGGCTCTGGGCATCCCCCTCAAAGCACCAGAGAGGGGGGGTGCCGCGCGGCTCCCATTCACCCCCCCAGAGCACTGGAGAGGGGGGAGGGCAGAGGACATGGGGCTCTCCCCTCCCCAAGCACCACAGCGGGGGAAGGCTGCACCACTCCCACCCCCCCAGCACTGGGAAGAGGGGAGGCTGTACAACTCCTGCCCCCTCCCCAGCACTGGGGATGTGGGAGGCCATGGGTCTTTCTGCATTTATAGCATGAGGCACATTGCAAACAATAAAAGAGTTAACAGCTTGAGATTAACATTTTCAAAACTGAATAATTAGGCACCTTAATAGAAATGCCCTGAATTTCAAACTTCCTCAGCTAACAAACTGGACCAACTTCCATTGAAATCAACAGGAGCTACAGGCTTAGAAAATGAGGCTACATCCATTTATGTGACTAATTACTGAGTTAGACACCTAACTGTAGGGAGCTAAGTTTGAAAATAGTGGTCTTCCTTTATCATTACTCTGATGTTAATTTGCATTTGTCACCTGCTTCCAAGTCTAGTGAACTAAAAGGCAAAGACCAGCATTACTGGAATATTGCCTAAGTCTAAGACATGGTAGGAGTAGACCTTCTCCTGCCCAAATTTGGATACCAGCTGTTTTATTTATCATTACCTCTATAAATTGTTGCTCCGCTGTGACACCTCCAAACATAACACACTGATGTATTTAATACTGACACCACAGCTGGCCTGATTAGCCAACACACTGTGCAGCCTATTAAAAAACTGACCTCCTTTATGAGTTTAAGGTCCAACTGAGAATTACAAGCTCACACTGAGGCTGTCATTTTTTTTCTTGTATCCTGAACCTCTGGTGGTATCACTGAAAACCACGTTCAAAGAAAACAAGCGTAGGTAAGGGCCAGGGAGATGTGAGCATATATTTTAACAAACCACTGGGAAAGCCTTGTTATAATAAATGTGTCTTGCTTTTAATTTGTGTCTTTATTTTACTGAGCATATAATTTGCCTTGGGGTTTTCCTATGACACCGCACTATTATGTAGGATACCATGTTAAGCAGCCAGTGCTTAACAAACATCACATCACATTGCTTAAACAAGATTAGTGAACTTTATACGAGTTTTTTTTTCAATGTACAGATCAGCTGAAACTAACAGGAATGGATTTATTGTCCCTGGGAGGACTTCAGTTTCATGGATTTATGGAGCTCTAGTAAATGGCTTCCCCTTTTGGGAAATGATGAAAATAGTTTTAGTGAGAACATATAACACAGAAAGCTTATTTCTTATGATAGCTAATGAAGCCCTATTACAGTGCAATGTTATTATTGACCTTTACATGCAATACATATCAAGTATTATAAATAAATATACAAATAGACCAGGAAAAGAAAATACTCCTGTGAACATCGATCTTCCTTTTTTTAGTCTAGAAAGCATGATTACAGTGCAAAATGGCAGTCACAATAAAATACACCTGTACAAAAATCAAGAACAAATCCAAACATTACACTATTTATTAGTCCAGCTTCATTAAAAGCTTTCGAAAGGAAATGCAAGATTAAAACAACACAAGCAATATTCATAAATGAAAGGAACAAAGTATCAAATCACACAAGGAGAAATGATGAAGTACAGGAAAAGGATCAATAAATAAAGAGCTCATGGTATATTTCCCTGGAGAACTTAACAGATCAATGGACTAGTGTCGGAACAGAGTTTTGATTAGTTCCTGCATTTCTATCATCCGTCAAAGAGATTCTCCCCTCCCCCCCCTCTCCCGCATCATTATGGATTCCACATAAATAGGGCTGCTGCTGGACTTCCTGAAACTCTAAATGGAGACAGCTGCAGTAAGTGCAGCAAGCTCCTTCCTCCCTATCTCAGAGATAAAAGATAATGGGAGTCAAACATAAGTAGTGAGTCATGGTTCTGAGATCAAAAAGACGAAGACTCCCCGAGAGAATAAAAATCTCCCCATGAGAAGAAATGGAAGAAATATATAAATTCAAGAACCAAAAAAACTAAAAACCCTGAATTTTTTCTCCTCACCTTTTAACAGCCATAGCAAAAAAAGGAAAGGGGACCCTTGGAAGAGGACAAATCTGGAACGGTAACAGATATTCTATTCCCTTCTAGCCTGAAGTACAGAAAGAGCTCCCAAAGAAAGACCCTGCTAAATTCCAATATGTAGTTGAAGTTAAGGCCTCACAAATTATGTGGCAGTGAAATGTTCTGTGCAACGCCCCCCCTCCCCCGAACATTTCACTGCCACATAAATTTTATTCTCTCTGGGAGTCTTCATCTTTTTGATCACACAATTGTGATCTGGAATCTCAATTTTCATTAAAAATAGAAAACGCTGAAAACGTGAACTGAGTGCAGCCAATGCTGGTTTGTCTCTCAGTTGCGTGCTGGACAGGATTTGAAGATTCTCTAGTGAGAAAGCCCTGGGGGCACCGCTCTTAGCCAAGGCAGATGCAGACTTAAGGCTAACCCAGAAGGGGGATGAGACCTGAACCCAGAGACAGGGATTCAGATACAGGTATTGACAAGGACACCAGGATTGGCCCTGTTGGACTTTGTTTTTATAACCCTGAAAGGGATTCGTTGACGAGTTTGACTCTGTAACTTAGCTGGAGAGCTGGGCCACTGACGACTCACCTGACAAGGTTAATCAGTGATCATGGGAACTGGGAGAAGAAAGAGAATTTGTGTACGGGTTCACACACTACCGACAAGAGGTGCTCACCAGAGGAGAGTGTCCCCTGTCACCTGGGCATTGTGCAAACAATTAGAAGGAAATGGCCTTTGCTACAGAGAGTTTCCATTCCAAATGAGGAAGTGAGGCACAGAGATATTAAACTGCTTGACTAAGATGACAAAAAAAATTATGGAAGAGCTTGGAATGGAATACAAACAGCCCGAATCTTAGACCAGTGTCTTGAGCACAGACCCATCGATGTACAAGGGGCAAGTCTTGTTAGCTCTATTAGAAAAAATAACAAACTGCCCCTTAACCAGCACTGTCCCATGTGCAGGAGCTCCAAGCCAATCGGTGTCACCATTTCTGACCGATCATTCCACCCCTCCAAGCCTCACCCTCCTTGTACTGTTCAATGCCCAAATACACACAAATAAAGCAGGAGGAGGGTAAAACAAAAGATCTCCAACCTGGTGCTTGGGTAACTGACACTCCCAAGAGGCCACAAACTGCTTCTTCTGTGTCAGTCATCCTGTGTAGCTTCAAATGTTCCCTTAGCATCCCTCTAGAGGTGAGCTTTGTTGGGAGGCTCTAGGCAGAAGGGACAGACTGTAGCCTGCAGTAATGCAGCATTAGCACTGCATATAGCAGAAAGGAAAATGACTGTCACTCTGTGCCACATCAGGGATAAGACTGAGTCATAAAGGGGCTGGCAGGGAAAATGAGCTTTCATGAGGAATACATAATACTGTGTATTTATGACCCCCATCGACATGAGACCCTGATCTTTTTCAGCAATTCACATTCAGAGTGGTCCCCACCAATAGAGGTGATGCCTGGGGGGGGGCATGTGGGGTTAGGTGTCCCCCCCCCATTTATTGCTTGGTGTGCAGGGAGCATGTTCAGTAGCATCTGCTGACACCACTGCAGTCACTATGCCTCCCTGTAATTGGCAGATATGGATTGTGTTTGTCTACCAACAAGGCTGGACTGGCCAGATGGATAGGACATAGCTCTGACCTAAAGGGTTTGGGAAATTTCTTTCCCACAGTCCATTTCAATGATACCCCAGCCTTTGCCCCGCTGAGCAAGTCCACTTCCAGATGGATTGTTGAAAATGAAAATAATTCAAAGCCTGCTGTATTCGCCAGCCTAGATCTCTTCTCACACAGGATTTCAGTGCAGTACACACAAAATTCATTAATTAAGCCTCATGATATTTGGAAAGGTGCCTGTGGGGTAAGTAAAGGATCTTTTCACTCAGACCTGGCCTGGGATACAGTTTGATAGTGTAGGGAATGAAGAAGTCTCCAGAATTGAAGGCAGAATGCACAGGGGATGGGGGATAGCCAGGAATTCAGGGTGAATTCAGGTTCTGGTAATTATTCATAGGATATGATTTAGGGAAGGAGTGGGGAACCTTTTTTGGGTTGTGGGCTGCTGACCCGCAGAAAAGTTAGGGGGCTGCACACAAGTGAGAAGCACACACAGGCTAGTAGATTTTGTGTGCTCTAGCCCTGCACAGGGACTGGGGCTGAAGTGCCCGCATGGGCTCCCCAATGCTGGGGGGAACCCCAAGCCTTGGGGCCCAGATCCAGGCAAGCTGGGGGCCTCATCCAGCCCCTGTGCCTCAGGTTCTCCACCCTTGATTTAGGGCTTCACAAAACTTGTCAGCCTAACTCAAACAGCAGCCTGAATACAATGCAAATGGACTATCAGGAATTCATTCATTTCCCAAAAAGCTTTTGGATTCAGCCATGTTACAGTAATCTCTACGGTTTGCTATTCACGAACATTTGAGCAAATGAGGTTTTCTTTACATTAATGTTGAGGAATAGCTGAATTCACATCAATTTCTATTCATAGTGGTATTTATGTGCAAGATATGAAGAATATTTTGTGTGGATGAAAAAGTGTTTACTATTTCTAATTTCCTATTCATAATTTGTAAAATCTTGTTTAAAAACATCAGTTTTCAAATCAGGGAACAGAGAGTAATTTCTGGCTCATGTCATCAGTCAGACCCCTCAAATAATAAACTGAAATCAGTTGCTGCGAACAGGTTGCCAACATTCCATGAAATGTTTGTACACAAACTGTTTGTACACAATACTGATCAAATATTAAAAGCAAACAGAAAACAGAAGCAGAAATCAGAAGAATTCTCCAACAGAAAAAACAGACTGAATGCACATCTGATAGTAACAAAAGGAACCACCCCACCAGCCATATTTCTGAATGACAATGAAGGCTAAGCCAAATGTACTCCTTTTCTTTCATTTTGAAATCACTTACCATCATTTATTATATAAAGCATACATTTTAATCTTTAGAACTCTGATATTGCACCCCCTACAGACCAAGGTAGAAAGTGGATATCCCCTCTCTGGTGCACAAGTTTAAAACTAGAGAGTTCTAACAGAGAAGAATCCTAGGTTTACAAGTCAACAGTGAGCTCGGATGAAGATGATATTTGATAAAAGTAATGTCAAACTACACGGTTATAACCTGAGTTTACAATGATGCATTTAGCCATAATGCTACTATTTATACCTCTATAAACTTAGGTTATGGTGATACAAATAGCAATGCTAATGGCATTAACAGTTGCACTCAGCAGCATGGCAGCTGTTGAGTACTGCTCTTATGTTATTTGTATTGCTGTTCATATCATCATAAACTTAGCTGGGTAGTCAGAGATGCCCCATTTACCATACAAGAAAGATGAAGACTCACATTTTAGATCCAAAGTGGAGCCCTTTATATTGGTGGCTTTATGGTCATATCTTTCCCTTTCCCTGTACATCTTAGACTCTGCTAGAAAGTGGCTGTGAGCAAAATGTAACTTGCATGAACTTAGGTGGAGAGGTAATATTTCCCTATGTCCCAAAAGAGCTATAAGCTTACCAAGAGCAATAGCAAGGAAAAAACAGCAAACTTACGGTCTCCTTGACAGCGCACAGGACCTACAGTCAACTTGGATTCTGAGCCAGATCTGTCAATATCGCCAACCACCACTTGACTCACTGGTAGATGTTCTTTGTAAGACAAGAGCCCAGCATCTTTTCTCCTGAGGCCCAGAAAAAGAGAAACAATGCAACAACAAGTGAAATAATTGCAAAGATTTTTTTTCTCCTGATGATGGACAAATCACCCCAAGCAAGAATTAAATCAAAAGGAAGCAAGAATTAAATCAAAAGGAAGCAAGAATTAAATCAATACAATAATGATAACCTTAAGCTCTGTTGTAAACCCCATGTATTTGATTAAATATCATACATTAATCTATTATATATTTGAGAGCCTTTGTCTGCCTGTCAGTGTGCCTGTCTGTTTGCTCAAGAACTCCTCCTAAAAGGTAAGAGCTAGGACCACTAATTTCAATATACAGCTTCCCCATTTTATACAGGAACATTGCTAGCTGTTCCGTTGCTGCTTTCTTCACTTTGGTTGGGGAGTACATGGGAAAGGTGTACCTGGACCTGCCTCACCCAGGGGAAATGTACCTCACCCTGGGCTGTGCCTGCTGGAGCTTCAGCAACCATGGAGAGGCTGGCCCCAAGCTGCTGTAGTGAGAAAGGGCTTGGGCAGTCCTCTATCCTGGGGCAGCCTACGTACTGAACTCCTCATCCCCAGCCTCACCTGAGTCTCCCATCTTCCAAGCACCCATTGGGGAGGGCAAGTGGGCTGAACTCCCCCCCCCAGTTTGTATGGGGATATAACTGACCTGAGCAACAGTGGGTAAATCTTCTAGTATTATCATATGTAAAACAGAAATATTAATTTCATCCAGGAAAATCTTTCCAAAATAGTTTCTTTGGATTTTCTGTCTAGTTTCTAAATCTTTGGTAAATCCTCAAAGATGTCAAATTGACCACCATGTAAAGCAAAACCTTCTGCTTATGTACAAGGGAGTCAATAAGGGTAGCCATAGTACAAGCTGGCCCAACAGTTTGCTGCAAGTGTACCTCAATCCTGTTCTATAGACAACAGCTCTGAAGGGAATGCCCATTCAGTCTTCAGACTCTCTTCAAGTTTGTTAATGAGGCTGCCCATGGTAGCAGTGGTGTATTTGTAATGCTTAGTTACTAGGAAAGGGATTGATAGTAGCAACTTCTCTCATCAAGAAACCCAATCAAAACTCTTGTTTTTGGTCACGACTGACCAACTGAACTGTATGCTTTCTCTGCTTCCCATTTGGGAACTGACCACAGCTCATACCTACTTGAGCAATTCTATGTTGTTGGTTGTTTAGCTTGTTTGCTTTGAATGGAGAGGAGCTTTCCAACACTGTCTGTAAACACATTCTGTTTGGCTTTAGCTGTGCCCCCTTGGCACTTCAATTATATGACACATGATCACAGGATGAACAGAATTTCCCTTGCTTTTAATTGTTTTTGCACAACACTAAATATAAATAACTAGCCAATTAGCCCGTCATAAAACGGGATTTTCAGGTCTCTCCTCCATGTCGGTCTTCTCTCCTGAGCCTCCAGTCTCTCGCTCTCGCTCCCTCGCTCCCTCTCCCCCTACTGCCTCCCCCCCACCTCTCTCTCAGATCTCCTCCCCCTCCTGCCTCACAGTCGGGGGACCGCGGAGCCCAAACGGCTGTTTGGGCTCTGCACTCCCTGTGCTGCATGGGGAGCGTGGAGCCCAAACAGTCGCTTGCGCCACTTGCTTCCACGTGGTGGCCTGGCTGAGCGGCGCAGAAGTCAGCCGAGCACCACGGCAGGAGGCAAAGGGGGGCGGGGTGGTGACATTCACGGCCAGGGGGCAGGGCCTGGAGCCGCTGTCATATCGCACGTCACCGCCCCATCCCCCTTCGCCTCACCCCGTGGTGCTTGGCTGACTTCTGAGCCGCTCAGCCGGGCCGCCACGGGTGAGCCCAAATGGCCACTTGCTCCCCCGCCCCCTGGCCATGTATGTCATGTACGTCACTGCCCCACCCCCCTTCCCCTCCCGCCATGGCGCTCGGCTGACTTCTGCGCCACTCAGCCAGGCCGCCGCAGGGGAGCAAGCAGCGCAAGCGGCCGTTTAGGCCCCACACTCCCCATGCAGCACGGGCCGCCCAGAGGGAACAGCCAGCATTTCAGCAACAGCACCGCCCAGGGGGAACAGCTAGCAATTCAGCATTACAGACTCACAGACATTGGGCTACTATATATATGATTAAGAGCAGGGGAAAAGCAAAGAGATAGCTCAGCGGTTTGCACATTAGCCTACTAAACCCAGGGTTGTGAGTTCAGTCCTTGAGGGGGCTAGCTAGGGATCTGGGCAAATCTGTCAGGGATGGTACTCGTTCCTGCCATGAGGGCAGGGGACTAGGCTCAGTGACCTCTCAAGGTCCCTTCCAGCTCTATGAAATAGGTATATCTCCATATATTAGGGAAACCAAGAGCAGTCATACTGCTTCTAGGGGCACTTACAGCCCACTCTGTTAGCCCCATTTAGCACAGACACCCTAAGACTATCACTGCACTGCTCTTCCAGAAAATGCTACACAAATTGCAGTTCACAGTTTGTGTAGCTTTTTCTGCTTTTTTCGGAAGAGGCTTTTCCAACATTTGGCTTGTCTGCACTGGACCAAATGTTGGAAAAACTCCCTTTTTTGGAACATCCCTTCTTCCTCATAAAACGAGGTTTACAGGGATGCTGAAAAAGCACATCTGCTCTCCAAAAAAATTTTGGAAGAGCAGACATGTTCCCTGAATGCAGCAGAGTTTTTCCCGGATACCTCTGGTTTTCCTCTGGTATCCCGGAAAAACTCTGCAGTGTAGACATAGCCTAATTGATAAATTTTTCCCCCTTCTCTTTCTGCTATTTATTTGTACCTCTGGACCCTTTGCTCAATTCATCTGAAGGAGTGGGTTGTGCCCACAAAAGCTCATGATACCATCTACAGTTTTTATTAGTTTCTAAGGCGCTGCAGGACTATTCATTGTTTTTTAAGTTTTTTCAGTTACTGACGAACACGCTACCCCTCTGAGGGCTCCTAGCATGTGAAGGATAACACAGCCTTCAATTGAATACAAGTTTTTACAAATACTAGTAAGATCCAACTGTTAAAGATATGAGAAAAACCCATAAGAAGCAGCAAAACAATTTGGCCTAAAAGTTATCCAAGCTGCATAACCCAAGAAGTGAAGATACAGATCTTCCTCTTTTTTACACCACCTTTCTAAGTGCTCCAGTAAATCAGCAAGTAATAGTAACCACGGACTTTCCATCCTTCTTTACAAATCAATTCCTTTGCTCAACAAGAATGCAATACTAAGAATGATTTTAAAGCCCTAGAAAATATACTGAGTAATATACTGTAGGGAGCAATTGGATTTTGGGAGACTACATGCTCTGAAAGCCTTTTCCACTGCAATTTTCAATGACTTTATGACCCTGTAACATTAGATTCCTATTATCTAAGAGGCAGAGCAGGGATTTGCGTGATCAAGTAAAGCTGAGAGTTTCTCAGTAGCACTGATATATGATCTCCAGTCATATCTGCTACTGAGCCCTTCTGAAGAGACAAAAGAGAACTCTTTTGAAAGAAAAGCAATTAAAGTCATTAAGAAAATAACTATCATTTTAGAATGATAGCTCGTTGGAACTTGTGTCTGCTCTCTGATGAAGAGAGTAATTAGAGATTTAATTACTACATATTTGAGAAAGTTAAATGTTTTCTGAAAACACTGGATGACTATTTTCTTAAATCTTTATGTTCTCTTACTTTCAGAGTTCCTGGCTTTATTGCTGTACCCTTTATTTCTCCATCCTTCAGCAGTTCCAAGTGGCTGAGAACATTAACTGAGTTTGGTTGGCCATAGCCTCTTCCAGCTTATTCCTGAGGAGTCTGCCATTTGACAAAGAATAGTCCTTATCCTTTGGGTCTAAGTGCACTTTTTCTTCTGCTTAATAACAACAAGCCATTATTCAGGGCTTTTCATCTATAGATTTCAAAGCCCTTTATGAAACGGGGAGAGTAACATTATCTTCTGTTTATAGATAGGAAACAGAAGTGCAGAAAGGTTAAGTGATTTATTCATGGTAACAAAATGACTGAATAACAAAGCCAAGATGATAATTCCAGGTTCCCTCATCCCCAGTCTGGTGCCACATCTATGGGACCCTAGCCTCTGTAACAGAAATTAAATGTAGGTTACCACTTTACTGTTACTAAAATTGTCCTCTGAAACTGTTGAATTTTCCTGTGGAATGCCACTATTTCAAAAAAAGACCTTGAAATCAGAGGTAACCATTAAAAATATAAAAGTGCTTTAGAGATTGATGAAAAGAAAATGACACTAATGACATTCCATCCTTCCCCTTCAACATTAGGTAATATTTATAGTCCCAAATAAAGCCAATGGTCTTTCAATCCTGTATCAGCCATTAATGTCACCTCTTTTTCATGGAATAAAAATGACCAGTGATGGCTCCCCCCATCTTCTTTACTACACCTTTGGTAGCTTTATTTTCCCAGCAATGGCTATAAAGTTAAGTCTTACATAATTTCTTCCAGGTGTGATCTTTGTTTTCTGCTAATTGGCTGTTTGTGTCACCATGGTAGGAAACACCCTCTCCTGTGAGAGGAAGAATAGTTCAGTGGTTATACTTTTAGCCTAGGGTTTGGAATAAATGAGTTCCAATTCCTTCTCTGCTACAGGCTTCCTGTGTGACTTTGGCCATTTCTCTTAGTTTTTTTACACCTTGGTTCATCATCTGTAAAATGGGGATAATAATACTTTCTTGCCTCACATGGAGTGCTGTAAGAATAAGAATAAACTCATTAGAGATTGCGAAATGCTGAGATACCACAACAATGAGGGCCATGTAAGTATCTAAGACCTGGACTACATTACAAAGTTATTTGACTTCAGTACCCTTACATTGACTTATCTTTGCATGACCCTACTCTTACATTTATCTCCGGCTGATGAAAGAACCCCTTACAGTAAGAGCACTACCCTGAATAGCACTGAGCCATGGCTGATGTACTGTGATTGACACGGTATGAGTATAGACGTTGTACGACTTCTGTTGACCCTAACAATCCACCAGCTGCTGTTTCACAGTGCCCAGCAGTGACACTTCTGGTCACAATCATGAACTCCATTGGCCAGGAGTCACAGGAACTGGAAGCTATCCTCCACTTTAAAGCCCTTGTATGTTTTTGAAGTACCTTTTCCTGATTGCCCAGCTTGATGACCTCACCAAGCTTCTCTTCCTTGTGTGCAACTGCTCACACCATGATGCCGACTACACATTTCAGGTGTGTTCCTGCCTGGAATACATAGGAGTTAGTTGGATCTCCTGGGCCTAAGGCCAGAAGAGGCTCTGCAGGCATAGTTATGAACAAGACCTAGAAATGTAGACATTTATGAAAAGATTGCCCATGGGACGCAGATGAAGGGTTACAACAGGGATCAGCAGCAGTGCTACGTGAAAGCAAAGGCATTGCAGTAGACATACAACCAGGCCTGGGAGGCACTAGATGATCAGCTGCCAAGTGGCAGACCTGCCACTTTTACAATGAGCTGTATGATCTACTTGGTGGAAACTTCACCAGCACTCTGAAGACTACTGTAGATAGCCTTGTGGAACCTGAGACAGAGACCCCTGACATGTACAAGCTAGGAGGAGAACAGGGTAGGCTGTCCCCCAGATCACTATTGGCATTTCAACATGACCAGTGATAATCTACTGCCAAGAAAAATGTCAATAATTGTCCTGAACAGTTCTAAATGTCATCTCTTGTCCCACCCCAGCTAAACATCCACCCCTGATGCCCCGTGCATTGCCTAGAGGCACAGTCCTATGTAGTAGGATACAATTAATTTCCCTCTATACTTGAATAACAGCGTCCCACACTGTAGATTTTCCAACTCCAAAATGATTTCCCATGGATTGGTAGCAATCTACATTGCAGCCTTCCATGGTCTGATAGACTCTAGTTTCTCAACTGTCAAGCAAGCTCTCATTCTGGTGTCCATGTGTTGGCTGGCAGGTGCAAGTTTGTCACATAGATCCAGGAATGTGCTCTTTTGCATGTGAAAGATCTGCAGTCACCACTCATTGCCCCAAAGCTGCTTTATGATGTGAGTCCATCTCTCAGTGTTCATTTCTCAGGCACAGAAGTAGCATTCCAACTTTTGCAGTTACTCTGCCAATACCACCAACAACCTTGAATTGGTTTTTGCTATGCCCCATAGCAATCTGTCCTCAAAGAAACTGCCATATCCCCTTTGTTGCTGTGCCTAATGCCACTGTGCAAATACCTTCAGATCATTTGTCTTGTGTTTACAATATTTATGAAAACAGTGCAGCGTTTAATGGGCTCTGTTCTGCAGTCAGAGATGGTGAACAGTGAAAAATGTTGCAGAGATTTGTGGGATTTAAAGAGAGGCATGAAAATTATGGGCTAGGAATGACATTATGAGATGGAGAAAGTTACATGATGGGACCGGGTTTGTTCCAGTTCCCCTGTACAATTTGTGCATGCTTCACAACACACTGCAAAATAACCCTAAAATGTATGGTGTGAAAGGGCAGTACGTGGCACACTGGGATGCCTACCTATAGTTCACCATATTGTGTGCATTGACACAAGCACTCCTTGTGATTACTTGCAGTGCTCATGCAGTCACCCAACTATGTATGCACGAAAGGAATACACTAACAATTGTGGCTTTACATCAAAATAACTTGTATCAATCAAAGTTGGTAGTGTACACATGGCCTTAGACAGACAGAGAAATGATTGGTATTTCAATATACTTAGTAACTGGAGTTTATTGTGTGCATTCAACTTCTCTTTTGTGTGGTATGTTGTGATTAACAAAGTGTATAGTAACATACACTTTGCTTGATGAAGTCAAAAGCTTTCTAAACCAAAGACTAACTAAAATAATTGAATTTATACTATAAGAGGACATTCATCTTCTAGATGGGCTAATGCTACCACTGTTATTTAAAGATCTTGCATTTTAAGATGGTGACCAAAAGTTTTTCCTCACCAAAAAAAAAATCCACCTTAGAATAAGGATGAATACAGAGTGTATCATATTCCTGTTAATGGTCAAATTAGACTGAATGAATCTCATCAAATTCTGTAAATATCATGAGATATTGGTGAAATCTCAGTAAAATGTGCATATTTCTAATTCACATTCCTCTACATACTCTTGTAATACCATATGTAAAAAGAACATGCATTATGTATACATAAACAAATGACATTAAAATTAATATTAAAATTCTGTGTTACTAAAATTTGCTTACCTAATTATTTGAAATAAACAGGCCTATGTACAGGGTTGATTTCTTATCTTCATTTTTGTTAGATGCAAAGAAAGGGATTGCATTCCACTTATTCAGGCTTTGATGCAACAGTTCATTCCTTCACAAAAAAACCCACATAAGCACAATTTTTTCCTTTAGGCATGTGACAAATGCTGAGGGCATGTTTAAATGATTTACTGAATGGGAAAAGACTTACACATGATTGCTGCTTTACTCAACTGAAGCTTCAGTGCTGATTTTTTTAACTTAATTAGGGTTACTCGTGATCTAAAAAATACAAACATAGTCCATCCAATACTAGACCCTACTTTTTAATGTGGTACTATCTCCACAGTGATCTTGGTATTTCCATAATTTACTTTATAGTGGTGTAGTGAGATTAATTAAACTAAAATCTGTAAAATAATGCCTTCAGAAAAAAAATTAAGGAAGTAAAGAAATGCCAAATATTATTTGTTTTCTTCCAAAAATAGTTGGCAAGTACTTTATTTAAATTTGTGATGCTAATATCAGAACAAACATTACAGAGAATCTAATGAACTATAGAATTTTGGCAGCAGTCTTGATAATCTGGGAGCTATTTAATTGCTGATAGGTATGCTGTAATGAACAGGATTAAAAGAGGGCTAAGCAAACAGGCTTAGGTAAAAGAAGAATTGGCCCAAACTTGTATTCTAAATTTAAAGGAAACTTTTTGGTGGTTTTGATATAATGAACTTTTTAATTGAATGCATATCATATAGCACACAATAGATAGTGTCCATACTCATTCATGTCCTGGGGCTTATCTTTATTTTGAATTCAAGTGCCTCTCATACTGGCTGAAACCTTAAATTTCCCCATTCTTTGGGCTGTTCTGGTGCAAAGGTTTCTCCCTAGTCTCCTGTCTTTTCCTTTCTTTCATGCCTCAGAAAGAATCATACATCTGAATAGGATCCAGCACCCAAACTGGACAAGTCCGTTCACCGTGTGCTATTTTCATTAAAATAAATTAGATCATAGTCCACATTCTGTGAACAAATTTTGCTACACTGTGTGTAAATGTAAACTCTGCCACAAAGTTAATTGAGTGAGCAGGTTAAACGAAATGATGCACAAAAATAGTTCCATGAGGAAAATGATGTGCCAGTTAAGATCTAGGTAGACAATATGTGGGGCCTCAATATCACCCCTTACAGAATGTAGTTGCACAGAAAATTGGAGCTTTCTCATAGTAGGTCTCTGTTATGTTACTGTTAGGTTACAGTTATCTCCTTCCAAACTGACCAGTATAAATTAAGCATAGCACAATAGGCACTGTTTATGTTTTACATCTGGGCCTGCAATTTAATTATGCTTCTTCCCCTTCTCCCACTGTCTGTAGCCAGACAGGAACCACCCTGTAACATCCATTTTTGCTTGCCTGGAGCATACAGGGCACACAGAGCAGTAAAATAAGCATAGTCTTTGAAAGCCTTGACAGCAGGCCCAGATATGCTGGCTGCTGTGACCATGGATGGCTGTAAACAGAGATACGCCGATTGCTGACCTCAAGGCTGCGAGAACTGCCTTGGCTGGCACCTATATTGATACGAACACACACTCGTCCAGGGGGGAGGAATCTCCTGCCCAGTAAAGAATGTCTAGTACTCACAATTTAGTTATCTCTCTTGCAAGTGTAAATTAAGTTGAAACTCCCTTGTAAGAACTGGTGTCACAAAGACAGACCAACACAATTTGGCATCTTAGATAAGAAAGAGGATACGAGCCCCTATGGGTATAGAGATGGGTCCAGCAGCACACTTACTCTGAGTGTCAATCTACCATCTGCCTGCTGGTCGGGTTAGGTAATTGCCTCCCGAGGTTCCATGGGGACGCCCACCTCGTATTCGTCTTTCCTAGGAATTGAGGGACCGGCCCTGGCTTGACCCGCTGGAGTCGAGAGGCACAGAAGGTGGTAAATATTGTACCTGGATGTGTCCTTTGTCTTAAGTGTACACATAGACTTAGAGCTCTTTAAAGATTAAGCTGTCACTTGGTACCATTATTTCTATTTTCTATCTTTATTTTCTTTGTAACCATTTTTAAGATCTATATTTGTCAATAATTAAGAAATAGAGCAATAGCCATTGTAACCACATGCTTTATAAGTCTCCTTAATAAACCTGTAACTGTTTAAGCTTTAACCTGACTCCTTCAGTTGTTGAAACAGAACCAAGCACAATTTAAAAGAACTTCAGCCGGTCATAAAGGACAGATATAGGGAGAAGCTTGAGCGTTTGGATCGTGTCGCTTCCAGAGGACAGATCCGTGGGGCATCTCTCAGTCTTCCCTAGACTGCCCACTGCGAAGGGACCCTGTATCCTAGCAGTTGAAATCTGAGATGTAATAAGCTCTCCCTGTAAAACTCCTCGGGGCGCCCTTCAGCCTTTCCTAGGCTGCCCGCTGCGATGGGACCTTGTGTCCCAGCAGAAAAGACTTGGGTGTCACACACACACACACTGTCCTGACCATCGGCTGACACTGTCTCTTTTGCCCCTGGCCTTAAAGAGATGAATGTTTTAAAGTCACATTTGAAAATAAATTCCTCCTCCCCAGGACACCTCTCCAGTCTCATTATAATCCCATAACATTAATGCCATTAATTAAATCCAGGTTAGTTTAAAATTATTATAAACATCCTTATGAGGATTAGTCACTTTAATTGTGATTAGAAAATGAATACTTGATGAATGACACAGTATATTATTCATAAATCCAGTAATAAAATTCATATGATAGGTACTATTGGATGAAGTTAACAACTTTTTGTTTTTATCATAAAAACCACAGATATCATGTGTCTGCTGGGAATCATGAGTCTATATAACATATTCCAGCACCGAAGGGGAGGGGACTATGCAACTGAATTGGATCACTTCATCTTCAGGGTAGGCAGACTCTTTATCACTGTGCAGTCTTGAATTCCATGTAGGGTCAGGTCAATACATTAACTTTTGGGATAATTTTGATATTAAGAAAACCACACAGAGCCTATTCCACTGCTTCCCAGTTCTCTGCCTAACAAGAGATGAGAATTCTATGGGAATTCAGAAGATTTATCCTGATTTTGTGGAAGAAATGGAGCCCGCACACCTGAGGAATGCATTGCTTGCTTCCCCAACATAAACAGTTTCCATAGCTGACTCGGTAGTCATTGTTAGCATGGGCCTATTCCTCAGGGTTCTTGTCTGGTAGGATCTCTGAGATCTCACCTTGGAGGAAGATTTCAAAAGGCATATGTAAGAAGCTATGTAACCCTGGCAATTGGAGGATGACCATGACAACACCTTGTGTTCTGGTGTGGTGTTCTTTCCAAGAGCGATTCTCACCTCAGGGTAGGCTGAAAATATGGATGATCAGGATTCACTGTTAAACTCCTCCGTGTCCTCTCCCACATGGAAAAAGATGGAGGGCTAGAACTGCATTGTCTTTCTGTAGCGCTCTCCATTCTTTGGAGTTCTCCTGAGGCAAAATCCAGAACTGCGTGTGGTACTTTCCTCAGGGTTTCTGAGTGCCTCATCCTCATTCTTTCTCAACTGCACATCTAGAGTAGTCAAAGGTGAAGCTAAGAAGGTCTGCCACAATGGTTTTGATCCTTCCTACCTGTTGATCTCCACCATTTGTCGGATTTCTCATCTCAGACTCCGCCTCAGTTTTAGGGCTTTGCATGTGGAAAAACCCACATGCTTGGTGCCTGGGGCATTGTTTGGGGAGAATTGTTGCATCCATTTGGGTGAGGTAAAAAGAAGACCCCGTGAGACACATCCATTCTCTATGGGCAGAAACAAGACAAATGAAGGTCTCATAGGGAAAGGAGGACAGGAAGAGTCTGCTACAGAATGAACCCTGTCAGCTTCCCAGTCACTGCAGAACAATGTATATTGCTCCAATCCTGTTATGCCACCATAACTGCACAGTTGCTATAGCAGGATCTGCTGTCTCATTATTAGAAGGAAAGAGAGAGCAAGCTGCCAATCTGAACGGCTCTTTTGGGGTGCCATTATCTACTTAGCCTCTTTCTACTTTTAAAAATACCATACAATCAACCTGTTTGCATTTGTTTAATATATTTATATGTATCGGACAATAACTTTAGTAATAAAAGTATTTCTGCACGTGCAACAAGCATGGCTAGGTTATACCAGGTATGGGCAATAACATGGCAGCAGTTTACCAGGGTTAACTCCTGGTGGTCCGCTGCCACTATATTTACCTGCACAGCCGCAGGTATCCGTGATCGCAACTCCTGTTGGCCACAGATCACTGTGCCTGACCAGTGGGAGTGGCAAGAAGTGGCATGGTCTGGAGCACTGCTAGCTGCTGCTCCCATTGGCCAGGAGCCCTGATCTGCCACCAGCTGGGGTTGTAATTACTGGTACCTGTGGCTGTGCAGGTAAATATAGTGGTGGGAGCCCACCAGGAGCTAACCCTGGTGCACTGGGTCCAGCCCGAGGGCTGGCATTTGCCTACACCTTGGTGATGTAATTAGTATATGAGGCAACATTTCATTACCTGAGCTGTACTGGCAGCGTGATATATGCAGAGATCATAATGCAATACTCCTTGCTAGTATTTACTTTCTAATATCTGCAAACATTTGGATCATCTGCCACCAAAATATCAGCCAAAATGTGCCTTAGGCAGGATTTTATATGGAAAGATGATGTGTGCTGTAAGAAATATTGAAAACTTGAGAAGAGCAGCTTGCTACTTGGAAGTTTCACTCTTGGTAGTTGTTAACTTCAACAGTTTTATTTCATGTGATTGAAGGAGCTAATTCAAAATAAGTGACAATGTCAAGAAATAAAAAAAAACAACACATGAAAGCCCATTTACTCAAATGATGTTCCAAAGCACATAAGTCACTGTAGAATTTGGCACAGAAACGCTGAATTTTTGGTTTTGCTCAAGAAACACGTAGCCCAAGTTGCTACCTAAGATGGTTTGCATCTTGACCAAAGAAGAAAATATTAGACACATAATCCAGATTGGTAAAAGAAGTTGAACTAGCAGTTATACTGCTACTTGCTGAGCTATGCTCAAGGAGCAATCAATTATGTAGCAAAACAGGGTGGGGGCCAAGACACACAGCTGCTGCTTCCTCTCCCACATATCTAGGTGGTCAGAGGATGAAATCTGTCAGACATGCTGGCCCCCAATGCACCCATGCCTGAGCCATTACATAGATCTTTAATTATCTCCAGGTGGACGTTGGGAATGTTGATGTCTTGTTTGGCCTTCCACAAGGCACTTCTGTTGACAGAACTGAAGGCTCTCTTTAGGTCTATGTATGGTGTTGTCAAAAGCTAGTTAAATTCACAGTGGGTCTCATATTGAAGGTGAAGAGCAAGTATGGTATTACTGGTAGAGCATCCAGAAGTGAAGCCTAATTGCTCTAGGCAATGGCTTTTCACAAAGAGAGATTGGAAACAGGTGAGCAGAAAACTTTCCCAGGAACAGAGAACAGAGTTATTAGTCTGCTGGTACTGCACTCAGTGTGTGGGCCTTCCCTCTTACAAACCAAGATAATGAGCCCTTCCTTCCACTCCACTGATAACTTTCAAGTAGTCTAAGCTCCAAAAAATATGTTGGTATAATACTACACTTATGGAACAACTGAGTGATTCAGCCATTATGGAGCTGGGTCTGGTAGCATACCTGCTTCAGTATGTTTTTTAAAGGGCAGAGTGAATGTATGCACATCTACACACATTTCAGGTCAGGGATTGCATCCAGATCTGGACATAGAGTCTCTGCAGGATGGCTACATGCAACCTCAAAATATTCTTTTTGGGTTACATCAGCCTTATTTACCAGCACAGATACTGCACAAAGTCAAGTTTTGGATCTAAGTGATTAAATAGCTTTGGATAGAGATTGTAATTTATTAGAGCTCACTCCCTCTTCTGCCTTTTTTGTAAGTTCTTAGAATAAACTTCACAACTCACTTCTGTCCTCACTCGAAAAATACCCTCAAAAAACATTTACATTCAATAGCAGCATGACACTGTCTGATTTCAGATTTCTTTTGCAAAATTTGAAGTGTTTCACTGAATGAGTAGAAGCACCACTTGCAGTATTTTAATTCTGGGATGGCATCTATGGCTTCTCAGATGCCTGTGTTTAAAGCTGTCTAGGTCAATTCTGATTCATACAGGAGAACACCAAGGGTGTGTCTCGATGACATGGCTCCGTCGATGGAACCATGTAGATGAGGCAGGACGACAAAGGGAAATGAAGCAGTGATTTAAATAATCACAGCTTCATTTAAATCAAAATGACCGCCGCGCTGTGCCGATCAGCTGTTTGTCGGCACAGCGCAGCAGTCTAGACGGGGATCTGCCGACCCCAGAACCCTTCGTCGGCAGATCCTTTATGCCTCGTGAAATGATTATTATTTAAATCGTCGCTTCATTTCCCTTTTTCGAGTAAACTAATCTACATGGCTCCGTCGACGGAGCCATGTAGTTTAGACATACCCCAAGTATATTGAATTTGTTTTCCACTGTGATGGTGCATCTAGACTACATTCCTCTTTCAAAGAGGAATGTCAATGAAGGAAATCAAAAATGCAAATGAAACGCAGATTTACAAATCTCACGCTTCATTTGCATAATCATGTCTGATTGCTTTTTCAAAAAAGCTTTTTTAAAAAACAAAAGCAGTCTAGACACAGTTCTTTTGAACCCCCCCCCCACTCCTTTTTCGAAAGAACCCTGCAAACCTCATTTTTTCAGGAGATTACGCAGAAAGTATGTGGAAGGGTTAGAAATAAACCCCAACACAGGCAGTTTTCCCCATTGAAAGAACTCACAATCTAAATAGACTAACAAACAAAGGTGACTTGGAAGGGGTAAGTGATGTACCAAGAACACAGAATGACCAATTATTTCATCCTCTTAACATGGTCCCAGCCAAACTCTGGATTTAACTTTGAAAAAGTCTGGATGTGAACTTTGCTGCTTAAGCATACTTCTCTTCAAGACCCTTCTATCCTTCCTAATGTAAACATCTCGAACTAAAACAGCAATAATATTCTATTTTTAGGACAGGTTACCTGTATTCATGCAATCTTCTTACTATGACATATTTTAAGTATTGTGATTAGCAGTAAAGTTTTTAAAATTTAAAACTATTAATAAATGCAGCTTCAAATCTGTGCTACAGAAATCAATGTTGATTAAATTTGTCTAGCCATTTGGAAACACCTCTGCACAACATATTGTAGTCAGATAATGCAGAGAAAATAATCTTAATTCATTCTACGAGACTCTGTTTCTTACAAGAACTATGCACGGTAGACTCAAACCCTAAATTATTCTGTAATTGGCAGGGAGCAAAAAGCTATTTCAAGTCCCAAGCTACGCCAAGGCCAAATGGAAGAAGACATTTATAAAGGCAATGACTGGGGGGGAAAAGTGTAGTTTGAAGGATTATCTACAAATTGAGCTATAAACATAATGTTGCTGCATCTATTGAGGGAGGAAAGAGGCTTCTGTTACCACAAAAGTGTTTTAGTTAGAAAAAGAATCAAATATCCATCTTTACAACATTTTAAATGTTCCCTCATTCATCACAAATAATTATTTGGAATGGAATGCTCCAAGACTTGTAAGCACATTTAAAGCGATGGCATAGTAGAAAGGTAATTAACAGATGTGTTTTTTCATTATGTAAAATAGTCCGCTATAAAGCGCAAGCAAAAAACAGATACTTGTCACATTCCTTCTGCTTGTAAACATGAACATACGGTTCTCAGAATTATTTTCATTTCAATTAAGCTCTTTTTCTTTACTGTCTCTTCCAGCAGGCAGATGACCTTGTTAGAAAAAATGAAATGCTGCCTCATTCACATGTTGAAGTTTTATGGCCTTTTTATGTTGTAATGACACTTCCCTCCCATATTTTATGTACAATATCAATAACATTGTGGTAAATCAGTAACCACAATGCACTGATCAACAGATTAACAGGAGTTTAAAAAAGGTGCATTAACTTAATATGTGAGTGTGTCTCAAAATTTTAAATTCAGGTGGATTCTGCTTTGCTATCTACTATATACTTGAGAGACTTAGTCTGTCTGTTCCAGAACTCCTCCAAAATGGTTAGTCCTGAGACCACCAAATTCAGTATACAGCTTCCCCTTGTCATAACTTAAAGCAAAGTCAGGGTTTGGTTGTGCCAGGCAAATGGGATGTGCCTGGAATGGGACTGCGTCTTATAAACCTATATAGAAAAGAGACAGAATCACCAGGCAGGTGAACGGGGTTGGCTGGGAGTGTCCCCCCCGTCCAGGATTGCCCTAGTCTGAGCGTCCCCCAGCCCCTGCACTCTTGTTAGGAAGGACAGAAGGGGCTGAAGCTCTGCCCCCAGCGTCATATGGAAACATTGCTTGTCATTCGCCTTTGTCAGGGAACCAGGGGAATGTGCATGGTTTGCTGCATTCCTCACTCTGATTGGGAAGACCAGGGATCAGATGAACCTGGACCTGCTCCAGCCAGGGGGTCACTCACCCTTTTCCTGGCCATGCCCACTGG
Organism: Pelochelys cantorii; assembly: GCA_032595735.1. NCBI lineage: Eukaryota > Metazoa > Chordata > Testudines > Trionychidae > Pelochelys > Pelochelys cantorii. The sequence continues at coordinate 163,490,459 of CM064327.1, forward strand.
AGCTGCAATGGCCATGAAGAGGCGCATCCCACCCATACCCAAGTTTCTGCAGAGAGAGGGCTGGGGAAGTTCTCTCTCCTCAGGGCAACTTTCATATTGCACCCCTCAGCCCTCTCCCCGCCCCAGATCAATGATTTAAATGAAGCATGTACATTTTCATTTTATTTTTCAAAAAACAAAAATTGAGTTAAGGACCCGAGCAATGCTGGAATAAATCTTCTAGTTCTTGCAAAGGATACAAATAAAAGACATCAAAAGACTCATAAAATGTCAGGTTAACTGACTGAAAACAATGACTTTATTAATTAGAAAATGTAACTTTCTGTATTTGCTTGTTTGTAAGCCAATCTCCAATTTAATTATGTTGGGCCAAATATTGCAACAGACCTCAGTCAAGAAAATCTCCCATTGCCTTGTGTCAATCTCATTAGCTTGGAAGTGTTGTCTAAGCATTTACCTTACTGAAACAAACAAAAATAAGTAACCATATGATGAGACAGCTTATCTAGCTCTAAATCAATACTTGCCTAACTAATCTGGTGGGTTCCCAATAACCTTATTTTTAAAGCTGGGCAATTTGTGTGCATGAATGTGTGGAAATAATAAATTAGCAGAAAAAAATACATTTGGGGGACACTGAAACTATTCATGAATTCAAGTCAGTTCTGGTGAACAGTTTCAGCTTAAGAGACCTGGGGGGAGGGAGGGGGAGGACATCAACATTTTATTTCAAAATGGCATCTGGTTTCAAATGTCATTTTGAACTGACATTTTGTTTTGAAATGTCACTTCAAATTGTTGTTTGAAATGTTTGTTTTCAACCCAAAGAAATTTGAAAAAGTGAAGCAATTCCTTCCCTCATCTTTTTTCAGATCGGCCACTGGAGCAAAATAGCCATTATTTCCTCAGCTCTACTTGTCAGCTTCTGAACCTCTCTTTTATATACTTTTGGCATGTTAACTTTGCAGTGCTCGGTGCCACAATAGGCCCACACAACCTTCTCTATGGGCTTGTCTACTCAGCACCAGCAAAGCATATTCAGAAAAGTGTGAGTTGTCCTGTTTCAAACAAGACTACCTTAAAGGTAAATTTCAGTTTGCGCAAATAGGGTCTACGCAGGGCAGCATGTTAGAACACTTTACAAATCATACCCCTCTAATGTGCTTTGCCATGCAGTGTAGACAAATTCATTAGTTCCCACCATAATTCTATTAACAGTTTTTTTGCCCATCAGACACCTCTGTTCCTTCTTAGAGGGTTAGCTGTGTTACTACCATTGTAAATCTATGGTCTCCCCCCAGTTATCTGGAATTTCCATCAGACAGTTCTATGCTTGTACTCAGATATATAGGGTACAAAGCAATATTGCACTGCTGGGCAACATTTATGCATGAGTCAGGCAAATGGTTTATATCAAGAGTCAGACCACATTGTAACAGAGATACTTGTACACCACCTATTCCCATTTATGATCATAAAGACAACATCCTTTCCCATTCATGATCGTATAAGATCCCTGTGGCAACAACAATTGCTTTCATGGAAGAGTAATATTAGGAAGGTATTTAGTGTACTTTTAGATGAATATATTATAGTTTAACAGCTTGGAATGAGCAGGAGAAGCTAACGTTATATGACAAGCTAGTTCTCTCTAGACAACCAGTAAGTACTCTGGGGATAAGCAGTAGTTCACAAATTACACTTCAGAAGTATTTTTTTGTGTGAAAGAAAACACACAATTATATGCACGCACTCTCCAGTAAGGGAGAACACATTATATTCATACAAATAATCTTCATTCCATAGAGGGTTGTCTCACAGCTGAAGTTGACACAGTTCACCATTGAAGTGTGATCCAACTCCCACTGAAGGGAGCCTTTTCATAGATTGCAAGGACAAGTGGATTAGGCCATGAATGAAACTTCAATAAGTAAATCATCACTACAATCTTTTTGTTGCTTTGTTATAACAACATCCATATAAGGGATTAACACTGCCATGTTTGTGTGTGTGTGTGCACACGTATGAGAGGCTGCTTTACACTAGATGATATATGTTAGACTTGCTAACGTGTTTTTGTTTTTCCTTCTGCTGGCTGAGTTAATGGGGCTGCTATTTCCCTCTAAAAAGAGGATGTGAGATAAAAATTGCTATGTGGGTGGTTGAGCTGACAACCTGTACATATGCAGTGTGAAGAAATGCTGCTGTGAGGGGGTGGATAAGGCCTTGAGCCCAAAAAGGGCCACAGAGAAGTCCTCTAGGAGGCTAGAGCAGCAAAAGAAGAAACCAGCCAATCAGGGGCCAAGGAGGCCTACAAAAGGAGCTGCAAAACTCAGCAGCAATTCAGTTGCAATGGAGCCCTGAAGGGGAGAAGATCAAGGGTAACTGGCTGGCTGGCTGAGGTGGCAGCAGCAGCAGCAGCAGCACCACGGACAGCTCCCAGTGGTGAGCTACTGAGAGGCTATGGATTGGATGTTAAAGCTGTGAGGTAAGGGCAAAGAAGTTGACTCCAGGAGAGGAAGCCCTGGAGATACCACTCTCATCCTAAGTGGGGTGACAGGCTGTGTCTAGACTACACAGTTCTTCCAGAAAAAGATATGCAAATTGCAATTCGCAATTTTTTTCCACTTTTTTTTCAAATGAGGCTTTTCTGACATTTGGCCTGTCTACACTGGGCCAAAAGTCAGAAAAAAAACCTGTTTTGGAACATCCTTTCTCCCTCGTAAAACGAGATTTACAGGGATACCAAAAAACACGTCTGCTCTTCCGAAAAAAATTCGGAAGAGCAAACATGTTTCTTGGACGCAGCAGAGTTTTTCCAGGATACCTTTGGTATTCCAGAAAAACTCTGCAGTCTAGACGTACCCACAGAGACAGACTTAGAGTACTCTGCAGAAGGCACCAGGATAGGCCCCTGATAGAGGTATACCCTGGAAATGGCTGAGATTTACTAAGAGTGATGGGGCTGGAGGGCTGAGTTGCTGCAGAAGCTTTTGGCATCAGACATAGTACAGGAACCTGCACTTAGCCGGATGAGAGCACTTGCATGAGGTGAGTGTGACTCTGTTACAGATGCAAACATGCAACACTACTTTTTTTCTCTCCCCTATAATAGAGGCTGGCATTATCTATTAGAGCTGTTTGCCATGTTCATACTGTTAAAAATGGCCCCCTGTTAAAGTATGACTTCCTAGAAATGATAAGTTGCTAAAATGAGAGTTTTTCAATGACATAAGTAGAAAAAAATACTCTATGGAAGCTACAGTTCACAGAACATTCAGAAATGGGAATGTGGAAAATGATGGCCAGAAAATAAGTACTTTCTAAAGGTCTTCAAGAAAAAATCATTCTATTTTATGTGCCATAATCTGTTCTAAGATGCAAAGTTGGACATTGACAATAGATTGATAAAAGCCACTAGTTCGCACACACAACTTGACAGCTGTATCGATCATACTTTATGTCAAGATTCCATTCACGAGTGGTTGTAAAAGGCTTAATACATGAGAAACAAGGATTATCAGCAAGTTACAGGCATGAGCAGTGTGCCTTATAGATATTATAAATAGACATGCCAAATACATAGGATTTCTGGTTTACTGGAAATTTCATGTTTTTGAAATTTGGGTTCAGTCTGAATATCTGAAAATCAGAAATGTCCTGTGATCCAGAAATCCTGAAAAAAAAAAATTGGAAGCACCAACACTGTGTATTTCCCCAAGGAAATCTGCTCCTGAGGACCCTGACAGCAGGTGAGTTTTACCACACCAATTAACTGACAAGAATGTCAATTTCACTCAGTCTCTGTCAGGAGTCACCTGGTGTGGGGGGCTGGAAGTCCCAAGTTTCATGATCCGTGGAAGTCTAGAGAACAGGGAACTTGGAAGCCATGACTACCCTGACTCAAGCTGGGGTTGTCAGGCATTCCAGACTCTTTACTCCAAAGCTGGGATTTGATTCCCAATTAACACTGAGGTTCCCCGGCATCTATATCCACAGCAATATAAAGTGCAATTGCTGTATTTTTATGAGTTACAGCGCAACATCCATTGACAATTAGAAGCAGACATTATTTTAAAGTCTTTTGAAACCACTAAAATTAAAAGAAAAGTCCAATGAAACTTTCAAAATGTCTTTTGGCTTTAACATTTCCACAGACAACCTCTTCTATGCAGCATTCAATGCATGCTGTGATAATATCCTTACAGTTGTCCCTGTGCAACCATTTCTTTCTCGTCTCCATTCTCCTGGGTGGAATATAATCCATTTTAGAAGAGCAGAAGGATAGATAACAAAAATTTTGCAGCTCTCTGAAATCTGTATTTTTTTTAGTTTAAATCTCTTTGCAGTTGCAATTTAAATAAAAGTCAATATGTGGCTTGATGAATCTATTGTGTATTATTTAACATTTTATTCTTGGCTTAAAAACCCACGAAATTGTAAGTTATCTTGTTTCCCAAGAAATTCTGAGTGACAGAAGACAAAGCTTCAAATTGTCATTCATTCAATAATCTGTACAAACCTATTATATATTTGAGAGAGTCTGTCTGTGCATCTGTCTATTCAAGAATGCCTCCTAAATGGTAAGATCTAGGACCACCAAATTTGGTATGGTGCTTCCTCTGATCATAGCTTAAAGCAAGGTAGGGGTGGAGTTGGGCCAGGAAAATGGGATGTGCCTGGAATGGAATTGCTTCTCATAAAACCATACAGAAAAGAGACAGAATCACCAGGGAGATGAAAGGGACTAGCTGGGGGTGTCGCACTTCTGGGACTGCTTTGGCCCTAAGCCTCCCACCTCCCAGGTCCCCTTTAGGGAGGACAGGGGACTGAAGCTCTCGCTTGATTCATATAGGGAGGTTGCTGGCTGTTCCCCTTCATCAGGAAGCCATGGGAAAAGTGCACAGTTTGCTTCATTCCTCACTCTGGCTAGAAGAGCAAGACACAGATGAACCGGGCCTTGCCCCAGCCAGGGGATATGCCTGCTGGAACTGTAGCAGCCATGGATACAAAATAGCATGTCTACACTGTAGGGAAGCCTCAAAATTAGCCTGAGGCAGGCTCCCCTAATGTAGATGTGCTTTCTCGATTTAGAGCTCCAGGAGGCACTGGGGAGTAATAACTTAGAATGGCCCTGGTAAGGTGCTATTTCAAAATAGCAGCAGTGGGGCCTCTACACACGCCTTATTTTGAAATAACTATTTCAGAATAGGCATTATTCCTTTTAGAATGATGTTTACAAGTTTCAGAATAAGCCATCCATTATTTCGAAATAACAGAATCACTGTGTAGATGCTTGCATTGTTATTTCAAAATAACGCTAGTTATCACGAAATGATGGTGCAGTGTAGATGAACCCTGATTGAATGCATATAGAAAAATAACCTGTGGTTAAATGCAGGATTTTATTTCAGGAATGGTGGTGTTATTGTGTGGTTTATGAAAGTGCCAGGAACTTAATATCAAATTAAAACTTTGGAGCATTTCCTAGGCTTGAGGCTGTTGATGGTGCAGGAGAGACAGAAAGAAGCATTTGAACATAAATGATGAAAGAGGCATTCTTACAGTACTTTATAGAAGATGCCTGAATAACTAAAATTGATATTGTGTATCCAGATAGAAAATTCACATAACATAGGGCATAACAACTGATATTAAGAAAAGGGATGATGTTGATCAATTGGTGACCCTGGACATGCACCTAAAAGCTTGGAAATTTGATGGAAAATATCTCTTTTGATCCTTTATATATTTTTGGCTGTTGCCTATCTCCTAGCCAAACAATCATATAGAACACTGGTTGGTAAAAGATCTCAGGAACCCTATCTGCTAGGGAACTTACTATCATATTTTATATCATATTTAGAATGAAGTTGTTTGACACTTGTATACATACTAGAAAACTTACCCAGCATTGCTTGGGTCCTGCAAGGCAGAGGACTGGTGGTGTGGGGGATGCAGGAGTCAGGGCAGATGTTTGGGGGTTCAGGGCAGTTAGTGGCAGGTGCAGGAGCCAGGGCAGTGGGCTGAGTGTTCAGGGGGGCTTCAGAGCAGGGGGTAGGGATGCAGGAGTCAAGGCAAGGGGTTGGGAGGTAGGGGGTTCAGGGGAGGGGGTGCAGGAGTTAGGGCAAGGCATGGGGCTGTGAGCTGCTGGCCCCGCGTCCAGCACTGCAGTTGAGAGCCAGAGAGGGAAGGGGTTAGGGGGAAAGAAGCCACTTATCTGGACCAGTGGTCAGCAAGATGCAGAGCCCTGGCCCCAGCTGGCCACTCTCTTCCTGCTGCAGCCAGTCCCCTGTGGTCACTGCAATATAGCTGTCCACCCTATCAGCCCTCTCCCTTTCTGTGTTATGGAAAAAAATCCCATTCTAGGCACATCCCATTTTGCTGGCACAACTAAACACCTTACTTTAAATTAGGATAAGAGGAAGCTGTGAACCAAATTGAGTAGTCCTAGCTCTTATGGTATAGGAAGAGTTCTTGAACAAATGGACTCAAAGACAGACAGACATATTACAAATGTGTGTGTGAGTGGTCCATGGCGCTTTTTTTCAAATGACTAGAGATGGGTTCAAGATGAAGAGTTGCAAGCCAGATTTGAGCTTTTACCTAAATTAAGGGTTGTTCCAGTTTAATGTTTAAGTTTGGACCATCACAGAAATAGCAGACTGTAAAGTTCAAAGCCACAATTGGGTGAACAGAACTTTTCAAAAATTTGAGAGGTTTCAGATATGGGGTTTTGGTTTAGGCTCATCTATTCTAGTTGTTGTTTAAACAAAGCTCTCTCTCTACTCACAGTCCATCTTCTCCATACTTCATGGGATTGAAGAAACAATGAGAATAAATAATACTATCACATGCCCAGTGTTTCACAACTGGATTAAGCAGTGTGTTGACCTTTAAACTCATCACTTTGTTTAATCCAGGCCCACTGAAGGGGGTATGTGTGTCAAGGAGGGCAACTGCTATAGGGCCTGGAGATTCAAAAGGGCCTGGGGTTCCCGGCTGCCATCGTTGTTACCATGGCAGTGACTGGAGCCCAGGGACTTTTAAATCACCTTCAGAGCACCACACACTGCACTCTGGACAGCACTAACGACTACCTGGGGGAAGCTAGCCCTAGTCCTTCCCCTTCCACTCGAGGCTGGCACAAAGCCAGCACACCCCACCTTGCCCATGGGCCCAGCCAGTTTGTCTGCCCCACTGGTTTAATCCAGCTGTGAAATCCTGCATATTTGCCATTACTTTTAGTGCTTGGTTGTGGACAAAAGTCTCTTTTTCAAATACCAAGCTGAAATAATGGCAAAAGAACATTACTAGCTATTACATAATAAAATGGACCTTGAAAATCTTGATGAATACAGAGAAACCCATCACTGTTACCTCCAAAATCACATTAATTGGACAAGTCCTTTTGATCAAAGCCAGTAACATCAGTTTACCATACTGCATAAAATATCTTAAGATTTAGCTCCCCATATTTAGGTTTATATTTTCCCCAGTATGGATGGTCAATATACCCGTCACTTAAATTGATCACTAAATTTCAAGCATTGAAGGCTAAACTGATGAGGATGGAGGAAGAAAAACAGGCTTTTGGGACAAAAAGTTGTGGACATCTTTCTCACTGAAGTCACCAATATTGTTATTTTTAAGATTTTTTTTAAAGAGACACTTTTCTGTACAATGAGAAGAAATGGTAAATTTTCCAAATTATCTGCTCGCTCAGATTGAGTCTTCTACTTCATAAAGTTTGCATTGTGTTGAAGCATTATTGAGTAATGCTGGATGATATCTGCCTGTTCCCAGGGACACTTATGAAAATGAGACGCGCATCTCTTGATGCTTTCTCACTGGGCGTAGTTGTAAAACACAAGTAAATTAAAAGCAAAGAAATTGCTTTTGGTAAGAATGTTTTATTTTTCTTCATTCTGTTAATATGACAGACTCCCTTATAAAGGAAAAAAGGAACAGGGTTGGCAATACCTATAATTATTTATTATTGAGGCAACACTCAAAGTCCAGTGAGGATCAAGGCCTCACTATGTTACTTGCTGCACAAAGGAGAAGACACAGTAAGGCTTCCAATAGGATACTGTACTAAATTACCCCATCTTATTTGTCACCTCTCTAAGGAAAACAAACACTTACAATATATGCATACACACTTGTACATATAGCATCTTAGCTAAAATGCCTAAATCTATTGCCTAAGGGAGCTAGATTCCTAACCTGCTTAAGTGTTTTTGAAAATCCCACTAAATGCTTACTCACATTTGCAAATCTGGCCCTAAGTCTATTCTGAAAATGGGATTGATGTACATGTTGGATCTCCTTGGACCAGCACCACTGGGACTTGACTGGTCTCAGATGAGGGATTTTTCCAGACCAGGGGAAGTCTTTTTATGGCCCCTTGGCTGCTGGCCTGCCCCTGCCCTGCCCTCCTCTCTCTTCCCATGTGCCGGCTCCCGCCCTCCACCCCTGTAATCCAGCTGAGCCATGTGCTGGCTCCTGGACCCTGCCTCCTCCTCCCCCGTCCCCCACAGCTAAACTGAGCCATAAGCCAACTCCGAGACCGCTGCAACTCAGCTGAAACATTTGTTGCTCTCCTCCCTACATAGCACCGAGCTCCTGTTCCCCCATGCCCGCAGCAGACAGGGACTCTCGAATCCTGGAACATCTATGGTCCTTCCGGACCCCTGATGTTGCCAGACCAGAGTTCCGGTTCATAGAGGTACAACCTCTACTTTTAAAAATGTTGCCCCAAGCATGCAAATGGACAGACCTACAAGCAACAACAATGCAACATTTGTATAGTTCCTTTAAAATCTCTAAGATACTGTGGCATATTAAAGTATATTCAGTAACCTTGAACCATACATGAGAAATAGCTTCTCTGTCCCAGTCTACATTTAAATAATCTTTTAAACAGTTTCAGCTACATAATTTCATGTTGCATTTGACCAACAGCGAAGCAAAATTTAATATTTGTGATGATGCTAATGAGCAAGGATTATTAGATGTATGAAGACAGCGTGTTTGGAGTGAAAAAGCCACAGTAATAAGATTCAAAATTCTTTCTTTTCAGATGTTACTTAACATGTATCACTATTGAGAAATCACTCTCCCTAACACGCTGAAACTGTGATTTCTCAATAGTGATACATGTTAAGTAACATCTGTGGCTTTTTCACTCCAAAGTGGTCTGTGTAGTGGTAATGATATGTCTAAAATCTGCACGATGGGTTGACTTTAAAGTTGATATAAAATAGGTACCTAAAAATTTAAAAATATGAAATATGCATATCATTATGCACAATTTTCAAGAGAGTGCACAAAAATACGTGAGTTAAACAAGGAGCAAATGACTTTGGACCTAATTTACAATGTCTGTATCTATCACACAGACTTAGCCACACTTGTGGATCTGAATGGAGCTCTTCAGTACATGTGAACATCTGAGTTATTAATTTTCACTGCTATCATATGCAGAGTGAGTGAGATTTAGAGGGAGAGAAAAGCAAAAGAAATGTCTTTAATGAAAAAATTGTATGGAGAAAAAAGATTATACATCAGTCATTAAAGACTGAAGAGGAGCAGTTTGGATAGTTTCCAGTATCTACTGAATACACAACACAAACGTCCAGTAGGGAGGCATGAACCAGTTCACACAAAAATAATCAACATAAAACTTTAACATAGTCTCTGAACTGGACAGCTCAGCTCTACTAGCATTTGAACTATTTTTAGAGGTTTGGATACATGAAATAACCCCCAATTCCAGTCTCCCTTTACTAGTTAAATTTTGATGCTAAATTTATAGGGTTTTGGGGTGCCCATTAATTTGTTAAGGTTTATACCAGGTTTTGCAAATGGTCTTCCTCTTTAAAATAAAATACCACAGCATGTGATTTTAATAGCCCCCAAACCAGCAATGTCACTGCAGAGCTCCATTTTTATGTCCTTTATTTTCATGGAGGCTTTTGGGGGAGCCAGGAATGAGTTGGACAAAGGGACAATGATAAGGAAGAATAGCACTCTCTCTCAAAACTTCAGTCTAATGACTGCCTAGATACAAGCTGTAGTGGCACAATATTTTGCAAAGACGCTGTTAGAAAAGCTCATCAAATCCAGGAGAGTCAGTTATATAACATATGTAATGTCTTTTTGGGGTTGTTTCTCTGCAGAGTGGAAGGTTATTTTGTTTCCATTCTCCCCCTCAATCTCACACACCCAGAAAAAAAAACAGTGACAAAACATATTTTGTTTCCCTTGTAGGCTTCAGACCTTGGGGTTGATGTACTTTTCTAACTGCATCTCAGTTAGATATGATTGCAAACAGCACTGATAAAAAGAGCTGGCCGAAATCTGGAATTTCTAGTTTGTGAGCAATTTTGGCATTTCAAAATATGATTTCATTCCAAATTTGAATGTGACAAAGCTACTTGTGAAATCCAGATTCTCAAAGCTTGGGATCCCCAGCCCTGGTACAGTTCAAAATGGGGTGGGGGAGGATGCCCCAGAGTTTGCTAGGCATGTGGCTAGACAGCTAAATATGATTCGGTCAAATTCTCACTCAGTTTTGTGAGAAATTTCAGGTTTGCCAAACTGGCATTTTCCAATGAATGTTCTGTTCTGTTGGAAAATTGACAAACTAATAGCAACTGCAAAGCCTGGCCTGTGTTCTTCCTCTGCCCTGTGCAAGCAGGATGCCATGCCTTTCGTAGGTCATCTACAAACTGTATGAGTGATTTCACAAAGTCAATGGACTTTTAAAAGATAAGGGGAGCAAAAATCCCACATGTTTCTTTGATAGCTAAGTAGTATTAAGCACTAGGTAAAATATATTGGACTGCCGGGCACTGCCATTGATTTCATCTTCATCACACTGCACTGACAGCAGAATCATTAATCTTTAAGTTGGTACAAATAGAGATGGAAGGAGCAGGAGAAAATAATTGGCGGCTGAAAGTTCTGCAGTGCACAGTGCTTCACATGCTGTGCCCTGCCCTGACGGAGGGTGACAATAATGTAATTTATTCTTAACTTAAGATGACAGACATTTTGTTGTTCAAAAATCCAGTATTGGTGATGTATAATGGGTATTGTTAGTGTGTGCCAATTTATTTTTATGCACTTCATTCGTTGTTAAGTTAATATACTAAGAAAAAAATAACATACTTGGAGGATAACATTTTACTCTCTCTGTCCCTACATATAACGAAGCTCTATTGTATGAACTTAGATGCCTATCAAAACTTTTTAGCAATATTCAAATAAGGATTGTGCATTTATATGGACAACAAGAATAGGCAGCTTTTAAAACAGCTCATGCTAATAAATGTTGAAATAGGCTGATGACATTGTCCAATGCGTGGCAGCTCACGCAGGGCCAGGCTGGGCCAGTCCGGGTAGGGGCACAGGGCTGGCTTTAGGCTAATTCACCCGATTCCCCTGAATTGGGCCCCATGCCTAAAAGGGCCCCGTGTCCTAAACCTGGAAGTGTGCCGGCCGCACTGGAATGCCGGGTACGCTGCAGGAGGGGGTGTCGGACCCAGAGGAGGAGTGCGGTGGCTTCTGTGCACCATGGGAGGGGGAGTCGGCCCATGACTCTGCCCTGTAGCTGGGGATTTAAAGGGGCTGTGAGTTTGTTGTTGTTTTTTTTTTTTTTTTTCTTTGATCAACCGAATTGGGCCCTGCACTTCCTAAAGCCGGCCCTGTAGGGGCGTGTCTCCATGGCAGTGGGAGCTGTGAAATAAGGCTGGGCATTTGCCAGCACTTGAATGGGACACCTCAGGAGACAAAGGAGGTGCAGAAGAGAATAGTGTAGGTGATTAATGCTGCTCTTCCATCTGAACTAGGGCTGAATGAATACCACTGCCCCCAAAATAACAAAAACAATAAATCTATTTCTGGGATGCTCTCCTTCAAATAGTATATACATCTTTGGCCTCAACCACTTGTAGTATTGTAAGGATTACCGTGTCCCTGACTTTCCCACTTTTAACAGCAACAAAAGAACCTCTAATTGATCAAGGGATAGCACTTTCACACCTTATCTTACAAATTCTTAGTGGAGGAACCTATATTCCCTGTAAGCTGCACGGCCATATGGCTGCACAGCAAACTATCAAGTGACACACAGGTGGATTGGGGCACCCCTACCCTGGCCCGGCCCACCCCAGCCCCACTGGAATTGCTGCAGCCATGGAGAAGCACTCCTTTCCTGGCCTGGCCTCGCCCAACTCTGCGGGAGCTGCCACAGCAGGGAAGAGGCACCTGTCACCTGGCTCTCTTTTCGTTGTGTGTTTGTATGGCACCTAGCACAAGGGGGTTCCTGGGGCTCCTCAGTGCTCCTGCATTGCAAATAACAATAATGATCTGAAAAAGTTTGCTTCCCTTAGCAAGTACACTTGTAGCACAAAAGCTGGCACTGGGGCAAAATCTTTCCAGACCTTACCAACAACCATTTCCTAGTCTCCTATTCAGCCTCTGCTATCAGTAATGAAAGCATTCAATCCCCTCTTTCTGGGGAAGCATAAAAGAGGCTAGAAATGCTCAGTGATGACAGATTGCAGGAGAACTGTCAGAAAATAGAGATCTCTGTAGCTATTTCTATTTCTGTAGAGACTTGAGACGGGGTAACTTTAAGGGCAGACTCCACATAGAATCCACACAACCTTGCATTTAAATGAATGGTTAGAGGAGGAGAATCCAGAAAAGTCTTTTTATTTCTGGGGAAAATGGTTATTTTTGTTTATTAAACTACAAATCATTTGGCATACAAACTCTGCTAGAACCCTGCCAGAAGTTCCTGACATCTTGTTGCAGATAGTTTAGAAGAGTAAGATCAAAATGTTTTCTGTGAGTTCCTCACACACTAATTAGTGCATATGTGAAGTTTACCTTGAGAATCTAAAATCCTGGCATTGTGGAAGTTAATGACAAAACTCCCACTGCCTTGAATGGGGCCAGCATATACCCTTGGTGTACACCCAACCCCCTGAACAGCTGCATACCAGATCCAAATGATGAAGAGTGCTGTATAAAAATAGACCATTACAGGTGGAGCTGATAGCACCATTTATTTTTTGCCCAAGACTTCCCATCATAAAGATCCTGCTTGCAATTGCTTATAACTTTGCCAAACTTTTACCTTTTGTGCTGAAATTTCCTTTGCTGTGTGCCTGCCTCAGGCTGATTTTATTTGGGAGATATAGCCAATAAAAGACCAGCTGTTTCTGAGAACAGGGCACAAGCAGCCTTAATTCTAGCACTTCCAGGAGAGCCGACAGCTTCGTTGGGTCCCCGGGCAAGGTGGGAGGGAGCTGGTTTTGTGCTCGCAGAAGGAGCGAGGCCTCACGTGGAAAGGGCAGCCGGCCCTCAGTGCCGCCTGGACCATGGTGTACCTCCCACAGACCTTAGCATTGCCTGGAGCATGCCACAGGGCACTCCAGCAGTGACTTAAAGGGCCCTGGGCCCTGGGCTCTGGCCACTGTTACTGTCACAGTAGTAGAGATAGCAGTTGGGAGCCCTGGGCTCTTTTGAATCACTGGCCCTGGAGCAATTCACCCCACTCTCTGTCAGTGGGCCTGCGTCTCATTCTGTCTCCTCCTCCTCCTCTTCAGTTCCCTGGAGGGATTCCCAAGGGTACTCCATGAAGTGCCTGCTATGCTCATTGAGCCCCACATGACTTGGCTTGTCGAAGCCTGGCTCAGCAAAGGAACTTTCCACTCTGCTGCCAGAACACAAGTGTTGTCAAAGAACCTGGTGCCACTGGGAGCAGCAGCATCATTCCAGCCTACCACAATCAGCACCTGTACAGCCAGTGGACCCACCACAAGCTCCAGCACCAATATCTACACAGGAACGAGCTTCAGTACCAGCTCTCCTACCAACAGGGGGCCAACAGCATCTGCAGGATCTGGGCAAGGTGTAAGTGTGGGGGGCCAGTCTGCCCCTCAGAAGGCATGGGGCCTTAGGTGGAAATGGCAGAGCTGGGGAAACCAGCCCTCAGCACTACTGGACCATGGTGCTATGCCCCGTTCCCAAACATTCACAGCCGCATATGCTCCCAGTGGCAATTTAAGGGACCAAGGCTCTGGCCACTGCCATAATAGCAGCGGTGGCAACTGGGAGTCCTGGACCCCTTTCAATCACGGGGACACAGGCAATTGCCCCCTTTGCCCCTTCCTTTGGCACACTTGGGCAATTCCTAACTTTTGAGTACTTGGCTTGGCAATCTAAGCATTTATTTAACTTCCCCCTCCCCCAAGTTGCTATATACAGAGCCAGTGCTAAATGCTGACTGCCAAACATAGCAAGAAAAGGGCAACAAAAATGATTAGTGATATGGAAAGGCTCCCATATGAGGGGAGATTAATAAGATTTTATACTTTTCAGCTAGAAAAAAGATGACTAAGGGGGGGGGGAGATATGATAGAGGTCTATAATATCATGAAAGTAAATATGGAAGACTTAGGGGTTACCAAATGAAATTAATGGGCAGCAGATTTAAAACAAATAAAAGGAAGTATTTTTTCACACAATACACAAGCTGTCTAACTCTTTGCCAGAGGAAGTTGTGAAGGCCAAGATTATAACAGGGTTCACAAAAGAACTACATAAGTTCCTGGAGGATAGGTCCATCAAAGACTATTAGCTAGGAGGGGCAGGGATGGTGTTCCTAGCCTCTGTTTGCCTGAAGCTGGGAAGGGGCAACAGAAGATCGATCATGTGATGATTACCTGTTCTGCTCATTCCCTCTGGGGCACCTGGCATTGGCCACTGTTGCACAGAATACTGGGCTAGCTGTACCTTTGATCTGCCCAGTAGGGCTATTCGTATGTTGAAAGGAATTAACTCCTTACATTTAGGCACCACAAATTAAAATGATGGTTTAGGGAGAAACTTGCAAAATCCCTCTTGAGAACCTAGAATAAGGCTGTTCAGTTTTGTGACAGTAAAAAACAGCAATCACATCAAGCCAATCAGTTTCTCAGTTTTTTAAAAAAATCTGTCTTATGCTGTAAGCTTAACAAAGAAAATAATAAATAAAAAAGGCACAGGTATTGCTATTTCAGGTTTTTATAAACCGAACAGGTGTTGTTAGTATCCTCTGTTTTCTGGCTTGTCCCTTTGAAAGATTACCTTACATTTTGTGAAAATGTTGAATCATAGTTTTTAAAGAAGTGACCTAATTCTATAAAATTTCATCCATTTCTGGAAAACTGAGATTCATCATGCCCATATGATGCTGTACAAAACAGCAGGATACCACAGATGTTAGTAGCTGATTGTCTGTTTTATTATTTTCAGTGTTGCGTAATCTGAACTCGTAAGTTTTGTTGCAGGCCTCTGTATTTTAGCATAAATGGCTACATTTCCAAGGATGGCTTGCACAATTGTATCTGGATAGCATGTGTATATGCATACCTGACCCTGATTTTGATGTGCAACTGGCCAAATTAGGTGCATACCTTACATCTATGTGTACATATTTTCATTCATGTATTAGCCAAATGCAACTGTGCATGTCCATGATTGAAACTAGGCAATCTAGTTCTTTTCAATATACAAGTTGAATCTCTCTAGCCTGGCACTCACTGGTCTGGCAACATCTGGTCTGGCATGATTTTAGCTAGCCAGATGTCCACTTATCAATGGTGTGGCCAAATTTCCCGCAGTTCCATAAACTTTGTTTACAGCCACCAGGCCTGTCTCTCAATGTTCTGTGCTGTTATTTAGCTCTAAATTACCCCTAAATGTCTTCTAAGAGCCCAGTAAGCAGTGGAAGTGTTGGTAATGCTGCTAGACAATATTGACCTCCCATGGTCTGGCAAACTCTCTGGTTTGGCATTGGTCAGGTCTTGAGGGTGCCGGACTAGAGAGATTTAACCTGTATTTTGTATGTGTTTGTTTGTTTTTAAAATCTGCTTCTCCCAAGGATTTCAAAATGCTTTTATAGACAGAGGTTAATTACATTTCAGCTCAAGGCAGAGAAACTGCAGATACATATTACAGAATGTTCAACTAAGGCAGGGTTCTCAATTTTAACCTACTATTATGGGAGGTTACATGGACCAGTCACAACCCCATTCTTGTTCACACAGCTTGTGTGGAAATTACAGTAATTATGGACAAGGAAAAGTAATACTAGCAAAGTTTCCAATGTATATTTAGCCAATGGAAATGGGTAGAAGGAGCCAGCATCACGTGACCAACAGTTCTCTGTGAAACACCAGCAGATACTCCACAGATCACAGTGTGGGAACCACTGAATTAAAGGCCCAGGGTATGTCTACACACAGCAAAGAAAAACCTGCAGCTGACCCATGTCAGCTGACTTTGGCTTGCAGAGCTCAGGCTGCAGGGCTGAGCCACTGCTGTGTAGACATCTACATGTAGGCCTGGGTCCAGGCGAAGTGTCCCACAGCTCAGGCTAAAGCCAAAGTCCAGAAATCCAGAAGTCCAATAATGAAACAGTCCTCAGCCTGAGCCCCACATGCCTGAATCGGGTGGTAGGAGCCAACCAAGGGTTTTCTTTTTGGCTTAGACATAGCCTCAATAAAAAAAAATCCAGTTTTACAAAGATATTTAGGTGGCTAAAGATGCAAATAAGTGCTTTTAGTGGGATTTTCTAAAGCAACTATGGGCTTGTCTACACAGGGACACTCAGGAAAATTAATCAGAATTAACCAAAGGTGTAAATTTAAACTGGGTTAGTTAAACTACATCAAATCCCTGTGTGAACTATTTTATTCAAAATTAAAGTGGAGTTAATTTGATTCAGATTTCTTCATTCCCAAAGTGAATTAAAGCTACTTTAATTCTGAACAAGAGTGTCCACGCAGAGGTTTAATGTTGTTTAACTAATTTACTTTAAAAGTATTCAGATTAATTTCCTAGTATCCTCAGGTAGACAAAGTCCTATGTGAATTAGGCTCTCAAGTGCCATTGTTTTCAATGCTTAGGAGCCTTTAAAAATCCCTTTAGGCACCTATCTGCATCTTAGATACCTAAATACCTTTACAAATGTGGCCTTTAGCCATTTGCCCAAGGTCAGATAGTGAGTCATTGACAGAGCCATGAACAGAACATGAATCCCAGCACCCAGTCCCTATTCCAATCACTAACATATCTTGCGTAAGCCTTAATGATTGTTATATCTGCTGAAACTTTCTTCCATGCTCTTGTCTAAAGGGTAAGTAGAAATCATGAATGTTGCTAAAGAAATGTTGTATGCTGTAGAGTGCTCTGTTGAATATTTTATAAAAATAAAAGAAAATTTTGCCGAGACACTGGAGGACAGAACTTTCCAAAGCGTGGCTGAGACCCAACAAGAAAATTAGGCTGCCTGCAGCCACTTGATTTATTCCCAGAGTCAAGAGCACTGATGATAAAGTGGTCCTGAATTGCTTCATCAACAATTTACTTTTGCTGTAGTGACATCCCAGTGTTACTTTCTTTCATTTGTTTTCCAATACTGACATTTGTCTGATCCACTGTTAGTTTGGCAGCTACCCCTTTTCTCGCAGATATTGCCTGCACTCCTCCAATCATGGCTTTAATTTCTCTTGGTTGCTACTCTCATCTTCCTCAGCACTGCCAGACACTTTTCACCAAAAAGCAACCCAATCAATGCCCATCAACCCTATCCATTCTATACCAGTCTGTAATCACTGTACTACACACTGTTCTTGTTCTGTTTGTACTGCACTGCACTAACTCCTATGGTCTTTCTGTATAATGTGATGATGGCCGATATTCAAAACCAGCAAACTGACCCTCCTAGTAGCTTCTGAGCTCAGTACTTAGTTACTGGTTTAGTACAGCTTGTCCATCTCTGCAATGACATGATACTATATGAATAATAACAGTATTTAGAACATAAGAACGGCCTAGTCGGTCTAGCCCAGTATCCTGTCTTCCAACAGTGGCTAGTGCCAGATGCCCTACAGGGAGTGAACAGAATAGGTAATCATCATGTGATCCCTCGCCTGTCATCCATTCCGAGCCTCTGACAAACAGAGGTGAGGGACACCATTCCTACCCATTCTGCATTCTGTATAAGTATTGATGGACCTAACCTCTGTGAGTATGAGAAATGTTGTGCAATATATCTAGCAATATGCAATCTAGGAGAGCTCTGTCTAGCAGTTGCCTAAGGAAGCGCTTAATGCAGACAACACTGGCAAATGATTTTACGGGGTGGGTAGACTGTTTGTCCTCCTGAGATTGAGGCTCAATCTTATCATTAAGCATTGACTATGTGCTCTTGAATGAGTGACCTTTGTTAGACTAAGCAAGCCGAACCCTTTTCATGTAACCTGGTTCACTTATATAAAGTGTAATTTCACAGCAGGCATGAATAATAGGTACTTTGCTGAGATCAATGTTTACTTAATTAAAGCTAAAGGTGAAGCACTTGCAACCCTATCCTTTTCTCTGTGTCTGTTTTTCTCTCCTTGTGCAGCACTGTCACTCTTATTACTTAATATATGCACTACAGCTGCATTCAGAGATCTCAGTCAAAATTGAGACCATTGTGCTAGGCACTACACAAACACATATGAAGACACAATCCTTGTGCCATATCACTTGTATGCAATGATCATTCTTGGAAAGATTAGATTTTTGTCAGTAAATCAATGTTGATTTCACAAAACACACAGTGATGAGAGTATATTTCTGTCACTAATAACGGATTTACAGATAGGCAAAGCAAGAAAAATGTTGTTTGAGAACTGTATTTGACCTAGGGATATTTATTTTGTATATTTTAACATATGAGGTAGAAAATTTGTGTTTTAATTGTTAGAAACTTTACCTTTATTGAGTCTGTCTATTTTCATTGTCATTTTTGTCTGACACTTCCCTCCAATAATGTTCCACACCTATGCAAATTTCAAGTGATAATCAGAAAAAATGCTTAAAATAAACTAATGTTATCTGTCAAAATCATAAAATAAAAACTGAATGTTACCAGCCTAGCTATGAATCATTGTTACAGTCACGCACCACAAGGGACTACTATTGAGCACAATTATATACGTGCAAAACCCACAGCCAAACTATCCACTCTCTTCTTTACCCTCTTTTCTGCTTCAGTCAGAGGGCAGGAGAGATGAGAAAAAATCTGGCAAGCACTGCATGTCTGATGGGAAGAACCAACGTACATGGAAGAAGTGGTGATTGTAGGGCTCGCTAAAGCAGGAGAGGAGCTGTTAGAGGCCTGCACATCCACTCCAGCCTGTGCAGAGCAGAAGAGCTGGGCAGCACTTGTTCATTTGTATTCCTTTGAGTGGCTGAATAATGCTTTTTCTGTCCTCCATGAACAAGCTTATCATACTGTCTCAAAGGCTGAGACTCTGCGTGTATGCACGTGGGTGCAAGTATAGTCTGTGGCATTAGCTCCTTTCTGTTGCTTTGATGGCACTTTTTGTGAGGTCACCATACTATGTCTTAAACAAGGAGGTACAAACAGAAGCTGCAAAATAAGGAATAAAATATAAACATCCACAACATTCACTCAGAGCGCTTTTTAAAACCCCAGGGAGTCTACAATTTACCTAAATTTACAATCTGCAGAGAATCATTCTTTAATTTCATGCTGTGGCAAGGTCCTCGCTCAGGCCCCTTGCTCTGGGACACCTTCTTTGTCCACAAAACAACCAGAGACCCATTCTGGTGCAGTCACCCCTGCCTTTTATTGTCCGTGCCAATTTCCCACCACCTTCTATTTGCAGAGCTTTGGTCTTCTAGCGGCTAACTCAGCCAGCCTCTCCTTCTGGCTTGGGTGCACGCTCCGCCACACCCTGGCTCCTCCCCTTTCACTTCCCCCCGGCTGCCTTATCTAGGCCTCTGGCTAATGAGGCCCACAGCTGCTTCCTTTAGCCCTTCAGGCCTGAACTTGCTCAGCCGGCTTCCATTTGGCCTTTTTAGTGGTAGAGCTCTGGCTTAGCCAGCAGTCTGTCACAGTGCACGTAGGAGTATCAACTGCTGTCTGAAGTGCAAGCATCATTAAAACAGATACAAAGTGGCATCTGGAGTCACTGCTGCATCTAAATATATTTTAAGGTGTAGAATTTTTAAACTATCAATGAGCTTCCCGTGTTTTAAGCAATCTTGTGAAGAGTTATCTAGCTCACTATAGCGGATGATCAGGATGCTGCCTTCTGACGTTAAAGTCTATAAGTCTATACATCATTACAGCTTTATGACTAATCCTAATTATTTATTTAGGTTAGCCAGGCCCCATTACATCCATATAGCCAGTCAGATAACTTTATTGGAACTTTATGTCCTATTTTATGTCTTCTGAATTCTTCAGTTCATTTACATGGTGATCATGTCGCCTACTCTTGCTTAACAAGCTAGTTATTAGGGCTTTTAAAAACATTAATACAGAAGCCATCCACGTTTAGGTGGCATCAGGGCTATGACTAAGGTTGCCAACTGTACCGGTTTTGTCCAGAGTCTCCCAGAATCAGGCTTAAACTCCTGGCCAATCTGGGAGATTTTCAGATGCAAAAAGTCTGGCAGCATAGTGGGGATAAGACAGGCTCCCTGACTGTTTGGTCTAGCACAGTCCTGTATCCCCTAGGTGGAAAGCAGGAAGGGCAGTAGGTCTCTGCATAATGTCCCCACCACAGGCACTGATTCCACAGCTCCCATTGGTCAGGAACCACAGCCAATGGGAGCTGCAGGGGTGGTGCCTGTGGGCAGGGACAGTTAGTGAAGCCACCCGTCCCTTAACCCTAAGGGCCAAAGGGATGTGCTGGCTGCTTCTAGAAGCCACTCAGAGTCAGGGCATGCAGGGAGCCTGAGTTAGCCTCACCACAACACCAAGAGTCTCCTGAAGCAAGTGCCATCCTCAACCCAGCCCTGAGCCCCCTCCTGGAGCCTGTATCCCACACACCTCTCCTACATCAAAAGCTTCTGCCCCAGCTCTGAGCCCCTTCCCAGAGCCATCACCCTGCACTCTTTCCCATACCCCAACTCCCTGTCCCAGCCCTTAGCCTCCAACTGGTTTCAACACCCTGCACTCATTCCTACATTCCTCACCCCCTCTTCAACCCAAAACTTCTGCTCCAGCCCTGAGCCCCTCCCTGAACCCAAACTCCCTCCCAGAGCCTGCATCCCAAACTCCTGCTCCAGGCTCAGCCCAGAGCTTGCACCCCAATTCCTTGCTCCATACCAGTGAAAGTAACTGAGGATGGGGGACAGCCAGCACCAGAGGGAGGGGGGATGGAGTCAATGGAGGCAGGCCTTGGATAAGGGGTGGGCAAAGGTGTTTGTGTTTGCATGATTAGACAGTTGACAGGTATCTTGTCTAGTGCATATATAGGGCACTGCACACATTATCTGTTGAACATCTCTGTACAGAAAGTATGGTACATCAAAGACCCCACACTATTTAATATTACACAAAAATTACTACATTAAAAAGAATATTAAGTTTTCAAAGTTAAGCACCTACACGTCAGTGACTGAGTAACCTTAGTTTAGCCCACTTTTATATATGTATTATGATACAGTCTTTAATTGCATCGTTACATACTCCAATGTCCCTCCCAGGACCTTTGCCCAATTTAGTGCACAGGATGGATTATGTTCCTTCAGTACACAGCTACTGAATATTTTGTTTAAACTTCATTATTCAGTGGCCTTATTTACTGCATACTATTCAAATCCTGCTCTGAATACAGAATACTTAACTTCCTCATGGGCTATTCTATGATGCTCATCACTATGATAAATTAATTCATGAGTGCTTCACACACATGAATTAATTTATTTTCACAATGCCCATGTAAGGTTAGAAGGTGATGTGCCCATCCTACAATTTGGGAACAGAGAAATTAAGGTAAAAAGTGTCTACTCATGTTGGATGTCCAGTTGAGACACCTAGGAGCTAATTTTTCAGAGGGTATGTCTACACTACCACCCTATTTCGAACTAGGATGGTTAATGTAGGCATTCGAAGTTGCAAATGAAGCCCGGGATTTAAATATCCCGGGCTTCATTTGCATCTTGCTGGGTGGGCGCCATTTTTAAATCCCCTTAGGTCGAACTCCGTGCCCACAGCTACACGCGGCACGGAGTAGGTAGTTCGAATTAGGATCCCTAATTCAAACTACCGTTACTCCTCGTGGAACGGTATTTTCCCTGCAGTTATTTTCCCTGCACATTTCCATCAAAGCAAATGATGCATTAGTTAATATACTGTACAGTACATGGAAACTGCTATACATGGACACACTGTCATTGCCTTGAGAAAAGAAAAAGCACAGATGTCCGAAATTCCATCATTTTTCTTATTATGACAATATCTTTCTTGTGTCATTACTATAGCTCTGCTACTACATTGAAATATGTAGCTGATGTTCCAGTCAGCGTCTCCTGCGTGACTTGCTATTTCTCTTCCCTCTGTGTAATTCTATCTCCTTGGCTCTGCATCATGTCTGACTACTATCTCTGTCTAGTATTGACTTCTCTTTCTTTATCTCAGTAGTGCTCTATTGCTCATCGTATAACATGCCTCGCACCATATTATCCTAGCATTTCCTAAGCTTGCTATGTAACAGTTTTCCTTTGATTTTCCCCATTCTAAAATATTATTCTTGCATATTCTACAAATATTCCTCTATCATTCCCAAAATGTATTTTTATACTTCATTCCTTATATTTATCCCTGACATCGTGTCACATCAAAACAGTTATGCTACTTCCAGAACAAAGCTAGGGAAACACATGTTGTTTTGCTAATGCTAATATATTCTGAAGCTAAAGGGGAGTTTCCCAACAATTGTTTTTCCTACAGAGGAACAATTACTCACTATAGAATTCTGATCTGTTATCTTAGCACCATTCATGAATAGTCTGATAAATTACTAAATTAAACTACTGATTCAAATATCAACAAGTGGCTAACGATGTATAAAATGTGGTAATAAAAGTAAGAATCTTATTGATCACTGAATATTCCAAGACATGAAAAAAGAAGAACAATTATACTCAACAAAGCTTCATAACTATAAATAAAAACAGAGGAAAAAGTTCCTTAGGTTAGAGTCATGCTTCCTATATGGAAAATAAGTTTTTGTGATGTTACTTATTGTGAAGTATCACTATAAAAACATAACAATGGGAAGAGGTTTGAAAAAATCTGAAAACAGATTAAATTAAAATATGTTATGCCAAATGTTACTTCCAACTCTTCCTATTTGAAAGAGTCAGTAAAAACAGTTTAGCTGCTTCCAGAACAAGGTTAGGGAAACACATGTTGTTTTGCTAAATGATAATATATACTGAAGCTAAGGAGGACTTTCCCTACAATTGTTCATCCTACAGAGGAACAATTATTCACTACAGAACTCTGATGTGTTCTCTTAGCACTACACACAGGGCACTATCAAATTCATAGCCATGAAAAACACACCAAGGACCTTGAAATCAGAGCTCTCCTGTGAAATCTAGTTATTGGATAGGAGAGATGGGGCAGGGATGGGGCTCCCCAGCTAGGGGCTCCTACCATTCACTAAGCTCCAGCAATTATGCCACCAGGCTGAGGAAGGACAGAAATTCCTCTTCCCCACATGGCTGTTCTCAGGGGGAGATCAGACCCCCTTCAAGGCACCCCTCCCAGCTACAGAAAGCTCCACAGCTGCACTGCCTCAGAGACCAGCTGAGCACTTGCAGGGGAGAGGGTTCCTGTTGTCCATGGCTTTTGGGACCTCCAGGGTCCCTCTGCTGCTCGGCGGCTAGGACAGGGGTGGGCAAAAGGGCCTCTGCGGGCCAGATCTGGCCCACCAAGCAGGTTGATCTGGCCTGCGGAGGTCCTGCCACTCCCCTGCCCCCAGGCCAATCCGGGTCTAGGAATGGGGGAGCATGCAGTGCTTAGAGTCAACCCTGGTTGACGCTAAGCACCATGCAAATCTAAGTGCCATTCACCAAAGGGCAGGGACCGAGAGACGTCGCTCCCCCCAGGCCAAACAGGGTCTGAGGCAGGGGGAAGTATGCAAAGTCTCCTCCCACCGTGCCCCCGCCCTGCACAGCGTGCGTGGAGCTTAGAAGCACCATGTGCTCCTGGCAAGGGGGGAGGAGACTTTGTGTGCTCCCCTTATCCCCAAGCCCTGATTGGCCTGGGGGCAAGGCGAGTGCGTGAAGGCTCTTCCCACCCTGCAAGGGGCTCGGCATTTAAAGTCAACTGCCAGCTGATCAGCAGCTGGCAGTTTACTCTAAGCATGGAGCTCCTGATTGACCCGGGACAAGGGAGGGGGAGCACACAAAATCTCCTCCCACCGCCAGGGGCACTGGCGCCTAGAGGGAACTACCAGTTGTTCAGAACAGCTGGCGGTTCTCTCTGGAGGAAGGCAGGGGCAAAGACTTTGCATGCTCCCCCAACCCCAAATCAATCAGGGTCTGTGGGTGGGGAAGTATAGAAGTGTCCTTGCCCTGCTCCTTCTGCCTGAGGCCCTGCCCCTTCCGGGGTGGCCTGGGGCCACTACAAAAATTTCTGAAATGGCCCCTGGTCAAATATTATTGCCCACCCCAGGCTCGGAGCTGCTGGGGGCCCAGCTCCAGCAACGGCTGAGAACTGCAGGGCTACCTGTTGACAGCTCCATCCACAGGACAGAAAATATTGCAGAGGTCACTGGAAGTCATAGAATCTGTGATTCTGTGACCTCCATGACATAACTGTAGCCTTACTAATAAGTAATAGCCAACACACAGATATGGAATACTGATGATCACAAAATGATCTGCATTTATATTTTACAAACACATATACATATTAAAAAAACCCTCACAGAAATGCCAATAAATATAAAAGTTTTTAAGAGAAATTGGCAATTCTCCTCCTGCATTGCATTGTGTTACCATATCATGTGGAATCTTAGTGTGTCATTAACCACATGGCCGTTGGATAACAAATACAGCCAAATGTGCATCATAAAAGTTTCCTAAATTACAGAACTTTATGATGCATAAAATAAAGACTCTAACCAGAGAAGAAGCCATCCTAGGTTTCCTTCTGACTGACAGGGACAAATTGTTAGGAAAAAACCAAATACCTGTAGTAGGGAAGCAGCCTTGAAGTGACTTGAAGCTATTTATGTCCAGAATATTAAGGCATGAGTTAACAAAATGAAGCAATTTTAAGAGTATCAGGCCATGTCTTCATTATGGGCTGGATTGATGGGCAGCAATCCGTCTAGTGGGGGTCAATTTATCCCATCTACTATAGTATAGATGTGATAAACTGACCACCAAGCACTCTTCCACGGACTCCAGAACTCCACCAAAACAAGAAGAATAAGTGGAGTCAACGGGAGAATGTCAGCTGTTGACTTACTAAGGTGAAGATACCTTGGTAAGCAGAAGTAAGTACGCCAACTTCAGTTACAGTATACATGTAGATGAAGTTGCGTAACTTAGGTTGACAACCTGCAGTAGTATGGACAAGTCCTCAGAATTCACAAAAAACATTTAAGAAATATGTGGGAAGTTCATAAGACAATGACTAGCCAGAATTTTGGTAATATTTTTAACAACTCACTTACCATTGTTTAGAATCAGCATCGCAGTTGCAGTAGTATTTGGGATCAGTACAATTGCGTTCAATGCCACAGGCACACTTCTGAATGCCAGGTCCAGAGCCACCCCAATAGTAATGCTTCTCATTGGCTTTTCCAACCCACCAGGTATATGGATTCCCATCTGCAAAGATAAGACTGGAGGATTAGATGCATCAAAGGTGACAGAGGGTCCACAGTGCCACACAGATGGATAGAACTGTCTAACATGTAAGTGGTGTTAATAACACATAGCTGGGAAGTCTTTTTGCATAGCTGGAAAAGCAGCACATCCATTCTAAATGAATAGGTATTCCACTGCAATGTAAAGGACATTGTCAGAGTATAACCACATTTATATCTGTGTCAATACTACCCTGTATAATACAATAGGAAACTTTCAAAATCTAATTTGCTTTTTGCTATTTGTTCTCTGTTTTTATTGTATGCACTAAGAACAGTTAAACAAGCTCGAAGGGTTCACATCAATCTCAAATTCCACTTCTTATGCATTAGATAGATGATACAATCTCTAGGCTGCACCTACTGTAGGAGAATAGGTAGTTGGGTTGGTTTTGTTTTTTAAAACACAGCTCTCTGGAAATTAATTTGTTTTCATTGGAAAATAAACACCGACACCATTCAGTGACCATTTAGTCAAAACTCAATTTTAAATAGATGTTACTGGACTCCTGTAAGATACAAATTAAGTAAAGAAGTCTTTGCAAGGAGATGCAAACGCCCTGAAGCTTTTCCACTGAACATGCCCTGTCCTGTGTATATGTACCCTACTTGGCATAAAGTCTGTAACCCGGGGGTGGGCAAGAGAGCCTCTGTGGGCTGGATCCAGCCCGCCAAGTGGGTTGATCTGGCCTGTGTATGTCCTCTGGCCAATCAAGACTTGGGGATGGAGAAGCATGTAAAGTCTCCTCCTCACACCAAGGGTGTGTGGCGCCTAGAGTGAGCCACCAGCTGTTCAAAACAGCTGTCAGTTCCCTCTAGGCACTGCACACCCCTTGCAGGGTGGGGGCAGAGGGCAAGAGACTTCACGTGTTTCCTCCACCCCCTTGTCTGGGGGTGGAGGAGCGCTTGAAGTCTCCTCTCACCCTGCAAGGGGCATGCAGCGCTTAGAGAGAACCGCCAGCTGTTCAGAACAGCTGGCGGTTCACTCTAAGTGCTGTGAGCTGCTTGCAGAGCGGGGGGGTGGTGGGGGAGGAGGAAGGGAAGGAAGCAAGAGACTTTCTGTGCTTCCCTGCCGCCAGGCCCTGGTTGGCCTGGGGGAGGGGGCTGTGCACTGTCTCCTCCTGCAGCTAGGAGTGTGCAGTGCCAATAGGGAACTGCTAGCTGTTCAGAATTGGTCAATCAGGGTCTGTGGGCAGGGGAGCATGGAAGTGTCCTGGCCCCACCCCTTCTGCCCAAGGCCCCGCTGCTTCTGGGATGCCCCAGGGCCACTTCAAAAAATTGTGAAGTGGCCCCCCTTCTAAAATTATTGCCCACCCCTGCTGTCATCTTACATTTTCCGATATTACTGTATATTTTCACATAATATTGTTGGACAAACTGACCCTGTTATTCTCATATCAAGAGACTTTTATTCTACTCTGAACTGAAATGTATTCTGAACAGAGATGGCCCTGGTTAAGGTTCCAGTTTACTAAAACACTTAAGTGTGGGCTTCAAAGCATGGGAACAATTCTATGGACTTCAGTGAGTTCCATTCATTGGTTTTATCCAAGCTACAGCAGTACTATAGAACTTGGTTTTACATAACTACTGCACAAGAAAAATTCCTCCTAGTAATGTGCTGTAAATGATATTTTCAATTTAAATTAAATGAGGCCACATCCACATTTTACTTATTAAGCTTTTCAAAAGTAAAATCCTCCTTTATGTTTAATGCAGTTTTTTTCTTCGTAATAAAACTGAAATGTTTTAATCATTAAATTTTTGTGCTTTGCACACTTTTACCATCTGAAACTGCATCCATAACCCTAAAAATATTCACCTGACAATCTAATTCCATCCTCCACATTGTAAATCTTCTATCCTCCACCAGTTCCCAGAGAGGACTAACTTCTGTGATAGGAAAGCAACTAAACAAAATCCCTCCTAAAATAAAATCTATTTACTGCTTTTGAATTGTTAAACAATAATACAAGAGTACCATAATTGAATATGCAGTAATGTGACAAAGTTGTGGTCACTTAGGGCTTTACGGCTGTTATTATGCCACACAGCATGGATGCTCCAAACTTCACAGTACCAGTAATAGATATGGTAATAGACTGACTCCATTCTAGGGTCTAAATTGGTCATTTTAGCTTCTGTGACTTGATTATCATTGAAAGATACTAAAAATGCTCGGGATTATAGAAGGATGTGTTATGTGACTATTCTAGCATCATTTCAAAGCTGCTATAAAACTGCCCAGGGTATGAGGTTACATTGCTCTGGCTTGCAAAAGGTTTATTTAACCAGAGATATTTTACGGGCAAATGTATTTTCCACCAGTTAATGTTTGGATTATTTTAATTAATGCAGCATCCAGACATAGCAATTTGGCCATTTGGAGGTTATATCATAATTTTCCATATTTGAGGACAGCTTGTAGTTTAAGTACCATATTGTGAATGTTTCAGTATTAGCTGTTCTGTGAATGAAATAGAGCTCTGCTTGTTCACACCTTTCAGATACAGCAGACCTCACACTCCTCATTATCAAGCACTTCAAGAGGAAACTAGCTAGATATTTAGAATACTAACAAGAAAGAAAATTACTTAATTTGTTCAAAAAATTAGAAACAAGTACAAATATTTAAAACAAAAGAAAATAAATGGTTCAACGTAGTGCAACAAATGTATCCGATATACTATATGTACCAACAGGATGAACAGAGCAAAAGGGAAAAATAGAAGGAAAGGGGGAAAGAACAAGGGAAGATTCATAAAGTGTCATCGGAAATGTCATTATTTTTATTGCCAGGTAGCAGCAACTCTACCTTTATAAGTAGAACCACCCTTCTCCTCAACCAACCGCATCCTGTTTTGCATTGGTAGAGATATCCATTTAGCATGTGTGTACACTCTCATTTTACAGTCCATTTCTTATTAATTCCATTTAGTGAAGTGTATGTTCTAATGGGAAAGGAATTAACTAAACAACTAAAGTAGTGAACTCCAAACAGAACGATGATCCCGTTATCAGTGGAAGTTATTCTAAATATCAGATTTTTTGACAATCTCTTATTATTGTGCTAAAGATAGTAATGTAATTGGAATTGGGGGTGGGGGGTGGAGGACAGCAGGGGAGAGAAAAGAGCCTCTGGCAGGTGGGGATGGGGGAAAAAAAAGAGCCCCTTGTGGTTGGGGGGTTTTAGGGGATTGCAGGGACAGAAAGGTCCCTGGCAGCCAGGAGGGGCTGTGGGGCAAGAGAAAAGGTGTCCTGGGAGCGGGGTGTGGGGGCTGGGGAGGAGAGAATAGGGCTCTGCTGGAAGGGACCTCCCATCCTGAGCCCCTCCTTACACCCCAGCCCTCATTATTGCACCTCCCATACACATATCCCTAAGGCCCTGCCCAGAGTCCTGCACCCTCTACACCACAAGTCCCCTGCTCTGAAGGACCCAGGCAATACTAGCTAAATCTGCTAGTATCAAATATATTAGTATAGTAGGCATCACTAGATGGCACTGTTACATCGTCTTCAAAGCTTCAAAAATTGTTTTTTAAGGGTGTGAGCAAGCTTTGACTCTTAGGAAGACATGGTCTATTGTCATCATTTTTGGTTTGTGCCAGGTTTTGTGAAGAGGCAGCTTCAGGAGACAGCATGCTGTGTAAGGAGCAGGACAGTCAATTCTTCAGGCGGAGTTGCTTCCTGGGAACAGGGCTATGGTGCTGGGCTGAGGTTCCTAGAATGGATTATCCTGTGTACCTTTTGACCACCAATGCACTTCAAATATTGCACATATTAGGTATATAAGAGCCATTTACAGTTAGATTACATTCTGACTCCACTTTATTAATTTCCACTACACTGGAAAATAATCTTGCAAGCTCCCAGACATTAGTATAGAATAGCAACACTGGTCTCATAATGTGATACAAATGTTGGAAGAATGGGCAATTGTGTCATGATACTGAGACAGCACAATTGCTTCAAAGGTACTGGAGAGGGGGTAGTTACATATTGTAGCAACACTACTCACCTCTACAGTAAAAGGAAAAACCTGGTTCTACATAAGGATGGATATAAATATTTGTCTGGAGCACCGGCCTTGAACCAGATTTTTTAAGATTCAGATCTGCCTCACTTAATTTCCTCATATTTGCTGGTTATTCTGTTAAGCCCAGCCCCTCTAATGGCCCCTTGGATGGACTTTGGAGAAAATGAATGGAATATTTTAATGCTTTCTTAAATCAAACTTTTGAGGTTTCCCCCCTTAAAAATATCAGGTTTATAAAACAACTTTTTATGAAAGTTTTTTATTAGAGAAGGTGTACTGTCTCTAGCAAATGATTCAGGCAAGGAAAATAGAAGAAGCCTCTGAATAGTCCCACAGATCTTGAGTATCATAAAAAAGCCATTCTTTGCTCATCTAATAAATATGCTTGTGAACCATTTCATTTAATATGAAAACATTCCCACCAAGTTGAATGTAGTATGAACAGAACTTGGAATAGTCAATAATATATTTATTTCTGACATAGTGGAAGAATCTGATAATGTATATCAGAGGGATAGCCATGTTAATCTGAATCTGCATAAACAATGAGAAGTCCTGTGGCACCTTATAGACTAACAGATTTATTGGAGCATAAGCTTTCGTGGGCAAAGACCCACTTCATCAGATGCATGTAGTGGAAATTCCAGAGGCAGGTATAAATATACAGGCATATGAAAAGAGTACCAATCAAGAGTAAGGCTAGAGATAACGAGGTCAGTTCAGTCAGGGAGGATGAGGCCCACTTCTAGCAACTGATGTGGAGGTGTGGGTCTTTGCCCAAGAAAGCTTATGCTCCGATAAATCTGTAAGGTGCCACAGGACTTCTCGTTATTATAACATATAACTTTTACATGAACAATTTATATTGAATATTTAATTGAACCCATTATTTATAAATGCCAATGATTAATAAAAAATATAATTATCTTTAACATTTTAGGGCCATTGTTTCAAAAGTGATTAGAACCCAGGAATGGGGCTGCATTTGAAGCAAATCTCAGCTTCATTTTAGGTACCTATCTAACACAACCAGATATTCATAAGATCTGAGCACTAAGCAGCTTTCACTGAGAACTTAACCCTCAGAGTACTGATGACCAAACTCATCCTAAATGACCTGTCTTCCACAACATTGATAATTCATTAAGCTTTCCTTTAACTCTGCAAAAAGCCTCAACACACCACTCCTACCTGCTCTTCTCTCCTCTGCCATTGGTGCATCTCCTGACTACCATCCGCTGTGGCCTCTTGCCAGTTCCTTTCCCAAAACAAGCCAATATTTGTTCACCGATAACCTGTTTCCTGAGTGAGACAAGTTGAAACCTGCTCAGAGCAAGAGTTCCAAAGTCTTGCAGCCTCAGCTCCCTTGTAGAACTCCTTCTAGCTGGCCTTTAAAATCACAGCACTTGACTTTCAGACCTGCTGAGCACAAAGTCCAATTGAAGTCAAGGCATAGCACCTCTGCAAACCAACACAACTGAAAACTTTGCAGGTAGGGCCCATCTCTAATTACTACACTTCCTTGATTCTTCACACACAATTGAGAATTTATTAATTAAACTGGGACCCTTCGCTTTAAACACAACAGAAACATTGTTAGCTGTGAGAGCATTACAGAATAGCTCCAGCTATCAGTTCACCTTAAAAAACCCTCAGTAATAAAGTACCAGGGAACAAACAACTGTTAAGTTGATGGACACATAATCCATACAACACTAACTCCTTGTTCTTTTGTCCAATTCTTTGTAAACCAAATAGCATAAAAAACAGGAGAAACGCTACGTGTCTAATTTTTGTTATGGGCAGGCTACGTTCAAAGATGTCCTAAAATCTTCATGATTCCATATATTTGCAACTGTTACAGCATATTGTCTTCAGTGAAACCAATAGTTTCATCTTACATCTTTTGATATACAGGATAACATGGGGATTAAGTAAGAACTGTGTGTCCGTGTGTGAGGGCAGGGGAATGTGAGAACTGCATTCTTTTTAGTGGAAGCATGAGCATGTGTAAGGTAGAATTTTGCCATTTTGTGCTGTAACATTCTGAGGGTACCTTCCATATTACGTTACCGGCTTTGTGTGAAACTCAAGTACAATGTCCAGTAATTTTATCTTCTGGTTTTGGGGTTTTAGCCATGGCCTGAACTCAGTGTACATGAGCTTGAGTGTATAGGGATGACCATTGCATAGCTACAACTCCACAGGAAATTCTGGCTGTCCCATCTTGTAGCACTGAAACCTTAGCCTTAGCTAAGAGCCAGCTAACTCATGTGGTACAGGCTCAGACACTATGCTCCACAGATCCCAGGTTCAGTCCTGCCTGTTGGCATTACACAAGCATGCTGATGGGACACTTTGGAGGACTGCTGTCCTGTCTAATGTCATGGGAGTTGTGGCACAAGAAAATGCAGCTGTTTACTGGCCTCACAGTGGGAAAACAACAACCACTGAAAATACTTCTCTTTAAGACAGATTCTGCTCTTATTTGCACTAGTGCAAATCCTAGATATCTTCAGTGATTTCAAATGATTGACAAAAATCAATGGAGTTATTTGGATTTACAGTGTTTTAACCAAGAGAAGAATTGGGTGCTAAACGATTGTTTTTGCAGTTTCGCATAAAAATGCCAGTTCATGGAATGGAAAAAAAGTATATATTTATTGAGTATTTCCACTTCTTTGGTCAATAATGATCTACAAATGATTTGCAGGGGACATTGGGATAGGTTTGTCTGCTTAGCAGAATGTAATGGGTTTTTCTTGTTTTCTTCCCCTTTGAGATTCAGTTCTTTTTCTTCTTCTGTCTTTGCTTCTTTTTTTTTTTTTTTTTTTTTTGTGCATGAGTGAATGCAATATGAAGTGTTCAAGGGAATAAATTTGTTAGATTCTGTCTTTGTTTGTTAATCACTACAGCTTTCTATCCTTTAGGCCAGCTAGGAGAAAGACTAATAACAAATACATGAGCCTACGCAAAAACTAATACTTAGGGTAGCCAGACCACTAATGACTAGAAGAGCCAGATTTAAGCCAAGCCCAGCTGGAGATGCAAATGAAGCAAGCTGACAAATGAGAATCTGAGGCACAGGATAAAAAAGCAGATATTTCAGGCAAATGAAGCTAACTAGAGACATTTGGTTTAGTGCTAGCCAATCAGCCTAACAGTATTATGTGGTAAGATCCTTATGTCATTTATGGTTACCTTTGTTGTCAGAGGATTGTTTATTTTTGTTTTCTTTCCCCATGGTGGGAAGGTCTAATCAATTCTATTTTCCTGTACCATCACTGGGTTGGAGCATCCTTTTTATAAGCTCACCCAGACACTTAGTTTTTTTTATGACAATTGTATTGATGTACATAAATGTGATATAAGTGTGTGAAGAGGAGTAGAGGAGCTAGTGTAGTTTACTGTGTAGTAGAAGTGGGAGTCAGGATACCTGGAGCCTAGCTCCAAAGAGACTTCTGGTACATCTCTTTGAACCAAGTTTTGGGGATCTGGTCAATGACTGAGACCACTTCCACTCCATGTCTTGGAGGAAAATATTCCTCTAGTCCTCCCTCACAGAGCTCCTTCCACTGCCCCTTCCCTGGCAGGAAGCCCGGCAATTGGGTCTTGGTGCACAAAAGAGTGGGAGAACTGATTTAGACCTAACTCCTACTGTCTATGTGTGATGCCATATGGTAAAGACAGGGAAGAGAGCAATCTGGTCATGTTCTTGAGGAATAAAAACTCTACATGACGTTGAGTCAGCCCTTGGTTTGATGACCACTGAAGAACAACAAACATCTGCAAAGTGTTCCTGCTTATTTTTCTGAGGATGTTTATGAGGCAAATATGTTTGTCTTGTATGTTTTTAAAACGCCGTTTTATGCAGATCATGAAGAAGTGAAGCAGCAAATGCAAAAAGTCACACTAGTTATCAGACATTTGAGTTAAGGGCCTTTTCACTGAGTTAAATAACACTTCTCTTAGCTTCCTCAACTAACTTACAAACAAAGATGGATTGCTGTATTTTTTTTTACAAGACCACATCTGCCTTGTTTAAGAGTCCTTTGACTCTATTCAGACAAACATAGCCAAAAAAGGTCCATTCATCTTTCAGAATTAGAACCTTAAAAACAAAACAAACAAACAAACAAACAAAAACAGGAGGGAGAATGGTCGTATTGGAATGGTGACCAGCTGAAGCTGAGGAAAAGTCTCCTTGACAGCTTCATTTTGCTGTCAGAAAGGTTAACTCTTTGGCCCAGCATCTGAAAAGCCAGTACAGTGTAAGTGATTTCTCCCTCATCAAGATTCTCATTCCAAACTGCAGCAGTACTAACCAAACCTGCCTTGTTATTTTTCTTAGAGATCACAGTCTCAGTGGTGATATTTAGTGGGAAAAAGCAGCTGTCAGATGTCCTCCTTGCATGCTGCAGTTTGCTTGTTTCTAAAGTGAATGCATCACACTATTACTACAGTTACAACTACACCTAGCAAGGTAGCAAATTATAGGTACTGTAAATTCCTGCTTCCTATAAACTTATTGGGTCATCTCAGAACCATCTCAGCTCAAGTAAATTCTCACAAAAACAAAAACAAAAAAGCACAGTACTTGTAATAAATAAGTGTAATTCAAAATGTTTCAAAGGGGTAAACATAAAATGAGAGTACAGAGAAGAGAGAAAAAGTAATTTTCAAGACACAGTTGTGAGTGATATTGAAACAATAAAGCTGTTGGAAACAATATTCAAATAAAAACTGAAATAGATCTCAGAAATGTGGTTAGAATTTTTCTTTTGGAGAACTATCTCCCCTGCTTTGCATGAGGAGAGAGAAAGAATTAGTCATATATTCACAAACTGATCTGGCTTCTAACAATACTATTTCATCAACACATTTAAATTAGAAAAGGAGAGAATTATTGGAAATCTTGCACTAGGCTCAAGAATAATAGAAGGAGAGTGAGGAGCTTGCTCACTAAGGATGTATATAGAGAGTATGTGGATGGAGGAGAGATGGGAATGGGTCGGGTACCAGAGCCCTTTAAAGAGGATGGAAGCACTAGTGCAACCACTAATAAGTTGATGGACAGCAAAACGGTCACCAGTTTTCTAGCTCAAGTTTAAAAGCTTTCATGATGAAAAATAAATAATTCTGTATTCCAAAAACTTCAAAGCTCTTTAATATGCCTCATAGTACACTAAATAGTCCCAGAATTTTAACTTTAGAACAAATAGAACAACAATCTTTTTAAAAAGTCCCAATATATAAATCACAATCAAATACATACAAGGCATTCTATTGACCAGGGGTGGGGCAATAAAATGGTGGCAGTTTGCCAGGGTTAGCCCCTAGGGTATGTCTACACAGCAAAGTTATTTCGAAATAACAACCGTTATTTCAAAATAACTTTACTAGCATCTACACAGCCAAATTGTTATTTCAAAATTAATTCGAAATAGCGGAACACTTATTTTGAATTTGGTAAACCTCATTGCATGAGGAATAATGCCAAATTCGAAATAGCTATTTCGAAATAAGTGCTGTATAGACACTTATATCGAAATAGGGGGCCTCTAGCCTTCCCAGGGTGCCCTGGTGGCCACTCTAGCCTCAACCAAGAACACTCCTCTCCCTCCCCGGAGCCCTTAAAGGGGTTGACTCTGGCCACAGTGCCTGTGCCAGCTCCAAGCCTGCCAGCCCAGAGCCAGCAGTCACTGCCCCTGACCCAGTGGCCCCAAAACATGAGCCAGCAAGCCACTGGGAGCCAGCCCTCCACCGCTCCCCAGGAGCAGTCTTCCAGCTCCCAGGAGCCTGACAGGGCCCGGAGAAGGTGGGTGCCTTCCTGGTCCAGGGTGGAGATCATGGACCTTATTCAGGTTTGGGGGGGATGCCCCCAATGTTCATGATCTCCACACTAGACAAGGGAACGTGGCCGTCTATGGCAGGATAACTGCCAGCCTGTCCACCAAAGGCCACATGGGAACCCAGGAGCAGGTTTGCATGAAAATCAAGTTGGTCTGGCGAGACCCCCAACCCTGAGCCCTGAGCTCTTCCCCCTCCCTCTTCCCCCTTCCAGCTCCCTCCTCCCATGTTTCCCCTTCCCCTCTCCCACCCTCTCTTCTCCCTTCTCCCACCTCCTTTCCCCAGTCTCACCAGAGTTTCATTCCTCCCCCCAATTTTGTTCAATAAAGAGAGTTTGTGTTCATGAAAATACATGTATTATATTTGACATCAGGAAGGGGAGTTAGGGAGGGGTAAGTGGAAGGATGTGAAGGAGGAATGAGGCACAAACCCCCAGTGGGGCAGACCAGGGAGGCTCTTCGTGCTCCTCAGGGTGGAAGCTCTCCTGCAGGGCCTCCTGGATACTGACAGCCCCCCGATGGACCTCCCGGATGGAAGCCTGCAGAAAGTGCAGCCAGGGTCACAGCAACGCATCCACAAGAAGCACCAGAGTGCCCAGGGGCAGCTCTGGCTCCATGTTGCAGACTGCTGTAGTGTTCCGAGTGAGGGCAACCAGAGCACGCAGAGACACGTCCCTCATCGAGGTAGGCAAGCAAGCAGGGAAACCTGAGAACCCGCTGTCCAGGGGGGTCCCTGCAGGCCTCAGATAGCCTCAGGCAGCAGCCACACAAAGTAACTCCTGACCTGATGCCCTGCCGGACCTGGTTCCGGCCAGCCTTAAACGCGATTCAGCGTCCATTCAGTGTGGACGTGCTATTTCGAAATAGCAAAATGCTATTTCGAAATGCATTTTGTGTGTAGACACATTATTTCAAAATAAGCTATTTTGAAGTAACTATTTCGAAATAAGATATTTTGAAATAACGCTGTAGTGTAGACATACCCCTAGAGAGACAGTGATGCTATATTTACCTGTGCTTCCACAGGTACAGGCAATTGCAACTCCTGTTAGCCACAGATCACCATTCCTGGCCAATAGGAGCTATGGGAAGTGGTGTGGACTGGGACACAGGACTGCATATAATCTTGTTTAATTACCACAAATTTACCCATGCCATCTGCTTAGTCTAGCAGCATCATGCATTTCCCTGAAATCTCCATTGTCTCACGAACTCCATGGTTCCCATATTGCTTTAAAAACTGCACAGGTACTATAAGGGACTGCTTCCAGGAACTAATGTGGAGTCCTGTGCCACCTTGACTAACAAATTTATTTGGGCATAAGCTTTTGTTGGATGGAACCGACTTCAACAGATTCAGCTGACAAAGTGGGAGAGGGAACTCCACTGGAGATCTTACCCGCCATTGATTGCATAATAGTGGGATCAATAAAGATTAAAGTCAGAGTTCCAAAACCACAACCATCTGTGAAGCAGTGGCTATTTAATTACAAAAGAAACAACTGAATGAATAACACTCACAAGCATGTTCTTTTGTCAGTATGCATTCTATCCTTACTTTTCTGAAATCCAAATCTTTTCATTTCAGGAGGGTTTTTTTTGTCCTTTTTAAGATTAACTTTTAGATTATTATAGCACTTTAGGACATATGCAGATATTCCAGAATAACGATCCAGGAATTGCCCTTAAGAGTTATTCTAGAATATCTAGCTCCATGTACGGACATTCTTATTGCAGGAAAAAATTGTCTGAATATGGAATTAATTGGGCATACCCTGCACACTTTAAATTTATACCTTACCTTCATCCAAATTGAACTTTCAACTTATTTAAGATCAAATGGACATTTATCTATGCAAAAACTATTTTTAAAGATTACTTCATTGTGGTATGCACAAATTTTACGCATAGGCATATCCCTATGAGGCTGCAAATCACATGGAAAACACTATTTAATTCAAGTTGTTTAATGCAAGGTTGCTAGCTAATAAAGTTCAGCTACCCATGATTTAAACCTGGATGAGGTTTCACACTTTGTTATATACACATGAGGCCTTGTATAATTCAGATACTCTTTGGGAGTAGTTTCCTCTTGATAAATACTGCACTAGTTTTGATGATTGATGATGTTCTATAGATGGTGGAGATAGTTCAGGCATCTTTGATGACTTTATGATCTCCCAAAAGACTTTGCTGCTGCTGACCACAAGGTTGTGTTAATCCATCTGCAGATTCTGGCTAGGGCAGACAGTACTGCAGTAAATGATTCCATTCTCTCCTATCTGACATATCTCCAATGTCCGTTTTAAACAATTGTGCCCCTGTCCAATTGATCTTGCATGTGAGGCTCTGAAAGGTGCTAGTCTGTCATCCAGGCTGTTCAAAGCATATGTGAGGCTACTTTTATACACAGCCAGATGAGGTGAGCTGCAGTACCATGAGAGAGAAAGTGGAATTGCTGATATTGAGGGTGGGGCATGAAGCATGTGACCATCCCATGCATTGTCTCTGGATCTAGAACAGAGGTTTTCAAATGGTGGGAAGTGTGGAGGACATTCAGTGTTATGAGAAATGACACAAGGTAGGTTGGACTGGTGATGCCACACAGCAGGGCTCAAGGAGGGACAGCTACCTCCCCCACCTGACTTACCTCAGCAGGCCACCCAGCCTGTCTGGGTTCATGGGGAACACAAAAAATGTAACTCAAAGAAGGTAGGTTGGCTCAGCTCAAAAATGTTGACCCCCTCCCCAATCTAGATGGGCTGTTGGTAGAGGTGTCATTCCTTCCCCAAATCCTGCCATGCAGGGCTGGTCCAAGCCAAAGCTGTTGTTAAATTCAAGGCAGAAATCTGAAAGAGGCATGTGATCTACCACCCCCCTTCCCCCATGAGTAACTCTGACTAGCATGGCTATATAGAGAACATATCACTGTATATTGCTTTGTTATTGAACCCAGACGGTGCAGAGTTTCCTCTGCCAGTGTCTGATGAGAGTAAACTGGGTGAATCTCAGTTCTGACAAGACAGAAGTAACGTTGGTTGGGAAGAGCATCTGAAGGAGCTTGGTAGGGATGGTGTCTGCCTCTGCCATGAACAATTTTACCTCGTTTGTGCTAAAGAGATCGATGTACTAGAGTATGCTTTCCGACCTCTTATGGGAACTAAATTCCTAAGTAGGCCTTGGTTGCCAAATGTAGCTTTTTTCACGTGTGTCTTCCGAAGTGACTACAGTCACTTCTCTCAGATCTGAGCCTCTCCACAGCATCCTATTTCTTTATGCCTTCTCGACAACACACCTCATGGGTTTATGGAAAATACATCTTGTCCACTTGATTTTTTAAGATTTGTTATACATATATATATATTACTTCTATAAGGCATTTGATCAAGTATAGTACAACATTTTGATTAAAACAATTGAATAAAAACATCAACCTGGCACAAATTATGTGGGCAAACAAAAACATATCACTGTTACCGAGCAATCTGGACTTCTAGGTAGACTGTATGCAAGCAAATAGTGTGTTTTTTCCAGCAACAAGGAATGCAAGAGAAGCTAGGAGGAAAGAATGCAGGCTATACTTAAATGATGGGGGACGCTATCCTGGAAAACATGAACTAAAGCACAGTGTCCTCTAACATACATGCCTGTGTAGCCACGCACAAACAATTCTAGGCCTGCCTACCTCCTCTGCAGAGCTGCACAGCAGCACTCACTTTCCTGCTGGAAGGCGAGTGTCGTGCTATGTTCTTGCTCCGGCAGTAGGTGGGGCTATGTGGTGGGTCCCATGTGTGCGGTCAGAGTCGGGCGTGGTGGGACTGTCCTTGCTGGGGTGGCCTCACCTTCCAGTTCCGGCGGCAGACATGCGGCCCAGCCGGTGAGGGCTGCATGGCAGGTGGCTTCCCCATGTGCCACGGCTGGAACTGGGGTGCGGTGAGACTGTCCCTACGGGGGCAGCCTCACCACAGCCCCGGTTCCAGCTCCGGTGGCAGCCCTGAGCTGCAACCACTGCAACACTCTCCTGCTGAAAGGGGGCCAGGAGTGATGGACGGAAGGTGCCCTAGTGAGCTGCGGCTGAGTGTGGGGGTGAGTGTGTGTGGGGTTTGGTTTGGGAAGAGGAGGAGAGTGATGGGGGGAAGGGGAGAGGACTGGAGTTATTAGTCCGCTGGGAAGAAGCTCCAGGTCCCTTTGTGTGCACGTGGGAGAGAGCGGAGGCACTCGCCACATCTTGCTGGTAAGTTCTGGCATCCTGCCCTTGAGCCCCCACCGGAGGCATGGCCCAGCCACCAGCAGCGCCGGGCTCACCTCTGCCTGCTTCTTCAGCCCCCCTCCCCTCTCCCATCACCTGAACAGACTGATTGTTAATGACTCTGGCAGGGTCCAAAGTAACTGATGGGGTTGCAAGTAGGCAGCTTCCCCTGATGCCCCCCTCCCTACCCCAACCCCATGGCAGGGCCAGGTTTTGAAAATTAATTGAAACAGAGAGTGGGGAGTCCAGGGAAGTGATTTGGGTGGACAGTGTGAATAGTATTTATCCCTATGTGAACTTCAAGGAGCTAATATTTATTTCCATTCCAATACTCTGTCGAGGCTCATTGCCCTTACCACCAATATCCCCCCTAGTCTGTGTGTCCCACTCACCAATTCACACCCACTCAACTCTGTCAGCCCAAACTGTCTCAGCTGAGAACAAAGTTCCTTTTGCCCCTATGTCCTCCTATCCTCGCAGAAACCTCTTTCCATCTGAGCCCCACATCCCAGGCTCATTCCTATCCACTCCTACCTGAGCCAAACAGATTCAGAATTTCCTCCCCTCCATCAGCTCAGAAATATTCCCCTTCTTCTAGGATCCATCCTTCTTCCCATCCCGAAAAAAATCCTTCCTAGCCAGACTGCCCCTAGCTCTGAAGCCCTTCTCTTCCCAAGTACTCCTTCACCTTGGCTCAGAACCCCTCCTGTTTCAATTCAGTCCTACTCACACCACCCCTGCTCTCAATATTTTGCTGCTTTAGATAAACTATGCCAGCTTTGTGGCCTCACACGGTCTGTTTTATCCCATGCCTTACTTTTTATTGCTATTCAGTCTAACATTCAGGCATTAAGTAGCTTTACATTAAGTATCCACCATGTCTGTGTTGGTTTAATCCTGCTCTTTCTTTCCTTCCCGTCTTTCCTTCCCCTGCCACATACATCATTTTTGGTGTCATTTTCCTAATAGTTTTTTATTTCCCTTTTTCCTCATGTTCTTCTCCCACTTCTTGCTCTTTTTCTAATTCTGGGTTTTATTCTCTCATCTTCTCCCCTCCACCCTCCCCTTATTTATTTTCTCCTCTTCAACACTTTCCATTTTTAACTTATTCTTGTCTAATTTACATCCTCATTGCAAGACAACTTTCTCCCTACCTGAATTTTCTTCATATTATCAATATGAAGGACATGATTGACACAGGGCAGTAGAAAGGGGGTTCAGATCTTTTCTGACAGTTTATTTTAGGATTGGTTTTACAAGGGAAAAGGTTATCTGTCTAGTCTAGCACATACCAGAATATTTCTGGGCATTATTATTTATGAAAAGTACTGGATCTTCATGTTCATTAATCTTAATATTCTTCCTTCCATAACATTTTATATACATGATATTTGTTAATAACCTGGGTGCCTGCCATGGTGGCACACATCTGAACAAGTGCACATAACTTTAATATTGGTGCACAAGACAAAACTCACTCTGCTCATCAATGGAAAATCTTAAAGGGAACACTGCTTGTGGTCATGGTGGATAAGCAACTGAATGTGAGGTCCCAGTGAAATGCTGTAGCCAAAATGGCTAATACA
Source organism: Pelochelys cantorii (assembly GCA_032595735.1). Taxonomy (NCBI): domain Eukaryota; kingdom Metazoa; phylum Chordata; order Testudines; family Trionychidae; genus Pelochelys; species Pelochelys cantorii. Next base: position 163,531,939 of record CM064327.1, read on the forward strand.
GTCCTTGTATGTATAAACAGTGGAAAATTGAGCAGGCTGAGGGATACTATATTACCTCTGTATTTCACCGTAATGAAATAGCTTTCAGGATATTGCATCCAATTCTGGTGTCCACTATTTAAGAATGTCATAGAGTTGGAGAGAGTTCAGAGAAGAGCCATGATAATGAATAAAGGATGGAAAAGATGCCTTATAATGAAACGTTCAAGGAACTCAATCTATTAGCTTACCAAAGAGGAAGTTAAAGCATGATATGATTACTGAGTAGAAGAACCTCCATGGGGAATAAAAATTATTAATAGAGGTTTTTTCAATCTAAGAGACAAAGATGTAAGATCAAATAGGCTGGAAATTGAATCAAGATACATTTAGACGAGATATAAGGAGCACATTTTTTTTTAATCTACGACAGTAATTAACCATCTGAACAATTCTCCATTACTAGGAATTTTTAAATCATGGTTCGATATTTTTTCTAAAAGAAATGTTCGAGTTCACACAGGAATTATTTCAGGGAAATTCTGTGAGCTACCCAGGTCAGATTACATGATCATCGGGGGTTTTTTCTGGCCTGAGAGGGAATCTATAAATAATAATAATAAAAAGGACTATCTTTAAGTACCGTGCAAAAGCTTTAGTGATTCACAAGGTGATTTTCTTGTTTTGCTGTATTAGCATGCTTCATCAGTTCTCTGGCAACTCTACTGGCCTCTTGATTGATTCTAGGTACAATTACAGGTGTTAACACTTATCTATAATGCCACATTGCTGGCTGTCTCTGGCTGAGAGATCACATCACTCCTAATGTATCACTATCATAGCTGAGGTCAGCTTGAGGCAATTGTACTAGTGTGCCTAAATATGAGACCCAGCATTCTAGGCTGAGGACTCTAGTGCTTGAATGCACTTCTCTCATTAGTTTCAGAGGAGTAGCGGGGTTAGTCTGTGACTGAAAAAACTTAAAAAACAACAAATACTCCTGCAGCACCTTCGTCCAGGACAGCTCAAGTCTGCTGACCTTCACAGCATACTATAAAGTTAATCTCATCTTTTAGTTCTTTATAGTGGGATGATGTAATAGGCTATCAGTTTTGGATGATATTGAGCAATATGAATTGTGCACAGATGCACAATCCCAAAAGGCTTCTAAATTAATTCTTAGTAAAACATACATACGTATATCTACTGACATCTTCAACTAATCTATCAAAAAATAGCTTTCCAGTGCTCATATAGCAGAGCTCTTGGCTCTGACACAGATGTCATTCCATCCTCTCTCCCCGCTTTCAGTCCCTTCAGTTTGGTGGAATTAATCTTACAAGTCTGTCTAGATAAGAGTGTGTGCGTAGCCCTCATGGCCATGCTAAGTGGATGCCTTTAGCGAGCAGATCTTCCTGTGACTCTGTGTTTAACTCTGTGTGACTGATGTATCCTCAGGGAGCTGACTGGTCTTTTTATCACTGTATATTAATATAGCTTTACTGGATTCTAGTTTTCTATAATGTAACTTCATTGACTCTGCTCAAAGTTTAAGAAAGGGGTATTAAAATATTTTTTAAAAACCTTTTTGAGGAAAAAGTTTTCTCTTCTTGGACAGTAGTGCAATAAAAAATAAAGCAATTTAAAAGAAAATAAAAAATAAAATGAAAAATAAAGCAATTTAACGCCCAGTAATATCAGACATTAGACTTGTAATCTATTCTGCAAAGATGTTTCTATGTCTTATTTTTAGAAATAGACTGAGCAAGTCTCTGCATCAGTGAAGTATTAAAGAAAGGGAATAGCAACAAGATCATATCTGTGGCCCAGAATTGCAACACTTTAGAGAGAGAACTGGCTATTGAGAACGCTTCTGATTTAAATTTGTCAGTTCATTTTAAACTCAAGTAAATTACTATATTATTATAATTAATATACTAAATAAGTACAAGTAATTACCAAAACACTAAATTTAGCTATTTTTAGCCTAGAGTTGTACAGAATATTTATTATCCTGTCAGCAGGGTGCTTCAATTACAAAGACTAGGACATGTGCGGTGCACAACAGGAGTCCTGAAGAAGATGTAAGATTCTGCTACTGTTGCTACCAAACTATGACAGTTTGTCTATGAAGAGGGATAACAATGGATTCAAAACAAAATCAGAAAAACAGAAACTAACAAGAGCAAAACTGAAACCCAAATTCTGAACAAAATAAATGAGCCTCATGTCTTGCCCTGAAAGTCTCCTGGTGTGAAGACCAATAATGCTCTTGCCTCGGTGTCACAATGATCACAGGACTCATGTATCTGATAAAGCTGAATATCCCTTCCGTCTTTTGTACACAGGCAAGAAATACCTGCTGTGATATTTGTTAAGGGAGCTCCTTCCTTCTCAGATTAAGGAAGTAATTCAGGCAGAACCTCCACAATGTCTCTTTCAAAGCAAAGATTCTCTCTGTTCGATCAATATTTGCACACAGGGTTGTTAGTTTGGAAAATCCTGGCTCTGATTCAGTGTTTCTTTTCTCTGAGCTCTGCAACTGGCCAGATGACCTCTCTCTATTGCACTCTGGATCCTGCCTCTCACCCTGTAATCTTTCTTTCTTTCTTTCTGTCAGAGATACATTGGTGCTAATTTAGGTGACAAATTTCAGCTTTTCATGTGGACCAGAGGCAAGGAAAGTGTCCCCAAAGACAAAGATGAAAACCCCTAAGATTTTCCTAAATTTTGCTTGTTTCCTTAGAAAACTTTGCAGGACAGGGAATGATCTCAAAATGAGAAGACTAAACACTGTAAGGAAGAACTTGTCTATTTCTTAGTATTTATCACGAGGGCAGGGAGCATTTCTGTGTTCAGAGATTTATGGAAATTTTCCAGGGTTTGAAGGGTTAGGTAGAGAACAATCATGCAGTCTGAGACTACTTAGCAGATAGAACAGAGAACCTTCACAGACTATTGCTATCTCATTAAATACTTACATTTTGATGTATGTGTGGGTATGTCCTTTGGCCCATCATACATATTTCTAGTTATCTTTGTTTTGCTTTGATTTTTCTGCTAATAATTTGTGTTTTGCAACACTGTTTCTAGTTCTGGTAATTATGTGTCCTCCAAGAGTACTATATCTAGTCCTTCTCATGTGTGTGCCCCACACTGACCAATTCAACTGATAATATGAGGAATGATATTTTAATTATACTCCTCTTGGTGAATTACAGAAACTTAAAAAGGATTACTATTGAAAAGGTTGTCTCATTCTGCTCCCTTCTTTTCTCCTTTTAAAAAACAAAACAGGTGGTCTCGAGAAGCTCCGTGATAGATTAGAGAAATGCTTATTCCCTGAGCGCATTTATCCAAGGTGATATCCAGAAAGAACTGAAAATCAATACTTGATAGCTTTGCTATTATAAATGAATATTTATCCCTCTTTAATCATTTCTGGGTCTTCTAAGTTGAGGACTGATTTTCCTAGTGGGAAAAACAATTCTTTATTTCTAGCAGAATGTATATTTCTGATTCACAGCTCTCCTGTGCTCTGAAGAGCTAGGTGCTCTGAAGTGTGTTTTTAACAAGGCTGACAACACCCAAGGCTGACAACATCCAAACACATGTTCTGCTTTTTAAACTGAAGTAAAATCTCTTCAAAAACAAGCTTTATAAAGCAGTAAAATAAACATATACATAGCATATGTTTACACTTAGGAATACAGAATGAGTTATATTGAATAACAAACTAAGATACAACTTCTGAAATGAAGCAAATACATTTTATGATTTATTATACCTGTTTTGTTTGCTTATTCACTATATTGCTAAATCACAAAATTCAATAATTTGCAATAGGGCTTCCAGTCATGAGTGTGAATTAATGAGGTTTTATTAAAAATCAGTCATAAGATCCCTATTCTGTGTTGCTTATTCAGGCAAAATGTAAAATGAAGTCTCTCGGGTTGTCTTAAGTAAATGGTTTACATGGGTGCTCATTTATATCCTTATTACCCTGGTTAAATAATTACAATTTTGAAAAATGTGTCTTCATTTAAAAAAAATGCACAATAGACATGAATAGACAATACAGTATTAATAATTAAGATCTTTTTAGGGCCTCATCCTTTGGTGCAGAGTGCCCTCAGCTTCCACCAAAGCCATTGAGAGTTGAGGATAATAAGAACCTTGCAGGATCAATTTCCAGGCCCTAATTCAGCAAAGCACCTTAGACCTGATTCAAAATCAGTTAAGTTACTGGAAATACTCTCATTAATTGTGATGGGCTTTGGATCAGGCCCCAAGCTGATAGTCCTTACAAAAAAGCAAGCATGCTCCACTTGATAGGGCTCTGGACTGACACAGGAAACCTAGGTTCTATTCTGAATTCTGCCATGGGCTTACTCTGTGGCCTTAGACAAACGATTTCACCTCTCTGATCCTCTGTTTCCTCTTCCACACTTCAGCTGTCTTGTCCACTAAGAATCTAAGATCTTTCAGGAAGGGACTATCTGTTACAATAATGTTTGCATGTAGCCTATCACAATGGGTCACGATAGGGGCCTTTAGGTGCTATCATAACATAAAGAAGAAGTAGGAACTGGTCCTACATGCTTTTTTTGGAATTTTATAAGGATATTTTCCAACCATATTGCATGTTTTTTTCCCCTAGCACATTGCTCATTGTTTATAATCACTGAGTAACACAATTAGCACAGACATCTACCAATACCTTTTAGTATCTAATTTGTTTAATGTTTTCCTATTTAAATTATGTCTGAAACACTGCACTTCACAAAGATGTATCATAAGAGATCTACTCCTTCGAGCAATGATTCATTCTCTTGACACTTAATTTCCAAATGTAATTCTTCTATTTCTACGCACTGCATAGTTAAAGGTGCTGTCTACAATGAAGAAAACCCTCAGAGCTCTACATTCTAAAAACGAATTCTTCAGAAGGTCTCTGGTGGCAATTAAGTGTTGAAAGGACAGAATTTGCTACATTTCTAATTTTATAATATATACTAAAAATAAATTGTGCAGGGCAGAAGTATTAATGATGGAATTATGTGGTTAGCCATGCATTCCAGGATAAAGTAGAACTCTCGAGTGAATTAGTGAGCGCGCAATCAAGAAATTACACAGGTGCTAGACAAAAGAATGAGATGCATGATGAAACAAAATGTAATTAAAATTAATGTAATTGTGTAAAGGGCTGGAAAAAAGATAAGATCAATTGCTAGGGAATAAAACATGGACTTATTAAAATAGCTACAGACTGCAAATATAAAGGAGTACGCAGGAAAAACAAACTACGCAATGCTAAAAAAGAGGCAGCTATTGTTTAAACAACTTGAATTTGTAAAAATTAAAGATCCCTCCCAATCCTGTATCCCATATTCAGAAAGGGCTGACTCATACCCGTTAGGCATGGCCCAAAGATATAAATGGTGCAGACAAGCACCAGCCCAGGCAAAGCAAAAGGAAGCACTATGCTGCAGGAATGCAGAATGCACCTCTAAATTCATCAGTGCTCAGGAGGAGCATGATCCAATTCTGCTCCTTTAAGCCCTAAAATAAGAAAGACTTTGCGTTTAATGTCTAGAACAGGTGACCTGTTTATCTGAATAGCTGCGTTTTGCTCCTGCCTTTGTTGCCAACTCACTGTTGGTGAAGTTCATCCTTCTACAGTGGTACAGTAGAAGGTCTAAATATCACTTACATTCCATTTATGCCCCATAGTGTCTTTTTCCAACTGTTCAAAGAAGATGCTGTGAGCAAACTCTAGTTTGTTAACTGACCTTTTTTTCTGATGTGGTATTTACATAGACTTGTTTTCGCTTTGAAACTTACATGCTGAGGCAAGACTTACCTTGCAATTTACTGTATACACATTAAAATTCCATGAGATCTCTTTTATGGGAAGAGTTACTAAATGCTTTTCTTATCTTCAGGGCTGTATAGCTCTTTTTCTCTAGACACATGATGGGACCCACTGGAGCACTGAGATTAGTAAGTGTCAGAAAAGTTTCTCAAAATGAAAGCCCCTCTTTAATTTAAACATAAATGATTTTTTTAAAAGTGTGGTTTTTTCTTTTTTTCTCCCATATGTCTCTAGTTTTGGTATTTTATGGCCTCCCATTACCACATATTTAATTAATTTATTTTCACAACGTTCCACAGAAGTAGGGAAGCATTCTTATCTCCATTTTACAGATTGGGAAGACAGGCACAGAGAGGCTAGAATACATGATGGTGTAGTGTGATAGAAATAATGCTTCTGGCATTTAGAATTTGGGAGGGCTGCATTAGAGTGAATCAACCGTGTGTTGACTTTGTGATGCAGATCATCACAATAGAGAGTCGACAAGCCCTTTATATTTTATTCTTGCATATTAAAACTATTTTAACATTATCTAGGGAATTTTTTGAAATGGACTATTTTTTGTCTCCTTCCACTTGTAAGTCAGTTACTAATAAAGAAGCAGGAATTACTAACAGTCCGTCTACATGGTGTGATGGAGTTATTGCCACTCTGTAATAGTTTGTGTACATGACATGGTTATATGAATGTTTGTAGAATGTATATATTGAGTTAATTCAATAGCAGGACTGTCAGGCAGTTAATTCAATACAGGCAGAATGGAACATATGTAACAGTACATATATAGCAGCTTCTCAGCATATACCCCAACTTCCAGCAGGCTACCCAAACTAGAATCATAGAATCATAGAACCATAGAGATGGAAGAGACCTCAGAAGGCCATCAAGTCCAGCCCCCTGCCCAAGGCAGGACCAATCCCATTAAATCAACCCAGCCAGGGCTTTGTCAAGCCGAGACTTAAACACCTCTAGGGATGGAGACTCCACTACTTCCCTAGGTAACCCATTCCAGCACTTTACCACCCTCCTAGTGAAATAGTTTTTCCTAATGTCCAACCTGGACCTCTCCCACCACAACTTGAGACCATTGTTCCTTGTTCTGCCATCTGTCACTACTGTGAACAGCCCTTCTCCATCCTATTTGGAACCTCCCTTAAGGAAGTTGAAGGCTGCTATCAAATCCCCTCTCACTCTTTTCTTCTGCAGACTAAATAGACCCAACTCCCTCAGCCTCTCCTCGTAGGTCATATGCTCCAGCCCCCTAATCATTTTGGAACTAGTTTAATCAGGCTAAAAAAATACAAGAGAACAGCAGAAGTTGGGACTAGATTTAAAGACACACAAGTATGTCTATGCTGCACTCTTTTTTTGGAGGCATGAGGAATATATATGTGAGTAGTCTCCTCACCAAAGGCATAAATACCAGTGTGGATGGAGAGGTGCTCCTTAGATGAGTAAAGACACACCAGAACCATGGGTATGCAATCGGGTACCCAAGCAGTGCTTCACCATCCACACTGCTATTTTAGCAGTGCAGTGTCCTACTACTGAAGCCTTTTGCTGTCACCAGAAAAAAAAACAAAACAATGAGAGAACTAAAAGAAACCATCATGGCTGAAAAACAGAGTGAAGAGGTCATTAGAGGCAAAAGGGCATCTTAAAAATTTGGAAGATCCCAGGGAAGATAATTGGAAGGTTCACAAGCTCTGGCAGGTTCAGTGTAAAAATGGAAGAAGGCAGGTCAAGGAAGAGTTTAAGAAACAACTTGCTAAAGACACAAAAACTACCTGTAACTTTTTAAAAAGTGCATCAAAAGCAGGAAGATTGCCAAGATGTTAAAGGAGAACTCAAGGCAGACAAGGCCACTGCAGAGAAGCTAAATGGATTGTTTCCTTTGGTCTTCATTGACCAATCAAAGCTCTCCTGCGTGGCAGTGCAGCATTGTCCCCTCCTTCATTGTAGGACACTAGTCTGTAATATTCATCAATCATTTGTGCAGGAGCGGAATACAGGAGAGGTGCCAGCAGAGGATGGCAAAAGCCACAAGGAGTTGAGCCCTGGTTTCCTTGTTTACCCTCAACCCCTTACTCTTAGCCCTGTGTTGGAGACGTTGCAACAGATAAGGAAGTGCCTGAAAAGAAACAGGGCAGCATTGTTTTGCGAAATGTTAAATCAATCAGCAAGTGAGTGCAACGCTGGGAACAACACTTGGAAAGGGAGCTGCACAACCAAAAGGACACCCAGGCCTTCTCCAGGCAGGCCACAGATGCATGATGGAAGAAAAGACAGAGATCTTCAAGTGTTTAGTCAAACAGCAGAGAGAGGCTGTGTCTATACTACAAAGAAAAGTCGGAAAAAGATACGCAAATTGCAAACCGTAATTTGCATATCTTTTTCTGCTTTTCTTCCAAAAAAAGCTTTTCCGACATTTGGCCCATCTACACGGGGCCAAATGTCGGGAAAAAACCTTCTTTCGGAACATCCCTTCTTCCTCATAAAATGAGGTTTACAGGGATGCTGAAAAAACTGCTTTTGTGAAATTTTTTTCAGAAAAGCAAACTCATTCTCTGGACACGGCAGAGCTTTTCCAGGAAAGCTCTGTAGTCTAGATATACCCTGAGTGAACATGGGTTCCCCTTCTCCCTAGCTTGCAGCAGATGCAAAATTCGGTGACCAGCAACACCCTCTCTTCCCTCACACTCCTTCTCCCTCTCTGGGAGTCTTCATTTTCACATGCACTCCACATCCTCTCCCACCTTTTATTATAATACCTGGATCTACACACATTTATGAGGTGTAATCCTTTGCAAACACCTGTTTTGCCAGCTGTTAGGGGTGCTTTATTGCATTTCAGTCCTCTGTTTCTTGATGAACTAAGGAACACTTATTAAAGTATAATACTTTTATTTACTGTTCAACAGTCCCAGGCTATGTCTACACTACAGAGTTTTTTCGGGAAAACGGTCATTTTTCCGAAAAAACTTCAGTTACGTCCACACTGCAATCACATTCTTTCGAAAAAAATTGAAAGAACAGAGGGGGTTTTCCAACATTGATAACTCTCTTTCTATGACGAAGAAGCCTTTTTCTGAAAGAGCTCTTTTGGAAAAAGGCGTGTGTGGATGGGGAAGAGGGAGTTATTTCAAAAGAAGAGGAAAGAGGAAAAAGCACAGGTGCCCTGGTGGCCACCCCATCCACAGTAATCACAACTTAAATGCAAGATAGATTCCATTCAGCGTGGACACTATCTTTCGAAAAAAGCAGATCGCATTTTCAATGCACTTTGGCAGTGTGGACGCTCTCTTTTTCGGAAGAAAATCTCTTCTGGAAAAGCTTCTTCCAAAAGAAGCCTGCAGTCTAGATGTAGCCCCATAGACCAACCATTGCAAACACAGGTGCAGGATTTAAAGCTATGTTCCTGGTTATGTGTTACATTGGATTGGGAGGGGAGCACTGTGCAGGCTGTAATAGAGGTTTATTTCAATGCCCCTCATTTTCAAAGCCCCCCTGATGTGGGCAGCACCCCTTTGAGCTCCTCTGACTGCTCAAACTCTGGCTGTTCAAACTCTGCAGCCAAGCGCTGTGCCACGGTATTTCACCCCTGAGCAAACAATTCCCCCTAGATTCACACAAACTATGTGAAGCACAACAAGCCACAATAATCATGTGAATGTTGTTCTCAGTGATGTCTAGCCTGCTATAGAGACAGCGCTGTCTCACTTGCAATCTCCCGATGGCATATTCGATCACCATGTGGCATTTCCCCAGTCTGTAGTCAAACCATTCCTTGCTGCTGTCCAGGTGCCCCATGTATGGTTTCCTGGGCTAGTGCTGCAAGGGATAAGCTGGGTCTCCCAGAATTACAATGGGCATTTCCATATCCCCTACTGTTATCTTGTGGTTTGGAAAGAAAGTCCCCGCCTGCAGCTTTCTGTACAGGCCAGTGTTCCTGAAGGTGTGCATGTCATGCACCATTCTAGACCATCCCGCGTTGATGTCTGTGAAATGCCCATGGTGATCCACAAGTGCCGGCAGCACCATTATCTTCCTGTTCATGTACTTGGTGGCAAAGTGGGGTGGCACTATTATAGGAATGTGTGTGTCATCTATTGCTCCCCCACAGATGGGAAATCCCATGTCTGTAAAGCCAGCCACTGTGTCACACACATTTCCCAGAGTCACAGCCCTCCCTAGCAGAATGTGATGTATTGCCCTGAATGGTTGCAGCGGTATAGCCCCAACAGTAGACTTCCCCACTGCAAACAGCTTTGCAACTGACCGGTATCAATCGGGAGCTGCCAGCTTCCACACAGCAATTGCCACACAATTTTCAGCTAAGGAGGCAGCTCTCATTCTGGTGTTCTTGTGCCACAAGTCAGGGGCCAGCTTAACACCCAGCTCCAGGAGGGTTGCTTTACACACCCTAAAGTTCTGTAGTCACTGGTCTTTATCCCACACCTACATAACGATGCAATCCCATCACTCAGTGCTTGCTTCCCTTAGTCCAAAAGCACTGATCTACCTTGCATAGCTGCTCTGTGACTACCAAATACAATGAGAGGTTGCCGCTGTCTATATCGTGCACAGTGTCAGGATCCTCTCAGTTTTCTTCCTCTGTCGGTCATTTCAAGATGATCTCTGCTGCCATGTGCAATATCCTCACAACAGTTAACAGAGCCTGTGAAAGAAGTGCAAGATCCATTCTTTCTTGCTGCAGCTACTGGAGTGCACAACACAGAATGGCAGTTGGAAAAAAAGCACGAAAGGGCACAGGAAACCTCTGAGCAAAGTGTTGCCTGACAGAATGTTTTGCATGGTTCCAAGATGCCCCACGCTTTGTTCCACAGTCCAATAATGCCTACCGACAAATGGTGTCACCAGGTACTGTGGGAAACATACCCTCAGTGAATTGTTCCTACTGTTGATGGGGGAACTCCCAAAGCGAACACAATCTGTCGACAGAGGGGCAAGTGTGAACATGCACTGCCAACTTTGCTATTGGCAATTTCTGCATGTAGACATTAGTTTCCTCAACAAACTTGGCAGTGTAGACTTAGCCTTAGAGTCAACGCCAGAGAAAGCAGCTCTATTTTCTATCTTGGCTGTTCTTTTCTTTCCCCTTTTGTGTGTATTTGTCTAATTTTATCTTCTAGGAAACGGGATTGGACTTAAAAAAAAACCCAAACAAACCAGCAACAGCAGCAGCTCCCACCCATTCCAACTAACTTCTTCCCTTTTCCCATCACAAGGATAATTGTTACCATCTTTAAGATAACATAAAAGACTGTCAGACTCTCTTATAAAAACTCTACAGTTAAAGGAAAGGGAACAAGGGATGTTGTTAAAAATGAAAGCTTTATTCTAAACTTTATATTTCAAATATTTTAACAGTTTTCCCCTGCTTTTATTCTCTCTTTCATAAAAGATTAAGAGGATGTTTAATGTTGTGTGTTCCATGGTACTATCCAGGCTGAGGTCTCTGTATACCAACCCCAAACCTTATTTAAAACTGCTTTATGTGGAACAGTTTCAGGTCATGTTAACACCTTTGACTCTTTGGGCCCATTGTAATCTTTTGGGAAAGAAACTCACAGGCCTCCAGGCCCCTCCAAGGTCTTCAGTTAAGTTCTTTCTGGCAACTCCTGCCATTGCATTTTAAAGGAAGACCCAGGTCAAGCTAATAGCATCCCAGTTTAACCAAGTTCTTCCAAGGGGATAGACCCTTTACAAATATATTTAGAATCAAGTATTTGCATTTAAGTAAGCTACACAGAAATTGTTAGCCTCCCCCCCTCATAACCAAAGCTTGAAGTCTAAAGTTCTTGGGACCAATCGTGACAGACCAATGCACAGGATGGGAAGTGTGTAAGAAGCAGCCCCTTTTCCATTTTAGAGAATCTGCTGACAGGCTTGTCACAACAGCAATCCCCGCCTCGGTGCACCACGGGGTACACAGGAACCCAAAGAGGGAGGAAATGAGGCAGGATCATGGTACTAGGACACATTCCTTCCCCAATTCCTCTTTTAAGCAGAGTATTCTGCAAAAACAATGCCTGACAAAATCTAAGGTAACCCTCCATGTTGCTAAGATAAATCTGTAAAATTGAAAAATATCCCAACTGCCTTCTCCCCCATTTTAATTAAATACTGTGCAGTTGACCTCTCTCTGTTACCCAATACCACTATAAATTTCTTATCTCTGCACCATCTTTTCCATCTAAATCTGATCTTTGGGTTTTTCAATTCACTTTTAATAGGATGATAAGATATATGTCTCAGCAGGGTTTACTTTGCAACTCCGAGTGGTGTTTGCTCCTCAATGATCTTGTGAGTTTACAAATTACTTTGTAAGATAACTAATGACTAAGACTTGGCAAGTACAATATTTCTGATGGTTTCCTGAATTCCATAGAGATGCTATCAGTCCCTAATTGCATTATAAACAGATGGTTAATTGTTACAAACTTGCATATTGCTCATTCTGAAATTTGCATACTATCTGATTAAAAATATATGTCTTTTAAAAAATCTTAAAGTATTTATAAGACTATAAGGACAAGGAACAGCCAAGTCAAACTCACAAAATGTTGTGGCCTATTCAATTGTGTTATGTTGCACTATCCAAAGGATGACAACATAAATCAACAAAGTTATTGATGAATGAATGAGGCCTTTTCTATGCTACAACCTGCACTGAAGTGAATATTTAAAAGTCAGCTTTTTTAAACAGGACAGAGGATGTAAAAGCTGGCATTCTCTCTCTTATTAGAACTATTCTATTTTCTACTCTGAGAAGACCGAGCCACAACTAGGAACCTTGTTTCTGCATTCAAAAGCCTTTTATTTTTTATTAGCATCCAGTCCTAGACTTTAGATCACACAGCACATTCATTCAGCTTACTAAAGCAGATAATATGTGGTCAAGATATTAAAAGTTTACTTTTGTCAGCCAAGCTGCTGATGTTACACACATATTCATTGTAAGACCTCCAACATTTCTGATGCCACATCTCCAACAATGGAGCACTGAGATTATTACTAATTACATGTTAAAAACAGATACTGTCATTGGGTAAATTCAAAAGATGCAGAACACTGCTGACCATTTATAATTCATTTTCCACTACTGATTTTCAGCTTGTACTATAAAGTATGATTTCCCTTTAACTCTGCGCTTGTTTTCGCTACACAGCAATTAAACTCTAATTCCGTATAGCAGTAGCAATGCATATTATCTCTCTGTTAAGGTACTTCAGTAATAGTGGACAGACTGATTCACCCTGAAAATCCTCCCCTCTCTCTTTTGAGGTGTTACATGATGCTGTAATTTTAAAATGAATAACGATTAGTCCAGGTGCAGGAAATCTAACTCACTTCATTGGGTATATTTGGTTTATGACTAAAGATAGCGTTGCAAGTTTAGTAAGAGCTTAAGTAAAAGCTGATGGCAAATTTAAGAGAGATTGAAATTATGGAATTTAAATAAAACATACACAAAGAATTTAAGCATGTGTGTGTGTATGTTTATAATTTCCCCTCTGACAAAAATACCCTTAATCTAATAGAAAAATAGCGTAGAAATTGTGATTTGGAGACGTTTTAAAGTTGTTTCCCCAGTTTAGAAATTTATTTGATGTCACGCCTGGCCTTTAGTCAGGGCTGTTCAGTGCTGCTTTGGTGCTCTGGGAGTTATGTTTAGTGGTTTACTTTTCACAATATTATAGCCTCTCATCTTGAGTTGACATCATACACTATTCATCACCATTGTCTTTGTCAGATGCTATAGCATATCAGTATATAGTGCAGCCTCCTCTGGATAAAAAGCAGTCACATTTACCTTTAAGAAGGTCAATTATTCTGTATCTTCAGAATTCACACTTGCTTTTTCATCCCAACTAGTCTGGGACCTAATAAAGCAAAATAAATCTCCGAAAAAGCTTATAGCCTGTTTTTGTTTTAGGCTCCCAAAAGTCATCCGGCACTCTCCCGCTTGCCTTTTGCCAGATTGATATAATAAAACAAAACAATTCTCCGAGGGAGAAAAAAAGCACTTACAGGTGCTGTATATATATTTTTTGTGTCGTGCTCACATTTTGCTCTCTGCCCCTTGATTGATCACTGCTTTAAAAATACATACATCTCTAAGGTGAGAAAAAGAACTTGAGAATGCTGTTTAACTTTTTAAACACAACTTTTTTAAAATTGAGATTTTGGTTGGTTTTTTTAAAGTGCAATCTGTAAACAAAACATAAATACAAATAATGGAATACGTCATGTAACCAAATATGTATCAGCCCAGGATTTACAAAACACATACAAGCAAAAATAAAGAAGCATTCAAAATCAGATGAATTACAGTTACAGTGCAGTTAAAACCACAGTATCCTTAATAGGTTCCAATAAAACAGGTAGTCAGGAAGTTGTCAATGAGAAAATTAAACATTTAAAGAACCTGTATAAATATAGATATCTTACTACTATATTTAGAGGAAATTTGAATTCTCTATATGAGGAGATGACTCAAGTTGACAGGAAAAGCTATAGATGAAAAGAAATCTATAGCTGTAACTTAGCATCCATATAAAATCATTTGAGAGTTTGGGCAACTGAATCACCCTGATGAAGTCAAAATTGTCCCATCAGGTTGTGTGCTATGTATTACTAACTTGGTCACAGGGAAAGAATTTTTACTCAACTGCGTAATTATGTTTTTGAAAAAACATATCTACCAATCCTAACAGGTTGGTCCTTCTGTCACAATGCAGCAAGGGAGCTGTAAATAATGTAGTAGGTGGCATCATAGAAAGGTAACTCCGAGGAAAACTCTAGAAGAAAATTAAGTCCAAAGCCAGGAGACTAAAATCTTCATGTTCTTTAATAAGGTTAAAAACATGGCAAGATACGTCAACTGCAGAATCATGGGGGGGAAGGGTAGGGGAGTAGCAAATGCAGCACAATAAAAATTTGAATAATTAGAAGTAAAAAAAAAAATCTCCACTGAGGAGGAGGGCTGGATTGGTGGACATAGCTTTTAAGGAAGGCCTTGTCTAGATGGGGGTGTGGGGATGTCAGGTGTATGTTCGCTGTTTTAAAACAAAAAGCAGGTTAATTAAAGTGATTTTTTTATTCCTAGGTAGGGAAGGGATAAAGGAACAGAAACATTTTAAATTATTCCTCATTTCTATGTTTGGAAAAATCTGACTGCCATTGTTAAGAGGAAGGACTTAGCTAGGCTTTCCCAAAGAAGGGAAAATAAATACGCCATGTCAAGAATAAATGATCTATTTACATTAGAAAAAAATTATTCCACAATATATTCAGAAAAAGGTTTAAAGAATTAGAAAACATAAGACAGTGTTGTGCCATGACTGGAGAACTTTCCTATTAAATCAGATAGTCACTATAGAGCCAACTTATTGAATCTAGAAAAAGGTAAGATTGATCCATCATGTTGCAGTCTTTTGTATTCCTTCCACATACACTCCTGTAATTTGTGTCTTCACTGCATCTGTGGTTTCCATTACTGTAGGTTAAGCTCATTTAGCTCCCACTTATGGAATCTGGCCTATGGGAGCATATCTGTTCTCAAAATCATGGATCTCAGAGTATTCTTTAGAAATTTGATGGGAATCTTCCTGGAATGGTGAACATAAAGGAGCTGCTCTTGAAGTTTTTGCTAATCTTTCTAGGCATAGAAAGACTCTCCCGGAAAAGCAGTCTGTTGTTGCTTTTAAGTGTTCAATTATCTATGTCAGGTAAAATGAGCTGTCTTCCAGACTTATGATAAAACCATAGTTTCTGGAAAATGCACATGATTAGGCATGACACTCTTCAAAGGGGATTCTGGATTCACATATTGTCTCAATAAGGCTTAGGAAAGTCTATTCAGTCCAGGCTTTGATACCATGCCCATCGCTGTGAATATTCTCTCAATTCTCAGGTGAGCTATGACATTTTTTTCGGTTAAAAATGCAGATTCAGGAACACTGGAATATTTCACAAATTCATAAAGCTTTTGCCAAACTGTTCATTTAATAAACAAACAAACAAAAAATTAAAACAATCCAAAGGAAGTAAAAACATTTCATTTGGATATTTTTTAAAGAAAATGTTTCAGTTTGTCACTTAAAAATTTTATTCCAAAATTTCTTTAATTTCACTTATTAAACCCAAACCTGTTTTTCTTTACTGTACCATTTTTTAAAAAAATGTGTTTTAAAAAAAACTGTGATTAGTCCACCCTGAAATGATTCTGTTGTTGTTCTTATTTTGAAATGTATGAATCCAGGTTTTGGCAATTTTTGATGTTTTAAATTAATCTATAGACACATAAGATCTCGATGGGGCTTCATCCAGTGTGGAACATTAATTCAATTACTCAGTAATATGAATATTGCATAATATTACTGTACTGTACTTAGTAGTATATTACATAATATTATAGTACTGTCTTTGCAACAATATGATTGACTCTACCATTCTTCTTAATCACATCTATTTCTGATTCCAACAACATACTTTTTGTGTAGATGTGAAAATAAAATGTTCCATATAGTATACACTAGTTTTCCCATATTTCTGTAAACTTCATCTATTTGTTGATATTTTTTCAAAGCACTTAAAAGTAAGGTTATTTTTTATCAAACACATAGCCTTAGGTTTCAGTAAAACAAACAAAACAATACAAGAAAACAACCTGTAGGATCTTGGAAGTGGTTTCCATTTGGTTTAAGTAAGTATTGCTGAGGTAAGTGGAAGTCCCAGCCCACCCAATATTAGCACAGTCATCTACTTACCAATTTCTCATCATTCATAAGTATTTTCATAAGGGAGAGACTATTCTTCCCTCCCAAAAAACCCTCTCATTTGTCACAACATTTTGAGAGGAGCTCTTTCCAACAAAACTAGGTCTAAAAGACCATGAAATGAGGAATAGATACTTGGGCTTGACATAATTTTCTAGCACTGGGGCAGTGTTTTGCTGTTTTTTTCTAACTACCTCAAAGTCAAAATGACCAATGGAATCCATTGGTACCATTGACCAATGGTATCCATTGAAAGTATAACTTAGGAACAGAAGTTCACCCGAAGCAAGAAGACTAACCCAGAGCATATGGACGGGAAACTGTGGTAAAGTGGACAAGCTATTTTTTTACAATATTACATTGCATTATTAATTATTAAAATTATAATTATATACCGTAGACCCCTTTATCCAGAGCATTACAAAATATAATCGAGAGAAAACTCCAGGTCTAAAGCCAATATATAGACAGGAGAGGAAGAAAGATAATTTGGCAGAGGGGAGAACTTTTCCTCAACTTGGAATTTTTTAACCGTTATGAAATATTTTAGTTTTGTTCCTGAACAACTTGAAATATAATCCTGCTTCACCATGTCTATGCTAGCAATTCTTTTTATTTTTTCATCTGAGTGAGCAGGAGTATTGTTCAGAGTTTGAAAAGAAGCAATGAGGAGGTACTTGAGGAAATATAAAAGTTAGTGTGACTTGTTTTATAGATTACATTGATTTGCTATTGTTCGAAGTTTTTGCTATTGATGGTTGTCATAGTGCACTGAACAATAGGCACTGTAATATAAGAAGAAGAAAGAAAAGGGAAAAAGTTTTTTGGGGGGGAAAAAAAGTAAAAGATCACTACTGAAAGGTACTTTTAAAGAGAAGGCAAGTTTGTTCAGCTTAGCTCCTATGTCTTGACAGTAAAGCAATACAACATGTTACAGTTTAAAAAATAATTAGTTCTTATTATTGATTCACAACCACCACTCATCAGCTAACATTTATCAACTCAGAAACAAAATACCCACAGAGATTTGCTTCAATTAAATCTGAGCATTTTTCAGAAAAGTCACAATTTAAAAATTATATCTACTGTACATTTTCAAATGCATATGAATGTTTTATCAAGCTTAATTCTTTATTTCTCCACATTTAACATGATTATAAATATGGGAAGGGAACTCTTTCTAATCCACACATAAAAATATAATTGTTTCTTGTAGTCTCCTAATTTAAATCAGAAAGCTGGATTTTTTTCTTCTTCACAAAAGAGATTCGATTTACTGTTTGTCTCATTCCAAAACTTCCTGAGCCTTACTGTTTCTTTATATGCTATATTGTAGGTATAAGGAGGGAGTGTGGAGTGGAATGCCTAAATTAAACAGAGAGAGGTATACAGGTCTTCATCCATTACCACTCAGTACCTCAATCACAATAACTAAAATACTATGTCCTAGATTCCAGACTCTTTAGTGACAGTATCACCTTATTCCATGAGTTTACTCAATGGGACTATCCATAGGGAAAGGTGCTATTCACTGTGAATAAAGCAATCAGAATCTGGCTGTATTAGAGCACATTGTATATTTATAGAAAGATTTCCAATGGCAACCTAATTGGAGCTGGATTCACTTAACTAGTTGGAGCTGGATTCACTTAACTACCATACCCTCGGAAAACCTCCCCTGCCAACAGGGCCACCTGGGGGGAGGGAGGGCGCAAGTGGGGCAATTTGCCCCAGGCCCCACAGTATTGCTACAGTATTGCAACTTTTTTTTATGGAAGGGGCCCCCGAAATTGCTTTGCCCCAGGCCCCCTGAATCCTCTGGGCGGCCCTGCCTGCCAGTGACATATGCTGGATAGATCAACCGGAATTCCCATGGAGTTATACTTTTATTGACAGATTCTCAGCTAGTATAAATTAGCATAGCTACATTGGTTTTATTGATCCTACACCAACTGGTATCAGCTATGGATCTGACTCACATGTACAGCTCAGCAATTCCCCGAAAAGCATACCTTCAGGGACATACATTCTTAAGTGCTAATGTATCACCTGCTCTCCATACTCTGAGACAGAAGTTTCACAATCACAAATTAAGAGGGGCTGAAAGCTGGGATCATGCTTACTGCTAATGGAATAAAAATAGCATAAGATAGAGAGAAAATTATACTTTTCAGTTCTACAGGTACATGTATTGGCCAACAGTAAGTTTATATTTTGTGGGGACTAACTGCCCCAAACTCTAGTTCTAAAACAATGGGTCAGATTCACTGTGATGCTCTTGTTGCTTTCTGCTCCTGCTAATGCAAAGAGCAGATCCAGATAACTGAGCTATTTAAGCTGAGTTTATGGTTGCTGAGTTTCATCAGAGCAGCACAAAAGGCAGCGTGTACTGGGGTAATTGTTCACTGTTCTTAAATTCTGAAACTTGCAACAGAATCCATACCAAAGGGGAAGGTATTTGCTGCTGTTTTAGTCCCTGCAAAAGAAATATTGTCTAGCTCGATCCTCAGCATCTTACATTAGAGAACAGAGACTAGCCAGACATCCCTCTTATGTTATGGGAACATTCTAAGTACACTCTCATTCCCAATATGCCACACAAAATAGAAGAAGTCAGAATGGGATTTAGACATTAGTGTCTTCCCAAATTGGCAGTTTCTTATAGATGAAGTAGGCATGGTAATCTTTACTGGAATAAAAAAACCCAAAACAAAAGCAAAACCTTCAAACTAAACTAAGCCATAGGAATATTTACGAATTGTTGACAATATCACAGAAAGATCTAGGACCAGAGCATTACATGTGTGATTGTTAGTACCTAAAATTCTATGTAATACAATGGAAAAGAACTAGCTAAGCATATTTGTGAGAAACCAGCCAGAGATGTCTATAATGGCCAAACAGATGAATGACAGGTTTCTAACTTTATGCTCAGCCAACATTTACTCACAGGAAATAAGAAATATCTTCAGAAGACCTATCTGTTGACAACATCCATTCACTTTGCTAGCCCAGCTCATAAGAACTACACTGCAGCATACCATATGAATAATCTGTCACTGAGAACATTTTTAAGATGCTGTATTTGGAGTGTGAGGATACTGCAGGAGTCTAGAGGCACAATTGTTTCTTTCTTGCTGAAGTGTGCAAGATGTTCACTGTATAAGGAAATATGGGACACTAAAAAGCATGCAGGCTGCCTGTCATTCTTTCAGAACACCAGAGAATTATACATAGACGTGACCTTCAGTTTCTGGACTTATTGTTGTGTTGCCTGCTTAGTAAAACCACTTCATCCTGAGCCTGGAGAGCACTTGTTAGGCTTTGTTGGCACAAAGTGCAAGTCCATGTCTTTGCCAGAACTTGAGCTCTCTTTGGAGCCTTTTGAAAACACAATTCTTCCCCACAGGTCCTCCTTTCCAAGAGTATTTGGACATGGTTTGCTGATTGGTGTGGAAAGGGCTGACCTATTTTCAATGCCCTCATGAGGAAACATGATCACTGTCTGTTGAATGAGTGATCTGTAGAGAGAGTCTTTTCACCAACTACTGAATACAGTTCAGCCATTTCTGCAGCAGATGCGTTGACTTAAATTGAGTTACACCTGCTTATACCAGTGTTAAATTAGGTTCCATGTCTTGATATAGCAGAGTTTATAGTAACAAAGTTGCCTTTATTATCTATGAAAGTCCAGTAAGCAGAGCCTGAGACTATACATGAGAAAATGTGAAGATGACAGACTTTTATCGCCTCAATTAGGATTAGACTCTGTGATGATCTTCACAAAGCCCCCAACAATATCCATGGCCAGCATAAAAGAGGAAGGTGGATTTCTTCCACTAATTAGGGGCTGGAGGTGTGAAAAGGGAAATACCAAGAAAAATAACTAGGTATTAGACAGAGGATTCTGCCGTTTTATTTAGATAAGACTGCCTACTAAAGCAGCTAAATTTGTTCTTTCTTAATGGAAAGACAAAGACAAACTTTGGGCACACAGGGGAGTTGGAGCTTTGAAAGATGTTCCATTATTCAATCATTTACTTCTGCTTTTTTATTTTAATTTTAAGTATATCTATTATAGCAGATTTTTGTAAATTAGCATCAACATTGTAAAAATGGGGAAAAACGGAGACCTTTGTATAAAAGATGGATGTTATTTTTGGAAGCTTTTAAAAAAAAATCAAAAGTATTTTTTCATTCAAAGCCCACGCCTAGCATTTATTTGTAATGTCCTTGTCAATTATTACTAATATATTTCTTTATTAAGTAAACATTTCTTTTCTGTCTACCCTACATTCTTTGGATTGGGTTTAGGTCTCACTAGTGTAACTCACTGATTTCAATGGAATTTTCACCACTGTAAGCTGGACCAGCTTCAGGTTCTTGGTATTTAGGAATTCTACCAGAAATATATAGAAACTACCAGCCAAAATCTCAGGAATTAGAAATTGGAGTAGCCCCAATGGAAGCCAATAGAGCTGTGCCAATTTACAGCATTTTAGGATCGGTCTCTGGAGCTGAATCTCCCGGGCAGCTGGCATGAAGATCTGTACCATTTTGCATTTGACAGACTGTACTGTAATATGAATCCAATATTACATTATTGAAACACAATGGGCAAAATTAGCTAGGAACTGAAGCAGTTAGTTTCTTAATCTCCTTGTGCTGCAGGGGGGGAAAAGCGGGGGTAGGCAGAGCTTTTAGGAAATGGCCCTCAGGAGACACTGAGAGCAACCCTTCTTCACTAAATCAGCATACTCAACCAGATTAGTTATTAACAATATAGGCACTTATAACCTTCAGTGGCATGGCAGCCTGCTGATACCAGTTGGGGTTGTTGCAGTCATTGCTGCAGAAGAAAGGAGGAAGAACTAGAATTTGCACAGATGGAGATAAGGGGGAGAAATAATTTTTGGCAAAAGAAAAAAAATAAAGTTTATAAGGTAGAAAAAAAGTGACCAATTTTAAACAACTGAAATAGCTTAAGTTTAAATCTTCATCACCAAATATATTGTCTCTCAAGCATGCCATTATTTAAAAAAGGGAAGGAAAAATGCTGCATAATGCAGCAGTTTGGAACTAACTAATCATTTAAAAGCAGAAGAAATTGACTGCTGGAAAACAACATCTTTAAATCTAAAAAGCTGCTAGCACACACATACAGTATCTTTAAGGCTATTCAGAATGTTCATTTGCAATTAACCCAAATTACTATTTTCTGCATCAAGTGTAATAATCCTTCTGGAAGCTGATAAGGAAAAATGAATATGTATAAGGTTGGAGAAAGTTGTGGCCGGGGAGCCTTGTGCAATATAGAGACCCTATTCCTCCTCCAGGGGTAAGGTCTAGTAATGGTACAGCTGATGCCCAGCTGTGCTGGAGTTGAATACAAAATTAGATCCAATCCTCTAGTGTCCTTTTTTAGTGGAGGGACTACATAGCAGCTCCAGACAAACATAGCCGAAAGAGCACTCATATGGAAGTATGTGCCTAAAGTGTCCGTCTGCCATGTACATTGGACAAACTTCTCAGACACTTCGCCAAAGAATCAATGCACATAAAACAGATATCAGACTCTCTCAGGGTATGGCTACACTAGCCACCCTAGTTCGAACTAGGGTGGCTAATGTAGTCATTCGAACTTGCAAATGAAGCCCGGGATTTAAATATCCCGGGCTTCATTTGCATGTTCCCGGGCGCCGCCATTTTTAAATGCCCGGTAGCTCGAACTACCTGCCCGCGGCTACACGCGGTATGGGCTAGGTAGTTCGAATTAACACTCTTAATTCGAACTACCGTTACTGCTCATTGCAGGAGTAGTAACAGTAGTTCGAATTAAGAGTGTTAATTCGAACTACCTAGCCCATGCCACGTGTAGCCGCGGGCAGGTAGTTCGAGCTACCGGGCATTTAAAAATGGCGGCGCCCGGGAACATGCAAATGAAGCCCGGGATATTTAAATCCCGGGCTTCATTTGCACGTTCGAATGACTACATTAGCCACCCTAGTTCGAACTAGGGAGCTAGTGTAGCCATACCCTCACAGAGAGAAAGCTGTTGCTTGCCATTTCAGCCAGACTGACCATTCTCTCAATGACCTTAAAACATGCATATTGCTTCAGAGCGATTTTAACTCCAGACTTCAAAGAGAAGCTTCAGAATTGTCATTCATGCTTAAATTTGACACTTTATGTATGGGTCTCAACAAAGATGCTAATTATCTCACCCATTACAAAGATAGCTTCCCCAATTATCACCCCTAATGTCATTACCTCACAGACACTAACCTTCCCCCCCTCACCCCTCCTCTGTTCTTAAACCTGATTCGTCATTTTTATATGTGTTCACTTTTTTTTGATTGTATCACTTTGGTATATATGGTTGTGCCAATTTTCTTCCACATATTGATCTGAGGAAGTGGGTCTGGCCCACGAAAGCTCATCACCTAATAAACCATCTTGTTAGTCTTTAAAGTGCTACATAGTTCTGTCTTTTGTTTCAGCTAGACCAGACTAACACGGCTGCATCCCTATCACTTGATAAAAACAAGTCCTCTCTAATACCAACCTACCAATAGCTTCACAAGACATTGTGCCAGGGCCCACCTCTTCACTATCTCCTCTCATGCAGTATTTCTGTTGCACTGAACCAAGAGAAGCAAGAGTCATGAGATCTTTCACTCAGCTCTGCAGAACAGCCATATTTTCTGAAAGGATGGCCTTCCACCATATCAAAAATCACTACGCAAAGACATTACAAATTGTCTGACGGGCCCATGGGAAGTGATGGATCAAGGTAGCCACAGCAACACTTTTAGAACTATGGTCAAATGCTTGATATATTTCATCCAAAGTGTATATATAGGATATATCCTTCATATGCAGAGTCATGAACAGATCTTAAGTCACTAAGGTTTTGCAAGAGGTACAGTAAGCATGACCTCGATACAAGCGGGCTCTTATATCTCCATTGAAAAGACAAGCACCTTTTAAAAAACTCTTTAAGGCTCATTTCAGAGATATATGTGCAATCATCTCAAGTCATTCTTACTTCTTATGAATATAACTGCTTGTGTCTGGCCTTTCAGACCATGTGCATAACTAGCATGGATCCTTCCCTACATCCTTCACCCTCAAGAGGATTAATACTAATTAAAATAATGCACTGTCCTTTAATTTAAATAATTCTAAATTTATCTGGACACTGAATTAAGGAGGGCTTCAGCAGATATTAAATTACCTGCAGATGGAATTGGTTTGTAGAAGAAACCCAAAAATATCAACCAAAAGATATCAGAATCAATATGCCAATAACCATTACAAAAATGGATGCAACGCCTTATACCAGATGACATTACAACACTAGGAAAGTTGAGTGATATTTTTCAGAGCAGGTTGAATTCCCCTCCTTGGCCTCATTCTGAACATATGAACTGTGATTATGAGCAAGAAACTAAATAGGATTCTCAAAGGAAAATAAGATTTCCTTTCATTTAGTTTTTAAATCATATTATTAATTTCCCTTTTTCATAATAATGTCTCTGAAAAATGAAAGTTAATAAAGAGAAAATTATAATTAAGCATGTAAAAAATGAGCACACGTTTGCAATGAGCATTTCTATACTTCTGAGAGCACTGAAATTGGGAAATGATACTAATATTAATCACATGCTTGGAATGGAAAGAACACCCGGTATTGACAGGTGATTCAGTTTCCCCAAACTCTTCCTCTTCCTGTAAAAACGTGCCAAACGGTTTTACAGAAACAAGTGCCATCTATGTCTTCAAATAGACTGAATCTGCTTTAGAGGGCCAAATTTGTCATGTATGAGGTAATGCTGGGAGCCTACACTGATCAGGGCTAAATTATGGTTATCCTGATCACATGCACTAACGGAGAAAGAGAATACAAGGGATATTTGCTGATATTTGCTCAGGATACCATGATAGTTTGCTTGTTATAACTTTTAAGGGAAAGCTTGGTAATTTTACTATCCTAATTTGAAGTGAAATGGATAAAACAGAATAATGGAGACATTTCAGGACAAAGCCATATTTGCAGGTATTTGTGCAAACAATTTGAATATTCTTAGCTGAAATTAGTATTGATTAGGATAAAGTTAAGTTTACAGGTACTGTTGTATCACAGTCTTGCTTTGGGGGAAGTCTCAGGATATGAGGGCCGGGAGATGGTTATGAAATGACTGTATCTGTAAAAAAAATTAAGTGTAGAATGGAGTTGGGGGGCTCAGGCCAGGGAGTGTGTGTTTATGTGGGTGGGGGAGAGTTCAGGGCAGAGGGCTGTGGTGTGGAGGAGTTAGGGCAAAGAGGGTAGGTGTGGGTATTAGGGGTAGAAGGGTTTTGGGCATTCACAGTCTGTTACGCTGCCCCATACTACTCCTGTTCCCCGCCAAATGGGAGCTAAGGGGACAGCACCTACAGGCATGGGAAATAGGGGTAAACGCCAGGATCCCAGGCTTCTGGTCCCCATATGCCTAGGGTCTTGGACTTAGTTTGGGAAGGGTGGACAGGGGGAAGAGGGCTGGCTCAGAGCCACACCCCTAGCTGGACACTTTCTTATATGGGAACCTCCTTTTTTAAAAAAGGGGGAAAAATCTTTAAATCACTAAAATAAACTTGAAATATCTTTTTATAGTTTTCCAAGTTAGAAGTTTGTGGCAAAATATTATTCAGATATCAGATACAGGGTGATACAATGTATGAAAATATTTTACTCTTCAGGCCCTGTACATGTCTAGCTGGGTGTCAGTGAAAAGATGGAGATAATTGCAGCATTCACTACATTTTTACACTGAACGGTGAGCTACTATTACTTATCTGCTAGGCAAAAGAAAACCTCATCTCCATCACAATAAATATGCCAGAAGCTCTCAGAAGCAGAGTTAGCGTGCAACACTGACTGTGTTATTTAATGTAGACTGGGCCACCTGAGGTGCCGTGAAGCATGTTTTTGAATCTTGAAAGCAATCAGAGCTCAGAATAATTAACCCCTAGAGTAACAGGACTGAAGAGGAAGAAAAGTTTTAGATGCTATTACATGTGGGTAGGGCTGTAGGGTTGCTGCAACATAAATGTCCTATGGTTTCAAAAGCGGCCGTAAGTCTAGACAGCTCAAAAACAGACCCGGAGAAAGCGTAATTTAGTAAATGGGTGCCGTGGGCCTGATTTTCATTGCTTTTATTTTGGTCTTTTGCTGGTATAACTTCACTGACTTTGATAGTTTTATTCCTGATTTGCCGTGACGTAGCAAAAAAGAAGAATTAAGACCATCAGAGGTGGAAACAAATTGCGACCAGGTGGAGAAAATTCTCTCTCAGAATATATACTGTACATTCCACAGCATGATAAAGCAAATCTGGTGCAAGTGATGAACTACTTTATTAGCCTTATCCCGTAGGCCCTATTCAGACAAAACTCACCCCCTAAAGTCAGCGAGGATATTATTTTCCAGGTAAAGATTGCAGGAGCAAGGTTTAAATCAGGGGCGGGTAAACTTTTTTGGGTTGGGGGCTGCTGACCCACAGAAAAATCTGTTGAGGACTGGGGGGTTGCTAGAGTACCAGCATGGACTCTCCAATACTGGGGTAGGCCCTAAGCATTGGGGGCCATATCCAGGCCCCCAATCTGTTTAAATCAAAGCAAGAAAAAAGTCTAGAAGAAACTGTGAACCAGTACAATAATTTAGTTGCAGAAAATGGATATTAAAAGGTGTGATGCAACATTCATTATTACACTAATTCACGGTGACAAGCATATTACATTACAAATACAAATTCAAAGTTACATTAAAAACTGTATATTTTTAAAAGAGATGCAATGGATTCCTAAACAGTTAATTATCATATTCAAAGTTGGGCTTAAGAATTGTTGAATTGTTCACTGTAAACAATAGTCATGAATTTAGCTCTTTTCTTTTAATGAACTGTTCACAAGCCAATCATAACTTCTACTCGTATATTTGTTATTTGAAGCAAATAGTTTGGACAAACAATTTTCAATGTAAGGGCTATTCATAAACTCTTTTCTGAGTATTTTCACTTTTCAGTTCTCATAGTAGGGAACTAAGTGGCACTGTTTCTAATCTGTGAGTGACAGGAACCTTTAAAGATATAGAATAAAGAATAATAAATAGCAAACACCGAATGATAAATGATAAATAGTGAACTTCAAACAAAGCATTATTGGTAGGAATTTTCCAACAAATATTTCTCATACTAAAATTCCCGAAACAGTTGGGTGTGTAAACATTTCTGCAAATAATCAGCAGATGATTGTACAGTCAAATAAAAATTAGTTTTATTTTTAATAATTATTACAAATCATTTTAATATGTGACCTCTAAACCAGACTAATTTCATACTGTTGCAGAAGCACCTATATATTGGAAATACAATGTTCAACAAAGATATACAGTAAAACTCCAATTGTCCGTCATTCAGTGGTCCGGCACTCCTGATAGGCCGGCACCAACTGGAACCCAGAAGTGCTCCAGCCAGCCGGACAATTGGAGCTCCTGTGAGCCCAACGCACGCTCACAGGCCGGAAAAGGGAAGGGGAGGGGAGGGGAAGGGGATTCTACCCCGTGACGGGTCTGTCAGGACCTGCACTGCGGCCAGCCAGGTGGCGGGGTTGGCGGGGAACAGCATGGTGAGGGGAGAACCCTCCACCATTTTTCAGGGAGGCGGGGGAAAGCCCTGCGCAGCTGCCTGCTACAGGCCAGCTGGGGCTGCAAGCGGCAGCGGAGGAGAGGGGCGAGGCGAGGGGCGGTGCTGCGGGACCAACTCAGCAGCACCCCAGCTGCTCTGCCCCGCTGCTTCCCCAAGTCCATCGCTGCCGCTTGCAGCCCCAGCTGGCCTGTCACTGGTGGCTGCGCGGGGCTTCCCCTGCCTCCCTGCAAAACGGTGGAGGGTTTGCCCCTCGCCGTGCCGTTCCCCGCCGACCCCCCCCGCAGACCCGTCACAGCTCCCCCCACCGGAGTACCTCCTGATACTCCGGCATATCCAATAATCCGGCACCCCATGAGTCCCAAAGGTGCCGGATTATCGGAAGTCGACTGTACTTCTTCCACAGTTAACACGGAGTTCTTTCATAAATGTTAAAAATATTGTTAGAGACATAAAATAAGTTAATAAAAGATGAAAATCATGTAAACAAAAAGTTTCTGGGTGACAGATTAATGGACTGTTACTAATACAGATTTTTTGTTTCATGTAATTCGGATGGAG
The DNA here is from genome assembly GCA_032595735.1 of Pelochelys cantorii. Classification (NCBI taxonomy): domain Eukaryota; kingdom Metazoa; phylum Chordata; order Testudines; family Trionychidae; genus Pelochelys; species Pelochelys cantorii. The sequence continues at coordinate 163,559,841 of CM064327.1, forward strand.
TTTTCCAGTCTGATACCTATATTAATACCAAAATTTCCAGCAGAATACAACATCAATGACATAAAATTCCAAACTGCACACTTACTGGCAAAACTTTGGGTACTGAAAAATAGAGGTCTCAGATAAAAGCGACAGTAAATACCTCCCAATAGAAAGGGTAGAAAGTGAATTTCAGGAGATGCAGAAGTACTATAAGAGATGTTAAGTTACTATTCCCTGAAACATTTTTTCTGTCATTTGTCTGCTCTTAAAATGTGTTTTTTCTATGCAAAGTGCTTATGTAAGAAAGCCATATCCTTACTCAACAGAGCTAATCCCTTAGCCCTGGTCTACACTATGGAGTTATTTCGATATTTTGAAACAATAAGCGAAATGTACATTCTACCAAGCCCTTTATTTCAAAATAATGGGCTGGTTATTTAGAAATCTGTACTCCTGTTTTCCTTGGGGAATAATGCTTATTTTGGAATAGTGTGGAACCTCCACTGCTGCTATTTTGAAATAACTACTCCCCAAAGTAATTTGAAGTAATTACTCCCCAGTGCTTCCTGGAGCTCTAAGTTGAGGCAGGGTGTCCACAATAACGGAGCCTGCCTTGGACTAATTTTGAGGCATAGTGGGGACACGCTATTTTGATTTTGTTATTTCGGGAGTTATTGTTTCAAATTTAGATATTTTGAAATTATTTCCTAGTGTAGACATGCCCTTAGTGTTTTCAGAGCTGTCTCTGATGACTTGCATGACAAAAAGAAGTTTCTTTTTAGCTCTGTTAGCTAATGAGAGTGAGCTGAACTATGCTTCTTTTTTTCTGAATCATACTGTTTACAAAATGCCAATCATTTACACCTGTGCAAATCCACGGATGGCAGGGGTAGCCAAACCTAAGCTTGGGAACCAAATGCGGCTCTTTTATAGCTCAAGTGCAGCTCACAGCTCACCTCCACTGCCTCTTCTCTGCCTACTAGACTAGAAGGAGGCGTTAGGGGCTCCTAACAGAGTGGTGGGCATAGAGGCTTCTCCCAAAATTGACTGGTGCCTGGCTGAGTGGGGGGGCACAATTTAAGGTTTGCTCCCTGCATCAACAGCTTGAATTATGCCCCTAAGGCATGCTCCCACTTACCCTCAGAGGCCCCTCCCTGGAGTTTGCTCTGCATGGTGAAGCAATTGGAGCTGAAAGGAAGGGTCACTGGTTTAGCTCCATGAGGCCAAGCAGCAGGAAAAGCAGCAGCAGCTCTCAGCTGTTTTCAGTTGCCTCTTCCCATGACCAGGTGCAGTTTCCAGATTGCCAGCTCCAGCAGCTGCCAGCCAGGGAGGTGGCTCTGTGGCACCTTGTGACCACGCAGTGCCAGCAAACTGTGGCAAATGCGCGGGGGGCACATAAGCCCACATGGTTCTTCAAGTGTTGCCTCTGACTTCTGCTCAGCAGTTCAGTCCCCTGGGGCGCACCTGCTGAGGGTTTGGGCTTCAGCATGTGCGTGGCTGAAAACCCTGAGCTCTGGCAAACATGCACCAGCTCTTCAACTTCTGGAGACTGTTGTACGTGGCTCTGAGGGTTAGTAAGTTTTGCCACCCTGGCATATGGAACCTCACAATGCTGTTTTTAGAACAGTTTTTTTTATATCAGAGTTCTTCATGATTCCCAAACAGTCCACACAAAAAAGAATTACCTCTAAACTTGAGTGCACCACGATCGAAAGCACATCATCCAATTCCACGATCAACATCTCTCCTCGATAGTGGAGACACAGGGAAGTATTTCTCATGGATCAGTTGTGCCCTTCCAAAGTGGGCAAGGTGTCACCATCCCCCTATTGCCCTGACACCTTGAATAAGCTAAAACGCCTTCTGATGGTCTTGTTAGTTACTCTGAGCAGGGCTGCACCTTATAGTCAAAATCTGTTGGATAACTTTCCAGATATTGAATATATTTTCAGTTTATTAATCCCGCTTTCTTAGAGTCACTAAACCACAAAAATTAGTAATCTGCAATAGGTCTCACTGCCATTAGTGCTAAAATTGAAGTGGAGTGGAGTGAAGTGGAGCTACTGTATTAAACTTCTTGGAGCTGAATTTGTACCTGCTTCTCACACAGAACAACCACATTAGCATGTGGGAGTTGTGTATGCAGTGACTGCACACACTCATATCTCCAGAGTTCTAGGCGAGGAAATGAATCGACTCCATTATTTTTCTGATTTCTTTTATCTTAATGCAATGTCCAATGCTTGCACATTTCTTAATACAGGCTGTACCTGCCTTAATTGGGACTCTCTGGTCTGGCAACATCTATGGTCCATTCCTGGACCACAGAGCCCAGGTATAGGGAGGCTGGGCCATAGGGGCAGGAGCGGCAGGTGGGGCATAGAGACTCAGCCAGGGGGTAGGATGCAGAGGGGTGGGTGGTGCAGCAAGGATCTCTGGGCCCTGTGGCCAGATGGTAGCGGGGGCCTGGCAGTGGCAGCTGCAGAACACTGGCCCTGGCCGCGGAGCTTCGGTACCACAGTAGCAGCTGCGGAACTCCAGCCCCACCTGCGGAGCTCCAGCCCCACCTGCGGAGCTCCAGCCCCACCTGCGGAGCTCCAGCAGCAGCAGTCGCAGAGCTCCGGCCCCAACTGCTGAACTTCATTTTCAGCTCTGGAGCTTTGGCCCTGGTGGCAGCCAGAGAAGTCTATCACTGGCAGCGGAGCTCCGATCCCAGGGGCAGCCATGGCCGGGCAGGCAGCAGCGGGGCTAGGCTGGAGCCCCAGCCGAGGGTAGCATGACAGAAAGGGCCATGTTGGGAAGGACCTCCCCTGGTCTGCAAATCCCCTCGATTGGGATTGGTCAGGTCCTGAGGGTTCTGGACAAGGGAGGTCCAACCTGTATTTCTTTCAACTATAATTGAAGCAAGAGTTTCTTTCATGCCAGCCTCTGCATAATAGAAATATTTTAATTCCATTATATAGACAGGTCAGATCACTGACTTGCCATTTGGAATTTAAAAGATGACATTTGCAGGTTTCCATATTTTATCAAAGAATATTTACTGAGCTGAAAGACATTACAAAGTACATGTACAGCATATGTTTCCCACTCCTTAACTCCCAATGCTACAAGAAGTCTCTGACGGAATGAATACATAGAACTTGTTTTGGTACCAAGGTTATGGCATTTGTTAGAGACAAGATTTAGTAAATTGTATTGGGGTTGTCAAATGATTTAAAATATTACTTATGATTAATCACTGTTGTAATCACTCTGTTAAGCAACACTATTTTTAATGCTTTTCTACATTTTCAGCTATATTAATTTCAGTCACAACACTGAATACAAAGAGTACAATGGTGACTTTATATTATGATTTTTTATTACAAATATTTGCACTGTTAAAAAAGAAAGATAAAAGTGCAATCTATAAATGGCAGCATGAAGAGCATGCAAAGGTTTAGCATACCTGGCATGTAAATACCTTGCAACATCAGCTACAACAGTGCCATCAGACTGCCTATGCTCACTTTCAGGTGACATTGTAAATAAGAAGCAGGCAGCAGTATCACCTATAAATGTAAACAAATTTGTTTGTCTTTGCGATTAGCTGAACGAGAAATATAACTGAGTGGCCTTGTAAGCTCTAAAGTTTAACTTTTTTTGTGCAGTTATGTAAAAAAATGTCTACATTTGTAAATTGCACTTTCATGATTAGATTATAAACAGTGCTTGTTTATAATCTATTGATCAGTCAATGGTAGTAAGCAGGAGGAGAGAAGTATCAAGAAGTGCTTATCAGGAATCCTAATTTGCAGGCAGGCTTTTACATCTGCGGAGCCTTTTGAAAAGCAGCAGTCCTGAAGTGTTTACAATCTATTTCAGACAGACACTAACTACTGCTCAACTCTTGTTGAGTTCTAGCTATAGCAAGCCTCTAAATCCTATAAGCATTCCTGCAAGGGATTGGGAATAGTTTTCAAATTTCAAATATTCTTTTGTAGTGAATGTCTCCAAAATGAACCACCAAACCTGACAATCATGCAAAGGAACTAGTCCTTACTGACGTAAAACCTGGAGAGTGTCTACGAGTCTGTTCTGGGAGATATAATGCTCCAATATATACATAAAGAGTTTCCAGAAAGTTAAACACCACATATAATACAGATACTTGCCATATGAAATGCAAACCCCCAGGATCACCTCTAGTGGCCTTTTTAAATATTAGTGTCGCATTAGCTATCTTCCAGTCATTAGGTACAGAAGCTAATTTACAGGATAGGTTACAAACTACAGTTAATATTTCCACAATTTCACATTACAGTTCTTTCAGAACTCTTGGGTGAATGTCATTTGGTCCTGGTGACTTGTTACTGTTCAGTTTATCAATATGTTCCAAAACCTCCTTTATCGACACCTCAATTTGGGACAGTTCCTCAGATTTGTCACTTAAAAAAATGGTTCAAGTTTGGGAATCTCCCTAACATCCTCAGCCATGAAGACTGAAGCAAAAAATTCATTTAGTTTCTCCAAAAAATCTTGGAGTGCTCCTTTGGCATCTTGATGGTCCAGGGGCCCCACTGGCTATTTAGTAGGCTTCCTGCTTCTGATGTACTTAAAAAACATTTTGCTATTATTTTTTCAGTTTTTGGCTAGCTGTTCTTCAAACTCCTTTTTGGCTATTATATTTTTACACTTAATTTGGCAGATTTTTTTGCTCCTTTCTATTTTCCTCACTAGGATTTAACTTCCATTTTTTTTAAACGATGCCTTTTTATTTCCCACTGCTTCTTTTACTTGGTTGTTGAGTCACCATGGCACTTTTTTGGTTCTCTTACTGTTTTTTTAATTTGGGGTCTACATTTAAGTTGGGTCTTTATTATGGTGTCTTTGAAAAGTTTTCATGCAGCTTGCAGGGATTTTACTTTTGTCGTGTACCTTTAGTCTATAAAGTACTACCAGACCATTTGTTGTTTTTTTCTTTTAACTCCTGTTTAACCTCATTTTTGTGTAGTTCCCCTTTCTGAAATTAAATGCCCTAGTGTTGGGCTGCTGAGGTGTTTTTCCCACCACAGGGATGTTAAATTTTATTACATTATGGTCACTATTTCCAAGCGATCCAGTTGTATTTACCTCTTGGACCAGATCCTGCACTCCACTTATGACTAAATCAAGAATTGCCTTTCCCCTTGTGGGTTCCAGAACCAGCTGCTCCAAGAAGCATTTGGAAGCATTGGTGGTAGATTTGGAGGTGCTCTGTAATGATGTATAAATACTTTATGTTGAACTTGTTATGGGGATGTTTACTGTAGGACTATGTTGGTTTAGTTTGATGAAGGTTGTCTGGAAAAACAGGCAGACAGGAAACGCATACTTCAAAATAGGTCAATTCTCGGCAAACATTTGAGTGCAGTCAAGGGGCAAAAGCAGAACTATTAGTTTTGATATTTTTGCCTCTTTTCCAGCTACATTCCAAAACTGGAAAGATATGATGTTACTCCAAGGCTATGTCTACACTACAGAGTTTTTGCAGAAAAATGGACTTTTTTTGCAAAAACTTGCAGAGCATCCACACCTCAAGTGCATTTTTGCGCAAGTAAATCGAAATATCAGAGGGTTTTTTGCACAATTGGTAATCCTCATTCTATGAGGAAGAACGCTTTTTTGCACAAGAGCTCTTGCACAAAAAAAACGGGGAAGAGGGTTTTTTTGTGCAAGAAGAGGGAAGCAGAAAAAGCACAGGTGCCCTGGTGGCTATTCTGTCCATAGCAATCACTGCGTACTTGCGAGAGAGCATCCAGGCAGTCTGGACGCTCTCTTGCACAAAAGGGCATCACTTTTTCCCTGCGCTTTTGCAGAATGGATGCTCCCTTGCGCAAGAAGATTTTGTGGAAGATCTCTTCTGAAAAAAACTTCTTGCACAAGAAGCCTGCAGTCTAGACGTAGCCCTAGTGTCCTTACTAAATTTCATCTCAGGGAATTATGCTCTGCATGGCTGAATTCACCTTTAAATACAACTAGAAAAGGTTCTCCATTTCCTGCTGTACATTTCTAAGGTACATTGCTGTTTCCTGTTAAATGGATGCTACATTCGTCACCAGTGGAGGCTGCATTTCAGTGGTGGATTAAGTGATTTTTCTGTTTACTTGCAGATCAATTTACAAAGAATTTTTGCATTCTTTCAGAGGATAGGTGCTGGATAAGCATATACCACTTTTATCAGGTATACCGGATTTCTTTAACCCTTAGGGGATTTCTGCTACATAATCTTTCCTTCTCATATAGTCGAATCATTCATCTAGTAAGTCTAGAGAATGGCAATATCTTAAGAAGTGATTCCATTCATTTCAATTCCAGTCAGTCCTGTAGATCACTTGTTTCTAACAAAAAGGACTGCACAGTAGAGTGCAGTTAAGATTAGCTTCAGTGGTACTTCATGGGCAGTTTCAAGGCAAGAGGATTAACCCAATGAAAATTACTACTTTCAATGGCCAGTCCCTATGTATTTGAGAAAGTTATTCCATTGCACAACCACATCCAGTTCCACACACCAAAGTAGAGGCACACTTTGTCCTTTATGCTCTTATTAAAATGCATCATTTATTTCTTTATTCTGTAGTCAGGCTTCTCAGAGATAACATAGAAAAAGGGTAGATCAAAGATAAAGTGCATTAGCAAAATGAATCAGTGCTTTACTTCATCCTGTCATGAAAACTAAGTCCTTTGGGAATACAAAGGATATTGTCATAACTTGGGGTAGGGGGAAAGAGTTGCATTATAAAAGTTCATACATAACAGCGCAGATGCAGTAATTATCTCGGTTTTGCAGAGTGCATTTATTTTTGTGCGTAAGGAACTTGTCATCTTCTACATATTCATTAAGTCTCTTGCATTAAATGTTGTCTTAAAATGAGTCCAGTCTAATTTCACTGATAAAAATGTGATTACTAGCTCTCATTATTGTCTAATGTGGCTGACTAATTACTTATTATATAGACTGGAAAAACCTCACTTCTAATGCATTGTTAATAACCAGCACTCTCAGGCATGCTCTTTGTGAAGAATGTGTGTTTATGTTGCAAGGGGATATATCTGTCTTTTGAGTGCCCTTCACAAATTACAACTTACTCCCTCTTTTTCATTAAGTATTTTTTCATGAAGAAACATTGAGCTTTTGTTGTATAGCTCAGAGAAAGCTTGAAAATTGCATCTTTGTAAACAATGAAAGTTTTGGTCAGGCTAGCTCTAAAATAATGAGGCACTGTTAGTAATGGTGTTGGAAAGATACTATTTTGTGTTCAGTTTCCAGAGGTGTCAACATCAAGAAAAAAAGATCACACTAGACCATATTTGTGAGTACTACAAGAACACAATCAAGTAATTTTTATAGTGCCTGGGTTTATGCCAACTTCTTCCAGCCTAAATTTAAATCCAGGTGCAAGAGCACTGAGGGGAGGACAACACAGCCACTTCTACTTTTGAAGGAGTAAAGGTGACAGCAGAATAACCTGAACAACTGGGCAGGGCTGCCAGGGAAGAGGATATCGGTAAAAAACAGACCAACAAAAAGTTCAACAGCCTTTGTCCAGAGCTGTCCTAGATGAAGATGATGTTTCCTTATTTTTGGGTGGCACCTAGAACTTGGAGGTTTAATTGATACCTATCTGTGCCACCTTCAATGAATCTGTCTCTCATGTAACAGGCATGTCTTGGAGTTATGTGTGTCAGGTATGTCTTATCTGACTGTTGGTTTCAAAGTGGAGTATTAAACAGTATTTTCAATGGAGCAGAGGGAAAAGCAACTCACACGCAACCCCCTATCCTCCCCCTCTCCCCCCCGGGTTTTGAAGTATTCTGATAAAAAAAGAGTGTCATGTTAAAAAAAAAGTTTTGCAAAACTTTCCCACTTTTTGACTAGCTATAAACACAAATTTAGAATTTCAGCATACTGTAGCAAAGCTCCCTCTGTGCTCTATGGATCCTGCACTTCTAGGTGGTTATTGTATACCTCAGAGGCTCACTTTGATCCTCCACACTGCCTCTTATTTTTCTAGACACCGGGGTCACTGTTTACTGAGCGATTCTCATCATTGGCAAAGTCAAAGGATTGGAGTGAAACCCCTTTTTAATGCTGGCCTTCCTTTCCAGGAACAGACTTTTTAGAGGTGTGGGGAGAATTGGGGGAAACCTGAACCTGCCCACATCTCAGGATTCCGGCCCAGGAACCTTAGGTAGTGGCAACCATCAGAGTTTTTTTTCCTTAGCCCTGTAATGGATAGGAGGAGTGCTGACTAGCACCTGGTGACTAAGGAGTTAAACACAGGTAGCTAGCAAGGGTATTGTCCAGGGGGCTCAGAGAACCAATCGAGATAGAGGGTTGAAGTTTGAATTGGCTATAGATACCTTGCCTGCTTTCTTTCTGTGGGAGAGTTAAACCAGGAGTTGAGAGACACAGAATGATTTAAACCCAGGCAGAACTGCCATGCCTCTCAGAAATTTGGGGCATGGAAGTGGACTGAACCAAGAAAAGATTGGAATTAAAGGGAAAATGTGTGATCAGGGTATTTTCTTTATTTGGTGGTTTGGGTTTGTACTGCTCTATGTGAATCTACGCCTCCCTACCCATTTACCATCTAAACATTTTCCCCAGAGATTTTCTCTGTGTTTTAATTTGTTTTCCTTAGTTGATCTGTAGTATCTAGCAAAAAAGTATGCTTTATTAAGTATAGCTTTTGTTTTGAAATAAAAATAATTTTTAAGGTGATGATTTGATTCTTGTCTCTTGAAGATACAGGAGGTCTGTGTGTCTGCATGCCTCGGACTCAGAAGTCAGCTACCAGAGACTGCAACTTGTTTGTCTCTTTTCTTTTTTTCAAGCTTTCTTGAAGCATAAGAGCTTGGGGTACCTCTGGGGGAGAATTCAAGTGTTTGCCCCGGTTTTAGGGATAAAAAAATCACTTGATGGTGGAAGTGCCCCCCAAATCTGTGCATTTGTGATTTTGGGAGAAGTTTTTGTAATGAGTGCCTGTAGTGATAAGGTATATTTAAAGTCTTTGCGGGCCCCACCTTTTGCACTCGGAGTGCCAGAGTGGGATCAGCCCTGACAAACCCCAATACAGCGACCTTTTCCCTGGCCACTTCCCTACATGCTCCCCTAATACCTTCTCCCTGATATCTGAGCCCAAACGCTTCAGCCCAAATTCTCTCTCCTTTCTGCACTCCCCAGCTCTCCAGCAACACACGTCCTCTTCTCAGTCCTTCACTTTTCTTCTCCCCCCCTCCCCCGCCCCTTACTTGTGGGGAAACCTTTTAAAGTAGCTCAGCAGGCCTTAATTGACACAGGTGCCTGATTAGCCTGCTGCTTCATGCAAGCTCTTAACTAACCTCAGATGCATACCTGCCTTGATTACATGGCTGCAGTCTCTGGAAGTTTACTCAGGAAACAGTAAATTATTCACCAAATCCTGGTATGTCTGCCCTCCACAAAACTATTGAAGCCAGCTGCCCTGGGTCTGTCACAATACACAGACAAACACATACAAAATCTTTGTGTGAAAATGTGTAAAAAAAATGTTCCCCCTTTTTAACCACCTCTAATCTTTTAATATTTTTATTTCTTTCCCTTATAAAGTGAAGGCCACTACCCTTTAATATTTTATATTGGGAATGGCAGCAAGTGTCCATCTTATTTTGTTGCCTTCTATGATAGAATTTTCCTGCCATGCTTTTTACACTCCACTCATAGGTTTTAAATTGCTATGGTCTTTCTGAATTAGAAAGCAGTAGATGGGACACTACTCCTATCTCCACCATAGCAACTGATGAGAACAGTGCGTAGATCCACTTCGTCTACTGCATCAGCCTCTGTCTCTTTCATTACCTCTCTCTTCTTCCATCTAGTACCAATTCTGTTTTCCCATATTTGTTTCTCACTTTGTCTGTGTCTTCTCAACCTGCTGGTTCACTTCTTTTTCAAACACATATGTTTATCTTTTCTCCCTTTCTCCATGATTCAGTTCAACACACATACTCTCATTCTCACATATTTTATTTCTCTTCCAACTATGTTGGAATGTTGCTGAGACACACTAAATACTGATCAGCCCTCCCCCATACTTCCTTCTCAGATTTCAGACTGTTAGCAGTGGAAGAATTGTGTAACATTCTCTACCACATTATTTACTCCTCAGGTAGCTCAAAAGGAAAGAATGATTTGCATTCAGTGCCAAAAATGTTTCTGCTATTTGGCCCTGTGGACATATGTACCGGAGGTGCATCCACACTACTGTGAACATACATGGTTTCAAGAGGAAATTCAGTAAAAACAAGTGCAAAATTTTACAGTTAGGAGGGCAAAAAATCACACACACAAATACGACATGGAATAACTAGCTAGACAGCAGGACTGCTGAAAAGAATCTTGGAGATCACAAATTCAACACGAGTCAACGATGTGATGCACTTGTGAAAAAGGCTAATGCCATTTGGGAGTCTATTAACAAGAGTGAAAGACACGGGGGGTAACTGCGTATCCATGGGGCTTCAGCTGCAGTAATGTGTCCAGCATCAGCAGGTAATGAAGGTAAGGGAAGACGTTGTCTTCCCAAAAAGATTAAACATCTAGGCATGTTTATTCTTGAGAAAAAAAACCAGCTACAATGGCACTTGATAGCAGTCTTCACATATTTTAAGGGCTGTTATAAGGAGGATGATTATCAATTGTTCTCCATGTCCACTGAAAGTAGAACAGGAAGTAACTGGCTTAATCTGTAGCAAGGACATTTTTGTTTAGATATGAGAAAAGGTTTTCTAGTTAAGTATTGCCAAGTATAGGTTACCCAGAGAAGTTGTGGGATGCCTATCACAGGAGGTTTTTAAGAACAGGTTGGAAAGAACCTGTCTAAGGACACTTAGCCCTATCTCAGCATGTGGGGAAAGGACGAACTAAGTGATCTCTCAAGACGCCTTCCCAGCCCTACAGCTCTATGATACTAAAGACCTTAGCCATGGTTTAAAAAAACTAATATCTTGAAGTCAAACTTCTAAATCCATATCCAGGAATCTAATTAAATGGCCTCACTTGCAAAAATGCTGAACACCGAGTAATTCCCACTGAGTTTAACAGGTACTCAGCACTTTTGAAAATTGGGTCACTTATTTAGGTATTTTGGTGTGGGTTTATAAGCTTTTGAAAACCATAGCTAATAGCCCTGTGGAGGATTGATGACTATATTTCTGGGGCTACATGTCCCAAACTATGATGATGACTTATGATTTCTGCTTAGCATTTGCAACTACCACTTATTTCCAAGTGACTTTTCGATGCTTAGTACTCTCTGCATGAGGTTTGTCTATTATCCAGATTGCTGTGATAAGCCTATAAGAATGGCAAAGATAAAAAAGAGGATAAATTCAGCATTTTTAAATATGCTGGCCTTTAAAAAAAGCTTAGTGGCAATAAAAACTGTTATGGTTGATTATAAAACAACAAAATGTAATTAATAATAATTAAATGTTTATAGTAGAGCAGCTGGTGTCAATTTTCCTCTGCACATCTTGGTGCTCATCAAACTCTTCAGTTTTGGATAGCAAATCCAGTTATCAAGCTGAGAGAGGCAAATTTCCAAAAATGACATTTTGCTTCTTGGCAAACTTTCATTTTGCTTTTGGGTCTGTCATGTTGTTTTGCTTCTGACGGGCTCTCCATAATATCCTGTCTTCTAGAATCTTTGTTTTAACAATCGTTGATTATAAAGAATTACATGTCTCTAGCCATCTATGAATAAAGTCCATTGTAAATCATGGAAACTGCATACAGGATCAGGTTGGAAAATACAACTGTTTTCTAGGGAATGTGAGAAAATATGATTTGACCTAAAAGTCATGCTAAGTAGCTCAAATACGATTTGACCTCAAAGTCATGATAAGTAGCTCAGTGCAGCTATTACCTGTGAGATGTATTCACGTTAAAATGGGAATTTTTTTTATGATTCAGGCCTAAGAAACTGTCATTTCTTTTTATCAGAAATGTCTCTTAACATATTCTACAGTGACCATGAATCTAGAGCAGCATAATAAATGAATTTCAAGGTTAATGCAAAAGAACTTCTAATTTACTGGTGTAATGTCACTTGATCTTTGAAATTCCTGGGATCCTGTCACACCTGAGACTTACAAAAATCTGCTGATTGCAGCTAGGGGCACACGAACACCTGTCAGTCTTTGCTACTGTCATCCAGATTAGGAGGGGCTGTAACATCCTCTTTGCAATTTGCAAATTAGCAATAATATGTAATTGTTTTAATTCATAAGAAAATTCACTCTGAACATCAGAGTAATTTATAGGAAGTGTTTCTATATGATGTACTAGACTAACCATCAGCTTCATCTAAATGAACTGATAATGCGTTGTCACGGGATGTAAGAATTAGTTTGAAGTACACTAAAGCCTGATTCTGCTTGCAGTTACATTGGTGAAAATAAGGCTTAACTCTACTGGAAGAAACCAAAGGAGGAAAGGGCCTGGGAATCCTCAAGCTGCCTTGTCATCTCCTTGCTATTGTTCAATGTCAATCTATTTAACTGACCATGTATGTGATTTACTCAAATATAACTGAAAACACAACAAGGAGTCCTTAGAGACAAACGGATTTATTAGGACATAAGCCTTCATGGGCAAAACCCACTTCAACAGATGGAAATTCATCACAGCTACCCCTCTGAGACATAACTGAAAATGTCCATCAAAGCAAAGATATGATTTCAATTGATTATTAATGAACTGAAGTTTGTGGAGGGAGGCAAACAGGTGCATAATATTGGTGACTAAATCATATTCCTAGTAGAAAAAAAACTCTTAAGAGATGTAGAAAAATGTGTCCAATTTAACAGTCTCCTATTTGATCAAAAGGGGAAGAAGCCACTTACTTTACAGTAATTGGATTCTTTGAGATTTTTTGCCTCGATGGATGCTCCCGCATAGAACACTCATGCTCATGTGATCTAGATTGGAAAACACAAAGCAGTATCTGTGGGCTCATGCCTGTGCAAACAGTGCCTTGTGTTTCTAAACAAGGACTTATAAGGTGGTGTGGACTCTCTGCTACTCTGTTCCTTTGCAACTGCAAAGCAGAGCCTTCATAGCTGAGGGGAAGGCAGGTGAGAGGTGGAGCACCCATAGGGATAAAACACCTTGACAAACTAAGGTTACTGTAAGGTAAGTAACTTCTCCCTCTTCTTTTAGTACACGTCCCTGCGGGTGCTCTACAGTAGAATGCCCCATGCAGTTATGCATTTATAACTGCCACTGGGTGGATTTGAACCTGAGGCTGAGTATAGGAGCCTCTACCGCTTGAGCTAAAAGCTAGCTGGCTCTCAGGTTAGGCTGGAGAGCTCCCTTGTTCTTATCTCACACTGTAAGTGATCTAAGTGCCACTACATGGGACAGTGAACCACACTATGTGTGTGGGTTACAGTGACAAGATGTGAGCTTAAGAGGCAAGTCCAAGATGGTTTGGAGGATTGCATCACCAAAGGTGATAATATCCCTGGAATATTTTTGCTATCAATTATCCTTCCAATATGAAGGCCTGAATATTGTTCCCTTGTGTCCTGTGGCAGATGTTCAATGAAACGGGTAAACTTTGAATAAGTGATGAAATTATCTTTTGCCAACAGGGCTTGGGAGTTTGCCACTCAAAACTGGAGCACTGCCAGAGTACAGCTTTTTCTACCAAGGAGATCTAAACATTTGAACTCCTTATCATAAGAGAAGGTCTGGAGTGAGACTGTCAGTTTTTTACATCGGTTGCCTTCATCACCAGGTTGCTGGGAATATGGTGGGGAAAGAAGTGCTCTATTTTCTTGGCAGGAACATAACATGTTTTCATCTGCCTGCTTACTGATGGGTTGGATAACGTAAGGTGTGTGCCTTGCTGTGCAAGCAGGGAAAACAGAACCTCATTGATTGGGAAGGTGTTTTTCCTATGAGGGGTGATATTTAAAAAAGTCCACTAAGGAGTATTGACACTCAAGGACCTCTTCTAATGGTATCTGGAAAGATCTGACAGCTATTTCATGAGGCTTTGAAAGATCTGAAAGTTGTCAGCATAAAAATATGGAGAAAATATTACAGCAACATTGGGGGTTCAAGAGGTGGGGATTAGCTTCCCTTAGTCTGTTGGTTCTGCTGCTTTTGAGGACCATCTGATGCTTAAGGGTCATAAGGTACTAGTGGGAGATCATGTAGTACCAACATTTGATCAGCTGGTGATTGAGAGTAATATTAGGTTCTCTTTTTGGTTGGCCCCTTATACATTTTTCACCAAGGTTATTCCAGGTATTCTAATAAGCCCACTTATGAAGCAGACAGGAGGTCCCCACAAATACCCCATCCATAGATCTAGGATGTCTGATGAGATCTGGAAAATCCTCTTCAGAATACTGGTTAAGGGCATGGGCTGGTGTGGCCCTTAAAGAGAGAGACCTTACTGAGACCTCAGAGTCCTTAGGGGTAAAGGGGAGGCATCAGACATAGGTCTGGTATCAAAGTCTGGAGATCCAACAGGAATTCAGTCTGGGAGGATGTCTGTTGCAGGTGCTTGAGCAGTACTGGACAAGGGACTTTGATAAAGATCTATAGCAAGGTCAACTCCAGTTCTTTCAGCATGAAAAGGACCTTAAGTGGAAAAACCTACAAACCCCTAAATTTCTTGGAACCTCTGTATTTGAAGACTGCCTCACTCCTTGTTCCATATTGCTAGAGTTGTGGGACGTATAATATATTTAAGTACAGATATTAACATCTCACTCCTTTGAGATCATACTTCAGAATCTACTCTGATCCACATAAGAAGGAAAGAGGCAGCTGGGGTTTAGTACTGTGCTTGGAATCAGGATGCCTAAGGCATGTTTTCCATGTTGGCTCATCAAAGCTAATGGAAAGACTCTAATTAATTTCCATGGCCTCTGTGCTACTGACTTGCAGCATGACCAAGGGCAAGTCACTTAACCACTTGGTGCCCAAGTTACCCTATCTTATGAAGTGGGTATAAAGATAATTCCTTTTTTTAAAGCATGGGAGGGGGAGTCTATACCATCCCTACTCCACAATGAGTTGTGTGTGTCTTATCATAATCTCTACAGCGTGGACTAAATGTGATGTTGAAAGTCAGCATGAAGGCAATAATATGCAGAAATTTTGCAAAGTATTTAGCTGCATTGTGCTTATGGAATTGCTCATATTATTAGGCACTCATGTTCATGTTTTCAAATATCATTCACAATTATTAAAAACAAAAACAAAATTAAACAGAATGAACAAATTGCCTCCTAAAAACAGCATAGCCCTCAAAATACAGAAAGTATAAACAACAGAAATTAAGCAAGTCAGTAGAAAAAAAGTAGGGACAATTCTTTCAATTACTCTGTTAAGAAGAATTATACATCTACTGTACCAGAGCACTTCTAGCATGATGACTAGTAGAAAATTGCTTGTTAATCACATAGGAATTACTGACTTTCCAATTCAGTTGCATCACAGCTTCTACTGACTAGAAAAAAAATTCTACTTCAAATCACTGGATACAGTTTATAATAGTAATAATCCCTTCAGAAATCTGTCATTACTGCACTTAATGATTGCTTTGCGGTAGCATTAAAGGCTTTTAACATCACTTGGGTCCATTAGCTGTCAAATCAGTCATCAGCAGCTGGCAGTGGACCATTCTGTAATGATCACTGGTTAACCCTTTCATTGAAGAGGTTATCATTATAAAGAAATGTGTATCCTAACTACAAATTCATTTTACACATTTAAGATTAAAGATTGTGCAAATATCAGTGCTACTATTGTGTCATTTTCCTCCATCCATCAAAAAAAAATTGACAGAGAATGAACAACAGTGAACAAAAGATGCTGATCGATCTGGACATACCCACTCATATAGGTGGGCAACAATGCCTTTTCATTAAGGAGGAAACTGCCATTCATTTTTTTTTTTAATTATCACTAAGTACAAAGGAAAAGGATATGTTTGTATTTTTTGCCTAGCCATATAAATGTTCATAGACATTCTGGCACGTTTCAGTGGGACAGATGTTGAATGGTTAATGGAGAAAGAAGGAGATTCATCAACTGTAGGTAAATCTCACAGCTTTCTTTGCTTATTTACTATATATAAACAGGTACCAGGACATAGATTCACCTATGCCACCTCATAGAAAGTGATGGTATGTGCTTCTCTAGCTCTCTTCTTTCACAAGGATTTTAAACAGTCCATATAGTGATCAGAATTATGATCCCACTCTGACATTTGACAAACCTTATGTGAATCTGCTTCCTGTTGAAATACAGAACCCAGCTATAATTAACCTTAACACGAGGAAAAATTGCTAATGCTTTGGTATATTTGCTGATATTTGGGGTAGAAAGGAAACTGGAAAGGAATTTTTAGTCGAGTGAGAAACATGGCTAATTTACTTCTGATTATTTTAATGCCCTCTATTTTAAAAGTGTAAAATATAGAGACAGGAGCAGCCATATTACAAGACTGATGATATATAGGCACCAGAGCTTCCTCTAGAGACACAGGATACCACAGCCAGATACATAGGGAACAACAGATTGGTACAACTCTTTCATGCTATAAATTATTTTTAAGTGCACACATTATAAATACCAAAATACCATAAACTCCCAGAAAAGAGGCAGAATACTCCCAAAATAAGCTGTAGAGATCTGTAGTTTTTTTTGTGTGTAGCCACAGTTCTGATCTTTTTGTATTTCCTGTTGGAAATATTAAAATAGAAACCCTCAGGGTTTACAGCTTCCCAATTCACTAGAATTTGAAGTATGGACTAGTATTTTTCAATGCCATTTACAATTTCCATGTAAAATACAGCTGGTACCAGACTCCCATCAGGACAGTCCATAGCTACAGTTTCTTGGATGTATGCAGACAGGAACAAGTTATGTTTTTGCGGGCAGATTGGGTACTTTATTTTTTAATGCAACTTTTCTGCAGTCATCTAAAACAATTGTAAAACTCGTTACAATTTTTCTTTAGATGTTTCCCAAAATTGGGAGTACCATAGTTTTCTTGAGTGAAATTCTTCCATAGCCAAAGAGTTCTTATTGGCCAAAAACTTATCTTGATGTGCTGCAATGTGCTCATCACAGTCAAACTTTCCCTGAGACGGACAGTGCTGATCACCTGTCACTCATTATATCTCAGGTTAAGACTGAAAGTGCACATTCCTGTTGCAGTCACTGCTAGAACTCTCATTACAGACTCTCCTTGGTTTCCAGGAGGGCAGAAATGCATCTCTGGAGGACTGTGGTTTCCATGTGATAATTATACCCCAGAGGATTAGGGACCTAAGGTGAAAAAATACATTTAAAAAGAGATAGAAAGAGGTGACATCTCATTACATCTACAACCTCTATTATTTCATTATTGTTATCACTTCAGAAGCAGGACCTCAAGAAATTACACATATTATGGTAATTCCACAGTAATTATCTTAAAGAGACCTAAGAACTGTCAGTGGCTCTTCAGGGAACACAACCATACTATCTTGAATTGCTAAGCAAGAATCTCTTATTGTTAAGGTTACGATTTAGTCATGGAGGCCACAGTAGTCATGCATTCCAAAACTTCACTGGACCTCCATGACTTCTACGGTTTCAGAAGGCAGAGGCAGAACTATGCAGTCCTGCCCTGCAACTGGGGCTGGCTGGATCCAGAATTCTTCAACCCCACCTCCACGCCAGTTTCTACCAGGGGCTATGCAACCCAGCTCTTTGGTATTGTGGGCTTGGTGTAGTATATGACCAGAGTTACGTGCCCAACCCCAGAGCTTCCAATGGAGACTACAGCTCTTCCTCCCAGTTATATTTTTGTTAAAGTCATGGACAGGTTGTGGGCTCAGTGAATTTTGGTTGATTGCTTATGATCTGACCATAACTTTCAGTAAAATAACTGTGATTAAATCTTAGCATTTCTTCCTGTCTATGAATTACAGTAAAAGTAACAATCTTGACATAATACTAGTTTGGGGGCATAAACACAAGCAATACATGTAATAATGTGAGAAAAATGTTTTATTTATTATTTACATACTTTTTAGTCTGTTCTCTCCTTCTATCTTAGGTACAAAATGTCCTTTACAATCAATTAATTTAAACTTCACAAAAATGCTGTGATGTAAAGAATTAGTGAAGTGTTAAAGTGAAACTGCTGTACAAAGCTTAAGGCCTGTGTTTATAAAGGTGTCCATTAATTTTGGATGCTTCATTTGTGACACAACGAACCTAATTTTAAGAAGTTCTGACTTCAGCTGGAGTTGGAGGTGCTCAGACCTTCTACTTTCTCTCATGCTGGGCAACCAAAACTGGTGATACCCAAAATTAGTGTATCCTTTCAAAAATTCAGGTGAGGTGACCAACCAGAAATGATGTAAAAAGTTTGTAGCAGAGATAAGAAATGAACCCAGGGCCAAAATTTTCAAATCTAAGCAGCCTCTAAATATGTAAGTAAAAGTGGCCTGTTGTTCAGAGCTGCTGAGCAGCCACAGATTGCATTTAAGTTAAAAAAGCCAGAGGTGCTAAATGACTTTGAATATTAGGTCACTTAAGATTATTTTCTAAATATATGCTCCTATATATAGGAGCCTAACTTTTAGATACCTATGGTTGGAACACTTGGCCCAGGTCTCCTAAGTTACATTCCTAGCTACTATTTATGTAAGCCCATGCTATGATATATTTTGGCACATTTCATTTCCCATCTCCCTACCATAGTTCACAAAACCACAGTTATGTTATCTTTGATCCATAGCTGATCATTCTTAGAAATACCAGGAGCTCCACTGTGATATGAGATAAATTTATGACCCTTACATCATAACATGGCACTCTCTTCTGGCTGTTGACTATTCTCTGGCCTGTTGACATTTGCCTGCTGTTGAACTGGTTGGTACAGCCTATCACAATGGAGATATGCCATAGTGACTTCACCCAAGAGACTGACACAAAATTCCTAGGATTTTTTACAGCTTAGCAAATGTCAAAGAACACTGAATAATCTCAAGTGAGAAGCCCAGCAACCGATAGGAAAGGTCAGGCTGCAACCATGCTGGATGTACTACCGCCAATATCAGAGGAAAGAAAGTAAAGTTCATTCTCTCCTTTTCAGTAGGCTAAGAATGAGACTATGTAGTTTGTACTTTAGGAAAAGCCATCCTCCCTCCACCCCAACACTGAGCATTTGGTAGCCATCTCAACTACTTTATTCCTAACTGGTTTACAACTAAGCCTTGCTAGAAACCAGGAATGTTACAGGAATTGTGATCTATTTCCTGTCTTATTATCACTCATGTATAACAAGTAGAAGGTACAAGAAGCAATTTTTCCATGAAAGCACAAAGGAAGGATCCTTTCATAGCGCTTAAGAGACAATCAAGTTAGAATAGCTAACATAACAACTCATGTACCAGTGGGTGGCATGGTCTATGATTCCTTCTTCTTGGCAAGCTTGCACATAAGGTACCATAAGTCACAAACAGTAACCAGAAGCAGTAAGGGAGCCAAGCCTGCCAATAGAGAGGGGGGTAAAAGGGGCACCTGCCCTGGGGCATGGCAATTCAAAAGGGCCCAGGGCTCCCAGCCACTGCTACTGTGGTAGCAGCAGCACTTGGAACTCCGAGCCCTTTAAATTACTACTGGTGTGCCACGTGACATGCTCTGGGTGGCTCTGAGGGCTGCAGGGTTGCATCATGGTCTGGGTAGCACAGAGGGCTGGCTGCCTTGGCCCCACCTCTTCTGGCAACGTGGAGCCATACATACCCCCATCTTGCCCAGGCAGGGGCCCAGCGAGGCTGTCAGCTCCACTGAAGGGAGCACAGGTTGACCTGCTGAGTGGAGCCATAACATGCTTCTTTGTTGCTTTTGTGAGTAGTGGAAGAATGCATCAGGTGCCAGACATATAGTTAACCACCCTTATTCCCCTTCCATGTCCAGGCACTAGGGTATAATCTAGGGTTGCCAATTTTGGGGTGGAGCACAGCAGCATTGGAATTTTATAACAGTGTTTATACTTGACACTTCTACAGTTTTATTTAACACTTATAAGGAAGGCAATATATTGCCTTCCTTAATTTATCATCCCCTCCCAACAGTCCAATGATCTAGGTAAGTATAGTGATTCCTAATTTATGATGGGAAACTGAGGCAGAGATCTGCTAGAGACTTCACCAGTGCCAAACAGCAAATTGGTTAGCAGATCCAAGACTTGCTGGCTACCAATGTCATGCTCAGTTTTCTAGAGCATGTTGTTTCTCTAATGCAGGGAAGTGAAGACGCATGCCACATCTAATTGAAAGTGAAGGAGGAATTTAAGTAATCAGAATGTAACATTTACTCAAATGGCAATAGTTTACTCAAAGACAGTTTTGATCAAGGATTTGTCTCTAAGATGGATCATAATGGATTGACTCTAATGGAAGTAAATAAAAAACATGAAAGATACCATTTTGGAGAGTTTTTCCTATTTAGAATTCCTGCCATAAAGGATATTGAGAATAATATTTCAGGCTGAAGATAAAATATTACACATAGTAGCATTGTATTCACATTTGTATGCATGTTGTGAACTTATTTAACATTGTACTGTAAGTAAACTGAAGAAAAGTGATTTATTCATACCCTTGAAGAGTACTATGGATTTTAAGCATCTACAAAGAAGTTCCTTTGAAATTCAAGTACACTAAAAATAATATATTGTGCTGTAGTACTAGATTGACTATTAGCATTTGAGGATAGGGAGGCTAGAGTTTTAAAGTTGTTTCAAACATTAAATAAAATTATCCTTTTCACTTTCTTTTCTTCTCTTTGTTCCTAGAAGGATAAATTCTGTCAATACAATATCAATAGAGGCATCAGAATATATGAATTATAGCTCTAATATATTTTATTAACTATAATCCCGATTTTTACTCCTGGTAGTAGAAAGGAAAGAGATCTGTTCCTCATTTTTGGGGGGATGGCAAGACTTTAAGGGTCAGATCTCCCTTCATCTACACTGGTTTTCCAATATAGTTCCACAGACTTCTTTGGAATTACTTTTTATGTAGCCCAGGGGAAATGAGAGGTGAATATGGCCCTAGGTGATCTTACATGGAATTGGGTGCAACTGGACTCAGAATCCCTTGATTTTATTTTAATAATGTGCCAATTTTTCAATCATAGGCAAATGACAGAAAATTAGCAATTTATATAAACTGGAGCAATTCCACAGATTTCAAAAGAGCTGTGCTAATTTACATATGCAGAGAATTTAACTTGGGGTTGTGTCAATGCTTAATGTTCCATCCTGTGTTAAATCTAGGGAAACTATGTATTTTATTAAGTCACCTCTCATGTCAGGACTTTAGAGGGGAAGAGAGTCCTATAGCATAACTGCTGATTGCTTTGTTTCCATTTCCATTTTATAGACCTTCAATGGCTATCGTATTTCTTGTCATTAGGTAGGAATGTGAAGCTGATAAGGAGTGAGAGAATGCTTGGTAGGGATGTACAATTCAAACAAGCCTTTCAACTTGTTTGGTAGTTCTGACTCAAAAGAGCTGATTTGAGCTGCTTTTTATAGACATAGACTACAAATATACTCCAATTACATCTCTAATATACTTTCTTTAACTCCAGGGCAGCTGCAGATAATTTATGCAATATTTTTTTCTATTGCAAAATAGGTAAAGATGACTAAAATGGCATGATGTAAAAGTCTTGGTTAAAATCTTCAACAAGAAAGAATAAGTTTCTGAACAGCAAAAAAAGTATCTGTAAGTGACTTCAAGTTGGATTGCCACACATTTTGGCCCATTAATTCCATTATTATCAATCTGCTCAGTTTTCTGAAAGAAAATGCGTGGTACAAACTTTTGCAGTGCATATAAGGAATATGGGTAATGTAGTTACATTAGTTTGGACATATATTTTAGTGAAAATTGTCATTTCTTACCTCAAAACTCTATCTTTAACCTGCCAACTCTGTGAAGGTAAGCAAAAAATTCATGTCTGTTGAAATGGCTCAAACCAATGTATAAAAGTCTCATTAGGATGCAGAGCATACCCAAAAGCCTCAAAAGTGAAAATTTACACTATTTTTAGGCCATTTTATATGATACACATACTAAACATTTGATGATTATTAATCCCACCTAAAAGAACAGTGTAAAATCAACCCCAGATTATGGTCAAGTGATGTATATGATTGGGGCATAACTAAAGCCCAGATCGTACATTGGACAGAATGTGAATCTCTGTGCCCAATCAAAGACCTATCAACTTCAGTGCTAGAGCTAGGATTGGAGCTTAGACTTATCACTTTAAGTCCCTTGTTTGGGTCATCAGACTACACTTTGTTCTTTATATAACAAATTGGATATATCAGTTGAAGTATCACTGCATATTCCAACAGCAAATTTCATGCCACCATTTTTTGGCTGAAGGACATTCATTAGCAAGAACATCAACATTTACGAAGTTACATTTTATTCCTCAACAGGAGCAAGTAATTATGCAATTACCTTGCCAATTAAATTACCCAAATGCCCAGAATATAATAGCATTCATTAGTTACTAAAATTGCACCTGCAAACAGTGTATCACAAATATGGCTGTGAAACATTTATTCTGTTATTCTGTAATGGATATTTAATAATTTAATTTCATTTTTAATACATCATGGTATATTGTAAGTAGCTTTACAAAATTCTACTTAATTGTTACTCTTTTTTTGGACAGGCATGTAAAATATCATTAGTTGTAGTTTCTCTTAATTATCAATCACCAAGGTAAAGGGCTAGAACAGTAAAATTTCCAGATCACTTTGGGAAAACTGGTTGTTGTTAATTTAAGTACAACTGGGTACAAATTTTCTAGTGTTTCTTGGTATAAAAGGGAGATTTTTTTTCTCTCTCTCTTACAACTTGCTGGTTTATACCAATTTGAAGACAATTATCAGACCACTACAGTAAACCGTATACAGGCTAACCCGGGGTGGGCAATAATTTTTGATGGGGGGGCACTTGAAGATTTTGGAAAGTGGTCAAGGGTTGCAGTCTTCCATGATATTAATGGAGGAAATGTGGGGTCTGGGATGGAGGTTGGGTGCAGAGGGAGCTTGGGGTAAGGTACTGGGGTGCAGGAGGGAGACTGGAGTGTGGGAGAGAGTTGGGATGAAGCAGATGATTGTGACCTAGGGCAGGATACTGGAGTGCAGGGGTTTAGGATGTGACCTAGGGTAGGAGGCGATTGTGATCTGGGGCAGGAGATTGTGGTGCCAGATCTGGGAGGAAGTATGGGTGTAAGAGGGGGACAGAGGGTATGGGTATGTTGAGTGGGGGGGCAGAGTTGGGGCAGGAAAGGGCTAAGATACCAGAAGCAGGCTATGGCCAAGAGACTTACTTGCCAGCTGCCAAAGTAGTCTGCCTGCCTGCAGACTTAAAATGTTTCCCAGCCTGCCTGGCCATGTGCTTCATGAATAACTGAGCCGAGGAGAGGGAACGTGGTTCTTCTTGGCTGCTTGTTACTCCAACAAGCAGCTTGCATTGGCTGGTTTCTGCCAGAAACTGGCCAATGGGAATGTGCTGGGGGTGGGGCAGCTCCTAAAACTCCCCCCCTCCTCCAGTTTTAAAACAGAAATGGAGCCCTGCAGTCACATTTCTGCACGGCGTGCGGTGCTGCGGGGGAGCCTGCCTGGGGCTCCCCGCTGCCTCCGTGGGCCACATCTGGTGGTTTGGTGGGCCGAATCCAGCCCGTGGGCCATATTTTGCCCAGGCCTGGGCTAACCTAACAGGAAGATATCAGTCTGAAATAGTTTATTGAATTATGGAATATTAGTGGAGTCACACAAGGAAGCTTATATCCAACTTTCACCTATACAGTCACTGCTTTCGGTTTCTTGCTTTTGCAGATAAAAAAAATCACTGAATTCTTTCAAAAGGATAGAGAATTAAAAGAAAGAAATCTAGCTTTGGCATCAGTTACTAGAGAGTTAGATCTTTCTGTATTAGAATGTTCACACATGGGTATTTGTATGTGGAACTTAAACTGGAAAGACAGTACCCTTTCCCCCTCTCCTCATAAAAACAATGTATCCTTCTTCCCCAAAGCAATGTGTGTCTCTGGATCTGAAAAGGGATACATGATCAGAGATGAAGCCCGTATCGAGTAGGTCCACATACTCAGGCTGGTTTATGAAACAGAGAATTTCCCATTGGACTGCTTGCTCTCTTTCTTCTGGCCTTCTGCTGCGTGCAGCAAAACCAACTGCAAATTGCTTAAAAAAAGAAAGCAAACACCTATAAACTATTTGAAAAAGACCAACGGCCTCTCTACTGCTGGAAACTCATGACATTTGTCAAGGGCTGATTCATTATACTTGGTGATCACATCTGGAATTGAACTGCTCTGAAGACTGATATAGGTAACCCCTTAATTACCCAGCAACCTGCCACATCTTGAAATGTCTACTTTCTAAAACTCAGATGGACATTTAGAACCTTTTTTCCCCTCATTCTCAGTGTTTCTAGATGAATTGGCTGCCTACTATAATTATCTAAAGGTCCTTCCTGTACATCGTGCACAGAAGAGAGGCTCCAGCTTGAACTGGGCTCCCAGCTGATTGATTATCTGTTTCATTTTGGTAGAGGGATTGGGATTGGAAATGTACATGGCCTGTCATAAGTAAACTAACTCCTCTGTCATTATAACATCTAGCAGAAGCACTTCATCTCAATCATTCTGGAGACGCTATAGCATGCAGAGAGACAACAGCTCATGAAAACACTTCTAGCCTTCTTTTACAGCATAGGCAGGTTTTCAAATGTGTTTAACAAAATTGATTATTCAATGTCTTTTTAATTTCCAGTGTTATCTTTAATAGTGATATCTCACCACCTTCTTTTGCTGTTCACACCCAACTCCCAAGTCTCCCCTCAAAATAATATGAGATAAGCTTCATCTCTGTGTTAAAAAAAAAAAGCACATGCCCAAATTTTACTCCCAGTTTAATGAGTACATATGAAGGGAGAACGCAAAAGAACAGGCATACTACCTATAGAAATAGCAGTGCAGGACTCCAAGACTCTTCCCTCCTTTGCTGGGATTCAGAGCCTCGACTCTAGCCCAGTGCTGAATGTCTACAGTACTGTTTTTAGCCCTGCAGCACGGGTTCTGTAAGTGGGAGACCCAGGCTCTGAAATTTGCAGCTATGGGCCTTTTTTGTTTTCTTCTGTGTAGACATTCCCACAGGGACAGAGAGATACAGACATCTGCCAGAGATTTGTCTGTCACTCTTTTACTGAATCTTAAGAAATACGTGCAATTATTTTCAATGCACAGATTGCTTAAAGAAATAACAGCCTTTTTTATTATTAAATGAAATGGTGTAGCCGATTAGGTTAGGTTGCTTGCCCACTATACCAGACAACATGTTTTTCCTGGGTTGATATATACTAATTTGTTATTATATCCAGCTGTCACTGAACAGCATTCCAGGAGTCTTGCAGTATTCATTATAGTCTGCTATCCATAGTATTTAGCTGTAATGCAAGAAACCTACAGGGCCTGTATCCTGCATGAAAAGTTAAAACAGATTTGAAAAGTAAGGTAACATAAGCACTTGCAACTTTTGGCCTTGATAAAGTGCCTACTTGGGTGAGCCTCAACTTTAGGGAACTAAACCTAGATCTGAGCCAGTTCATCAGGTGCCCAGCACCGGTTGGTAACTGCAGAGCATACCACGGAGCAGAGAACATGCAAGGAAGACCAAAGGTAATGGGTATGAGAGTGAGATAATCTTCATTAAGATGTAGGAATAAATGTCATAATATACTAACCTATATAGGAAGTGTATCTGAAGATTTCTTAGGTTGAGGAAGGAAGATTTGGCCATTGTACTCTGGGTCTGAATTAAGCAGGACCAAGACCCTATAAAATATCCATGCTAAGGCCCATTGGGGAATGTTCTGCAGTCCACCGGCTTGTCTGCTCTTCAGCTTCTCTACCTTCTATCAAATTATCATCTTCATAGTATAGATTGGCCACTCAACACTCTCCCAATTTGGACCTCCAGTTTCATTGGGCATGCCAGGGGCAAGGCTGATCCTCTGTCCCTTAACCTCAGGTCTTCAAGGAAAGGTGCAAGAGTGGTAGGCTAATTCTTTATTTTAGCAATGTTACTAGAGGGAGCCCTAGAATTGCATTATGTTCTTGACGCCCTGTGTTTCATACCATCTGTTATTTTTTCATTTGTTTTAAAAAAGGTTTTAACAAATTGGTACTTAGTGCCCTTGATAGATGCCCCAAAAATTCTTTTTCCAATATAGAACTCTCTGGGTCTCTCTCACTTTGTAGCCTGAATTGGGAGAAGAAATTAAATATCTTCAGATCAGATGCCACCAGTGGCAAGCCATAATCGCTAGCCCATAAATTCAGACTAATTAAAGAAATTCCTAGGAAATCTGTTTTCTGACAATGCAAGACACCTCATGCGTCCAGGGAAGATAGTACATCTTTGGCCATAAAATACTGATTGTTAACCCATGTGTGCTTATGCAGACTTAGGCTGTAAGGCTGTCCTACCCAGAGTTGACAAACAGAAGCCATAAAACTAAGTTGTTAAAAAAGGTTTCTTTTAAGCTTTTCCTTTTTGTAAAAAAAAAGCCTCAGTTTAATGGCAGAGATGGTATATATACAATTTTTCCCTGCAGGATACAATTTGATGATGTGGGAAGGCTTGTGAGTTCAAAGGACCTTGATAGTTATGCCAATAGGCAGGGCCATAACAAGGGCGAGGTGAGTGAGGCACTTGCCTTGGGTGCATAGCTGAGGGCGGCGCAGAAAAACAATATAGAAAATGAATTATTTTAAGACAGCTACTTATTTTAAGACAGCGCTGCTTCCCTCCCCCACCCATTAGCATCGGTCAGCCTGCAGTTTACATGTCAGGCCGAACATTGCCACTCTGCAATCCAAGAGTCACCAGCCTTGGTGGCCACCCAGTGCATCAGGTGCTTCCGAGTGGCGCGGGAGACCAGGCATCAGCTCAGCCACGCTAAGTGTTGCCTTCAGGTGCCTTCGCACAGTTCCCAGGCACAGAGTCAGGGGAGAACGGGCTCAGATTGCCTTGCACAGGGGTAGAGGTGCAGGGGATGAGGTGGGAGTGTCAGGCTAGGAGCCAGGACTCCTGCATCTTGTCTCACCTCTGCCAGGGGAGTGGCTCTAGGTCTTAGGGGTATGTGATTAGAGCTGGGGGTCTGGGAGCTACGATCTCTGGGTTCTATGGGTTGGGGTCCAGGCCCTTAGCCTGTTGGAGTCATGGTTTCCCATCCAAAAACTGGAGCCCATGCTGCTGAGACACCTCTGCCAAGTGCTTTGAATGTGCTACACAAACCAAGGGGACAAGGCAGTGACTGTGGCTTCTTGCGAAAGAAGTTTTAGTAAACGAAAATTAATTAAGAACTACCTTCGAGCATCCATGGGTCAGGAGAGATTATCAAATATGTCCATCTTATCAATAGGACATAAGGTAGCAAATAATATTCATTTCAATGCAATTATTGATGAGTTTGCCTCATTAAAAGAGTGCAAAGTACAATTAGAAACAAATACCTAATAGTACCTGACATGGTGATATTTTATAATTATATCTATATATATGTATTAATTGATTGTTTATACAGATCTCATAACTATAATAAATAAATGTTGTGTTATTATTATTATTATTGTTATTTATGTATTTTCCCTTTTTCTACGAAATAACTACTATGAATATATATACATATGAGGGGACGCAATTTTATATTCTTGCCTCAGGCAGAAAATTAGCTAGTTACAGCACTGCCAATAGGAGTTTACACTCTGCAACCAGACAATGAAAAGGGCTGGGACCAGAAAAAAAGCTGTCAATTGCTGGGGTAGACAAGACTCCTTAGCCTGGTGGGCAATTGGTCTAGGAGAAAGCATGTTCTATATTCAAATCAGTACTTTCCGGCCTGGTAACCAGTCGTGCCCTACGGACTTTGATGGAGTAGTTGCTCCATCAAATTTATTTGATGGAGCATTAGCAAATAAATTTTAGCACTGCTGCAAAGCCCAGGAATAGAGCTGGCACCTTGGCTTTCAATGGACTTTGCACACAATTGTCCCAATTGTTTCTCCTGTGCCTTTGTTTATCAGCCCACTCATTGCAGCTTTTAGTACCACCAGTCAAAAATAGCCAGAAAGGACAAGAGATGCAGTTGCATGGCTGCATAGCTGCAAGGGAACCTTGAATAACATCAAAAAGTGTGAAGTCAGTAACTGGGATGGGACATATTATTGAAGAGAAGATTACACAGGAATTAAAGGAAGGTAGGGTAGCTGGGCCATTTGACCAATTATCTGTAGAAAAATTGAGAGTTTCTCCCCTGGGTTTAGTCCCCAAAAAGACTCCAAGGACATACTGATTAATTCATCACCTATTGTATCCATGAGGTAGCTCTATGAATGATGGGCTAGACCCAGTGCTGTGCTCTATGAACTACTCCTCCATTGCCAAAGGAGTTCATTTGGTTCGAGTTTGTGGCCTGGAGGTGCTAATGTCTAAATGTGATATCAAGTCTATTTTTCGACTGCGGCTGGGCTCCCATGGGACTTTCCATGGGGCTTTTCAGAGGGACAATTATATTTCAACAAAACTACATCCATGGGCTGTTTGGTACCCTGTTGGGCATTCAATGTGGAGTGGGCAGTGGGACTATGCTAAGTAGTGCACTATTTGAAGGATTTTTTGTTTGTAGGACTAGCCGGGTCAGATGAGTGTATTCACCTGCTGGACACATTTCAGGTCCTGGTTAAACAGCTGGAGGTGCTTGTAAAAGAAGAAAAAACAGAGGATCCTTCCACTACATTGACTTATCTGAAGACTGAGATGGAAATCATGGAGGGCATATCATAGCTCCCTTAAGATAAGCTTTGGGAGCTACTGGGTCTGCTCAGGAGAACATAGGTGCCAAAAATCTCATGCTGTGAGACCTGCAATCGATTACCAGGCACCTGAACTTTGCCTGCAGGGATGTTGCACCAGGGTGGGCATTTTGTGCCCAGATGGCAGCATCAATAGCTGGCAAAGCCAGGCCACACATTACATACAAGTCACTACAGGTTGAACCTCAAAACTGGTACTTTCTGGTCCGGCAGCTGGACCACGGATGCTTGTGGTCTGGAGAGCCCCAGAGCCTAATGGCAGGAGGGCCAGCAGCCCAGCCAGGACTAGGGCAGGGACAATGGGGGCGGAGGAGCCCCACAGCAGTGCCAGGGACCTGGAGAACCCCAGCAGCTCACGGCAGCATGGAGCAGGGTGTTGGGGAACACCAGGCACCTGCGGCAGCACCAGGCCGGTGACTGTAAAAGCCTGGGTGCCTGCAGCAGCACGGGGTTGGGGACCAGAGAAGCCAAGCCACCTGTGGCAGCCCACAGCAGCTTGCAGCTGGAGAACCTTGACATACCCCCGCAGTGCGGGGTCAGGGGCTGGAGAAACCTGGCTGCCCGTGGCATTGCAGGGCTGTGGAAATCTGGCTGCACGCAGCAGCACAGGCCAGGGCTGGAGAACCCCAGCTGCCAAAGACAGCCTAGGACCGGGGCCACTGGCAGCAGAGTGGAAGAGAGGGTAGAGGGGGTCAGAGGCAGAGAGTTGGGCTGGCTTGGGGCCCATAGGCAGGGTGCATCTCTCCTGATCTGGCAAATTCTGTCATTCGGTCAGGTCCCAACCGTTCCAGATCAGGGAGGTCAAACCTGCAGAGAGATGAAGGAAGACTTGAAGGTGTGGGAATGTTTTTTGAGTCACTTTAATGAAGTATTCATTGAAAAGGTAGGAATAGCTGTTACATGGGGTTTTAAAAATCCATTCAGATGCTGCAGGGGATACATTTTTTTTTGGGTGTATTATTAGGGCAGGTGGTGTGCACAGAAATGGCCTGCCTCCTGGACACAAAGAGGAGGTGTGCGTGACATGACTTTCTTGGAATATCTTCCCATTTTAATTTTGGTGGTTATCTGGGGGATCAGAGCTGACTAATAAAAGGCCGTGTTTCTGCTGTGACAACTTGGCAGTGGTACAGATTATCAATCATCAAACTTCCAGATTGCACAAGGTTACGAAGTTGGTGAAGGCACATGTTTAACAATGCTTTATCCTCAACATCTGTTTTTCTTCCAAGCACATGCTGGGCATGGGTTTTCACCTAGCAGATGGCTTGTCTTGTTTCTAGTTTCACAGATTTTGTGAGCTTGCACCAGGATCTAGTAATGACTCTATGGAAACATGGAATATAAAGCGGTCAGTAACATGGAGATTTTTGGTGCTGGGCACACAAGACGTTGTTCATTTTTTAATACGTTCTTACAATTGAAGGATCCAGAGTGCTGGTCACCTACACTGCCCACCATGGAAAGTGTTGCGATACCCAGTTGAGGACAACCCAGCAGCTCCTGCAATGGATACTGGGTTCTTTTGGAAGAAAGGAAGCTTCACCTATTATGGCTGCTATGCAAGAGGCATACAGTGACAAGATAAATGGCCTGGTAAAGGACTTAAAAGGAGGTGCTGGATAAAGGAACAGAATGAGGATTCTTATTATTGGCATGGCAGGGAGCCAGCCCCCTTGCCAGTCTCATAGCCCATCTTAACTTTTCTATGAGGGGGCAGATGGTAAGGTCCAAGCCATGGATTGGCTGGTGGATCTGATAGAAATGAAGGGGCCTGGTGGAAGCCCCAAGTAAATATTTGAATAAACATGGATATGACTACACATTTATCAGGTAGTCCCAGACAACTATATAATAAAGTTATGGCCTGATTAAAATCAATTATCTCATGTCCTTCTTTTAGTATACCCAGACAATGATTCTTATAAGTAACTCAGTTATGTACTTTCTATGTTTTCAGATATAAGCTACGATTGCTCATCTTATACATTTATAACCTGTTTATGATATCCATGATCGACTGAATTATATAGTACACTGAAACACAGCTCTGCCGATTTGGGGAACAGTGTATTTTGGCTGTAGTTTATCTAGATAAGAGTGTCACCTTCAGAGTAGACTCATTCTTAAGATATAAGTTCTCTTAACAACTTTCCATACAGAGGCATAAATAATAGACTGGAATGAAATTACAGTGGTTCATGATTTGTGTCATTTTGCTTTTATTCTTTTCTATCTTTCCCTTTCTTTGATAATTATTAACAATCACTATTTTATTGTCTTACTTTACAATAAAGGAATGGAAAGGGGAGCATGAGGCAAAGAGTGGGAATCAAGTCCCTGTATTGCTCTTGAGAGATACAAGTAAGAAGCTTTGGCC
The DNA here is from genome assembly GCA_032595735.1 of Pelochelys cantorii. NCBI lineage: Eukaryota > Metazoa > Chordata > Testudines > Trionychidae > Pelochelys > Pelochelys cantorii. The sequence continues at coordinate 163,591,220 of CM064327.1, forward strand.
AACAATTTCTTCTTTTGCTAGACTATAAATCTGTGTATTTGGGCTGTAAAATTATTTGGTGCGCAACATTTTTAAACATCACTCTATCTCACAGCTGGGAAAAATTGGGACCTCACCTGAGCTACAGATAAAGAGATTACACTTAGTTAAGGAAATATGCATATAGGACTCTCTGATGCAAACCCTCTTTCCTAATTGTTGTGCTCCTTTTGGCAATTAAAAGCTATTTTGTTTTGAAGATGCTGCATTTTAGTGACATTAATCAACATTCTGGTCACTGGTCTCCAGAGGAAAAAACAGGCTTGGCCCTGTCAGAGTAACATGTTTGGCAGCAGTACAGAGATCCAGTTGAAAAGTGGTGGAACAGTGGTTCCATCCGGGGAGAAGTGGAAAGGTAGTAAAACCTGTTCCCAAAGGAGTACACTCGAGATTAAAGCAGTGCAGATCACAGTTAGCCCTGTAACTCTGACAGCTGTAAAGTACTTTATTCGTATAGCAAAACAAAAAGCACTTGCTCTGCATAGTTTCTGCTATCCACACACACCAGTTTCTTTGTAAGGTTGCTCGGTGTTCTTGTCACAACATTTGGTTTACAACTGCGAAAACTCAGAATGACAACCTCAATTTATGATAATCAAGCTGTCTCTTGTCTGCAGCATTCTGTGCAGCTCTGGTAAAATAAATTATTTTCTTTTTTTCAGCTTAAGACTTACGAAGTATATTGAACTTCCTGGCTGAGTAACAAGGGTGGCAATGAGGTTTGGTATGAAATGACTTTGACAGTGTCAGCTCAGTCTCTAGTGTACAATAGTCTTCACTATAATGTCATTACTTGGCATAATATTGACTCTGCTTGCTTAGCAATGACCAAGGATGAGCTATGACAGATTAATTATTTTGCCTTGAAACACTGTGTGGACATTTCAAGGCAGATTTAACTGCTTCCTGCTATCTCGAGTCTTTGACTTATGGCTCAATATTTCTCATAAGGCCCTACTAGAGACCAAGATTGAAATTCTGGTCTCTATGAAGTCCATGACAAAACTTCTTGTGACTTCCATTGTGCTAGGATTCCACCCCAAAATCAGCACCATTTGATGATGAGACAGACTGACAATATCCTGTAATAACAAACCTTATAGCAGAAAAATACACTTTATTGAATTAAATTAAACATTATTGAATTAGGTTTTATATCTATATTATTGTGAAATTGTATAGAATTTCTTTAGCAGGAAGACAGGATTAACATGTCCCTGGGACATGAGAGGACTTTTACAACAATATTTGGAAAGTAGATTTCCCAGGAAATACCTGATGGGGAGAGAGTGCAGATGACACACTTTGAATCCATTCTTTTGAAGCTATGCCTCGGAAAGAGAAGGTAATTGTCTGCTAATCACTGGCTCTGGAAACTTTGGATCAAAGATCCCTGAAATGTTGACTTAAAACACAAACCCAAAAATCAAGAAAATAGCCTGATTAGATATAAATGAACATTCCCTATTCTACTCACATACCTGTTGTTCCAAGGTTTAGTCCTTTCCTAACCAGGGATATTGCTGGAAATTTCATGCCTTTGTTCCTCGCTCAATCCATGACTCCCAGCTCTCCACTTGTTAAACAAAGACTGCAGGAGGAAGGTCCTGCTTTTTCTCCCAACACCACTTTCTGGAGACTCTCTAGGGCCCTTTGTGTCTGGGTTTAACCCTTATAGGCAATTTAGTTAACTGAATGTCTGGGGTGTCCAGAAATCCACTTCCTTGACACTACAATACAATTATATGACAGACACATTTCCACCACCTTATATTGAAAACCTACTGACTGCTACACTTGCCTTCATGCCTCTAGCTTCCATCACAGACACATTTCTCAATCTATTGTATACAGCCAAGCCCTAAGACACAACCGGATTTGCTCCAATCCCACAGACAGAGACAAACACCTAAAGGATCTATTTAGAGCATTCCTAAAACTGAAATACCCACCCTGAAAAGTGAAAAAACAGATCGACAGAGCCAGAAGAGTACCAAGACATGAACAACTTCAAGATAGGCCAAGAAGAGAAAACAATAGAATTCCACTTGTCATCACTTACAGCACACAACTTAAACCCCTTCAACACATTATCAACAATCTACAACCTATCCTAGAAAAATGACCCCTCACTCTCAGAGGCCATGGGGGAAAGGCCAATCCTCGTCTACAGACAGCCCCCTAAATTCAAACAAATTCTTTCCAGTAACTACGCAGTACACTTCCATCATAATCATCCAGGAACCCAACCCTGCCATCAGTCCTGGTGCCAACTTTGTCCATATATCTACACAAGCAATTTCATCACATCAGCCATTACATCAGAGGCTCATTTAACTGCACCTCCACTAACGTGATCTATACCATCAAATGCCAGCAATGCCCCTCTGCCATGTATATTGGCCAAACTGGGCAGTCTCTATGGGAAAGAATTAATGGACACAGATCAGATATCCGAAAAGGCAACACACAAAACCTCTTGGAAAACACTTTAACCTATCCGGGCACTCATTAATGGATCTCAAAGTCACCATGTAGTTACAGGCCAGTTCCACAAGCTAAATGCACAGGGAAGCATTGGAACTTAACTTAATTTACAAGTTTGGGACCTGTCACAAAGGTATGAGTAAAGATACTACCTGACTAGCACACTACCTTCCACATCCTAATGACTTAACCAGCCAAACAATGGATACTTAAGAACAATTTGCACCTTCTCTAATAGCTTCATGTAACATGAGCACTTTAATTCACTATTTTTTACCCTTCCTTCTCCCCACCCCATCCTCTATTTATTTTGGAACTCGACTTTTAATACTCCATTCATCTGAAGAAGAGGGTTGTACCCACAAAAGCTCATGATACCATCTACATGTTTTTTTAGTCTTTAAGGTGCTGATAGACCATTTGTTGTTTTTTAAGTTTTTCCAGTAAAAGATAGTGCCCCTCCCATTCATTACTGCAATATTCAGTTACACATAAGCACCCAGTTCACCATCTGATATCTTGACAACCACCAGCATTAATTCCTAATACTGCACGAGAGGAAACAAGCATATTCCTTGCAAATATTTATAACATTTTTGTTTCTAGCCCTGGAAAGTCCCAAGATACCAGACAGCACAACTCTGATTCCAAGATAAAACATTTTGGGTTATTTTTCAGAGGTTTCTGAAATGTGAGTTATAATTTTCCTTCCCTCTGAACCCTGCAGAGTTGGAGCCATGTATTAAAACAATCTGGTTTTAAACATGGCAAGATTGTATTGTTTGATCTAGCAGTTTTGGTAGGCTCTCAGATTGCATAATGCTATTGGACATCCAGGAAACCATGCTAAATTCAGAAACATATGCTGTAGTGCAATTTACCTTTTTGTACTTTTCATTGTCTGTTTCTTTACGAACATTAATAAAAAATACAGAAAGTAAAAGATTAAAAACATATCAATCAACATTTTGAAAATTCAAACAAATCATAGCTTTTTTGTAAAAGGACAAAATCCTTAATAGGATATAAAGGTTAACCTGAATGACCGATATTCATTCAGGATAACCCACCTAACTCTTGCTGTTAAAACCTAAATTCTGTACCCACATAAATGTGTATACTCTATGTATGTAAATATCAGAGCTATGTAAAATGGCAAACTTTATTTTCCTGTTAAAATTTTTGATGAACAGTTTTGCCATTTCTAGACAAACCCATGAAAAACTAGGAAATGCAGAGTTAGAGTAAACCCCCCTGCAACCTTAATTCTGCCTATCTGGGGTCAGCAATAGCCACTGGGAATTATCTTTATGTACTGCAGCTACATTCATTTTCTAAGGTGTAGCTGTGTTGAATGGATAAGTAGTAAGTTAGATCAGTTTGGGAGAGCTACGGTTGTGATGTTGGTAGACATGGCGATTATTTTGAAGCGTGTCATAGAGCTGCCACTGTGATATGACTAGATCTCGGTCGAAGGCCCCGTATATGTGCTCTATCAAAAGAAAGAGACACAGGTATAATTTGGGCTTCAATCTCTATCATTTCAATACAGAATTGTGCGGGTTCTGTCACCAGCAGGGCACTAAGGTCTTCTTGCCATGGGTATTGTCATTCATGAGGTGGGAAATGAGAAAAATAGATGGATTTAATGACAGATAGGGGAAAGAATAGGTTTAGGTGGTGTCTTGTGTGCAAGTGTGAAGGGACTGTAAAAAGATAGGAAGTTGTTAAATCTCGTAAGTGTGGTGTTCTGTCAGGGGGTGTAAGTTCAATGTTTAAGATCAGGACAAGTGCAAGTATCCCCTGTCCATTGCAGTGAAAAGGCGGAGTGGGAATATGTATTATGAGCATATTGGGGCATCACTGAAAGAGGGCAGAGTTACATTGGTATTGACCTTTCTTTTTACTTGCTGATTTTCTGAAGTTGAGTTTTGCTGAATTTGACATTCTGGAAGGGCATGAGCTATCACCAGGCAACCTTAACTCTGAATTAAAAAAAGTTTTTTTGCCATTTAATTTCCTAGCTTTTTAAACAAAAAGAAAAGTGCTTGTTAGTGGGACTTAGTGGCCATTGAGACAGTTGTAATTCCTACCTAGGTTTGCAGTTGATATGCTTCTGTGAGCAGGTAATAATCAAAAGACCTGGCTTTTTAATATAGTGCTTTCCATCAGTAGTTCTTACAGAACTTCAATTCTTTATTCTCACTTTACAGTGCAAAACCTAGGCACTGAACAGTCAAGTGAATTGTTCGAGGTCCCCCAGCAGACTACAGGCAGAGCTAGGAACAGTCCCAATCCAGTGTTTTTTCCACTAAGATTTATAGTTGCTATGTGATTTCTCAGTGCTCCTTCTCCCCCTATATTTTGTTATAGTGAAATGGAGATTATGGTCATGCTTTGACACATTTACAACAGGTAGTATCTAACAGGGTTGGTGAGAGAAATCTCAACCATGGTGCAGGTCCCAAAACCTTGACAACTTCATTACATGGTTGTTACAGCAATGTTAAGTATGTGAGAGAGGACTGATGTCTTTCTTGCCTTCTCCACCCCTCCCCACCATTCCCTCCACAATATTTCCAGCTCCACTCCCCTTCATAATCTCACTAAGCCATATTACATTTTGTAAATGTTCACTAATGTTACATGGGACTAATTCTTCCTCTAAATAGATGACAAACCTGTTAAACATAAAACTATGCTTTAGGGAGAAATATTTACTCATGGTAAAATGTGTGCTACTTTGGACATTCATTAACATTTTCACACATACCCAACTGTTGCATGAATGTTTGTGAGCAGTACATCTCTATGAATCTTACTCAGGAATTAGAGAGAAATTAATGCCACTTTTATTAATGGTAACATTTGCAAATTAATATTCTTTACTATATGGCTAGTTACATCTTCAAAAAAAAAAAAAAAAGGTTATATAGCAGGGCATGTTGCCATTGTTTTCAGCAGAGTGGTGCCCGCTTATTTCAAGGAATAATTTTGCCCATTTGGTAGAAATTATTGTAAGAGACATAATATAGCATTAAAAACTACACAAGTTGGATAACCAGTTACCTGAACTATGACATAGATAACAAAGGAGTAAAATAATCCAACTGCAATACAAAACAACATGTGGCTGATGCTATTATTTTTATTCATGTGACTGTAGTACTTAGCAGGTCCATCCAGGATAATAGCCTTATGGTGGTAGAGAGTGTACAAACACAAAGAGAGATGCAGTAAGAGCTCACAGTCTACACGGACAAAGCAGACAGTTTGGGAGAAAGGCACTGTTGTTACCCCTTAAGATCTAAAGATCAGGAATGAATCAAAGAGAGATTAAATGACCTTCCTGAAGTCATACAAGAGGTCTGTGGAAGATCTGGAACCAAACCCCAATCCTTTGAGACCCAGTTCACAGCCTCAAACACAAGGCCAGCCTTTCTTGAATGCTTGCTTAAATAATAACAGGTTTCAATCTAATTGTTTCAGTCACATATTGCCTTTATTTTCTGGCTGCATTAATTATATTTTATAAAACCATGGCTTGGTTAAAAGAGATAATAAAACCATTGAAAAATGTGGGCAATAAATACATATAGCTGCTCTTGTATTATGTCCTGCAGTTTTTCTGTGATTCAACCCCTGAACTCCTTAGTTACTGGCAGCTCATTCTGCTGGTTTCCCATCAGAATAAATAAGGAGGCTACAGCTATGTAGAAAAGAGACATATATTATGAAAACATGAAGAAAACCTACCAAGTTTATTATTAGATCATAGTATTTTTTAGCGCAACGGTCACTGTAGGGAACACAGCAGAAAGAGCAACGAAATATGTTGTAATAACGTCAAAGTAAAGTAAAGTTAGGAGCAATCCTGTGGTAGGATCATAGGATTTGTCAACAAGAACAGACTATTGATCCATCAAGTCTGGTGTGCTACTTCCAGCAGTGGCCCTTTTTACCAATGACTGCAAAAAAATGTTTCTCTTCTCTCTTTCTTGGTTGTTCTGTAGGGATACTGCAGCTCAGGATTAATTTTGTCTAAAGTTGTTACATTGACTCCTGGAGCTCCCAACAAATGCATTTGTGGCACCATTCTTAAACAGGGCACACAAAACTCCACAGAAGGCATGAAGGCATAATGGATTAGTAAAGGCCCAATTAACCCAAACTGAGTCACCTGAAGCAGGAGGTAGGCTTCCAGAGAGGTACTTAGAAAAAGAGGGATCCTGCTCAGACAGTGAGAGCAGACATGAGGCTCTCATTGTGGGAGAGAAGACTAGCTAGGGATAGAGACTGAGAAAAATTCGTGCCTACAGATCTCCTGAAAGAATGGGAAGAGTTTATATTATTTTATACTTGTTTGGGACTTTGGGTGCCCTCAGAAAGGTAGAACTGTAAGTGACCTAGCTGGAGGACCAAGTCTCTGCAACCTAGAAGGTGTTGAAGGCTGATTGGAGCAGGGGCACACCAGATGGAAAACAAACACTGTGTGGTCTGATCAAAGAATTGTCAGCTGCTTTCTTGGAGCAGAGGAGGTCTGGGTATTGGTTCCATTGTCTCCTCACTTCCTTTGCATTAGCTAGCACTGAGCAGTTCTTGACATGCCCTAAGTTCATGGTCTTTAAATGCACTAGAATCACAAAGAGATGAATAAATTATTCCTTAGTAAAAGTTTGGAAGGAAGAAGGTTGTTTGCTGTACAACTTAAGGAGACTCTCCAGCATGCATAATTATAAGTGCTGTTTTATTTGTATCTCCTCTTGCATTTGTTAATATACACCTTCCAGTTTGATAACATAGGGTATGACTTTGTCCTTAGTGGCATGGATTCAGCAGGGGTAACACCCATATTACTGAAAGCAGAATGGTGTTCATAGTGCTGTAGAACAGGGTAACTCTGTTGCTTGGTATCAAGTAACACACATTTCATGTATATAATTTTGGAATCCTGCAGTACAACCTGATAAGGCAATTCATCATTCAGATAGTAATCTGTTTATTAATCCACTCTCCCTTAAAAACTTTTCAAAGTTAAACTGTGTAGACTTCTTTGATGGTATGTGTACATATCTATGCTAATGTGACTGCACACAGTGGCTCTGTGATATTGGCAACTGTCCTGAGACTTAAGTAAGACAAATAAGCTCATGTGGTCTGTGACAGCAGCACTGTACTTATGAACCAGCACTTCAGTGAGGCAAAGTCAGCATATGTTAATCATGTGCTCTATCTAGTTTTCCTTTTGTCCCAAAATCAATTAATAAGTTCTGCAGTGTTTACTTCCATGCAGAGAGGACAAAAGGCAATTTATTTTAACAGGATTTTTTTTTCTATTTAAGTAAGTCTCCTTCTTAGGACAGCGTTCTTAAATGATGTGTTGAGGAATAAAATTGATTGTCACTAGTGGTTTATTCATATAACCTCATGGCATAACATCACAAATGGAAATTGTCACCCCAGAGCCTGTTTCTGCAGCAATTGTCTTTAATGTCACATGCTCAAGTGGCTTATGAATAATTAATACACAGAAGTCCAGTTCAGTGGTACAAAAAAACCCATTTTTGGCCTTTGATTTTCAGTAAGTCTTGTTACTGAAAACTGCTAAGTTTCGATGAAAAAAATAGAAATGACTTCATACCTCTAAAATTGGTAGCGATATGTCCAGTATGAACATATTAGAGGGAAGACTTAAGATTTCTTAAGAACATCAGGATCCTACTGATTTTCTAATGTAATAACGTAGTCTTTAGCTAGAGTGGAACTGGGGGGAGGGAGGAAACTTTTCCACCTACAAAATAAGTTCTATCCATGTGAGTTGCCAAAATGAGATGTTCATTCAGGGTACGTCTAGACTACAAGGCTTTTTCGAAAGAATCTTCCAAAAAAGCCTCTTTCGAAAGAGAGCGTCTAGACTGCAATCACTTCTTTCAAAAAAGTGAGACGATTTTTCAAAAGAGAGCACCCAGGCAGTCTGAATGCTCTCTTTCAAAAAAGCCCTGTTTGCATTCAAGAACACCTTTTTTCGAAAGAGTACTTTCGAAAAGTCGTTCTTCCTCGTAAAATGAGGTTTACCACGGTCAAAAAACCCGCTGCGTTCTTTTGATTTAATTTAGAAAGAACGGGGCGGCAGTTTAGACGCAGGGGAAGTTTTTTCGAAAAAAGGCTACTTTTTTCGAAAAAACCTTGTAGTCTAGACACACCCTCAGAGAAGGTTGTGAAAGTGTTCAAAATATGATTTTGCATTCTTTGTGAGTTCCAATGGAGAAAAATACCAAGTAAGTAGAAATCATTCCTCATGTTTACCTGAAAAGTTGTGTGTGCATTTTGGTCACAGTGGGTTCTCCATTAGAAAAGTAAAAATACTCTTATTGTGCACTTAGAGTTGCACATGCACCTCAGGTAGAGAAATCTTCCCAGTGTATTCTATGGGAGATATCTTGGGCTGCTGTTACTGTTATTCATTACAAGTATTACATTGTGCCTACACACCAAAAAGAATAAGAACCACATTGTGCAGAAGCCAATTCAACAAGGAAAATAATTCAGATATAATTTTTCTGATACAAAACTATCCAAACAGTACATTTAATCATTTATGAAGGCTCGTTGGCTTGTGATCTTACATACTGATTTAGCACAACATTCAAACACAGAACCCTGAAATAAAGTTTCCAGGCAGCAGCAGACAATGGACCATGGGCTAGGTTTATAATCACTTGTCTCACTATGAGGTATGAATACAGGCTTTGAGCCTTTTATTCTTCTTTACTGAGGCACTGCTTACCAAATAAATAAAATAAAATAAAATAAAAATGGGTTTTTAGTAAATGAACACAGTGACAGTAACCTTAAAGTAAAATACTCATTTGTTAACCCCATCTCTGAAAAATCCCTTCTTTGCCTAATGCACCAACATGCTTTCCTGCCTGTAATGAAATTGTTCCTGAAAACATGTCCACCTCTGTACCAACTTGAACCTATCAACCAAAAAGATGCTGGTATAATCATGTTCAAAACTCTCTCTAAACCAGGGGTGGGGAACCTAAGGCCCAGGGGATAGATGTGGCCCCCGACTTGCCTGGGTCCAGCCCTGAGGCTCGGAGCTCCCTGCAGCATTGGGAAGCCCATTCTGGTGAGGTGTGGGGGGTTTTTTTGTTTCTTACTTGTGTGTAGCCCCTGATGGATTTTTCTGTGGGTCAGTGGCCTCCGACCAAAATAGGTTGCTCACCCTTGCTCTAAACCCTGCACTGCTTGTATTAAATCAATTTTCTGGCCAACATGAAGCTCTGACAGTTTACTCTGCCACAAAATATGGTCCACTGCATGGGGAGCATGGACCCCAAACGGCCACTTGCCACCGCTTGCTCCCCCGCCGCGGCCCAGCTGAGTGGCACAGAACTCAACCGAGCGCCACGGCGGGAGGCAAGAGCACCCCCCAGAGGTGAGTCTGTAACACTACAGCATTACAGACTCTCATACATTGGGCTACTATATATATGATAGCACATCTACACTTCAGGGAAGCCCCAAAATTAGTCCAAGGCAGGCTTCCCTAATGTGGACATACTACCTTGAATTTAGAGCCCCAAGAAGCACTGGGGAGTAATTACTTTGAATGGCCCTGGAGAGGAGCTATTTCGAAATAGCAGCAGCGGAGCGTCCACACTACAGCTATTCCAAAATATTTATTTTGGAATAGGCATTATTCCTTGTGCTATGAGGTGTACAGATTTCAAAATAAGCCATCTGTTATTTCAAAATTAGTTCAAAATAACAGAATTGCTGTGTAGATGCTCGCATTGTTATTTCGAAATAACTGTGCTGTGTAGACGCACCCCTACCATGCCAGGCATTAAACAAAAAGATGGTCCCTACACCGAAGACATTACATGAAGTATCTATGCACTTGGGACCTCACAAAATGTGATCATTTTTATATGGTGTGATTTTCTATGAGACTTCTTTATATGGAGATATGAACAGCTGTCAGATCTCCCTTTTCTCTTTCTGTCTTGAACTCAAGGTTTAACTGCATCGCTGTTACCAATGCTGTGTCTGTGCTATTCTGTAACTGGCTTTTGCTAAATGCACCAGCCTTCTTTCTCATGTTTTCTACTCTGCCTACACCATACTGACTCACACTTAAGACTGATCTTGGATATTTGGCATTACTGAATACCAATTCCTTTTTTTTCCATACATTAATGTAACAACATTACATTTGTTGAGAGACCTAATATTTTTTACCATCCGCTACCTCAAACACTTGACAAATGCATGTGCCATCTTTAAGATAAACAAACTCTAAAGCCCAGGGTTACGGGAATGATTTCTGAACATACACATTTCACATAGTGTGCATCAAACCAGCACATATGTGTATGAGCAAAGCCAACAAATACTATAAAGCTTTCTAGCAAATTTACAATTAAATGCCAGCTTTTTATGTGCTCTGTTACAACTTAATTGGTTATATTACAGAAGTGATTGGTGTGATACTAAAAGTGGTAAAACCCATATAGAATAAATGATTATAGTTTGGCTGATGTCTGCTTCGGTACATCTCTACCAAATAAGTCTACTTTTCCTCACACCTGGGTTACACATTTTCCTCAAAGGGCTAATAATGTGAAGGCAAAAATATAAACCTAAAGCAGACCCAATTTTAAAATATCTAAGCTTAAGTGAAAAATGCTGGGTTTATCTAAAAAAAAACCCCTCTCACCATACTCAAAACACATCTCCAAGGCATTATACATGCAATAAAAGAAAAAACAAAAAGCTCTATTAAGGGCTTTCTTGGTAGCTCATAGATGTAGAAAATAAATAAATAAACTAAAACTGTGTTTTCCTTCACTGAGACTCCTCCTAGGAATACACTGGACAAAATTTAATCTTTCTTCTGTGCATAATACTAATGCAGCAGCTTTGTGTGCCAGCAAGTAACACCCCTCAGTCCAGAATCAATATGTTGGAGAGAGCCACTCCATAGCAAATCTAATGTACAAATAGCACTGTTACCTCACGAGACCCTCAATACCAACAGGTAAAAGGTTTGCTGTCATGTAACAAACTCATTACACTTTATCACACTGTAGCCCTAGTATACAGCTATACTGAAATGTTGGGAGAGGTATCATATGAAAGCTAATATCATAGTGGTCATCTTATGCATTGCAAGATATACGTATGGAAGTTAGTCAAGAAGTTGAATATATGTACTAAAACTTCATTTACACTCTATAACCAGGCAGGGTTGAAAAAAACATGGCTCTTCCAGAAAAATGACTGTTGTCTGCTTAGATCTCTGGTGTAAATTAAACAAGATGAGCCAAATACAATGGGAGTTCATCTGCATCTAAGGTAACCAAGCTGACAGGAGGATCTGAAAGATTTGCTGGACTATAAGAAATATAAAAAAGAACCTCTTGGTTATAACATTACTGAGGGAGCGTAAAGGATAGTGTTTTTGCCTCCATGAAAGTTGCATCTTGGCTCATGGGGATTGTTGAGAGATTGTTGAGATGAACATGGTCTTAGATAAAGATTTTAGCCTATTACAAGTTATGATTAGTCTCTCAGAAATTATATTTTCATTTTATTAGCAACCCTCACTGTTTCCATTATTCTTTCTCAATACTCACTTGAATCTGTGAATCTTTGTCCTTTGTAAGTGAACCTATTCTCTTTTTACTATAAATATCATCACAGTTCTCTGATATCGAATGACATGTTGCTTCTCGGCTGAATTAAATACTCTGGTGTGTGTGATACCTCATTGGAGGCTGAGGATTTGGTAATTACTGTCAATGTCCAGTAACAGGGGCTGAACACTATAGGGTGATTCTTCTGTGACGTTTGAGAACCGAGTACATCTAAGTCAACCTGCAAGGCAAAGTAAGGGGCTGGCAAAGTCCTGAGAAGTTAGTTTGGTATGGCCACTAGACAGGGGTGACAGGGAATTGTCTTCCAGTTTAACATCAGGAAACAGAGGTGGATTAATGTTTCCTGGGATCCTGGGTTAAAGCAAGTGGGAGGCCCCTCTCCACTTCTTTTACTTGTGGTCCTTCTTCTGTTCCCCCCTTCACATGTGACCTAGCCAATGATTCCATTCCCTTCTGCCTCTTCCCTCGGGACCCCTCTCATTCCACACAGGGTTCCCCCATTGATAGACCTAACCGCCATGAATCTAGCTCTAGCTAGTTTTTGAACCCTGTTAAAGTCCTAGTCTTCACCACATCCTCTGGCAAGAAGTTCCACGGGCTGACTATGCACCAAGAGAAGAAAAACTTCCTTTTGTTTGTTTTAAACCTGCTGCCTATTAATTTCATTTGGTAATCCTTAGTTCTTATATTGTGGCAGTAAGTAGATAACTTTGCCTTATTCACTTTTTCCACACCAGTCATGATTTTATAGACCTCGATCATATTCTCCCACCTTAGTATCCTCTTTTCTAAGCTGAAAAGTCCAAGTCTTTTCAATCTTTCTTCATATAGGAAACGTTCCAAAATCCTAATAATTGTTTGCCCTTTTCTGAACCTTTTGTAATGTCAAGCTGAGACTTAAAAACCTTAGGATGGAAATTCCACACCTTCCTAGGTAACCTATTCCAGTACGTCACCATCCTCCTGTATGTCCTATGTCCCTTATCAGTTTGAAAAAAATCACCTCAGATCTATTCAGAGAATGGAAATGTCACTTTGAGGCTCTAAGAGCCCTGAAAAGCAATAAAACAACACCCTAAAACAGCCTCCAGGATCAGGAGTGCTGCCATTTACATGTAATAGAAGCACAAGTCTTGTCAGTCATCTTACTGAAATCTGGCTTCTTTATTCAGGGGATAAAATATCCATCCAAGTTGAGGCTTGAAGATTTTAACTTGTGGTGTTCAGAGGGGTCTCTGCCAAAGCATATGATCAACAAACCCAGGAGAGCCTCTGAAAACTCCTCTGTGTTTTCCAAAGACAAAACATTGATCTAGTTTTGGAAAACCTTTAGGAGTTGGGTTATTTTTTGCAAGTAGATTGGACTGGTGTAGGTTGGATACAGATACCACATTAGACAGGCCATTGGGATGACATCCTGGGCCAGAGAAGTGAGCGGGAGTTTTGCTACTGACTTAAATGGAGCCAAAATTTTGCACTTGGTGTTTACTAGTGGAAGTGGATGAAAGGGATTCATATAAATGATTCAAATTTTAGGGCACTCCTAATTGTAAATCTTAGATTTGCAGCAAGTGGAAATTATAGATGCCAACATTGTTCTTATAAAGCTTTTCGCATTCAGAGAGATGATATTGTTCTACAAGTATTCTGAGTTAATTATCTAGGAAATCTCTCTCAAAATTGTAAAAACTTTCTAATTAGTAAAAAGATTTAAGTAAGATCACTGCAAGGTCCTCTAGAAAACTTCTTATTGTAAAAAAAAAAAAAGCTAAAAGACAGCAAGATAAAAATGTCTCTGTACACAGTGCTCACTGATGTGAGCATAATCACGGAACAGAGCAGCTTCTATCCCATTTTAAGTGAAAGATGGCCATCTTGGTTAGTCTTTCAGAAAATACCTAATTTGTTGATAAATTGCCCTTGTCACATTTTAAAAAGATGTTGGTGGTTTGAACTTGAATGATCTTCTTCTTCTTCCAATGATTTAACATTTAAGGGCCAAAGAATAGCATACATTAGATGTGGAAAAGATCTAGCTGAAAATGTGTCCTAACTATTTCTTTTTATACTCATATCAATTAGCAAAACATTTGATATGATTTATTAAATGTACTTACTGATAAATATGTTGCCTGGTAATATAAAAATACTTCACATGGTTTTTACTCATGATTTACACTTTCAATAAGCTTTAATTTAATCAGATGAGACCTAAATCAGGCTAAAACACTTCAGAAAACCACCTAATGTACTACTTCATCTTTCAAATATCTCAGATAAAAACCAGCTATAAGCTAGGTAAAAAAAATCCAACTTAATATCTATAACAGCTTCCCCCACCCTATTCCAAACTTTTCTCTCCAAACAAGGATAAATCAACTAACACTTGCCTTAGAGAGGCATCATTTTGTGTCCTAGAGTGTCAGCCATCTCATGGCATGATTCTCCATTACCCTGAATCACACATATGAATAGGGGCAGAAGTGGCAAATCTCAGTAGGAGTGTGTTTTAGCAAGTGCATTGCTTCTCTTGGTACCCATCAGAAACCAAAGTGAGCAGTGGGGGTCCCTCTCTATGAATCGTGATGAGGAAAGTCCTCACGGCAACAATGTAGCTTCAAAGGAACTGTGCTTCCATAAGACCTCAGAATTGATACAGAGCTCTTGTGTGAAATCTTTTGTGAAATCTTGTGTGAAATCTCTTGTGTGAACCTAATCCTTGTGTTACAAAGGGACAAATTCTGCACAGCAGTTAGAAAAGTTTGGAGGAGACCGTATGGGATCATTGCAACTTTCTTCCACCTAGTCACTTAGGACAGCCCCCTGTGCTGAGACAAGACCAAGTAAATCTTAGACCATTACAGAGAGGGGTTTGTCCAAACTTCCATTGGTAGTCTATTACAGAATTGAATTATCTTTAGGTCTGATCTACACTATGGAGAGTGGGAGAAGTCAATCTAAGTCATGAATCTTTAGCAACATAAATATTGTAGCTGAAGCTGACATCTATAGAACTACTTACCATGGTGTCTTACCATGGTGCAACGACAGACACTTTCCCATCGTCTTGCATATCTCATTCTGGTGGAATACAGAAGTTGCTGGGAGAATGATTGGAAGTTGATTGATTGCATCTATACTAGATGTGGTAAATTGATCCCCGCTGGATCGATTACTGTCTGTAAATCTGGCTGGTAGTGTAGACATACCCTAATAGTTAGAAAGTTTCCTCTGTCATCTGACCTAAATTTCCTTTGCGGCAGACTAAGTCTTTATTATTTCTTGTCCTTCCTTCATTAGACATTGAGAATAAATGATCACCGTCCTCTTTATAACAGCCCTTAGCATGTCCGAAGACTGTTATCAGGTTCCACATTAGCCTTTGTTTCTCAGAACTAAACATTCCCAGGTTTTTTTTTTAACTTTTCCTCATAGGTCAGGTTTTCTAAATTTTTTACTAATTTTGTTGTTTTCCTCTGGACTCAATCCATTCCTCCCGACCCCCCTTCATTTGGACACAGTACTCCAATGGAGGCCTCATTGCTGTCAAATGGAATAATTATCTCCTGCATCTTACATACAACACTTCTGTTAATACACTCCAGAATGATATTAAGCTTTTTTGGAACTGCATCACACTGTTGACGCATATTCAATATGTTATGCACTCTAGCCCCGAGGTCCTCTTCAGCAGTACTATCATAGCCATATTATTCCCCAGGTTGCAGGTGGGCATTTGAGTTTTGCTTCTAAATAAGTACTTCGCACTTGTCTTTACTGATTGTCATCTTACTGAATTCAGATCAGTTCTTCAGCTTGTCAAGGTTATTTTGAATTCTAATCAAACAGATGCCTAGCTAGTTAAATACCCCCATTATTACCAGATTTTGAGTTCTGGAAACTTGTGGGTTTTTAATCTCAAAATGCCTCATTCACTTCCTCATTTGGTTGTCTATAGTAGACTCCTACTTTGACATCACCCGTATTTTTTACCCAGACTTACAGATGGTCTGACCCCCACCTCCAACTGTACCTTATGTACACATTCAAATGTATACATTCTTAATGCATAATGTAACACCTCCTCCCTTTGTACCCTACCTGTCCTTCCTGAACAAGCTATACCACTCCTCATCAATATTTCAGTCAAGAAACTTATTTCACTAAATCTATACGATGCCAATTAAGTCATAATTTTGCTTGTATACCAATATTTCCAGTTCTTTCTGTTTATTCCCCATACTCCTTGCATTTACATATAGACAAGTTTTGTTGTTAGCAATGAATCATGGGAGAGGAACTGGATGGAAATGAGTCTTATCTAAAATGTATAAAGCTGTCATGACCATACTGGTTGAAATTATAACCTTAATATGGAACATTAAACAAAAGATAATAGAGCATTCCTTTAATTTATAGCTTAAAAACAGATCATACCATGCTCAACCTCACCACCTGAACGTGGCTTCCTATTAGAAAGGGCGAAAACATTTTTAGGAGTGACCATGTGATGCCAAATTAGATATTATACTGCTCCCCACTCTTCCTTGGCTCAGTCACAAACACTTCCCAGCATGAAGGCTGTAGAACTGATTCTGATTTCACAGCAGTGTGAATCAAGAGAAAGTGCAATAATGCCAATAGACTGACACCAAAGTAAAACTGGGAAGTTTCAGAACTCTGTTAGTACAGAGAAATGCTCCTAAATTTTCCACTTTGCAGAGAATGAGGGGATGATATTGAAAACAGAGGAAGACTCCAATAATGACTGCTAATTGCTGCCATCCACAGCAACACTCTGTGCACCACAGATGGAAGAAAAAATTCTCATTCCTGCCCTCCATTTATACTTTCTTCAGTTAACATTACAAAAATTTAGTTTGTCAGTTTCCCTACAGGAGAGCTACTGAGCCTGAAGGCTCAGGAACTCTTGATAACAAACACAACTCCCAGCTTCAAGAGGTACTAAAATCTCAAGATTCTCAAATGCAAAGTATGGAGCTCATTTGCATGAGAGCACCTTCTCCCCAGTGTGTGCGGTCAAGTGACTTAGTACCTCCTGGCCATGCCATAAAGCTGGAAATTGTTGTTTTGTCCTCCATAGCAACCCAGTCTTCCTTGCAGTAAGGCTGGATGCCCCAAGAGGTATAGAGTATCTTCTTTTGGTGAATATGGCCCTGAAGGCACAGCAAACAGCAATTTGTAGTATAAATTACAAGAATTTTACCAAATAAGATCTACATGCAATATGTTAAGGAAAAACATTAGGACTGCTAAACTTTTTGTTATTACTTCTGCCTCAAGCATGTAGCAGTAATTTCTTAAGACCAAGTTCATTTTTTTTCATCTTACTAAAGCAAATACATGTTATAATTAGTTTCTTCATACTTGCATATTAGGTTCATAATACTTTATTACAAAATTCCGTACACATGGAAATTAGACTTAATTGGATTGGCTCATAAATCTGTTATTCCCCAATTACATAACAAAAATACATTAACTGAATGTGATTTATGGATAAGGTACTTGTGAATGTTTATGATGCATTCACAGTCTTCATTTGCATATCCTAATTAGCAGTTTATTAATCTTAAATGAATACGGAAATTAACAGCATTTTAATCTCCTAAAATACATCTTTCTTATCCTTTCATTAACATCCTTCAGTATTGGTTTGAGAGAATTTTTAACAGTTTATGAAAGATACACTGTGTGTATATGTACATAGGTAAACACATACGCACACTGTCTCTCACACACACTCCCCATGAATTTGTACTCACTTTTTATTTTGGAAAATTCTTACTGAGGACAATGCAGCTTTGCTAATGTAAAGGGAAAGGAAAATTAGATGACAAGTCAGCTATTTCCTGAATGTTGTTTATTTACAAGATGTATACAGCGATGTTCGCTTGAACAGAACTGATCACAAACTGCACACAGCACCACTCTTTCACCAAGGAGCAGTTGTGCTATGGCTTTTGTCCCTTTTAGCATGTGTGCACACTTTGGGCTTCTCTACAGGAATATTTAGTTTGTTGCAAGCTGAGGTGTGAACCAGACATAGGTGAAAGTATATTGACAAATTGTTAATGAGTGTCAGTAGCCTCCACATGACAGTGTGTGTGGCAAGTGACTGGCAGGCAGATTCACATGGCAGCTTGCTGAGAATTTGCCTGCAGAGAAGTTCCAAGATGAAAGGTAGTAATTAACACATAGTAAAATTCCAATGGTGCATTACAATCATGGTTTTCACACATGCAAGCGGGTCAATTGCTATGTCCACACTAGGAGTTGGCTAACACACTAGGAGTTGGTAAAAACACACCTTTCTCCTAGTGCAAATGATGTTCATTCTTATTATTTCCAATGTAAGATTTATCAAATAAAGAATTTCCCCCAATAGTACCCATGTAATAGGACTTCTGAATACAATCATAATCCATGGTTGTTAGAGTGTGGCAAGGCAAGATGCACCTCTAAGGTGCTCTAAACTGACTGTCCGTGTGAGCTCTGCAACCAAATACTAAAAGCTCTGAACTGCAAACTGACATATGGCTACCTGAAGCTGTAACATGTTTCACATGCTGCAGAATTTCAGTGCACCATAAACAAAATCCACACAGTACACAGCAAACTAGAGCACTCTGCAATTACTCCATGACTTGGGGCCATAAGTCTATGTGGACAAGCCTTAATAATAGCTCCCCCCTCATCCGTAGAAATTAAATTCCTCTAATCAGAGGCAAGAGGGTCTCCTTCAAAGTGCTTCCATAGAACATCTTATGGAGGGAGAAGCACATCTTATGTAAAGAAATTCTTGGCATGTTAACATCCTAAAAGTAGTACACAATTCAGGCTCTCTTTCTTTCACTTGCCTTCAAATAAAAGACATCTGTCAAATGAGCTACAGGGATGAAACATAAAATGATGGCATGGTAGTAAAAATTCCAATGCACAGCCACTGGGTCTCAGATCTCCCAATTCAATACAGAGGATGACAGCCCTGGCTCAGCCAGATATCAGGCAGGTGTTGTTTTTAATTTTATTTATCTCTGCTAACATGTCATTGCTGCTCATTGGGCATCACTGGCTCATTGATTTGAAATTCAGCAGATTGTAATTTGCATGTGTAAATACACATTTGCTAGGCATAACAATATTTTGTATGAACAGGACTTAATGCCCATATTGCTATCCCTTCTTTCCTTTTCTGTTTAAATTCAACCACAGACTTAGAAACTACTTGATTTACTTGCAAATTGTTCGTTCTCTCTCTCTCTCTCTCTCTCACACACCACACACACACACACACACACACACACACACTTTACTATATATACATACCCTTTGAGAAGACTCTGGTCTCATTCATCCAGTACAACAGACAACAACTGATTCTATGATCACATACTGGGGTGAGGGAAGATGACTAAGATTACTGCTCTGGTAGTTTTTTTGCATTTTACTTCACTGCAAAGGGCCATTCTTAAGGTACTGCTAACAAGACAAAGTTTGAAAGCCTTAGTGCGGATATTTACTTTGACAAGCCAGGAACTGAGAAGAATCTATCTCTCCTTCCTTCCCCTGCCTCTTGCAGGCGGGAGCCAGTCAGTTGCTCTGATGTCCCCCCGGTAACCCAATGACAGTAGGAGTGGGTGGGACAAGCTCAGAAACCAGATGCTTTTGGAAGCATCTTGCTCCCTTCCCCCCATACACCCTGCAAGCCATTGGAAGCATGGGCGGCAGGTTTGTATAATTTTTGGTAGTGCCCCATTAGCCACACCCCCTGACCGCTGTTAACCACGCCCCCTGACCCCCGTTAGCCAGGCCTCTGGAGGTAACACACTTGGGGCAAGATGGACACATGACCAGAAGTAAAAGGTGTCATGTCACCCCTCTCGAAGGACTTTTCCCACCATCCTCCTACCAACAGGGATTAGTTTGGCCCCCACCAAACCCCCCTCATGCAACTATCCTGCAATTGCATTAACCCAATGTGTGTGACATTAACTCAGGGGCAGAGAGGCTGAGGGAAGTGTTCCCTCTAAGGCTATGTCTACACTCGTGGCTTCTTGCACAAGTACAGCCATTCTTGCACAAGAACCCGCAGAGCATCCACGCTGCCCTTCCTTGCACAAGGAAATTTACAGTACGGCATGGTAAGAGAGGGCGTCTTGCTCAAAAGCTAGGCTCTTTTCTAACAGGTGTAAGCTCTTGCACAAGAGGGCAGCGTGGACACTTGGCAGGGATTTCTTGCACAAGAAACCCCGATGGCTAAAATGGCCATCGGAGCTTTCTTGCGCAAGAGAGCGTCCACAATGCCATGGATGCTCTTGCGCAAAAGCACAGCTTGCACATGGCAGTGTGGATGTGTTCTTGCGCAAGACTTCTTGCACAAGAACCCTTGCGCAAGATGTTCTTGCACAAGAAGCCGCCAGTGTAGACATAGCCTAAGAGTTTCCTCTCATGAGCAGAATGAATTTTGTGTTGTGCACCAGTACTGAGTTCATGTGGCTTGTTTGGATGTGCCACCGTGGCACCCGAGTTATTAATAAATATCTTATAAACCTCTACCTTTTCCCTCTGCTGCCATATCTCCTCCCCTTGCTCCATCAGCTCCCCTGGTGCCTTCTGCCCCCCAACTCCTCACCCTCCCCTGCTGTCCTGACTCCTGCCCTTCTCACTGCCCTCAGCCCTCCTGCGACCTGCCCCCCTCCACTAGCCCTTCTCTCCCCCCTGTGCCCACTCCTCCAGTAGCCCTACTCTGATCATGTGAGCTACCCCTCCTCATCCCCTCTCCTAACACCTCCCTCTACACACCTGCCCTGCCTCTCTCCTCTTGTGCTGGTCCCTCCCCTGCAGATGTCTGCCCTTCTGCTTCACCCCCAGAATCCCCTGGCACCTGCACCTTTCCTTACCCCTGCACCATCCTGGTGCCTCCCCCTTCCCTCACCACCCTGCCCCCTTTGCCCTCTTTTTCCCCCATGTCCACCCCCTCACCACCCTCTGCCCCCATTCCCCTTATGCCCCTGTGCCTTCACACATGACTTGCTCCATCCCCGCCTTCCTCATGCCCACCCCTCCTTTCAAACCTTCTCCCAGCACCTACCCCTCCCCCCTCTAGCTCTCAATGCTCTTACCCCCTCCTCTCCCAGCATCACCCTGTCCCCCTCCCACTGACACCTCCCCTCCTGCCCTTTTCCTCATTGTCTCCACTTTGGCCCTCATTGTCTCTCCTGTACCCTGTCCCTTAGTGCCTTCCCCTTTCTTCTCCTCCCCTCAGCACAAGCCCCTTCCTCTACCACCCACCTTCTGCCTTCCAGTTTGCAGCGACCCCGGCCCAGGCTCCAGACCCCATCTTTCGGGGTGGGGAGACCAGACCCAAGTTCTGGGCCTCTCCCTGTTTCCCCAGCCAGCTCCAGAGCTTGGTAACAGTGTTAAAAGCCAACCACTACAGTGGAAATAAAAAGAAACATTATTACACTACTGACAACCAAGCAGTTTGACACTGTGTGTTCATAACTAACACACCAAGATTTGTTCAAAGCCTTCTCTAGACATCTCTTTATAGCCAATCGGCCCCTCTCCAATTCCACCCCCGGCCAGAGGAAAGTCAAGGGAAATTTAACAGATGTAATCCTGGATCCTAAAACCACACAACTGAGAGGAAAGTGGAATTCCCATCCAAAGATCACCACGTACAGCAGCAACTGGGCATAGAGATGTGTGCTCAGACTCAAGTGGAAGCCACACATACAGGACTGCCCTTATTCCTACATTATTAAACAAACTTGTTTTAATCGTGTTACTGCAGCATCAGTCCATACACATACACTGGGGTCCTCCTGGCACACACACTGCAGCCCTACCTCTGCCATATATCCCCCTACTTCCCCCCATGCCCATCCCCCTACTTCTCCCCCCCCCCAGCCTGTAGTAGAAATATAAAACCTAGTGGGGTGACAGCCCTGTGGCTATTACAACCCACCCTCTTGTACCAACGCCCTCCCCCCCCCCCCCCCCGCATCTCAATGCGGATTGCAATAGGGATGGGAGGGGTGATAATTCCTTGGGGAAGGAAGAACACCGAGCAGGGGCATCTCGGGAATAATCCCCCCTGAGGAGCCATGCAGGGATCAGATGGGGGGGTAAAAGGAGGCAGCAATGGGGGATGGGGAGACTAACCTCTCTGGGGGAGAAAGGACCGGGAACTGATAGTCTTCTGGAGATGAGAGGCAGCAGATAACCCCATGCGGCTGGGAAATCACTAGGGTCATGGCAGGGCGAGAGGTCAGTCTGCTCCAGCACCACCATCACCATGCTCCCCTGCAGCAGGTATGTGGCTTGGGGTAGACCTGCCTACAAGAGGCTCACAAACAGGGCGGCTCAACCCCCCCGCCCCTAGGAGGCAAAGGAGCCTCCCCGCAGTGCGAAGGCCAGCTGGCCCCACTCGTCACAGCATCCTGAGCGGTGGGGGCTGGGACACGCTCCAGGCAGAGCCGGGGGAGAGACCTCACTCCATATTGCTGGAGCAGGGCCCCCGGCTCTGAATATTGGTGGAGCACGGGCACCACGAGCCCATATAACTCCCCGCCTATGATTGGAAGGGAGAAGGTATTAGTGGGAGCTCGAGTTCCCCCCACTCTTTCCCTTCTACAGCTAAGAAGGGTGGAAAAAGGGAAAGTGGCAGACGTGTTCCCAATGCACCTAGATCCACCATTCACACACCTGGTTAATGAGGTGAGCATTACTCCCAGATCATCACCTGCTTTAAGAATAAAGAAAAGAACCAGTTTGTACAGTATTCCCCTTCTACAATGCTCTTTTAGGATCCAAAATGAGGATGTATACTATAATACAATAGGAAACCTATGCCGAAGAAATAAGTCCCTTCCCCCTAAAATTCTGTCTAAATTAGAAATATGGAGTCTTCATCCAAAACTGCCAAGTACTTTATGAAGATGGATAACAATCATCACCTTCATGGTACAGATATAGGGAAAATACTTTAAGTTCAAGATTTGTGTAACTGACCACTGATTCTGGATGCTTCAACAGTTGGGTGTCAAACCACACAGATTTTGAGAAAATGCTATTTCTAATCTAAAAATCAAACCCCTTTAAAGTTTCTCCAGACACACATCCCATAATGGAGGCTTTCAAAATTTAAAAACCTTCAGGAGGTAGCTGAGTTAGTCTGTAACAAGAAACATTTAAAAAAAACCAATGAATAATCTAGCAGCACCTTGAAGACTAACAAAACATGTTGATGGTATCATGAGCTTTTGTAGGTAGAACAATTTGCACCTTTTCTATCAGCTTCTTGTAACACGAACACTCTAATTCATTATTTTTCCCTTCCTTCCCCACTCCATCTCCTATTTATTTTGAAATTGGACTTTTAATATTCCATTCATCTGAAGAAGTGAGTTGCACCCAGGAAAGCTCATGATACCATCTACATGTTTTGTTAGCCTTTAAGGTGCTGCTAGACTATTTGTTGTATTTTAAGATTTTTTTTTCAAAATTTTAAGTCACTTTTGAAATATTGGACAGAGGTTTTAAGTGATTTGGTAGTCAAAGGCACTCTAAAGATACAGCTCAGTTCTCTTGATCCACTCCACTATGATGGTAAAGTACAGTACAGTAGACTATATGAAGGAATATACAAAGGTATATTGTCACTAAACCTGGAATGTTTTCTGTTGTATTGAGGAGTGTGCTATAAAGAGAGCTATTTTATATCAGCAGAGGTACAGAGAGGGAAGTCTCTAGTATTTTGGAGATATTATCTTATGAGTAAATGAAATTATTTTCCTCCTAAAATATACTGGGTAGTGTAAGAAATATTAATTTACATGAGTGGGTACATATCTGCTGTTTACTTGTACATGCCTAAAAATGGACTAACATAGAAATGACTAAACATTGACATGAATAGGAAATCTCTATATAAAACCCATTAGATTTGCTATGTGCAATCCAATCTCTCTGGTTTCTTGTACATCTGGTTATACAAAGATAAGTAACAGACAATTGTAAGGGATGCAAGTGGTGAATATAGTATTGATTCTCAGTGTGAAGGTTTTTTTCAAAATTTGAATAACAAACTGAGTTTGTGAACCCATTCATATTTATTAAATCTGACTTCACTGACAAAATAATGTGAGTGTACAAACATTAATCTATGCATAATACATCATGTTGACTATTTGACTATGGTTCTTGCAGATCTGATTAACTGTATTTGTATAGCATATGTGCAAACTAACCCCCAGCCTATTGAATTAGGTACTCTGAATTTGTTTTCTGCTATCTGGACAGAGTAGAATTCAATCAGAATAGCATGTTCTTATGCTGTTTTACTTTGACTATGTGTTTCCTAGGACTAATGTTTAAATAATGTTATTTAATAATACACCCTAAATACAATTCAGAAGTCAGAAGTTTCAAAAAAATTCACTTATCTGATAGATCCTGATAGTTTAATTTCAGGGCCATCTATCAATCTGGAATAAATGATTTCCAGTGCGTATTGACCTGTGTGTAACTATTTGTAAGTAATTTGTTAATTATCCCTAAATAAGAAACATACAACATAATTTTAGCAAAACTGGTTATACCGTAATCTTATTGGATTTTGTATAATAACCTGCAGATATATTAACAGTTTGTTAAATTGTGCATTATGGGGATTCACTATAATTTGAGTAAAGAAAGGTACACTAATTCAGCTGATGTGTTTTTTAAATTCTTTTGGGTAATTAACTACAGTTGTACAAAGCATATCTAAATTGGCTTAAAGAGATTTGTGTTATCTGTTTCTTCATTTTGCATGGGTTTACAATCCATGAGTTTTATTCTGAGTTTTGGACTTGAGCAAATTCATATTTGAAGCAAAACTTGGTTGATATTCACATTGCTACATTTCACATGGTTTAGTGTGGATTCTTAGCAGATTGTTTGTGTAATGGATTCCTGCCCCCATACTTTATGAAATTCATTTATGGATACAAATATGCATAACTTGAAGATGTTTTGGACAAAATACCTCATGTAACCAACCTATCACTTTTAATGTCGCAGTTCGCTGGATCTGTATATCATATTTTGGTGTATGCATCATTCTTACATGTAAAGTTAGAAATATGGGATAGGGAACGGTTCATGGTTTTAAATGTGCAAATGAAAGCCATCAAGAGTGTTTCCAATGCTGGGACACCTCAAAGTCTGGGTAATCACCTGTAAACAGACTCCTTTCCTTTAAGTCTAAGCAGTGGTTGGTCTTGGGAAGACATGTGACCACCCCGACTGGTAGGGTTTGACCAGGTAATTTTCTATGGAAGGGGAGAATGTGAAACAAAGAATTCCCACCAATAGGAAGGTTATTGAACATGCAAAGTTTTCAGACTCTTTGTCTTTGGTTGGCATATCACTACCAAAAGAATGAACCAGATATCCCAGGAGAAATCCCAGGAGAAAAAAATATCTTTCCTGGCTTGGAGGTTTAGCTGAAATAAAACAGTTTTAGGGTAAGTTTACAATAAGTTTTAGGGTATAAGAACTAGCTATGCATTTTCTGTTATTTTAAATTTGCAATTCACTTTGCTCTGCCTCTTTTTACTTGCAACCACTTAAATCCTACTGTTTGTACTTAATAAAATTACTTTTATTTCCTATCAAGCCCAGTGTACATCCTCCTTTCATAGTCAAGGGAGGATTACCTGAATGATTTATTTGGGGTTCTGAAATTGGGGTTCTCCATTTGGGGAGTGGGTTCCCTGGAAGCTGTGCCCAAAACTGCATTCTCCTCAGACCTGAGGAGGTTCAGTGTTTGTATTGCTCTTCAAGGGGATGGTGATCTCAGCTCTGTGCCTTGGCTGGGGGAGACCAGGAGATCTGGCCCAGCAGGGTAGGGTGGTGCGAAGCCCCAGAGAGCAAGGAGGCAAGTGTCAGTGGCTTTGTCAGCACTCGGGAAGCAGTCCCAAGGGGTTTCTGTGACTGCACCACATCACAGTTTGATTAAATTTGCCAGAATTTTGAATAAGAAGAATCATGAAACCAAGAAAGTTTGAATTGTTTCCAGATTTGTGATGAAAATCTCTGGTTATTGTTAACCGTTATTGGCTGAACTGCAGAAAGTTTGGATAAGAATCAAAATTGACGTTTGTCTGAATATATCCAAACTAGGAGTGGGGTTTAGCCACAAAAATTTGGATTTGGATTTCAATTCCTTCTAAGCTAGGGAACTTCTGAAACCAGGGTTTTAGTTTTAGCCAGTCTCTGTTACATGCCTGTTATTTGGTTAAAGGGCTCTTGTTTAGAGCATGAGATGAGAATTTTAATAAAAGGAAAATACTTGGCATTTAACGTATGCAGTGTGCGTGCGCATCTGTTACTCTGAGAGCTGTAATAGCTATTTCATTATTTTTGTATTGACATAATTCTGTGTTCTCTGCACTGAGAAAGGTTTCTTGGGTGGAGGCATTCAGGCTGTATAATCCAGGACTCATAACCCTGGGCAGAAAAGGGAACAATCAGTCCCAACATTCAGGGTTAGGCTACACATACATAATTCTTCTCTTACCAAAGTGATTCCACAGAATTGATGCACAACCCTTAACAAGAAAGGAAGGATGACTGAGGAAATATTTTTGTTGGTTTTGAACGCTTTCAAAGGGCCCCAAATTTCAACTATAATTGAATTGTCAGTAGTGCGGAGAGTCACGGACACTTGCTCGTAGCCAATAAGGAAAAGGGGAAAAAAAGGTAATTTCTGTTTCTTTCAAAACTTCATTCCAACATCAGCTAGATAACAAATCACAATCCTGTATTGCACTTCAGGTTGCAACAAATGCAAACCACTTCCTAGGGCCTTATCCTTAAAGCACAGAGAAGAATCACACAGATACAGCCTTATCTTCAAGGCACAGTTTGACTCACAAAATAAATGGAAAAGGAAAAACAAGGAAAGAGAAATCTAATGGCCAGCATGGCTACAAACAGTTCTGTCCTCACAGACTTTGTAGGTCCTTCTTGTTTGGTAAAAAACTTCAATCAAAGGAGCATTTCACCAACTGCATACCTGGTGATGATGTGGTTGCTCTTACTCCCCTGGCCTTCTGGAAGCACTGTACAAAATGAATAGCACAGAACTGACTAGAGTAAATCAAATATAATATTCAGCAGCCACAGCTGTCCTTTTCCCTCAGCCACTTAAAAAGATGAAGAGCCTGCTGCAATGATAACTTGACATATGTTTTATGTATGATTAATAATAATACTATTGCCGTAGCAGCAATTCTAGAAGTGACAACAGCCCAAACTCATCTCCCAGACTGTGAATCTAAGATTTAGGAACATAAAAGAGGGATCATAGAATAGATATAGTGTGCAATGTGCATTTTACACTGTCCACGATGCCCTTTGTTGCCTGATCTATCACTCATTTTATTGCACAGAGAGGACTGGAGAAAACATGCATTCTTGTCTAACTCCAGTGACAAGATCAAACCACTTACTGAGGACTGTATCTGATCTTACTATACATCTGCTTCAACCTTATACACTCCTTGTTATGCTGATTGGCTTTTCCTGGTATCCCATCACTTCTATCAGCATTTTAACAGGGTCTTTATGTGGACTCTATTAAATGCTTTCTTAAAATCATTCTAGTTGATTAAGATTTATTTTGTATTTATTTTTATTTTTGTTTTGTTTTGCTTTTTTGCCAAGCATTAAGCTTTCCCAGTGTTCTGGCAAAGAGGTGAATATCTGCTCACAGCATGATCTGCCTACAGAGTATCCAGCCTCTTTTTCTTGTAATACTTCCTCAACCACTGTCTTTATGATATTCAGCATCATGGTAATCAATATTTTGCCTGGGATAGACATCAGCACAATACCTCTCCTGTTCATGCACTGAGTAAATCACCCTTTTGTTAGGGGGGGAGAGGCAATATCATAATACCATTTTTCCTGTCTTGTGGCACTTATTCTTCCACTATATTTTGTAACAGAGTTTCATTAGCTGCTCAATCAGAATTGCTCCTTTAGTATCTTTGCTTGCACTATATCAACCACAAGAGCTTTCTCCTATTTGAAAGCTTTGATGGCTGCTTTAATTACATTGGATGTTATGGAATGGAAATTTGCTTTCCATTGTCTAAATTGTTCCTCATGCATATTCAACATCAGTCCATGAGAGCCTCTGGCAGGCATCTGCACTGACAGTCTGGGTCTTCCTCAGAGGTCTTTCACTATTCTGAAGAACTTCTTGAAGGCTCCCCTGTGTTGCTTCTGCCTCTGTAGCCTTCGCCTGGACCCAGGCATTTCTATCTTGCCTGCATCTCCTCTTTATTTTCTTATCCTTTTTGTGTATCTTGCAACTGCCTATTCTGTCAGTATCTTTAGGTACATGTGAATGGAAGAGAAATGAAACAGATAAGAGTTCTGCTGTCGTGGGAGTGCAATGTGAAAGCTCTTTCACTGGAGGTTTTCAAAAGGAGGTTGGATAGCCATCTGTCTTGGATGGTTTAGACACAACAAATCCTGCCTCTTGGCAGAGGCTTACTCTTGATGACCTCTGTGGTCCCTTCTAGCCCTATGATTCTATGACATTTGAGGATGGCTTTCATAAAGGTATTCATATGAGATCTGGAAAAGCAAACGCCACTTTTGAAAGGATAAATCTGGGCAAAAACAGTCTCCACACCAAACTAAAAGTCAGATTGTACTGAGTAAGGTACTGTATGGAGCAGAGATTTGACCAATGACAGTGTCTAACAACAACAACAAAAAGACTGGAAGCTACCCATCACTGATGGCTGGGAAGATGCACATTTCATAGAAAGACAAAATTAAAAATGTGAAAGTAAGGGAAAGTAGATGTTCGATATTAGGCAATATAAAAAAAATTGTATGTTTACTATATGGAACATGAAAACAACAAATAAGTCCTATGAGCTATTGTGGGCAAAACCCACTTCGTCGGATGAGCACAGTGGAGGAAGTGGGTTTTGCCCATGAAAGTTCATGATACTATATAAATATTTTTTGTTAGTCTCTAAGGTGCTACAGGACTGCTCATTGTTTTTAAAGATACAGACTAACATGGCTACCCCTCTAATATATGGAACATGGGAGACAAACTAGGCAAATACTGAATTCAGTATCTGATGTAGAAAAGAGAAAATGAGTTAGTTCAAGGAAGAACTAAGGGTAAGGGAAACTTCAGGCTTTAAAAATAAAACGTAAGTCTTTTCAGAGTGAGACAGTAACTTCCATTTAATTAGTCGGAAGCGTCTATTACAGATCTCCTAACACGTCTGTTTGTTAAACACTGATATGTACAGCTAGCTACAGAACTCTTACATTCTGAGGGCTCTATTCTGCCACCACTATTTATCTTGAGAAATTCTTTACTCTGAACAATTCCACTAGCATTAAATGATTACTTGGTGTAGAGACTGCCGTAACCATTTTATATGTTTAGCTAAAAGCCATCTTGTATAGCAGAAACCATTTCAGCTTTTTGCCTTTGCATGTAGGCCAGAGTGAACTTTCTATCACCCCATGTGCCAGGCCAAGACAGATGTGCTATTGGAATGTGTTAATTGGGCTGGTTTAGACAGGAGAGGTACTCCCTCGTACCTGTCCTCCATTTTGTTGATAAGGCTTTATTTTCCTAGCTTAATTGATGATTTCTGTATTTGAATGCCCTGACGTCAGGCTGTTTGGTCAAGGATATAAAATACTAGGATTGATTGTATTAGCCAGCCTTACTGGGCCTGACTTTGCTGGGTCCACGTTTGGCTCACTTTGCTTTTATTGGCCAATAAAACCATATATTTTAGCCGCGTAAACAGAGTGAAGTTTTTACTTCGACAATTTGGAGGTTCCACTGAGATTCCTAACGCGCCACTTGCCTGTATGGACGGACCGGCACTCCACTTCCAAACCTCTCAGAGCGCTCAATAGAAGGTAAAGGGGATACCTGTTACGAAATCTCCTGGGTGAGGGCTTAGGATTTGGAGTGACGGCTGGCCATTGGGGTAAGGGGGGCTACGGAATTCAATTTTGTGGAGCGGCTAACATTTTTTGTCTGTCTGTGTCTGTCTTTGTCTATTAGGCCTGTCTTATGTGTCACAGTTCCAAAAGGGCACACCGGTGTCTCTAGTGAGGCAGCCATGCGCTGGACCCTCTGTGTTCGGACGCTAAAAGCTGGTGTGGTGCCATTACTCTCTCTCGGCACACGGAACTGTGGGGAAGCTTTGTTGTCTCTCTCTGTTATTTGTGGACGTAGTACTGACCTCTGAGGCTAACCCCAGGCCATAGTATTTCCCACTCCGCCAGGCTGTCTCCAGGCGCCAGGACGTGGTGTTCTGCCGGGCTGGGACGGGTGCCGGAAACCCCTGCGAGCCAGGTGGACTTTGAGTCCAGTGCCTCGCAATACAAAGCGGGGGGGGATCGGTGCGGGCAGGCGGATTTCTCTTAATCCGGTGACTCGCAGCCCCTGCGAGCCAGGTGGACTTTGAGTCCAGTGCCTCGCAATACAAAGGGGGGGTAGTGCAAGCAGGCGGACTTTGGTTCGGTGCCTTGCAGAATCTGTTTGAGCGCGCGCAGAAAATGGGGGTAGGTCAGTCCGCAGGAATTCCAGTGCCTTCTAAGGACAGTCCGGCTTTCTTTATGTATACCCACTATGGGAAAAATACTTGCAAGTTTTTTAGATAAATGGAATTTGTATACTCAAAATGACTCCAAATTAAAATTCCCATTGCAAGGGACTTTCGATATGACTAAAGTCTTACATTTAAGGGGGTCAGCTGAACCTCAAGACTCAGCGGATATGTGAGGGAGTGAAGACTCCCCTTATTTCATGAGCTGCTAAGGTCTGACACTCTAGATCCGGCAGACTCTTACTTTAGAGTGTGTAAAGTTAGTTTAGGTGGGGGTTAGTCTAAACATCCCCCCACACTGCCGAAAGGCACCCCTGTGTACTACATGTACGTGCATAATGGTCCAAGGACCTGTAAGCATTTAACGAATTGGAAAAGAGGAAAAATTAAAGCCCTGAGGGATGAAAGTGAAGCTCAGAAAAGCAAAAAAATCTGCCCTGCAGTAAGATAGGTAACTTACAAACTTGCTGCAGAGCCTCTGTGCCAAAATAATGCACAAGAAGTGGAAAAAAAAAAAAGAGATTTCTCAGTTGGTACACCCGTATCAACCAAGATGGGGGGGTGGGAAATTTTGCACAACATCACCTCTCTACCCCTCTCTATAACACATACGCAGATAGAGAGGAAACAAAAAAAAGTAACTGAAAGGAATTAGCTCTTCCCTTTGAAAAGACGGGCTCCTGTAACAAACTTGCCCGATCCAAAGCAAAACACCAAGTTTAAAATAAGTTTAACAGTTTAAGGGAAGTGTTCCTCCAAATTCTAAGGAAAAGAAATTAAGCAATATTGTAATGTGTAAGAAAAAAAACTGCTTTAGAAATGACTCCTTGTTTCTTGCAGCCTCTTTTAATCATCTACGCGAAGAAACAATCAAGTTTAAACATTTGGCTACAGACACTTTGTTAAATCTATTACAGGAAAAATAAGGAATTCTACTGAAACTTAATTGGTTAACTGCATAAAAAAATAGAATCTATACATTGTAAATTTGTAAAACCTGCACCCTAAGGGTTAAATGTGTCTTTCAAGGAAACTAATTATTGTTTTAAAAAATCCAAGCCTAGAAACTTCACGGTGTTTCTGTTCAAGGCTGAGTTGATAGCACTTTTGGCTTGCTTTCAGATCCAAGGTTGTGTGTGTCTGCAAACTGCCTGTCTGTTTTGGAAGAGGAAGGGGGGGGCACTGTCCCCCATAAGCAAGCCTGTAACATTGTATATGATTCTTTTCAGGAAAAGAAAACCTTTTTGCTTGCTGAAATAGTAACTAGCAAGCGCCTTGTTCTAAGAAAGAGTTTCTGTGGCAGTAAATCATTTGAAGCTTCACACATTAAAAACAAAAAAACCAAAAAAACCCCACAACAACCTGGTCTGCAGTACAAGAGGGAAACTGAGGCATGCCACTGTTGGGTAGGGCTAGCAACTCTGAGGTAATTCAAGGGAGTGGAAGGTCACGAGTACCGATGAAGCACCCTTGTTCTCGGAAAGTTGCAGCTCACTTGCCCATGGAAGTGGTAGGGAACTAGCTGTAACCGGTTCCCCTAGCAGATCTTAGGCAGTATTTTAAGTTATAATGGGCCACCCCGATGGGGGTAGAAATGTTTTCTTGTCTTTCAGATCATCAAAAAGCGCTAATATCAGCTGAAAATTAACTGAAGAAAAACCATGGTTCTGTGTCATGACATAATAAGTTTGTGTTCTGTGTTCTGTCCAGATTTGTCTTGTGTGTCTTAATTGTGATATATGTATTTCAGACATTGTTGTGTGTACAATATTGTTGTTTTAATGAGAAAAAAAAATAATTTAAGTACCTTGAATAATCTTAACTTTGTGCTTTACACAAACGGTTTTTTGCTTTTATAATTCTAGTGAAGTTTTAGTAGTAGACTATGCAGTTTGTACTGTCTGGAATGTAGTGAAATCTGCTCCTCTACCTGCCATTTTTCCCTTCTCTCCTACCATCGCCAGCTCCAATGCCATCTCTGTCAGAACTGGCCCTTCTGCAGGACCAAGCCCCAGAATCGGAAAAACAGGAGTGGAGACTGGTAGGGTGCACCTTGCACCCAGACCATTTGTGGTGCAGCTCTGATGGCCGCATTGTTGCCCCAGTGGTCTTGCTACCTCACCTTGCCTCCGTGCTCCATGGGCTGTCACACGTTGGCAAAGGGGGGATGGTAGCAATCCTAAAGCACAATTGGTTTGCTCCTAAATTCTCCCAAGCAGCTAAAGATTACTGTCTGGCTTGCCCTGTCTGCCAAGCCCACAACGTGGGAAAACCTGTAAAGACAGTTCCGGCAACCAGACCTCTGCCTTTGGAACCATTTCTAAATTTACAGATGGACTTTATTCAATTGCCTAAATGTCAATCTTTTGAATATGTGCTGATTATTGTTTGTTTGTTTTTGAGATGAGTAGAAGCTTATCCCTGCAGGAAAACTGATGCTATCACAGTGGCAAAGAAACTTCTAAATCATTACATCCCATCATGGGGAATACCCCTTGTGATCTCCAGTGATAGAGGTACCCACTTTACTGGACAAATTGTTCAAAACCTGGCAAAGTACTACTCTATCAGACAAGCACTGCACTGCCCGCGACACCCGGAGAGCGCAGGAGCAGTAGAGAGACGCAACGGGATTTTAAAGAACAAACTTGCTAAGATATGTGAAGATTCTGGCTTAACATGGGTAGAAGCTCTCCCGATTGCCCTAATGAGCATGAGAGCCACTCCTAATGGGAAAACTGGACTCAGTCCACATGAAATTACATGTGGCCAACCTTAAGACTGTTAAGCAGCCCAGAAATTGACCTGGCTGATGTCACACTCGTTAAAGGAAGCATAGTCAAGTATTGTCAGGAACTTATGAGGTGTGTACAGTCCTATCATTCACAGGTTAAGGACGCCTTCCAGGAGGCCCCGACTGAGCCGTGCCATAAACTACAACCAGGAGACTGGGTTTGCGTGAAAGTTCACCAGCGGAAGACTGCCCTGGAACCCAGGTGGAAGGGTCCCTACCAAGTCCTTCTGACCACCCATACTGCTGTAAAGTGTGAGGGATTCCCCACCTGGATTCACGCGTCCCACTGCAAAGCGGTTCCAGCCCCTACAGAGGTTAGCCCTAACCAGGAGCACCGCAGACCTGGTACCGGAAACCCAGGTCCAGAAGTAGACGAGGATCAGCGCAGGCTTGGTACCGGCAATCCAAGCCCAGAAGCAGATGATCCTGAGGAACCGAGGCCAAGGTACCAGCTGCGACCCAGAAGAACCTGCCAGCGATAGGTGAAGCAATCTACGAAGTCCTGAAGAACAGCCAGCATGAGGCTGGACAAACAATTCCTGTTGAGCTTATGCTTAATCTTGTTTTTAATACCTAGTAGTTATAACCTGTATGGTTCAAATGTGTTTATGCTTTTAATGAACCAAGTTTCCCAAGAATTTAATTCCACAGGTTGCTGGATATGTGCTCACAGTCCTGTACATTCAGAAGGAGGCATCCCAATGATTCCGGTCCCACTGAACAACACTCAAATGAATGGCCCACTGTTTAGTGAACTAAAGCCAAATGATACTTGGCAGGATAAAGGGTTTACTAACCCAGGGTATATCCACCTAGACCTGACCCCAATTGGAAAGTACTGCTGGACATGTAATGGTTCAGGAGCCAGAGTGGGAAAGAGCCCAAACCGGATGGCCCTAGACTATGTCCTAGCTAGTAAGGGCGGGGTTTGTGCCTTAGTGGGAAAAGAATGCTGTGTGTATATTACTGACACCAGCAAGGAAGTGGAGGAAGACGCCTCAGAGATTGAAAGAACTGTGGAACGCCTAAGGGAGGAGGAAGACAGGACTCTCTGGGGTTCATTGAGAGGCTGGTTTGGACATGTGGGAACTTGGATTCTTCAAGGTGTAGTTTTAGTCTTGGTTATATTCTTTTGTGTTTATTTTTGTTTCTTGTTAATCAAATGCTGTATTGCTTGTATTCTAAAAAGCACAAGACAGACCCTTACTAGAGAGAATGTGGAAGTAATGATGTTAAAATATGATGAGCAGAGAAAGGAACAGGAAATGTATATTAATACTTTAATGGAAATGGAGATATAAAATGGTTTCATGGTCAGCCTTTAAAAGGCTAAAAGGGGGGAGTTGTAGAGACTGCCGTAACCATTTTATATGTTTAGCTAAAAGCCATCTTGTATAGCAGAAACCATTTCAGCTTTTTGCCTTTGCATGTAGGCCAGAGTGAACTTTCTATCACCCCATGTGCCAGGCCAAGACAGATGTGCTATTGGAATGTGTTAATTGGGCTGGTTTAGACAGGAGAGGTACTCCCTCGTACCTGTCCTCCATTTTGTTGATAAGGCTTTATTTTCCTAGCTTAATTGATGATTTCTGTATTTGAATGCCCTGACGTCAGGCTGTTTGGTCAAGGATATAAAATACTAGGATTGATTGTATTAGCCAGCCTTACTGGGCCTGACTTTGCTGGGTCCACGTTTGGCTCACTTTGCTTTTATTGGCCAATAAAACCATATATTTTAGCCGCGTAAACAGAGTGAAGTTTTTACTTCGACACTTGGTTATGAGACTGTTGTGTTAATTAGGGGATCACACACGAAGATAAAAATAGCCATATTATACTGAGAGGAGTAGTATACAATGATACCGGAACCTACCACCCCTATATTTTTCCTTCTTTCTATAGTTATTATATGCATATATGTCAGCATGGTTTGTTGTCCTCTGTAGTTATTCATAGAATCAATAATCCATTTTAATAGGTCATCTTAAAATTATGAGAAGGCAGCAGCCATCTTGATTTTCTTTTCTATGTAAAAAACAGATATAATTTGTTGGTGATTCTGCAAGCTTATATAATCTTTTATTTCTCTGAATCTTTCCAAAATAGAAACCTAACTTTTTATTTTGAGAAAAAAATGTTTAATTAATTGTGTTTTTCAGCAAATCTTCTTCATTCGGGTTTCCCACATAACTGACAACATTTCAAAATGCCACATTATGTTATCACAGTCAAACATTAATCTTTATAGTGGGGCTATTCAAAATTGGTGTCTCAAAGTAATGAATGTTAAGGCAAAGTTATATTACCCCCATAATTGTTTATGATAAATTGCAGTGTTTATAATATCTACCTTTAAACTTAATAGTTGCAACTATTTGTAATTTTTTAAAACTTATTTTAAAGGGCTTCATCATGAACTCACTGCACACAACAATAAAGTTCAAATTGACTGTAACGGTATAGACACATACTGAGTATTCTCTGGCTTTGTCTACACTACATGCTTTGCCAAAAGAGGCAATGCAAATGAAGCACGGATTAGCATTTTCTCATGCTTCATTTGCATATTCTCTTTCGTTCCGTTTTTGTGCAAAGGGTTTTTGTGCAAAAACAAGCAGTGTGGATGTTTCCTTTTTGCATAAAAACCCCCTTTTGTGCAAGATCCTTATGCCTCTCAGAAAAGGGTTTTTTGCGCAAAAAGGAAATGTCCACACTGCTTGTTTTTGTGCAAAAACCCCTTGAACGAAAATGGAACAAAAGAGAATATGCAAATGAAGCACGAGAAAATGATAATCCGCACTTCATTTGCATTACCTCCTTTGGTAAAACTCATAGGCTGTGTCTAGACTGGCAAGTTTTTCCGGAAAATCAGCCGCTTTTCTGGAAAAACTTGTCAGCTGTCTACACTGGCCTCTTGAATTTGCACAAGAACACTGACGATCTAATGTATGATTGTCAGTGTTCTTGCACAAATACTATGACGCTCCCGTTCGGGCAAAAGCCCTCTTGCGCAACTGCTTTTGCACAAGAGGGCCAGTGTAGACAACCCAGAATTGTTTTGCGCAAAAAAGCCCCAATAGCTAAAATGGCCATCGGGGCTTTCTTGCGCAAAAGCGCATCTAGATTGGCCAGGGACGCTTTTCCGCAAAAAGTGCTTTTGCGGAAAAGCGTCCGTGCCAATATAGATGCTCTTTTCCGCAAATGCTTTTAATGGAAAACTTTTCCGTTAAAAGCATTTGCGGAAAATCATGCCAGTCTAGACACAGCCATAGTGTAGCCATAGCCTCTCCGACCAGAGCTATTCAATGAGTAAGATGCTCCTCAGCATGAGGGAGTGAGGGTGTGGTTGGGGTGGGGTAGGGTGGAATCTGACTTTGTAGGCAGTTTTCCAGTATTCAGCAGCTTGGTATTTGAGAGCTGGAGTACAAGATTATCTTGTGGCAAATTTTTATTTTCTCTCTAGCACTCATACAGACACTGAGGAACAATTCTAATATGGATTTTTTTTTTAAAGATCACATTACTTTTGCAGATGGTTACTTATTCCTGTTCCTTTTCAGCAACAAAATCTATGTTATTTTAATTGTTGTTTAATTTTTTTTAAATGACAGCATAGAGCTGTTTACAAAGAGCTAATTAGCATATTTACCTGAATATGCTTTCACTCACACTTTCAAATACTAAAATTAAAATGCACATTTTAATGTGCAGATGAGAATTAAGGGGAAATATTTTCTACCTAACTGCTTGCAGGCACTTGAATCCTCCTCCTGATTATCTCTTACCCTCCCCTTTGGCGTAGCTGAACAGCATATTGAATAAGGATGACATTACTGCCAAACACCTTGTTTGCTTCTAAGCCTTGTCTGAGTACATATTTCATCATCAAAATACTAGCTAACTATGACATTAACGCTGGAAAGGTGGGGGGAAATAACTCCTAATATGTAAAACCCAACAATGTATTAAAGTAGGGTCTACAAAGGATTTCCCCCGAAAATTATATTTACTGGTTTTTAGCATCCAATGTGTGCATTCCATGCAGTGTTTTTTGTTTGTTTGCATTTTTTAACAGAATATAGAAAATGTTATATCAGAACAATGGTCATTTGTAATTTGTAATCTGGTAATTTCTCTGATAGTGACCAAAACTAGATGTTTCAAATTAAGTTAGAAGAAGTGATTAAGCAATACTATCTCACTGTGAGCCTTCCCTTCATAGCCCCAGCTGGTGGTGACATGATGTTATGCAGTAGTATACATAATATGCTGTAATCTTCATTCCAGCTAATGCAACTATAGAGGATACTTTTATTCATACTATCTAAATATTCACCTGTT
Organism: Pelochelys cantorii; assembly: GCA_032595735.1. Lineage (NCBI taxonomy): Eukaryota > Metazoa > Chordata > Testudines > Trionychidae > Pelochelys > Pelochelys cantorii. Next base: position 163,629,232 of record CM064327.1, read on the forward strand.
TGTATTATTGTCCCATAGAGGAAGTACTGAGGTGTTATGTTTTCTTTTTCTGTTTTTGCAATAATTCAAGGACTATTCTCTGCTTATTCCATAGCAGGGCATTAATATCCTTGCTGAAAAACAACACATTTAAATGATCACGACATATTCTCTATATCTCTCATTGTTTTCTAAACAGAAATAGATAAAATGCGCACATACAAACTAAAAATTTCACAGAGACTTGGCAGGATGACTTACCTACTCTACTGCTAGAATCATTTGTTCCTACAGGCTACCTTGGACAATATAAGAACCTTGAGAAGTTGACAAGAGGGACAAGACGCTACTATGAAGACAAACATATTCAATGCATTAATGTCATGTGTAAAAACGGAGACAAACAAAAGAGAAAATTCTATGGTGTAAACAACTGCTGTAAGGCTATTGGTTTTCTGAGTAAAAACAAATAGCTCTTGTCAAAGCTTAGTAATGAAGTGTCCAAGATTCATTGTTTTGAGACATATCAGTACTGATGTGGACAGCACCTCTGACACATTAGCTTAGCTCATTGTCCATCACTGCAACCAAAGGATTCATCCAGGTCTCATGCACAGAGTCAATCACACATTGGCCTAAGTGCAGATTCCCAAGATTTAATAATTAGGCTCCTCTTAGCTCTTCCAAACAGAAGTTAAGATTTTCCCACTCTGTCATCAGACATGTGGACTGACTAATGAGCTTTGATTTATGGATACAGTGAGTTTCCAGGATCCTTTCATAGAAAACACAGTACTGCTGTTCCATGTTCCCTCTAATCAATACAAAGTAGAAACAAAAAACCTAGCTGAAGGTGCTTCTCTAATCAGCTGGGCAGCATTTGAATCTCTCCAGAGTGGCAACATAAGGAATGCTGCTGATGATTTATAGACTGGAAAGAAACTAACACTCACTGCTTTCTATAACCATTGATGCATGGCTCGTAAATCCATCAAAGAATTTTAGTTCAAGTTGTCCCTTGGGGGTCTAAATGAAATATTTCAAATCACCTTTTCAGATCACCAATGTTCACGAGCAACCTATCTCAGATAAAACATGAAACAAGAGATTAGAATGCCAATATCTAAGATTCACTCTGAAATTTTATGTTAGGCTATGTCTAGACTACAAAGATTGCGTATATTTTTCCAATTTACTTCTGAAAGAGGCTTTTCTGAAATTTGGCCCATCTATATGGGGCCACATTTTGGGAAAAAACCTCTTTCGGAACATCCCTTCTTCCTCGTAAAATGAAGTTTACAGAGATGCCGACAAAACGTGTCCGTTTTTCCGTCATTTTTTTTCAGAAAAGCGGACACATTCCTTGGACGCGGCAGAACTTTTCTGGGATACCTCTGGTATCCCAGAAAAGCTCTGAAGTCTAGACATACCGTTATACACAAAGTTTCCTATCCCCCTATGCTGTGCCTCTGAAATGTACCTCCTGCTGTGAGAAATTTATGTTCTTCAAAAGACAGAGAAAATTTGAGACAATATTAGTTGGTGCTCAGAATTTGAGACGTAGCCTGCCCATCAATGGAGGATGATGGGCAAAGGGGGCAGTTGCCCTGGGGCCTGGTGCATCAAAGGGGTTCGGGACTCCAGCCACCATCACTGCCATAGTAGCAGTGGCTAGAACCCTGGGGCTCTTTAAATTGCCGCTGGAGTGTCACTCCTCTCGGCTCTGAGGGCTGTGGATGGGGCCCAGTGTTGCGGTCCAGGAGGCTCCAAGGTTTGGCTGCCCCCGGCTCTGCCCCTTCTGGGATTGGGAGCTGGGCCCCACACATACCTTGCCCCAGGACCGCAGTGGCTGTCAGCTCCCCTGTCCTTCGCAGAGGACTCCATGAAACAGTTGCCTCCAACTGGAGGTTCTGAAAGGGGAGTCTATAATACTACCTGTATCACTGATGGATTTGCAATACTTGAAGGTTGCTACACTGGTGCAGCACTTGCATGTAGGTCTTACCTACACCGATAGGAAGGGGTCTCCTCTCAGGGTAAGGAATCTACCTCCTCTAGAGGTGCTAGCTAGGTTGATGGAAGAATTCTTCCATCAGCTATCATGGTCTGTACTGCCAATGAATTCATTTTAACTAAGTTGCTAATGAGTAGGATCTGACCAAATTCATGGTCCATTTTGGTCAATTTAACAATCATAGGATTTTTTAAATGTTAAATTTCATGATTTCAGATATTGAAATCTGAAATGTCATGGTGTTGTAATTGTTGGGGAACTAACCCAAAAGGGGGTTGTGTGTAGTGGATCATAAGGTTCTTGTATGGGAGTTGCAGCACTGCTACCCTTACTTCTGTGCAGCTGTTGGCAGTAGCATTGCCTTTAGAGCTGGGCAGCTGGACAGCAGTGGCTGCTAGCCAGGAATCCAGAATAGAAGGTATAGCTACTGCCAGCAGCTGTACACAAGTAACAATGGCATAGTATGGTATATCCACCCTTAATTTCTGTGCTGCTGTGTAGGGTAAACTGAGTCAGTCCATGGTATCTTGCTGAGAACTGAGTACTCAAATCATACAGACAGGCAGTTACTGTGACCCTGGTTCACCTGGCAACTACATTCCAAAGGGGCCTCTCTCTCTCTCTGATAAGACCTGGCTGGTACCAGCCAGGCTGCACAGTTTTTCTTACTGTGTCCTGTAATTTCAGATTAATCAGCTTGGATCCCAAGGACTGTGCCAACACAAGGAAGGAATCATCTCACAGTAGACATCACAATATCAGCAAAACAAGCTAACAGCAACATGTCCATTTTGGGGCTTCCATCCTGTTTAAGTTGGCTCATTTAGCTTCTTAGGAATAACTACCTGTATTAGTGATAACATGTTTAATTGGCAATGGGCGGAGATACTGTGTAACTTTCGTAGTTCATTGGCTTATGTGCATATCTTATTTCCTATCAAATCACTTCCCCTCCGTCCATCTGCTACCTATATAATCTAATGTATGTTTTGGTTAAGTTAGTGCTCACCAGGCTAACTCCTGAGGGACACTCCACCAGCTGTGTGAACCAATAAATCCTCTGCTTCTTTTCATCTGCACCCAGTGTGTCCGGAATTATTCCCTACATGCTGCCTGCTAAGTTGGGCCCTTAGTCAGTAGCTTATAAGGGGGACATGGGTATAAATTACCACTCTTACTTCTGCACTGCTGCTGGCAGGGTGCTGCCTTCCGAAATGGGCACCCGGCCAACATTACAACCACTGTTCTCCAGTTCTGAAAGTAGTGTGGAAGGAAGGGTGGCAACACCATGGCCCTCCTAAAATAAGCTTGTGAGACTGCTGCAACTCCCTTTTGGGTCAGTACCCTCAATTTGAGAAATGCTGGTCTGTCTCTCCTGTGAAATCTGCATAGTATAGGGAAAAAACACACAAAAGACCAGATTTCACAGGCAGATACTAGATTTCATGGCCCGTGACACATTTTGAATGATTGTCAGTTTGGTAGGGCCCTACTCTTGAGTGAGGATTTTTCACACCTCTGAGCAATGTAGTTAAGACAACTAACTTTTCTAGTATAGACTAGGTTTGACCCTCTGAGAGAAAGCTGACTTTTCTGTTCAAGGTCATCTTTAAAATGAAAACTCCGATCATCAGAAGAAGTGGGCTGTGCCCACAAAAGCTCATGATACCATCTATATGTTTTGTTACTCTATAAAGTGCTACCAGACCATTTGTTGTCTTTTAAGTTTGTCTTGTACAGACTAACTCGGCTACCCCCTGAACATTCTGTTAAGGTAGTTTATAGAGCGAAGGCACTCCTCTCAGGAGACAACTAAATGTAAACAGAAATCCTAGCTGATTTGGCAACACAGTTTCTGGATTGATCTGAAACAAAACTCTGCAAATAAAATAATGCAAAACACATCAGGATCAGGGTTATATGAATAAAAGTAAAATAAATAATAATAATAATTAGCACTTCTTCACAGTTTTTCATCCACAAATTTCAAAATGCTTTATAAAGGTGAGTGGATTTTGTCATTCTCATTTTACAAATGCAGACCAGGAGGCAAAGAAAAGCAAAGTAAAACTACCCAAATTATAATTAGTCAGTGCAAAATCAGTGATAGAGCTCTCATCTCTTAGTTCTCAGATCTGTTCTGCAACGAAACAACAAAAAGTGGAGGCTTCTTGTGATGGATAGGAGGAGTGCTGGACAGCACTCGGTGACTAAAGAGTTAAACACAGGTAGCTAGGGACTGTTGGCAGGGAGCCAGAAGGACCAATAGGATACAGTGCTGAAATTTTAATTGTAAAGATTACCTGCTTGCTGTTTCTCTTTGTGTGAGTTTAAGACAGGAGTTGGGAGAAACAGGATGATTTAAATCCAGGCAGGACTACCATGCTTCCTAGGAATACTGGGCATGGAAATGGACTTGGCTGTGAAAGGATCATGAGTAAATAGGGAGAAAATGTATATTTAGTCATGATCAGGTTATTTTCTTTGTTTTGTTGTTTGGTTAAAGTTCTTTGTGAGATCCATGTGCCTTCCCTTCCCCATATCTAAGCTGCAGCCCAAATCGACTGTGTCTCTTTGCGTATGTCTAGACTATATCTCTCTGTTACCAGAGGGATGTAAATTAGACATACCAAAATTGCTAATGAAGCAGGGATTTAAATATCCCGCACTTCACCAGAATAAAAATGGCCGTTGCTTTTTGCCAATGCGGCAATTTGCCGGCAAACAGCGGCAGTCTAGACGGGCATCAGTCAACAAGGAAAGGCTTTTCCGACCGATCCTGTAAACCTCGTTGCACGAGGCATAAGGGATCGGTCGGAAAAGGCTTTCCTTGTCGACCGATCCCTGTCTAGACTGTTGCTTTTTGCCAGCAAATTGCCGCATCAGCAAAAAGCGGCAGCTATTTTTATTCTAATGAAGCACGGGATATTTAAATCCCCGCTTCATTAGTAATTTTGGTATGTCTAATTTACATCCCTCTGGTGACAGAGGGATGTGGTCTCAACATACCCTTTGTGTTTTAATCTGTTTTTTTCTCAGTTTCTTTGTAACACCTAGCAACTAAGTATGCTTTATCAAGTATATCTTTTTGTTTTGTTAATAAAATCACCTTTTTAAAGGCAATGATTTTGTTCTTGTGTCCTGAAAATTAATAAGGGATATGCGTGGGTGCGTCTACACTGCACCCTTAGCTTGAAATAGGCTATGCAATTTGAGCTACACAAATTGCGTAGCTTATTTCGAGTCAATTTCGAAATAGCTTATTTTGAAATTTGGCGCTGTCTACACAGTGCCAAATTTCAAAATGGAGCACCATTCCAAAACATCCCTTACTCCTTGTGGAACGATATTTACAGGGACATCGGAATAGTGAGACTTATATTTTGAAATAACGGGCTTGCTTAAAAGATGCAGAATAGCTATTTCGGGATACCAGAAGTATCCTGAAATAGTGCCGCTGTCTAGATGTACCCTGTGTGTGCCTGCCCAGACAGGTCAGCTACCAGAAATTGCAGTTTGTTTTCTGTGTGGTTTTTTTTTCAATCTCTCTTGTGGTAAAAGAGCTTGGGGTACCCCTTGGGAAGATGTTCAAGTGTTTCTTCCTGGTTTTCTGGGGTTTAATTCACTTGAAGGTGGCAACCTCTCTCCCAGAGCCAGTGAACTTGTGACTCTGGGAAGTTTTTGCAAGCAGAGCCTATAGAGCAGTGGTCTCCAACCTTTTTAAGCACAAGATCACTTTCTGAGTTTAAAAAAGTGCAATCCAGGATCTACCCCAGACCCTGAAGTGCTGTACTTGATATCCTCTTGGCCAAATCAGTCAGGATCACCTGTCAGAGGCTCCAAGATCTACCACTGCTATAGAGACAAGGTATTTTTTAAGTTCTCTTGCAGGGCCCCACCTGCACTCTGTGCTCCAAAGTGGGGAACAGCCCTGACATTTTTTATAAGAACAACCTCTAATGCTATACCTTCTAATTGCTGGAAGGTTTAAACATTTTCATTGAAAAATTACAGTAATACTTTTCAAATGATGCCATGTGGGATTCTTATTTTAACTGTAATTTCCTTTAATCAAAGAAGGAGAAACCAAATAGTATACAGTTTTCTGATTCATATATAAAGGACATGATATAGCCCTGGTCTGCACTAGGAATTATTTTGATATAACCCCCTTTATTTTGAAATAATAAGTGGAGTGTCCACACTATGGGCGTGTCTAGACTACAGGGTTTTTTTCGAAAAAAGTGGCCTTTTTTCAAAAAAACTTCCCGTGTCTAGACTGCTGCCATGTTCTTTTGAAAGTAAATCGAAAGAACGTGGCAGTTTTTTTGACCATGGAAAACCTCGTTTTACGAGGAAGAACGCCTTTTTTCGAAAGTGCTCTTTCAAAAAAAAGGTGCTATGTAATGCAAACTGTGCTTTTTCGAAAGAGCATCCAGACTGCAGTTTGCTTTTTTGAAAGTACTGGTTGTAGTCTAGACGCTCTTTTTCGAAAGAGGCTTGTAGTCCAGATGTATCCCACCAAGCCTATTATTTCAAAATAAAGAGCTGGTTATTTTGAAATCTGTACTCCTTCTTTCCTTGGGGAATAATGCTTATCTTATAAATAGTTATAAGTTATTTGGAAATAGCTTTAGTGTGGTTGCTCCACTGCTGCTATTTTGAAATAACTACTCCCCAGCGTAATTCAAAGTAATTATTCCTCAGTGCTTCCTGGGACTCTAAGTCGAGGTAGCATGTCCACATTAATGGAGCCTTCCTTGGACTAATTTCGAGGTTCCCCGCATAGTGGGGACAGGCTATTTCCATTTTGTTACTTTGGGAGTTATTTTTTTAAATTTATTTCACAATAATTTCCTAGTGTAGACATGCCCTTAAGCAGCTAATAAAAAAAATCCTGTAAAGAAGAGCCTCCACTTAAACAGCAAAGATAATTAAATAACATTTCCCAAAAATCTCCTTCCTCTTTTCTCTTTGTAGTCTAGTTACCACCACTGGACTTATCTAAATTCCATTACTTGTTTTTCTTGAGGCTAAGGTACACCAGGGCTCATTATTTTTAATTAGCCATAGAAAACCACAACATTTTACATACGTATAACTGCCAATAATGTGTTGTCTGTTTCTTAGTAGTATAAACCTCTTCAAACTAAACATGGAACTACTAGTAATACACTCTGGTACTTGAGAAGGCATTATTCAACTTCTCTTGCTTGCCAATTAGACTATTTTAAGTGCTATTAAGGGCTCTGTATTTTTAAAGAGACAAATAGAAAATAAACTAAAACAAAAGAAAAAATATTCACTTTAGATTTCACTGAAAACAATGGGCTAGATCAATGGAAATACATCAGAGATGAATCTGGCCTGATATCCTTAATTGTACGTATTCTGTAAATTGTTAGAAGATAGATTGTGTCCTGGCCTACAGCATGGACATAAGAAGTTAAAGACAGAAAGCCAGACAGAGACACACATGCACACACTCACCCTTTTTTCTCCCTCCACCTACAGCAGAGGAAACAAAATCCAGGGTTTTCATAGTTTGGCAGGGAATCAGTGGAGCCTTGGCTCTATTCTCTTAAAATATCAAAATAGATGAACCTAGCTCTGGGTGTTTATAAGTGATACTAAGCTCTTCCAGAAAAGAACAGATTTTGCTTATTCCTATCCTCTGAAAAGCAAGTAGATGGAGTATGGAGAGAGCGATGGCTGCCTCTGAGATGCTGACATATCGTCAGGGTTAACTATAAATGGACAATCTAGACCTAGAGGAGTTAACTTTGCCAGCATGTGAAGCTACTGTGCTCCCTGAAGTAGTTTACATTTTATCATAGAATCACAGAAATGAAAACGCTGGAAGGAACCCCAAGAGGTTATCTAGTTCAACCACCCGCTGCTGCTGCAGTAGGACTAAGTATACCATCCTTAGCCGGTGTTTGTCTAAACTGTTCTTTTTCAAAGGAATGGGATTCCACAGCCTCCCACTGTAACCTGTTCCCATACTTAACGATTTCTTGTACTTTGAAAAGTTTTCTTAGTAAATGGCCCTTGCTGCAAACTCAGCTGAGCACTTGTTGTTCTATCTTCAGTGGGCATGGAGAACAATTGATCACTGTCCTCTTTATAACAGCCTTTAATGTATTTGAAGACCTTTGTCAGAACTTTAAACTAAACATTCCCAATTCTTCCAACCATTTCTCACAGATCATGTTGTTCAAACCTTATTTTCTTGCTCCTCTCTCCATTCCCCCCCCCCCACATTTTTTCTTAAAGTGTGGTGCTGCTGCTAACTGGACATAGTCATAGGTATGGTCTCTGTGGGTGCTTCAGGGCTGAAGCACCACAAAGAAAAATTAGTGAGTGCTGAGCACCCACAGACAATCAAACTTCCCCATCAGCTTCTCTTCTTCCCTGAATGCCTCTTGCCCACTGGTGGCCCCACTAACCAACTCCTCCCACACTCTCCCCGTTTCCATAGCACAGCAAACTGCTGAGTTTCAGTGTTCAGGAAACTCCAGGAGGGAAGGGGGAGGAGTGCGGACGGGGCATACTCGGGGGAGGAAGCAGGGAAGAGGTGGGGTGGAAGCTTGGCGGAAAGGTGGAATGGCAGTGGAGCAGGGGCAGGGCTTGAGGAAAGTGGTGGAAGGGGTGCAGAGCATGGGGCAGAGCAGGGAATTGAGCATCCCCTGGCTAGAAAGGAAGTTGGTGTTTATGGACACAGTCTTTCACCTGAGGCCTAATCAGTGCTGATCTGAACAGAACAATTATCACCCAGGTCTTACATACAAGTCCCCTGTTAATAAATGTCCAGAAAGATATTTGTCTCTTTCATCTCAGCATCATGTTATTGACTCATAGAACCACCAGATGCTCTTCTGCAGTACTGCTGCCTAGTTATTTATTTGCCATTTTGTATTTATGAGTTTGCTTTTTTCTTTCCAAAGTGTAGTCTGTACTTTGTACTTGTCTTTATTGAATTTCATCTTATTGATTTCCGACTAATTCTCAAATTTGTGAAGGTCACTATTAATTTTAATCCAGTTCTCCCAAGTGTTAGCAATCCCACCGCGCTTAGTGTAAGCAACATATTTGATAAGCATGCTCTTCACTCCATTACCCAAGTTAATACAATTACTGACTAATATTAGTCCCAGGACTGATCCCTATGGAACCACATTTTATAAGCCCTCCCAATTCAATACTAAATCACTGACAACTAAATCACTGACAACTACTCTTTGAAAATGGTCTTTCCAATAGTTATGCAGTTACTTTACAGATGCAGCATATCTATCAATGAAATATTAAACGCATACTTCTTGTTAAACAGATTAAAACAAAGTTCAGAAAAAAACTTGGGATTTAAAAATATCTATGTTTTCAGTGTTTTGGAGCACATTCATTTGCAGCATCTGCATCAGGACTTGCCTTATTCAGCCTGCCGCTGCTAACTCTCCACTATGGGGAGAGGAGAGGATGAAGCTCTGAGCTTCATGGGCCAGATCAGAGCAATCACCATGGGCCTCATCTAGCCATCAGGCTCTGTCTAGCAGGGTGAAGAAGCTGCTGGGCATGGCTGCGCAGGGAAACTCTGTCTCTGTGCTGGCTCGCCAGTTCCACCCCTATTGCTCTCATTGGCCAGGGCTATATTTAAAGTCAACAGGAGAGAGATCCAGATGCAGTTGCTGTGGTCAGACTTCAATATTTCCACACATATAGGGGAAAGAGAAGGGAATTTTTGTGGGCGTGCTGGAAATACTGGATTACTACATAGGATATATAAATCTGGTGAAATTACTGCCTTTATTATGCTTCTTTTGATCTTGTACTCATATACAGCCTTCTCAGCTTTGGTTTCCTATCATTTATAAGTGGCAAAAAAGAGCAACATAAGACAAAATTATGTTATTACATTAAACAACATGGCAGATATCACAAATTGTGGTGAAAGCAGAAAAAATAAAGGAAACATGGCACAATGATGATGATGACAGAAACAACAGAAGCAGGGAGTAGCCGTAGTCAGTGAAGCATGGTAGCAGGAACAGCAGCAATAAAAGAGAAGTAATGTATCTCCTCTTCCTCCTCTGACTGTTTTTTTCTAAGGAAACAATTTATCCACTTCTCTTCTGAATCAAAAGTCTCATATTAGTGCTTCACCACCAGTATCATGGGCTGATAATATAAAGCCTTACAGAAGTCTACTGCAAGAAATACATGTCATCCACTAAGATCATATGTTGCTGATACCTTCTGCTTTACAAGAGGGTGAATTCTGGCTCATCTTCAGTCTGCCACTAGCAGAAACTAAGTAAGTTTGGGTTGTGAAATAATCCCAAATAGACAAAGTAATGAAGGTGGTCCCCAGAAGACACGCTTTAAAGGTGTTATCTAACAAATTATTTTTTACTTTTTGTTTACGGAGGACTCCTTTGTGTCTCACTTAAGACACCTAATGAGTCTCATGTTTGACACAATTTTATCCCCTTCTCCCACAAATTTTGGGGGAAGGTTTCTTACATTGCACAGATTGGAAGAAAGGAGCTTCTCAACCTGTTCCAATGCAGCCTATTTCCCAACTCCTGCACTTTCTTTTTGGCCGGGATCACTCAATACATTTGGCATCTTTTCTCTGTATACGAGCATACGGATGCAGATATAATCACCTACAAGTGTTTAAGTGGTGTAAATACCAAGGATGAGAGAAACTGCTTAGGGTGATACCAAAAGGTCTGAAAATAAGCAATGAAATAAACGAAATCAAGGAAAATTGGGGTTTAATATAATGCAAATAGCAAGTAGATTTTGCAATAGTTTCCCAGTAGGAATGAATCACTTAAAGATGAACGAAACAGAATCATTGAGACCCACTGTGGTGAATTATACTTCCCTGGAAGGGTTGCAGCCCGTGAATGGAGTAGATAATGTAAGAGATCTTTCCTAGCTGTAATTTTCATGGCTTTATTATATTGTTGTATCCCTTTCAAATGAAAGAGGCTAATTCAGAACATGGATGATCTTTTCTCTTCAGCCCAAATCACAGTATTGTTTCTCTACAAGTTCCAATTGCTTTTATTTACTCCTGCAAGTGTTTCCCTCCCCCCCCCCAAAATAGATAAAAGCAACCTAATTTACTGTCTTAAACAGCTTGTCATTCATTAAGACATTTGTACATTTATTTGTTTTAGTGAAGTAACTATACAATAAAAGAAGCAACTGAAAGTATGAGGTGATCTGAATATAATATATATAGTAGCCCAATGTCTGAGACTCTGTAACGCTGAAATGCTGGCTGTTCCCTCTGGGTGGCGCTGTTGCTGAAATGCTGGCTGTTCCCTCTGGGTGGCCCGTGCTGCATGGGGAGCGCGGGGCCCAAACAGCCGCTTGCGCCGCTTGCTCCCCTGCTGAGCAGCGCAGAAGTCAGCTGAGCGCCACGGTGGGAGGGGAAGGGGGGCGGGGCGGTGACGTACATGGCCAGGGAGCGGGGCCTGGCCATATATGTCACTGCCCCGCCCCCCTTCGCCTCCCACCGTGGCACTCAGCTGAATTCTGTGCTGCTCAGCCGGGCTGCCATGGGGGAGCAAGCGGAGCAAGTGGCCGTTTGGGCTCCCCCACGGCGGCCCGACTGAGCGGTGCAGTAGTCAGCCGAGCGCCATGGTGGAAGGTGAAGGGGGGCGGGGTGGTGACGTGTGGCGTGACAGCAGCTCCAGGCCCTGCCCCCTGGCCGTGAATGTCACCGCCCCGCCCTCCTTCGCCTCCCACCGTGGCGCTCAGCTGACTTCTGCGCCGCTCAGCTGGGCTGCCACGTGGGAGCAAGTGGCACAAGCGACCGTTTGGGCTCCACGCTCCCCATGCATCACGGGAAGTGCGGAGCCCAAACGGTCGTTTGGGTGCTGCGGTTCCCTGAGTGAGAGGCAGGAGGGGGAGGAAAAGAAAAAGAGAGAGACAGAGAGAGAGGCAGGAGGCAGAGGAGAGCTGAGAGAGAGAGAGAGAGAGAGAGGGGGAGGCAGTAGGAGGAGGAGAAGAGAGAGAGAGATGGAGCGAGAGACCGGAGGCTCAGGAGAGAAGACCGATGTGGAGGAGAGACCTGAAAATCCCGTCTTATGACGGGCTAATTGGCTGGTATATTAAGAATTAAATAAAGATTGTGATGACTCCAATACTTGACACTTTCCTCCATATTTGAATTAAACTCTTAATTTAGTACCAATGCACTGTAATGATTTTCTAAAATATTTTTGTACAAGTTCTATTGTGTGATGAAATGTATTGAAGTCACCAGATAAACAGATTATGGGATTATTTCATAATTAACATAAAGAGAGCTTTGCAAAGAACTGCAAATATATATAAAATATAAAAAGAACACAATGACTTTAAATAAAAATTAAAACATTTTCAGGGTTTTTTCCCTAGAATTTTTATCAATATCTTTATTTCCAAAAGTTACACAGCAATGGACGGGATGTTAGAACCTACTCTATGTTGACTGGGACCCTGTGTTTTAAGTGACACAATGAAGAGGAAGAAAAAATTGAAAAACTTCAGCATCAAAAGCCGCTTAAAAGCAACAAGCTATGATAAGGTTAACTCTGATACACAAAATAATATCCACTGCACCCATATGGATAACAATAGAATATCTGCTGCATGATCAGGGGGAATCAGCCCCAAGGTCCTGGCCTATTTTCATTTTGGGCATTTTACTGGGAACACAAAGATATTTGGCTTCCAGTGTGTATTCAAATAATTATTTAACTGAAGCAGAATATCAGACTTTTGGCTGAAATGAACCCAAATACCTACTGGAGGCAAAGTGTGAGGGGGAAGGAAGGGGAAGGATGTTTGCAGCTTCCTTATGGTACCAGTAGTACAGCCATTTCAGCTACTAAATGTAATCACTTCAACAAAGCTGGTTTAGAAGGCAACTGGCCCTGAAAGGAGAGAGCAGCTGGAGAGAAAGAGATTCCCAGAGGAGACCCTAGAAGAGATTCAGACTCCAGGTAGCTGGCTAAGAATAAGGACCAGCCTGCAAAAGGGCCTACAAGGGCCAGAGATAACCATGGTCAACTCTCCAGGATTGGCCAACAGTTTCCTGGAATCTGCATGGATCTTCTGGTGATTATTGAAAGCCATCTGGCAGGTTTTAATAAGATATTTTAAGAAAATAACATTATGCCATATTGGAGGGGGGGAGGGGCACTCTCAGAATAGCTTCAGTCAAAGTTGGTAATCTTTGCCAGGGAAGAAATCCCAAGGATTAGAGGCCTAGGAATAGCTAAGCCATAAGGGAGAAAACCCTAGGAGGTGGCACTCTAAAAATATAGAAAAATTCTAGAGTGCCCCAGAATTGATCATACAAAGAATGAAAAGTGTATGTTTAATTGTGTTTTGTTTTGGCCTTAGGGAGAGTGAGACTGAAGGGGCATATCTGTTTGTACATTTCTTTTTTTTTTTTACATTTGGGACACTAGATATGCTGGAAAGGTACCAAATCACCATTCTAGACCATTCGGTACTGGATGTTGGCACTGCATTTCACCACAGGGGGAGCCTTTGACCGCGAGTCCCTTCATACTCATGATTACCAAACTTTACCAAAAAAAGTTAAATCTGAAAATAATCATGTAGACAAATTATCTTAATCCTCTGAATCAACAAAAATAAAACTATCATCAGGAAGAGAGCCTTTGGAGCAAAATCATTAACCTTCTAGAGTACATTCCTATTTTATATTTTTTTAAAAAATATTTTTATAAGTGAAATATGGAATCATTTAAAAATTGTTTTACTTAACATGTCCTTATGGCAAATAGAAAACATTGCCTCTAATTATGACTAGAGAGATACAGAAATTACAGTTCATAAGTTATGTTTAATTAAAAATAGATGGTGTATTTCAAGGGTTTGCTTTTTGCATAATTTGTGACAATGACATTAGGAAGTTATTAAAATATGAAAACTAATTGTGAATATTAATATCTGTTTTATGGAGTCATAGGGTTGGCTAACTATTGTTAATGATTTTCTGAGTCACATCCTGTGGCAATGAAACATCAAAAGTAATATTTGTGGCTATTGTCCAGTCCAGTATTCAGCTTTGCATTTGACTTTGACTAAATGCCATCTTGAGTTCTTCAGAATCTGAATGAATATGACCATTAGGCATTTGGCACATGCTGAGTAATTACACTCTGACATCCTGCATTTGTTTAAGAAACAAAAGAAAACATTCTTCTGACTTTTTCTTGCCTGGTTGTTAATGTAGTGCATCATTTCTGACACAATGGAACAACTACTAGCATGGTAATTATCATTAGATGCTGATAAATAACTGGTAGAAAAATGTTTATTAAAATACAAGAATAAAAGATACAAAGAATTCCTGTTACAATTAGATCTGAAAAAAGATCTGAAAAAATTAGTCTGAAAAAAGGAAGAAAAACATATAGAAAACATGTGTAGTATCTGCCAAATCTTCCCACAGAGAGAAGGCATAAAGAATCTTCATTTAAAAACCAGATGTAGTTGTGGACTGCCTACACCAGTGGTTCCTAACCATTTTTATACCATGGACTGGCAAACCAAATCACAAACCAGCAACATTTTATTTGCATATTTGTTATGCAAGCAATGAATGTGCAAATATGCAAATAAAATGTTACCTTGCCACCAAAATATGTACCCCAGTTCTGGCTCTCAGAGCCACTGCGAACAGCTGGCTTCAACTCTGGCAGCCACACACCAGGTGGTGGCTGCTGGAGCTGAAGCCAGCTGCTGTGCAGCAGCTCTGGGGGCCGGGACTAAGGTATACCCCAGCCCCCTGAGCTGCCATGAACAGCAGCTGCCACTGGTTTCAGCTCTGGCAGCCAGTGTTTCGTGGGCTGGCACTGGTCCGTTGACTAGCAGTTGGGAATCACTACACTAACCTGCTGACCCCCATCTTGTCACTACACATCCATCTACCACCAACCCCAGAACCCTCTGACCCTGTCTAGCCAGCCCTGGAACTCTGTGTCTCTGTATTATTAAACCTGCCAAACCTGTCAACTGATATCCCACAATATTCCACTAACCCCATTACTTTGCAAGTCTGTCTTGCCAAGCCTGTCACCCCAGTACCCACTGTCTCCTGCTTGCCAACACCCCTTGCTTCCAACTTCCTTTTGTCAACCACCTCTGTCTTGCCTGGAGCCTGTCCTGCATCTGCTGTCATTACCAACCTTGGCACACTGCGTCCCAGTGACCCCAGACTTAAATTGACAACCTCCCATTTCCCCAGATCCTGTTCAACCGCTCCCAATGCTCCTTGATCCTGCCCCACTACCCCGATGCCCCATGCTCCACAAACTCCATGACCACCTGCTGTGCCAAACCCTGATCCTGCCCCATTGACCATGAAACTGCATGTTGCACAAGCTCTAAGTCTCCCCGACCCTGCTCAGACACCCTCAGATCTGCCCCCGAGACAGAAGCACCTGGCTCCATAACCACTGACCCACTGCAACCCACCCCCTCTTTCCATTTGACCTCTAACCCCTGTCATCCCTCAGCCCCAGCCCCTTGCTCCCCAGTGCCTAACACCCTTTGGCCCCACCACTATGCCCTATGACCTCTGACCATTTAACCTCTGGCCCCTACAGTCCATGCCAACATCCTCTTGCCCTGTGACCCCACCACACTCTCACCCAACACCCCTCTGCCCTTTGACCCCACACCATCCCTACAGTCCCAAAAGCGAGGCTGCCCCCTCTAGGGAGCATGGCCATTACTGCCATGTGAGCAGGGGGAGTGGTCATTGGCAGCGTGCGCACTCCCTCCTCTTTCATGCCCCCTGCCTCCCGAAGCACATCTTGCACCCTCATGGGTAGAGGTGGGAGGGGGGGGCAATGCAGAGCCCTGCTGGGCCCCCATCTTACCTGGATGGGAGGGGGGAGGAGGTGCCTCCTACTCCTCCTTCTTCTGCTGGTGCCACCATCTCAGCCCCAGTGTTGCCTCTGGGCAAAATCAGCATGCTACAGCAGAAGCTGGCTGCTGTGCAGTGGCTCAGCTCCCAGAGCTTCCGTCAACAGCCATTTTCAGCTCTGGCAACCCCCGGGGCCTGGCAGCCAGCGGTTTGTGGCCCAGCACCAGTCCCTGGACCAGTGTATGGAACTGCTGGGCTACACCATAGGTGGCTGTTGGCAAACCTGCCCCTTGCAAGTAAAATTATCCATTGATTTCCCCAAATCAGCCAGTCACTATTTAAAATATTTCACAATTCTTTTTCTCTCAATCTTGAATTTCCTGAGATTATTGATCCACTTATTACAACTTTTTTGGTAACCATGGCCACCTATTATCAGTTACACCAGAATAACTCCTCTGATATGGATGGAGTTAATATGGATGAATGCCACATTCATCAAAAAACAACAGACATAATACCATCATTTCATTGCAATTTTCCCCCTTGAAAGTAGGTAATCAGTAATTATAGGATATGAAAAATACCAAGACTGTTCAGAATTGTCTACAGCTAGTGAAGGCAGTGATGCTAATTTGGAACCTAACATTGGACATGACTGTTTATGTTGGTGGACACAGAGAAAATATTTGCTTTTTTTCTCATTTGTTTTTTCAATTCATATTAGTTTTGGGGTTGACCTTATCAAGTACTGTCTTGGGAAAAACATGTATTTGTTAAATGTGTCATTACAAGGCTTGGGTTCTACCATATTGAATGCTATTCTATTGTGTAACACACATTTTTTGCCCATTCTGAGGAAATATTTGATCTGGAGATGTATGCTGGTTTCTGGAGCAATTATATTACTCACGGGTCATTGCCTCATTTATTATTTCATATCTTGACACCTTCTCATAAATTACCTCAGAATGTGCACTCCATATGAATACACATTTCGGTAGCAATCAACCATTTGCATGAATCCATGTAATGTAACAGCATAACTTCTTTTTTTTTTTGGCATTAGAATTATCATAAATTGCAACCTGTTCAACATTAGTTTCTATTTATAGCTAACAGAATAAAAGAATTAGTCATGTGCAATGTCATTTCTGGTGTAAATCTCCATAATTAATGCTACCCACATATAATTTTCCACCCAAGACATGCTGACCCCTGGGGCATTTGTTTCAACATCAAACTCAGAGAAAACTAGAGAAAGACAGAGACAGAGAAAAAGAAAGAGAGAAAGAAAGAAAGAAAAATTAAAAAAGCCAGTACAGGTTAAACCTCTTAAATCCAGGACTCTCTGGTCTGGCAACATCCATGGTCTGGCAGGATGTTGCCCAGGACTGCGAGCCAGTTAGGGAATCCAGTGGAGGGGAGCCCCATTATCAGACCGGTGAGCTCCATCCCTGGAGAGCCCTATCCAGGCAGGGCAGCAGCAGCAGGATCAGCGAGTCCCTTCCCTGCGAGCCGCTGGTGGAGGCATGGCAGCAGCAGAGCTGCCAGCAGCCAGTGTGCCCCATCCCCGGGAAGCCCCAGCTGGGCTTGGCAGCAGTGAAGCAGCCATGGAGCCGAGTCCCCAGGAACACCTGCACGAGACAGAAGTGGGAAAGCCAAGTAACCCCATTCCCAAGAAGCCTCAGTGGGGCAGAGTAGAAGTGGAGCCATGGTGGCTGGGGAGCTCTGTCCCTGGAGAGCCCCACCCAGCTGGCTGGCAGCAGTGTGCCAAGTTGAAGCCCTGTAGCAGCAGGGCTGGAGCCCAGTGGCAGTGGGGCTGGAGCGGAGGCAGCCAGAGTGAGGGACAGTATCCTGGGAGGCTGGTGGCAGGGGACCTCCTCTGATCCAGAAAATTCCCTCATTCAGAACCGGTCAGGTCCTGAGGGTGCTGGACCAGCGAGGCCCAACCTGTATGTGTGAAAGAGCTATCCTAGGTGTCATACAGTAAATATTGTATTTACCAAGTTAAAAACTGAATATTGCGTGACCAGACAAGTGAAAAAAGGATTATCAAGGATTATTGAAAAAAGAAATATAGTGGAACACTGAGGTTTCATAAATGTTAAATCAGGAAACATAAAAGTTACTGTTGAATACACAACTTTAAGTTTATTTCCTTGCAAAGGTAGGCCAGATTTTCTTTGTCTGTGCTTTCCTTAGGCATGGGAATCTATAAACAAAACCAGTTATTTTTGAAAAGAAAATAAATTGCTCACATATAAGATGTGAAGCAGAGATCGCTGTAAAACAGAACACTCTGATCACCTTTCCCTGAGACCCTGTCCTGGCCTTCTCTTCTTCTGAGGCCCACTTCCCTCTGACTTCATCCTCCCTCCCTCCATTACTTGCTCTCACTCATTTTCACCATGACTGAGCAGTGGGCTGGGGTGCCAGAGGGGGCTGAGAGCACTGGCTGGGCGTGTGACTCTGGGGTGAGCCTGGGCTGAGGGATTTCAGGTGCAGGAGGAAGCTCTGGGATGCGGCATGAGGTTGGGATGTGGAAGCACAATGAGGTCTCTGCCTGGGGGGCATGGGCTTAATGTGGGGTCAGAAATGAGGGGTTCAAGGTACAGGAAGGGGCTCTGAGTTGGGGCAGGCAGTTGTGGTGCAGGCTCTGGGAGGGAGTTTGTGTTCAGAAGGGGACCCGAGGCTGGTGCAGAGGGTTGGGGTACTGGAGGGGAGTTGATGGTGCAGAGTCCTGTCAGCACTTACTTCAGATCCCAGAAACAGCCACTAGGTTCCTGAAGTTTTAGGTGGCCACGTGTCACCTCTGAAGCTCCCCTTGGTTTCCAGCCAATGGGAGCTGCAGGGGTGGTACTCAAAGTAGGGGCAGAGCATGGTGCCTCCCTGTAGCCCCTTAGGGGCTGCAAGGACCTGGCAGCTGCTTCTGGGAGCTGCACAGATCCAGGACAGGTAGGAAGTCTGCCTTAGCTGCATGCCCTACTGTGCCACCAACTGGATTTTAACAACTCAGCCAGGGGTGCCGATCAGAATTCACAGGATCCCTTTTCAACCTGCTGTTCCGCTGAAAAAAATGGCTGGCTGGCAAGGTCTAGTTCCAAGCGACAAAAGAAAATACACTACCTGATAACAGGAGAAATGTTTTCAAAAGAATGCAAAGCTTTAAAGCAATTAAAATAATAGCTTTCCTTTTATCACTGCTACTTCACATATAAATATATGAAAAAAAGTTCCTTCTTCAAGCTTAAAAAATGAGCCATGAACACAAATCAATAGCCTTATTGATAAAACTTTTAATATAATAGCTTGGCATGGATGGCTTTCCACACTAATGGCAATATCAATGCAATTCAATAATGAAAAAAGATTCCAATAGAAGATATTGGGAAAATAAATGAAACTGTATTTTCTTTTTGAGGTTGCTAGTCTAAATAAGGATTCATCTTATCCCATGATTTATTTGTAAGAGAAAATGAAGGCAAAGCCAGGAAATCTCCTATATCCAACTATTTCTTCGTAGTCTTTAAATATTCAATAATGCTTCTGCTAAGAAACAGGTTTTTCCTTTTATCTTTATGATGTTTCCCCTTCCCCCTTCATGGACTGTATTATTATTTGCTAAATATATTGCCAGGTGGTTTACTATTTTCTCTACAGTTTCTAGGCTTTTGTACAACTTTCATACACCCTCTGGGAATTTAAAAGATATAAATCACGGTTTTGGGTCAAATTTTGCCCCTCAGATGCATGAATGCAACTCTCACTGAAGTTACTAGGAGATGCACAGACACATCTGAGGGCAGATTTTAGCCCTTCATCATTTGTTGAGATGATTTTTAAAACTCCCAGACTTGTGGGAGTTGCTGTTCCAAATATACCTTGTCCCCAGTAATAAGTACAGTCTATTCATTCTGTTCACTCTCCTGCACAATTGGAACTAATTCATTCTTCTGCTTGACACAGCATGAATTTTATGCCCTTGTTCTTACGACTAAGAACTTCAGCTGTTTCAGTAGTGTGTGTTGGCTTTGAACCACTGCTTTCTCAGTCTCTCACCCAAGTGGAATTATTAGATTGCCTTTCCTGTGTGTCCTTCACATTAAGATTGAGGCAATATTCCAAATTCTTCACCAATTCAAGGACTCTTCCTAGAATGAGGGCCAGATTGCTCAGGCAATGCAGAGCTGCACAGCACCAGCAGGAATTCCATAAGGCATTGTACAATCCATCTGTCTGTCTATGCAGGTATTTATATAGCCCTCATCTCCACTGTGGCTGGGAGCCTTCAAAGAGGAAACTACGTCTGCCCTCTATAGCACATGCAACCACATACAGGCCAGCCACAGCCCGGTTTATAACTAACCCCACATTTTTATTCAAAATGAAAGTAAGAAGGATATGTATTTGCCTACAACAGCTTTGAATGCCATAAGATATACCTGAAGTCAGAATATGACACTACCCTGTTATTACCAGGCACCACTGTAAATCAGCCCCATGTCCTAAAGAGTCATGGTCATTTTAGTAGTGCTAGGTGATTAATGATGTACAATGGACTTCCAAAACTGGTGAGGGATTTTGTTTGTGTGTGAACAACACTTACTGGTTTCTTTACAGTCCCTCTTTGCCCCTCTAAGCACTTTAGTCCAGAGAGATGAATCTGTCTCTTGTTTTTTACCAAGTAGTTCTATCCTAATAACCGTGAGCTGAATTGTGCCCTCAGGCACAGCATTGAGGGACCACCCCTAGAGGCTCTGTGCCTCAGCCATATCCCTGTGAGATACAGTGCTTCCCATACTCCTTTATTTTGCTGTGGGTTGTAGTGAGTATTTTACTATACCCCTTTGCGCAGACGGCGAGATGCATGACGAAGTGGGTCTTTGCCCACGAAAGCTTATGCTCCAACACTTCAGTTAGTCTATAAGGTGCCACAGGACTCCTTGCCGTTTTTGCAGATTCAGACTAACACGGCTACCCCTCTGATCCTTTGCACAGAGTAGCACTTCCTATCCATCACACCTGGGTATGGAATGAAAGAGTTCTGGCCAGCACTTGGTAACTAATGGGTTAAACTCAGGTAGCTAGAGGGTGTTGGCAGAAAGCCAGGAAAGGCAAAGGCAGAAGGTGTTGAAATTTAAATGGAAAGATATACCTGCCTGCTGTTTCTTGTGTGTGAGTTAAGCTAGGAGGTAGGGGAAACAAGATCGGACAGAACTACCATGCTTCAAGGAACACTGGGCATAGGACTGGACTGAGCCTTGAAGTATGGATCAGTACGGATTGTGAGTAGCTAGAGATACATATATTTAGTTACAATCAGATAATTTTTCTTTGTTTTGTTGTTTGGTTAAATTTCTCTGTGCCCCCTCCCCGCCCGCCTTCACTATATCTAAGCTTCACCCAGAGATACTATGTTTCTCTGTGTATTAATCTGTTCTTTTCTCAGTTGCCCAGTAACACCCAGCAACGCAGTATAGTTTATCATGTGTAAGTTTCTGTTTTATTAATAAAATCACCTTTTTTAAAGTGTTTTTAAGGTGATGATTTGATTTTCGCATCCTGGAAAGTAGCAGGGGGTCTGTGTATGTGTGCCTAAAACGAGGTGGTCAGCTATCAGAGACTGCAATTTATTTTCTGTTTTCCTCAAGCTCTTTTGTGGTAAAAGAGCTTGTGGGGCTACTCCTCTGGAAGAAGTTCAAGTGTTTCTTCCTGGGTCTCAGAAGAAGAGTTGTTGGGTTTTTTTACACTTGATGGTGGCAGCTACCTCCTAAGGGCAAGAAATCTGTGACCTTGGGGAGTTTTTGTAAGCAAAGCCTATAGAGGCAAGTTATTTAAGGTCTCTTGCGGGCCTCCATGTTCTGCACTCAGAGTGTCAGAGTGGAGAACAGCTCAGACACCAGGCATGATTCCACCTACCTCCTCCCACTGCATCTATAGCCACAATGCACAGTCATCTTCTACACCCATGTAAGGGAACTGCAGAGGCCTTACTCTTCCCCTTCTTCCTGGAAAGACCCCAAAAGAGGAAAACACAGTCTAGTGCCATGTGACAACAACTTGCAAAAATTCCCCGCTTCAGCATGAAAGAAACCATTTTATTTTACAAACCAAAATGCATCACAGAAGGATGGAGAATTTGGGAGGGGGCAAGGAGGACAAAGCCTTACCAGGCTGGAAAATGACAACTTGAAGATGTCATTATCTTCACCAAGGAAGTAAAAGCATTAAGAATAATAATAAAAAGCACTGTATTTCAGACAATCAGCCTGATTACAATAGACAGAAGCCCAAGCTTGCTGTGCCCTCAGCAAGCCCCATGTTACCACCACCTGTGCTGCACTATTAGGAAATCTAAAATTTCAGTTCAGCTCCTTCAGCAGAATGGAACAATTTTATTTTTAGGGATCTTTTTTTTTCTGATTATTCTCAGCTTCCCTACTTTGTTATTTCTTAGCCATGAGACAGAGTGTGGGTAAAATCCTGCCATTCTTACTCCATCACAACTCTCATTAGCAGAGGGAGGTTAACAAGGTTTGTGTGTGTGGAAGGAAGAAAGAAAAAGTAGTCTGGACTGACAAATGATTCTTAAAGCATGATTGGGCTGTGAACTATTGATGAAAATTTGTTTATCAGGATGATTACTGAAAATCAGAGTGACAGAAGATGATTGTTATTTTTCTTTGCTGGCGAATAAATTACTCCTTTCAGCAAAGATTAAAACTGACAGTACTATTATTAGAAACTTCAGAACTAACTATAAAATACAAAGCTGAGTTGTTCCAGTAGGAATTCAGGCACAAAACTTTGTAACACAAGGCTTCTAGTCAACCAGCAGTGGGTGGGAGATAGAATTCAAAGGTATATCCCAAACCAAAAACTCACTGCAACAATGACAATGTCCCTGGCATTTTGTAATGATAGTAATGAATAGCAATGATTTAAACTTTCAACCCTGGTGCTGGAGTTCTAAATACATATACATTCTCCTAAGCACCTGTATTAGCCATTGATTTCAGCATCACTGATAATCAAGCCATATTATCTAAATGCCTAAATATAGATTTTGGGGCCTAACAAAGAAGGCAGATTTCAGACATTTAACTGATGCAGTTTCAATTTTTGCAATTTTTTCTCAGCTTTACCAAACATGCTATATGCCAAATAACCCAGCGTAATAAGCAGCTCAACTGACTCTTTTTGCTTCATGTGACAAAAAGATCTCCTATGATTTCAAACAACACAAGACATTGAGTGTGGGGTAAGAACATAAAATCAGCCACAGTAAATCAGACCAAATTTTCATCTAGCCCAGTATCCTGTCTTCTGACAGTGCCCAATTGCCAGTTATGCAATTGTAATCTATTGCTCTTTCCAATTAATTCAGTTAACCAATTTAATTAATCAAATAAGGATATGTTTTTGGCCCATGGCCCACTTGAGTCAATGCAAACCTTTCCATATACCGTCTGTTACCTAACGGAAACTCGCCATTAATTACTCCCGAGCCATTTTGCTAGTGCTGAAGATAGGGAGAATGGTTTAATTTTAATTATTAAACTGATTAAGCGTTTTAACTTTCTCATGTTAGTTTATCAAACTTCATTTTAAATAAAGTAAATTATTAATTTATGTCCAACACAAAAGGTTTCAACGTGTTCTTTATTTATGGCAGGGGTGGGGAACCTTTTTTGGGTCAGAGGCCACTGACCATACCAGTGAGAAGCAAAAAAACCCCTCCAAAAGCCCCCAACCCTCAGTGATGTGGCTCCCAGCTGAGACACTTCACCCCTCTGGTGCTCTAGCCCCACTGGGTGAGGGGGAAGAACAGGGAAGACTGAGGTTCAGGGCTTCCCATAGGCCAGATTTACTTTTCTAGGGTTACATAAGAACGGCCATACTGGGTCAGACCAAAGATCCATCTAGCCTAGTATCCTGTCTACCGACAGTGGCCAATACCAGATGCCCCAGAGGCAGGGAACACAACAGGTAATCCTCATGTGATCCCTCTCCCGTCACCCACTTACAAATAGAGGCTAGGGACATCATTCCTACCCAGCTTGGCTAATAGCCAATGATGGACCTAACCTACATGAATCTATCTAGCTCTTTTTTGAACCCTGTGAAAGACCTGGTCTTCACCACTTCCTCTGACAAGGAGTTCCAGGGGTTGACTGTGCGCTGAGTGAAGAAAAACTTCCTTTTGTTTGTTTTAAACCTGCTGCCTATTGATTTCATTTGGTGACCCCCTAGTTCTTATGTTATGGGAACAAGTAAATAACTTTTCCTTATTCACTTTTTCCACACCAGTCATGATTTTATAGACCACTATCATATCCCACCCCCCTTAGTCTCCTCTTTTTCTAAGATGAAAAGTCCAAATCTTTTTAATTTCTCTTCATATGACACCTGTTCCAAACCCCTAATCATTTTTGTTGCCCTTTTCTGAACCTTTTCCAATGCCAATATATTTTTTTTGAGATGAAGCGACCACATCTATATGCAACATTCAAGATGTGGGCATTCCAGGGTTTTATATAGAGACAATAAGGGTATGTCTACACTACCACCCTAGTTTGAACTAGGGTGGTTAATGTAGGCATTCGAAGTTGCAAATGAAGCCCGGGATTTAAATATCCCGGGCTTCATTTGCATCTTGCCGGGCGGGCGCCATTTTTAAATCCCCTTAGGTCGAACTCCGTGCCCACGGCTACACGCGGCACGGAGTAGGTAGTTCGAATTAGGATCTCTAATTCGAACTACCGTTACTCCTCGTGGATATTTAAATCCCGGGCTTCATTTGCAACTTCGAATGCCTACATTAACCACCCTAGTTCGAACTAGGGTGGTAGTGTAGACATACCCTAAGATATTCTCTGTCTTATTCTCTATCCCTTTTTAAATGATTCCTAACATTCTATTTGCTTTTTTGACTGCCGCTTCACACTGAGTGGATGTTTTCAGACACAATGACTCCAAGATCTCTCTCTTGAGAAGTTGCAGCTAAATGAGTCCCCATCATATTGTTCCAGAGTTAATGGATTTTGTGGACACCCTAAGCTCTAGCCAGGGGACAAAAATTAGGGGTTCAGAGTGCAGGGTGGGGCTGCCAGTAAGTGGGGATGCAAGATCTGGGTGGGAGGTGGGGTGCAGGAGGGGGTAGGGTGCAGGAGCAGGCTGGGAACAGAGTGTCTGGCCAGGGGGGATGGAGCAAGAGCAAGGGAAGGTGCAGTGTGTGGCCAGGAGGAAAGGTGCAGGAGCAAGGGTCGGTGCATGAACAGGGTGGACGTAGGGTGTCTGGCAGGAGGGAGGGTACAAGAACAAGGTAGGGTGCACGGTTTTGGCAGGGGGAAGTGCAGGAGCAGGGTGGGAGTGCAAGGTCTGGGCATAAGGGGACAGGGCATTTACTTGCCTTCATGCCCCACACTGCTGCCATGCACCGTGTTCCATGCATGGCCTCCCACTGCTCCCATTGGCTGGATTCTGTCCAATGGGAGCAACGGGAAAAGCCTCCAGGCAGCACACCTGTGTGCTGCTATTCTCCCAACCAGGGGAGTGGGACAGGGAGTGACAGTGCACAAAGCCAGTTCTGTCTCCTATTCTTCACCGCAAGCCAAATCTGGCAGGGAGCTTTCTTCTCTCACCCAGTGAGAAGCTGATACTGGCACTTCAACCTTGCATCGGGTGTGGGGCGAGGCTGGATTATCAGCACCGGCTCCCGGCTGTGAGGGGGGGTGTGAGGTATGGGCAACCTGGAAGGAGGCCATGGATGACTGCAGTTTGAGGACCACTGGGCTGAAGAACGAATTAATAGAATCAGGACCCATCTCTGTCTCTGGCATTGATTTTCTTTTTGTAAATCTGAACAGGTTTATTTAATTTCTTTATGCTTTAGTTTCTCCATTTATAAAGACTTGGCTACATGACATATTATTCTATCATGCTTGAACATGATTTTGAACAATAAATTATATGATCCTGGTCCCAAATAAAGGGTCAGCACAGACCAGGAAAATTGTCTCAACACTGTCAGCAAATTGGGATATATCCCTTCTGGGAGCAGGATTTAGTCACAGTTAGATGACACAATATTTTCATTGATCACTTGGATAACTGTGTGGAAAGTATGTGTATAAAAATTGTAAATGACACCACGCCAGGAGGGATTGCAAGCACTTTGGAGGGCAGGAGTAGAATACAAAACAAACTTGATACATTAGAGAATTGGTGTGAAATCAACAAGATAAAATTCAGCAACAGATAACTGGAAAGTACTACACTTGCTTAGAAAGAAGAACTCAAATGCACAACTATAACTGACTAGGTAGTAGTATAGCAGAAAAGTACCTGGAGATTATAGTAGATCATAAACTGAATATGAGTTTGCAGTTGCAAACAGAAATAAAAAGGTTAATATCATTCTGGGATACAGTAATAGGCATGTCATTTGGGGCACACTATCCCACTCTACTTGGCTCTGATGAGGCTTCTGGTGGAGTGCTGTGTCCAAATCTGGGCACCACACTTTGAGAAAGATGTGGACAAATCAGAGAGAGTCCAAAGGACAACAATGAAAATGATAAAGCCAGACCCATGAAAAAACTTAAAAATACTGCGCACATTTAGTTTTGAGAAAAGAAGACTTTAAAGGAATCTGATATCAATCTTCAAATAAATTAAGGCCCGTTATAAAAGGTAACTGTAATCCATTGTTCTCCATGCCTACTGAGAGAAGACAATTGTAATGGGCTTAATCTCAACCACCCTTGAGAGTCAGGAAAAATCTATCTAAATATAAGGGTAGTTAAGCTCTGGAATAAACTTCCAAGAGAGGTTGTAAGAACAGGTTGCACAGACACCTATCAGGGATGGTCTAGAGATTTTACTTGCCTCAGTACAGGGAGCTGCACTTGATAACATTTCAAGGTCCCTTCTAACTCTACATTTCTGATTCTATGAACAACAACTTAGGAAGAGCTGTTGATGCAATGAACAGTAGCCACAAACTATAAGTATTGTTTTGCCTTTACTTGCTGGAGGGGGATTGTGACATGGTAGTGTTGCCTTTCAGTTTGATTAAAGCAATCCTACTACTTCTACAAAACACCATGACCCCGGCTAGCACTACAGGACCATGCACGCTGCTGCTCTCAAGAGTTGCAAATAGCAGTATGTATGTTTATTGGCTGTGGATTGGATCCCATCCCTTAACCTGCTGATTATGCTACTATGTAATCATTGTTCATTGGCTGGGATGGTAGCTGGTCTCCACACACTAACTTTCTTGAATACTAGAATACAATTTTGCATCCTGCCTTGTTATTGTGTAATGATGGTGGTTTCATATGCTCTCTATACTTCACTAGCAAACACACAAAATAAAAGGCTAGGTTTGGACCCACATCCCTGTGTACTTAAAAATGTTTGCTCATGTGCAAATCAATTTTTCCAGAAGACATAATTTTCGAACTTTCTATTCTCCCTGGTATAAGTAAATATGCTCTCTTTTACTACTTCTTATTCCATTAGTAAAGGGTAGTGATCATAAGCTTTCGGATTGTTACAAGAATCCTCTGAAAATAGTAGGGTATCCCACATGTATGCCTAGAAGTTGAACTGGATTACAAAGGAAACTCACTGCATACAGCAGGAAGTAGTCAAGTTTGTTCATCTTGTCATATGCAAGTGGTTAGTGTGATGTTGTAGATGGCATCTCTCAAAAAATCCAATGTTATTTTCAAAAAGCAATAAAATATTTTTGGCTATGGGGATTTTAGAAACACTTTTCCGCCTGTGAACCAACATGGTGAAAGAATTTCCATACTAGAGATGAGCCAACCAGAATGCTTGATCCTAAAAACTGAAAGACAATCAAACTGGATGGCTGGCTGTCCTCAAATTAATGCTGAATCCTTATATTTTTAAGAACCCCAAAATACAACTCTCTATGAGAAATCTAGAGGCACAGAAGATGTTACAGACTTTACAGACTATAATGCTTACATATGCAAGGAAATAATAAAATAAATAGTGATGGTTTCCACTGGCAATGGCACCAACAAATTGTTCTCAAGTAAAGATGGTTTTACACACACTGCCCTTTGTCTTCAACACAAATTACATTCCCGCTTGGACAAATATTATACATTAACAGTGCTCGGAGCCAGTTTCTGTTTTTATACACACAGACACACACACAGTTTACCTTTTCTGTTTGTAAGAAACACAGGGCAGTATATGAAATGACTGAAGGGAGCTATACGAAAATAATTAGACACTAAAAGGAAAAATGGGGAAAAAACATATGCCATTTCTAACAGAGATAGGAAAAGAATAACTTCTTACCCCAGGTAGTCACTTTGAGAGACAATGAAAAAAGAGTTAAATCGCGTACTTGTATCCTGGAAGAGAAGTAAATATGACAAGACATGCCAGCAGAAGCACACAGAAAAGGATGTTCCTAGGGTGAAATGTCTTTGAGCTGCTCAAGTCTCAATCAAGTAACTGTGCTCATCTTGGCAATCAAACTGCATTCACTTTCATCTTTAAATACATTTTTCAGAGCAATCAGTGCTTCAGAAAGTATTTTGATGGAACAACAGGCGTTACATTTCTACAACACAGGGGAAGAAGGATCTTTGATAAAGTAGGAATAATAAAACAGCATCTGAGGACTCCTCCGTCTGAGGGACTGTCCTCCTCCGTCTGAGGGACTGGTTTGTCAGTGGAGGACATTTTGGGGGGAAAAGGATAAATTAAGGAGTAATAAGTCACCAAGGAACTAAAATGTGAAACTGAAGAACTACTAACAGTGAAATTGTTGACACTGTATTAAAATTACTATAAAATGTTTATGAAGGGCAGTTGTAGCCATGTTGGTTCCAGAATATTAGAGACACAATCTGGGTGAGGGAAAATCTTTTATTAGACCAACTGTCTCTCTTACCAACACAACATAGCCCAATAAAAGATATTACATCTCACCCACCTCTGTCTGTCTCTAAAATGTTTAGTACACTGAAAACAGTTTTCTTACAGATTTTGACACAATTTGAACAATATATTAATAACATTGTCATGAAAATATCAATTACTTTTCTGCAACAAGTTTTGTTTAAAAGTAATTTTCAACTAAAATAGTTTTGAAGAAAAAATTGCAACCAGCTCTATGATATAGCACAGTTCACCCATATATATCAAAATAGTATGCAATGGCTTTTTGATCATTTTTATAGACACAAAAAACTGAGGCAAATTTGGTTAAAGATCAAAGACAGTAGCAGATCTGAGACTAGAACCCAGGTCTCCTATTATACTGAGGCTATATTCACCGAATAACACTGTCTTCATAATGTATTTATGCCAATCCTGTGTATACCTCTGCAAATATATAGGTTAGAAATGGAATTAATGTGTTTGGACTTCTCTTTATGTTCATGAAAAGGAACATTACTGTAAACAAAAGATATTTTTAATATACATGTAGACATACTTTCTACATCTGAATACTCCTGAGATTTTTTTAAATTAAGCAGAATCAGACCTGCTCGCCAAGAAGGAAGATCGCCAAAGAATGTCAGGATTCTGCTAGAAGTAATGTAAGTGGACACTACTTTAGGAATGCAATAAAACACATATGGTTTTAAAATCAGCCTTTAGAAGTAACAGAGTAATGCATGCCTCATGTTTTTCTCTTAGAAACGCGCATAATGGCTCTTTCACATGATAGGCAGAGAATACTTCTGAAGGGAATGAATAATGAGAATAACTCTGCTCCCACACAAATTTGTGAATCTGATGTTACAATTATAATATTAAACATCAAACTCATCATTCTTTCTTAAGGAGGACTGATAAGAATCACTTGGTCTTAAAAACGAGGAGTCCTGCGGCACCTTATAGATGCATCTGACGAAGTGGGTCTTTGCCCATGAAAGCTTATGCTCCAACAAATCTCTTAGTCTATAAGGTGCCGCAGGACTCCTCATCGCTTTTGCAGATTCAGACTAACACGGCTACCTCTCTGATACTTGGTCTTAAGACTGTTCTGCTTTCCATTACCATAGCTCTGTTATGCAAATGTTATAGCTAAGACCATTATTGTTTCTGAGAAACATCAAGGTAAAATCTGGAATAATCCATTTGGCGGTATCTACTTGAATTTCAGAAGCAAGAGGAAGAAACTATGAACTGGGGAATATAGTGAGGACATACTCTTTCTGACTTCAAACTTGGGGGTTATTTTGGAATAAGCTCCTAGTGTAGACCAGGGCTTAGAGTCTAACACATGTATTAGATCATGAGCTTTTGTGGCCAAAACTCACTTCATCAGATAAATTGAAGTAGAAATTATAAAATTTGTTGTACATATAACAGCAAAAGCAGTTACTTGTCAATTGTGGGACCAGCGTTAATTAAGTCAATTAAGTCAGGGTGGCTGCTTTACAGCATTTGATGTAGAGATGCAAATATCAAAAGTGAGGAAATTGCCTTTCTAGTACATTAAGCAGTTAAGATCTTTATTCATGCCTAAACTGATTGTACTGAATAAAGACCTTAACTGGTTAACACACTACAAAGGCAATTTCTTCACTTTTGATATTTGCATTTCCATATCAAATACTGTGAATGAGTCACATTCTCCCTGACTTAATTAGCTTAATTAACAGTAGTTGTTCTATTGATGGGTAACTTCTTTTGCTGTTATATATACCCCAAATTCTGTAATTTCCACTCCAACTCATCTAATGAAGTGGGTTTTACCCATAAAAGTTCATGACCTAGTAAACCTGCTAGTGTCTACGGTGCCACAGGACTGCTTGTAGTTTTCAGTGATTTACGGGTTACACTTCAACACTGGAGCCTAATGGCTAAGAGGTGGTAATTCTTGGCTTCCATTTACAGTGGGCCTGAGAGAAAGTGTTAGCCTAGCTACCACACACTGGAGAAGCCATTGCAATGGGACCTTTGCATACCAGGATGGCCATGTTGCCAAAAAGCTGACCATGGGGAAGAAGGGATCATCCAGCAGCCTCCTGAATCTATTTAGGATGGAGGTCTATGGCCTCTCTTCCTGGAAGACAGCAACAGAGAATGGAAGCTGAAGCCTGGACCAGGCTGGGATCAATGTGTTTACATCTAAATCTATGAAAGTGGAAATTCTCCTGTTTTGGTTCCCACTCAGAAGACAATGGGTCTATATCTAGCATTCCAGATCTTCTGCCGCCCAAAGATTAGGGGTGTTTGGATGTACAGTTTGAGTTTGGATCTATATCTAATAATTATACTATATAATAATTTTTGTTCAATTTTTATTGAATTAGTCGACCCATAAGTCTTGATCAGTATGTGTATCACAATCATTTTATGTTTTTAATAACAAAATCAGTCTCTTCAGCTGTTCACATGATGTAAAAAAGAAAGATTTTGTTGGATCCTTGCAACCACTATATCATGCCTGTATAAACCAAGCATGAAATAGTCATTATTACAGTACAGCAATAATTTTGCTTTATGTTTTTCATAGGCCTGCGATCACCACATTCTGCCGGCACAGGCAACATGAATGAAACTGGTATGCAGCACCGCCTGATCTGGTTCTGTTCACTGCTCCTGTGCTTTCAACACTCATGCTCTGCTTGTGTGCGTCTCATTTTCACAGATCCGTAAAATGACAGACACACATTAATTCTGAACCCTGCAGCCTTACTCCTTTCAGCCAATTCTCTTCTGCAGATTAATGAAAAAGAAACAGAACCAGGGCGCACTACACACTCTGCTTCATATATAGACATACATGGCCCCTAGAATGTTCTCCATCTGCACGTGATCAATTTACAGAGTGTGTTACAGCCTGGTGACAATGATGGATGAAGTAATATAACTGTATCATTGTATTATATTCTACTTGGATAGCTGTATATTATTGTACTGTAAATCACTTTCTTTGCAAGGAACTGAAATTGCTGGAATTTTCAGACTCAGACAAGGAATCCAGCTCTAGCGCTGCTGTTTCTCTCCATCCCTGACTGATGGGCCGGGACGCCATCTCAACCTCCTTCAGCTGACTGCTTGCAGATGGGAAATTTCTTTCTTTCATTCATGTTCCCCTCCCTCCCCCAACCAAAAGGAATGGTGTGAACAGCAGGTATTCAGATCAGATCTGAACTTTTTGAATGTGCTTGGCAAAAGAGATGCCACTATCTGCTCATAGTGAAAGCTCCCTACACCAAAAGAGAGAGAGAAAGAGAGAGAGGGGAAGGAGGGAGGGACCTACTGGAAACGTACATTTCAATGACCTATGCCAATGTTTCTCAAACTGGAGAGGGTAGTCTAGGGAATTCTTTGGCCCTGATGATCAATTCCTTCTTATTCCCCCTTCGCAGTGTCTCCCGCGTGCCAGAAAACAGCCATTCCATGATGTGCAGAGGCAGTAGGAGTGACGGGAAAGAGGTGGAATAGGGTGCTTTTTGGGGAGGAAGTAGAATCATGTCCTCGGCCACTGTCTCCACTGATCATCTCATCCCACTTCCTCCCAGTGCCTCCTGCACACTGGGGAATAGCTCTTCAGTGGCCTGCCAGAGGAATGGGTAGAAAGAGGTGGGCAAAAGGAAAGGCAGGAATGGATCAAGAACAGGAAGAGGTGGGGCAGGAGTGGAGCTCTGGGGAAAGAGTGGAGCTGAGGAAGGGTCTGGGGCTGAGCAGGGCGAGGTTGGGGGGGTCTGTGAAAAACAATTAAATAAAAATGGGGGTCCTTGATTTGCTAAAGTTTGAGAATTTCTGATCTATGTAATAAAAACATGTTTTTGTTGGTCTTGTTATAAACATAAACACAGACATATTATTAAGATGGAATTAAGGTTGTATGGATTTTTCACTTTATTTATATATTGACAGTAGTAACTGCTTGTATTACAATATTACCAGGGTTAATGCCCCTTTGTGTAGACATTTCAAATGCAAAGACTAAAAGACAGTCCTTTCTCCAGAGAGTTCACCATTTCAACAGGCAAGACAAACATAAGGAAGTATTATTATCCCCATTTTAACTGAAACACACACTGACAAAATGAAGTGACTTGAACGTAAGGTTAAAAGGGGAGCTGCAGCAGTCATGAATAACTTAAATCTTTTCAGCCCCAATTTATCACCTTAACCACACGATTATCCTTCTTCATATCATGCAGACTGTTAGATACTAGTTCTGAGATCCAGTGTGCACTTGCTAATGGGAGCCTCTCTATGTAGTAAGTCATACATTTATGTATTACATACTGGGGTGAGATAGTAGTATGTCTTGTCTATTTTTGGATGCATTCTGGCTAGTTGCCCAGTTATTTTTTAATGGTCTTTCATTAAGGCACTGAAATAGGCCCATAGGCCTGGGTGCCAAAATAATTAAAATATATATTTATTTTTAAGATGAAAAAAAATACCAGGCAACAGAAATAATCCCATTTCCAGATGCAACCTTTATTTTCTATCACACTAGTTTTATCCATTGGAGAATCCTCTTCTGTTGGACCTCTGCAGGAGGATCGTGAGAAATCTTTTATGATTAATTTACCATTGCCAGTCACTGGAACATCCACAATCCTGGTGTCACAACATCTCTCACATCAAGCAGAAGGTCAGTAGGGTTGTGCCCTCTGGAATCATTCAGAATCCCTACTGCTAGGATTGCCTATTGAAATACATCTCTTCTGGGGATATAATTAGTATGTTTGCTGAGATGAAACTGCATTACAAAGAGAGTAGAGTAGAGCACATAAAAATAGAATAAAGAAAACAAAAAGGAGTTCTGATCTGGAAGGAAAACTGAGCCGGTCTCACACAGCTGACTAGTACTTTGATTCACAGGAGAAGAAATAAACCAATACATAATAAACAAACACCTAATTTTAATATAACACTTTCCATCCACAGATCTCAAAGCACTTAATAAAGAGAGTGCACTGAGAGCACAAAAAACAGCAGGAGTGTTCAGATTCAATATCAGAAACATGAGGAGAGAATTAATAATGCAGAGCATATGTAGATAACATGATTTCAAATGGCTGTCACTTGTAGACTTGTATTCCCTCAGACTGAGAGGAACTAATAAAATCTTAGAGGGAAACTTGTCCTACAGAGAAGGATCTTGCCAAAACTGTATTTTGCTGTCATTGCCACGGCAAGAATACACTTTTTTTGTATTAATAGTAATAATACATTAGGGGAGTTCTACATTCAGTACAATATATTAATGTATTTTGACTAGCTCTTTAAAAACTGGTACCTAGATAGCACAATGCTTTGCACTTCCAGATTTGACACACAAGAAATATAGTAGACACACAAGATGGCGAGGGAATATATTTTATTGCCTAACTACTGTTGGTGAAAAAAACAAGCTTTTGAGTAAGGATGTTAAGAGGTGGATAATCCACTAATCGTGTAGTCTATCAAATTTTTATCAAGTACATGATTAGTTGATAATGGAAGGCTTCTGAAGTTTTAATGTAGTAAGAACTGGGCGCGGAGGCAGCTCGGCTCCTACTATATTTAAACTGAAGAACTGCAGAGGTGCAGCGGGGGGCAGGTCCCAGACCTGGTGTGAGCCAGTACTGAGCTGGGCTTGCTCAGTCCCGGCTCATGCCAGGTCCAGCAGCCCCGGGCCGTGGAGGCCTGGGCTGGCTGTGGGCAGGGGCTGCTCCAGCAGCAGCTCCTGTTTGCTGCCAGTTCCAGCCGCTGTGGACAGACCCTATTTGTGGCCACCCTGGACTACTGTGGGCAGAGGCTGCTCTGCAGGAGAAGGCAGCAGCACAGAGATGGCAGCAAGGGGGATAGTAAATAGTCGAGTAGTCGACTCAACAACTCGCTAAGCCTAGGCTTATTGGGTAGTTGACTACTTGCTTACATCCCTACTTTTGAGCTTTCATGAACAAAAGTGGGTCCGGTAAAAGATAGTCCCTCACACACCTGTGTTTGGAATATCCTTGGACAAACATAGCTCCAACACTGCAAGCACATAAGCAGCATCACATACAATATTGATAACTATTGCTATCTTGTATAGTGAGCCATATTTATGGGCCTTTTCTTCTGTTATATAAAACATTGTCTAGTACCTTTCTAATCCTGATAGCGAATAAAGGTCTGATTCTCTACAGCACAGCTTGCGTATCTTTTAACGCCTATGCAAAGTAAGAGCAAAATGTGTGCAAAACACCACCCAGGGTACATCTAAACTCCATCCCTTTTTCGATAAAGGGATGTAAATTAGATGTATCGAAATTGTAAATGAAGCCAGGATTTGCATTTCTCCCGCTTCATTTACATAATGGCAGCCACAGCTTTTTTTGAAAAAACCACGGTGAAGACAGGGATTGTTAGATCGTTCAGGGATTGTTCGACAGAAATGCCCCTCAGGTTACAGGATCTTTCGAAAAGGGCATTTCTGTCAAACGATCCCTGTCTTGACTGCAGGGTTTTTTTTCGAAAAGTGGCTTTTCGAAAAAAGCCACAGCTGCCATTATGTAAATGAAGCATGGGAAATTCAAATCCTGCCTTCATTTACAATTTCGATACGTCTAATTTACATCCCTTTATTGAAAAAGGGATGTAGTTTAGATGTACCCACAATTAGAATTCTTCATTCATATGAACTGGTGACAGTATTTTATACCTATTTTTCATTGACTTTGTATCATCTTGAAAGTGCAAGGCAGAATAGAATCAGGGCCTAAGTACTGTTATCCCCGTGATGTAAAAGGGTTAGTTACAACTGAGATGCTGTTCTTGGGGTTTCTTGATTTTCTACCACACTCTTAATGATACTTTACAATAGGAGTAATGGTTTGGCTTACTTGGACACAAATGTAAATGAAGTGTATTAAGGGGGAAGTCACTGACATGCAATAATATTAGACCAAGACCATAGGCAAATTCCTGGCTCCAATCAAGTCAATTGGGCTTTGATATTTATGTTAGAAGGGACAGGAAAAACACAAGAAATGCTCAGAGGTATTTCCATTGTCCTTTTCTGGGAACTGTACTGCACTGAGTATATGTAAAAGTCCTTGAAGGAGGAAGCCACACACATTTGCTGAGCTGTGGTCAGAGGTGAATGTAACATTACGTTACATTTAGCAAATAATAAGGCAATCCTCCAACAAATAAACAGAAGGAAGAAGAAAAACATGAGTTCCTTGGCAAGACTTTGAGCAGAGTCAAAGTAGTTTAGAGGAGAAGAAAATGTATGGGCTTCTTCCCTATTTATAGATAAAGCACTACGCTATTGTGTGTGCAAACTATTACTGGTATTATGCAAACAGTGCAACAGGATTCTTTGTGAATGCCTGTATTAAGATTATCTGCTTTGTCTTCTCTCTCAACACACACACACACCCCCCAAAACTCATGCAGCTCTCTGAGATATGAAAAGAAATACCATACAGTATGCTCCCATTTATCCAAAACTCCACATTATCCTAAACCCTTCCTTGTCTCCCAGCATGAGACACAATGGAGTTCAGACCCTTGCTGGGACTGGGAGGTAGAAGAAGGAGAGTCCCTGACCACAGACAAGACCACCCTGGTACTGAGCATTTCCTGTGGCAGCAGAGGAAGCCCTCTGCAGCCCCACTGTCACTGGAGTGAGCAAGCAAGGCCATGACAAGGGAGCTGAGGATGGCTTCATGCAAAGCTGCAAGGCCAGTGACACATGATCTTCAAGCACAAGGTGCAGGAAAGGCTGTAGACCTGGTTGGGCAGTGCAAAGTGTGGCCAGAGGTCTGTGTTCTGTCCCTCCAGGGCCACAGCCTCCTCACTATATCTTACACATGCAGAGACAATGTGTCAGTGTTCCTAAGTCAGTGCAGAGAATCCTTTTTAGCCACAAAGTCATGTCAGCAGGTCAGAGCAGTAAGTCTCAGCCAAGATTGCAAGGAAGATGACAATGATAACGAAGCCCCAGCTGTGGTACCCTGCTACCAAATTGATCCTACCTTCTCAGTAAACAGAACTCCTGATTATCCTAATAAAACCCATGTCCCCCATGCTATTTGGAAACCAGTAGTGTTACATGACACAACTGAAAGTGAGATAGAGTTTCCCTGCACAAACACAAACAGGTCTTTCTGAAAGATCAAACGGTGTGGTCTGGAACTATAACATTGTAATGAGATTAAATACAGTAAATTGGCCTGCAATTCAATATTCCTAACTAGTTTTCTTTTTTTTCTAGTTACTGTAAGTCAAATCAAGGGCATTCTGTGCAAGAAAAGCCTTGATTTCAATTGAATTTATGTTTGCATATTGGGAGGCAAAATTTAATCTTGTGGTGATGGCCTTGATAGGCTCACAAAAAAGGTGAAGTCAACAATTCACTCTTTGTAAACCATGAATATCAGAAGGCTTTTACAATTATCATTAATTCATGCCCACAAGCAAATCTTATAACTAAGTGCTAAAGCCTACCCAGAGATGCAATGCATACAGCTCCCTTCTGATGCACATGTGAGCACTGAGCATGTTCCTCAAGGCAGAATACAACCACAATCTTGCCACTTGCCACAATCCTACAGAAATGATGCAGGATCTTTTACATTAAGAGCACAAGAAGGAACAGCCTATTTACCTCTTTGCAAATTCTCTTTGCCATGCTAAATTAAACAGAATAACAGAGACAAATGGTACAGGAGAAAGAGTTAAAAAATGGCCATGAGGAAAGTAAACGAGCAGTATCAATTCACTAACACACTAAATTACAACAGAATACTTACGGAAATAAACCAAAGATCCACACGCATGCCAAATGAATTTCTTATCAGCAGTACCATAAGAAAATATACTAGCATGAATTCATGAAGCTGATGTACTTAAAATGAAGGATAACAATTTAAATGTCCAGCCATTAGTTTTGTTTGATACCTATTTTAATTGCACCCATCGTTATGAATTAATTTCACCATGATTCAGATACGTGATGTGCTTCCATTTATAATCTAGTGTTAGTTAAGTGCCAGTAAAAGGATACTTAAAATCACAAGCTATCAAAAACAACTGTTGTACACATGATGGCTTTATAATGGCAAGTTTGTGTGTGTGTGTGTGTGTGTGAGAGAGAGAGAGGAGGTTTTCTAAAATGTACTTTCTATGCCATTTTACTGATACTATAGAAAACTTGCTGCAACAACTAGTATTTCTGCTTGCATCAGGGATAATTTTTAGACACAGCTTGTTCAAATCTAATGTTTACACACCAGTATGGTAATGTAGCAGATGAGTTATAGAGCTAAAGGATAACCTAGTGACAGGACTTAGTAATAAAGCTATATGGCTGTCTTGTACAGCCATGATATTTAGCAGCTCCC
This sequence comes from Pelochelys cantorii, assembly GCA_032595735.1. Taxonomy (NCBI): domain Eukaryota; kingdom Metazoa; phylum Chordata; order Testudines; family Trionychidae; genus Pelochelys; species Pelochelys cantorii. The sequence continues at coordinate 163,667,492 of CM064327.1, forward strand.
TACCCCACTATATGCAAGGCAGCAGGTTGCACACAATATACCAGCTTTATCTAAAGCCAAGGTTAACTGAAGAAATCAATGGGCCAGATCATCTCTTATTCATGCAAAGGTCTCACTGAGTTATGTCTCAGTCTAGACTGCAGGATGTGGCCCTCAAGTAATTTACTTATTGCCTATATTGAGCCATCCTTCAATCAAAGCCATCTTGTTCAATGACTGGCCTCCCTTCTTGGAAACACAGAATTGACAGAACTCTCATTACAAAAACGAGTTTAAGTAACAAGCGAAAGCATAGGCTGAATTTCCTAGGACAACAATCACAATTACATATCGGTCTACCTCTCGGTAAACTTTCACGAGCAACCACAAGAAGATTTAAATAAGATAACGTTACACCTGTTGAATTATTCAGATAATTTTGAACTCCAGCAGAGGTGGTAATTAAGTGACATTTTCACTCACAGCCTACCTGGGGTGTTCAGCAGCCTTGACATCTTGCAGGAGTAGGAGATGTACTGTTCACAGTATTCAGCACTACTGGTGATAGCAGAGATCTGATCCATGGTGGCACTGTAATTCAGTTGCAATACAGAGTACTTTTCCGGGCCGTTGCCTATCACTGGAGTCTGCATCTGTAGATCATGGTACACCGTTGACCACACTTTATCCTCTGGATGGGAAAAAAAGGAAAGTAAAGAAAGAATTAATGAACAAAAGACATTGGAACTGAGTTACTAAAATTGTAGATGGTTGTTTCTGTGACCAGGGCATGAGTATGTGCGCATGCAGGAGGGGGATGAGAACAAATGAGGCTTTCACAAATGAAGATTATTTTATTTGAAATTGATCAACAACATGGGGAAACTTGACTGCACTGAATTCAGAAAACCTTTGTTAGTCTCCTTGCTCCTTAGTGTCACTGCGCTGGGTGCTTTGTAAGAGCTACACACTTTACCTGTGGGTGAAGACTGCCCTGAGCATCTGATAGTCATAGTGACCCCTGTGACAAATAAAGATTAGCTTTGATCAGAAGTGGATGAAAATAACATGATGTTACAGAGACCTAGGGATTCTTACTACAAGGAAAACATCAAGTTTATATGGTATTGCTGCATTCCAGGCTGCTTGTGTACACAAAAAGCAGTATTATTTTGTGACACTGTGACATCAGAGGTGCACTACAATAAAATGTGATTACATATATAATAACATTTGATGTTACAGGAGTCAAGGATTTCATATAGTCTGTTAGTCCTGAGCTATAGCCCAAATGACCCAAGATTGTCTTTGCTCTGGACTTGAAGTTTTCCGAGCATTTGGTGACTATGACATAGAATTGAAAAGTAAAGCAGGATAAAAGTAGGACAAATTTAGTTATATTCACGGCTTCAGCAGGGATGTGAGGAAATGGCCAAGGGGATTGGGTTGGGGGTGGGGATGGTGGTAGAAGAAACTCTAATCTTTGGTTCAGAGAAACACAGCATCTTAAGACAGGTTGTATCTAAACAAGATTATTAGTACACTTAAATAGGGATCATGAATGCTATATCCTACTTACTACTGATACATTTAGCCACAACTAGTTAGGTGAATATCAAAGGGTATGTCTATACAGCAAAGTTATTTCGAAATAACTTTACTAGTGTCTACACAAGCCAACCGCTATTTCAAAATTAATTTGAAATTGGTAAACCTCATTCCACGAGGAATAATGCCAAATTCGAAATAGCTATTTTGAAATAAGTGCTGTGTAGACACTTATTTCGAAATAAGGGGCCTCCAGCCTTCCCAGGATGCCCTGGTGGCCACTCCAGCCTCAACCAAGAACACTCCTCTCCTTCCCCACTCCCCAGAGCCCTTAAAGGGGTTGACTCTGGCCACAGTGCCTGTGCCAGCTCCAAGCCTGCCAGCCCAGAGCCAGCAGTCACTGCCCCTGACCCAGTGGCCCCAAAACATGAGCCAGCAAGCCACTGGCAGCCAGCCCGCCACCACTCCCCAGGAGCAGTCTGCCAGCTCCCAGGAGCCTGCCAGTGCCTGGAGAAGGTGGGCACCTTCCTGGTCCAGGGTGGAGATCATGGACCTTATTCAGGTTTGGGGGGGATGCCCCCAATGTCCATGATCTCCGCACTAGACAGAGGAACGTGACCGTCTATGGGAGGATAGCTGCCAGCCTGGCCACCAAAGGCCACATGTGAACCCAGGAGCAGGTTTGCATGAAAATCAAGTTGGTCCAGCGAGACCCCCAACCATGAGCCCTGAGCTTCCCCTCCCTCTTCTTCCCCTTGCTTCCCCCTTCCAGCTCCCTCCTCCCAGGTTTCCCCCTTCCCTCCCTCATCCTCTCTCTTCTCCTCTCCCGCCTTCTTTCCACAGTCTCACCAAAGTTTCATTCCCTCCCCCCCAGTTTTGTTAAATAAAGAGAGTTTGTGTTCATGAAAATACATGTATTTTATTTGACATCAGGAAGGCGGGCTAGGGAGGGGTAAGTGGAAGGACGTGAGGGAGGAATGAGGCACAAGCCCCCAGTGTGGCAGACCAGGGAGGCTCTTCGTGCTCCTCAGGGTGGAAGCAATCCCGCAGGGCTTCCTGGATACTGACAGCCCCCCGATGGACCTCCCAGATGGCAGCCTGCAGAAAGTGCAGCCAGGCTCGCAGCAACGTGTCCACAAGAAGCACCAGAGTGCCATGGGGCAGGTCTGGCTCCATGTTGCAGAGTGCTGTGGTGTCCCGAGTGAGGGCAACCAGAGTGTGCAGAGACAAAATGCTTTGCTGTCCCTCACTGAGGTAGGCAAGCAAGCAGGGAAACCTGAGAACTGGCTGTCCAGTGGGGGTCCCATTAAGCACAGGCCTCAGATAGCCTCAGGCAGCAGCCACACAAAGTAACTCCTGACCTGATGCCCTGCTGGACCTGGTTCTGGCCGGCCTTAAATGCGATTCAGTGTCCACTCAGTGCGGATGCGCTATTTTGAAATAGCAAAACACTATTTCAAAATGCATTTTGTGTGTAGACGCATTATCATATATATAGTAGCCCAATGTCTGTGACTCTGTAATGCTGAAATGCTGGCTGTTCCCTCTGGGCGGTGCTGTTGCATCCCGCCGTGGCACTCGGCTGACTTCTGCACTGCTCAGCCGGGCCGCCGCGGGGGAGTAAGCGGCTGTTTGGGCGCCGTGGTCCCTATGCAGCACAGGGGCCATGTACGTCACTGCCCCGCCCCCTTTCGTCTCCTGCCGTGGCGCTCGGCTGACTTCTGTGCCACTCAGCCGGACCGCCACAGGGCAGCTCGGCTGAGCGGCACAGAAGTCAGCTGAGCGCAACGGCGGGAGGCGAAGGGGGGCGCGGCAGTGACGTCTGGTGTGACAGCAGCTCCAGGCTCCGCCCCCGGCCGTGAACGTCACTGCCCCGCCCCCCTTCACCTCCCGCAGTTGCACTCAGCTGACTTCTGTGCCACTCAGCCGGGCCACTGTGTGGGAGCAAGTGGCACAAGCGACTGTTTGGGCTCTGTGCTCCCCATGCAGCACGGGGAGCGTGGAGCCCAAATGGCCATTTGGGCTCTGCAGTCCCCCAAGTGAGAGGCAGGAGGGGGAGGAGAAGAGAAAGAGAGAGACAGTGAGAGAGGCAGGAGGCGGAGGAGATCTGTGAGAGAGAGAGAGAGAGGGCGAGGCAGTAAGAAGAGGAGGAGAGAGAGAGAGAGACGGAGCGAGAGACCGGAGGCTCAGGAGAGAAGACCGATGTGGGGGAGAGACCTGAAAATCCCGTCTTATGATGGGCTAATTGGCTAGTTTCAAAATAAGCTATTTCGAAATAAGATATTTCAAAATAACGCTGTAGTGTAGACATACCCAAATGGTATAGAACAGGTAATAATACCTTCTCTCAGTGGGACATTCAATGCAACTGAAAGGTAACAAATTTAAAACTCCTCAAAAAAACAGTTTGCACAAAGTTCTGTGTACAAAAGCCATTGAGGTTCCCACATCTCTCGTAGTGACTGTTTTACTATTCAACTGCTATTCTGTGACTTAGGTAAGATGAATTGGTTGTTTTAGTCAAGCCCCAACTGGGCAGCTACCAACATCAGAAAACACTATCACAGTTGACATTTATTAGTAGACTTGTCAATCTACACATAACTGGCAAGGACTAAAATAGGCAAGGAGATTAATCTACTGTTGCTAGAAGTGATTCCTCTAGGTCAGGGTTAAGGAGAAATGAAAGGCAAAAAATTTCCATTCTATTTGGGTATTTATATAGTATTCATCACTGCAGCACGAGTGCTTTCCAAAAGTGCATTAAGAGATGTAACTTGTCATGTGTAATTTAGTTTTTCTCCTCAAGAAAAAAATTGACCTCATGTTATTTTATTTCTATTTTTTTTCTCTCTGCCATGCTATGTGCTATTATTATTGAAGCCCATGTCAAAGAAATGCATCTTGCATTTGGAGTGGAGAGTGCTGTGGTTTGAGGCAATTACTAGATTCTGTGAGAGTTTGTTCCTGACTCTTGGATTGGTCCCTAGAAAGCTGCATGCCCTGAGCAGACTAGATAGATAGGCATTCCACAAGGGAATGTGTTATACTGTGTTTTCACTGACAGGAATGTCTAATCTCTGGCACAGAGGACTGCATATAAAGTGCTTTCTTAGGGTTCTGAGATATTATATGCCCTACAAGCACTCCCGCTACACTGGTTTGGATGGCCTCTCAAGAGGGACCTGGTCCAACTCCAGTTAAACATGGGTGCTAAAACTAGGAGCGCTACTGCACCCCTGGCATGTTAGATACAGAGCTTCCAGTTTGGTTCAATGGCTGTCAGCACCCCCACTATAAAATCGTTCCAGCATTCCTGCAGTTAAATCAAAGGAAACACTCTCAAATGAATTTAAAGAAAGGTGGCTTGGGCAATGGGTCCCCAAAGAGAGTTCTGCTCTCCCATGAGATTCAAATTCCCCTAAAGGGACTTCGAGAAAGGACCAGGCTTGTAGGCCCCAAATGACTTATCTGTGCAGTGTAACTGTCCATGTGGGCTGTGTAAGGAAGTAGCCAAGCTGACTATGAAGAAACCAGTGAAGAGAGTGAGATAGAGAATTGTTGATGTGATACATACCAGAGTCTCGTTTCTTTGCATTGTTTCAAAATGCCCTTAAATGGTAAACTAAATGTCTGATTCTGTTCAAGGTATCTGCAAATCCAATAATCCATTGTGCTGCAAGGGATGAAATTTTAGCTCTCCTCCCCCAAAAAAGGATGGATACTTTATTTCCCAGGGACTGAACATATGAATGAGAAACACTTCTTGGAAATGTTGGGCATTGTGTTGATAAAAGTATCAGTCTTCAGGATTAACCTATTCCCTCCAATAATTTCTAATTCATTTGCAGAGAGTCAAATTCTGCTCTCAAGTACCTATGCATTAATGCAGAGTAACTCATTATATTCTACTCTATATAGGTTCATATAAGTAACACTGTCATAGAGTTACTCAAGTATAACCAGGATCAGACTTTGGTCCCACAGTTAGCATATGTAAATGTGGTGGGCCTGAAACAAAGACTATTCCACATTTGCTGCGAAAAAACACATAGGAGCCAAATATGAAATAGGTCAAAATAAAATCCCATTCCCATGAACTGTAACTAGTTTATGTATTCCTAACAATTACAATTATTACATTAATATTGACCGTTTCTATAATACCTGGCAATTATTTAAAGAAATAGCCTCGTATTACAGTTGGTACAAATGCTTAAAACATTTACTTCATTTAGTAAAATAACTACACACTACATAGCCATACATATACTTGCATGTGATTATTGTAACAGCCAGAAATTAATGTGGTCCCTAACCCTTTTTAGCAGACACCCTTATGTTTTTTCATTTATGAATGATCTAGAATGACCTTTATTATGCCAAAACAAATATGTTTAAAAATAAAGTTATTGATGAGAGTCCCTATCAGCTAAAGATTAAAAATATATTACTGGCATATTATACTTCTCCAAAAGCCAAGCATTACATACCCAAGAAATTCAGAGGTAGGATTACATTTAAATTGAATCTAATCATAATAATATATTGCATTTGAATAACAACATGATGATAATGAACAGATTTTAGCATTTGTACTCTCCACTTAGGTTAAAGTTATTTTAAAAGACATTAGGGCTTTTTAAATTCTCCCTTTTTGCTACAGAGCAAACCAATGATTACCTGAGAGTATTAACTGTGCATTTCTGTATCTTATAATGTCTGAATGTCTTAAGTGTATATTTATCTCTGAATTTCCTAGGTTTTGTAATGACTGGTTCTGAGTGGATTACAACATGTTGCATCAACTTGCCAACATGTGGCATAACCAGAGCAGAACAAAACACCTAACACATTGAATCTGGCCATTAATTTATAACTGACTTGTATTCAGACATAAAACCTTTAAAGAGTCATGACAGCCGGGCTAAGTAATCTACCAAGGAAAACTCTTGACAGATGTGTACAATCCTGCTCATACCACTAATTCATTACAACCAACAGATTTGTTACATTAAAATTAGTTGTAGAGGATATAAGTTGATAGGCTGAAGTATCTCTGATAATAGCACTAAAGAGTTACCTGAGGTCTTGACCTGCCCCTGTTATAGCCTATATAATCATAATTAGATACAAATGTCAATAATTTAGCTTAACTGCATTCTAATTTCTTTTGATGCAGTTTATACACAAGTATGATGGATGGGAGGGGTACTATGCTTTTCTAAATATCCCAGCATTCAGTAACAGATTTAAATCCAGACTAGTGGGTATACAAGAAGAGTTGGCAGGGAGCCAGGAGAGCCAATGGGAAGAAAGTGTGAGATTTGAATTGAAAGCAGTGATGGTGCCTGCTGTAATTCTTTGTGTGGTTTTGGGAGAGAAAAGTTGGGGAAGATGGAATGAAACTTGGAAGCTGGACATAGAATGTCCAGCAGCAATATTTAGGTCTACAAGGAATGGAACTCAGGAACAAGAAATGTGAGTAGACAGAATATGTATTTAGATGCAATCGGTTTTTTTAAAATTTCTGGTTTGTGAACTCTGTGCTGAGGCCATGTGCCCGCCCCCCTCCCCCCATGCTGTAACTGAAGCTGAATCCCAGGGAAGCAATTCTCTGCATTTTAATCTGTTTTCTCAGTAGCCCAGTAACATCTGGCAACCAAGTATGCTTTACTTAGTATGCCTTTTTTTGTTTTGTTAATGAAATCACCTTTTTTATGGGTATGATCTGATTCCTGTGCCCTACAAAGCAGAAGTGTCTGTGTGCATGTGCTTGAGACTGAGAGGTCAGCTACTAAGACGAGGAAACTTTTTAAAAATAGACAAATAATAGAGGAATAAGAGTTCCTAGCTGCACACATCACACTGATTTAGAAGGGATGAGACATCTTAGAAGATAATGTTCTAGAAGACCATTTTTTTCTTCAAATTTGTGTCCCTCTTGATTTCATACAATATGTCCCAGGTTTAAAGAAAATGTCTATGCAGTGCAATTTTTTTCTTGCTGTGATGAATTAGGCCTTTTATATACTTTTAAATCAAACACAGGAAGGACACAATCATAGATCTATTAATACATAATGATCTAATTTGTTATGTGAATTAAGGGACTGGAAATGGCTATGATTTCTATGAATAATAAATAAAGAATAGAATTCAAATTCTTCATACACTAAGGGGTAGTTAAGATTACATAGGTATCTACTAATGTAGTCAATATATTAAATAGGGTTGTAAAGTGATTAAAATTAATCACGATTAATAGTACAATTAATCACACTGTTAAACAATAGTTGAATATCATTTATTTAAATATTTTGGAATGTTTTTACATTCCAAATATATTGTTTTCAGTTACACCACAGAATGCAAAGTGCATAGTGTTCACTTTGTATTTATTTATGTCAAAAATATTTACACTGTAAAAACCAAAAGAAATAGTATTTTTCAATTCCTCCATTACAAGTACTGTATTACAATCTCTTTAGCATAAAAGTTGAACTTAAAAATGTAGAATTATTCACAAAAATAAAAGTGCATTAAAAAACAATGTGTAATTGTAGACCCTGAGTGGGAAGTATTATCTCCCATAAATGGAAACAAACATTTTTGTTTTAGCAAAAGAAGTATGATTGAGTGGAACTGTAGGTTCTAAAGTTTTGCATTGTTTTCTTTCTGAATGAAGTTATGTAACAAAAACATCCACATTTGTCAGTTGTACTTTCATGATAATGAGATTGCAATACAGTACTTGTTTCAGGTAAAATGAAAATGCTCTTTTATGTGCAAACGTTTGTAATGAAAATAATACAAAGTGAGTACTGTACACTTTGTATTGTGTGTTGCAATTGACATCAATATATTTGAAAATGTAGAAAATATTTATTTTTCAATTAACAGTGAGATTAAAGTTGCAATTAATGGCAATTAATTTTTAATTATGATTATTTTTCAGTTAATCGTGTGACTTAACTGTGATTAATCAAAAGCCTTAATATTAATCCATGTTGATGTTTTTTTCCTTTTTCCACTGACAGCAATTGGAAGTGGGCTTAAGTGAAACAGGCTGATCTCAAAACCACTACCACTTTATGGAACTAAGCTTCTGTCTCCACTATAGGAAATTATAATGTGACAACAAAACACACTACCGAAAAGGGGTAATAGAGAGTCATACACACTGGAAGTTCCTTTACATTACAGCTCAATTAAACATATATTAAAAGGCAGACCAAAGTTCATGTTGTTAACAGCCCTCCCTACTCATAGATCCACTGAATTCAGAAAATAGAAGTTCAGTTGATTTTCAAGTTTTTTTTTATCAACAATCATTCAAATCTCATTCACTATTAATTTGACTTTCAAGTGATTTAGCCCTGGCTGGTTGATTTAGTTGGGATTGGTTCTGCTTTGGGTATGGAGCTGGACTTGATGACCTCCTGAGGTCTCTTCCAACCCTATGACTCTATGATCCTGTTGCATGCCCAATGTGTGATTTTTGTGCATGTTTTTTGGGGAAATAAAGGACTGCAGTTTCAAGAGAGTAGCCTCTCACTTTTAGGAATAACGTACATCCACAAAGTCTGTATGAAAAACTGCATGCCAGGGAGAATTCTGGGTATTTGCATGCCTAACTACGTGGGTTTGAATGGACACATGATAACTAGTGTTACGTGTACAATAATTTGTGATTCCAAGTAATTTTTTGTGTGAAAAATCCATTAAATTTTGTGAAGTAAAAGAAAATATGCAGAAGGGAAGGCTCCCTAAATGTTAAGGCAATTCAGTGCCAAACACAAGCATCTATTTAACTGTAAGGACACAAATAATCCTATTTGAAGTCAACTGGACAATTCTTGCTTACAGATATGCATGTTCTTTGCTGAATCAGCACCTTAATGAACAACACATTCAACGCTTTTCTAAATAGTCCAGTATAAAACTAGAAGATATTATTAGAGAATTCAGACACAATTTTCCCATAGTACACATGGGAATGAAGAGATACTTAGGCACCATAATGATGTCTATAGAATAACAACATTGATGTATTAACTGTGGGAGTTGATGCAGATTTTTATTTCCTAATCTTTCAGATGAAGTCTGTGTATTAAACTTCACAATAGTCATAATTTCACTCAGAGTTCACCAATAATGCACAGATTAAAAGATCCTGTCATACTGCACAAAACTTTGTTGAACGCCTATGCTTTTCAGTAAGGCACGCAATGACATTAAAAGAAAAGGGTAATGTGTAGCAGAGTGTAATTACAAGTCCACAAATTAGACTATGACATTTAAGGAAGGGTTCATATGATGGTTTTTCATTTCTTCAGTTTCAATCTAACTCATGGGCAACAGAGAGGGCTAGTGATTTGCTGCGGCAAATTACAACAAAAAGCACAGCCTGGCCATGAAAAAAAAAGTAAATATAAATGTATATTAAAAATTGGTAAAAGTCACTAGTCTCAGTTCTTTTAATTAAAATATTCTTTATTTTGCAATAAACTTTGTTTAAAACCGTTTATGCAGCGAAAGTGAGGTTGTGTACAGATGTATGTTAACATAAGCATATAGACTCTCAAAACCTGAGAATCCTAGGAATTCATGACTTCCCTACTTCAATATGACCATGGAACAAGCCATTATTCTTGGATTCCACACAGTTCTCATTTTAACTTGCAGTTCTTGTGGAGCTGAATAAAACATTTTCTACTGTTAACTTTACAGCTGTGCATAAGAGGCAACAATCTATTTATATTACAAAAAGACACTAATAAAAACAATAACTGCCAAAAATGTAGCACTAGTGATAGTAACTGTGGCAACAGAGAACACAGGCCTAGAATTAAAATATATAAAAATGTTATTCTGTTTGGGTTCTGTGTGGAACATTTGCAATATATTCTAAAAAACTCTGAAGAATAATATTTTCATATTTTGTTTCAAATTTGTGAAAATAGCATATTTACTCAAAAATGTGAATGTTTACATTCATTCTGTTAAATATAAGTCTTTTATAGAGTAAAACTCAACCCTGCTTAAATCACAATGTTTTATTCAGATCAATATTCATTTGTTATTTCAAAAAATTCAATGTTCATATTGTTCAGTATGAAAGCACTCACGTGAAATGCTAGGGAAAAAGAATGAACATGGTCCAGCAAAAAACAGGAAATATTTTTCATATATCTGTGGTAAATGCAAGACACAGTTTGACATCATATATTTGAGCTTGCTCATTTAAACCCTGATGCGATGTCTGTCAAGTCAATGGACATAAGATCAGATCCTTGCTAAAATAATGAAGAATACTGTTAAACAAATTGTAGCAAATCTTTGTGATTGCAAAGAATAAAAATAAAAATAAATAAATAAATAAGAAGGTAAGTTAATATTTCAAAATACTTTGCCAGAACTCATGATGAACAAAATCAGGTGAAAAAGAAATGGAATACTGCAATTTTCTTAAAAAGCAATCAGTAAACCTGGACGTGGAATTTTAGGTCAAGGTTAGTAAATAATCAGAGACTAGAGATGAATTGGGGGGAAAAAAACACTTTTATATGCCATGTAAAGAACAATAGCTCTGTACCTCACAGCGCTGTACGTTGCAATTTTCTTTACAAATTTTTCCCTCCAAGTTAAAGTCATAGTGTAAGGCTATCTGATAAAACATATGTGCTCAGTCTGCAACAAGAGTAAAATACTTTCTCACCCCACTTTTTTTAAAAATAAAAATCACGTGCACAGCTGATTTTACCCTTTTTTCTTCTTTTTCTTCCCCAGTTTCCACAGTACTGACTTCAGGGCTAATTTTTGTGAGCTAATGGAAGAAATTCTCAGGTGTGCATAACTAGTCTCTGTTTGTGTGTTGTAGCTTTAACTTGCTTAGAATCCAGTGACAAGTCTTTTAATTATATATCTACCAGGGAGAAGATTAATTAGCATTTTGTCTCTAATCATGTTGATGCTCCATATGAATATGGAAGTCATGATCAGAGTTATTTTCCCTGAAAATGATGACCTGAAACTGGAGGCGAATGGATGATGCTCTGCAGGTTCAAATCGGGTTCCATTTCTAATCATATCAAAAGCATACAGAAATCAATGGTAGTTTTACCATTGACTCTAACAGACTTTTCATTAGGTTTGTAATTTGGTCTTTGTTGGTGACCTGTGCCTTTTACTGCCAAAACATATTAAAAGATTGCCTACTAGGGCAGTCTGCCAGAAGCAGACGATGGGTTTGGGTGCCGGTGGCAGGAGACCTCCCCTGATCTGGCAAATTCTCTCCTTCAGGACCAGTAAGGTCCCGATGGTGCTGGATCAGGGAGGTCAAACCTGTAAAACATAGCAGAATCTGACATGTGGTTCCCTTTAAAAAAATGATTTACCAAAAATAAATCTCTACAGAAGAGCCCATAAAGCTTTGCTTTTTCTTTGGGTGTGCTAAAGTTTTGTTTGTAAATTAGCGTACCACATAATAGTACATTATGTCCATTTCTTGTGGAAAGAGAGAAGTGAGATGAACGCATATTATTATCATTTCTGCAATTCATAAATCTATATGGCTGCATCTAGACTGGCATGATTTTCCGCAAATGCTTTTAACGGAAAAGTTTTCTGTTAAAAGCATTTGCGGAAAAGAGTGTCTAGATTGGCACGGACGCTTTTCCGCAGAAGCACTTTTTGCGGAAAAGCGTCCCTGGCCAATCTAGACGCGCTTTTGCGCAAGAAAGCCCCGATCACCATTTTAGCCATCGGGGCTTTTTTGTGCAAAACAATACCACATTGTCTACACTGGCCCTTTTGCGCAAAAGCTTTGCGCAAAAAGGACTTTTGCCCGAATGGGAGCAGCATAGTATTTCCGCAAGAACACTGACAATCATACATGAGATCATCAGTGTTCTTGCGGAAATTCAAGCGGCCAGTGTAGACAGCTGGCAAGTTTTTCCGGAAAAGCGGCTGATTTTCCGGAAAAACTGGCCAGTCTAGACACAGCCTAAGTGTGTCACTGAAGCCAACTCAAACATATTTCAACAAAACCCAGATTTCACTCTACACTGTGATTTTCAAAAGATCTAGATTCTTAAAAAAAATCCTAGATTTCAGAATCACTGAAATGTGGGAACTAGATGGCTCAATGGATTGGTAGTAACATTTTTTAAACCTTTTGCTGCTAGGTTTACTATTACTCAAACTGCTAGTGACTGAATACAGTTACCATCTGATGGCAATTGTTTGGCATATGTGAAAAGTTCTGGTGATCTTAGTCCAGTTCCTTATTGGGCAGGTATGGTACCTTCTAAAAGAAAGTCATCACATTTGGCACCCACATTGTCAATCTATAAACTTAATGTCACTAAATTTACTGAAAATAAATAGTCAATTTAAAATGAAGCTATGAATTTACAAAAATGTATTCATTGACAAACAACCAGAACAGAGGAGAACAGTTTAGAGGGATTCTCTAGTTCCTTGATGAACTACCTTAAAAATCCATCTTACTACAGACATTTGAGAGGTTTAGTATGTGCTCCAAATAAGTAGAAAAAAATGACATTATTTTCCTTGTTGCTTCCAACTGGAAGCACTAGCACTAGGACAAGGAAGAGAAAGAAAGAGAGATAAATTTGCAACCAAAAGGAGATAAAGGAAAGTTCAATGCATTTAAAAAAATGGGGTTCTGCAACATAACAAGGCAGGTCTGTGGGTAAATGAAAACAAAGAGTAGGCTAAATTAAACATTACATTCGGTTTCCTTTAATTTGCACACCGAACCATACATAACACTGAAAATTGGGTCATATTTCAACCTCTCTCAGAGGATAACTGTAAAAGAAATAAGTTACAAGCCCTGTAAAAGATGGGAAAAGAGGTAGTGGGTGCACAGCAGGATAAAAGCACCATCCAGGAGAGAAGCTGTAGGAATGCCAATATGCCATGGGATCAGAGAAATTTACTGCAAAAAGAATTCTTGAAAGCACTCTCAAGCTTTGAGAGTTTGCTGACTGCTGACCCACTAGGAAGTTGTTTCCATAGCTCTTATAAGTCTATTATTTCTAAATTGCCTCATCATGTTTTCCACAACAAAAGAGGCATTAAAGCACACACAGGTATATTTACAAGTGTGTGAAGGATTAAGGAATGAGCCTCTTGTCAGTTTAACAGCTGCTTGCTGGCACTAGGTTGCAGGGCTGCTTGATTTATGGACATCTCATGATTGCAAGCACAAATGTCAGTCACCTGAAGAGGCTTTGAATGGCTTCCCTCCAGCACTAAATTGGAGCAGCTGTCTCTTCATTATATTCTTACTGTAATGTGTGAGTGAAAAAGGTAATAATCATGTCTGATTAGTTTTGTGCTAATTACTATATCAATATTGGGAATACAGCACTGTTCAGGCTGTGATCATTGCCTCTGACTGTCATGAATCTGGACTGAACTTATAAAAGACATGTGCTCCAGTCAGAGTGCTACCATCAGGGGTAAATTTCAACTCCAGTTTTCTACAACCCCCCAAATATACTGCCAAGAAGAGTTTCAAGGGGCTGATCTATGAGGTTGTGTGAGGAGTGAATACTGCCTTTGCAAAGTTTTACTGGTAAGAAAAACTGAACAGAAAAATGTCCATCAGTTGTAGAAAGGTACTTAACATGATAGTTTATAGTAGCATTATAACAGTATTTTGTGCTGTTATTATATATTAATGTCAGGTTCTTCTTTGGTTTTGTTTTTATGAAGGGCAAATGAGTAATGCAAATCTGTTCATTTGCAAATGTAAAACTCTGCACTGGAGTTCTGGTCACTGCACAGATAACACAGCAAGATATGGGTGTAAGGGCCAAATTCTGCTCTCACTTGTGCCGTAAAAAATATCCTGATGTTGCACTGATTTCAAAAGAGTGAGTCCGAATTTACCCTAGTGTAATGGCTATAACAATTTCAAGTTTTGTTCAAGTTTTCATTTTCACATATTTATATGCTTGCCTATTGTGAAAAGAGTACAACAAATATAGAACTAATACATAAGAAAATATAATATAGGCTACACATAAGTTTTCCTATATGCTCTGTTGAGATGAGATTTTTGCCTGTGTGTTGTATGAAATGTTTGCAACTGAATTGGAAAAAAAGCACCCGGTGAATCTGAATGTTCTTTGCCAGAAGCATCTGTCTTTATTCTAAAGTCAAGGAGTGAAGAAAGCAGATGTTGATTAATGATGGGCAATCTTGACTTGTGCCTCCAGGAAATACTATTGAATCAGAAAGTGCCAACATTTTATCGTAAAAGGAAACTTCTCAAGACAGTACAGTACTTCAGGAGCATTCTAAATTTATTTAAGTCAATCAGTGATTCCTGTCAAGTACATATACGTATTACCTGTAGCTCAGGCTTTTGTGATGGCTGCTCTGGTTGGACTTCCATCATCTCTGCTTTTAATGAGGAGTCTTCACGTTGGGCCTTGGCACGCTACTCTTCCCTGTCTTTCTATTGTGGGTGTTCTAAGCCCTAGTATAGTGCCAGAGTCTATGCACAGAGCTTGTTCTGTACAAGAACACTAAACTACTGTGATAACCAGGATCAGGAATATTGTTACAACTAAATGTATATAAATTATTTGGAAGTGTTGACTACTGCAATGTGTAGCCAGACATGAACCCCATCTTGTTTTCCCCCCCCCCCAGAGAGCAAGAGAAAGGCAGTCAGCCTTTGATGCCCTGGGAATGCAGGTGTGCGGCTTGTCCCTGACTCTAATAAACAGAAACCAGACAGTAAATGGGCTAGCTGACGACCCAGGGCCTCCTGCTGCCCTGATGGCTAGCACCAGTTATTGACACGCCTACACTGTCCCAGGAGAGGAATCTTCGCCCATCACATACCAGAGGTGCCCATTGTCTGCAGTTTCCCAGGTGTGAATTATGCTTTGCACCCTTCCGTGGGAAACTTGGCATTCAAAGCCATTTTTCCTAATTGGCCACTTGAGACCAGGAAGAAGCCTACGTGACCCAAGGGGTATAAAGAGGGGTTTAGTAGCCCACCCCATTTGAGCTCCAATCTATACCTGCTGGCAGGTATATGTTGTCTCCCGAGGTCTGTGGGACGCCCAGCCTCGCCCTACTTCTTCCCGAGGGATTGAGAGAAAGACGCTGGCCACGCCAAGTCTGGAACGCAGGGGTGAGAATTATACCTGCAATGTGTTTCTTATGTGTACACTTTAATTTAGTTACTCTATTATAAGTTTCTCTAATCAACCTGTTTCACTTCTATTGTAAACAAGAAAATAAGATTGTGCCCTCATTCACTTTATAAGTTTAAATATATATATTGAACCAAGTTTTCTTTCTTCTTTCTTTTCTTTCTCCTACAAATAAGCAAGTGTGGTTTGAGTTTCTGACTTGAACCCGTGCTGCTGTACCCGAACCGAACACAAACAAAAGAACTCCAGCTGGTCATAAGGGACAGATATAGGGAGAGCTTGAGCGTTGGATCGTGTCGCTTCCAGGGGACAGATCCGTTGGGGCACCTCTCAGCCTCCCCAGGCTGCCCACTGCGACGGGACTTTGTGTCCTAGCAGTCAAAGTCTGAGGTGTAAAGCTCTCCCTGTTAAACTCTGGGGCGTCTGTCAGCCTGTTGGCTGCCCACTGCAAAGGATCCCGATCCTAGCAGTAAAGACATGGACGTTAAACTCTTTGGGGCACCCGTCAACCTCCTCCAGGTTGCCCACTGCTAAGGGACCCCACTCCTAGCAGTTAAAGTCTCGGGTGTATAGCTCACACACACCACTCACTGCCCTGACCACCGGCTGACACAATGATATAGCCATATTTTGTCCCTTAAACCAGCACAGATCCTAGAAACAGTTGTTACCACTGGTAGATGTCATTCATTATAAAATGATTCTCTAACAATAAATATGCCTACTTATTTCATTATTAAAGAGTTTAGCTGAGGACAAGTTAAACTGAACAAGTGGAAGTTATTTAAACCCTGTGAACTACTCTGTCCATATGGCTGAGTTGCTTCTCCCTAATTCTTCATGTTGCCTGTTTTCCATGTGTCCCCCCAATAACAATCACTCCAGGGAACTTGGGTCCTCTCACTCCAGTTCTACTGATCATGATACATCTTCCCTATTTTACAAACATTTTAGTATAAACATGTACTACATAAAAGGGTCTGTGAGCACTTCTGAGAGAATGTCAATTCAGGGACTTACAGACCAAGACTGGGGATCATTTACTATAATGCACACCAAACCAGTCACAAAGAACACTTCTATTCACCATACTGGATAGCAAGAAGTCATACAAGCAATTTCCTCAAACACTCCAGTTCCTCTGTTCCACTAGGACCACATCTTATAAAGATGAGAGGTTATGAAAACCAGTCTAACAAAATTAAAAACAAAAAACACGGGTGTTTCTAATACAAAAAGGACTAGCTACATTGCCAGGTCAATTTGTAACTCAGACCTTACCCAAAAAAGCATGCTGTTAGCCAGCCCTCTAGAATCTAAAGTCTAAGGGTTTATGAAAGAAAGAAAGTTTACATTGTTAAAGGAATCAAATGCATACACTAACTGCAAAGTTATTAGTGTGGGCTTGTAGCAGCGGTGGAATAATTCGCTTCTTAAATCAAGTCTCTGGAATACATCTGCTGTTAAGATGGTCATCAGTCCTTTTTCAAGCTTTAGATGATAGCAAAGACCTTCCAGAGGCAAGAAGTCAGATTGAAGAAAAAATGGAGGAACCACCAGGGACCTTTATATAACCTTGGCCATGTGGAAGGACTCTCATTGTCCTCTGTGGAAAAGTCACATGAGCAAATCACCTATCCATCCAGGACTCAGTTCATTACAGGTAACCATCCATCATTCCCATGCTGGTCTGAACATTCACAGAGGAGTTCATCAGATGTGGACTGGTACCATCCCAGGCCCATTGTTAGTCTATGACTTCTATTCAGTTGACTAATAATTCTTTCACTATGGGCGGGCCAAGCCTCCCGTTAATGCCTCCCAGAAGCAAACATTTGAAATACAAGTACATAGTCAATACTCATAAATTAAAATGCAAAAATGACACATGCATATAAATTGTATAAACAGAATCAGCTAATGAGAAGCTTTTTATAGACGTCTCATTTGGTACACCCTGTACAAGCTTTGGTTCAATCATATAACAATGGTTGCAATGATGATTTGTATGTTCATATTACAACCCAATAACATCACAAAACATTACAGCATGCAATAGATGCCAAAACTCATAGTGTCCTTTTGGCCAGAGGTGGCTAGCTTACAGTAAAGTTGAAGTCCCATATTCACCACAGAGACATCTGCTAATACAGCCTTTGAAATAGTTTGGTCTCCTTAATTGGTGACAACATAGAAAGTGACCTCTCTCTGTCACCTGTCTCCAAATGTAGCAAACTATTTATTTGTGGAGTCTCTTCCCTGCAGGTTGGATTGCTCTGCAGTTGGTTCTCTGTCTTTTTATTCTGTGATGATCTCTTCACAATCTGTGGCTGTCGTATCTGATGTGTAAGTATCTCCTGTTCCTTCAGATCTCTCGTCCTTCTTGCATAGTCACTTTGGTTTACAGAAGTGTAACAACCCTCCTCACAACTCATTTCCTCTCTTTAATGGCATGCCTGTCTCCAGGTCCCTTAGGTCCTTGCCCACCTGTCATACTTTATATATGATATCTCTGATTGTTAGGCAACTCTTCTCAGTACGATCTCCATCCTTCTGGTGAGAGGGCTTTGGTCCATCATTCCATCAGTGTCTGCGCCAGACTATTTTGACACCACTCTGAAGGGGTAAATTCTGAGTGCCAAAATTGCTAACAATTGCTCTCTTTGCTGTCATCTTATTGCATACAGTTCTGGTGATCATAGAAATGTCATCCTGTTTTCTTAGGCTTCCGCTATATATCCCACATCAAACCTTCAACTAGAATGAATGGCTTCCCAGGCCAGCTATACCTTATACGTGGTGATCCAAAGTGCCACTTATTAACCTGTCCCAAAATGATTCTCTTCAACTCCCAAAGTTACACAAAGAAGGCAGTAACACTGGGATCTATCCCTTCCTCTTCATATTGGTCTCTAGTGAAAACTTATATCACTCCTCAACTTAATTTTGCGTTGCAGAGCAATGGGTTCCTAGGATGAGTGTGAGACTGGAGGCAGTAATAAGTTTCAGGGTGGTGCAGACTTCTCTGCCTTGTTCCCCAATAATATAAAATAATATTTGTACTTTCCTGCTGTTTTCATTCTCTAGTGTGGTCAAGTGTGTTATAAACTCAACTCCTCCTTTCACTGAGTTCAGCACTGGCTGAGGTTTGAGTCTGCAAAATCCAGGGCTTCAGGGCCCTTCAAACAAAGTTCCATGGCTTCTACTGCCAGCTAGTGGTCTAGAGAGGACTTAACATAAGAACAGAAGAATGGCCATACTGGGTCAGACCAAAGGTCCATCTAGCCCACTATCCTGTCTTCCAACAGTGGCCAATGCCAGATTCCCCCAAAGGAGTGAACAAAATAGTTAATCATCAAGTGATCCCTCTTCTGTCATCCATTTCCAGCCCCTGACAGAGAGGCTAGAAACACCTTTCCTACCCATCCTGATTAATAAGTATTGATACACCTAACCTCCATTAATTTATCTAGTTCTTTTTTGAACCCCATAAAAGTCCTGGTCTTCACAATATCTTGTAGCAATATGTTCCATGGGTTGACTGTGAGCTGCATGAAGAAAAACTTCCTTTTGTTTGTTTTAAACCTGCTACTTAACAATTTCATTTGGTGACCTCTAGTTCTTATGATTTGGGAACAAGTAAATAACTTTTCCTTATTCACTTGATTTTATAGACCTCTATCTCATTCCCCCTTAGTTTCCTCTTTTCTATGATGAAGAATCTCTCTACATATAGCACCCGTTCCAAACCCCTAATAATTTTTGTTGCCCTTTTCGGAACCTTTTCCAATGCCAAGATACCTTTTTTGAGATGAGGTGATCACATCTGTATGCAGTATTCAAGATGTGGACGTACCATGAATTTATATAGAGGAAATAAGATATTCTCTCTTATTCTCTATCCCTTTTTTATGATTCCTAACATTCTGTTTGGTTTTTGTTTGTTTGTTTGTTTGTTTTTACTGCTGCCACACACTGAGTGGATGTTTTCAAAGAACTATCCACAATGACTCGAATATCTCTCTCTTGAGTGGTGATGCCTAAATTAGTCCCCATCATTGTGTGTGCATTGGGATTATTTTTTCCAATGTGCATTACTTTGCATTTGTCAACATTTAAAAATTGTTTTTTTCGATCTTCATGACTGAGGATGTTAGGGAGATTCCCAAAGCTAAGCCATTCTTTTTAGGTGACAAATCTGAGGAATTATCCCAGATTGAGGTGTCATTAGAGGAGGTTTTGGAACAAATTGATAAACTTAACAATAACAAGTCTGATTTATAGTTCAGATGCTGCCACCATGTTTCATTTGCAAAGAGTGATGCTGAATGCAGGTTATGCTGAACAAGTAGACGTTTGTTAAACCCCATAGACTGCTCTATGCATAAGGCTGACTTACTTCTGGCCTAACTCCTAGCATTGCCTTTTTTCCTGATATTCCCTCAACAACAGTCTCTCCATAGAATATTGTGTCTCTGACTCCAGTTCCATTGGTCATAATACATTTCTCACTGTTACAGGAATCAGGCACATGCATGTTTCTCAGCATGGTGGCTGCTCCTGTGTTATACTTAACATAATGCTAATTTAACAATGGCTTCCAGAAGCTCCAGTCAGGTTGAGGGTCCTATTATGTTTGGTGCTATATAAACACACAGGAAGACACAGAGTCCCTTTCCTGGAGAATTTATGGTCTAAGGAATTGTACTATGAGAAGAGAAATAGGACTCTTCAGAAAGGAGCCAGTAGACAGTCTCACTGCACAGATGGCTCAGCTGTGCAGAGCCCTGGATCAGCAGCTTGCTGTCTGAGTGTGTGTTCACATCCAGATGGATGTGTGCTGCAGCTCATTCATTGCTGACTCAATACTTTAAAAAATATATCTGCCAGAGAAAACAGGAAGAGGTCCAAAGCCTTGAATGTTTCATGTGAGTAGTGACAGAACTGCTAACCTGTCCTTTTAGGTACAGGCCCTCCTCACCATAAGTCCAAGATACATTCCAAAAAAAACTGGACTTAAAGCGAAATGACTTAAAGCGAAACAACTTAAAGTGGGGAATTTTTTTTTCCATAGCTGACTTCCATTTGCGCAAATTGATTTTTTTTTTTTGCACGTGACTTAAGAGCAGGGAATAGGAGAACTTATAACACATCAGTTTCTACAAACGTCAACAGCTTTAGTGCAGAACAGATGTATACTGGGGCAACTTATAGCAGGGACACCCTGTAAATTAATTTGGAAAATTAAATATAAAAGTGCATCACTGCATCCTAAATACTTATTAGGGATTCTAAGTGGATGCTCTTTGTCTCTTTTTAAATTGACTTATACTCATTTCAAATGCTTGATTATGTGTCTTGGAAATAAATTGATTTAATATGCCATTTGCACAAGTTTTTTAAATGTTTCCTTTCTTTGAAATTAATCCACACAGAGTTCTTTCAGTTATACTGATGCTGGTTTTAGAAAAATGACTATGAACAAAATCCCTGTACAGATAATGTATTCTTTTCCTAAGTTTGTCTTCTCCAGATGAGTAGTTTGATTCTTAGTCCTGCTGCCTGTCAACTTGATAAACAGCATCAGTACAGAGAAACAACTAGGTCTTGATACGATATACCCAGGAGTCATTGTTTGAACCGTGACCCCAAAGGGCAAAGAAACCTTTACAAAGAGTGTATAAAAGATTGGGCTTCCTGGTTTCCAAACCACACAATCTAAAGACAACAGCTCACAGCTTCTAAGCTGTGACATGATACATCTTAGTCACAGACTTGTTTCCCCAAAGTCCACAGACACACACTGAAGCAGACAAGCCTTTTATGAGGAAACAGACGTGGAAGAAATAAAAAGGAAAGTGTCATAAAAATATAAAGAAAATAGCTAATTTTTCCCTATGGGTCTTCATTATCCAGTGAAACCCACTGAGGGGAAAAATAACTGGTTAGTCTATAAAACCGATTTCATTTTATAAAGTGTCCATAAAGTGAAAATGAGAGCATTAATAGACAACACCGCCTTAATGTGGATTTGCAGTGTGGCCTCTGCTAGGATGCATGATCCAGACAGATACAAAAGTGCAAATAGCAACTCTTTATCTTTAATAAATGAGGAGTTCAAACAGAGCTCTCAATTACAGCTCTCCAATTTTCATTTGGCTACTCTGCTGCTGTTGGTCTTTATCATATTTCTTAAAACATAAGTTATAAAGTGTTCTCCAATAACATATACAGGTTGTACCTCCCTTAACTGGGACTTCCTGGGTCGACAGCATCCGTGGTCCAGCACGGACCACAGATGTTCCTGGATCACAGATGCCAGGAACAGGGAGGTCTTTCAGCAGGGCAGGAGCACTGGCAACTCAGCTGGGAGCCCAGTGTATGTGTGTGTGTGGGGAGGTCAATGGGTGAAACGGAGGGGTGATTCTGATGGCAGCCATAGTGCTGGCAATGTTACATGCCCTTCAGAGCTGAGAAATGAAGAGAAAATGGGAAACAAAGAGAAAAAGGGGTAGGGAAAGAAAAAAGAGAATAAAAAAAAGAGTACGAGTTGAGAGGAGGAGGAGAAAAAAAGAGAAGACTTAACAGAAACAAATAGAGTAGCAAGTGAAAAGATTTCCAAAATAAAAGCTTCTGCACTGATTTTTCTTTTCTTTTCTTTTCTCTCCCAAGAAAATTCCTTGATAGATGAAAAGCACTGAAGCACTGAAAACTCTGTGTAATTACTACATATATGTATGCTGAAGGTGCTGCAATTAGGCAGATTGTCCAATTAGCCCTCAAGCAAAATGTCCCATCAGAGAAGCTAATTATACAAGATATGTACAATAGAATTAAACATTTACCACAATCAGACCACTTTTTATCAAGTATGTGGTGATGAATGGCACATTTATACCCATGCCATATGTTTCCACATATGTCATCATAAAAAAGCATTCCAGTTACCCACTATTTATGGCAAGGCAATAGGAAATCATAGGGCACAACAGTTGTGGCTGCTTAATGTCTGTTATGTCATTGAAATAACTACCACATACACCATTTTCATAAAATGCTGGGAGGGTCCACGTTTTTGCATAACTGGAATGACTAATACAGGCTGAGGGTACAATTAGAAAATTCTCTAAATATGTGGAAACAGTCCTGAACAGCTCTAAGCAAGGAAATGGATGAGTGATGATTAAGTCTCCTGAAACCATAACACTTGCAGAAGCCAACAGCAGGTACCCACAATGTACAAGACACAGCAGTTAAGTACCGTTAGCACTAATCACTAGAAATGCAGTTACAATATTATACATTTGTCCTTCAATTGTAAATTGTGCTACAGTGCTACTCTGCATCTACTAGTCAGAGCCTGAGGTAGGAATGGCTAGACCATGACCCCATCCCCTTCCCAGACATGAGCTCACAGGGACCTGGAAAACTATAGCTAGTGCTGGTCAGACTCTATCCACACATTCACCAATAGATGGTAGCCAAAAATATAGACCAAGAACCAATGTCTCTCTGAGACTCTCCCACTTTAAGACCCTTGTAGGACAGCCATGTTTTGGCCAAGAAATTATAAATGAGAGAGAAACAAATGCACTTTGCTAAAATAAGAACTGACTTGAACTGAATGCTATTTTGAGATTCGAAAAACTTAGGGTATGTCTACACTACAAAGGAAGATCGGCACTGCCATTGTCGATCTTCCAGGGTTCGAATTAGCAGTATAGTTAAGACAGCCAATTTGAAGTGAGAGGGGTACTCCCAGTTGATGCCAGTAACCCTGCTTTCATGAGGAGCAATGGAAGTTGAAGGAAGAGTGTTTTTTCCTTCGACTTCCTGACATGTACACAGCACCAAATGCCAAATTAAGGTACTTCAACTTCAGCTACACAATTAATGTAGCTGAAGCTGCGTATCTTAATTCAATTTTGTCCTGTAGTATAGACATACCTTCTGTGTATCGATGCTCATTACTATTTCTCTACTTCATATTCCATAAGTGGAGTTGCCAAAGGAGAAAGAACAAGCCCAAAAAGAGGAACAGGGATTCAGAAATGCCAAAAATCATGTGACAGTGGGCTAGAGAGCTAATAAACTAAGATGAAGTTTAGCTCTACATCAAGCATTTCAAACATAGCTTGTTCCAGTGTATTTCTTGTAATAAGGATTTCAAAGAGAAAAACAGAGAGGGCTCCAAATTTGTCCCTCTAACTTTTGGGAGATCTATCAGAATCCAATTTCAGAGAAACATACTTCACAGGTTTTGTCTCTTCCCATAAAGAGCTGACTCAGGGCATTACATCCAAATATCACAGGACTTTGGGAAAACTTCATTCTGGATTCAGATCATGAGTTGGGCCAATCTCTAATTCAGACCAATTACTGTGTCATGTTATGCCTTTTACACAAAAATTGTCTAAATAAGCTCTTCTGAAAGGCTCAAGGTACAGCTCGGAGCAAATGGTATAAATATTGATTTGCAAATATTTTTGCAAAGCTGTGAGTCTTGTGGCTGCTATTGTTCATAAGCATTTAGACAACTGCTGGCTATCTAAAAGGTTTACAATTTCTAAAAGCGTTATTTATTTATCATGAATGGTCATTTAAATATGAAATATCAAACAAATTAGCTGGGAGACCAATAACTTTAGAAATCCTTGACTTATGTATTATTTAATTTCCAAATATAGCACTGTGTTAACATAGATGTTTTTGTTAAGGAGGTTGGGTTTTTTTTGCTGTGCTTTGGGATTTTTGTAGTGAATATAAATAGTATTTCTTAGAGAACATCTCAGATGGTTCCTAGTAGTTTTTGCACACATTGTATTCTTTATATTTTGCTTATACTGCTGACTAGCCAAAAGATTTTAAAACTTGGAATATTGTTCAGTTACCACAGAAATCTAGGAAAGGTAGAACACATCAGCATGACACATCCAGACTACTAAATCAAGACAGTCTAGAGATATTGACACAAATTATGTCTAGAAACATGGACAAATGTCTGCTGCACTGCAATTTTCTCTTCAACTTTTCTAAGTCACCCTATTGACACATGACTATCTCCCAAAACTTGTTGCTTGAATTCATAATATTCAGAGGTGAGAAAATTTAAACAGCATTCTCAAGAGATAAGAGCCAGAGTCATTCTTGTTGTTCTGTCTGTTTCAGACAAACAATATTTAAGATTTAGAAATGGCCTTTGAAATAACTTACTGGCTGCTTATATTACCTTTCAGATTTAGCTGTCACCTTCATCTATTTCATAGTGCATTGGTGACTTCACAAAATTACCAAAAATATTCCTGCTTTGATTTAAGTGATGAAGGAGCTGCAATCAAATCTGCTTTCAATTTGTCAAGCCTCAGACTTTACAGAGCATCCTTAAGTTAATTCTCTCCATGTCTGTAGGCAATATACAGAGGACTTTGTTTCACCTTGTCTTAAGAAAAAATTAGTTATAATTCAGGTAATGGAAGTCTTTTCTTTAGCATTTTATTAACAATGCCACAAATATGCACAGTTAGGATACTAATACTTTTGCACAGAGAAGTATGTTATTCAGTACATACCTGATATAGCATATATAATTGCATCTTTAAGTATTTTCTTGTATTACTTATTTAATGGCAGTCAACACTGACATGTTATGGTATCTTTCAATTTATTATGTAAGCTAATTTAAGTCTATATTTTTCACCACTACATCATTTATACTATCAGAAATTTCTGTAGAAGAATTATAGACTTAAACTTGATCTTTTCACCTTAACTAGTAATATTATAATAATATTTCATATTGCTATTAGCACAATATGTAGGGGGTTGAGGTTACTGAATTCTATCCAGAAAGAGACATGTTGAATTGACCCCATATCTCTGTTTTGGTGCCCTATACACTACATTATACTGCCTTCATTATAAACCATTATACATTATGTAAATATAGGAATAATTGAAAAAAATAAATGCTTTGCTAAGCCATTATATGGCCAATAATTTTAGGATGACAGTCCAATTCAAAAGCAGAGTGGCTAAAGTTTCTTGCATGTCCATTTTCATAGGATTACTCACATTTTAATGGTGAATCAGTTCTATCATGATCTTGTTTAGGTAGGGAATTACATCCCCATTACAGCAAATGTATTAAACAGGAACGGCCTGATTGGAAAGATTCAGCTAGAGCAGAGTTGTGAAACTCTTTGTAATTTGGATCATGCCTTAATGCAGAGAATGGATTTTGGACCTTCTTTCCTTTCATTCGTTATCATTTGGACCACTTTCCCTCTCACTGGAAATTTTTAAAAATATATCTCTATCGAAACTACACAGTCATTTTGTGGAAAGATACTAGGGATGGGAAGATGGTTAATTTTCATTTTTTTGTCTGGTTACTTTCTGCTTTGGGGACACTAGTAGACTTATTCCTATGCACAGTAGTATATTTTTAGCATATTGCCAAAGTGCTTTCAGCCTTGATAGATTCACTTTTTCATTCTCCACAAATTATTTCAATAAACTTTTACTTAAAAAGCTTCCCTTGAATAGTAGTACCCCAAAGCTACAGCTAATGCTGAACACAGCAGTTCTGCTCTTGAACAGGGATCACTGTAATACATCATACATTTCCAGCACAGTTACCGAGCAGTGAATGCCTGTTTACTTCCTGATAGAGTTTAAAGCAGTGGTCACCAACCAGTAGATCTTGGAGCTTCTGACAGGTGATCCTGACTGGTTTGGCCAAGAGGTTATCAAGCCCAGCACTTCAGCCTACCCCACCCCAGCCCACTGCACATTTCCTGCCCTTTGCCTTAGAGCTGCCTCTTCCCCCCACCCCCAGGAGCCTCCTGCTTTCTGTACAGGGAAAGGGAGGGGGAGGAGGGGGCACTGATGTCAAGGTACCCCCTCTCCCACCCTGTATCCTATCTCCACAGAACAGAGAGGGGGCACCACAGGGATTGGGATGGAGTTTGCTGGCTGCTTTTGGGAGTGGTGGAGGGCCAGGGCAAGGGTGAACCTGCCTTAGCCCCACTGCACCACCACCAAGGAGCCACCTGAGGTAAGCAGTGCCCAGCTGGTGCTCACATCCTGAAACCCTACACCTGTCATGAACTCCCTTCTGCAACCTCAAGCCCCTGCCCTAGCCCCAAGCACCCCTGCATCCAAACACCCTCCCAGAGCCTGTACCTAGGACCCCCTTGACACCCCAACTGCCTGCCCCAGCCTGGTGAAAGTGAAGGAGGGTGGAGGAGGGAGGGAGGATGTAGTGAGCAGGGGCAGAGCCTCAGAGAAGGGGCACAAAGGAGGCAGGGCAAGGGTATTTGGGTTCGAGGTTGATCTTGGATTGCACTCTAAATTCAAAAAGTGATCTCATGCTTTAAAAGGTTGGAGACCCCTGTTTTAAAGTGATGACTATGATTCTGAAAGTCCTACATAGTGAGGATCCAGTTAAATGAGAAATTGTCTTTCCCCCAGCATCTCATCATAACAATATGTACCTATGTTTTTACTTTCTGAAGACTTATGTCAGGGTATACTAAAGCAAATAGATTCTGGAATCTCCTTATTGTGAAGATATCCCAGAAGATACTATAGTCTGGGAAATTAAGGAATAAGTAAATACTTCTCTTGAGACAGTGGTTGAATATTTAGTAAGTTTTGTATTGGCTATTAACTAGTGTCCAGCTAAGTGCTGAGATAAATTATATTATGTATGAACACTGGACATGAACAAACAGTACTATGATGAAAGCCAACTCATCTCTTTCTTTGTTTTTAATTCCTTATCCTTATGCTCACCTGCCACATTCATGGCAACAGAATGAGACAAGACAACTTTGTTAATTCTCCTTGACCCAGGATGAGAGGGTTGGAGACAGATTCCAGAAACCCTTTACTTTTCAGTACTTTCCTTTAGAGGTTATTGGGTTCTCTTTTCGTTCAGAATGTTTACATGAAAATGTTCGTACAAAGGTAATTTTTAATAAGAAAATTAATTATAAACTGAGAGAACAAAAGAATCTGTTTGCTTAACATAGCTAGGTATACCATTTGGCATGCTAAATGAGATAAGATAGAGAAAAAGAAGAAAAATGAATAGCTTATACCCCTGAAAGCAATCCTTTCTTTCTCTTTCTCTTTTGGTCTAATTGTGAGCCTCATGCTATCCCAATAGAAAAACCACCTTGCTCTGTCTAAAGAAATTTCTTTTCAGGCCCTCCTTGACCTATGACTGCTAATTAGTTTTCACAAGTCTCAGAGGGTAGCTGTGTTAGTCTGTATCTGCAAAACAACATGGAGTCCTGTGGCATCTTAAAGACTAACAGATTTGGGCATAAGCTTTTGTGGGTAAAAACCACTTCATCAGATGCCTAGAGATGAAGTGCATGCATCTGACAAAGTGTTTTTTACCCAATGCATCTGAAATTTTGATATAGTGTTTTTTATACACAAAAGCCTATGCCCAAATAAATCTGTTAGTCTTTAAGGTGCCTCAAGATTCCTCATTGTTTCTGTGGTTTTCAGAAGTTATCTATACACACAGTAGGATTTTTGGGACTGGCAACATTCTCTAGGATATGGGCCACTGAGGAAACATATGCTATGTCTACTCTACAAGCACCATAGAAGCACCACTACAGTTATGTCACTGAAGGTCCATAGTGAGGATGACTAAAAGACTAAAGGGACTTTTCTTTCACTTTTCCTCCACTATCAGAATTCTTCTGTGGATCTAGAATTGTTGATACCAGGGGCTAGGTCTAGTTAACTAGATTGCTTAGACTGGATGCCAATTTTCTACACCTGAGTGATGCACCTAGGTCAAGCTGTTTGTTAAATGTAGACCAGGCCAAAGGCCCTTTACAACAATTAAGATTTAATGACCTAGGTCAAATACCATACAAACAAGCATGACTAGTTCAATATGATCAGGCCTATTGTTAAAACTGGATTTTTTTTTCTTTTCCCAAGAAATATGAATTATGGACAGGTCTCCAAACCCTCTGCCACACATACATTAAAAATAGAACATTAAAGTGGTAATTACAGTACAGTTACCTGTCATGTTGCAGTAAACTTTCAAAGGTCCCAGTGCCCCACTGCCATCTGGATCTATCCAATAATAATTTGAGGTTTTTCCCAAGTGTTTGTATGCTTCACAGGAGAGGTCATAAATAGCTGGAATGGAATAAAATAAAATAATAAGAAAATTGAAGTCCAGAGCAAAAGATTCCCAATCACAATAGTTTTTGTCATAGCTTCATTTCATAACTCACACTAGTGAAATATTGATTCATCATCAAAGGCACTGATTTAATACTGGAAAAATAATAGAAGGGACAATACTTTTTCTAAGTTACTAGAGCTAGTCAGAAAAACTATAATGGAAGCACATTTTATTTTGGAAGAAAATAAACGTCAAATATCTCTTTCATATTTTCATACATCTGATTTTTCATTTGGAAACTATTTTTCATTTCATTTAAAATAATGTACAATATAATATTATGTAAATGAAAGAAAGATGAAATAGTTTATTCAAAATATTTTGTTCCAATCTTTTTATTTTGTCTCACAGAAAATATTTAAATTTTCGGGTTTCATTCTGATTTGGAACAAAGACAAATTTTGAAATCTCTAAATCCTCTATGAAACAAAATTTCCATCCTCAATTCTGCTGGTTCCTTTTGTCACTTATTACAGGTAATTTAAACATTGCCACAGTGTCTTCTAAAGATTCTCAGTAGCAATGTTGGGAAACGCTATGAATTCTTAGACTAATTATTTATTTTTCTAGGGGCCAAATTGGTAGGTTTTTTTAGAATTGATCACTTTTGCATGGTCACTATTAAAAATGGAGAGTTGCCATCACTTGTTAGACTGTGGTATTTGCAGTACTCCGGATACATTGTTTCTATTAAATAATTAAACACATAAATAATCTACAAAATTCGTACACAAATCGGGAAACAATAATATCTAACTAAAATCTAACTTCTATCTTTCCCAGAGAACCAGATGGCATAGCTTTGTGGGTTGGAATCAATTAATCAATCCCTAACTGAATTAAATGTTTATTTACCCAGATTTCATATCCTCTCTAAAAACCCACCTAATATGCAATTCCTACAAATTATCTCCTTCGTATGAATAGCTTTATTTCAAATGTCCATAAGGACAGTCCATTCTGCTAAGCTCTGGATGATTGGTAAATAATGGATCTTCCTTTCTGAAAGGCCTCAAGACAACTACTATATGAGAAAAAGGAAAATGGAGGCTGGAAACATTACTCTAATCTAATGTAAAACAGATAAAGTCAAATTTCAAGTGTCTGTGCTCGTGCACATGTGTGAGAAAGAAAACCTCTCTGACCTCCCAACATTGTAGAGGGACAGAAAACTATATTTCAGGATAAATTTAATGACTAGTTTAGGGATGCTTTAATTTTATAAATTAAGCTTATATAAAAAGCAGACACTTATAATTGACTTATAAAATGTTCCAATAGCCATTTCCTTTCTTCCCACTTCCACACTAATGATGACACTTTCTCTTTTCCCAGTGGTACACCTGTTTTCAGACAAGATTCTGAAATAGTTTATTTTATTTTCTGAAAAGATCTGTGAAGTTCAATGTACAGAGCCTGGATAGAATTATATTTCAGTCAATGGAAGACTTACAGTGAAGAGTTACTATGGAGAATGTCACACCATATCAGAGCCACAGTATCTTTAACAAATTAACAGTTCCATAGAAGGAGCTATCCACCACAAATGAGTTCATCCTTTGACTGCTGAGGGATTAACAAGGTATACCCAGAATGTCTCTGCTATACTACAATACAACATTATTAATTTCATTTCTATGATTCTAGACCACAAATATCTTTACTTGCTGAAGTAGAAGATAAGCAGAAACTGATGAAGATCTCATAAATTTGAAGTATTTTATATGCAACTCCTGTCGCCTACATTTTGGAGGTATCCGATACTTTACGGGATACATATGTCATACTTTCCCCTCAATTTCTATAGCTTTGTTATTTATGGAAAAACAGGCTCAACTGTTTTACTTAAGTACTTATTACCTTTAATTGTATCAGCAGTATTTCTACACAAAAGTAATTAGAAATAACAGTGTATGGTACACATTATAGAATCTGCCTTCACATTTTTTTGCATTGCATATTTTTAATATGTAGAGATGGTGATACAGCAACAAATTTCTATGATTAACTTATTATATCAGTTATTCTATCCTTCCCAGAGTGCTAAAAGTATACTTTTTGTTATATAAAAAATTAAAGGGCCCATATTTGATATGTTTCTTTCCCTCCATTTCATATTCTTTAAGAATAGAAGAGATCATTAAGAAGTGATAGGGACTGATGTGGCAGAGCAGATGAAGGTGCATTTCATGTATTGATAGCCCTGAAGAAAAAAACTCTCATTTAGTCACAGAAGAGACATGAGGAAAATACAGAAGAAAGGGGACAAACCAGGCACCAAATTGAGGGGAAAAAAGAAATGAAGCCTCCCTGAAGGTGGCATCATCATCAGAATCAAGGTGTTAATAGTAACCTGTGAGAGAGGTCGTTTTGGCTCTTCTTAATAGGAGCGGAATAAGATATAAAACAGAGAAGTCAGAGAAATGAAGGTTCTTGTAATCAAGAAAAGAGAGAAGCCCAACATTTTATTTGACAGGAGAAAAAGGAAATGCTAGAGTTTTGAAATGTTGTAGAACAGGAACTGGCAGGATCTGCCAACGCCATAGAACAACAGTGGGCAAGTACCAGCCTGCAGGTCAGATCCAG
Source organism: Pelochelys cantorii (assembly GCA_032595735.1). Lineage (NCBI taxonomy): Eukaryota > Metazoa > Chordata > Testudines > Trionychidae > Pelochelys > Pelochelys cantorii. The sequence goes on from CM064327.1 coordinate 163,699,037, forward strand.
TTCACCAGGGTTAGCTCCTGTGGGCTGCCACCAATATATATTCCTGATCCTTCACAGCTACAAGTGATTGCAGCTCCCATTGGCTGCAGATCACTGTTCCCAGCCAATGGGAGCTGCGAAAAGTGGTGTGTGCTGCTTCCTGTAGCTCCCATTGGATGGTAATAGTGATCCATGGCCAATGGGTGCTGCAAGCACCTATACCTAGAGGCGCAGTAAATACAGTGGTGGCACCCCTGCCATAGATGTTTGAGGAAAAGAAAAACAGAGGACAGTTTAGGAGAACTATTTTAATTATGGTTAATTTAAGAATGGGGGCATGAAAAAAAAAAGGCATTGAAAATGCTAGCAGAACGGCAAGCATGGACATAGGGAGAGAAATAGTTTTGAAGACTCATCACAGCAAGAGACCATGAGAGTAGATTAAATCACACAGGGAGGTGAGAGTAGAGTGCAAAAGGGAGAGGACCATGGGCAGAGCCCTGAGAAACACTGAGAGAGAGCAGGAAGGAAGAAAAGATTACAATGGTGAAACAATCAGCCTCAGCAGGTTAGAAAGAACAAAAAGTACAAAATCTAAAATATCATGGAGCAGTGAGTGACCTACAAAATCAAAGTCAACAAAAAAAGAAATAGGGAGGTACATGGGAATGGAAATGTGATTGAGTGGGGAATTCTTAAGGTAAAGGTAGGCAGGCATGTTTTTGAAGAAAGACAACAAGGAACTGGAAGAGAAAAGTTAAAAAATAATAAGAAGGGAAAGAATAAGTGAGGGGAAAAATGAGTTTAGGAGCTGAAAAATGATGGGTTGAAAGGATAATCTGAAAAATGTGAGAGGTGGTCCATCAGGACCTCTATAGCTCTGCTCCTTGAAAAGAAAGATAATGTCTACATCAAGGGTAAAACTAAGTACGCGCTGGAGACAGATTTCTCTGTAGTTGACTTATGTTTATAGATGTTTCTCCCATGGTAATTTACATGACAACAAACCTTCTAATTATCCAATTCAAGTATAAACCTCACCGCTTCTACCTTACTGTCTGGCTAATGTGGCAGTGCATGAAGTGCTTGAAAGTGCATTTCAAATATTGCCAGACAAAATTCTTATTTAGTCACATAAGAGTCTTGGGGCAGAAACAGAAGAAAGGGAAGAAGCTACCTATATGAACAACCCATATGAAATAAGCTTTATGTATATTTTTAAGGGAGAGAACATACACAACTTTTGCTTCTGAGAGAATTGACAGAGGAAACCACAAATGACCTACTCATTTTTAATTTTAGAAAGAACTCAAACAATACCAGTCATAAGTGTGATGTGAGAATCTGGACAGTTAAATTACAATAAAGCAGTATTTTAAAGACCTCAAAGTCAGGAATATGGTTAAAAAAAGGACAGAACTATAGAAGAAAGGTGAGTGCCAACAAAGTTGCCAATTGTGGTGGTGGAGTTTTATTTGTTTGTTTTCAGTTACCTGACCAATAAGAATCAAAGCGAGAACACCAAAGTCATTTCACTTAGTTCACTACAATTCCCACAGGATGTGTTTGACAGAATTAAAGAACTAGAGAAACGGAATTATTTACTGCCTGCATTAGGTGAATTATTGATCCATTTAAGCAAAGGTAGGCCAAGTGGTGATGAATCGTTAAAACAATAATTGATGTAACTTTAATAAAAATAGTTATACTAATGGAAATTCATCCAATATGTCCTTAGGTTTGCTTAATTCCATTGCCTTTTCTATGTCACATTCTCTTTCAATATGTCTGTAAGAAAAAAATACTGTTGTAGTATAAAATGTTCCACTTGTGTGATGTGTGTATTATTTTGTGGATTTTGTGTGTCTCTTTTCTTATGTGATAGTAGTTATGCTGATTGCCATATATGTTCAATGCCTTAACTCCTTCAGGAGTTCATCACAAATCCACAGGAAGGCAGGCACTGTCTTTGGATTATCTAATCACTGGTAATTAATTGACAGCACAGATGTCAACCCCTCTGAAATGGTGTCTGTAATCAAGAAGAGACAAATACAGCTGATGTAAGACAATGGAGCAGGCCCAGAGGTGTGAAACCTGAAACAAATAACTCTAGAATAAATAAAAATGTGAGCTCTGAGCTCTGTGGGGAGTTAGTAGTTATCAGAGAATAGCTAGAATAGAGCAGACTGACATATTGGTCTTAAACAGCTTGTCCTGCCTTGGCTTAGAAATTCTCTTCTCTGAGTGCTGTGTTCTTATGGACATATATATAGTTTGTTTTCAAGGGATTGTTCTGAGTGACTGCATTTACCTACTGGTCACAGGTCCAGAAGGGAAGTCTCTTGCAGGTGTCCAAGTCAAGTGGACCTGCTGAAAAATGGCCATGGTTATACAATGTACTGTAGGCCAGGATCCAGTCTGTGAATGGAAGAACCATGGGATTTCTCCCTAGGGGAGGCCTGTTTAATAAATACTGTAAAGATATTTTCTCCTAAGCCAGAATGGAGCAGAAGAATAGAGCTGTGTTCTTGGTGGTACTTCAAGAGAGAGCTATTCTTCTCATTTTCTGCTTTTTAGGCTGATAAAAATAGTTTCCAGTAATACAAGTCTTAGAAAATTGGTACCAACATAAGAACCTTTTGCAGTTATGCCCTCCACTCATTGAGATCAGTTGTAACATAAATGTGTTACTAATTAATGATTTTTCATCAATCAGTGACAAGTTAGTCGGTGCTCAGTGAAACTTGTATAATACAATTGGCCCAGTAACAAAAAATATCACCCCAACTGTTTATAATCTCTGCAAATGTTGAAGGACTGAATGGGCCTTAAGAATTTAACTATCCTTTCACCCTTAGAGAAGGTACCGACAGAACACAGGACGCACACTGGCAGAATAGTATGTAGACCTTAACACCACTAATTGATAAAGAGAGGACGTCAGCTTCAGAGCTGTCAGTCCATCATTTTTACAGGCACAATATTCACTTATAAATGTAAGATCTAGCTTGACATTCTTCACACCTTGAAGATAGATGAAGTGATCTGTAAGATGTTAAAACACTGTGCTAGTCCATCTGCCAATGAACAAGACTACTGCAGAAATTAAACATTTCTTAGATTTCCTTACAGACAGACAGTGCGGAGTCTCTTTTTCCCTTACACTGATTCCACTGAAGTCAATGGAATCACACTATTATAAGAATGATGTAAGTGAATCAGGCTCATAAGGCCACTCCCCTGCTTTCATAGTCCCGAGAAGAAAAAAAAAAAGTATTGAAGTTCTATAGACCAAGGACTCCTTGGCATTTGCTATGTAGTCCAAGACTGTCAACTTGAGACCCTTAAATAGAATGCTGCAAGCATAAGCAGCCAAAAAATATATCTGGGAAACATATTTGCAACCAAAAATTAACATTTTCTGTGAGACCTTTAGAACTCAGTATATCATAGTTAATGTTGTAGGACACCTGACACACATTGTAGCAATACACTTAACCTGTCTCAGTTGTTAGTTAGATATTTTTCTAAGGGCATGAAATACGTTGTACCGTTCAATTTAAGAAAATAATTAGACTATTTCCTGCTAATAATATATAGAGTCCACAATATTTCACTGTGTTTGTGGACATAAATGGTTGTTATAATGTACTGAAGCATTTCCTTACTGCCCAGTCAATTATTTTTAATTACATCAATGAAAGCTTTAAAATACCTGAGTTCTCATCAGCACTTGAATATTAACCTCATCTGTCCTCAGTGTCTTCTGGGCTTTCTTAAAAGCTTGAGTGCATGCCCTCATCAAATTGCATTATTCCCTAGAAGCTGCTGACTCATTACTGGCCCCAAACAGAGATATTTAAAGTATATTATTTTGTGGGTGTGTAGCAACACTATCCTGTGTCCTGATCCCTCTGAGGTATCAAAGAGAAAGTAAAATATTGTTAATTATGGCAATATAGCAGGGTTATGGCATTTGCTTTTCCAGGAGCAAGCCCTTTATTACAAAGCAACCACCAACAATAACAAAAAAAATTTGTTTTTCCATTGAGCAGTCAGGTTGTTCCAGTTTCTGTTCTATTCAAAGAGAAGCCTCATGATTTTAGAGTCCCTGATGAAACTCAAATGGAGGGGATCCCACATTTCTGCATCTTTTTAGATTTACTTTCATGTGTCTGATGAGCTTATTGTAATAAATATACAGAGTCAAGTGCAAACCAAAAAACAAATGTTAAATTGATATTGTTTACTGTATCAGCAGACCTCTATCTAGATATATACCTTCTGAGTAACTACTATAAATGCATTTTCAATCATATATCCCATTTTTATTGTCAAAGAAACTGAGGAACAGAGTTTAAACTGGAATAATGGACCCAAAAGTCACACAGTGACTCAACGGCAGAGAAATTCTAGAATTAAAGGTCTTCTGACACCTACATCTGTGGTACTTCCCACTGATGTATGCATCTCATGAAAGATTATCTTCAACCTACAAAGTAGGCTATATGAAGTACTAATACAAACTTTATCAATGTTTGCTGACATTTGGATTTGAAATTTGGGTTCGGACCATTCAAAAGATTGTTAGATCTTTACGAAGTCCAGATGCAGATCTGAATTTATATATATTCAGGTATAAATATATATACATTCAGATCTGCATCTGGACTTTGTAAAGATCTAACAATCTTTTGAACAGGCTGAACTCAAATTTCAGATCCAAATATCAGCAAACTTGGGTAAAGTTTGAATTAGTACCCAAACTCTAAGGTTTGGAATCACCTCTAACCTTCCTAACACTAAAGTAGTAACATAAATATAGAAACTCAGTATCCAGGTCTGAGTTAAATCCAGAATTCCTTCTCAAGTTGGTATTTGTGTTGTACCAATAAAAGCAAGCAGGATCTTATGAGGGGGATAAGGCAAAAAGCCACATTTATTGTAAAGATAAAAATAAAGAAAAGATAGACGCAAACATTCATTCAATCATTCATTCAGGTTCTGTGTAGTTGTTATAGTTACCAGCCTGGAAGTTGCTTGTGACAGAATACTGGCCAGGTATTCTATACACAAGTGATGGTAGTGGGGAGCAAAGTCCTGATCAGATGCGCATCTGAAGCTCCTGGTAGGGCTGGCAGCAGAACCTTGGACTCTGACTCCATAGTCTTTTGGTCCAGTCTTTATAGGAATTTCTTCCTATGCCAATCTATGGGAATTGCTGCATCATGCTGATGTCTACAGGGTGGCTGCCAGGTGCTCGTCAGTGATCTCATAGGGTGGACCTCCAGTCTCCGGTTTTTCTCCACTTGACACCTTTTTGTTGCACTGGCACCTGACGCCTTCTTCAGCCCTTTGATACTGTATTCTCAGGCTGGAACCTCTCAAACCATTCATTCATTGTCCAAGCACTCTCTCTCTTACATACATTCCCTAATTAATGTTTCACATACAGTATTTTGTATAACAATAATTTTACATATACAAGAGTTGTAGTTACAAAAAGTTACAAAAGTTTCTGGGTGGCATTTCTTAAAACATTCTCTGTGAGTGCTGAGTTAGTTACTGTTATAGTTACAATGTTTCACTTTGCGATTAGGGCTAATTGGTTCACAATGCTTTGAAGAGAATGGGCGTCAATTGTGTAACAAGGCCCTTAATCAATTATAGGGCTTGGCTCCCAGAGCAGAATTAGTGGCTTGACAAGCAGCCACTTGCAAAAGTTTGAGCGTGCCCTGGGACACAGAGAGGGGAGCTGTTTCTGGCTACGTAGTATTATATTCTTAACAAATTATATTCTAGAGGGGCAATAATTATAAATCTAAACATTTAACAATCTTAACTAATAATAATAATAATAATATAATAATAAAAAATCTAAACACTGATCAAGCTTGATAACACTAAATCTAAACATTTTAACAAGAATAAATCTACACACTTATATGCTTCTTCTACTTGGGGAATCATTTTTAATACTTTAATATGTTATCCCTACATTTGTTTCTGACTGATTTTGCCACATATACAAAATGATTGTGTTTACACCATGCAAAAGTTGAAAAACAATTTTTTTAATACAGAATGGGGGTGGGAGAGTGAGTTACCCAAAAGTTCCACAAAAGTAATCTACTGAGCCTGTGAAAATTAAAATCTGAATAGTGTGTATACTGTATTTAAAATTTACCAGGCACTGCCTTGACTGTTGGTCATGTTTACACTACCAGGCTATTTTGAAATAACTCCCCCTGAAATAACTATTTCAAAATAAGCTTATTCCTCTTCACAGCAGGATTTATTATTTCAAAATAACAAGCCCATTATTTCAAAACAACAGGCTTCCTAGTGTAGATACTCACCTTGTTATTTCAAAATAATGGGAGTTATTTCAAAATAACTCCCCAATGTAGACATGTCCATTCAATTCAACATCACCGATGTTGCTTTCAAAACCAGTTAATACTAAAAGATTTACCTGGTGTTGCTGGGTCCTTAACTCAAATGAATTGTTGTGTTTTTTAAATTTAAATCATTGTTCTGGGGGGGGGCTATAAATGAGGGGTTCAGTATGCAGGCTGCCCTATTGCGAGAGGACAACCCAAGCCCTCTGTCATCACAGCAGCTTGGGGCCAGATAAAAAGTGCCTGTCCATGGCTGCTACAACTGCAGAAGGCCCAACTCGGGAGGGGTTCATGTCCTCTGCCTGAAGGACAGACAAACCACCCAGACAGACAAATTGTCTGAAATCTATAGTAGATTACAAACAGAACATGACCACTGTTTTACAGAAGGTTATACTTTTTGCCTTAATTTCTTAGCTAGATATACTTTATACTTGTAAAAAGCCATTTAATTTCACTAGTTATTTGGAACATTTTTTGTCTCTCAACCTAATTATTCCTCCCTACCAAGCATGGAGCTGATGCTTTAAGTATGCCAAACCTTTCCTCATTAGCAGATCAGTAACTTAATATGATCTTTATTATCTTGAGCCTGAAATGGTTTCAGAAGAAGGTTTTGCCAAATTTACAAATGATAATGATGCCTTTCTTTAGCAATGGCTCGTGGCTGAGCAGATGTGGTTGAAATTACTGCTGAGCATTGCCAGGTTCTCCCCCTATACTCACACACACACCCTTTCACTTTCAAATGCACAGCAGATTGTCCCTATAAATAAGTTTTTATCACCCCTCACTTTGAGAGTTCAAATCTAAAACAAATATAACATAAAAACTAAAGAGCGCATGCCCATTATCACACAAACACACATTTCTGGCTAAAAGGGCAGCAAAAGAGATGAGGAAATCATCACCACTGAGATTTTAGATCCATGCGTATATCTGTTTGAATTTGACTTCAAATATCCTACTGTATTTGTTCCTAATTACAAGCATAGAAAAATCTGATGCAGCATAGAAAAGATGCTAAGAAGGTAAGTAGGACATCTGTTCACTTTGGTTTCCATCCTCTCTCTTTTTGAGAGGGCGTTTGTAGTATTTGCCTGTTTTATTTAACTCTTACAGCAAAACTCGTTCTGCAAAAACAGAAAGCTAAAGAAAAAATCCTTCCCTTTACAAAAGCTTGTGTAGCACAAAACATCCTTCTAAACAAAGAGATAAAGCCAGCCAGCCAGACACCAGAAAAAGTAATATTAAATCACACACATACACACAATAGCCCTTGATTAATCTACTGATTCACCAGATTTAGTGGAAGCTCACATACCTCCATCCATGTTCAAATGATAGAGAATAATAAAAAAAACCCTGACAAACATAGGTTTCATGTAAAAGTAAAGTGAAATTGTGTATGACTAGCATATCAGAGGAGATCACAATATCTTGTACTCTCTTTTTGCCTTATGTAAACATTAAACAGAAGTGTTGACAAAACCAAACTCTGTGAAACCCTCCTATCTGGAAAAAGTAAGGACCTAAACCCTTCAAGAGAACTTTTTCTTATTTTTTAAGGAATGTTTTCTATAAATGAATAATCTGAAATGCTGTTTTCTCATAGAAATATAAACTATTTGAAATTTTCATTCTATTTCACAATTATTTTATCAGAGTCATTATGAATTCCTCTACATTACAATGCACAAGGATGTATCACCTTAATTTTGAGTGACATATATATTCCCCATAATTTTCTAATATTCTAACAAATCTGTTATCATCTAGCACTTTACAACTGTCACTATGCTACACCCCACAGCCACTTACATCTTCATGGAAACAGAAACCCAAATATTTTATTCCAAAAGTATGCACTTCTACTACTTGCGAAGGCTGATGGCTGATAGTCTGATGTTATTGACTAGGGGACAACAATACAAATACACATTAGTCAATTAATTACACAGGTCCATAGTTAGCCAAAACTCCTTGCAGCCACAGGAGTTCAAATCTCTATTCTATCATTAATTTGGTTGCTACCTAGGATTATCAAGGGTCAGTAACATACACTTGATTCCTTAGAGCAGAGAGCAGTAAAAAGCATAGTCATGAACAAGTTATTTAAAAAATAAAATCACTGAGGGCACAATTCATCCCTACTTACTCATGTTGAGTAGTGCCTCATTCCAACTTTGTCCCAGGTACGGGTTGCCAAATCAGGCCCAGAATTATTTTTAAAAACATTAAAAGCAACAAAATCATCAAATGTTTGTCGTCTACAAGACACAAGAAGCATAGGTATAGTTAGATGTCTACATTTTTTTAGGGGGAGGGAAAAGCAGCTCTAGTCGGGTCAATGAAGCCATGCAGAGCAGTAAATTCTGAGCCTGGCAGAGTCTTGCAGTTTGGGAGGGGGCAAAGGCTCCCCCAAAACTACAGCCATGAGAAGCAATTCTACTGTACTCTACACTGATATGGCTTCAGCTGGAGTAGTATCCAGTTGAGGGTGCCACATTTCAGGAAACATATAGACAAACTGGAGACAGTCCAGAGGAGAGGAACAAAATGTTTAAAGTCTGGAAAACATGACTTATGGGGAAAAATGGAAAAAAATGTGCTTGTTTAGCCTGGAGAAAAGACGACGAACAGAGAAGTAACATGACAACAGTTTTCAAGTACATAAGAGGTTATTACAAGAGAGAGGGAGAAAAACTGTTCTCAATAACAATTTGAGGTGGGGATATGAAGATTTTGGAGATTTTTAAAAACAGATTTGACAGTCACCGGCCAGATATGGTCTACATAATACTTAGTCTTGCTTTGAGTATAGGGGACTGAGGTAAAAGGCCTCTTTAGGTCCTATGATTCTATTCTGTAGGCCCTGGTCTACACTTATTTCAGAATAACAAGCGGAGCATCAACAAGCTGGTTATTTTGAAATAATAATTCCTGCTTTTCATGAGGAATAACACTTATTTTGAAATTGTTATTTCGAAATAGAGTTAGTGTGGATGCCCAGCTGCACCTATTTCAAAATAATTGGCCTCCTGAGGCCTCTCACAGCTGCACTTGTGGCTGCTCTGGCCACACCCTCCAATGCTCCCCTTCTCCCGCAGAGTTTAAAGCCACAGGCAGAAGGGAAAGGGCTTGTGGCACCAGGACAGTCTTGCCAGCCCAGTGCCACACAGAACCCCTTCTTTGGAGCCATGTCGGACCCCAGCATTCCCACAGCACCCTTTGATGCCTCCAGCCAGGGATGAAAGAGGGCACTGGCCTGGACTGGTGTGGCGATCCTGTACCTCACTGAGGCCTGGGAGGAGGAGACCAGCCTCCAGGATCTCGGCACCAGAAGAAGGAATGCTGTCATGTACAGCCAGATGGCTGCCAGCCTGGTGGAGAAAAGAGAAATGTGGACCCTCAACCAGGTCCACATGAAAATCTAAGAATTATGGCAGGCCAGGGAGCAAAGTTCTCTTGTTCTCTCGTTGTTGACTCCAGGTAGGAAATGCCCAGCATCAGCCTCCATGAAGACAGAGTTGTGGAGGAGGAGGAGGAGGAGCAGGCCATCCAGGATACCATGCCCACCAGTCAGGAGCTGATCCTAAGCTTGGAGCCGGTGCTTCTTCTCACAAGGTCCCTGGAAAGGTCTTCCTTACTCTGGCCTCCATGATGGGACACCTTCCCATGACAAGCTACCACTAAAGAGGCTGGGGTCATGGAAACACACAGCAGTGATGCACATGGCACAGGTTCATGCGCACACTCAGGCAGCATCTGCTCCTGGTCAAGCGCAGTGATGCAGAGGAGACCGATCCCCTGCACTGGAATTTGCTGGGCGGAGGAAGAAGAGGGGACCCCTGTAGCACTCTTTCTGGCAAGCAGCCTCTGCCGCTCACACGCACCTCCCCCAAATAAAAAAAATCAGAGATGTTCGTTGAAAAAAAAAGGCTTTTTTATTTGGTCTGCAGAGGAGGGAGAAGGTGGGAAGGGAGGGCAGAGGAAGGGTGGAGTGGGCAAGGAAAGGCACATGGTGCAATGCAGGAGCCTCTTGTGGGGAGGTCTGGGGGAGAGTCTCACAGGTGGCCTTGGCTCAAATTCTTCTTCAGGGCCTCTCGGAAGAGCACAACCCCCTGACGTGCTCTCCTGATGGCACTGGTGTCTGGATGCTTGTAAGACCTGGCCAGCTGCTCAGCCTCTCCCCGTCCCCATCACCACACCACAAACACCCTGGCAGAAAAGTCTCCCCCTTGCTATCACATATGTTGTGGAGCTCACAGTGGGCTGTCACCACATAGGGAATGTTTTGCTCACTGAGGTCCGGGTGGGTGAGGGACTTCTGAACCTCCCCTTCAAGTGGCCAAAAGCACACTCAACCACCACGAGGCATCCACTGAGCATGGCATTGAAGTGCTCCTTGCTGGGGCCCAAGCTGCCCCTGTACGGCTTCATGAGCCAGGAGTGGGCTGCCCAGGATGCACATGGGCACGTTCCATGGAGAGTGATACAATAAGCCATGTAATGTTTTTCCTGCTATTCAATTGTCCTGCAGCCGAGTGCTTTGCATGTAGTCTTTGATTTAAAAAAAAGATGTTATGATTAAAAACAGTGGGTTGGGAAAGGGAAGAGTAATTATAATCACCATCTGATTTGACTAACAGCTGGAGCTTCACACTTCAGGCAACACATTTGGTCACTTTCCTAGTTCTGGCTGTTAGGAAAGCCAAAGCTTTTCATGAATGAATGGAGATGATAGTGAAGAAAAGAACTGAACATGAATATTCTTCCAAGCTGTACACAGAAGTAATTTTAAAGGAATCAAACTGAGCATGTGGGTCCTGAAAGTTCTGAGTTATAGAACTCCACCTTCAGAGTTGCTGTAAATACTCCACTGTCTCTGCCTCCCTGTGACAGTTAACTAATGAACTTAAAGGATTTTCATAATTACAGGTTGAACCTCTCTTGGGATCTCACCGGTGCTGAGCCAGAGAATTTGCTGAACCATGAGAGGTCAATAATGTTTAGCAGCATTATCAACACTTCCACTGATTACTGGGCTCTTAGAAGACATTTAGGGGAAAAATTAGAGGTAAATAGCAGCACAGAACACTGAGAGCCAGGACTGGTGGCTGTAAACAAACTTTATGGGACTGCAGAAAACTTGGCCACACACATGAAAAGTGGACATCTAGTTAACATCATGCCAGACCATGGATGTTACTGGACCAGACAGTGATAGACTAAAGAGGTGCAACCTATAGTAGAATGTTCAAATATACCTTGTAGAGACAAACATGATATTAAAATTCAAGTGAAAAATAATAAAATAGGTGGCAAGGTGGTAGATCTCTGCTGAGTTGACTTTGGACTCCATTTCTTTTTTCACCACAATTATAACTGTGTAATCAAGACAATTACTATCTTGGTGAGAAAAGAAATGGAGTAGGGGGTTGTTATTAGGATGATAAAGAATGTGTGTTTCTTTGTCACTGGAGATAATAAAGAAGATGAATGTGCTGGGGTGAATATTGTGATTTGAGTCACACTATTGAAAACCAGGAGCTTACTGTGAATAGAGAAGCAAAACATCCTGTCTAATGATAAATAGAGATGTTAAATTTAGTTTAATCAACTAATCGACTAGTCAATGGATTTTCCATCAACTAGTCGATTAGTTGATAAGCAGGAGAGCCAGGAGCTAGCCCTGCTACAGCTCTGCCTTTTAAATGGATTAAGAGCTGACAGGCTCTTAATCCATTTAAAAGGCTGAAGCCCAGCATGGGGTATCCAGCACGAGCTGGGACAGCTGATTCCCAGCTCGCTGTGGGTCCTCTCCTGCTGCGGTTTAGCCTTTTAAATGTATTAAGAGCCAACAGGCTCTTAAAACATTAAAAAAAATCAGAGGTGCAGAATCTGGGACTGGGTTCAAGCCAGGAATCAGCTGATTCCTGGCTTGTGCCCAGTTCCTGCCACCTCTGTGCCTCCCCCTGTCCTCTGTGGAGATGGTGCTGGGGGGAACTGGCTTAATACATTTAAAAGACTGGTGTGCAGTGGGGGGGACCTGGCATGAGCTTCTGGCTCTTAAGACATTTAAAAAGCTTGTGCCCGGTCCCCGCTATCCCCCTACCCCGCCCCCGTGCAATGGTGCTAGGGGGAACCGTCTTTTAAGCTGGCTCCCCCCAGCACCAGCTCCTGCTCTGCCCCTTGCTGTCTTTGATAGAGGCAGCAAGGGAGGGTGGGGAAGTGACTAATCAACTAGTTGCTTACATCCCTAATCATAGAATCATAGAATACTAGAACTTGAAGAGTCCTTGAGAGGTCATTGAGTCTAGTCCCCTGCCCTCATGTCAGCATCAAGCACTGTTTAGACCATCCCTGATAGATGTCTATCCAACCTCCTCTTAAATATCTCCAGAGATGGAGAGTCCACAACCTCTATAGGCAACTTATTCCAGTGTTTAACCACCCTGACAGTTAGGAAGTTTTTCCTAATGTCCAACCTAAACCGTCCTTGCTGCAGTTTAGGCCCATTGCTTCTTGTCTTATCCTCAGAGGCCAAGGAGAAATTTTTTTCTCCCTTCTCATTCTGATACCCTTCTAGATACTTGAAAACTGCTATCAAGGCCCCTCTGAGTCTTCTCCTTTCCAAACTAAACAAGCCCAGTTCTTTCAGTCTTCCCTCATAGCTCAGGTTCTCTAGACCTTTAATAATTCTTCAGAGGGGTAGCCGGGTTAGTCTGAATCTACAAAAGCAATAAGGAGTCCTGTGGCACCTTACAGACTAACAGATTTATTGGAACATAAACTTTTGTGGGCAAAGACCCACTTTGTCAGATGCATCTGACGAAGTGGGTCTTTGCCCACGAAAGCTTATGCTCCAATAAATCTGTTAGTCTGTAAGGTGCCACAGGATTCCTCGTCGCTTAATCATTCTTGTTGCTCTTCTCTGGGCCTTCCCCAATTTCTCCACATCTTTCTTGAAATGCGGTGCCCAGAACTGGACACAATACTCCAATTGAGGCCTAATCAGCACAGAGTAGAGCAGAAGAATGACTTCTTGTGTCTTGCTCACAACACTCCTGTTAATGCATCCCAGATTCATGTTTGCTTTTTTTGCAAGTGTCACACTGTTGACTCATATTTAGCTTGTGGTCCACTATGACCCCTAGATCTCTTTCTGCAGTACTCCCTCCTAGACAGTCGCTTCCGATTCTGTATGTGTGAAATTGATTGTTCCTTCCTAAGTGGAGTACGTTGCATTTGTCCTTATTATAATGATAAACCTAAGTTGCATTTACTTTAACTCTTCCCTGTCAGGTTATATTTTTTGTAGAAAGCAAAATGAGAAAAAAGGAGAAACCCAAGAGTGAATCTGAATGTATAGAAAAAAAAAAATTAATATATACAACTAGAACAAAGATCTTAAATTAGAAGCCATAGTTTAGGCAATTTGCATCTGATTTTACAGTGTCAGCCTACGTATATTAAAGGATCCTAATCAGACTTTTAACAAGATAATTTCACAAATTAAGACATAGTAAGAAATGCAAATACCAATTGTTAGATTATTTAATGTGGTAGAATGAGGTACCAAAGAAAATGAAATGTTAAGGTGGTCCAAACTTGAATCAGACCAACTCATAAAACATATGTTTAAGTCTGTCTGGTTCGGCATCATATCACAACCTTATTTGTGGCACAGTTAAACATCATTGGGTGAAGTGGACTGGAGGGGAGCTCTCTAGAGAACTATTTATAGATTCATGATCAGCACATGCTGGCTTTGTTTGGGTCCCAGCCTCAGCAGAGTTTAGAGGTGCCTGGGGTTACGCTAAATAATTCCAGATGGTAAATGCTCACAGATTCATCAGCTGAAAACAGCAAGAGAACAATTAAGTAACTGTGCCCTCTATTTCCTTCTCTCCCCACTATCTGTGCCAGATACTACATGGGAGATAGAGAAGCTAACTTATGCTATTTCCCTGTCCCTTTAAGAGATGGAAGTGGGTTCCACTCTGTTTTGGGCTATCAGGGTGGTGTGAATGGAGGGCAATGAAAACCAGGATCTTCTCCATTGCAGCTTTCCCATATGTAAATTGCAAATAATAATACTGAACTATCTTTGTAAAGTGCTTAGATATTTGCAGATGGAAACCTCTATAACTCTAAATAGAGGTAAAGTTTGTGGAGACATCTGCAAAAGTTAAGGTCAATTTTAAGAAAACAGCTGGAATTTATTTTAATAGCAGATATCTATAAGGACTACAAATCATCACATTATAGCTAAAAGAAGGATTTTTTTATCAGTTCAGTTCAATATTTTCACAACTTTGACTTCACAATGAAGGATCTTTCATTATTAAGTCCTGGACTTGTTTATCAGTTTATAAAGATGTCCTGTAACACACAGTTTCCGATGCTTTTCACTCCAGAGCTCCAGAATGGCTCCTCTTGAACACACACAACAGTTGAATTTAGTATGAATTCTTTCAGCACAAGTATCCTCCTGTAAAGTTGGAAGGTTTATAATGAAAGCTTATTTTTACAAGCTTGGAGAATAGTATTACCAACAATTGCTGTCCTCAATAACAAATTTGCTGTGTCTGAAGCAATTATAACCCTGAATACTACAAAAGGGTATCTGCTTCTTCTTCTAATGAGCAATGAATGAGCTAATTTAGCCTATTTTTTCAATCCAGGCAGTAATTTAGGATAAAAGAAGAGAGCTGGTTAAATGCAAAGAGGACATGTGGAAACTCAGATTATGAAAAAAATACACCAGTTTATTTCCCTCAGTCTCACCCTCCAGTGATCTACCATAAGTAGTCTGATTTTCTAAGAGGTTTTAAGAAACTGCTGCTCTCCCTGAATCATAAGAAGTGGGAAGATTGTGAGTTTAAGAATCCTTTCTGAAGGCAAAAAGACACTTTAAAATCATATTTTTACTCTGAAGTGTAAACTCTATAAGAACGACTGTGTCTGGATCTATGTTTCTTGTTTCTGTGATGTCTATCAAAATATATATTTTCATGCTACCAACCCTTCAACTTCCACCTGAGATGGGGTAGAGAATATATTTTTGGCATTGTCACAGTAATTAAATATTTCTTCTATGGCATCTGGGAACATTAACTGCCTTCAGTGGGGCAATGTAAGTGCATATGATTAGCCCTTTAACTGGCACTTGGTAAAAGCAACTTTTTCACGCCGCACAAGGAAGCACAAGTGAGAAGGTGCTATTTTTACATTGTGTTTTTTTTCAAGAGAACAACTGGATTTTAAGGCTTTCAAGTGCCTGCATGAATCCCCTCCTGTCAAAGGCAGTGTTGGAGTGAGTTCTTTTTCTTTCAAAATATATGCCCAAAGAGGGGAAACCAGCTGCACAATAGTAGAGAAGACTTACAAAGAGATAACTGGCTGAAAGATTTTGAAGTCTTTTTTCCATACTTTTGAATTAGGAATGTTAAATGGAACCTGGCCCTTGCCAGCGAACACAGCACACAGCTGAGCCAGGCTGAACCAACTCTGGCCATGTAGAGGCTAGTGGGCTGAATGGTTGACTTCACAACCATGGAGGAGCAAAATAGTTAACTAATGAAGCACTCCTGTTTAGACTCATAACCATTTTAACATCCCTATTTTGAATACGAGTCATATGTTGTCACTGCTAAATCTACGCAGGTACAGTAAACAAGAAGAGTTGAGAAAATTCCCATATTTTAGAGGTCTTACTTGCAGGTCTGCTACTGTTAATTATATAGAAAAAACTGCACACCATTTTTGTCATCACAAAATGTATCACAAGTGTCATTTAATCATTTGTACTAGGTGATGATGTTGAAATGCAATTAGTAAAATCAGCTACTGTTTAGAGCAGTAAAACTCACTAAGCCAGTTGTATTAGTTTTAAAGATTTGGAGGCACATTTTTTAACAAATAAACACAGCACAAAGGCTGTTTATGGGACTAGCAGAAACAAAAAAAATCAGATAAGCTTTTTCATATCTATTTGTATTATCTCATTCAATCGATGTTCTCTGACATTATTTTGATACCAAGTAACTGACAACATAACAGCTCTTTGTCATCACACTAATCAGCATATAAAGCCAAAAGAACTCAAACATCTTGTTATTTTTGCATTAAAAAAGGCTTGAACATATTAGCAGAAACATCTGTCTCTTGTTTTCATATTCTACCTCTAGTACATTCAAGAGGGAATGACTTTGTCCTGGCAACGTCCTAGTAATTATTTTCATATCTCATTCATGTAATTAGTTTCATGTCTCTTAGATACCTTTGAGGTTGCATGGATTGACATGCTGTTTTCTCCTCAGGACTCTGTGTTTAAATAACAGCACAACAAATTATTGGTTTATATAGAGTAATTTAATTTATCCATTCAAGAAAAGAGAATATAGACAAAGTATGATAGTGTCCTTATTTTGGGGTGGGGTTGGTACATCAGAATAAAGATCCTGTTACCTGTAATCATTTCTCCTTTCATTTACTATTGCGATTACATCTATTTCAGAACTCTAGATCTGAAATTGTGCTCGGCTACATTATATTCAAAACACATCTCCCTTCTCTGTAATCAGTACTCTGTCTGCCAAGTAGTGCAACTGATCAGGAATTGGATGAAGCTCTCAGCTTCTTTCCCATGGAGCTTTTTAATCTGTAGAATGTGCCTGATAATTATCTTCCAGACCGCTGGAGGAAAATAAAGAAAGATGGTGGCAAAGAGAGAAATGAGAGCAGATTTTTACAGAAAAAAAAACATAAAAAGAGGGAAAACAATCATCTAATGATCCTGGACAAAGAAAAAGAAGAGTTGTAAGAAAATTCAGAAACATGGAAATTAGGTGAATAAAAATTGAAACAAAGGGGAAAGGTATATCAGAGAGAGAGAAAAAAATTGAGATAACACATGGAAAGAACAAGATGAACATAGAAAGATGTAAATCATGGTAACACATGATTTGAGCTAGCACTATGATCTTGAGCCTGGAAAGTACAAATTTCTTTCTGCAAAGTGCCCTCAACTAGCAATGGCAACTAAGGATTAAGGATGTCAACGAGTAGTCGACCAAATGATTAACCAATAAGCGGAGGCTTATCAGTTAATCTTGTCAACTACTCACATTCCCCCCCCCCCTGTCTCCCTCCCTTGCTGCCTCTGTGTCAGAGAAGCAAGCAGGGGAGGGGGAGTAGGAGCAGGAGCCAGCTTAAAAGCCAGTCCCCCCAGCATCGGCTCCACAGTGCCTCCTGCCCCCTCTCCCGCCATGCTGCTGCCTCTGTCAGTGGCAGGAGTGGGGGGTGGAGAGCAGGGGAAGCTGTCAAGAGGCAGCCTCTGTCCATGGTGGGTATGAACTCCTAGAGGACAGTGATTGCTCTGCATCTCCCAGAGCTGCCTCTGTCCGTGGAGTCTTGGATCGCCCCCACGGACTGCAGCAGCAGGCAGCTTGTCCACAAGGGGAGCTGGTTTTTAAACCGGCTCCCCTCGCGGACCGGCTCCCCCTTCCACACTACACTGATGCCTCTGATACAGAGGCAGCAGCAGGGAGTGCCAGGGGGCTCTCTGGGAGTGGGGCCAGAGCACACTGGCTGCCAGCCCCACCCCTTGGAACTACTGAATATTCTTGTAACTGCAAAGATTTCATGTGGTTACACGACTATTCAAATACCAGCTATCTGAAGTGGGTCTGCCCCACGAAAGCTCATCACCTAATAAACTATCTTGTTAGACTTTAAAGTGCTACATATTTTTTCCTTTTGTTTTACCAAGATCAGACTAACACAGCCACCTCTCTATTACTTCCATTCCTTTTAAGGACACTTAGCATCTTAAAGACATCTGTTTCTCCCTTTACACTCTCCCCCTAATACATTCTCTCTCTCTCTCCTCCTTGCCCCCTCCCTCCATTTTCTCTCTCCCCAGCCTTTGCATGCACCCTGTCTTTCACACCTTTAATAAACACATTCCCTCCTCCCCTTTTCATTCTTCTATGTTACCTGGCTCCTCTCTGATTTCACACTTCCTGCTTTCATCTCTTATCTAAGGTCAAAGGAGGCTCCAAAGTAGAAGCCAATAATTGAAATTGTCTCTTTCTGAGACATCTAAATTCATCTCCTCTCTGGACGGGAGGAAAGAGACAGCACAGCAGGGTCTGCCTATATAAGAACCTAGAGAAGCAACGTGGAGCTGCCAACTGGTGCTGCTGCAGAGCCTTTCTGGCATACTCCTGTGCTGCTGACTGTATGTATTCAAACCTGTAGAAGCTGCTGCTTGCTTTGATCCTGTCCCAGTTCTCGAGCAAAGACAGAGACAGCAATACTGGAAATTCTCTATGAGGGCAACCCTGCACATTTTGATTATTCAGGCCCAAATGAAGATTGAAAGCTGACTCATGATCCCACCTCTCATGGTGCTAAAGGCTAGTGATATTATAATGGATCTGGTTATTTTCACGTCCCAACCCAGGGAGAAAATGAGTACATTACTGGTAACTCCGATCATCTGAAGAAGTGGGCTGTGCCCACAAAAGCTCATGATACCATCTACATGTTTTGTTAGTCTATAAAGTGCTACCAGACCAGTTTTTGTTTTTTAAGTTTATCCTGTACAGACTAACTCATCTACCCCCTGAAGCAGGTAAGCCTCAGACAGTTCAGGGATTCAGTTCAGATGAACATGGTGGTATGTCCCTAATTTTCTGAATAACTCAACGCTCTGGGGAATTCCTATCCAGAACCATATCAGGCTCTTCCCATGTGGCATCTGCATCATGAACAGTGGAACTAGCATCACAGGGCTCATGTAAACATGGGGAATTAGACAGGAATCAACTCAACCGCATGGACAGAGCCATGCACAGGGTTTAATAAAGTTCCATTTCTTCAATTTAAACTGCATTCAGTTTTATTCTTTTCAAATTAAAGAACATCCACAACTTCCTTCTTCTCAGTGATATTGGAAAAGCCTTATAAACATTTTTGCAGCCTCTCACTCATTTCTCTTGCTTTTACGGAGAAGAGATGCTTTGGTATTTAAACACACACACAACCCCTCCACGCCCCAAAAAAACCTTAAAATTAAGGCTTAAGGGGGTTCTTATTATATTGAATCATTCTGCTTATCCCAAATTAACTGAATCCATGGATATTAATAGCAGCCCCT
Source organism: Pelochelys cantorii (assembly GCA_032595735.1). Taxonomy (NCBI): domain Eukaryota; kingdom Metazoa; phylum Chordata; order Testudines; family Trionychidae; genus Pelochelys; species Pelochelys cantorii. Next base: position 163,718,591 of record CM064327.1, read on the forward strand.
TAACTCACTTCTCCATCTAAAATGAATTCATTCTCTGGATGCTGTGAGTTGCATGTGTTAGGGGAACAGTAGGGCTAATTGAAAGTGAAACAATAGGATCATATTGGCTTGAACTGCTCACTGATTTAACCACTTCATTCACAATGATTACTTAGTATCTGCTCTTTAAATTAAAGACAACCTTTATGACCAGACTACACACAGTGTGCATAGTTTGAGATAATTTTGAAATAACCCCAGGAGAATATGCGCACATGTTTATATATTACAATCATCCACTTAATTTGTATGCATTTGCCCAATAATTTTAGTAGCAACATTTCTAATAAAATATTTCTTAAATTTACCCATATATCTCATGTTTGATTTTTGTTCCTTCTTTTTTTTTACTCTCTTTGCCTTAGTTGACATCTGTTTTTCTTCAACTTAATTTTCAATAGTGAAAAATATTTTTGAATTCTAAGTTACTTTTCTCTATAAGACCGCGCTTTCATATTTCCTATGTTACCCTTCTGACAGGTAGCACCAACAGCAGCCAAGGCCAAGTTCAATATCTAGGGGTTCCTCTCCATCCATCCAACACAGAATTGGCTCAAGCCCCCACCCAATAACCTGAGAAATTCACACAACACCCCTGGGTGTCTCTGGAAGGCAATGCTTGTGAGTATAGAAAAGAAACCTTTAATGAAAGGGGAGGGAAGCAATGTGGCATTAATTTGGGAAAACACCACAAACAGAGTCCATAACCAAAACCATGAGTGCACGTTCCAGCTCAAGTAGGTTGGGCAATGTCCTTTTCCTCTCAGGCTCTCAAGTCCAGAAATGTAAATGTTCCCTTCACATGCCCAACTTCTCTGAACCCCACTCACAGTCGCTGCCCTTGGTCAGGGCAGACCAGAATTCAGAGGCATGGGCAGCGAGTTGTATGGGCTCGTGGTGCCCGTGCTCCAGCAATATTTAGAACCGGGGGCCCTGCTCTACCAATATTTGGAGCTGGGTCTCTCCCCCCGGCCCTTCCTGGAGTGGACTCCGGCCCCACCTGCTGGCCCCCCTGCATGTCCTCCCACCCCGGCCCCAGAGCGTCCCTCCCGGCCCCGGCCTTGGACCGTCCCTGCCGTGTGCAGCCTTCATTCTGGCTCCCCCTTGTCGGCGCGCGCTGCCAGCTGCTGCTGCCATGCACGTTGTTTACAGGTGAGTGGGGAGATGCCCGGGCGTGATGTGATGTCACGGCCCGGGACTTTAAAACTGCTCGGTGCAGCATTGCGCCGCGCGGCCTAGCTCCAGGTTCAGAGTCTGGGGCCCGAGCGCAGACTTCAGCCCTGCAAAGTGGAAGGCACAAGGTAAGGTAAGGTAAGGTGGGGAGACTAGGGGGAAGGGGTGGGAGAGGAAGCGGCTTGTATGGAGGGGGAAGGGGGGGAAGGGAGAAAATAAGGGAAGGGGTGGAGAGGAAGGGGCTTGTGTGGAGGGGAGGGGGAAAATAGGTGAAGGGGTGGGAGAGGAAGGGGCTTGTGCGGAGGGGGAGGGGGAGGAGGAAGAAAGGGGAAGGCATCAAGGGACAGGGTGGAGGAGAGACAAATGCCAGGGGGCCAAGTGCAGACAAATAGGAAAAGGGCAGGAAGGGAGGTGTCAATGGGAGGGGGGACAGGGTGATGCCGGGAGAGGAGAGAGGAAGGGCATTGGGGGCTAGAGGGGGGAGGGGGAGGTGCTGGGAGAAGGCTTGAAAGAAGGGGTGGGCATGTGAAAGGTGGGGATGGAGCAAGTCCAGTGTGAGGGCACAGAGGGGCATGAGGGGAATGGGGGCAGAGAGTGGTGAGGGGGTGGGCATCAGGGAAAAAGAGGGCAAAGGGGGCAGGGGCAGTAAGGGAAGGGGGAGGCACCAGGAGGGTGCAGGGCTAAGGGAAGGTGCACGTGCCAGGGATTCTGGGGGTGAAGCAGAAGGGCAGACACCTGCAGGGGAGGGACCAGCACCAGAGGAGAGAGGCAGGGCAGGTGTGTAGAGGGAGGTGTTAGAAGAGGGGATGAGGAGGGGTAGCTCACATGATCAGAGTGGGGCTACTGGAGGAGTTGGCACAGGGGGCAGAAAAGGGCCGGTGGAGGTCGCAAGAGGGCTGAGGGCATTGAGAAGGGCAGGAGTCAGGACAGCAGAGGAGGGTGAGGAGTTGGGGGGCAGCAGCCACCAGGGGAGCTGATGGAGCAAGGGGAGAAGACATGGCAGCAGAGAGAAAAGGTAAAGGTTTATAAAATATTTATTGATAACTTGGGTGCCACAGTGGCAAATCCAAACAAGCCACATGAACTCAGTACTGGTGCACAACACAAAATTCATTCTGCTCATGGGAGGAAACTCTTAGGCTATGTCTACACTGGTGGCATCTTGCACAAGGGTTCTTGTGCAAGAAGTCTTGCGCAAGAACACGTCCACACTGCCATGTGCGAGCTGTGCTTTTGCGCAAGAGCATCCATGGCAGTGTGGACGCTCTCTTCTCCAAGAAACTTCTGATGGCCATTTTAGCCATAGGGGTTTCTTGTGCAAGAAATCCCTGCCGAGCATCCACACTGCCCTCTTGTGCAAGAAAGCTTACGCCCAGGGCCGGCTTTAGGAAGTGCAGGGCCCAATTCAAACAATTTCGACGGGACCCCACAGCAATTGAGCAAAAAAAAAAAAAACCCAAAAAAGCACCACAGCACAAAAAATTCCCCAGCCAACACACACACACACACACACACCCTGCGCTAAACTCACACCGCCTGTGGCGCAGGCAGCCAATGCACTCCTCCTCCGGGGCCGGTAGATTTGTATAATTTTTGATGGTACCCCATTAGCCAGGCCTCTGGAGGCAACATGCTCGGGGCAAGATGGACACATGACCAGAAGTAAAAGGTGTCATGTCACCCCTCTCGAAGGACTTTTCCCACCATCCTCCTACCAGCAGGGATTAGTCTGGCCCCCACCAAACCCCCCTCATGTAACTATCCTGCAATTGCATTAACCCAATGTGTGTGACATTGACTTGGGGGCAGAGAGGCTGGGGGAAGTGTTCCCTCTAAGGCTACGTCTACACTCACGGCTTCTTGCACAAGTACAGCCGTTCTTGTGCAAGAACCCACAGAGCAGCCACACTGCCCACCTGCTCTTGCGCAAGGAAATTTACAGTACGGCGTGGTACGAGAGGGCGTCTTGCGCAAGAGCTACGCTCTTTTCTAACAGGTGTAAGCTCTCTTGCGCAAGAGAGCAGTGTGGATGCTCGGCAGGGATTTGTTGCACAAGAAACCCCTATGGCTAAAATGGCCATCGGAGCTTTCTTGCTCAAGAGAGTGTCCGCACTGCCATGGATGCTCTTGCGCAAAAGCACAGCTCACACAAGGCAGCGTGGACGTGTTCTTGCACAAGACTTCTTCCACAAGAACCCTTGCGCAAGATGTTCTTGCACAAGAAACCGCCAGTGTAGACATAGCCTAAGAGTTTCCTCCCATGAGCAGAATGGATTTTGTGTTGTGCACCTGTACTGAGTTCATGTGGCTTGTTTGGATGTACCACCAGAGGCGTAGTGAGGGTGTTATGCGCCCAGGGGCAAAGGAAAAATTTGCGCTCCCTCCCCCGTCCCCCGCCATGTGGCACGGCCCCAAACCTGGTGCACAGCTGAGGGGAACTTGTACCGCATCTTCCCCCACCCCCTACAGTTTGGGGCCAGGCTCCCACATGCACTAACCCTCCAGTGGAGATGGAGGAGGGTCGGGCTTGGAGCAGGGTCAGGCTTGGAGCAGAGAGGCAGGGAGGAGGCTCCAGCTGCCGGTGGCAGGCGAAGTAGGAGCACGTGAGCTGAAGGGATAATGGGGGGAGCAGAATGGGATTAAATTGGAGCCTCCCTAGCATGGTGCCCAGGGGCAACTGACCCCTCCGGCCCCCTCGCTACGCCACTGTCCCCCCCTCCTGCAGATCTATCATCTTATGCATGTGCAAGATCTGTGAGAGCCGTACCATGGATCTGCAGTTAGTGTCTGCCGGCTTCTGGGTGGTGTCTCAGTGCTGCCACATTCACCTCCAAAGAGGGGGCTTCCCAAAGCAGGCCCTTGCTGCTGACCCCCAAGGCATCCACAGGTCCAGTCTCCTTTCAATGGGCCCACTTCCCAGGGCTCATTGATCTTGGATCTGGCTTCCATCCCCTCTCCAACCTTTGCAACTGCCCAGAGGTGCTCACCTTCCACCTTATCCACAGGGACAGTCTCTGCCTCACTTGTCCTAGGGACTATTCTACCAAGTCATAATACAAAGTTTCCATGTAAAAGGACTCAATACAAAGCTAAAAACTTCAATGAGAGAATGATTAATACAGAGACGTATCTACATCTGCTGCAGGGAGACACCTCTGCCTGCCTCCACCCCTCTCCCCCCAGAGTCTACAGCCCCATTGCAAAACAGGGGAGGGGAAGAAAAGAGGCTGAGGCCCATCCAACGGGACTGAAGCAGTCATGAGCAAGCCATGCCCGGGAGCCATTCTGCTGTCCATTGCTGGTGCTGTGTTGCTTCAGGTACGCTGAAATGCAGTCACCTCTAGGGTGGGCTGGACTGCTGTTTAACACCTGCACAAGGTTTCAGGCAGGGGGCAATGCGGGATGCCTTCCTGCAGAGCCCCCATCAGAACTACCTTGCCCTCCTGGCTTAGGAAAAGAATAAACAGGATGATTGGAAATTAACCCTCCCAGTCTCACGTCCCCTAGGCAGGGAATGAGCCATCTACATTAAGCCCCAGCTGGAGTTTCATGTCCAGTTCTGGGCGCTACATTTCAGGAAACGTGGAGAAACTGGAGAAAGTCCAGAGAAGATCAACACAAATGATGAAAGGTCTTGAGAACATGAGGTATAGGCAAGGCTGAAGGAATTGGCCTTGTTTACCTTGGAAAAGAGAAGACCGAAAAGGGACATGAGAGCCGCTTTCAAGTATCTAAAAGAGTATCATAAGGAGGAGGAAGAAAAATTGTTCTCCTTGGCCTCTGAGGTTAGGATGAGAAGCAATGGGCTTAAATTGCAGCAAGGGAGGTTTAGGTTGGACATTAGGAAAAACTTCCTGCCTGTCAGGGTGGTTAAACACTAGAATAAATTGCCTAGGGAGATTGCAGAATCTCCATCACTGGAGATATTTAAGACCAGGTTAGACAGACACCTGTCAGGGATGAGCTAGGGCAACTCAACTTTGGAAGCCCCAGGGACCACACTGATACTTACAGAACATGCTGAGGGCCTCAACTTAAGTGTGGTTGCATATGCAAGCGAATATATACAAATAGCTTCTCTCACACTGACAGGCATGAATACAAAGATTAAGGCAAGACTACACAACACACAGGCCCCATTTAAGTCAGTTCTGCTGATATTAATAAAATGCAACATTTACCCAATTTCTACCCATGTGACAGCAGTTTTCATGAGCAATGACAGTCCAAGAATTTAACTACTAAAATGCCTATCAACAGAAGATCATTACACTGACTACTTTTTTGTTTTAGTTCCCACTTGCCGGCCACGTGTTGATCCCCACATAAACCCAAACTGCACCGCGGGGCGCAAACAAACTGGCCGTGGGCAGCATACCAAGTTATTAATAAATATTTTAAACCTTTACGTTTTCTCTCTGCTGCCATGTCTCCTCCCCTTGATCTATCATCTTCCCTGGTACCTGCTGCCCCCCAACTCCTCACCCTCCTCTGCTGTCCTGACTCCTGCCCTTCTCACTGCCCTCAGCCCTCCTGCAACCTGCCCCCCTCCACCAGCCCTTCACTTCTCCTTGTGCCCACTCCTCCAGTAGCTCCACTCTGATCAAGTGAGCTTCCCCTCCTCATCCCCTCTTCCAACACCTCCGTCTACACACCTGCCCTGCCTCTCTCCTCTGGTGCTGGTCCCTCCCCTGCAGGTGTCTGCCCTTCTGCTTCACCCCAGAATCCCCTGGCACCTGCACCTTCCCTTAGCCCTGCACCCTCCTGGTGCCTCCCCCTTCCCTTACTGCCCCTGCCCCATTTGCCCTCTTTTTCCCTGATGCCCACCCCCTCACCACTCTCTGCTCCGTTCCCCTCCTGCCCCTCTGTGCCCTCACTCATGACTTGCTCCATCCCCACCTTTCACATGCCCACCCCTTCTTTCAAGCCTTCTCCCAGCACCTCCCCCTCCCCCTCTAGCCCCAATGCCCTTTCCCTCTCCTCTCCTCTCCCAGCATCACCCTGTGCCCCCTCCCATTGACACCTCCCCTCCTGCCCTTTCCCTCATTGTGTGCACTTGGCCCCCTGCCATTTGTCTCTCCTCCACCCTGTCTCTTGGAGCCCTCCCCTTTCTTCCTCCTCCCCTCCACACAAGCCCCTTCCTCTCCCCCCTCCCCCTCCGCACAAGCCCCTTCCCTACCTTTTGCCTTCCATTTTGCGGGGCCAGAGTCTGCACTCAGACCCCGGAGTCCGAACCCAGAGCCAGCCACGCCCCGCAACGTGGCTCCAAGTTTTAAAATCCCGGGCCGTGACATCATGTCACACCTGGGTGTCTCCCCGCCCACCTGCAATGCCGTGCATGGCAGCAGCAGCCGGCGAGGGGGAGGTGCACTGAGAGCCGCGCACAGCAGGGATGGTCCGGGGCCAAGGGGGACACTCTGGGGGCGGGGTGGGAGGACGCGTGGTGGGAGGCCGGTGGAGGGGGGGGGTCTGGGGCCCACTCCAGGCAGAGCCGGGGGGAGAGACCTATCACCACATATTGCTGGAGCAGGGCCCCCGGCTTTGAATAGTAACTTGCCACCCATGGCCCGGCACACTTCCAGGTTCAGGGGCACGGGGCCCCCTTAGGCACGGGGCCCGATCTGGCCGAATCGGCCTAAGGCCGGCCCTGCTTACACCTGTTAGAAAAGATCATAGCTCTTGCTCAAGACTCCCTCTCTTACTACGCCGTACTGTAAATTTCCTTGTGCAAGAGCAGGCGGGTAGTGTGGATACTCTGTGGGGGTATGTCTACACTACCACCCTAGTTCGAACTAGGGTGGTTAATGTAGGCATTCGAAGTTGCAAATGAAGCCCGGGATTTAAATATCCCGGGCTTCGTTTGCATCTTGCCGGGCGGGCGCCATTTTTAAATCCCCTTAGGTCGAACTCCGTGCCCGCGGCTACACGCGGCACGGAGTAGGTAGTTCGAATTAGGATCTCTAATTCGAACTACCGTTACTCCTCGTGGAACGAGGTGCACCGGTAGTTCGAATTAGAGATCCTAATTCGAACTACCTACTCCGTGCCGCGTGTAGCCGCGGGCACGGAGTTCGACCTAAGGGGATTTAAAAATGGCGCCCGCCCGGCAAGATGCAAACGAAGCCCGGGATATTTAAATCCCGGGCTTCATTTGCAACTTCGAATGCCTACATTAACCACCCTAGTTCGAACTAGGGTGGTAGTGTATACATACCCTGTGTTATCACAAGACCTGCTAAGTACAGGAGGAAATGGTACCAGTGTTAGCTACTAAAGATTAACTGTTGGTAAGTGTGCCTGATTTTTTAATGGCAAAAACAATAACTGAAAAAGAGTGGATACAAGTTTTATCTGCTAATAATTCCTGTCCCAAGTATTGTTTAAGTGAATTATATGCAGGGGGTTAAAAATCTCCTGCAGATGTGTCAAGCACAAAACATCATTAGTTACACTATTTTGTATATTTACAGTACTCTGTGGTTAAACTTAGCTCTCAGCTTCAAAATGCGTTTTTCTTTTTAAATGGAATTTTAATATTAACACCTTAACGTTTTTCAATTAAAGTGTTTTAGTAGTGAATGAAGCAATAAACAACTTCTTTCTTAATGGAAAAGATTAAAAGAAAGTTAATTAATTTATAGGCTTTACATGCAAGTCATTTTCAAGTTATGATTAGTTCTGACTAGGATATTATTTCATACATGAGTAGTTTTAAAATTGTATATTGCTAATTAGATGGGTTTTGTTAATTGTCCCCCGGAAATAGTATTTGTTTGTGCATTTTTCATGACATATATATATATATATATGTGTGTGTGTGTGTGTATATAGGTGATCATAAATACTTTGCTGGCAATTCATCCAATGCATTTTTGTTCCAAGACAGGACCAAGTTCAGCACATTAGCAAAGTATATGCCTAAATCTCAATATTTAAAATTAAATGTGTAAATATCATGCTGAGCTTGGGCCCTCAACAGTTTCTACAGGCTGATTTTAATGGGAGTTTTGTTTAAAAAACTGATGTCTTATTATAGCTCTTAATTTAGGATTAAATTCTGTTTTGAGATTTATATGTATAACTCCCCTGAGGTAAGAAAAAGTGACACAGCTGGAAATGAAGGTAGTCTGATCCTTCCTGGTTTTGTCATCATAACATCAATACAGAGGTTCTCTCATTTCCAATAGAAATTTTAATTTCAATATATTTACCACAGACTATGCATTTACATTTATATTTACCAAAGACTATACATTTCATTTTACATTCTGTTTGTGGTTTTCTCAATTATAGAATCTTCAGCAAATGGCAGCAATGTTATAGCTCAGGCTTGAAGCTGCAATCCTTTCTTTCCTGAATACTGTTTTAACATTTTTATGATAATGATGGAAATCATTTTAAATGTGCTACAATGGCTACATTTTAGGAACATTAGGCCAAAAGCTGTTAGTTCACCAGTATTAATCTGCAGTGAATTTGTAGCAGCCATGGAGAACTGAGAACAGATCTGGCCTGATATTTATTTCTGGAGATAAAAAACAGACATAAAAGTAAAACTTCTGTATTTGCTAGCTTTATATGTGTGGGTTGGTAATGGTGTTAAGTGCCAATATTGACACTTGGTGGCGTTGTATCTATGTTTAATTTATCAATTCACAGCCAAAAATGTCTTGCTTTCCCCTAGAGAGTACATGTTAATAAACAAGGTCCAATTTAATATTGGTTTGCATCCTGGGGAAGAGAGAAGAGTGGAAAACGGCGACAGCAGCACCTTAAACCAAATTATGAAAAGCTCATTAATATAGAACGACGGTCAGAAAGTTAGACAATTACTCCCAGCTAATTTTTCTATTATAGAGCTGTAGAAAAAAGAGCAATAAATAAGGATGGTTAGCATTTTCTTTCAAAAAAGCAGATGGGGGTGGGGAAAGAAGTTAGCACCTTAAATACTGCAATGCATATGTAACTCTTGTAAATAAAATATTGCAAACATAATTATGCTGTTTGTTTTTAGGGTTTCAACTTCAAATACTTCAAAACTTTTTTTGTTTTTGTAAAGTCTCTGGGGGAAAATAAGATTAACTTTTGGAAAGGATGGGAGGTGAACTCAGCAACTGTGAGTAGGAGAATAAGGCAGAGTTGAGTACATGAAGGGGACTTTGCATTGCTGGATTTAAGAATCTGAGGGGAAAAGGACATTACCTAACTTACGTGAGGTGGGAATTTTACTCTGTGCAAATTTCCCAGGTTACTACGTGGGGAGGGGGGCGGGAGGGGGGGCTCGAGAAGCTTCTGTAGTGGATCGATGGAAAGGAGCCCCTAGACCAGGGGTCGGCAATAATTTTTGAAAGGGGGACACATCATAAATTCCTGAAGTGGCCACAGGCTGTCCCAGAAGGGGCGGGGCCAGGAGAATCACAAGCTGCTTTAAAACAGCTGGCGGTTCCCTCTAGGCACTGCAGTGGGAGGAGACCTTGTGTGCTTCCCCCACTCCTTAGGCTAATCAGGGCTTGGGGACAGTGGGAGCTTGCCAAGTTTCTCACTTCCTGCTCCTGCCCTGCTATAGAGAAACACTGGCTGTTTTAAAACACCTGGCATTTCTCTCTAGCTGCAGTGTGCCTGTGGTGGGGGGATGGGGTGGGGAGGAGACTTCACACACTTGCCCGTCCCCAGGTCTCAATTGGCCTGGGGGCAGGGGAGCAGCAGGGCAGCTGTGAGCCACATCCACCAGGTTGGTGGTCCGGATCCGGCCCACGGAGGTCCCTTTGCCCACCCTGCCCTAGACAGACCTGCTGATGGGTGAGGAGAATAAAGAGGCCCACAACTTCAGGGCCTGGTGATTCAAAAGCCCAGAGCTCCTAACTGCTGCTGTAACTTTGGGAGGCTCTGAGGGCTGCTGTGGGAGGGAGAGAGGTGCACCAGGCGGTATTGAGGGCTTTCTGCCCCCAGCCCTGCCCCTTCCACTGAAGGCCCCACTGCTTCCAGGAGTGCCTAGTTGGCCCCCTCCATCTTGCTTAGTGGTCTGGCAAGTCTGTCACCCCTCTCCCCCTCGCCACCTACATATTGAACCTGGCCATATCTGCTGCTGGCTCCTTCTGGCACAAGCAGTACGTGTATGGCCTGGGAAACTTTACAGTTTCCTAAGTTAGTTTCAGATCAAGCTCATTATTACAATTTATAGGAATCCTGCAAAAATGATTCACTCGTGTGAACCTCTGCACCTATCCTGAGTCTCGCTGAACAGGACTCACACAAGTATATCTATCTTGAATGAAAAGTCTTTATGCATACAGTGGGTTTTGTCTGCAGAATGACCATTTTTGCCACTGGTAGGATTGCTCATTCAGGACAACAGTCACAGAAGCATCAAGTTTCATAGGTGAACTCTTAAAATGAAAAGGTGACACAAATTCTCACTGGACAAACAAGAGGGAGCCATTTTTTGGGGGACAAGTTCTTTCAAAATACAAGACATTTCTGATTCTGCTGCACCTTGCAGGTTTGTTCCAGTTTTCTGAGTGGGGGATCAAGACAGTTGTGTTTGCAATTTTAGGATGAATTTTTAAACATTGAAACCTGTTACTGACAACAACACCTGGAAGAAGAGGCATACAATTTTATCCACTATAAACACCCTTGATTTTTATGTGTTTTCCTAGTTCAATTTTTCAGGCACTAGTGAGATGACATGTTATAATCAAATAGTGCCTGTATTTTGCAACACAGAAAATTCAGTTATGTCAAGCATTGCTTAAGAAGAAATGAAATATTTTATGGGCAAAATGGAAACAATAAAGAGATTAGTAAACAATGTTTAAGAGATTTCAAACATCTAATGAACTTTTTTAAACAGGCAAAAGGACAGAAGGTAAACATCAGTAACAGTGATCACTAGAAGTACGAGCAGAATATGTGCAAGACACAGATAGATATATATTTACGTAGAAATAATTCAAAGACATCTGTGACCCCACATGTCATGCTTAGTTTTCGTGCAAAGTTCCCCAAGAATTTCTACAGTTTACCTACAGAGAGCATGAAACGCACTTTCAGGTCCATAGCAAATTATGAAGTTACAAAAGTATCTCAGAAAACAGGGTGAGATGAAAATAGAAGATGAAATTCAACATTGATAAATGTCAGCTAATGAACACTGGAAAACAGTCTCAACTATACATACAAAATGAGGGGATCAAAATTAGCCGATACCACTCAACGAGATCTTGGAGTCTTTGTAGATAGTTCTCTGAAAACATCTCCTCAATGTGCAGCAGCAGTAAAAAACCAGCCAACAAAGCTATCTAACAATGTTAGGAACCATTCTGAAAGGGATGGATAAGATGATAGAAAATATTATATTGCCTCTATATAAATCCATGGTACACTCACACATTGACTGTTGGGTGCTATTTTGTCAATCCCCCATCTCAAAGAAGATACATTAGATTTGGAAAAGATACAAAGAACAGCAATAAAAGTGGTTAAGGATAAAGAACAGCTTACATATGTTTATGGAGAGATTAATAAGCGTGGAACTTTTCAGCTTGGAAAAGAAACAACTAAAAAGGGAAATACAGAAGTCTATAAAATGAGAAAATGTAGTTGGGAATGAGAAAATGTTATTTACTCCTTCACATAATATAAGAAACCAGGGTTGTCAACAAATGTAATTAACAGGCAGCAGATATACAACAAGGTGCTGTCAACCTCTGGAACTCATTGCCAGGGGATGCTGTTTAGGCCAAAACTATAATGGGGTTCAGAAAAGAATTAGATAAGTTCATGGAGGTGTATCAACACCTATTAGACAAGATGGTCAGGGATAGAACCCAAAACTCTGGAGCTACTTCTAGACTGTCTCTTTTTTGCAGAAGAGGCAATGAAAATGAAACGCTCATTAGCAACTTCTCATGCTTCATTTGCATAATCTCTTCCAATGCTTTTTGCGCAAGAGGTTTTTGTGCAAGCTCTTCATGCCTCAAAAAAGGAGATGTACAGATTTTGCGCAAAAGGGTTTTTTTTGCGCAAAATGGACCCATCTACACTGCTTGTTTTTGCACAAAAACCTCTTGCACAAAAAGCCTTGGGTAGAGATTATGTAAATGAAGCACGGGAAGTTGCTAATGAGCACTTCATTAGCATACTCTCTGCTCGTAAAAGAGGCAATGTAGATATAGCCTGGGTGTCTCTAGCCTCTGATTTCCAGAAGATGGTTCACTCAATGATTGCTTGTACAGGTCATTTCCTCTGAGTCACCTGGCACTGGCCATGGTCAGGATATTAGGGGAGATGGACCATTGGTCGGACCAAGTATGTTCATTCTTATGTTCTATCAGTTTCACTAATTATCTTACTCATTGCCAAGTATCAGACATCAAGAACCAATAAAGGAATATGTGTAGGAATTGAATGTACTGTTTTTAAATACATTTTATTTGGGATTTTCAGTAAAGATCTGCTATTCGTTATACAATAGGAAAAACATGGTGGGCATGGTGATCAAACTAAATCCTGACAGCCTGCCTCTCACTAAACTACCATTAAAATTAAAAGGAAATTTGCATGAATAATGAGAGCAAGGTTGAGCACAAGATATGATAATGGTTTATAGAGTCTTTCTACTATATATTGAAGGTGCAAATGGAGCCTTGGTTGGCAGCAAATAAAAGTCCTTCCCTTCACTACTTAGTGACATATTTACATATATATTAGAGAGTATGTCTGTCTGTCCGTCTCTGAATCCATCCGTCCATCCGAAAGTCTGTTCAAGAACTCTTCCTAAATGGTAAGACCTAGGATCACCACATTTGGTATTTCCTCTTATCCTAACTTAAAAGCAAGGTCAGGGTTTGTTGTACCAGCAAAACAGGATGTGCCTGGAACTGGATTGTTTTCCATAACATGGAATGGGAAGAGGCTGATTGGAAGGACAGCTGTACTACAGAGTGACCACAGCAGGGTGGCCTCACAGGCAAGAGAGTGGCCCACTGGGGACAAGGGTTTTCCACATTGCCAGTCACTGCCCCAAAGAGTGTCATATGGGGGGAGGGGAGACCCCTGCCCATTGGCCCCACCACAGTATTCCCTGAGACAGGGCAGCACAGCCTGCCCCACCCAAGATGACACTGGGGCTAGTAACAGCATTCCACCCTCCACCCACCAAGGAAACGCTGGGGTCAGAACCCACTGCCTAGCTCCCCCTGGGAAGAGATGCCTCCTGAATCACATCTCAGACCCCCTGGAGAAGATGCCCCCCAAAGAGAGGGCTAGGAACCACAGCCTGGCCCCCCACCTGGAGGAGATATTTCCCTTCCCCCAAAGAGAGGCCCAGAACCTCAGACTGGTCCCCCCTGGAGGAGATACTCTACCTCTGGGGAGAGGCACTGGTTGGGAACCACTGCCGCCCCCTCTCCCCCCCCCCCCCGCCCCAAGGAGATACTGGGACTCTGAACCACAGTCAGACCCCCCCCTTTGGAGGAGACACCAGTGCTGGGAATCATGCCCCCCAACCCCCCAAGGAGACACCGGAACCAGGAAGCACAGCCACATTCTCCCCCCACCATCACAGCACCATCACTTTTTCCACTGCAGGTGGCCCAAGTAAGCCCTCCCAAACCTCCCAGCCCCCTGCCCTCACTCCTGCGCCCCCCACCCCTTCCCTAATTCCAGTACCCACTACCCCTGCCTTGAGCCCCCCTCACACCCAAACCCCTTCCCCAGGATTCCTCCTTGCCCCACCAAGGACCATTTCTAATTTCTCAGTCACTCCTTCCTCCCAGAAAGATGGTGGTCAGTTTATGCCTTAAAATATCTCCTCTGGTCCCTGGTGGCTTAGCCTTTCATCAAACCTTCCTCCTGCAGTCAAGTGTCCCATTCTGCCTTCTCCTAGGCACTTCAGATGGTGCTAAGTGATTCCTCACCCACTTTCCACCTTAGCACTTTCCATCTCAGCATCTTCTTTTGGGAAGTCAAACAGTATAGATCATTTCCTTCCTCACTTCTTTGTAAAATGAGTTTCCCATGGGGCAAGATGAGCAGGCAACCCCTTTTCCTAATGTGGATGAGGGACAGGAGAAACACTCCTTCCTAGTTCTCAGTGAGTCTTCTTCAAGACTCTTTTTCTTCTTTGTTTCACATGGAAGATCTATTTTAAAATTAGTTTAATGTAAAGACATTGAGAGCACTATACAGCTTTTAATGTTTAGATCCCTGTAGCGCTCTCAATCCACAAACAGTTCCCATTGATGTAAAACCCCGGTTGACAAACACTAGCCCTCTTATGAGCAGACAAGATCATTCTAGCTTAACGCGCCTGTAAATATTAACAACCAAATTATTCTGCCTACTCTGCAGTGAGCTGAGAGTTAAATTTCTGAGAAACTGATTAAAACACTTTAATACTCAGATATTTAAAAAAAAAATTCTAAATCTAGCCAGGAGAATGCCACTTCAATGAAGTTTGTGGTGGAGGCTTTTTTCCTTCGTTTTCCTAATAACATTCCACACTTCCCCATTGTAATGCTGACAGATTATTTTCCTTGTTTTCATAGTCTATGGTATTCAGCAGTCTGACTACATGGTGACAATTATCTTAAAATGCGGTTGCCCCTGTTTGTGTGTTTCCCAATTGCTTTAATTATGATTAAGGTACTTATGTCTCCATATTCCTGCACCCTAAATTCATAAGAAATATCCTTAATGCTGCTGGACTGTCTGGCTATGTTTATTTCAACTCAAATTACATGGAATTGGTAAACTAGCTTGCAACATGCTCTATTACTCATCTTCTTGAAAATATGCAATTGTAAAAGTTTTTCTTGCTCTTCATGCAAATTTCACTTTTCGTTTAAGATACTGTCTGAAGGAAATAGTTTTGTGAGTTGGTTTAAAAAATATTTTGTGTGGCCAAACAAGCTGTTGCTATATTTGTGAAATTGTAATGCTTTTACATTCTCCATACACACTTTACAATTTCTAACAAGCCTGCCTGTGTGGAAAGGCAGCAGCCATTTTGTTCTCAGTTGCTGCTGCATTTACAAAAGAGGCAAATTAAACTGATTCCTGCCTAAAATAAAACTCATTTAAACCAAAAACATGGCTGCTATTTATGTATGAAAAAGCATAACCCTTTCATGATGTGAACAAGTAATGCCACGTCTCTCTTGTCATGTTTTAATTATAAGAAGCAAAAAGCTCAGGATTTCAATAGTTTCAATGAATTCTCTCATTACAAAACCCAGGGAAACACAGTTGTTGTGAACTAATCAATAACAAGCTTGCTGGAGCTTAAATAGTCCCAGCATGAAAATTATAGTCTGTGAAGATTAAATTTGTTTTCCTGATGACTGAATTTGGCAATCAGCTTAATCAAGTATCAACATTATGCCATTGCCCATACAAATAACATCATGAAGTGACACAGAAGGTCTGATTCAAATTTTGTTTTTTTTAAGTTTGCTTCTCAGTGCTGTTAAAATCCATTAGTAAAGTGATCAGAATATTTCGATTTAGGGAGGAATGAACAAGGACTTTAAAAAAAAACCCATCAGGCTCCTAAATGGACTCAACATTTTAAGAGTACTTTCTTCCCCTTTTAAATTTATTCACATTCCATAATGTAGGGCAAAAGTACTTGTTGACTGCATGCCTTAAAGAGAGAAAACCAAGGAATCAAAAGTTTGGGGTTACATTCCAGCCACCATTAATCCACTGTATCACAGCTAATGAAAGAAAACTACTAATGTTTCAATAGTTGTTTTGAAAAAAATCTAAAACTTCAAATTAAGTTCTACTGGGATGAAGAAAGAATGGTATACCTTACTCAGTCAACCCAAACTGTGTATGCATACACATCCGCTATTTCCATACTGTCAAAAATATTTATGTTTTTACTTCTTCTGTTAGTTCTGTAGAGCCAACGCAGTTTGGAGAATGTGAGGTGGATTCTATTCCTTCTTATGGATGATTAGCAAAATGTATAATTTATCAGTTTTGCATAAAATCCCTGAAGGAAACAAGGTTGCACATCTGTAACTAAGGGCAGAATTTGGCAGATACTGAAATGCCAAAAAAGAGCAATTAGAATAAACATTTCACTTGCAAACGGAACTCATTTGCTATGGAAATCACTGAGTGGAGACAAATATTGATCACCATGATGCTACTTTTACAGTGTCTTTTCTATTCTGAAAAGCAAATTTATCCAAAACTATTTAGTCATTTAAACACTCTGGTTTTTGAAAAAGGTAAATGTAATGAACTCCTAATAAGAGACAGAAAAACCATCTAGTATCAGTAATATCTGATTTGTCTCCAGCTGATTTTTTTTTCTGTAACTACATTTTTTTGGCTGCTTTTAAACATACTGCTTCTTCTCAATGAATGAGTATTTTTTCCTCCTCTATATACTTACTGTGGTTTCCACTGTCTTTTGATAAATGCATTATGAATACAGCTGTGTGAAATAAAGACATTTGGATTCACAGGGGTTACATGCAAATGTTTTCTCTCTTTCAGTTTATAAAGAGGTTATCCCTTGAATTTGGGCTTTGTGTTTCCACTTCAAAAGAACCTAAACATTCAAAATGAAATCCGGCCAAAGGTCCAGAGATTTGCCTGTTTTCAGATCAAAACTACAGAACCGTGCTAATTTCCCACCGCACACAGCAGACAATCGAGGTTTATTCAACAGAAGATCTAGGACTACATGATCACCTCTACTAAGCCGATGCTCACATTACATGAACTAAAGTTCACCTATGAAAGAAACTTTTCTCTAAAGAGAAAAGAGTAATTTAAAAGTACAGCAACAATCATTGTAAAACATTCCGTTATAAAACTGAAATTAGAGCCTTTAAAAAAAAAACAACCCTTTCTAAAGCAATATATGAAGAAAAAGATTAGCCTGAAATTTTGGTGTTGTTTGCCTCCAGATGTCCTGTCCTTCTATAATCCCATATATTTTATACTGCTTGAACCTGAAAGACCGACAATGCACTTTAAATTGCCCTTTAAATACACCACTCCAGTAACATCTTTTCTTTTCCTTATTGTAATATTTTATTTGCAGAACTCAGATGAAAATGCTATTAAGAGAAATGTACACAGCTACTGAGATTTTTCTTTCTTTTTAATGCATGAGACTTCAGGAAAAATGGCTCTCCCCCTCCCTCTTTTCCTTATTCTATCTTAATGGGACTCAAGGAGGAGAAGTAGTTTATGCTTGTTTTCAAAGACTCACTGGACAGTGAAAACATACTTAATTAACTAAGCCTCCCTCTCTGTACTTATCCCAATGAACTGAATATCTTATCTGCCCATACACATGCAAAAAAAGAAATGATTTTCAAATTGGTGATGTTAAACTAGGAAAAAGAAAATATGAAAATTCAAGAGTTAAAGGCTCAACAAATGTATGTGCCAAATTATTTTTTCTTTGTTTCATCAAAGGACTTTTATTTTTATTACAAACATTTGCATTGTAAAATGATAAAAAGAAATAGTATTTTCTAATTCACCTTATGCAAGTACTGTAGTGCAATCTCTTTAACATGAAAGTGAAACTTACATGTCCACTCAGTTCCACTTCCTGTTCAGCAAATCACTAAGACAACACATTTGTTTACATTTATGCTGTCAACTTCTTATTCACAATGTCACCTGACAATGAGAACAGGCATTCATATGGCACTTTTATAGCTAGTATTTCAAGGTATTTGCATGCCGAATATGCTAAATATTCATATGCCCTTTCATGCTTTGTCCACCAGTCCAGAGGACAAGTTTCCATGCTGATAAGGCTAATTAAAAATGAAGTATCAATTAATATTGCAACTGACCTCCTTAGGGGAGAATTGTCTGACTCCTGCTCTGTTCTACCTACGCTCTGCCACATATTTATTATTATAGCAGTCTCAGATGGTGACCCAGAACATGGTGTTTTTTTAAGAATACTTTCCCTGCAGATTTGACAAAATGCAAAGAAGGAACCAATGTGGAATTTCTAAAAATAGCTATAACACTGGATTCAAGGTTAAGAATCTTTAGTGTCTTCCAAAATCTGAGAGGGTCAAGGTGTGGAGCTTAAAATGGCAGCATTCTGATATGGATTCTTGAACCACCAGAAAAAAAATAACTTTATGCTGGTAACATCTGACACAGATGATGAAAATGAACATGAGTTGGTCAACACTGCTTTGGATCATTAGAGAGCAGACCCCTTCATCAGCATGGAAGCATGTTCTCTGGAATAGTGGTTGAAGTATGAAGGAACATATGAATCTTCAGAACATCTGGCATGTAAGAAGCTTGTGATACCAGCTCCAAAAGTGCCATGTCTGTTCTTACTCTCAGGTAACATGGTAAACAAGCAGCAGGCAGCATTATTTCCCACAAATTATAATGAAGCCAGTTTGAGAGCAAGAAGGAGGACAGAGAGGATTTACAGGCTCGAAAGCATTATACTATTTTTGAATGCAGTTATTTTTTTATACATATTTCCACATTCGTAAGTTCAGCTTTCATGCTAAAGAGATTGCACTATAGTATGTGTAATAGGGGAATTGAAAGATACTGTTTTTAAGTGCAAATATTTGTAATAAAATTAAATATAAAGTGGATACTGTACACTGAAAATGCAGAAAATATAAAAAATACATATTGTATTCTATTATTTAACAGCACAATTAATCATGTGGTTAATCAGAATTTTTTATTGTGTGCTTAATCACAATTAAGATTTTTAATCACTTGACAGCCCTAATTGTGTTACATATTTTGATATTGGCTTGGTTACTGTTTAGAAATCAGCCCCTGTACAGCATGCTCTATCCATTTATTGTCCATGTATAATTTACTCTGTCGCATCTTTATATTCCCAACATACCTTATCCATTGTTATCGTACCATTTTGAAATGGTTGCTTGAGTGTTCCCGCTTATCTTAGCTAGTACATTCTGATTCCAGAATGCAGATCCATTACCATCCCCAAATCAGTATCCATTACCACCCTAAACCAGGCTTAAGAAATGAAGCCTCACACACATCTAATTACTTATGTCAAGCACAGCCTACACTATATTGAGGCTTGGTAGGACCAAATCTATCACTCAACCTATGGATATGGTCAGTGTTCCCTAAACTGAATGGCAGCACAGCTTCACAGGTGATTAATCAGCCCTATCCAGTCAGTCAGCTCCATGCACAGAGCCTTGAGCCTCTGACTGGGCGGGGCTGATTAATCAACTGTGACATTGTACTGCCCTGCAGCTAGAGGGAACACTGGATATGGTACATTTTGGACCCTCATCAGTTTTGCAGCACTCATTTTGTTCCCTGGCCTGGAATATGGATGACAACTCTGTGAATCCCACTTCACAACCTGTACTTGACTGGGAGAATATCACATTAATGAAAAGTTTACAGTTCATCTTTGTCATGATCAGAAGGAGTGCTGACCAGCACCTGGTTACTAAGGGGTGAACTCAGGTACCTAGCAAAGGTGTCAGCTGCGGGGGGAGGGGGCGGGAAAACAGCCAGTAACAATGAAGGTAGGAATTTCAAGCTGGAAAAGAGGGGTTTTTCTCTCTCGCACGTCCTTGTTTTGAGATCAGAGAAGTTTCTCCCAGGTATTGAGGGAGACGGGAGACGTTTCTCTCTCCAAGAACAGACTTCTTAAAATGTATAAGTAGAGAAAAGTTTAGATAGTCTGTCAAGGTTTATTGTTTTCCTTGTTTGGGGGTTTGGAAATCATGTCTGAGCTGGCTAATTGTTTTTCTCTTTTGTAAGTAAGGATTACAGACCAAGGATTTTCCCTGTATATATATCAAATTGTGGCTACAGTAAAACTCCAATAGTCCGGCACCCAATTGTCCGGCACTCCCGATACTCCAGCATCAAAATGTCAAGCGCTCCCATCCAGCTGATTAAAAAGCTGGCCGCTCAGCGCACATGCCGGCTGTACCCGGACCGAACATAAGGTTGGTGGGGAGGGGAGTGGGATCGGGATCGGGTTACAGCATGGAGAAGAGCGTTTTGCTTCAGCGAAGGGGAAAGGAGAGGGGAGGGGCAGGGAAATCGGGTCCCAGCCAGCTGTTAAGCCGTGCAGCTGTACCGGGACCTCCCGATACTCTGGCATATCCGATAATCTGGCACCACCTAGGTCCCAAAGGTGCCAGATTATCAGAAGTTTACTGTATGTACCACCTAGCCAATTTACTATGCTTGCAACAGTAGTTTTGTTTTGATGATAAAAGAGTTTTATTTTTATTATAATTAACCGGTATTGGCAAGGCTGTTCCCCACTCTGGCACTATGAATGCAGAAGTTGGGGGCCCACAAGAGCGCTCCAAAACCTTGCCTCTACAGGCACTGTTTACAAAAACTTCCCCTCAAAATCCTAATACCCAGATTTTGGGGGAACTTGCTGCCATCATCAAGTGTTTTTGATCCCCCCAAAAAACAAACAAACAAACAAACAAACAAACAAACAAACAAACAAACAAACAGGGGTGCTCTAAACCAATCCCAGGGGTGCTCTAAGCTCTTTTTCCCCAAAAGAGCTTGAAAAACAAAAGAGAAAAACAAGCTGCAGTCTCTGGTAGCTGACCCCTCATTCAGAGGCATGCAGATACACACAGACAGACAGACCTTCCAGGACACAAGGATCAACCAATACCGGTTAATTAGAATAAAAAGAATAAACCCTGACGGACTATCTAAACTTTTCCCTACTTACACATTTTAAGAAGTCACTGTGCTTGTGAGTGGGGAAAAATGCCTCTCAGAGATGCCCAGGGACAGTGTGTGACTTTCCCAAGTTATTGTGTGTGTGTGGGTGTGTGTGTGTGTGTGGGGGGGGGGGTTAAGCCAGTTCTATGTTGGACTGATGGAGAGGAACCCCGAGATATCGAACCTGACCCTGGCTGTTGCTGGCTCCAGCTGGCAGAAAGGCTACAAAACAAATTTTTCAATTTCTTGGTAAATATTTTGCATCATTCTAGAATGTGTCATTAAAGCGTAAACCAAAATTAAAATTCAGAATTAAATTGATAATTGGATTTTTCACCTCTTTAGAATTATTTTGTTTGTAGCTTTGGTAGTGAAACTAAGGCAGCCATTTTCTCTTAATATTAAGGGGGTGTTATATAGGCAAGTCTATGGAAGAAAACAGTACATGGTTAAGTCGTCTTTATCTTACAGCTAACATGTTTTAAAAATGAAGAGGCCCATTAAATGTATGTTAGAAAGACAAGAAGAAATACACACAATGGCTTGTCCTACACATGCAAGTCAGAGGCTGTAGAACATGGGTGGGCAATAATTTTTTGAGGGGGGCCACTCCAAGATTGTGGAAAGTGGTTGAGGGCCATACTCCTCCATGATATTAATGGAGACGTGGGGTCTGGGATGGAGGTTGGATACAGAAGGGAGTTTGGGGTAAGGGACTGGGGTGCAGGAGGGAGACTGGAGTCTGGGAGGGAGTTGGGATGAAGCAGGCAGTTGTGACCTAGGAAACTGGAGTGCAGGGGTTTGGGATGTGACCTAGGGTAGGAGGGGATTGTGATCTGGGGCAGGAGATTGGGGTGCCAGATCTGGGAGCAGGTATGAGTATAAGAGGAGTACAGAGGATTTGGGTATGTGTGTGGGGGGGAGAGTTGGGGCAGGAAAGGGCTGTGGTGCCAGAAGCAGGCTGTAGCCAGTAGACTTACTTGCCAAACTAGCCTGCCTGCCGAACTTAAAATGTTTCGCAGCCTGCCTGCCTGGCCATGTGCTTCATGAATAACTGAACCCAGGAGATGGGGCGTGATTCTTCTTTGCTGCCTGTTATTCCAACAAGCAGCTCCCATTGGCTGGTTTCTGGCAGAAACCAGCCAATGGGAATGTGCTGTGGGCGGGGCAGCTCCTAAAACTTCCCCCCTCCCCTCCAGTTTAAAAATAGAAAGGGAGCCCTACAGCCACGTTCTGCATGGTGCACGGGACTGTGGGGCAAGCTGGGGAGCCTGCTTGGGGCTCCCCGCTGCCTGCGCAAGCCAAATCCAGTGGCTTGGTGGGCTGGATCTGGCCCATCCGCCATATTTTGCCGAGACCTGCTGTAGAAAGTACAAGGAATTCTTTTTTCTCACTCCCAGTATATTAATAGAGGATGCAGCTATAATATGACTACAAGCAATATGGCTTGTATGCAGTAGGCACTAATAGTGTTGCCTGCAGTACTTACCACAACAAGTACTGTTGTGTATTTACCACAACAAGTACGGTTATTACTGAGGTAATAGATTGAATTTCAGAATGGTGAACAAATCAGTTTTCACATATATATGTTCCAGTACCAGGCTACATTTACACTTAAAATGTTATAGCAGTAGTGCCACTGTAGTGCTTCCGTATCGACGCTTACTCCATTGACAGAAGAACTTCTCCCATCCCTGTACGTAATCCATCTCTCCGCAAGACAGCAGCTAAGTATATGAAATAATTCTTTTGTCAACCTAGTGCTGCCCACGCTGGGGACTAGAGTGGCATAGCTATATGTCTCAGAGGTGTGGATTTTCACACCCCTGAGTGAGACAGCTATGTTCATCTAATTTTCAGTGTATACCAGGCTTTAGTGATCGAATATTGCCACCATTTAACAGTTCTGACAACACCTGTGCAGGGGTTTAGGATGATAATTGAAGACTTTGTGTATCCATTTGAGCAGCCAGGGTAGAATTTTAAGTACCATATTTTCATGCATATAACCCGTGGGTTACAAACCCTGCACCCGCCCCCCCCCCAGCGTGGTATACTCGGGTGCGGGGTATACAAAATTTTTTAAACTCACCTGGTGAGTTCCTGCACAGTCTCCAGCCTCCGGGTGGGGGAGCACTCATCCCCCTCGTTCCTGAGCAGCCACAGGAACCAGGGGGATGAGCGCTCCCCTGCCCGGAGGCTGGAGGCTGGCGGCTGCGTAGGAACCAAGAGATGAGTGTTCCCACACCCGGAGGCTGGCGGCTGGCGGCTGCGTAGGAACCAAGAGATGAGTGTTCCCACACCCGGAGGCTGGCAGCTGCGCAGGAACTGGGGCAGCGAGTGCCCGCAGGAACCCCCCCGGCACCGTAAATTAACGAATATATCCCCTGGCACAGAAAAGTCTTGTATACCCTGCGGGTTATACTCGTGCATGGGGTATACAAGATTTTTTTTATTCGATTTGGAAAAACTGTGGGGTATATTCGGGTGCGGGGTATATTTGCTAAAATACAGTAGTCAAAATGGAATGTTGGCCAAACACAAGTGTCAGCATCCCTTCTCTCACAAAGAATTCTATAAGCTCTTTAATAAGCACAAATGGCTCTGACTTGGACTTCACATCTCAACCAAAAGACATCAGTATTGTACCTGCCTTCCATATTATAGTACAACATTGAAGCAAATCACAGTGTCACTTACAGTTGTGGCAGGTGGCACCACTGTATCCAGTCCCCTCACAAGTACATTTAAAGCTGTCCCACGTTTGGGTACATTTGCCACCATGTTCACAGTGATTGGGCACGCATCTGTCAGGACAAGGAGAAAAAACAATTCAACAAGATTTATGAATGGCCAAGTTTTGAGTTTCCCAAGTAATACATCATATCAATGCCAGTTTGTTTTATGCTCGTAATTGATCCTTATTATTTTAGGGAGATTAGCAGAATTCATAACAAGTTGTGCCAACACAAAAAAGATGATATATCACAGCCCTGCAATTGTATCTTTTCAAACAAACAGTGGAAAAATGCTGCAATGGTGGGATGCATAAGTTTTTAAAGTCATGTATGAATAGTACCAGGATAAAAATAACATCACAAATCATGGATCTTTCTGTTCTGTTGTGCAGAAGAGGCCATGCCCATGGATTCAAATCCCACAAGGCACTGAAAGTTAGAAGAGAACAGCAGTGAGATTCTATTCATCTTTGTCTTGACCAATATGGGACAAGATGGAGGCAGCTTGCATACTGGCTGAGATGCAAGTTACTAAGTAGGCCAGCTAACAAGGGGAAGCAACATTTAAAAGAGTGGCTAGCACATCCCTAGGGCCCCTAGGGAAAGGGAACCTCTGTGCACTGCCTCCACCCCAAATGTCAGCTCTGCAGCTCTCATTGACTAGGAAGTGAAGCTGATGGAAGCTGCAGGGGGCAATGCCTGCTGGCAGCAGCACACAGACACTCCCTGCCCTACTCCCCACCTAGGAGCTGTTGCCAGCAGTGTGTGTCCCGGCCTGCCAACAGGCACCGAGAGAAGGGCAAATGGGGCCTGACAATTGAAAAGGGCCCAGTGAGTGAGTGGGGGGGGGGGGATGGAGTGAGCAGAGGATGGGGCCTTTAAGAAGGGGCACAACAGGGCATGGCTTCAGCGAAGAAGCAAGCCAGGGACAGGCTTTGGGTTTGCACCACTAGAAAGTTGGCAAACTCACTGACTGGGCATGTGGAAGACTTTTCATGCCTGGTCATGCCAGAAGAGCATGTCCAGCAGCGCAGCTGGCAGCTCCCTGGGCACAAGCCAGCACAGGTGCAACACTGCCCAAATATCAGGCAGATTGCATCTACTTGGGCAGGACTTATGATTCTGTTTGGAGACCCATTGATTGTTCTGCCCTGGGGCCTGGGATTGCTGTCTGTAGGCAGGCTACTAACTTTGCATTATTAAAACAAACCAGGTGCTTTGAACTTCGGAATACAAGCTTTAACAAGCTTTAATTCACTTGTGGCAAGCATAATTCACCTTTACTCCACCTACTCTCCAACTCTAGCTAAATTATTGCTGGAGAGTTGTTGAGCAAATGAAAAAGAAAAGGTGGAATGGAAATGAATGAATATATGGGAAATTATATCAGAACATACATTTATTATTTGAAAGTCATAAAATGCAATTTCAAAGATTTGAGTTTGACCCATTTCTTTCCTATCAAAGATTCATTTAAATAGGAATTATCATACTTTTGCTTTTTGAAACTATTACTTTTCTGTTCTTGGAGTATACTTTGAAATCTCATTTCAAAGAACCATTTTTTCCCTTTATTAAATTTCTTTTCAGCCAGTCTCAGGATAGACTCTATTTTCTGATCAAGGGTTAAAGGAATTTTTCTTTCATGTGGAATTTGTCCAAATAATATTTGTAAGCTGCACTTCTGCATTTTTACATTAAGAGAAGATAAAGAGACCTCCTACCAACCAAAACAAATGAAAATATTTTATGGAGACATAGTGCAAATTAAACTGTAGTTATCACCAGGATAATTTTGAAATTCACAGCATCCCTGTGATAGCTTACACTAGCCTCTTTGTTAATACCCACAATACACCTTAATACACAATAAAGGTCTATCTAACAGGTTTGGAATTACTAATTTTGGAAACTATTATTGCATGCAGCACTTTCATTTTGTAGGGATGTTGCATATGTATCCAGTATAATTTTTATGAGAGAAACATATTACACACTTGGCCATAGTGCAGTTCACCTCCTTCTTCAGAACTTGTGTTTATATACACAAAGTAAAAGATGTTTTGTACTATACCATCTGCCTACATTCTTTATTATCCTGCAATGAATGAGTGTGCCACTGAATTCTGTTAGAGAATTTAAAGAGACAAGAAACATGCTTAAAGAATTATTTGAATGAAAACGAAAACATTTTTATACCTTTAATATTAGGGTAGAATATTCTTTAGGGATCTGTTATATATAACAACAAATTTCCAATTATATGGAAAATTTCAATTTTTCTATAAATCTGTGGATGGCTGCTGTTTTGATGATACTTTCAAAGTAGTCCCATTTACATAAATTTGACCCACAGTTCTGTACATCTAGACAAGTCCTTAATTCTGAATGTAATTTTCTCTTTGTTTTTAAATCCTGTCAGCTACACTCAGCTTTTATTTTCATAACCACATTGTGATTTCATAAACATTGAAACCCTAAATTCATATCTTGCAATATATTTGATAAATTGCCTTCTTCTCTAAAGCTATTACATGTGTCACTTTGGATGTATTTCCTTCCTTGTTTCTACATGAAAATATATTTGCTTTAAAAGATAATTTCCTATTGCCCCCCAAATAAAAATAAAACAAATTACATTAATTTGTACAGATATTTACATGAAATTTAAATACTATTGCCAATATCCAATTCTGCATTTTACTTCTATATAACTTATTTTTATAGCAGTATGAGTAGTAAAGCTAATGTTGTATTGGAAGCCTAACAAATATATCATCTTAATTTAAGTAAATATGAAAACTAATATGCATATTTATCAACACCATCTACCTTCTGCCTGAGCACATTTTTATTTAATTTATTTATATCATTGGTTGAAAGTTTTAAGTCAAATCTGTCCAACAAATCACAACTCCCTATTGTTAATTTTGTAGGGAAGCTAGCTTAACCCAACTTCATCTGAAATATTAATATTTTTACTTTACTAAATATTAAGTTGATAGAATTCAATATGGAAAGTGAATCAAACTATAGGGAATTTTAAGTATCCTGAGTCTAACAACTTCAGTATCATTTGGTGAAGACACCAAGATAAATACTTATTGTGATGGAAAACCACAGCCAGACCAGTGCTGTCTCTGCTGCCTCCCTTGGAGGAGCAATGGGAACTATCTGGAGCTCTCTGCTTGGTGTCTGCTGCCACTGGAGCCCTGCTTTTGACACTGTGACTGTCACTCTTGTCCCTGTATTTTCATTAATTGTCCCCCATATTTGCTTAAGATGTGGGTCATGAAGCTCCTCCGCTTAGTTTGGGGGAGGGACCTTTAGATGAGAGGGGTGAGATTCTCAGTAAGTGCCATGACACACTGCTCCCAGACAATCTGCAGTGACTCATCACTCAGGCATGGAGCAGCAGCTTATCTGCGCTTTCTCATCATGTAAGCAGAGCCCCAAGCGACTTAGCCCTCAGGTATTCTGCAACAGAGCCCAGGTCAGATTACTGCCAGGCACATGGGTTTCACTGAACCTACAAAAGCTGTAGGTTAGTCAGGAACAATCCCACAGTGTTACAAAACCCCTAGACTTCCTGCCCAGCTCTGTTCCATCCCACTTCAGCTTTGTCTGTTATGCCCTCCTGTAATCATGCTCTAGTCCTCCATCCCTCCTTCATGACCCCACTCCTAGCTTCAACTTTTGGTCTGGAGCCCAACTATAGCTACAATCCTGATTTGTGGTTTGTTTATAGACTCCGACCTCAGTTCTGTCCAATGGCCTGTCCCCCAGATACCAGTTTCACGTTGCCCTCACCCTTGTCCTGACTCTACAGCCAATCCAACCACAAGGCTTGACCAGATAGAACCCATAACCTGACACTTATGTTGTTGCAGAAATTGTAAGCATTTATGCTCTATTTGCACTTGAATTGCATCCTCACACAATTTCATGCTTTAATTTCTTTTTTGTGATATAGACCTCCATCACACTTCACCTTATGGCTCCCTCACATCTCCAATATCTTCTAATCCAGAGGTGGGCAAAAGGGCCTCTGCCACTCCCCCACCCCCAAGCCGCAATTGGCCTGGGGGCAGGGAGAGCATGCAAAGTTTCCTCCGCCCTGCCCTGGGAGTGGAGAAGCAGGGAAGTATCCTGGCCCCACCCCTTCCACTGAGGCCCCACCCCTTCTGGTGTGGTTCTGAGCCACTTCAAAAAGTTCTGACATGGCCCCCGACAAAAAAATATTGCCCACCCCTGTTATAATCTGTCAGTCAGCACCTCTACAACACACCAAATGTACACCACCATCTTGGCTCCAATGTACTAAAATTTGCATGCATGGCTCCTGCTTTTGTCTTGACTATTCCATTCTCTTTGGCCTCTCATTTCCCAGCTCTCCTGATGCCAGGTCAAAGAAATATGGCCATAACCTCTCCATTTTTAAATAAAACTATTGACTGTCCATTGTTTTCAGGGCAAAGTTCAGTATTACCCTCCTTACTGAAACCATCTTGGACTTTTCCGCAAACTTTCACATGAACATTTTTATCTATTTTCTATTTTGTCTACTTTTATTTAGCACTGGCCATGTTTATTTCTTCACAGACTCTTGTCAACTTTCATGTAAGTAAAGTTCCTGCCATGTTACAGTTTCTTGTATTTGTCACTTACTCAATTTTGTGGTTTGTCACCTATCACATGAAAGCACATATTTTGGGCCTTTCCTTTTATGGTATGTCTCACTTTCTCTCTATGGTATATTTTTATTTTAATTATGTGACTGTGTTATTTACACTCGGTTGCGTGAAGTCATTTCTTTTATTGGACCAGCTTCTGTTGGTGAGAGAGACAAGCCTTTAAGCTTACACAGAGCTTTACTTCGGGTCTGGGAAATTTACTCAGTGTCACAGCTAAATACAAGAAGGAACAGACTGTTTAGCATAACTAACTCTCTCATATTTCATAGGAACCATCCAAGAATCATCCGTTCTAATTCAAGGTCTCAGTCTTATCTTCAAAGATCTGAATGTTTGCGTCCCCATATATCTAGCAGACTGGTTAAGGCTCCTGGATGAGTGTCACAGTCAATTTATCTTCTTGGGCAGAATGGAACTTTCTGTGTAAAGGTGAAGTTAATCCTTGTCCCAGATAAAACATTCTTAGGGACTAGTCCCAGATGGTAGAATTCCCACAGGAACAAAGGACCACTTCAAATTTCACCCCTTTCTGCTTTAAGTACCAGGCTTACTTCTTTGATCTTGTCTTCTCTAACATAAACATTGCATTGTGTGCATATTTTAACAATATTTAACCTCTAACAATACAAACAAAAACCTCTACCAAAACATTTCACTGAATATAAAATTCTACTTGAGGGGACAGAGTGTGAAAAAGAAATAAATTATGTATAAAAGATGTTAATCTCATCACTTACTGCACTGCTAAAACACTCAGATACTACCAGATAGAATAGGGCAGAACATTAACACATAGCTGGGTATGAAAAATGCTATAAAAGACAACACTGTGTTGAGTTTCTCAAAATGGAATTCAATATTTTCTTTTTCATCTGCAAAGCCCTACCTAATCTTGCTTACATCACAAACCTTTTTCCTCTTGCTCTTCTTTTGGCTCCTTCTAATCCTTTTCTTACTGGCTCCTTCATCTCCTTCTGTTTCATATCTGTTAAACTGCCTAATACGGTTTTGGTGTCCTTTCAGATCTTTTTTTCCTGAATAGTCTCTCTTGCCTCCTTCAAATTTCTTTAAATCCATTCCTTCTGTTAACCCTTCTTATCTCAACTGTCTTATGTTTTGCCTTGTTTGTCTTTGTAGAAGGAACTGTATCCTATTATATACATTATAAACTCGTGGGTGATATTATCCCCAGAGAAATATATTATAGAATGTTAAAGTTACAGGTAGGGATCAAAAGCCAATACATTAAAGGAGTAGTGTTGTCCTAACTCTGTCCCTTGTAAATTTGCATAATGATACAGTAACAAAATGGATATGCATGCTCCAACCATCTCTTTGTAGGTGCTGAGGGAGGTCTTCTGCACATGCACATATTTTATTCCAGATTATGTAGCAAGATTACCTATACCTGTATGTGCAGTGAATGTACCTTAGAATTAATTTTACTCCAGCTGCCTCCCACACCCCTGCAGAGTCACCACCAGGTTACAGCTCTGCTGCCAGGCTCCTGGCTTTGCTGCCACAGGGCAGCCCCACAACTGGGCTTCGGCCCTACTTCAGGACTCCTTGCTACCAGCCTTCCACAGGACTCTCTGGTCCCGAACATCCATGGTCCTTCCAGACCAAGGATGCTGCCAGACCAGAGAGTCCCAGTTAAAAGAGGTTTAATCTGTAGTAATTTCTCCACTTATTCCATCACTTTAGACTGAATTAGGTCTAGTAGGAAGATATCCAGACTTGAAATAAAGACTTCAAGGAATGGAGAATTTGCCAAATCCCAGATAAATTGTTCCAATGGATAATTATCCCCATTGTTTAAAAAATACCTTATTTCTTGGCTGAGTTTGTCTAACTTCAAGCACCCAGGTTGTCTATGTCTGGATGTAAGAAGGATTTTTATGGGTACTGCTATGAGAAGGAGAACTGATTTAAGCACTTCACTTTCTGTGGTCATGAAGAGAAAAGTGAGACTATATATAGACTTTTGAAGGACATTTGACTTTAATACCCTATGACATTTTGATTAAAGAATTAGTGTTGTACAATACCAATAAAATACACATTAAATGAATCAAGAACTGATTAATAGATTTCAGCAATTGTTGTCACTGCGGAAGGATCCTTGTGTAAGAGCATTTCTAGGGATTTTGCAGAGATCAGAACTAGGCCTGATGTGATTCAACATCATCATCAATGATTTGGAAGTAAATATAAAATCATCCCTAATAAAATTTGTGGATGACAAAGATTGGTTAAATGGTAAATAGCAATGAAGATAAGGCAGTCATAAAGAATGAGCTGGATCATTTAAGGTAAGTTGGGTCTGTGACAATGTATTAACTGAAGTCGGGCAGGCTTAATGCTGGTGGAACATTGTTAAAATTAAGTTATTAAAATTGCAGTACATACATAGTATTTGAACTTTCTTCAATGGTGGTGAATGGATGACTGTAATACTCATATTCAAATTTCTGTATTTTCATATCAAGAGTAATATCTGTATACATACATGTTATATAACTCTCAGGGTTGGGACAGACCTCATGATAAAAACAGCCATTAATCATTGCTGAGTTGCACCTACAGCAATGATACCCTATACCCCTCAGAGGACAAAGTGGTCAATTGCTACCTATTAAAAAGCAACACAGCCTGAGGAAACACCTTGATTCTCAATATAGTAGGTAAAACCAATTTACAGAACAATGAATCAGGTATGAGTCACACAGGACAACTACACTGAAGGACTACCTTGTGAACTCCTTCCATTCCCATCATCTTTTGTATCTGCAAGCCCTGGAGTCAGAACAGTCACATGGCAGGGATTTGGAAGAAAACAAGGTTCTTTTTACAATACTGGATCCTAAGAAGCAAAGTCTTTACCTGCCAGCTAGAGGACCCCAGCTGCCTCAGTTGGACAAGATACAAAAGCTGAGTTTATAGAAGGCTTTGTTACTTTGAACACAAGTTTTATAAAATAATTACCCAAGTTTGTCTTTGTCAGTCTGTTGTCAGTATTCTTAGCATTGTGTGACTATCTCTTCATTTATTTAATGAAGCCTAAATACATATATTACAGGACTGGAATGAACTTTAAATTATTGGATGAAGGAGAAAGATCCAAAGCGGAAATGACCTGTGGTATGTGTATGGTCCTTTGGGAACAGAGGGACATGGAATTTCTGTGTTACTACAATGAAAGGAACTTCATATCACCAGGATCTATTTATTTGGTGTTGAGTGATTGGTGTTTCCAAGGAGACTGCTTAAATTTGATATTAAGACTTGTGGAGTTAATAAGCAGCATGGTTAGCTGGAGTGTCTCATGAGTTAGAGTCACAGCTGGTGCTGGGTTAATGTCTCTGTTAGTGAACAGCCTGCACTGAAGTGGAACCCATATTCCTGCAATAACCAGGAGCATGATAAGACTCATTCAAACAAAATGCATCTTAATAAAGCTAAATACACATTTATATATCTGGGAACAAAGACTGCAGGCCATACCTACAGAAAGGGGGACTGGAAAGAAGTCCTGGAAGAATTGAGATGTCACAGCAAACAAACAGCTTAATCTTGAGTTCTTAGCGAGATGTAGTGGCAAGAAAAGCTCACACAACCTATGGGTACAAGTTGTGGGTCACTTCTGTATACAGCTTTGGTGATACTGATCCCAGAATATTATGTACAGTTATGGTGTCCACATTTTAAAAGTTTAAAACTGTTTCAGGTGAAAAATATGAGCCACAAATGTGATTCAATTGATGGAGAAAATGCCTTATAATGAAACACTTGAAGCACTCTGTTTATCTTACCGAAAAACAAGACTGAGAGCTGACTTGACCTCAGTGTGTGAATACTTTCACATGGAGAAAGTACTGAGTACTGAAGAGCTCTTTAATGTAGTTGAAAAAGGATTAGCAAGAACCAAAGGCTAGAAGCTGATTCCCCCTTTTCATGTCTTCCAATCATGCCTGCAGCCCTTTCTAGAAGACATACTTTAGCCAAACAAAAGATATTAGGCATAATAAAGGGTGAAGCTTACCGGCCTGCAATACACAGCTAGTCAGACTAGGTTATTTTACTGTCCCTTATGGCCTTAAAGACTACAAATCTGTGAACTGCAGGATGTTATCAGTGGTAGTTATCTCCTTATGCCAGGGTCTGTAGTGAAATTGAGTACTTCATTAAGCAAATAGAATATAAGAAATAATAGAAACGCTTGATACTTAATCACAGGCAGATCAGATGATACTAGGAAGCCCATCAGAGCTGAAAAAGACTTATAGTTACCTGCTCCTGCCAGAGTTTATATCCAAAGACAACCAATTAGAGGGAAAACAGCTGATCTGAATCTAGAGAAACTCAGTTCTTGCAATTTAACAAGTGTTTAATGTGACTGAACTTCTCACAATAGGACTGTCATCCAATATTAAAGGCAACATATTCAAATGACAGATGAGAGAGATTGTAAAATTAATTCCGGTTCACAATAATCCCCAGACTAGTTTGATTTGCTGCTGACTTCTAACCTGATCTCCTGCACATACATAAAATTAAATGATAGGGGCATTAACGGATCCTTAGTGAGCCAAAAAGAACACTGTTTGTTTATTACCAGTGTGTGGACTTCACATTACTATGGAGCACGTTCTCAAGCTTATTTTATCATACAGGCTAAAAACCACAAAAATGCCTAGCAGTTTTAAACAGTGTGATTTACAGAGAGAAATCAGTATTAAAATATGCAGTGACATTTCATTAAGCAAAGTTCCTTTAGGGCACATTCATAGAAAAGGCTGCCAAACTGTTATAAGTGCTAGCTCCAGAACAATAAGGTGCTGTTACCAACTGTTTGCAACAGAAGGACTAATGAAAAATTGATGCAATTTAAAAAAGGCAAAGAAAAAAAAGCAGCAAACGGATTTGGACTAAGTTATCCTTTGAGCTTTGATCACATTCAGGAACGATAATTTCTTGCTTGTATGAAATAATACTTGATAGTCTATGTATGTCACTTTTGAATAATTATAAAAATTATTCATTTAATAATAAAATATACTGTGTATCTATAACCCAATAGGGGAAGAAAATAGAACAACAAACAATTCAAAAAAAGCAGTAAATTAAACCTGAGTGAAGACAGACTTCACACTCTGACCTTTTGGTAAACAAGCTCTGGGCTAGAGCTTCAGCTGGTATGATTTACTGTTGATCCACTGAAGTCAATATAGAGTCACTGATTTATACTAGAAGAGGGAGCATAGGGGGTCTGGACTGGATGACCTCCTGAGGTCTCTTCCAGCCCTATGATTCTAGGGGCTTTATCAGAATAAAAGGGAAAATGAATGTGACTCAAAGCCTCTACCAAAAATCATCTAGTATCAGACACTATGTATTCAAAGATAGAGACTATGAACTTGAGTGCTCCAGCTGATGTCAACTGCAATGATTTTAAATAGTGATTGATTAGACAGACGTTCTCTGAGAATAGTCAAGACCCAAGCCACACACGCTTTTGTACATCACACTGTTCACACCCTAAGTGAAAACACACAAAAGTCTAACATCTTGAAGTTATGTCTGTACCACAATCACACATCCGTGACTGGCCCATGCCAGTGGACTCAGGCTCCTGGGATTTGTACTAAGATGCTGTTTAATTGGATTGTAAACATTTGGGCTCAGGCTGCAGCCTGAGTTCTGGGACCCTCCCACCTCACAGGTCTAACTGCAGTGTTTAATTGCACTGTAGACATACCCTGAAGATGGTCAGCCAGGGTTCAGAAGTAACTCAGGCTATGTCTACTTACGAGTTTTCTTGGGAAAAAATATGCTAACGAAGAACTCATTTGCATGAGTCACAATCGCATTTGCATATTTTCTGCCGATCCGTCTTTTTTGCTAGGGTTTTGGTGCAAAAACAAGCAGTGTGGACGTTTCCTTTTTGCACAAAAACCCCTTTTCCCACAAGATCCTTATGCCCCAAAAAAAGAGATTTACTGATCTTGCGGAAAAAGGGTTTTTTGTGCAAAAAGGAAACGTCCACGCTGCTTGGTTTTGCAAAAAAACCCTAGCGAAAAAACAGATCGCAGAAAATATGCAAATGTGATAGCGACTCATGCAAATGAGTCCCTCATTAGCATATTTTTTGCCGAGAAAACTCGTAGTGTAGACGTAGCCTCAGGGAGTCACTAGCAGCTAGAATCTGTATAGGTACATTTGAGCCTACTGAGGCTCAAAACCTTGTATTACTCTTGATGGGATAGAGGAAAGGAGGTTGTGATGAGTAATTGCCAGATTAGGGAATTTCTAGGCAAATATGGGAGCTACACTGTATAAATTCTGCTTTTTGGTTTTGTATAGCTGAGTTTGCTATTTATACAAATGAAGAGAAATAGATGCAATTAGAACCTGTTGCCAAGTTGGTGCCGAAGTAAGTTAAATCAGGACCTCTGCAATAAAACCCTACTTGGAATGGGTGAGAAATACTATCAGATCTGTACAACCCTAGCTCGATGCAGAATTTTGATCTGCATCCAATATGCAAAAATGGTCCGTGGATATCCACAGATTTGTATGACTAGATACAAAAAAATGTGTATCTGCATCTGAGCCACAATCTGCAAAAATGGTTTGTGGATATAGGTGGATTTGCAGGGTTCTGAAGGTCTGAGCCTCCTGCAAATGTTCTCATTTTTGCTCCCTGGTCCTTCTATGGGCCACATTGAACAGTTTTCTGTTTCCATTGCACTGATTGCAAACTAATGTCACATTAACATGTAATGAAATTTGTGTACTTTCTTTGATGGTTTGAAAAGGCAAAAGACTCACTTAACTTGAGAACAAGCCATAAAATCATTAATTGATGTCTTGTTAATTATTTAGTTCAGCTACTTTTTACAACTTGAGTTAAATATGGCCCCTGTGATTTTATGACAACTTTCTTTTACAGTCAATGTTGTGCATTTGGGGAGAGTTTCTCCTGTTTTGGAATAATGCTTTGAAAGATGGCAATTATCATCAGGTCATTCATACACCAATGAGCAAACCACAGAATAGAATAACTAATGCATTTGCCTATAATCAAAATAAGTACCCGCATGATCGCTCAATAGGCAAATGCCGAATTTTATCTCTAAATTAGTTTATTAGTAGTTTTACCTAGTGAGGATAAAGAAGCTGATGATTAGGAATCAAAATATTTCCCTCCCTTAATTTAAAGAACTTCTCAGAAATAAAGTATTCCGATGTAAAACAATAACTTTAATCCACATTAAAGTGTGCAATCTCAAATATGTATAAAACAGATGATGCATTGCTTAACAAAAACATCTCAGCATGTTAATAATGAGAAAGAATGATGGCTTCTTCTGAGAGTTTATATATAAACAGTAATCATGCTGATAGCCACAGAAATGTAATAGGCCATCTTCTATCCTTGATTAAGATATGTCCTTGGCTCAGAACCCTAATTTATTAGTCTGCTAAGGATCTGACTTTATAAAATTTAGAAGTATTCTACACTCAGCGTTTTTTTAACTGTACACATGGAACACCACATCTTAATTGCTGTCACATCAGTGTTTTTAAAAAAAGAAAACTCAGGGTACATAAATGATTTAAACACCACTGTAGTGCTGCTTGTCTTTAGTAAAGAATACGACTAAATGAATGACTGGCTAGTCAAACTTGCTCGGTTTCATCTAAATTTGAGACCAAGAGGCAGAAAAGAAATTAAAATGTAATGTTGTTTTGGAGGTTATTCCTTTACTGGCACTTTAATAGAAAATGGGTAAACAGCCTGAATAGCTCTGTTCCTCTATACAAATGATTAGAAAATGGCATTGAATTGACTGATATGCAAGCTCTTATTGTTAGTGGCTCTTTTATTGTCATAAGTAACTTGTAATTCCAACCTATTCATTTGAAACTACATAACCAATTTTATTTATTTTACTTTTATCAGGAGCATGACCTAGTTCATTACACAGTAGATCTGAACTTGAAGTTTCTAGTGGAGACTCACCAAACCAATCAATGATATGGTGGTGAAGTTAGGGTCACATTCTGAGGATACTTAGGAAACCCCCATAGATGAAAATGTATCTGGCAACATCTGTACAGAGACCTCTTGTGGTGACTCATAAATGATCTGCTTAGGTGGCCTAAAAGGTTGTTCTGCACTCCAGTAAAGTAAGAAGCTTTCAGATTGATTGTACAGAGGTAAACTGTCTCATGGCAAAGTGGGAAACAATGGACTCCTCACTGCCTTTGAGGTAAAACACTGTTGCTGCACTAAGAAAAGGAATGGGCATATTTCCCTGTATGAGGCAGGAAATCCTGACATGCCAGCTGAATAGCTCTTATCTCTTTACCACTTATGTGTAGAGGTAAATCCAGTGTGAACCATAATTCCTGAGTCTGAAGGAATCCCTAGTGAGCTCCTCCTCCCTAGCATCCATCAGCAATGTCAGCAAGAGTTGGAGGCAAAGTGAGTAACTACACATATACTGACAAGTTCTGTCCAACCTAAAGAAGTCACCACAGTATTCAGATAGTGAAGATTTGGAGAGTAGGCAAAGCCCAGTCAATTTTATAGATCTCTGAGGCATAACCTGATGTGAGAGATTATAAATGTCTAAGAAACCAAATGCCCCAAGAACCTCATTACTCTTTCATGTGGTAGTGGTTGTATGAGTCTTGAGATCAACGCAGTACATCATATTGTTTTAAATCTTGCCTCTGGAAGGAAAGCTCTGGCCTGAGTAGAATCCAGCATTACTCTATATCTGAACTGGACAGAGAAAAGATTTTTCTGAGTTGACTCAGGCTGACTGGATGACAGATACACTAGACAGATAGTACTTGAGTCCTGGGCTAGCTTTTCCTAAGCTAGTTGTACAGATAAGGGTAGACTTGCACTCCTAGGTTACTAAGAAAAGCAGCTACCACTGCCATACATTTTGTAAAAACCTGAAAAGCTGCTGACAAGCTGGAAGGTAGCACAGTGGACCAATGAGAGTGCCTTACTAGGACTCACATAACTTCACTGCCCTGATAAATGACCACATGAAAGTAGTCAAGTTGGGTCAACCTATCAGTCTCCCAGAAGAGAATAATGGAAGCCAGGATGACCAGACAAAACTCTTTTAGATATCTGTTGAACTGGTGCAGCTACAATTCGTCTGAGTCCTCCCATTGTTTTTGGGATGAAGAAATAATATGACACGTCAGAACCTCTACTATGGCTCCCACCAAAAAGAAGAGATTGTACCTCCTGGAAGGGGAGTTCCTTGTGACAGTGGTACCTGGAGAGGCACAGGGAAGAAGGAACATGGGGAGAAACAGAAAAGAAAATTGGAGAGTATATCCCACTTCTCCAGTTCTTAAGATCCAATGCTCTGAAATAATCTGGAACCAACAACAGAAGACGTTTGCAAACATAGGGCAGATGTGATCTGGAAACACCTGTTTAGAACCCCCTGGGTGCCTAGATGGTGCAGAATTTTTTGTCATTTCCTGTACCTGACATGCCCACTTGCTGGCAGCTGACACTATCAGAGATCATGAGGGGATAGGGAAAATAGATATAACCAAGCCCTTGGGAATGAACATAGTGTTTGTGTTCACCCCTTCTAGATGTGGGGAAAGGGATGAAGGGGTCTACCACAGTGGCTCTAAAATTGCCTTACTGATAGGTAAGACTACAGTGGACAAAATGTCAATGGGGTGATCAGAAAACTTCTACAATCTCCATTATGATCCTCAAGCCTTTTCAATAGCTCTTGGTGAACCCTGTAGTCATCAGGAGGTATCCAGATGCCTCCCGAGGAAACCATATTATCAGGAGAGAACAATGAAACCAACATCAGATGAGTTTGGCCCCCCTCAAAAAAGCTTTTGGAGGATCCTGAGGCAATCGCAGGAAGTGCTTGGTAGGTGGGGAGTCATGTGATAGTTCTGAGGGTGGGACATGTAGAAGCCTAGCTCCAAATCAGAACAGGAAGAATCCCAATCTGCTGACCAAGAAGGGGCTGCTTCTGACAGTGCTGGAGGCCAGTGTGGAGTCAGAGAAAACTGACGATTAGCCATCACCACAGGCTTTAATTCAGATGGTATTGGTGGGTGGGAAGTCTAAAATACAGGCCAAGTTGTCGAATTGCCAAGTTGTCGAATACAGTACAGAAGCAACTGACGCCATGAGATCTGCTTGTACTGGGAGCACAGTGCTTTGTGCACCAATACCAACCAATTTAGCAAATCCTTTGCTACTGCAAATGCCTTGAGCATGGTCAGTAGTGAAATGATCTGAGCTCGTTATAGCGCCACAGAAATTTTAAATGATGCTTTGGTCCCTGGACTTGACAGTCCTATTTCAGTGCTAGAATCAA
This sequence comes from Pelochelys cantorii, assembly GCA_032595735.1. Classification (NCBI taxonomy): domain Eukaryota; kingdom Metazoa; phylum Chordata; order Testudines; family Trionychidae; genus Pelochelys; species Pelochelys cantorii. The sequence continues at coordinate 163,757,357 of CM064327.1, forward strand.
CTGTGAATGTTTACCTGCTCTCTGAGGAGTGCTTGGACTTTACTCTTATCCATGTCATAGAGGATTTAGATGCTGGCCACCTTCCTCTCTTGGTTGCCCCCCTACAGTTCTTATGTCTCCTTTTAGGCACCAGAGATGGGAAGCAGTGTAGGAACTGAGGCAGTAGAAGAGGTGCACTCCTAGCAGAAGCCAAAGCACTCATGGCCAAGTCAGAGAGCTAGGCTCTGAAGGAGGCCTCAGGGATTCCTTCATCAATAGAAACTGCAGCCTGGCTTCCCCACATACTTTAGTCCTCTGTTTGAGATATGGGATTCCCCCGAATACTTCCAGCAGCTTAAGTGTGGGACACTCATGGGTATCAGCACTGAAGAAGTGAAACAGGGCATGAAGTGGTGGCCCTAGGGAGAAACAGACTCCTAACCTGGGGACTCAAAGAAAGGCAAGTTTACCTACCATCACATACTAACTAGAAAAATTAGGCAACTATTCACACAAATGTATAAAAAACCTGAGGGGGGGGGAGAGGGTCACTTATGTAACCTCACGGGAGGGAGGGGTCGAGTCCCCGATGGCGCTGGGGGCCACAGGCAGTGGGCACGGGACCTAGGGCGGGCAGGGCAGCACAGCGTGGTGGGTTACTTTTTGATTTTTACAGCTTGAGCTCAGGTCCGATCGGGTCCAAAAGTACCTTAAAACCTTCTCCTGGACGAAACGTTATCCCATGCAAAGTTTGGTTGCGGTAGCTCTTATAGTGTCCAAGTTATTAGCGCACAAACTTACAAACATTCTCCTTTATATATTAGATACTATGGCAGAGGTCCAGTGCAAGTACTTGGTATGGAAGGGATACTGTTACTGGATAAATTGGGTTGGAAAAAGATTTGAAAGAACACATTACTTCCTTATGAGACCCAAGCAAGGGGAGGTTAGAGCTCTTATTCCTCGTCAGTGGGGAGACAGCCTTCTCCCTTTCCTGGCTCCATTTAAGTGAGCTGAGGAAGAGGGTCAAGGCTGCTATGTCTTGATCAGCAGGACACTGACTCCCACCTTCTTGCACCATACAGATTGTTCCAGATTTTATAAGTGACTAAAACTGTAGCCTCATGAAACCACATCCATGGCCTCCTTTCTTTCTTCTGCCATCGACAGACAGAGTAACATCTGTCTTTGACAGATGGAAGTTGACAATTTCATAGCACATTTTGTGAAGAATTGGGGGAATGCCATTTTCTTGACCAATTCCTTCACAGAGTTTAAACTAAATACTTCATTATTCATCGGAGCTTTCCTTCCAGAATATCTCAGTCTCAGACACTAATTTCCTATGAGAGAAGTTCTAATCCTTTTATATCCTTGGTAGAGCTAATTCAATCTACCAGCTAGAAAGAGTCAGCAGTAAGTCTATTGCACCACCACAAAAACAATAAAAAGGGTCAACTGGCTAATAACACTGTCACAGGAGAGCTTTGCATTACTATATAGGGGTCTAGAGGCTGACATATTTTTCAAAGATGTATACACTTGCACCTCGATGTATTTGCTTTCAATGAATATGTCTACACTGCAACTGAAAACCTATGGCTTAAGCTTGCCAGCTGATTCTGGCTAAGAGGCTTGGGCTAAGGGGCTGTTTAATTGTGCTGTTGACAGTTGGGAGTGTTGCTGAAGTCCAAGTTCCAGGACTCTGCAAGGTGGCAGGGTCCCAAAGCTTGGGGTGCAGTCTGAGCCTGAATATTTACACTGCAATTAAACAGCTCTAGCTCTTGGAGCCCAAACCAGCTGGCATGGGCCAGATGCAGGCATTAAATTGCAGTGCAGACATACCCAAAATGACTTCAGTCCATAGTGAATGAAAGCAATTGCCATGTAATATCGTTAGGTGGCTCCTATATGTGATGTTATTTCACCTAAATCACTTTCCCATTGAGCCACAATGCTATACAACAGGGGTGGCCAACCCATTTAACAAAGAGAGTTGAAACAGTGGTGGAAAAAAATGAGACGAGACGCACCAGAACTGTCAAGAAAAAAAAAAGGAGGCTGCCCCTTTAAGAAACAAGTGTAGGCTTTTTGGCCATATCAGGATCCCATTAACGGCTGCCATTTTGAATTGCCACCCTGGTGAGCACAGGAGGGTCGGGGGGAAGCTGTGGGTCAAGGGGGGGGGGAGCCGGGGATGGGGACCGTGGGGGGGGGGGGGGGACAGGAGCGGCTTCACGAGCCGCACTTTGGGGGAGAAGAGCCGCATGCGGCTTGCGAGCCGCGGGTTGGCCACCCCTGCTATACAATGTAGATATTGTATATACATAATGTAAGGGATACATATGATTGCATCTCTCTGCCTTTATTCTTTGTGTATCACTTGCCTTTTTAGATTGTAAGCTCTTTGGATCCAGTACTATGTTTTTATATACATTTGTACAGTGACTACTAGAAAGGGTCCTTCTTCCAGAGATCCTCTGTTGTTATAATACTCTAATAATAAGAGTAATGAATAAACAAACTGAATTGCTTGCTCTCTCCCCCTACCCATCATAGTGGAGGCACTTGCTAGCATTTACAGTGTTGCTCCTCATACTTCAATTTTCAGTGACAACTGTCTTGCAACTTCCATGAACATTAATATTTTCAGTGGAAGTTGCACATATAAAACACGACACATATACAGAACATTTTGATTGACGTGATTCCTCTTTTTTTAGTCTGTGTGTGTAGTAGCATACTAGAATTTTGTACTTGTGTACATGCATTCCCTTTATAAACTGCAATACAATGAGTGTTGTATTACACTTTCTTAAGGCATTAATAATCAAGGATGCTCCAATGAATTAGCAACTGTGCTGCATTGCAGTCAGATCTGTGATAAATATACACATACAAAGCTCTACTCAGAAAACATTATTCAACTCAATTTCAATTTGCTGGAAATAGATATGTACAGTAAGTCATAAACAACTCATTTATTACCTAGCGCTTTTTCAACTAATTGCTTTGAAGCCAAAAAGCTCACTCTACTGAAGCAGAAAATATATATGTATATATCATTTCTGATTTGCAAGTATAGTGCAATTAATCTTTGGATCCTGAAAATGTGGAGTATTTTCAAGAAAATAATTCATTTTTAGAGAGAATTATGTTAAAGAAAGTAATAAAGGAGTTCTGTGCTCTTTAACACATACTTGACTTTAAAAAATATAATGAAATGATCGTGAGATGCTTAATTGTAATTATGAATCATGTGAAGTATAAACCAGAAAGAAAATTAATATTAATGCTGTCATCCCCATCTGAGACAATTCATACAATAGTTTTACTACTTCTTAATATTCCACTGAAACTGGGACACAATGGTATGTATTTTTATAGATTTTATTTTAAATAAAAATGAATGTAAAGGAAGCAAATCTCCACATAATACTTTGCTACAGTTGTTGAGACCAAAGGTAATTTGAAATATTTTGGGAACCCCCCTCCCACATTTTTTAGTCAAAACTATTTGCAGGAAAGGGTCAGTTTCAATGAATTTTCCAACTTGAGAAAATATTTTAAAATGTTCAAAATTGAGAAAATTTCCTATTTTAACATTTTGACATATTCAAGATTTGTTGTATGGCTTGAAAAATATTTATTTCTAAATTTAATTTACATTAACAATGTTTTTTAAAATGTCAAAATCGAAAGGAAGTATTTCAAAAATTGACCTAAAATGTTTGAAACTGTTTTTTCCAATTTGTTGATCTTTTAAAAAAGATTGACTTTTTCATTTCAGATTGGAAAATATTTCACAATCTCAAAAATTCTCACAAAGATATTTCTTTCTACCCCCACTCAACAGCTAGTAGTGCTTACAAATGAAAAGATATATGACAGTATTAGAATAGAACAGACTTCAGAGTTCACATACTATCCATTTCCTATATTTTTATAAGAATTCTTTTTATAAAAATTTAATTTTCTGTTACAGACGTGAAACTATTGCTTGCTAGTATTTATATACAGATCATAATAAATACTGTTAGTAATTTTATTCATGGTAGGACACATTCTTCTTCCACTTTAGTCCTCAGACAATTTCAACTATGAAATCCATAAGAGATATGAATTTGAAAATTGCAAATATATGCCACATGTACAATAAAATGTCTTTGCTTTTTCTTAACCCAATAGCTTGTACAGCACAATGACTGTAGAAAATTAATGTTTGTCCATATGTACCCTACGTACTCTCATAGATTTATGCATGATATAGTTTTAACATAACAAGATCACATCCTGATCTTACCTCTCTTTTTGCATCACTTTTCATTCCTGTTCACCTCCCAGTGCTTCATGTCACCGCTCTCATGAACTTCCTGAAAGTTTGGAATAAACACTCTTCCTTCCACTCTAGAACAACTCTCTAGGTCATAGGTAAGTGAACGATTGTGTGAACCCACTGCCTACATAGTCACTGAAGATTGGATGAAAGGGATAGTTCCTGAAATGCTTATAAAGGGTAATTCTCCTATGTAGAAATTTCACTCTGCTTTAAAATCTGATCAGGATTGTTAATAACTTCTTCCAACTTCTTATCCCATTTAGGATATAAATAGAAGGATTTAAATCTTGAGGAAGTCCTGGGAAAGAGGAGCTGAATACAGCTATATGAAAGAAACCGTGGGCTGTGGAGATGGATTGTTCTGACAAAGAACTGAACTGAGAATAGGGGAGTGGCTTGAAAACCAAAAGTAGGGACATGGGGGGCAAACTAGAGAAGTCATTGGGTGGATCAACACTGAGAGAGGAAGGCAAGCAGAGGACTGATGTGAAGTGCCAGAAGGATTGGAGCCAGGACCCAAGATTGTGAAGAAGTTGACAGACTTACCATATTCTATCATAAGTGATGGGAATGGAACTGTCAAAGAGAGCAGCATCTGGAGTAATTCCAAAAGGTCTGTTCAAAGGGGCATAACCAAGAAACAATATGAAACATCCTAGGAAGAGAAACTACCACCACCACAGGAGTCACACACAGAGACAACCTGCTTCAGAGGAGAAGATTTATCTAGATGGTCAAGGAGGGAGTTCAAATGAGAGAGGACCTCAACAACTCCTTCAGCAAAAAGACTATTGAGTCTTAAATGAAAAAGGGATTTTGCTTATGGAAGAATTGCAAGTAGGGGGTGGGCAGTTAGAGCAAACAGGAACAAGGTGAACCATGGATAGGAGCCTTGGGCTTACCAGACTGAACTGGGATGAACTTTCACTTCACCCTCCATAGGAAAAAAAAAATCTAAAATGAGATCATTTGGAATGATGAAGTTAGTAGCTGGGAAAAAAATATCTCTGCAAGTCTGCTGAAAGGGGTACAGAACCCCTAGTATAGCCAGACTTTGGAAGCTTCATTGCACTCCAAAACATGTTGACATCAATTACTGATACAGATCTTGTGTCTTCATTTCTCATATCTCTTAAGTATGGCTGCTGACACAGACCTAGTGTCTTGAGCTCTCATATCTGATGAGTACGAGACTGAACAGATTTCATTTTCATTATAATAAACTAATATCCCATGCTCCCTTGCAACCTTTCTGCCACTCTTCATAAAGATGTATTTTTCTATTTGGTGTGCTCTAATTTTTTTAATGCGAATCGCCTAAGGCTATTGCTTGCCTTCAAACTTGTGATACATGTGGCCTGCTACCAGGTATCCAAGGTGGCTTGATGTAATATGAAATGGAGGAAGGCTAGATACAGATGAAAAAATGGGAAGTTCCCTGCACTGTTTTGTCTGTTCTTTATACTAGCACACAGGTTTGGGTTCAAGTCTTACAAAAAACTTTTCTGTTCAACAGCTGCCTTAAAGAAATATTAAAAATTAGACATGGAAAAATAAAAATGCAGTAAGTTATTTACTTTGTCCATTAGCCAGAAAAGGTTTGTCCCCTATGTTGACAAATTAAAACAGCAAATGATCAGTCATCCAACAGCAAGACTGGTGAACCACTGTAAAATGTTTCTCTTAATTCTTTTTTACTCCCTTGCACTGTTCTATACTGCACAAGCTGAAGTAAGTGACAAAATATCACAATTCTGACTTCAGTACAACATGGGCACAGATGTAACATTAATGATAAGTAAAAAAAAAAAAAAAAAAAGAAGTGCATGTAGAATGTAGCCCTTGTGACAACAAAGGGATTACGAAATCCTAGGTATGCTGGCTGCCTATTTACCACATATTAATGTCTTCATTTATCTGTTCAGTACAGTGTATGCATTATAAAGGGTATATAATTAGCTGTCCTAAGGATGTTGTCAGTCAATGTAATGGGGTATGAATGAACCATGTCATTCCCAGCTTGTCCATTTTGCACTATTTCCCCATTCCTCCCCTCCCCCATCATTATAGTCTTAATTTTTCCAGCATTAACATACTCTTCACTTTTCCTGCTCAGCCTGGAGTCTTCCTCCAAGCTCAGTGTCACTAGCTATGTCTCTCCTATTTCTCTTTATTGCCAACACAAGCAGTCCCAGGGTAAGGCCGTTGAGTCTGGCACATCGCTGTGCACCAGCCAAACTGGTGACAGGAATGTAGCCCATTAAAGCAGACAGTTCAAAGTGATGAGAAGGATAGAAAGTACAAAGGAATCCTCTCCCTACTGGCCACTCAGGGCAGAGGGCAGAGGAGTGAGTGACCCTTGCTATGTGCTGTGTACTTCCTCCCCGATAGTGATGGAAGGAGAACAGCAAGCAACAAGCAGCTTCAGTAGGCATTGGGGGGAGAGGGCTTCAGCCTCCCTGCCCTTCCTAAACAGTGACCCTGCTCCTCTACACACTCTGCTACACACGCCAACCCCCCAGCTCCTGCTCTGAACCTTGCAATCCCTGTATCCCCACCCCATGCTTTGATCCCTACAGTTCCCTAACACCATGAACCCTCTGCCCTTATTCCCTCTTCACAACTCAACTCTGACTCCTACACCCCCCTACAACTGCATTTGAGCCAGGTGGGGGTAATACAACAGTATCTATAAGAAATTTAAGTTATTTTCATCCCTGGAGATATCTAGGACAAGGTGAATCCAACTTTCCATCTCCATTTATGTGAAAACCTGGCTTTTGAAGCTATGTGCTGAGGAGAGGGTGATTATCCATTGATTCCTCTTCCCAAAGTTTAGAGATTAAAGGCCTAAACTGTATAAAGGAACAGACTGATCAACCCAGACTGGGTGCCAGTTCTAAGATGAGGCTGTTATGTATTTGTAACCATAGAAAACCTCATTGAGGTTGCAAGATCTGAATCCTATTAGGGATGTAAAAATTGAACAGGTTACCCAGTAAGCATTCGACTTTACAGCACGCTTACTGGGTAATCAGTTAACTGGCGCCCAGCTCAGCTGGAGCATGCCCTGCTCCCTGCAGTGTGGTAGGCTTAGCCCAGCAAGGGGGCTGCTCCAGTGGCCCATGGTGTGACATAGTGGGCCGGTTAACATTTTAAAAATGGGATTTTACATCTCTAACTCCTACCAGAGCCGTTGGAGCTGGGGTGGACAGAAAGAGATGAGCTTTGGTAAGCATGTCAACATGCATGAGGTTATTTTATTGGTTTCCATATGTTTTCTCTGCAGTTCTCTTACCTTACGAATAAATCTGCTTACTTTCAAAGAGATGCTAAAGTATAACTGCTGGTAATTATGCTGTTCATAAGCCTTGACAGTGACAGCAAAATGTACATGCCAGCTTGTCCTGCTGGCGATTTCCTGGTGAAGACAGGAAACTGTGCAGCATGCACTAAGCCCTGGTCAAGAGGAAGACTGATGCAGGTCTCCACCCTAGAGAGATAATAACAACTGAAGGATGGGAGCATAGAGTGGGTGCTCTCAAGGGACCAAGGAGGGGGAATATTGGTACAATTACTCTAAATGCTGACACTGTTATTTAAGTAACTTGAGGAGTGTCCCAAGTGGTAATGGGCCCTGATTCTGCTGCCACTGAAGTAAATGAGAGTTTTGCAATTGGCTTCAATGGCAACATTTCCAGGCTCACATGATTGGTCATCAAGATTGGAAAATTTGAGATTTGTTTCTGCTGTCTCCAAACAATCATGAAGTCTGATATTGTAATATATGCTAGTAGATAAAAGAACTGGAAATGTAGCTCCATTTTCGGAGAATTCCTATTATGTCTTGTGTGTTATATGTTCTCCTAATTCTGGAAGTTACTATATGTACCACCAGCTATGAATTACCTAATACACTGGACTCCCAGTTATTTTGAGAGATTCTTTATTAGGATGATATTTTGAAAGAAATACCTCAGCTGCTATGAGTAAAGTGATATTACATTATTAGGCTTTGGAAACATCCTCTTGCTATATATTGTACTGAGTCAAAGTTCATAAAAATGTGTGTCTGAAACACCCAAATACCCTGACAAAAAGATAAAATAATATTAGAAACCATATGTCATCATTATCTCAAAGAAGCTCTCTCTCTTTTCTCCTCCTTCCCCCCTCATGTGCACTAGAAAATACATGAACTAATAATTCATAGACTGACAGTATGGGAAATATGATTGAAATATTTAAGTGTTAGACTGCTCGTTTGGGGGGGGGGGAGTTGTTTTCCTCCCCAGACAGCTTCAGAAGATATTGCTATTGGTTTCTAGCAGTCTTAAAGGGTTTTAAACCTACCAAAGTTGCACCCTGTTCATCTCTGTATACACATTTGATATTGATCCTAAACTAAGGATTCAGATAAGCTTCAGAAATCATTTATTAATTTATTTCCTACCTGCCTACCTAGTGAGAATTAGACTCTTATTTTTAGAATATGATTGTTCATAGGCCACACCTTTGCTCTGATTTCTTAGTGGCATTGCCTCATTGTATTATATCAAAAGACTCTTGACAATCCTAGGCCCCCATACTGCTGTCAGAACAGATTATGACCAAAGCTCTATGAACAAACACATCAAAAGAGAAGCATCTTCTACTAAAATCTTTTTGAAGTTTTATAAATCATTTGATGAGATCCTTCTGTTGAGCCACCGGTCTTTAAATTATGCACAAATGTGTTACTTATATTGGAGAGACCGTAAATCAGAAATCATAGCTATAAACAGAAGGAATATCTAAGCAAGAACAGTGAAAATATACTGCAATTTGTTTAAGTAAAAAGACAAATTTATAGCAATACATGTGTAACAAACAGTAAAACTACACAAATATGCTGTCCCCAAATGATAGGGGACAAGGGCAAAATGCTGCAAATTTAAATGAAAAAGTAAAGGTAGTTTACAAGATAATGACAGTTCTTACAGAAAGAATACATGGTTCCCAGTTGAATACAAGCTACAATTTAAACTAGAAGCTCTGCTGACAGAACAGATTACTAAAATTCTGAGGTGAAGAAAAATCCATAAAAATCGTGAAAGAAAAATATTAGCCATTACCAGTTTTGAAATGGAAATCAATAACATGTGAAATGTTGGTTTATCATGCGTGAGATCGAAGAAAAATATTAGCAAATGTATGACACAGATGGAGACAGATAACAGGAGAATTAAAAAGAGAATTTCTCCATGAAATAATCTTCTTGTACTGAATATGGATTATATTAGGGTATAGGACCTAATTACAATAATTCAAATTATTTTCTTGGAACTAATTTGTGTGTGTGCTGAGCTGGTTTAAAAATACATATAAAATGCAATCAATGTATATATTGTGATGATAATACAGGGTGTATGTGCCTTTCCTTTTCTACTTCATTACATGGGATGGTTGACTTCTCCACCATGCCCAGAGGAATGGACAAGCTAGAAAGGGGAGAAGCTCCTTCCCAGATCATTTTCACAAAATGAAGTGTTAATTATATATGTATATTGCGTGTCAGAAGCAGAAAGATGCCCATCACTGCAATCAGGGCCGGTCCTAACCAATTGGCGGCCCCAAGCCACCGCCCAGCTCACCCGTAGGGTTGCCAGATGGTTTTTAAAAAAATACCGGACAAAAATTTGTCAAGCAAAAAATAAAAAATAAAAGCTGGGGAAAATTTGTCGAGGAAAAAAAAAAAACGGGGGGAGGGGAGGATTTGGGAGGTTGGGCCAAAATGCAGTTGTGGCCCACCCCTAACACCTGCTCTGTTGGCGGCCCCTTGAAAATGGCAGCCCCGGGCGACTGCCCTGCTCCCCACCCCTAAGACTGGCTCTGATTGTAATAGACTAACATATAATGCTGTGAAAACAGCACTCCATTTTCCTCACTCTCCAACTGGCTCCCCACAGAATAGCATCCATCTGAATAGTTTCTATTATGCTATTTAAAGCTCTTCTTAGGATTAGCCTTTGGCCTTAGATCATAGAGAACAATTGTGTCTTCCAAACCATGATCTCCCACAACAGTCACAGTCCACAGCAACAATGAGACTACCACCTTATCCTGGAGAGGCTCATGAATAATGGACACAGAATGTACATTGGAGCTAGACCTAGACTATGGAACTCACTTGCGTAAGCAGGGGCTGAACTACTGCTTGCTATCAGCCAGCTAAAAGGAGAGAGCTGCTCTGGGGGTGGGTATGCTCACTCAAATTGGTTAGCTCTGCAAGATAACTAACTAACTGTTAACTGTTGATATGTAAATACAACGCATGACCAGATGGAGAAGGAATCTGGGGTGTGGTTATGTAAACCCAATTCAGCCAGGGCTGATGGAGGATCGGTTGTTAGAATGGAATGTGATGTATTGTAACTAATTTGGGCTGTTGTGGGGGGTCACAAATCATGCTACCCCTAAATGTGGGAACTGTAAAATATGATGCCAGTGCTTGCAGGAGAGACACCATCATTGTAAGAGGTCTCTGATGAACAAGCCTTCACCTTCCAGAATTGAGTGAACTGAGTTGGGGGGGAAAGGGCTTGAGCCAGCCTGCTTCATGCCTGCTAGGCGTGAACTGTAAGACTGATTCAACCTGTCTTTTTCCCTCTTGTTTTAAGGATAGACCTAAAGCAGACTCCATCAGGAGTCTTTTTGCTAGTCCAGTGAAAGCTGGAATCTTTTGCCAGCGTAGGTGGTGGCTAAAGAGTTGAAATCACTAACAGCTGAAGTCACTGGTTTGGCCTGGAGCCAGACCCTTTCCAGCCAGCAAGATTGCTGGTGGGAGTCGTAGCAGGTGGCCAGCGGAGCAGCCGGCAGGAGTGGCGGAAGGCGGCCAGCGGAGCAGCTGGTGGGAACAACCTGCGGGCGGCCGGTAGGAGGGGCGGCAGGCAGCGCCAGCAGACCACAGGAGCAGCACAAAGGTGGCATGGCCTCAGGCTCAATGAGTGGAGTCATCAGGGTGATGTGTCAGGGTCCTCTGGGGCATTTGAAGCGGGGTACAGAGAAAGTTTGGATAAATGAATGGAACCCTTACATTGTTGGACTAGTGAGCCTGAGGGGCAAAGGACATTGCTTAATCCATTTGATCTGAGATGGTTACTCGTGGGGTGTTAGGAACTAGGTTTGTGGTATTTTTCCGAGCTAATGCCATGTAACTTCTCTCCCTCTTTCATTAAAAGTTTCTTTTCTACACTCAGACTCTGTGCTTGCAAGTGGGGAAGCACTGCCTCTCAGAGGCGCCCAGGGGTATGTGAATTTCCCAGGCTACTGGGTGGGGGCTCGAGCCGGTTCCATATGAGATAGATGAAAAGGGACCCCTAGATATTGAACCCAGTCCTGGCTGCTGCTGGCACTACCTGGCAGAAGGGTTACACTTGTACAAGAGGCAGAAATGATCACAGACCTCAGTGTGCTCAGCAGTATGTTCTCTTCAATAAATTCATACACACAGGCATGTACACAGACACTGAAACCACTCTGTGAATAAATCAAATTCTCTTCCTCCCAGATTGGAAAAAATAAATTGTTATTTCTATATTTAATTTCTTAAAAGGCTGTCACATATTTCAGTGATGAGGCCTTTTTAAACATATAGATTCCATAGTTAATTATCTGTGAACCTTTTTGCAATCTACTGACCCTGTGTAACTTTGGCTTTAAACTCAGGGCTCCCACTAAAATACGAAATAAATTATCCAAAATCACTATTTGCCCATATGATTGTCTTTAAAAAGTAAATATTTACTAGGGTTACCGAACAGTGGCATGTGAAATCCCAGATTGCTGACTTTTTAATGCTAAAAATTGGAGGCAGGATTCATTTTACTTACAGCTGAATCTCAGTCATCTATATAACTGCAGCCACTGTTAAACAGAATACATCAATACTACAAGAGCAATACTTTATACATTTGAAAACTATATGAAGACTTAAGGCAGGCCTAATGTAATTACTGAAGTTCGTATCAAGGAAACAGGCTAAATGGCTCTACTTTTAGGAAAAAATACCAGGGGTCACTAATAATCACAAGGAGAACATCAATTTTATGATTCATCAGAAAAGTTAAAGATAAGAAAATAAACACTCTAAGATGTCAGAGCTTCAATTGTGTTCTCTTCAAGCTGTCTGAACTTGCTTTGTGACTCTTAGATCTCAACATATTTTAATGTCCACCATGTTGGGGAACTTGGTTACACTACCACAATCCCTCAGAGTGATCAAACTCATAAGGGGAAGATTAGTTCCGTTGTTTTTGGCACTTCTCTAGGTGGTGGGAAAACCAGGTTCAATAGTTCAGCAACAGCTCTGAATTTCACTACACACAAGACTTACATTCAGGAGCAACCTCTGGTAACTTCTTTTCTGCAGGGTAATTACTGAAGATTATGGGACACCAGCCTTAACAGGCACAGGTACCATCCATAACATTGTCCAAAGAAAAGATGGATCATTGGGGAGCAATATGTGACCCTCATCTAGGTTCAGGTACAGAAAAAGAAACCACGCACTTGCAAGTAATTTTGTGTGGGGGTAAAATTGGGCAGGCATTATATCCACATATCCACAGGCATACTCGATTATTCAGCTCCCCGGACACTTAGATAGCTAGCCAGAGGATGGCATACCATAGCTCTTTCATAGACCTAGTTCCTCTTGTGAGCAACTCAATTCTATTTGGATGAACAGATATTGATCAAAGGTACAAAATATTTTGGTATCATAGGAATAATATCAGGTCAACAGAAGGTATCACCGGCTGAATTTCTTATTCTTTCTATCAGGAATATCTTAGAAGTGCTGGGAAATGTTTCTCACAACCTGCCAACTTGGAACCTTGGATCTATCTGCAAAAGATCAGAAGGAAAACTTTAGAACCATTACTTCAGATTGCTAATGTCTTTCTCTTGTGTGGACAAATAAAAACAAAACAAAAAGGTTTTCCTTCTCCAAAGATCTCTCACATCACCCTTCCTTGTCAGTATTCACTCTCCTCATAACTAGAGAGTAGCTCGTTATACAATTTGCCCTGCAATCCCACTCATGAACTGACCATGCTTATCTCTATATCATCACCTTTTCCTAAAACAATTTCTGAGTTTTGACAGAGCCTTGGAAGTGCTAGGAGCACACTGGCTTAACAACAACTAGAATAAATTGGACCGGTTTAGCATGAGCTGGGAAAGCATTTAGAGGGATAAGTTTGGGATAATGGGGCATTTTACTGGAAGATTATGTAAGAGCTTTGCAAATCAGTTCATAATTTCATCATCATATTGCAACTGTTGCTCCCCTGAATTTCCACATGATGAAAACAATGAAAATCAATGCCTTCTTTCACCTGTGTTAGTACCAGAGCTCACAACTCTTCTTTAATATGAACCTCACCACAGTGACTTGTGTCTTTGTACTCACAAAGCTAGATTTTTGCAGTGAGTCATAGATGGGCCATCCTATAAAAACATCTGGAAACTGTGGAGAATGTGGCAGCTTATCTTGTGAGTGAAGCAAGCCATTTGTGACCATATAACACCACAGTCTTCCATGCACCATGCTGACAACTTGTTCAATACCACTTCAAGTTCATGATATTTTAAATGCTTAAATGGATTGGGATCCAGTTTATCTGAGGCTTAGACTTCACTGCTTTGTGTTTCAGATTACATTCTTCTATTGTGTTGTCAACTTTCCATTCGTTTCAATAGTTATTCCCCCCCACCCCTGGCCTCTCTTCAGGAAGACAGATACGAGTAATGGCTGATACCTTTCCCCTCTGACATATAACCCATAGACACATATGCCTTCATTTCAATAGACACATCAGCACTCTTACACTTGAATTTCATTATTTGATTTGCTTGTCTACTAGTAGCTGCTCTGCTCAGAGGCCACAAAGAGCCAGATTTTCAAAAAGTTTATAGTTCATATATGCATCTTAGAAATTTTCTTGAGTTTCTGCTGGCTGAGTATACATATATATACTCAAGCCAAAAAGCTTTCAGACTTTCCCTTTCCTAATAGAAATGTTCACTAAGTATTAACATTGTTTGCTTTTGTTTGCTTGTTCCATGCCATAACAGTTCAATTGGCAGTAGAAAACGTTTCTTTTACACCAGTATTTTAGAGCATGTTTAACACATTAAAATATGGCAAAGAATGCTTCTCTGCAATTTATATTCGAGCTTCAGCTGCCTGTAATAATTCCCATGCAAACTTTCTCTAAGTAGTACGATCTAGAAGATTCAGTGCGATACTAGAAGCCAAGATTCCTGTAGTTCTACCATAATCTCATTGTGTGGCATTGAACAAGCTACTCATTGTCCCTCTGTTTGATTCCCTGTCTTCAGAATGGGAACTATTTAGTTATCTCTCTCACTGGTGGTTTCGAGGGTTAATGTTTTTCACTATTAGGAAGATATTAAGTGCCAGCCAATATGATAGACTGGCTGCCAAATGTTAAAAAAAAAGAAAAAAAGAAAAAGTCACGTATAAGAATCCATCTTATTCTCCCCCTATTAAAAGCAGTGTTTCAAGATTTTAAGTCACCGGAAATAATTTATTACTAGCTATTGACTCCCAGCATACTCTCACAAAAAATATTGTAAAATGATGGTAAATAAATAGCCACACTATGTTTTAACAACAAAATATATATACAGATAATTTGATAATTGACCAATTGTGATGAGACCAAACATAATGGGCCTTTTACAAATTAATACAGCTTATGAATACATTTTGCCAATACTTGGATGGAAATTTCAAATCTGTCACACTGCATTTTTATTTAGAACTAACCATCACAGTTGACACCTGTGATTACCTGAAACCTAAATTGATGCATTAATTATAACACATTGATCTCATACCCGGTGGGTGGGGTTGGAGGGTTTGACAATGGGGGACTAGAGCAGATCCAGCTCGCAGTTCCCCGGGCAGGGATGGGGCTGGGGGTGCTGGAGCTCTGAGCAGGTCCAGATCCTCAAGCCCTGTCCTGGAAAAATATAATATATAGAAAATATTTAAATAATAGGTTTTCCATTATTGTTTAACTGTGTGATTAAAAGTATGATTAATTGTGATTAAGTTTTTAATTGCTTGACAGGACTACAAATAATATTGTCCACTTTACATTAATTTTAATAGTCTCAGTTTCTAAAGCAAACAATAGCCTCCAGTAGTTGTGTTAAATCCCACGTGAAATCGTATTCACTGTCTGCTATCAAAGGACTGACTGGGTTTGACCAAAGAGATTGTACAATGAGACATGACATCTGATTTTTAAATAATAGCAAGTGAAGTGGGTGGGAGATTATCCACTTTTATTGCAGCAGTTCTGATGCAGATGAAGTCTGGATATTGTATCATAAACATTACAAATATCATCCATGGGTTATCAGCATTATTTTGAACGTAAATCAATGATGCAGTTCATTAGAAAAGCAGATGTCAGGCTGAGAGCATATTTAATTTGATTAGCTAGCTACATTCCAGAGACAGCTACATTTTCTCCTTGCTCTGACTAAAGCTTCAGAGTCTTGTTAATACCCATTTTTGGAAATGTTGATTTTAGTAGGGATATTTGTAATCTCCCAAATACACAGATGCTCTAACTTTCCAGATAATATGTTTTAAATAGGTTGGAAGATGCTTCAAGTAAAGTCAGACTGGGATTCGTTTAGGGTGACAATGAGAAGTAATGCTTTATGCAAGAAAAGTGTTTACACAGAGAACATTCTATCCATTATCTCCATGAGTTACAATGGGGATATTCTAAGAAAGTTGTGCAGAACTTTCCATTCATTTTGCAGCAGCTCTCATTAAATGTCTCCAAACTTATGTTTTCTTATTTTCAATGAATACTGGGTATATTTTGTGCAAACCTCAGCCAAGACCTATTAAGGGTTCAGAAAAGAGGCCATGTAAAACTCAGTGGATATAACTGTAAATCAGGTGAAACTCAGTGGGTTGCTTTAAGGTATTTATGGGAATATCCTATAAATCTAAAGCTCAAATTAAATTCAAATAGTTACGGAGAGAAAAGTTAATTTATAGATCTGCAAATTTTCTGAGCCTCAAAAGACACAATTTTCATATAAATAAAAATAAACTAAAACTCATGAAATGCACAGCTCTAGTCAGAGCTTTATAGCAATCATCATCCAGAGTTAGGTATGTTTAGTTAATGCAACCTTACTTTTGTCACCATAATCTTCCAAGAATTATATACTACAGTTAAATACCAACTTCCACCTGAAGAACTCTAAGTATCTCACTAGCATTAGTGGACTTAGTAACTTGTGTGGTAACTATTATTAAAACACAAATTAGATACTCCAAAACTGAGGAAAATCACTAATACCTTATAGAAAAATGGATCTTGGAATTCAACTACTGTTTTAATTTACACTGTTGGGTAATTATTGCAGAATGACAGTGGTTTTTAAATATATTATAAAACATGATGAATGTTTACATAAGAAGAAAAATTATAAAATAAATTAAATAAAACACAGACTCAGGAATAAGATTTTGTTCTTTCTTGTATTAAAGAACACTGTGCTGCCAACATTACATTGGTTCAGTAGTGTTTTTTCTCTTTCCTCATCAGGAAGGTAGATGAGGTTGAAGGTAGATATCAGGTGATATATTTTCCTAAGTATGTTTCTCAGTCTGGCAATACTGCCCTTTAATATGGAGCAGACCCTCAAAAATCACATAAATAATAGTTTACCACAGACCTTCAATATCTTATGGCTTTGCCTTTCGGCATACTTTCTTCAAAGTGTCAGAAGGGAACAATAAATTGTTTTGTACCATACATCATGAACAAAATCCTTCTTTCTACAAATGCAAATGTGAGTGATGGATATGTGACAAAGGACAATGAAGAACCCAAGTGTGTTCGCTAGAAACAAATGCAACCAGCATTGTTTATACTTTTTTAAAGACCGATATTCCAAGAAAAAATGGGCAAGAGTCAGTCAGATGTACTTATTTCAATCATTTACATATTATTTCAATAACTGATAGTATTACTAGAGCAGGGCCGGCCCGCAACATTTTAGCGGGGAGTTCAAATGACGCCCCAATGGCCCCTAGCTTGGGCCAAAACTTTGGAAGGTCTCAATTCTGCCTTCTTCCTGTTCTACTCCTCTAATGGCACTCCACAATTTTCTGCACTCTGGTTCCTAGTGGCCACCCCCCCAGAGTCTGGCACCTGAGGCAGCCACCTCAGTTCGCCTCATGGTAAGACCAGCCCTGTACCAGAGAATAATTGTTGTTACTTAATAATTGTTGTTCTGAACCTACAACAAGTGACATAGGGTTCATCCACATCATGATCTACCATGAATCTCCACTCCATTCCTGAAGTAAAAAATGTACTTAGTATTCCTTTCAGTTTGGGACACCTGGATCAGTATTTTAGCACAAAAGCAGCTTTTAAATGTATTGATTTTATCATTAAATGGTTACAGATGCAGGGTCAGAAATAGGGATGTAAAATCTTGTTCAAAATGTTAATTGGTTAAACTGTATGTTTATCCAGTTAACCGGCCCTCTGTGGTGCAATGCAATGGGTTCAGCCAGATGGGGCAGGGCCCACCACACCACAGTGGGGGCTGCTCCGGCCAGGCTGGGGGCCAGGGGCCCAGTTACCCCGGTATGCATGCTGGTAAAGCAAATGCTTACAGGTAACTGGTTAGTCCTTTACATTCCTAGAGTAAACTGAATTAGAATTCACAGAAGGAATTTCTCTGACGACCACCCAACAGTCCCAAATTATGGTATTTTAAGTCAGGTAATACAGAGCACTCCTTTTTAACATAGTGAAGAGTGCATCATTTGAATACAGCTTATCTAGCTACCCATTCATTCATGAATATGACAGATTCAAATGTGGGGGACATGAATTTTCAGTGTAAAAATGGCAGGGAATTTTTTTTTGGTTTAATTTTGGTTTCATTTAAGGGTAAAGGTTATAACACAACAATTTCAGTTGGAACAACAAATCAAATCAATCTTACTGGTGGCCCAGAACCAAGTTATTTCACATATGCAAAAGTTCTGATTTGCTCATATTACCTCTTTTAAAACAGAAGGAAGGACATTTAACATTTACTCTGTAATAGCTGGTAAGAATTTATTGCTGTGAAAATAAAGGGTGAAAAGAATTAGGTCTTGATTTTCAGAAGCACTGAGTTTCAACTGATTTCAAATGGAAAAGTGGGTACTCAGCACCTTTCAGAAATCAGACCCTTACTGTAATATCTGACAGATAAACACATGACATCTCATGAATCCATTGTAATTATGAGCAGGACAAGAGGTAAGAGGCTTTCAGCATGGGAAGAAGAGCTACAACCTTAAAAAAAGTAACACAAAACTGAATAGCAAGGGCCTGATGAGTGTTAGTAATATTGTTGAAAGATACAAGGACAAACGCTCAGATTGTCTATTCACACAATTGTACTGAAGCTACTGGAAATATGCCTATTTACATCAGCCACAAATGTGGCTCATATTTTAGATCATTTGCATACAATACCATAATACTTTTTATATTAATTTGATCAAATAAGTTTAACCACTGATACCCTCACAGGACAGTTTTGACATCTGTGGACTGGCCATATCTGCTTGTCCTGGGTAACTCTACAGCAGCCATCAATGAGGCACCTAGGTACCAACAACATTCTAACATTGCACTTGCCCACCATTACTTGATGGATGCCAAGAAGGAATTACCAACTCAATTAGTCTCTGTAATATTAGACCAGATTTTCTGAATGTATAGATGAATAATTAATATGGCTGATGATATCTAAGTGCGAGTCTACCTTTTCATCCTTTTTTGACTGAAAACTGACTACAGTTCTGATTAGAACACAGCTGCACTCCCAAGTGACACAGTATTTCCCAGAAGATCAGTACACTGTCATTTTTGAATGACTCCACCCCTTTATCACCTCCTTCCAGTCAATGTTCATCATCCCTCTGAAAGCACGATCCTGTATTCTGTCCTCAGCTAAAAGAGTCATTTGTGACTCAACTTGATGGCAGCAATAGTATAAATAAAAGGGAGTTCACTGTCCTGTCACCTACAAATCCAAACATAAGGTTAATTTATGTCATGATGCTGTCAGAACATTACCATCTGATAAGGGTTCAGAAGGCAGAATTACCTGAGACATCTATTAAAAACAAAAACACTTTGCACAATTTGAAGTAAACACCAAGGCTGCGTCTAGACTGGCATGATTTTCCGCAAATGCTTTTACAGGAAAAGTTTTTCCGTTAAAAGCATTTGAGGAAAAGAGCGTCTAGATTGGCACGGACGCTTTTGCGCAAAATCACTTTTTGCGGAAAACCGTCCGTGACAATCTAGACGCGGTTTTGCGCAAGAAAGCCCCGATCGCCATTTTCACCATCTGGGCTTTTTTGCGCAAAACGGTTCTCGGTTGTCTACACTGGCCCTCTTGTGCAAAAGCATTTGCGCAAGAGGGCTTTTTCTCGAACGGAAGAGTCACTGTATTTGCCCAAGAACACTGACGATCATACATTAGATCGTCAGTATTCTTGTGCAAATTCAAGTGGCCAGTGTAGACAGCTGGCAAGTTTTTCCGCAAAAGCAGCTGCTTTTGCGGAAAAAACTTGCCAGTCTAGACGTAGCCATAGGCTTTGTCTACACTGCAGGGTTTTTGTGCAAGAAGCTTTTTGTGGAAGAGATCTTCCACCATCACTTCTTGCGCAAAAGCATGTCCACACCTCAAAGCGCATCGCAAAAGCAATGTGCCTTTGCGCAAGAGAGCATCCACACTCTTGGACACTCTTGCACAAGAAAGTTCTGATTGCCATTCACAGAACGGCCATGAGATCACCTGTGCTTTGTGTGACAGGCTCTTTTTGTGCAAGAAACCTCTGCTGAGCATCCACAAACACACGTTTTAGCACAAGAGCTGTAGCGCAAAAAGGAGTTATGCCTCATAGAAGGAGGTATAGCTGCACTGCAAAAAGCCCTCTGTTCTGTCAATTGACTGTAGATTTTCTTGTGCAAAAACGTGCTTGAGGTGTGGACACTCTGTGGGGTTTTGCGCAAAAACCCTGTAGCGTAGACATAGCCATAATGTGTCTATGCTATACAGTATTTTTATTACTGTTACCATGCCCTCCCTCCCTTATCCTTTGTATTTGTTGTCTATCTTAAACTTAGATTATACATTCTTTGGAGTGGTTTGTCTATATTATGTCTGTTTAGCATATGCCCACATTGGAGCGTTGATCTTTTTGTGCCATTATATACCACTCCATTAATAAAATAAAATAAAATAAAATAAAAAGAGTGAGTCAGTTATCTTCCCAGTAATATGTAAGGACTATTGCTCAAAATAGTTTAATTATTTTACATTCATAATTTCACTACCTGTAAAGTACATTTCTATACAAATTCCTTCAGCCCTAATAGGGGAATATACAGGAGACAAAACAAAAAACAAAAAACCAAATACAAACCACCCCTCAAACATATGAAAATTAAGTTTTTTTTAACATGGGTATTTAGTTTACATTAAGAAATCAATAACTACACACTGACTGGGTTATGTGCACCAAGTTATTAATCATATTTAATATAATTTAGAGACAAACAACAACAGATATGTTTCGTACTAATCAATATAACATAAGACTATATAAGCAGAGGCGACTACAGAACAGATTGGAACAATTGATAACCTCAAACTCACAAACAAATATGTGGTCAAGTGTGAAATTTTATAACTGAAGGTCAATATTGACCAAGGTGAATTAACGAGACAACACTTTTACTTTCTTCAATCAAGTCCACATATTTATATTAAATAGTTTATTAAATTAATGGCCTCTTGCTAAACATTACTACTATGGCTGTGTTTCATGTTTTTATGTGGTTCAAAATGCAGTGATCCATAGTAAAAAGTCTGTGTTGCTGTACAGTGTCAGTATCTCATCCAAAGGCATCAATATAGTACTGTAGCTGTGTAATTATCAACTGTTTGTTAGTGTTTCTATGTTTGTACCGATAATATCACGGATCAGTGCAAATAGATGAACAGGAATTTAGTGTTATATAATAAAAATATCAACAAAAATGTGATAAAGATGAACACCTTGAATCAAAAAAACACTTTAATGTGCACTTTTATTTTAAAGAGATTTTCCCCTTTATGTTTTTTCTAAAAATGCTGTGTACTTTGGTTTCATTTCTGCTCTCATATACTAGACTCCAGTTTCTATGAAGTCTAGAAGAATTACAGCCATGTATTTAAAGAAGGAACTGGGCAGAGATGGTAAAATCCTGCTGTTACTGAAAAGAACAAGAGTTTTGCCATTCACTGAAATAGGTTATTGGTTTCACCAACATGTGTTAGCTCTCTTTGCCTCATCTTGAATAGCCTGTAAAAACTGGTACTGGGCAAAGTATTTTTATCTACATTTTCCAGAGTTTGGTTTATTGTATACAAATCTTACTGTATTTGCAGTTGGCCATTTGTCATGGTGTTTTGTTTTATAAAGTTAAGAATAATAACAAAGAAATGTCATCTATAAAATAAAACTCCACACACAAGTGAATATCTCTGAAAAATACCACACATATTAAAAAGGGAGGATGTATTCCATTGATACTACCTTTTCTCCTAATGGAATATTAGAAAAGAAGAAATATCATAAAGAAACTCATGGTTTTATTTCATAAAGTGAATTCTGTTGCTTCCCACTTGTTCAATAACTTCTATTGTATATAGGTTCTGTCAAGTGAGAACGGATCATGCAGAAAGATGCAACTCAAACTGGCAATCCCACATTTCTTTTAAACACAGTTGTAAAAATATCAAAATAGTCATAATTTCTTATACTCTGTTTCAAAATAACCAAAGGCATATTGCTTATAGTGCCATACAAAAAAATGAAATCTAAAAGACAGAAAAATTGTGCTGTTTTGGGTGTACAAACTGAAAGTCTCATGCTGCCACTTATAAAACATACTTGGAATGACTAAACATTATAAATAATTTTCTAAAACAAAAATATTGATTGGGAAATCCCATATTAAACCTCAATCTGATGAATAAAGATGAACTGTTTACTGAATTGAAAATTAATGGTTGCCTAAGTACATGTTGTGACCTGATTTTATTTGTTACAAGTATACACAATATGATCCTTATGATGGGTGCTATAAAACAGGCCAATTTCACAGATCTGAAAAACAATTTTGAGGAAAAGTGAGTGGGAAGAAATAATTAATCCTACTTTATTAATAATTGGGATAATTGTTTAAGAATGCTTTATTAGATGCCAAAAACCCACAAAAGGAAAAACTATGTAGCACTTTAAAGACTAACAAGATGGTTTAATAGGTGACGAGCTTTTGTGGGCCAGACCCACTTCCTCAGATCATATTCTGGAAGAGAATTGGCATGACCATATATACCAAAGGAATACAATGAAAAAAGTGAACACGTTATTAAGCTGACAAATCAGATTTAGTACAGAAGGTGGGGTGAGGGAGAGGAAGGGAGGGAATAGCTATTCATGAGTCAACGAATGGCTAATCAGGGTGATAAGTGGGGAAGCTATCTTTGTAATGGTTAAGGTAATTAGCATCTTTATTAAGGCCCATTTGTAAAGTGTCAAATTTAAGCATGAAAAAAAGTTCTGAAGTTTCCCTCTGTAATCTGGTGTCTATGGATCTATCCCCCAGAGCCTCTCGGAGTGTAGTATCCTGTTCCTATAGCCCCCAACTTAAACCCCTCCAACACATTATCAATAACCTACAACCTATACTGGAACAGGATACTACACTCCGAGAGGCTCTGTGGGACAGATCCATAGTCCCCTATAGACAATCACCTAACCTCAGGAAGATTTTTACCAACAACCACAGGACATACCACATTAATACCAACCCTGGAACTTTAATAATGTGTTCACTTTTTTCATTGTATTCCTTTGGTATATATGGTCATGCCAATTCTCTTCCAGAGTATGATCTGAGGAAGCGGGTCTGGCCCACGAAAGCTCATCACCTATTAAACCATCTTGTTAGTCTTTAAAGTGCTACATAGTTTTTCCTTTAACACCGCTACCTGTCTATTACTATTCAACATGCAAAAACCCACAACTTAAGTAATATATAAAGGAGAATGTTTGTATGTTTGTGCTCTAATAACTTGGACACTATAAGAGCTACCGCAACCAAACTTTGCATGGGATAACCTTTCCTCCAGGAGAAGGTTTTAAGGTACTGTGGGAGGGTGTGACGGGGGCCCCATTCCCCCCCCAGTTCCCCGCACTAGCTCCGCCTGCGGCAATGCCCTTCCAGGCTGCCACTATTCTGGGCCTGTGGCGCTTGCTCAGAGGCGGCACACGGAGGACCGCCCTCATGGCGCAGGTGCGCCTCAGCCGGTGTGCAAACCGGTGGGCAGGTGGACCCGGGGAGAGCAGGGGCACCAGCAGGGACACCAGCGTGGAAAAGGGCGTTGACGGTTAAAACTGGCGCCGGGCCAGACACAAGGGGGACAGAGAGAAGGAGGAAGGGAGAGCGGGGTCAGCTCTTTTGCATGCTGCCACTCTCCCTCCCCCACCACCTCCACTGCCAGCCTGTGCCCCACACACACAGATAATTTGATTTTCTTCTACCACCTCCTCTATAAAGGAGAATGTTTGTAAGTTTGTGAGATAATAACTTGGACACTACAAGAGCTATCGCAACCAAAATTTACATGGGATAACCTTTCATCCAGGAGAAGGTTTTAAGATACTTTTGGACCCGATCGGGGTCCCGCCCTGCCCCCCATGGCACTTGCAGCCCCAGGCGTGAGCTGGGTGCCCCTCCCGCATGTAGCCTCCCGGGACCCGGGACTTGCCCCCTCCCTCCCGCAAGGTTACATAACCGACCCTCTTCCCCCCCCTGCCGGCACACAGTGCCCCCACCCCCATGCGCACAATGGATTGTCCATCCCCATTTCCTTCATCCCCCTACAATCCTGCCCTCCCCCCACTCGCCCCCAACGGTCCAACCCCATCCTCCTACAATCCTGCCCTCCCCCACTCACCGCCAACGGTCCAGATGCACCCCCCCAATCCTGCCCTCCCCACTTGCTCCCAATGGTCCGGCCCTCCCTGGACCAGCCCGCCCCCCAACAATCCAGCCCCCCCAATCCTGCCCTCCCCTTCACGTGCCCCCCCAACGATCCAGCCCCCCAATCCTGCCCTCCCCCCACTCACTCCCAATGGTCCAGCCCCCTGGACAAGCCTGCCCCCCCAATCCTGCCCTCCCCCGCACATGCCCCTCAATGATCCAGTCCCCCCCCAATCCTGCCCTACCTCCCACTCACCCCCAACAGTCCAGCTGCCCCGGACCAGCCCCCCCACTCATTCCCTCCCCTGCCGCTCTCACCTCTGGGTCCCCAAAGAGCCTCCTTCCGGACATTTTCTCAAAGTGGCAGCTGAGTGGTAACAGCAGCCCTGCCCTCTCCGCCTGGAGCAAGCCCCTGCAGCAACCCGCCCACCCATTGGTTGGCTGCTGGGCCCTGAGGCTGGGGCGGCTGGACTGTTGGGGGCGAGTGGGAGGTAGGGCAGGATTGGGAGGGCTGGATCATTGGGGGGACGCATGAGGGGGAGGGCAGGATTAGGGGGGCTGGATCGTTGGGGGGCGGGCTGGTCCGGGGGGAGACCAGACCATTAGGAGCAAGTGGGGGGATGGCAGGATTGGGGGGGTGCATCTGGACTGTTGGGGATGAGTGGGGAAGGGCAGGATTGTAGGAGGGTGGGGCTGGACCGTTGGGGGCGAGTGGGGGGAGGACGGGATTGTGGGGGGATGAAGGAAGTGGGGATGGACAATCTTGTAGGGAGTGAGTGAGAAATGAAGCCCATGGGGGGGGATCTCCTTTGAGGGTCATTGGCCCGAGGGGCACTGGCCCAAGGGGCAGCACTGGATGATGCTGGGTGGGTGAGAAATTAATCCAAGGCGGGCGGGGGGAGATCCCTCAAATCTGGGCACTGGTCCTGGGTTTGACACTGGATGATCTTGGGGGTGGTGGTGAGAGATGCAGTCCAAGGGAGGGGCAGCTGGTCAAGGGGGTGGTGCTGGAGGAGGGACTATAGAGGTGCCAGCAGGCTCAGGTACTTGACTCATAGTTTCATCAAAAAAGATGGGAGAAGAGTTTGAGGTGTCACCTTGAAATCTCTCAGATTCAGTAGGGCCAGCCCCATTGATTGAGGCATCCCTATACTCAGCTCATGGATGAAAATTTGCAGACCCAGCATGCCTATCCCCTCCTTCCCTACCAAAAGAACCATTAGCGTCTACAAGGATAATTAGCAAAAATACCATCTGATAGGACGCAAAACATTGCACTATTAAAGAGGGGCCTCCATATGCTTCCAGCAATGGTGGGGAAACAAGCCATCGTGATTTGGGGGCTCTCCCTTCCACTGTGCTTTTAATGGCTCCAAGACTCATGACATGGGAAGAAAACAGAGACATAGTTTCTATTGTGACTTTTGTATCTAAGTTTGCCAAGTCAAATAGATCTGATTCTCAACATTGCAATGCCTCTTTTTTGAGTCAGAGATTTTGCTTTCTGTAGCAGTAGAAAAGCATGGGGATCTGCCATAATGGCCAGATGTCAGGCACTGGCAGCTGCGGTGTGGCTGGAGGCTGTCAGGACCAGCTTCTGCTTTTCTAAATTTTGTTCCTCCTGTTTCCCGGGCAATGCCGGGTAAGTCCAGCTAGTCTAATATATAAAGGAGATTGTTTGTAAGTTTGTGCGCTAATAACTTGGACACTATGGGTGTGTCTAGACTACATGGCTCCGTCGATGGAGCCATGTAAAGTAGTTTACCTGACATAATCAATGAAACAGGGATTTAAATAATCCCCGCTTCATTAAAATAAAAAAGGCAGGAGCGCTGTGCCGACAATCAGCTGATCTGGCACAGTGCGGCAGTCTAGATGTGGATCGGTCGACAAGGGAAGCTGACCAGTACGGAGCGGTCAACAAAGGCTTCCCTTGTCAACCGATCCGTGATTAGACTGCCACGCTGTGCCGGATCAGCTGATTGTTGGCACAGCGTGGCGGCCATTTTTATTTTAATGAAGCGGGGATTATTTAAATCCCTGCTTCATTAACTATGTTGGGTAAACTACTTTACATGGCTCCGTCGATGGAGCCATGTAGTCTAGACACACCCTATAAGAGCTACCACAACCAAACTTTGCATGGAATAACCTTTCCTCCAGGAGAAGGTTTTAAGGTACTTTTGGACCCTATCGGGCCTGAGCTCAAGCTGTAAAAATCAAAAAGTAACCTGCTGCGCTGAGCTGCAGCAGCCGCCCCGTTCACCCTAGGTCCCGTGCACACCGCCTACGGCCCCCAGCACCATCCGGGACTTGCCCCCACCCGCCCACGAGGTTACATAAGCGACCCTCTTCCTTTCCCCCCCCCCAGCGTCGGCAGGCAGTGCCCCGACCCCCACGCGCACAACGGCTCAGGCAGTCGCCCTGCCCCCCACGTCACCTGCAGCCCCGGGAGCGAGCTGGGGTGCCCCTCCTGTGTGTAGCTTCCCCTCCACCCAGGGTTGCACCCACCCCCGGGGATGACGCAGACTTATATTTTAATCCCTATAGAAATCAGTGCAACTTTTCTACCATTCAGAAAAAGATAATGGACTACTATTTTTCTACATTTTGTTCCTCTGGTTTCCTGAGCAACTCTGGGTAACTCCAGCTAGTCAGTAATAAAAGAAAGCTTCTTGTGTTAGCTAAGAGGGGAAGATAATAAAATCAGTAATAAAATATACATTACATATAACAAATAAAGAAAGTTGATACATGAAGTACAAATCTGCAGTTTGTATTTCCTAACAATTGCTACATGAAGCTCAAGGTTTCAATTAAAAAAATCCATCAATGGTAGAGTTACGGTCCATAAAAGTAAGCATTTCACAATAAACAAAACCGTATGGTATAGCTCTAACAGTAGACACGAACGATAAAAATGTTTAATCATGATGCAAAAAGGCAGGGGTATTCAGCAAATATTTCTATTTTCTATTCAGTAAAAAAGCAAGATGAAGTATTCATATTAGTGAAGATGAAATACCCTCTCTTCCATCAGTATCTAGGAAGGATGTTAAACAGAAACTATTAAAGTGAACTGTTTTTAAAATCTGCATAAACAACTTGCACCCTAGGATATTTGATAAATTGTCTGAAAAGTTTTCTGAACAATTACTGTAAATTTTTAACAACATTTGCAACATTGGTGAAGATTTAGAGGACTTGAAAAAACCCAACAATTATGTATGAATATTTTAAAAAGTTAAACTGAATAGCCCAGAAAACTAAGTGCCTGTTTGTCAGACATCAATTCCAAGCAAGATCTTAGAAAGGTTGCTGTGGGACACCATCAATGAAGAACTGAAAATTGGTAGCATAATTAATGCCAATCAACATGGTTTTATAAGAACTGTTTTATCGAAGATAATTTTTTTGAAACAAAGTAGATACTTTTTTATGAAATCAAAAGTCTTGGCAAAGGTAATTGTGTTGACAGAATATTTTGGAAGACATTTAACTTAGTGATATGCACTGGATCACAAAGTAGCACTCTGTACCCCATGGATTCATCATTTGTAAATGTCTGTCATATTTCATATGAAGAGTGCCATATAAAATACAATATGAAAAGTCATGATCAGCTGAAACTCATTGTTCTGTCAAAATAAGCATATTATCAGTGCATATGAAGTTATGAGATTTTGCTATATGGTTGTTATTGAAATACGTAGTGAGTTTGGGAGATGTCTACTGCTAGGTCTCCAGTGGCAACAAAGGTGGTGACGCATACCCAAAAGGGCACTGAGCAACCATCACAAGCCATTGAACAGCTGGGGAATTATAAACAAGAGATTTATGAAAGCTTCAGAGGAGTTGCCGAGTTAGTCAGTAACTGGAAAAACTAAAAAAAAAAAACCCACCTCACCATGGTGATATTGGATAGGCCACTCCTTGCCTGCAGACAATCCTCTAACCTCTAACAAATTCTTTCCAGTAACCACAGCTTACTCATGTAGGAACCCACCCCTACAATCCTCCTTGGTGCTACCTCTATCCACACATCTATGCAAGTGACATTATCACAGGACCTAACCTCATAAATCACATCAGAGGTTCAATTTAACTGCACATGCATTAATATGATCTATGTCATGTATACTGGCCAAATTGGACAGTCTCTATAAGAAAGAATTAAAGGACACAAATCAGCTATCTGAAAAGACAACATACAGAAACCAGTGGGGGAACATTTTAACTTGCCTGGCACTCATTAATGGATCTCAAAGTCACCGTGTTGTTTCAGGCCAATTTCACAAGCCAACTCCACAGGGAATCCACATCCTTCTTTTTTCTTCTCCCCCCATCTCCTACTTATTTAGAAACTGGACCTATAAAAACTTCATTCATCCAAAGAAGTGGGTTGTGCACACGAAAGCTCATGATACCATCTATATACTTTGTTACTCTCTAATGTACTGCAAGACTATTCATTGTTATTTAAGAGATTTACAATTTGTTAAGAGTTAGCTATGCAAATACCAAAATGGGATTGATTAACTATGTGAATCAGAAAGGCCCATCAGGATATGCCTGGACCAGTATATAAAATAAGGGACCGCTATCATAAAACCACCCTTCTCCTCCCTCACTTACAACACTGAAAGCAATGAGAACACTGGGAAGAAGATGACTTTGAAATGAGGAGACAGGTCCCAGGCTCAGAAGGAAATTCAGCTTGTGTCTTAAGAACTGTAACCTACCAGAACATCCAGAGCTCTTTGATTCAAATCTTGCTTAGTCTGAAAGCTTAGAACTCAGAAGGAGTTTAATTTTTATTTTTTTAGGTAACTATGTTTGACCTTTATGCCTACCACTTATAATCATGTCAAAATCTTATCTTTCAGTAGTTAAACTTATTTTTGTTTTATCCTTACTAGTGTGTTTATCTAAAGTGTTTGGGGAATCTGCTCATCTTACAAAGGCTGATGCATGTCCACTATCCTTTGACCAAGCTGTAAACTAATTAATAACCTGGCATTGTTCAACAGAAGGTCTTGAACACTGTAAAATGGTATATTTCTGGGGGAGTGGTATTGAGGGCTGGAGGGATTTGCTGGTGTCTCCTGCTGTGTAATTCATGAGTGGCATTGAAAGCATTCATGCAATTTAGCTCTGTGTGTGTGTCTCTTCATGCTAATGGCTGTGATAACAGGACCTGGAGGGGTTTGCTGATTGCCACCAGCAAAGTGTTGAATGAAACACCCCAGAGCAGAGTGTTAAGGGAGCACAATGGTCCTACAGTTCCAGTTGTACCTTGGAGATCCCATCACATTTAATATTACATAACATTCTGGTAATGTCACCATACCAGTATTTCTCAAACTGAAAAGTGGCTAACTCACCACAACCTGGCCCATGCCGCGCCCCTTGGTTCCCCGTGGCTGCAAACAGCAAACCGGAGCCAATGGGAGCCACAAAGCTCTACTGCCATGTCACCAGTAAACAAACACATCGGTGTGGCCAGTTAGCAGCTTTCTCAAAGTGGTTTCTCATACAATGCCAGTCAAAAACTGGTGTTATGTTAAACAATGATGAAGGGATAAATCGGTTATAGAAATCAACTTATATCTTGTGGCGTGATGGGTTCAGTTAAATGTTTTCAAATTGGACACAATGCAAGGTCACATATCTAGGAACAAAAAATACAGATCACACTTAAAAAGTTCATGGATAATATTCTGAAAAATAGGGACTCTGAAAGAGACCTACAGATCACTGTCGACAATAATAGGAGCATGAGCTGCCAAAGCAATGTAATAGCTAAAATAGCTGATATGTATACAGCAAGATGATGTTAAGCAGGAGTAGGGAGGGGGTTCTTTTTTCTGCAGACAGCATGTATCCAGTTGTGGTGTCCATACCATTCAAAAATAATGTTGGTAAATTGTAAAGGATTCAGAAAACAAGAATTACAAAATTTGTTTGAGGTCTGGAAACATGTTGCACAATGACATTTTAAAGAACCTTAATCTGTTCAACCCAAGAGAAGGTTAGGAGGTGACTTGATTGTTGTGTACAAGGTTGGGGCAAGGATTTCTAACAGCAGATAATTTTTTAATCCAGAAAAAAAAGCATGATGAGATTGAATGTTTGGAAACTGAAGCTAGACAAATGCAAGATAGAAATAAGGGTCACATGTCAAACATTGAGGATAATTAAATACTGGAACAACTTACCTAGCAATGTGCTGGATTCTCCTTACTGTGAAATCTTTTTAGAAATCTGTGTAATTCAAAACAGAATTTATGGGCTTGATGCAAAAATTATGTTTTTTGGTAACCTGTGTTTTACAGTAGGTCAGACTGGCCTTAAAATCCATTAAAAAAAATACTAGTAGGATCACAGAGATTGACTTAACTTACTTGCCAACCTCACAGAGTTTGCACTGCATAATTCAGAATTTTTCAGAAGTTCCCAGCTAAGGCTTTGTGCATCCAGGATGAAAATTCCAAAAAGAAAGAGCTGATAGAGAGGTACAGCAGAATGTATTTCTTAACAAACCATGGAACATCAATTCCATTCCTATGTACTCACAATCTGCAGGATCAATAAAAGGAGAGCTGATGAACAAATTCTCCTAACTACAATAGGGATGCCATTGGGTGACAACTCACCATGGTGATATTGGCATCTTACACAATATTAGATTTTAGTAAGGGACTGAGGCTATGTCTAGACTGCAGGCTTCTTTCGGAAGAACCTTTCTTTCGGAAGAGATCTTCCAAAACATCTTCTTCCAAAAGAGAGCGTCCACACACAAAAGCACATAGAAAAAGTGATCTGCTTTTTTGAAAGATAGCGTCCACACTGACGTACTTATCTTGCATTTAAGCTATGATAACTATGGACGGAGTGGACACCAAGGCACCTGTGCTTTTCCCTCTTTCCTCTTCTTTCGAAAAGAACTCCCTCTTCCCTGTCCACACATGCCTTTTTCCAAAAGAGCTCTTTCAAAAAAAGGCTTCTTCCTCGTAGAAGGAGGATTACCAACACTGGAAAAAACCCTCTGTTCTTTCAATTTACTTTCAGAAGAACTCAATTGCAGTGTGGACATAACTCAGGTTTTATCAGAAAAATGGTATAGACATACCCTGAGTGACATCATGAAATTAAAATATAGTATAAGAGAATGAGAATAAGTGGAAGACCTGCCTAGTCAAAAAGTGAAGGATAAAGCTCCAGAGAATGAGCAAACTACATGATGTGAGTTAAAAAAATTTTGTTCTGAGCCACGAGCTATGAGAAAAGAATAAGCCACTTCTATTTGACATGTATTTGAGTTCTTATTTTATAAGATGATGCAAAAGCAGGGACCTCGTGAAAAATAAATGCATAGCCTTGGTATACAGCTGTCTGTATTTCTATTAACATGTTTCTTTCTCCAATTTTTCTCCAAGAATCATGACAAATGTGTATCAAATAAAGTCTTTGAAATATCACCAATCTTATTTTCATTGTGGTCAATCACTTCATAGGCAGAACTGCAATAACCTTTTAAAAATTAATTTACACCACGCTAGTTTTGGCTTTTCTAGCTAAGTTTTTTTAAAGGACCTTTCCTTCTAAAATGTCACTTAAACCTTCAAATCTCTCCATTTTTTATTTACCACAGAGCAAAGAAAAAAAGTACACTGACTTCATTCCTATACAGTACCGTAAATGGATAAGAATATTTTATTATTCGAATCCATACCATTCAACCTAACAATTGGAAAGGACACTTAAAACATGAAGAGAACACTTTGTGGCAACTACCAATGCCCATTACCTTCTCTGTTCAGTGGCTGAATTTTTTTCTTGTCAAGTCCTGTCTTAATGGACCATTCTTCTCAAAATTTAATGAAATTTGATGTATTTCAGAGTTCTTCTGTGGGAAAATGTCCTGTCTTGCTGACAAATCCATCTAGAGAATGAGATCAGACTAGATGATCCAATAATGGACTTTCTGGCCTTTAAGTCTATGAAAAAGATGATTGTTTGGCAAGACTCTACAATGATCTCTTGCCCTTAAGCAACAACACAGTGGCTCCTGAAGGCAGTCTTCATTATTCCCATCACAGGTCAGCCTGGTACTTTGAGAAAGCAGTGACTGCCAGATCACTGATGGCACTCTTAACTGATACAGCACTGACTCATAGTCTGGGATATTTTTGACAATTACAGAATGCATCTGGAGTTAACCTAGAGCCATATTGCCTCAGGAGAGCATGAATACTTCCAGAACTTTAGCGAGTACAGGCACAGAGCATATACTGTACAGCACAAGTAGCTCCTATTTCCCGAACTGTTACTGAGTGGAAGGTAGGACCTCCACATTGAAGTGGCTTGTGACTAGAGAAGCTAGAAGTACACAGTGACTTTGACTATGGTTGGTCCTTGCAAAAGGACCACGAAGTGGAAACTCCTTGTCTCCTGCCCTGCCGCACACAATCTGCACAAGGTTTAGTCACAGAGTAGCCTAAAATATTTTGAACTGTTTTTGTGTTTATTTATGGTTTAGCCATAAAGGGAATACCCAGCTTAATATGTTTTTTTTATGTTTTAAGTGAATTTACTACTCATGAGTGAACCTGGATTCAAAGTTCTAGGGAGTAAAATCTATTCTCTCTCCATAGTAAGGATGTAAAATCCTGATTATTCAGTCTCAGAGAGATAGCTGTGTTAGTCGGTAACTTAGAAAAAACTTAAAAACAAATGGTCCTGTAGCACCTTAGAGACTAACAAATATATATAGTCTCACGAGCTTTTGGGGGCACAATGCACTTCTTCAAATGAAGTGGGTTATGCCCCTGAAAGCTCATGAGACTATATATATATTTGTTAGTCTCTAAGGCTGTGTCTAGACTACACCTCTCTGTCGACAGAGAGATGTAGATTAGGCATGTTGAAATTGCTAATGAAGCAGGGATTTAAATATCCCGTGCTTCATTAGCATAAAAATGGCCACCGCTTTTTTCGAAACGGAGCTTTTTTTAAAAAAAGGCAGTGTAGACTCAGATCTTCCAAAAATAAAGCCTTTTTCGACAGATCCTGTAAACCTCATTTTTTGAGGAATACAGGATCTGTCGAAAAAGGGTTTATTTTAGACATATCCGTGCCTAGACTGCCTTTTTTTTTGAAAAAGCTCCGTTTCAAAAAAAGCGGCGGCCATTTTTATGCTAATGAAGCACGGGATATTTAAATCCCTGCTTCATTAGCAATTTTGACTTGCCTAATCTACTTCTCTCTGTCGACAAAGAGATGTAGTCTCGACACAGCCTAGGGTGCTACAGGACTAAGGCTGTAAAAGTCTAGTCGACTAGTTGATACCCCCCCCCTTTTGCTGCCTCTATAACATTGAGTGTGGCATTTCCCGGGAACCCAGCTCACTCCCGGACTGTGAGTCCCTCACTGACCCTGGGCTCTGTGGCTTTGAAATGCACAAGAGTTCCCACTGGGGACTCTTGTGCATTTCAAAGCAGGCAGCCACATGCAGCCCGAAGTCAGCAGGACTTCCTGCTGGCCCCAGGCTGTACGTGGAGTTCTGCATTCCTCCTTTGAAATGTACAAGAGCCCCCTGTAGGGCTCTAGTACATTTCAAAGGAGGAATGCGGAAGTGCCTATCGATTAGTCAACAGAAATTCAATTAGTGCCTATCGATTAGTCAACTCGTCAATTAGCCGCATTTTAATATCCTTATACAGGACCACTTGTTTTTTAAATGTTCCCAATTATTCAGTTAATCAGCAAACTGAATAAGTGGGATTGCAGGCAGGCCTCAAGGGGATTGGTTAATAATAAAAATCACTGGTAAGCATCAGCCGGTTACCTGTTTACATCTCTACTCCACAGCTTGAGAAGCTGTTGTGTCTAGATAAGGCTTCCCTCAGGCTGCCCAGCTAATACCATTTATCAATTCTCTGAACTATCTGGTCTCGTACTGCCCTTGTGAACAATTCTTTTACAATTCTAGACAACTATCTGCACATTCACTATTTAATTTCTTTCTTGCATATTTTAAAATAAAGTGCTAAAATAGCTAAAAGAACAGAAAGGCGGCTCTCTTTTCATAAGAATTTCACATTACTATGATTAGCAACAATATTTTCTTTTTTACCAGGTACTTTGGAGGAATAAAATACAAGGACCAGTAGATATACATCTGTTAACAAAAGAGAATGAGAATAATTTATGAGTAGAAAAATTCTGTGCGATCTAAAGAGTTTGTAACGTCTCAGATTGTACACACATGTCAAACCAGGAACTTAATTTCTTTCAAACATGATTATACTGTTCAAATGCGACCACAGTGCACTTTTGTTTGATAATACAACGCAAGTATATTTTGTGAGCAGAGTCCCAAAATTCACTACAGAGATAAATAGCTATATTATTAAACAACAAGCAATGACATGGAAAGAAATTAAGAGCCATAGGAAGTAGAGAAATATATTTTATGATTAGATTTGAAAAGGGATAGAGTCAATGAGGCTAAAAGAAAGGCTTTTCTAGGTAGCAGTGTCAAAGGTCAGAACAAGCGAAGTAAACAAAGATGCTAGGTGAGCCGATGAATGACAAAATAGAGTAAACAAACACACACACAAAACAGATCATACTTTCTTTTCTGCTTCTTTTCTGAATGATGGCCATTTGGCCACAGAAGCACCAGTCACAAGAGAGCATGATGACCAATGCCATTGTAACACTAAATATGAAAAATTAGGGCATAGAGGAAAACATGCTCTCACTGCTAAACACAGAACAAATACAACATTGTGTCAGTGGGGTTACTCAACCAAATAACGAAGCAGTGTGATTTTGAAATTATGACTGGTCCTGAGTAAAAACAACCACCCACAGGAGGAAAAGGGATATGCTTGAAGGCCTGTAAATATCCTCTGGAAGCCCTCAACCCAACAATCAGAAAGTAATAAAATAGGATTGGACGATTGATATTCCCATGAGCAAAGCTTCAGATGAGCAAGTTTAATATAGGAGGCACAATACTATGTAGGACAGATCTCATCATAGCATTAATACAAACCATATTTTGTTATATAAAAAGTATCCAAACTGAAGAGAGTGAAAAAGAAAAAAGAATGTCAGTAAGTTCTGGAATGAACTGTGCTGGTGCTGAATCAGAGGAAGTAATTTTGTTTACCGATTTAATGATTTTGAGAAGGTCAGCCTGTGTAATTACATTGAGTTAATCAGCTGCTGGCATTTTAGACAAGCAACTGTTAGACAATAACCAGGCAGAGCTGAGGCATATGGTAGCTTTAACTGTCAAAATATTAAGTGCTAAAATGACTGACCAATTGCTCAAGGCATACAGAGAATAGTAACAGATATTGCCTTCGCTGTTAACTTTGCAAGACAAATGTTAGGAGTTGAAGTTCTTTACTTTCTCCAGCAATCCCTGCAATATAGCAGGGTGATTTTTTTGTTTGTTTTTTGTAAAAGCAAAGTCAGAAAGGTGATAAAAACTCCAGTTGCATTCACTAATGTTGACACTCAATTTCTAAGACTGATTTATAGAAGGAAAAGCTTAAATGGTGTCTAAGGTTTTCACTGTGCATAGATGCACATAGCTTGACACGGTCACCAGGAAAATAGCTATACAACTCTTCAAAAGTTTATTTCATTCTTACAAATGTTGCCAATTTGATGTGAAATTCAGAAATAAGTCAGAAGCATTTGTACATAAAAGACAAAACATTTTAAATGAAAAATGAAACATTTTTAAAATCTGTAACACTGCATGAAATAAGAGTTCATAGGGACAGAGAGAATATTTTATCAGATAGACAAATGTAGGTAGGAGCCAGGCAGTACTGGTGATAGTTTCTTGGAAAGCCAAACATTGTTCCAGGTTATTTAACCTGTACTTTTTTTACTTGTTTATTAGAGTTGGTTTACCTTGTTCACCTATTGCAGTGTTTCTCAACCAGTGAAACGAGTACCCTTAAGGTAATTTGGAGAAAATGGAATTTTTGTATTAAGTTCTACAGTGCTTTATTATTTTTGTACTTTTTACACCCAAAAATTTCATCGCCCGCCCAGCTGCAATTAAGTTGTTTAAACAAATGTGTTGCAATATCGGAAAAAATATGTGTGTCTGAAAACTGTATTATATCATTTGAAAATGAGTAAACGTTTTAATATAACAAAGAGAAGGAGAAAAGTTGTGGAAATATAAGATCTTTCCTTTGTAAACAATATTCCATTCAACACAGTGGAAGTTGTTCAAACTAATAGGCTCCAAATTCAAGGAGCATATTTCATTTACTATAGTAATGCTCTTTAAAGAAACATTTCCCAATAATGACACATGCGGCAGCAAGAAGTACATTGTCAAATCAATAATTCTGAACAGCATATCATAGAATTCTTTTGCAAATGAATAATACATAAACCCTTCATATAGTAAGGACCAATTAATATAGATCAAACAAATTGACCATCATGCTAATTTATGTGCCTCTATTTTTGGATGGTGATCCACATTAGCTTCAAACATATAATAAAATATCAACAGCTTAAAGACCCCAACTATAGTGTTTTGAGGTGAGAACTGCTAAATTGGACCAATTAAATCAATGGGAACCTTCAGGCCCAGTATTAGGTGACAAGTAACAAAGTCAAATTAACTGATGCCAGCTAACAAGCTGGATTTAACCATGAAACACATCAGAGTGACATTCTCAACTGAATGCACAGCAGCAAATGAATATAAACACAAGAGTGGCACATATCCTTTAAGGAAATCAAAACATGCAGTTCTTTCCAACACATGAGTAGTGTCCACATAGTTCTGAATACCATATTACCTTAAAAGTACTGCAGAACCACAGCTCTCACTGCTTTCACTGCGAATTGTGGATGTTGAAGTAAAGCTGGTCAAGAATTTTCCAATAAAATGTATTTAGTAGAAAATGACAATTTGTGGAAACCAAAGTGTTTTGCAGAAATATACTGGATGCAACAAACTTTTGATGGCACACAGGGAGTGTTCTGTCAGAAAGACAAACATAAGAATGGCCATCTAGCCCAGTATCCTGACTTCCGAGAGTGGACAATCCCAGGTGCCCCAGAGAGAATGAACAGAACAGGTAATCATTAAGTGAGCCATCCTGTTGGACATTTCCAGCTTCTGACAAACAGAGGCAAGAGACACCATTCCTTCCCATCCTCGCTAATAGCCATTGATGGATCTATCTTCCATGAATTTATCTAGTTCTTTCTGAACACTGATAAAAACTTGGACTTAACAACATCCTCTGGCAAGGAGTTCCACAGATTGACTGTGCATTATATGAAAAAGTACTTCCTATTGTTTGTTTAAAATCTGCTACTTTCATGTGGTGACCCCTAGTTCTTGCGTTATGGGAACAAGTACATACCTTTTCTTTATTCAATATTTGCAAATCAGTCATGATTTTATAGACCTCTGTCGTATTGTCTCTTTTCCAAGTTTGAAAATCCCAGTCTTATTAATCTCTCCTCATATGGCAGCCATTCCATGTCCCTAATCATTTTTGTTGCACTTTTCTGGTCTTTTCCCAATACCAAGGTATCTTTTTTGAGATGAGGTGACCACATCTACATGCATTATTCAAGAAGTGAGCATAACATGGATATATATAGAGGCACTAAGATATTATCTGCCTTAATGATTCCTAATATTCTGTTTGTTTGTTTTTGACTGCTGCTGCATATTAAATGATTTTTCTGGGATCCTTTTTAAGCTCTTCAGTCTACTTTGGATTTAACTATCATGAGGCATTTTGTAACATCTGCAAATGTTGCCACCTCACAGTTTATCCCATACTGCACATCATTTATGAATATACAGTACTGAATAAGATTGATCTTAGTATGAACCCTGGGGGACATCATTAATTACCATTCTCTAGTCTGAAAACTCATTTCTTCCTACCCTTCCTCCCTATCTTTTAATCAGTTATCAGTCCATAAGAGGACCTTCATTCTTATCCCGTGTCTGTTTACTTAAGAGTCTTTAGTGAGAAACCTTGTCAAAGGATTTCTGGAAATCTAAGTATATTATATTCACTGGATTTTCCTTGTCCACATGCTTGTTGATTCCCTCGAAGAATTTTAGTAGATTGGGGAGCCATGATTTCCCTTCACAAAAACCATGTGACTTTTTCCTCAACAAATTATGTTCATTTATGCATCTGGCAATTTTGTTCTTTAACTATAGTTTCAATCAATGTGTCCTATACTGAAGTTACCTTCACAAGCATGTAATTGCCAGGATCAACTGTGGAGCCCATTTTAATAAATGTGACAAATTAGCTACTCTCCAGTCATTTGGCACAGGACGTAATTTAAAGGATAGGTTACAAACCACAGTTAGTAGTTTCACAATTTCACATTTGAGTTCTTTCAAAACTCTTGGGTGAATGCCAGTGGCCCCACTATTTGTTAGGCAGGGTTCCTGTTTCTGATGTAATTAAAAAATTTGCTATTACTTTTTGGCTGTGTCTACACCGGCGTGATCTTGCGCCAAAGCGGCCGCTTTTGTGCAAAAACTTGCTGCCTGTCTACACTGGCCGTGTGTTCTTGCGCAAGTAAACTGACGTTCTACTGTATGAAATCAGGGCTTCTTGCGCAAGAACTATGATGCTCCCGCTCAGGAATAAGCCCTCTTGCGCAACTGTTCTTGCACAAGAGGCCAGTGTAGACAGGCAACATGAATTTCTTGTGCAAGAAAGCCCTATGGTTAAAATGGCCATCAGAGCTTTCTTGCGCAAGAGAGCGTCTACACTGGCATGGATGCTCTTGCACAAAAGTACATGCCAGTGTAGACGCTCTCTTCTGGAAGAGTTTTTGCACAAGAACTCTTCCGCAAAAGAGTTCTTGCACAAGAAGCTGCCAGTGTAGATGTAGCCAAATTTAAGATTTGGCTCACTGTTCTTCAAACTCCTTTTTGGCTTTCCTTATTACATTTTTACAGTTAATTTGACAGAGTTTATGCTCCTTTCTATTTTCCTCACTAGGATTTAATTTCCACTTTTTAAATAATGTCTTTCCATTTCTCAATGCTTCTTTTACTTGGCTAAGTCAAGTCACAGTGACGCTCTTTTGGGTCTTTTATTAAGTTTTTAAATGTAAGAGAGACATTTGAGTTAAGCCTCTATTATAGTGAATTTTAAAAATTTCCATGCAGCTTGCAGGGATTTTATTTTTGGTACTGTACCTTGTAATTTCTGTTTAACCTCCTCATTTTTGTGTAGTTTCCCTTTCTGAAATTAAATGTCAGTGTTGAGCTGCTGTGGAATTTTTCCTGCCATGTGGATCTTAAATTTAATTTTATTATGGTTATTATTTTAAAGTGGCCCAGCCATATTCACCTTTTGGACCAGAACCTGCACTTCACTTAGGACTAAGTAAAAAATTGCACCTTCGCTTAAATGTTGCAGAATCA
Source organism: Pelochelys cantorii (assembly GCA_032595735.1). Taxonomy (NCBI): domain Eukaryota; kingdom Metazoa; phylum Chordata; order Testudines; family Trionychidae; genus Pelochelys; species Pelochelys cantorii. The sequence goes on from CM064327.1 coordinate 163,797,309, forward strand.
TCTGCTCCAAGAAGCAGCCACAGAAGGTGTCAAGAAACTTTATCTCTGCATCCCATCCTGAGGTATCATGTACGCAATCAACAAGAGGATAGTTAAAATTGCCTATTATTATTCAGTTTATTTTTATAATCTCCCTTAGCATTTCCCACAGTCATCATACTGGTTAGGTGGTCACTAATATATCCCTACTGCCATATTCTTATAATTAGAGCATGGAATTGCTATTCATAGATTCTATGGAATAGTTTGATTCATTTAAGATTTTTACTTATTTGATTCTATGCTTTTACATATAGTGCTATTCCCCCACCAGCTCTGTCCTTCCGATGTATTTTGTACTTTAGTATTACTGTCTCGTTAATTATCCTCATTCCACCGTGTTTCAATGATGTTTGTTATATTAATATTCTCATTCAATGTGAAACACTCTATTCACCCATCTTATCAGACTTCTAGCATTTGTCTATATGTAATTGAATGAGACTCTTCTTCATTTGACTGTTTCTCATCAGATCTTACCCATATGTGCCTTGTCTTCTGGCCAATGACCTGGCAAGTCTGCTGAGACTGCCAAGATCTACTACTCAAGGGCAAACCTGCCCTACTTGGGTGTCAGGGATGCAGGACTTTCAGACTCCCTGCTATAGAGTGTAAAGGCCCTGAGAATACCAGCTCATTTTCCCCACAAGTACTTTGGTGTCTTAGATGTCTAAGACTCAATAACATTTTATGGAACTCAGATACTTCTGAAAATTTTACCCTTACATATTTTAAATTTAGGTATTAGTTTTTAATATTATCCATAGTCTGGAATGGCAGTGTTAGATTTTCATATTTGGATCCTAGAAGAGAAACCCTCAATAGAGGAAAACACTTTTTAAATAATAATATATTGAGGAATTTTACAATTGATAGTAGGCATGTTAAAAATTCTAAAATAAATTACATTAATTGGCAACTATTAAGTGTTCATACACATGAATGCATATATTTTCAAGAGAGGAAACATTATGAACAAGCTTTTTTGCGACATATATATTTTACAGGCAAAAAGCTACTTTGAGTTTTCAGAAACTGGACTTATTTATAATAGCATTCAGTTCCACTAAGTTATTCTTTATAAAAAAAGAGGGATTTTTATTAATTTTCCAAATATTTTCTCCTAGAACACCCTCAGAACAGACTTTTGTTTGTTAATGAAACTCTGACATATCAAAGAAGAGATGAGAAGGCATTTAATATGTGTATTGAAGTCAGAATAAAAATCACATTCATACCTCCCAAAATCTAACAACATATTCAGTGTTGTTTTTTCACCTTCCTACATCTTTAAAATACAAGAGTTATAATTTATTGGTGTAATTTAGGAGGAATGTGTTAAAACCTGTTTGTTTAGACCTATAGGATTATATCAGCTAATTCATTTAAACTATCCTTCAAGTAAGGCATACAGGATTAAGGCAGAAACAGTGGATATATATTTCACCGTGGAATATTATTCTTTTTTAATTTCCCAGAAGAAAACACTTTGGTTTTTAATATAATTTCCCACCTGCAATTATCATCTGCTTGTTTTTTATTATCATTCTGAAACTATGTAGAAACATACTACAGAATGAACGTCTATAACCCGGGACTCTCTGGTCTAGAAACATCCATGGTCTGGCAGAACAAGGTATATTGCTGAGCCAGAGAGTCCCCTCTGGCCAGGTTCAGATGCGCAGCCCTGGCTCTGGTGGCGGTGGGATACGCAGCTGCAGCGGGGCCAGCACGATGAGGATCACAGCCTTAGCTAGGGCTGACAGCAAGGAGCGCAGCCGCAGGTAGAGTTGGAGGTAGTGGGGCCAGCAGTGCAGCTCCAGCTGGGGCTGGTGAGGTGAAGAGTGCAGCCCCACCTGAAGCTGGCGTGGTAGAAGAAACAGCCTTGGTCAGACATGGCACGGTGGCGCCTTACATTGGTGGATGTGCATTTCTTCAGTGAAAGTAGTTATTTGGCGCCAAGGAAGTATCAGAGCACAGTACCACAGACATAAGTATTACCTCTTTCAAACAGAATCAAGCCTAATGCATATATACAAGAATGTTTATATTAAATTAATCACAATTATTCCTTGCCCTAGGAACTTTTCCACTGCAATTATTTTAAAAATAAACTATATTTATTATATATTAATTACAGTTTTTTAACTCTTAATAAGTAAAAGTATGCTACATGGAAAAGTGATTTCAATAAGCTAGACTTAAGTATATAATGGTATTCAAACAAAGGTGGAGGCCTTTGTCCTGTTGGCATGCCACCCAAAGTTGATATCTGTTAGTAACAGAAAATTTAAAACCCCCATTCATAAGTGATTAAAAAATCTTTTAATAAAGATAAGCTTTAAAAATAAACAAACGTATCTTTGGGTCTTAAAGAAACTAATGACCCAATATATGATTCTAACAGTGGCATTTGGTCTAAGCCATCAATGAAATTTTATAACCAGTGTGGCAAGGTCAATCCTACTCCTGGGTCCCAGACCCTTCTTCAGTCCACAATCTCACAGTATAGGTACTCCAGAATGGGTCCCACTTGCTGGGGTTTGGGCTCCTGCCCTCGGCTCAATAGAGCGTGGCTGGGTAAACCATTCTCCCCAGATACTGTCTGGACTCTCAGACTATCGGAGGAGGGGAGGAGAAAGGAGGAAGGTGGGAAGGGAGCCAAAACACTCCTTGTTGGACCTCCTTACACCCCTTGCTGTCTCTGGCAATGCTGTTGTTCCTTTTCTCAGTTTTTCTGGTCTTTTCTTATCTGTTATATCCTCCCTCTCACACCAGTTTCCTCTCCCACTCTCTCCCCTTCCCCCAGCAGGGAAGGCTTTTTAAAAGGCATCCTCAAGTGAGATCAGGTGACCCTAACTGATTTATAGCAGCCCTGTCTCCACTGCTCCCACTCCAAGTTGATAACTCCCAGGTCAGCTGCTCCTGGCTGCCCTGAAGTTACCATCTCCTAATTAGCCAGGGCCCTTGCTGCTTTTTAGAGTCTCTCTCTCTCTCTCAACTAGCCCTCTGGCCTGACCCTGTCCCACCAGATTATGAAATAGTTATCACATGGTTTTAATAGTGCCTTCAGCAACAACCCCAATGTAAATCTTAATAACTCACTAATCTATAAGGGCTGATTCTCATCTCATATTGGCTTAACACCTCTATAGCACCAGTGGCTTCCTTGGATTTACTCCCTATTTACATGACCTCAGAAATCACACCCACAATCTTAAAAGTAACCAGTGTTGTAGTCCTGAAACAACATCTACATAAACTTTACCTCTTGTCACTGAAAAATTTAATAAAAGTAACGAAAGGCCCAAGTATATCAGTACGTCATAGCTACCTAGTATTTGTATGTGTAATTGTATTGTATAGGGCAGCTAGAAAGTATGCAATAAATGCATTGGGCTTGTTTACATATATAGAAAGATTTTTTTCTTTACAATTGTCTACTTCCTAATGAAGAAAAATGGAGAATATTACTTCTATATGACATAGCTGTGTTCTATCAACTAAATAAATGCAGAAAGAGGAATGATGTAATTCTAGTCCTTACCTAAAAGCTCAGGGTAATAGTAACTTTACTGGAAACACATTTGCTTTGTTCACATTTGTTAAGATTTATATATTTTAAAGCTCCAACAACTCATTTTTATTTATTTTTGAGACTGATCACATGACGAAAAGTAATCATTAAGAAAACCGATTCAGTACACTCAGCAAAAGGACAATATTAATCATATAAAATAAGTAGCCTGCACAGGATATAACCTTCAGTTATGTGTTGATAATAATAGCTAACATGACGAATACCAAAACGTGTAGATGGTATCATGAACTTTCATGGGCGCAACCCAGTTATTCCTTAAGGAATACAAGTAGCAGAATAAAATAATAATACAGCAAAAAATAAATTACAAGCTGCACAAACAAGCAAGTCCCCTAACTAGAGTAATGCACTTAAGAGAAAATGAGAAATGAATCCCCATACAAAGCTTGTGGTGTTGACCTTTATAAATTATATATTACTCCTTCTGATTAAGCTGTTACTGCATTGGTGATGGTTAAGCAGCTAAGAGACAAGTAGCTGTCTTGTCAAAGCAATATTTACCATTATTTAAAGTGGGTTGTGCTCACGAAAGCTCCTGATACCATCTACATGTTTTATTAGTCTCTAAGGTGCTGCAAGACTATTTATTGTTTTTTAAGTTTTTCACGTTACAGACTAACTCGGTTATCCCTCTGAAGATGATGAATACCATAGGAAGGTCACCAAAACAGTTCAGCATCAAAATTCAGTCAGATAACTAACTAGTAAGCTACTGTTTCAAAGGAGTTATTGTGGTATCATGCTAACATTACCACCCAGTCTTGCAAGAGTATAACTTTCATGTCAAAAAGAGAATGTTCACTTAGTGCTCATCTCTTCGTTTAAAGAGTACGAGTAGAAGAATGAAATAATAATACAGCACACATGAATGGCAAGCTGTACAAACAAGCAAGTCCCTTAACTAGAGTAATGCACTTAAGAGAAAATGAGAAATGAATCCCCATACAAAGCTTGTGGTGTTGACCTTTATAAATTATATATTACTCCTTCTGATTAAGCTGTTACTGCATTGGAGATGATTAAGCAGCTAAGAGACGAGTAGATGTCCTGTCAAAGCAATATCTAGCATTATTTAAAATGAGATTTTAGAAGTTCATTTCTGTTGACTTATTTTTAAAATAGCTACTTAGCATTTGTGTGGGTGTTAATCTGAGTGTAATCACACACAGACACAATTATAGTCATGAAGGAGACCATCACTCTTCTCTTTTCTTTCATTTTAAGCCACTGAAAGTAATACCAAATACAGTGATATTTTCCCATAGGAATGTTGTAGTCTCCTCTTTTTATTGAGAGATGCCTGTGAAAAGAGATGCCCCTTGCACCACACTGTAAAGGTGACTAAAACACCAAATTATTCGGAAGCATTCTATCCTAGACACACCTCTTCCTTTACAGCATACCTTAATATATATAGTTCTATAAAGAGGCTAGGAGAGAAACTGGTAAAGTAGAAGTAGGAGCTAAGTAGGAGCTAGTTGGCAAACAAATTGAAATGGAGTCCCTTTTACATAAAATAACACATGAAAGCAAGTAATTGAATATTGGTTAAATGCACAAGGGCTTATATACAAATTCAGGAAGTCTAGCTATTAAGATGGGGGCAACTAGAGTGCCTGCACTAAATGATGGTACTGATATAATGGAAACTTGGTAAAAGGAGGATAGTCAATGGGACATAGTAATGCTAGAGCATAAAATATATAGGAATGACAGAATAGATTGCCCAGGTGGGAGAGTGGCATTATATGTAAAAGAAAGCATACAATCAAAGATTACAATCTTAAATGAAAGAAACTTTACCATAGAATCTCTATGGATAGACATTCTATGCTTGAATAAAATTAACATAGTAGTAAGAATAGACCACCAAACACATGACCAGGGTGGTGACTGATTATGAAAGTTTAGAAAGGCTACAAAGCAGAAACTGCAACAACTGGTGATTTCAGCTATTGTCTTATTGATTGAATAAATGTCATCCCAGGACCTGATACAGATATACATTTTTCAACACCATAAAATGACGGCTTCTCAGAAAGCTAGTTCTAGGAAAGAGACAATTCTTGACTTATCTGATCCACTCCATTTAGAACTAACTACAGCTGAATTACTTAAAGTACATCTACACAGCAGTGCTATTTCGGGATACTTCCGGTATCCTGAAATAGCATTTTCTGCATCTTGACAGTGTGCCCATTATTTGGAAATATCTTTCAAAATAACAGGCTCGCTATTCTGACATCCCAGTAAACCTCGTTCCACGAGGATTAAGGGAACGTTTTGGAATAGGGCTCTATTTTTAAATAAGCTTGAAATAAGCTACACAATTTGCATAGCTCAAATTGAGTTGCTTATTTTGAGCTAAGGGTGCTGTATAGAGATACCCTAAGTGTCCATAATGAAATTAAATTAAATTTAGTATTTTCTCCTTACAAAACAAGAGCAAAACACCAGAGTAATATTTAACTTAAAAAAGGGTTTTCAGCAAACAAGGATGCTTGTTATACAGGGAGCGCTGACAAAGAATAAATGTGTGGATGCAGCATGGAGACTATTTAATAACACCTTAACAGTGGCTGAAATAAAAGTATACTCCATATCAGAAAAGACAAAGAGAGGACCAAAAGAATGGAACCATAGCTAAACAGCAGAGTAATGGAGGTCATTAGAGCCAAGAAAGCATCCTTTCAAATTTGCAAGTCAAATCCCAATGAGGATAATAGTAAGGAGCTCAAATTCTGGCAAGTAAAGGGTAGAAGTATAAGAAGTCAGGTCAAGAAAGAATTTGAGAAACCAGTTGCTAAAGATGCAAAAACTACCAGTAATAATGCTTAAAGTACATCAGAACCAGGAAAGCTACCAAACAGGAGATGTCCAATGGCCCTGAAAGAGCACTCCAGGAAGAAAAGATCATTGCAGATAACTAAATTAAGTCCTTTAATTGACCTTCTTTGCAGAAGATTTGGGGGAGATATCCACATCAGAACTATCCTCTATAGGTGACAAATATGAAGGACTAGAGCACATGGATGTATCAACAGAGGAAGTTTTAGAAGAAATCCTCACCAAAAACTCTTAGGTAAGGTAAACTGTTGTAGAATAAGAGGAAAGTCCTCTTATGAATCAGTAATTGGCTAAAAGATAGGAAACAAAGGGTAGAACTAAATGATCAGTTTTCACAATGGAAAGAGGTAAATAATGGGGTCCCCAAAGATGAAATGAAATTCAATACTGGTAAATGCAAATAATGCATATAAGAAAACAAAATCCCACCTACTCATATAATATGTTGAAATTTAAAAAAAAGTGTTCATTACCCTTTCCAAAATACAAAAACCAGATGTAAACAAAATAAATTGATAGGCAGAAAGCTTAATACTAACAAAAAGGAATTTCTTTTCCATACAACACAATTAACCTGTGGAACTCTTTGCCATGAGATATTGTAACGGTCAAAAGTATTTTAAAAGGAATTAGATATGTTCAGAATGGATAAGTCCAAGTGTTATTAATCAAGCACTCAGGGATTTTACCCTGTGCTCAGAGCAAGCCTAAAACCTCAGACTGTCAGAAGAGGGAGGTAGATCACTTCAGAATTGCCCTGTCCCATACACTCCTCCTGAAGCTTCATTTTTGATGACTGTAAGAGACAGGCTACTGGGCTAGATGGGCCATTTGTCTCACCTAGTATGGCCATACTTATCTTCTTAATGGTGGCCGCCTTTACCATGTGCAAATCTAGAGAATCATCTAAGCAGAATACATTTTTTGCATAATATAAAATAGATTAATGTTTCTTAAAATTGCTGAAAGGGTTGTTCCTCTCTACAGAGTTTGGCTCGATTAAATATGACTCAAAGTGGTTTTTAGAATTTTGGATATTTCCAAATATTTAGTTACTTGACTACAAGGTAATATAGCACTCACTTACCTACAAAATCCTGTTCAAAACATTACTAATGCATAAAACTGATGCACTCTGAATTAAAGGGAATAGAACAAATATACAAACTATCGGGATAATAAAGTCAGACAAAAATGAACACCAAACCAATCCTGAAATATGCATAATCCACAGAAAGCTATTGATGGGTAAAAATCACAAAAGGTTAACAGGTTGAATAATTATGTGAACTGTTCCACCTCTCAGAGGACCTCTGCAGGTGATGTAGCCTTCTGTCCAATAAAAGCCCAACTTCAATCCTATCTTTTGTTTGTTTTAAATTGGAATCACCAGGAGCCTGCTAGAGTTTTCTTGGCAGAAGAACTGTTCTTCTCTCTAGTGTTTTTGGGGACCATCATCTAAGGTTTAATTCTTAGAATCCTGGATGACATTTGGTGACTGGTGTAAGTGTTCTAGGTCACTTCCCTCTTACATGCTCCCCTTTGCCTTCCCTGGTAAACTCCATCTCAGCCCCATACGCATTGCCTTATTTCTCCCATGCCAGTTTCCTCTATTACTTTTCTCCAAAACCTTGCTACAGATCTCTTTTTTGCTATTTTTTCCCTCCAAAAGCCTTTGTTTTTCACCTGGCCTCTCTTTCGCAGATCCAGAGAGATCTCCAATTTGAAAACCAGGCAGTTAAAAAGCCACATCTCCTCAAACATGTAACCAAAAATCCATGCACCTCTCCCCATGACTTTTTACATGACTGTGAGCCTCACTGTCTCCTCTCCCAGCTTCCAGCCCATATGCAATTTCCCCTATCCTCTCCTTTAAGTCCTTCCTCTAACTCAGCCCAGAATATAGTGTAGCTGCAATTTCTGAAGCCTGGGGCAAGTCAGTTTGCATTTTATATATAGTTATAATATTAATAAATGAAACACAATAGTTTTTTATTTTATAAATATTAACTTTACCTTGTATGCCTTAAAATCTACATCAGCAAGATCAACAAAACAAGAGTTTCAAGGGCAAGCCATATTATTAAATGGTGTTGGCATAGCAACCAAGTAGGTGATCAGGCATTGTGTTATAGACTGAACAAAACAATAAAAAACACTCTTTAGTTCAAAGAGTTTACAATTTAAGTAGAAAATGGTGGGGGAGAAGAAAGGAAGTATTATTCCTGTTTTACAGATGGGGAATGGAAGCACACCAGTTCCCTGACTAATATTTTCAAAAAGGACTATAAGGAACTTAGTCACTTAAGTACTAATGCAAGTGTGATTTAAAAGCCAGATTTTTCAATGCCATTTAGATACCTGACTGCCACTGAAATCAGTGAGAGCTGGATGTCTACATACCTTTGAAAATCTGGCCTGTAGGTACTTAGGAGCATATAATCACACTATCAAACAGAATTGGGCTCCGAAGTGCTCAATTCACTGCTGAAAATGGGATTTAAGATGCTAAATTATTTACCAGCTTCTAAAATTTGTATCAAAAGAGATTAAATGAGTTGCCCAATGTCCTGGAGGCAGAATCAGCAACTGAATCAAGTCCCCTGCGTCCCAACCCTCACAAAGCCTCCGATCTACGATTTTTTTTTCATAATTTTGTGGTATGATGATTTTCAAAAGCACCCAATTCCCCTTTCAGTCCACGAGGACTGGGTGCCTACCCGGTTCAGGTGCTCTTGAAAATCCACTAGACGTCTATCTGAATCCTTAGGCACACTTTTACCTCAAGAGACTAAGTCATTTTGAAAAGAGTCTTGGGACACTTTTAAAAATTTTACCTATGTAACCTTTCAAATCTTGGTTTATTGTCTGAATAAAGAAAAAATACAGTCATGAATTAGAGTGCTATAGAATTACACCCCAGCATGCTCCACAGTAATAAGTGTTCATGTAGACATGCCCCAAGTCTTTGTCCAGATCTAACAATCTTCATCGCATGTGGGGAAGAGTACGTATATCTGTTCTGCGTTAGACAACTTAAATCTCCAGCACTGTCAGTCTGGAACTCTTCACCAACACAATATTCTGTTAATTAAAAAAAAAGTTACAATAAAGTAATCAGTTTTAGACAAGTGGAACTGGACTTCACCTCACCCTAAAATCAAGCCCTGATTATACTATTCACAAGAAACAGCCTTTGCTTTCATTCTTTTTCAAGTTGTCAAATGTCACATTAGCTATGTCTAGACTGCAGGCTTCTTTTGGAAAAAGCTTTTCCAGAAGAAATCCTCCGAAAAAACTTCTCCAGAAGAGTGTCTACACAGCAAAGGTGCATCAAAAAAGCAATCTGCTTTTTCAAAAGATAGCGTCCACACTGAATGGATGCTATCTCACATTTAAGCTGTGATTATTATGGACAGAGTGGCCTCCAGGGCACCTGTGCTTTTTCCTCTTTCCTCTTCTTTCAAAAGAACTCCCTCTTCCCCATCCATAAAAACCTTCTTCCGAAAGAGCTCTTTTGGAAAAAGGCTTCTTCCTCGTCAAAAGAGGTTTACCAATGTTGGAAAAACCCCTCTGTTCTTTCGATTTTCTTTCGAAAGAACGTAATTGCAGTGTGGACGTAAGTGAAGTTTGTTTTTTTTAAACGGCCATTTTTCTTTAAAAATGGCCATTTTTCCAAAAAAAAACATGTAGTGTAGACATAGCCTAAATGTACTAGTCCAATCTCAAGACTGGCTGCAGAATGAACACAAACCAAAACTGCAAATGACACCCACCCACAAAGCTGCTGTTTTCATGGCTCGCTAAACATATTTAGTGCATTATTCATATTCATTCAATGAGGCAAAGCACTATGACCACCCATCCAACTCATTTTTTAACTTTAGAAATGTTAGGCCAACAATATTTTCTTCTGTTCCAAATTCAGTACATTAATTCCACTCATATCCTCCCTTCAAACAAGTAATACTTTAATGTATGCCACTGGCCTGGATTCAGGCTAAGAGCTCAATGCTGATGAATTCTAAAACACCTGCAAAACTGGTTCTTTGCCACCTTGAGACCTTTCAAGCTTCTCTATGTAGCGGAACAAATGTCCTTGTTAGTGGGTAGAATTACTCAGTCACCTCCAGGTGCATAATGGAAGTTGTGCTTTCTCTCTGCTTGTTCACTGCAGAATTTAGTTTATGAATTTATTGATTTTTGCAAAGATTTATGAAGAACTAAAACATAATGAAAAGCAAGCACTATTTCCAGATCAGACCTAGATTAGGTAACTTTAGATATGATTTGGAATAGGGTTCCTTTACAAAACAAACCAAAACAAACCAAAAAAACCCAGGTAATAGGGATGTTAATTGTGTAAACAGCTACAGGCTGCCTGATAATCCTGCGTTTATCAGTTAATCCTACTGACTATGGGCACCCTCTCCCATTGCCTCTGTATCAGAGGCAGCAAGGGGGAGGCAGGAGATGATGCCTGTGGGGACCCAGCTTTTAAGCTGGCTCCCTGCACATACTGGCTCAACTCCCATGGAACCTCCTGCCTCCCCCTCCCCCACCCGTCCTATGCTGCTGTCTCTGTATCAGACAGAGGGCAGCAGGGTGGGAGGGCAGGTGGGAGCCAATACACATGAGGAGCTGGGTTTAAGATGGATCTGCATGTGTGCTGGCTTCCACGGAGCCACCTGTCCCCCACCCTGCCTCCCACAAAGGCAGCACCAGCTTCCATGGAGTTGCCTGCTCCCTTCTCCCCTGCCCCCCCCCCCCCATGCTGCTATCTCAATAGAAAGGCAGCAGCATGGCATGGGGGGCAGGCAAGAGATGGTACACATGAGAAGTGGCTTTCAAGCTGGCTCCAGGCGCATATTGGCTCCCGCAGAGCCACCTGCCTCCCACACTGCTGCTTCTTTATCAGAGGCAGTGGGCAGGAGGGGGCTGGTGCTCACTTTAAAACCAGCTCTCTGTGAGCACTGCCCTTCCCCCCCCCCCATCTGTAACCACTAACATTTCAAGCAGTTACACATTCACACAAAAAAAGTTAGTTAACATCCCTACCGGGGAGTTAAAGTAAATAAATATAAAGGGCATCATTATCATCATTCTCCTTCTAAGGCTGAATTAAGTTGCTATGGTAAAACTATATTTACACTCACTCAGTAGCCTCTTTGTGTTGTCAAACTGGTGTAAACAGACCTTTGCATAAATGAGAATCAGACTCAAAAACACTTTTTCAAAGGTCGTTTATTAAAATCCTATGCTGTTGAAGTCCTACAAATACACTGGAAATTAACAAGTATAATTCATTTCAAATGGTAAAGATACAGCTCTGTAATGATTCATTTGACTAGGGTAAATGCTGGTCAGACAATACAATAATTGTTCAAAGGCTCTATACTTGAGCTGAAATATCTTTTGGTGTAGTTGATTACATATTCCTAGTTAATGGCAATTCTAACGTAGGCAACCAGATTCATTAGAATACTACAGTGTTGCAACATTTCCTAAATTCTTACATAATTAGTTATACTGTAGCAGCATTTTTAATCGCACAGCAGTGTTGATATTAATCATTGCTGGAATAAATATCATTAACTACATTGGTAAAATGAACAAGGATTCAAACTTTGCAATCAGTATATGGCTGTAATAAGAAAATCCAACAATATAAGGAGCGATGCAGTGCCATTTTACATCGATATATCATTATTGAAGGTCTATTACTGAAAACAATCCTAACGTGCCTCCCACAAAATGAAAGCAAAACAATTAGTTTAGACAACCAGAGTTTGATTCCCACCCTCTTTCTTTTCCTCCAGCCACCTCTCCCCCCAAGAGTATTGGCCAAATGTTCTCATGGTAACTGAATATGGAGTGGTTTTGTCCAGATGGCCAGAAAAAAGGGAAGGGGTTATTTTCCCTCTTTATGAAACTCCCTCTGCAAATGCATAGAAGTGGGGGAAAAATGGGGAAGTTTCTCCTGGCTGGAGAGGAGAGGAACAGGTGAGTGGGGATGTGTCCCCTCCTTCTAGTTGCCCAGGAGATAGAAGGTATTTGTATCCTGGTCACTTATGGAGAAGTCCTCTCTCATGGAACTCAAGACTAGCAACAAAGCTATTGGCCAAATATATTTTTAAATATATTTAGTGCTTGAGAAATGTTCCAAATCGACAGTCCTACAGAACCAGCTGCAAGCTATTGGATGCAGCTACTGTCTTTTGGTTGTGAGTTTGTACAGTAAATAGCATGACAGGGTCCTGGTCCCTGGGCAGGGCACTAGGCAATACTGCAATAACAATGTAATTAATAAATAGAACCTCCAAAGAACTGAAAACAGGGTTCTGTCAAAGTGTGTATGTGTGTGACAAAAGTCAACGTCAATAAAGTTGTGACTTCCTGATTTTTTTTTCCAAAACGAGAAATTCAAGTCTAAAGAACTAATCCTGGATTTTTATTTTCTGAATAGTGCACTATACTGCATCCATGCATTTTTTTCTATTTTAAAATATATGGCAGTTGAAAAACTGTAATAAAGTGCTCTGTGGCGGTGGAGGAACCTACTCACAGCAGTTTTTTTTCCAAATGATGGAAGTAAAATATGAGAAATAATACTTTTCACATCGTATTGTTCTGGGTTTTCCTCATATTTCCCCTGTGCACTAACTTTTTTGGCAGGTGAATTGCAATAAGAATATGTGGAAAAAAGTATGTTTTCCTCAGATATTAATTTTTCAAAATTTCTTTCAGGAAAACTGAAATTTTATACCAGGAGAAGGGTACTTTTCCCTTGATAATACTGCAGGAAAAACATTTCCTATTTTCTCAGCAGTTCTATATAACATGATCAGATGGCAGTCCAGTGGCATATGTGAAAATAACTCAATTGTGGTCAGTCTAGTTCAGAGAGGACAGATGTTCATCCTATTGAAAACATTATCACAACTAATACTAGGAGGCACTTTTGCTTAAGCTAAGAAACAAATTCATTAAGAACTTGAATAACTCTGTCCCTGAAAAACGAGGATGAATGGAGTGTCTAAATCTCCGGGGTTATCATTCTGGAATCATTTAGAAGCAATACATTCAATGTCTCCTCAGTTGTGATTTATAACATCCCTAAAATGCATTCAGCACACTCCCACCCACGGAACCAGATGTTCTGTCTACTTCCCTCTTCTGGTCTCCCCACTTTGGGGTGATCTGCTCTTGGGAGGAAAGAAACCCCAATAGCAAGTCTTTGCTTTTTTAGAGCATGGAAACTGTAGTTCCAATTGGCTCATACATACATCACATATGAGGGCATTCTTCTTAGTTTCCACCGACTGAATGATTACATAGACTTGGGATCTCAATTTTACTTAGAGAACCAGATGCTGAGAGTTATTTAAATACTAAGTAATAATCAGTTTTAAATATTTTTAAATGGACTACAATTTAATAAAAAGGAACTGACAGATGTTGTGATCATGTTAATGCATTGGTGAGAGTTACTGGATTACTTTATGTGAATTCATTTGTTTTTGATTAGCAGTCACTTCATCTAGAAAAAGTAGTTCTAGAGGGTACAAGTCAATCAGATGTTGGCTTCTTATCACCACTACAGATGAGCAATATTTACTCACAAAGATTTACAAAGCAATGTTTTATTGCTTACACTGCCTGAAATTAGCAGAGAAATTAGACAGCCAAATAATCTGTGGGAATCACAATTTCCATACATCCATACAACACTGACAGACACCTATAGAGAGTTCAGATGCCATGAAGCTATATTTCATTTTCTATTTCCATTCATTTGTATTTAGTTATGGTATACTGCACTTTATCAATGAAATCAACATATGTTATACATAATCTATAACATATTGGAGATTAGATTTTAAAAATGTTTTTAGCAACTCATGTTGTTATCCAATGATAAAATCCATATTATCGGTCACTGTAAGGCCAAGAGCACTTAGAAACACTCCCAGGCTGCCAGGATAAATTAGCTCTGAGCAAAAATTCCTGTTCAAAGTCCTTCACTAATATTGTAATGTACAACCGAACCATCTGGATTATAACACCATACTGAGTTTGTTAACGAGAAATAAAGGAGATATATAAGGATATGAGCTGTCACTAGTGCAGTATGTTGACCATTGTGGCAGAAATGTGACTTACATTGCAAGTGTGTTAATAGATGAAGCTACTGTAGGGGGGAAGAAAGATTTCTCTATAATTATTTTAATTAACCAATTACTGTTACTGTTATATCTTCCACGACATCATCAACATACATCCCTTCCCCAGATTCCTTGGCTTGTTATAGTTAAAAATTCTTGTGTATTCTATTATACATACACAAACCATTGTATCACTAGTAAGAAAGGAAATTTTTCTTAGTGTTGGAGTCTTTCTGCAAATGGGAACTTGATTTGTTGGTTTATGAAAAATAGTAAAATGCCTATTAGAGGACATTGGAAGAATGACTACTAAAAAGCCACAGGTTCCACAAATCTTTGTCAATTATAACTGTAATATTCTAATGTGTGAGCTTTATTATTTCTATTTTTGTTAGTGTTCTAGAAAAAATAAGGAATTTTGATCTCTTACAAATGTATGGCATTTTCAGAACTGGGAACATCAACAAAAAATTGTTTCCAGGCTTAGTGAAATACAAGAATTCAGAGTATTCCTCATCTTTTCCTTACATTCCTTATTTTAAAATGGCCTCTTCCTTATGATGCAATCTGGCTAACAATAAAAAAATGCCATTTCAAGATATTTTCAACCAAATGGCTGAAATTTACAGCAAGAATAATTCATTTTGGCAGCTAATCTTTTTGCTCAGTGGGAGACCTCACTCAAGTGTGTGCATGAAAGCAATTTCCATGCTGATGAAGACTGAAGCCTTGATCAGTCTGTGCCACACAAGTGGGGGAAAAAAACCAAAAATCAAAACCAGGAAGATATCAATATCACAGCCAGACAAATATCTACCTTTTCAAGGGAAACAGAAGTACAAAAACAGACAGTAGCTCTAGTACTTGGATTTTTTTTAAAGAGATCCACACTTAGCAGTGTTCTATGAAGCAGAATGTTTTAATAGAACTACTTGTAACACCTTATTTTCAGATGTTTATAACACAGCCATAAAAATCTATTAGGATTGATGCTTGGTATATTACTTTTCAGTCAGCCCTGAAATAGATTTCTTTTGAAGTGTAAGCTACAAAATAATAGATTTGGTCATTTTTAAACAATAGAGAGTGGGCAGAACAATAGTTTCACTGCCTCCTTCTCTTCCCTCACCACATGAAACAACAACAACAAAGATTTTCTGCATTCCAGTGATTACTTCTTTGTTGTGTTTTTGACACAACTCAGTAGAAGCTAGACTACACAAAACTGGTGAGGTACATAGGTCACCTCCACCATGTTTGAATTGGCAGTGTCTATTGCTGCAAGAAGAGTAGTGATGCGTAAACATAAGTTTCTTTGTTGGGAGATGGGTTCTGAGGTATTTCATAGTTGTAGTAATATTTGGGACAGATAAGTATTTAATAGCAGAATGAAAACTCCTTCTACACCCCTTCTCTGAAGCCCGGCCCCTTCCCTGAGGATCCCATTCACTCTAGCCCCTGTCTCCATCCATTGATCGCTCTTCCCACCCTCACTCACTTTCACTAATCTGGGGTAAGTGGCTGGAATACAAGAGGGGGCTCTGGGCTAGGGCAGGGGTGCTGGTTCTGAGGTGGAGCTATGGATGAGTGGTGTGGGTTGTTGGATGGGGCTCCAGGCAAGCACCAAAGCATTTGGAATGTAGGAGTGGCCTCAGGCCTGGGACAAAGTGATGGGGTGTTGGAGGTGGTTTGGGATACAGGCTCCTGGAGGGAGCTTAGGGCAGGAAGCTCAGAGTACAGGCTCAGACTGGGCAGCACTTACCTCTGGTGGCTCCCGATCAATGGTGCAGCAGGATTAAGGCAGGTACTTGCCTGCCCTGGCTCCGCATTGCTCAAAGTAGCTGGCATGTTTGGCCCCTAGATGAAGGCACAGCCTGGTGACTCTTCTGCATGGCTCCTGGCCAATGGGAGCTGCAAAGGCAGCGCTCAGGATGAGGGCAGTGTATGGAACCTCTCTGGTGTCCTTGTGCCTATGGGCCACAGGCATTTGGGACATGCTGGTGACCTTTGAGGCTTGCACACAGCAATGGCAGGCAAGGAGCCTGCCTGAGCTCTGCCATGCCACCAACCAGACTTAATAGCTGCTGACTAGGGTTCCTTTTTTACTGGGTGTTCTAGTTGAAAACCAGACACCTGGCCACCTTTTTGCTGATATAAGCAGGATCTGAAGGAATGTGTCTTTGACAGCTAACTGGAAGTGGGGAGAAACCGTGGGTGTGTTTAGGTAAATACAGTTTGCTTGTGCTTTGCTTAGATTTGTTAGATATTCAGCAGCTGGATCACAAATTAAGTTGAATACAATG